>OU342745.1:3468377-4851126 GCA_910589775.1 Avena eriantha | reverse complement strand
AGGCAAACTCCAAGATATCTTCCAGAAACCTTCCGGAACATTCCGAAACCTTCTAGAATCCTCATACAAATACTCCAGAACATTTCCTAACTCAGAAAATGATCCCCAATATATGAATCTTATTCTCCGGACAATTCCGGATCTCCTCGTGATGTCCCGGATTCAATCCGAGACTCCGAACAACATTCGATCTCCAACGCACATTCCATATCTACTTAAAATAACTTCGAACCTTAAGTGTGTCACCCTACGGTTCGTGAATATGTAGACATGATAGAGACACATCTCCTATCAATAACCATCAGCGGGACCTGGAGATCCATAATGGCTCCCACATACTCAACGATGACTTCGTGATCGATAGAACCATTTACATACGAAACCAATTCCCTTTGTCATGCGATACTATACTTATCCGAGGTTTGATCGTCGGTATCTACATACCTAGTTCTACCTCGTTACTGACAAGTACTCTTTACTCGTTCCATGTTATGTCATCCCTCGTGACCCAGTCACATGCTTGCAAGCTAACTGGAAGACATTCCACCGAGAGGGCCCAGAGCATATCTATCCGTCATATGGATGGACAAATCCCAATCTTGGTCCATGCGCTTCAGCACATACTTTAAGAATACCCAATGACACCTTTATAACCACCCAGTTACGAAGCGGTGTTTGATGTCATCAAAGTACCCATCCGGTGATGGTGATTAACACAACCTCATGGTCGAAGGATTAGGTTACTATGCATTTAAAATCTTATAGCTATACGAACTTAATGACTTGATCTTATGCTACGCTTACTATGGGTGTGTGTCCATCACATCATTCTCCTAATGATATAACCTTGTCATTAATCACATCCAATGTCCATGATCAGGAAACCATGATCATCAATTAATCAACAAGCTAGTTCAACAAGAGGCTTACTAGGGACTCTCTTATGTTTACAAAACACACAAGTATTAGTGTTTCCTAATAATACAATTATAGCATGGGATGTAAACATTCGTCATAAACACAAAGATATAATAATAACCACTTTTATTATTGCCTCTTGGGCATATCTCCAACAGTCTCCCACTTGCACTAGAGTCAATAATCTAGATAACATGGTAATATATCTAACACCCATGGCGTTCTGGTGTTGGTCATGCTTTGCCCTAGGGAGAGGTTTAGTCAACGGATCTGCCACATTCAGATCAGTGTGTACTTTGCAAATCTTTATGTCACCTTCTCGGACATACTCGCGAATAGCGTGGAAACGTAGCTTGATGTGCTTCAGCTTGCTATGTGACCTTGGTTCCTGTGCATTAGCTATGGCACCTGTGTTGTCACAGTAGATGGCCATCGGGTCCAACGCACTAGGAACCACGCCAAGTTCAGCAATGAATTCCTTCATCCAAACGGCTTCTTGTGCAGCCTCCGAAGCAGCTATGTATTCCTATTCAGTTGAAGATTTCGCCACAACGCTTTGCTTTGCACTCCTCCAGCTCACTGCAGCACCATTCAAAATAAATACGTATCCCGACTGTGACTTCGAGTCATCCGGATCGGTGTTCCAACTAGCATCGGTGTAACCGTTTACAACAAGCTGTTCATCACCTCCATAAGAAAGAACCATATCCTTAGTCCTATTCAGGTACTTTAGGATATTCTTGACCGCTGTCTAGTGCTCCATTCCAGGATCACTTTGATATCTGCTAGTCAAACTAACAGCATGTGCTATATCTGGTCTTGTACATAGCATGGCATACATGATAGAACCTATGGCCGAGGCATAGGGAATTTTATTCATATTTTCTCTATCTTCTGCCGTAGCTGGACTTTGAGTTTTACTCAAGGTCTTACCTGACAACATGGGCACGAACCCTTTCTTGCTATCTTCCATTCTAAACTTCTTTAGAACTTTGTCCAAGTATGTACTTTGTGAAAGCGCTATTAGGCGTCTTGATCTATCTCTATAAATCTTGATGCCTAGAATATATGCCGCTTCGCCAAGATCCTTCATCGAAAAACTATTATTCAAATAGGCTTTGACGCTATTAAGAAGTTCTATATCATTCCCAATCAACAATATGTCATCTACATACAGTACTAGGAATGCTACAGAGCTCCCACTCACTTTCTTGTAAATACAAGCTTCTCCATAAGTTTGTATAAATCCAAAGTTTTTGATTACTCTATCAAAACGTTGATTCCAACTCCGGGATGCTTGCTTCAGTCCATAAATGGAGCGCTGAAGTTTGCATACCTTGTCAGCATCTTCAGGATCGACAAAACCCTTGGGTTGTACCATATACAACTCTTCCTCAATGTCAACATTAAGGAACGCCGTTTTGACATCCATCTGCCAAATCTCATAATAGAAATGTGCAGCAATTGCTAACAAAATCCTTACAGACTTTAGCTTCGCTACTGGTGAGACTGTCTCATCATAGTCAACTCCTTGAATTTGTCGGAACCCTTTCGCAACAAGTCGAGCTTTACAGACGGTAACATTACCATCAGCATTTGTTTTTCTCTTGAAAATCCATTTGTTCTCGACAGCCTTACGGCCATCCGGTAAGTCCACCAAAGTCCAGACTTGGTTTTCGTACATGGATCCCATTTCGGATTTCATGGCTTCTAGCCATTTGTCGGAATCTAGGCTCACCATAGCTTCTTCATACGTCGCAGGGTCATCAGCGTTGTCCACCAACATGACGTTCAAGGCAGAGTCATACCAATCAGGAGTGGTACGAACCCTCGTTGACCTGCGAGGTTCAGCAGCAACTTCATTTGAAGTTTCATGATCATTATCATTAGCTTCCTCTCCAATTGGTGCAGGCAGCACAAAAACATCTTCCGGTGCTGCGCTACTCTCAAATCCGAGAGAAGGTTCGATAACCTCCTCGAGTTCTACTTTCCTTCTAGTCACTTCCTTCGAGAGAAACTCCTTCTCAAGAAAGGATCCATTCTTGGCAACGAAAACTTTGCCTTCGGATCTATGATAGAAGGTATACCCAATTTTTTCTTTAGGGTATCCTATGAAGACGCATTTCTCCGCTTTGGGTTCAAGCTTATCAGGTTGTAACTTCTTTACATATGCTTCGCAACCCCAAACTTTAAGGAACGACAACTTAGGTTTCTTTCCAAACCATAATTCGTACGGTGTCGTTTCAACGGATTTAGATGGTGCCCTATTTAAAGTGAATGCGGCTGTCTCTAATGCATAGCCCCAAAATGATAGCGGTAAATCTGTAAGAGACATCATAGATCGGACCATATCTAAGAGAGTTCGATTACGACGTTCGGACACACCATTACGCTGTGGTGTTCCCGGCGGTGTCAATTGTGAAAGTATTCCACATTTCTTTAAATGCATGCTAAACTCATAACTTAGATATTCACCTCCGCGGTCAGAAACAGAAATTTAATCTTCTTGTTACGATGATTTTCCACTTCACTTTGAAATTCCTTAAACTTCTCGAAAGTTTCGGATTTATGTTTCATAAAGTAGACATACCCATATCTACTTAAGTCATCCGTGAAAGTGAGAACATAACGATATCCACCATGCGATGCTACACTGATTGGACCGCACATATCGGTATGTATTATTTCCAATAAGTCTGTAGCTCGCTCCATTATTCCAGAGAATGGAGTCTTAGTCATTTTTCCCATTAGACATGCTTCGCATCTTTCAAGTGATTCAAAATCAAGTGATTCAAGAAGTCCATCAGAATGGAGTTTCTTCATACGCTTCACTCCAATGTGACCAAGACGACAGTGCCACATGTATGTAGAATTATCATTCAATTTTGTTTGTTTAGCATCTATGTTGTGAACATGTGTATCACTACTATCGAGATTTAGTAAGAATAAACCATTCATCTCAGGTGCATAACCATAAAAGATATTACTCATATAAATCGAACAACCTTTATTCTCGGACTTAAAAGAGTAACCGTCACGCATTAAACAGGATCCAGATATAATGTTCATGCTTAACGTAGGCACCAAATAACAATTATTCAAATTTAAAACTAATCCCGACGGTAGATGTAGAGGGAGCATGCCGACGGCGATCACATCAACCTTGGAGCCATTTCCAACACGCATCGTCACCTCGTCTCTTGCTAGTCTTCGCTTATTCCGCAGCTCCTGTTTCGAGTTACAAATATGAGCAACCGAACTAGTATCAAATACCCAGTCACTACTACGATTACTAGTAAGATACACATCAATAACATATATATCAAATATACCTTTCTTCTTGATGTTTCCATTCTTCAGATCCGCCAGGTACTTGGGGCAGTTACGCTTCCAGTGACCAGCACCCTTGCAGTAGAAGCACTCAGTTTCAGGCTTAGGACCAGCCTTGGGCTTCTTAGCAGGTGCGGCAACTTTCTTGCCGTCCTTCTTGAAGTTGCCCTTGTTCTTATGCTTGCCCTGTCTCTTGAAATTGGTGGTCTTATTGACCATCAACACTTGGTGCTCCTTTTTGATCTCCACTTCAGCAATTTTCAGCATGGACGATAGTTCAGGCAACGTCTTGTTCATGCAGTGCATATTGTAGTTCATCACAAAGTTCTTATAACTCGGTGGCAGTGATTGGAGGAGACGGTGAATCCCCAACTCATTAGGAATAGATATCCCCAATTCTCGGAGCTTGTTTGCGTACCCAGACATGGTGAGCACGTGCTTGGTAACGGAGCTTCCCTCTTCCATCTTACAGTTAAAGAACTTTTCGGAGGCCTCATAGCTCTCCATGGCCGCGCGAGTCTCAAAAATTAGCCTGAGCTCCTTAATGATCTTGAACGGGTCGTGGTGCTCAAAACGCTTCTGGAGCTCCGCTTCTAAACCGTACAAGATGGCACACTGAACTGTGGAGTAATGATTTTTCTGAGTGGCGTAAACATTCTTTACGTCATCGGTGGCATCTTCTGCAGGTGGGTCACCTAGCGGTGCTTCGAGCACATAGGTCAACTGACCAGCCCTGAGGACGATCTTCAGTCCACGGAACCAGTCCATGAAATTGCTTCCATTGTTCTTAAGCTTTTCTTTCTCTAGGAACGCATTGAAATTGATGGAGGGGGTCGCCATAATCTACAACAAATTTGCAAGTAGTTTAGACTAATTTTATGATAAATTGGGTTCAAATTTAATTTTTAAATTAACTAGGTGAACTCCCACTTAAAACAACATCCCTCACATTGTTTTAGTAATTACACGAACCAAGTCCACTACACCAAGCCCGATCTTCACGAGAGAAGATGTAGTTTCATCGGCGAACAATCTTCATGTTCATCATATCATTTATATGACTCATGCTCTACCTTTCGGTATTCCGTGTTCCGAGACCATGTCTGTACATGCTAGGCTCGTCAAGATAACCTTAGTTTCCGCATGTGCAAATCTGGCTTGCACCCGTTGTAGGCACACGTAGAATCTATCACATCCGATCATTACGAGATGCTTCGAAACGACGAGTCTTGGCAACACTGCCAACTAAGGACGAACACTTTATTACTTGATATTTAGTGAGAGGGATCATCTTATAATGCTACCGTCGCGATCTAAGCAATACAAGATGCATAAAGGATTAACATCACAGGCAATTCATAATTAGTGTGATATGATATGGCCCTTTCTTCTTGCGCCTTTGATCTCCATCTCCAAAGCACGAACATGATCTCCATCATCACCAGCATTGCGTCAAGGTCAGTGGCGCCGCTTCATGGTTGTCCATCATCACTAGTAACTATTACAACTACTTGGAATAAAGCTATTACAAGATGAATAGACACGCAGGTCTTAATAGAATTAAAGACAACCATTAGGCTCTTGCCGGTTGCCATATTACAACAAGGATCATTGCATACATCAAATACAATCATAATCACATGATGGCCATATCACATCACAAAACCCCTACAAAAACAAGTTAGACGCCTCTAATTTTCTTTGCATGTTTTACGTGGTTTGGGGCTTTCACATAAGACCGATCTTACCTACGAACAAGAACCACAACGTTGATACAAGTGTTGTCAGATGCTCATTGTAAATTGAATCTTAACTATGGTGGGAGAGACAGACACCCGCAAAGCCACTTGTGCAAAGCAAGTTGCACGTCAAGCGTGGAGCAAGTCTCATGTGCGATGACATGTAATGTTAGCCCGAGCCGCTTCATCCCATCATGCCGCAAGATGCAAAGTACCCGCTAAGACACTGACAACAAAAGAATCAACACCCACAAAAACATTGTGTTCTACTCGTGCAACAGATCTACGCATAGATACGGCTCTGATACCACTGATGGGTTCATAGCATGGAAAACAAAAAAAATCTACCGCAAGAACGAACAAAACCCAAATCTAATCTAGATAAAAGCCAAGATCTAATCTATTAGACATGTGCAACGAGATAGATATGTACTAACCCTCGTAGATCCGAAAGCGTTATGAAATTAGATCTCGTGGTTGATGTAGTCGATCACTTGCCGATCTCAAGATCGTGTGGACGATCCTTCCGGCGCCGCGTTCCGGCAGCGCTTCCGCAGTCGGTCACACGTGCAGAGTCGAAGCAGACCTTCTTCTCCTCGTTCCAGCGAGCAGCGGAGGTAGTAGATCTTCTCCACGGAATCACAGCAGCACGACGGCGTGGTGGTGGTGGTGGAGTAGAGAATTCTGCAGGGCTTCGCCTATGCCTGTGCAGAATAAAGGAGGAGGAGAGAGGCGGCAGAGATTTGGAGTTATGGAGGAGGGGCAAGGGGTGGCGCCTCCCCCTTCTATTTAAAGGAGGGAGGGCGCCTTGGGGGGAGTCCTAGTAGGACTCCCCACCTCCTTGGCCGGCGGATTGGGGAGGGGGAGGAGTCCTCCTCCCCCACGACTCCTTGTCTTGACCCACCAGGACTCCTTGATCCCTTCCTTGGTTTTCAAGCAAACTCCAAGAAACCTTCCAGAACCTTTCGGAACATTCCGAAACCTTCTAGAATCCTCATACAAATACTCCAGAACATTTCCTAACTCAGAAAATGATCCCCAATATATGAATCTTATTCTCCAGACAATTCCGGATCTCCTCGTGATGTCCCGGATTCAATCCGAGACTCCGAACAACATTCGCTCTCCAACGCACATTCCATATCTACTTAAAACAACTTCGAACCTTAAGTGTGTCACCCTACGGTTCGTGAATATGTATACATGACAGAGACACATCTCCTATCAATAACCGTCAGCGGGACCTGGAGATCCATAATGGGTCCCACATACTCAACGATGACTTCGTGATCGATAGAACCATTTACATACGAAACCAATTCCCTTTGTCACGCGATACTATACTTATCCGAGGTTTGATCGTCGGTATCTACATACCTAGTTCTACCTCGTTACTGACAAGTACTCTTTACTCGTTCCATGTTATGTCATCCCTCGTGACCCAGTCACATGCTTGCAAGCTAACTAGATGACATTCCACCGAGAGGGCCCAGAGCATATCTATCCGTCATATGGATGGACAAATCCCAATCTTGGTCCATGCGCTTCAACACATACTTTAAGAATACCAAATGACACCTTTATAACCACCCAGTTACGAAGCGGTGTTTGATGTCATCAAAGTACCCATCCGGTGATGGTGATTAACACAACCTCATGGTCGAAGGATTAGGTTACTATGCATTTAAAAGCTTATAGCAATACGAACTTAATGACTTGATCTTATGCTACGGTTACTATGGGTGTGTGTCCATCACATCATTCTCCTAATGATATAACCTTGTTATTAATCACATCCAATGTCCATGATCAGGAAACCATGATCATCAATTAATCAACAAGCTAGTTCAATAAGAGGCTTACTAGGGACTCTCTTATGTTTACAAAACACACAAGTATTAGTGTTTCCTAATAATACAATTATAGCATGGGATGTAAACATTCATCATAAACACAAAGATATAATAATAACCACTTTTATTATTGCCTCTTGGGCATATCTCCAACAATACAACCAATGTCATTGCATGTGTGTTCTTTCCTAAAACCAGATATGGATCCACCAATGTCATTGCATGTGTGTTCTTTTCTTGAACCACATATGGATCCACTAGAGTCATTGCATGTGTTGTCTTCTCCTGAACTAGCACTAGAGTCATTGCATGTGTGTTCTTTCCACAAACCACATATGGATCCACCAGAGTCATTGCATGTGCGTTCTTTTCACAAACCACATATGGATCCACTAGAGTCATTGCAGGCGTACTTTCCACAAACCACATATGGATCCACCAGAGTCATTGCATGTGTGTTCTTGTAATGAGAAACCACATATGGATCAACCAATGTCATTGCATGTGTGTTCTTTTCATAAACCACAGCTTGAGTCATTGCATGTATGTCCTTTTCATTAACCACAGCTAGAGTCATTGCATGTCTGTTGTTTTCACAAACCACATATGGATCCACTAGAGTCGTTGGATGTGTGTTATTTTCACAAACCACATATGGATCAACCAATGACATTGCATGTGTGTTCTTATCATGAAACACATATGGATCAACCAGAGTCATTGCATGTTTGTTCTTTTCACAAACCACATATGGAACTACTAGAGTCATTACATGTGTGTTCTTTCCACAAACAACATATGGATCCTCCAGAGTCATTGCATGTGTGTTGTTGTAATGAAAAACCACATACAACCAATGTCATTGCATGTGTGTTCTTTCCTCAAACAACATATGGATCCACCAATGTCTTTGCATGTGTGTTCTTTTCATGAACCACATATGGATCCACTAGAGTCATTGCATGTGTGTTCTTCTCGTGAACTAGCACTAGAGTTATTGCATGTGTGTTCTTTCCACAAACCAAATATGGATCCACCAGAGTCATTGCATGTGTGTTCTTGTAATGACACACCACATATGGATCCACTAGTGTCATTGCATGTGTGTTCTTTTCACAAACCACATATGAATCCACTAGAGTCATTGCATGTGTGTACTTTCCACAAACCACATATGGATCCACAAGAGTCATTGCATGTGCGTTCTTGTAATGAGAAACCACATATGGATCAACCAATGTCATTGCATGTGTGTTCTTTTCATAAACCACAGCTTGAGTCATTGCATGTATGTCCTTTTCATTAACCACAGCTAGAGTCATTGCATGTCTGTTCTTTTCACAAACCACATATGGATCCACTAGAGTCATTGGATGTGTGTTCTTTTCACAAACCACATATGGATCAACCAATGTCATTGCATGTGTGTTCTTTTCATGAACCACATATGGATCAACCAGAGTCATTGCATGTTTGTTCTTTTCACAAACCACATATGGATCCACTAGAGTCATTTCATGTATGTCCGTTCCACAAACCACACATGGATCCACCAGTCATTCAATGTGTGTTCTTGTAATGACAAACCATATATGGATCAACCAATGGCATTGCATGTGTGTTCTTTTCATGAACCACATCTGGATCAACCAGAGTCATTGCATGTGTGTTCTTTTCACAAACCACATATGGACCCACTAAAGTCATTGCATGTGTGTTCTTTCCACAAACCACATATGGATCCACCAGAGTCATTGCATGTGTGTTCTTGTAATGAGAAACCACACATGGATCAACCAATGACATTGCATGTGTGTTCTTTTCATTAACCACATATGGATTAACCAGAGTCATTGCATGTTTGTTCTTTTCAAAAACAACATATGGATCCACTAGAGTCATCACATGTGTGTTCTTTCCCCAAACCACATATGGATCCACCATAGTCATTGCATGTGTGTTCTTGTAATGACAAACCGCATATGGATCAACCAATGACATTGCACGTGTGTCCTTTTTATTAACCACATATGGATTAACTAGAGTCATTGCATGTTTGTTTTTTCACAAACCACATATGGATCCACTAGAGTCATTACATGTGTGTTCTTTTCAGAATCCACATATGGATCCACCAGAGTCATTGCATGTGTGTTCTTATAATGACAAACCAATACAACCAATGTAATTGCATGTGTGTTGTTTCCACAAACCACATATGGATCCACCAATGTCATTGCATGTGTGTTCTTTTCATGAACCACATATAGATCCACTAGAGTGATTGCATGTGTGTTCTTCTCCTGAACTAGCACTAGAGTCATTGCATGTGTGTTCTTTCCACAAACCACATGTGGATCCACCAGAGTCATTGCATGTGTGTTCTTGTAATGACAAACCACATATAGATCCACCAGTGTCATTGCATGTGTGTTCTTTTCACAAACCACATATGGACCCACTAGAGTCATTGCATGCGTGTTCCTTCCACAAACCACATATGGATTCATCTGAGTCATTGCATGTGTGTTCTTGTAATGACAAATCACATATGGATCAACCAATGACATTGCATGTGTGTTCTTTTTATTAACCACATATGGGTTAACTAGAGTCATTGCATCTTTGTTTTTTCATAAACCACATATGGATCCACTAGAGTCATTGCATGTGTGTTCTTTTCAGAATCCACATACGGATCCACCAGAGTCATTGCATGTGTGTTCTTGTAATGACAAACCACATACAACCAATGTCATTGCATGTGTGTTCTTTCCTCAAACCACATATGGATCCACCAATGTCACTGCATGTGTGTTCTTTTCATGAACCACATATGGATCCACTGGAGTCATTGCAAGTGTATTCTTCTCCTGAACTAGCACTAGAGCCATTGCATGTGTGTTCTTTCCACAAACCACATATGGATCCACTAGAGTCATTGCATGTGTGTTTTTGTAATGACAAACCACATGTGGAACCACCAGTGTCATTGCACGTGTGTTCTTTTCATGAACCACGTATGGACCCACTAGAGTCATTGCATGTGTGTTCCTTCCACAAACCACATATGGATCCATCTGAGTCATTCAATGTGTGTTCTTGTAATGACAAACCACATATGTATCAACCAATGACATTGCATGTGTGTTCTTTTTATTAACCACAAATGGATTAACTCGAGTCATTGCATGTTTGTTTTTTCATAAACCACATATGGATCCACTAGAGTCATTACATGTGTGTTCTTTTCAGAATCCACATATGGATCCACCAGAGTCATTGCATGTGTGTTCTTGTAATGACAAACCACATATAACCAATGTCATTGCATGTGTGTTCTTTCCTCAAACCAGATATGGATCCACCAATGTCATTGCATGTGTGTTCTTTTCATGAACCACATATGGATCCACTAGAGTCATTGCAAGTGTATTCTTCTCCTGAACTAGCACTAGAGCCATTGCATGTGTGTTCTTTCCACAAACCACATATGGATCCACCAGAGTCATTGCATGTGTGTTTTTGTAATGACAAACCACATGTGGATCCACCAGTGTCATTCCATGTGTGTTCTTTTCACAAACCACATATGGACCCAGTAGAGTCATTGCATGTGTGTTCTTTCCACAAACCACATATGGATCCACAAGAGTCATTGCATGTGTGTTCTTGTAATGAAAAACCACATATGGATCAACCAATGTCATTGCATGCGTGTTATTTTCATAAACCACATATGGATCCACCAGAGTCATTGCATGTTTGTTCTTTTCACAAACCACATATGGATCCACTAGAGTCATTACATGTGTGTTCTTTTCACAAACCACATATGGATCCACCAGAGTCATTGCATGTGTGTTCTTGTAATGAAAAACCACATACAACCAATGTCATTGCATGTGTGTTCCTTCCTCAAACCACATATGGATCCACCAATGTCATTGCATGTGTGTTCTTTTCATGAACCACATATGGATCCACTAAAGTCATTGCATGTGTGTTCATTCCATAAACCACGTATGGATCCTCCAATGGCATTGCATGTGTGTGTTCTTTTCATGAACCACATATGGATCCACTAGAGACATTGCATGTGTGTTCTTCTCCTGAACGAGCACTAGAGTCATTGCATGTGTGTTCTTTCCACAAACCACATATGGATCCACCAGAGTCATTGCATGTGTGTTCTTGTAATGACAAACCACATATGGATCCACCATTGTCATTGCATGTGTGTTCTTTCCACAAACCACAGATGGATCCACCAGAGTCATTGCATGTCCATTCTTGTAATGACAAACCACATATGGATCAACCAATGACATTGCATGTGTGTTCTTATCATGAACCACATATGGATCAACCAGAGTCATTGGATGTTTGTTCTTTTCACAAACCACATATGGATCTACTAGAGTCATTACATGTGTATTCTATCCACAAACCACATATGGATCCACTAGAGTCATTGCATGTGTGTTCTTGTAATGAAAAACCACATACAACCAATGTCATTGCATGTGTGTTCTTTCCTTGTCGTGGTGGTGTCACGACAGATGCCATGGATAGGGTAAAGGTGGGGACTAAATGCACTAGGGGAATCCAGGGAGGGATAGTGTGGTGATTCCACACACAGAAGTTTTATATTCGATTCACCTTCACAGATTACAAGTGCTCCTAGAGCTGTATTCGAGAGAGGAGGAAGAAGGAACTCTCTTACTCTCGCCACTAGCTAGCCCACAGAGCTATTTCCTAGAAACCAATCAGTCAAGAATCCACCCCTTCTAAAGAGGCCCTAGCCCTCCTTATATAGGGGTGGCTAGGTCTCCACTTAGAGCATACGTGGAGGCATATTCCAGGGAATATGCCTCCTCCCAAAATAGCAAGCAGACCGGGTCACTTTCCCCCCTCGTCACCCATGCAGGGGCTACGTGATCCTCTGCGGCGCCTGCGTCAGCCGACATTGGCTTCGTCACCTTTGTCGGCCACGCCTCGGTGGTCCGGCCTCTGTCCGCTTCGCTCACGCTCTGCGTATAGTTGTCACCTTTGACCAGCGAGGTACCTTCCTTCTCTTACAAGCTTGATATAACCTGGATCCTACATAGTTGATCCGACCACACCTGTTCCTGCATAAAAGTTAGATACATCTTTCTGACTCATGGCTTAAGTCGGTTGAGAGCAAGTTAGGTGGATGTCCCCTGGTCCGGGTTACCCCGTGACTTGGCCTGCCGTGAGGTGACTCGGCCAGCATCCGCTTTGGCATTGCCGAACCTCGTCTAACTCGGCCTTTATACCCCGGCGTGACCCTACCCGGGGGTATCCCCCCAACATTAGTCCCCGAAGCTGGTGCGGTCTTAGCTGCCTTGGCAGCTAAGGCTACAGCAGGTTCAATTTCACTGAGTATTGAGTTTCATTTCCGAGTTTCCTCCTCATCTCAGATTCCATGGGTTTACTTTCCCTTGGCACATTCCAACTTTTCACTTGCTGGCCGGGTTACCACATTCTCATCCGGGTCATTCTTCCTTCTCTCGTACGCTTCCCGACGTGGAGGCTAATCATCACATCGCCTCATTTTAAGGGCCAGCCACAGTAACCACCGCAGTAATTGGCAGTTATCACTGTAGCGCACGTCACATCGTGCCTGCCTCCTCGTTAACTTCATCATAACGTCACGTCATGGGATCCGCTGCGCCTTGTGGCCTTCCGTGTGGCTCGATGCTTATTGGTCAATCCGGTTTGTACATGGCCACACGACGTGGCCTGCCCGCAAACGCGATCCCACTACCTCCCAGAGGGAGCGGTTAAATAGGGGAGGGGTGCGCCCCTGGGTCCTTTCCCCAGTTCCGCGCCCCTCTGCACTTTCTCCTTCCTCGTTTTCTCCCACGACAGCGCCGCCGCCGCCACGTTTGAGTAGCAGCGCCGCTGCCGCACTGCTTCCACACGCATCTGCGTCGTCGCCGCCGGTGCGCACCTCCTCCGCCATAGGTCCTCGTCTGTCTAGGCCGTTGCCGCCCTCCGCCGCTAGCGCCAGTGAGGGCAGCGACCTCGAGATGACAGAAGAAGAACTCATCATCACCGAGCAGGATATGGAAGAAGATGCTGCGACGGTGGACCGCGGTGCGTGGGCCGGTTCCTGGGTCTGCCAGGATGACCTAGACTGGCTCTACCGCACCAGGTGCATCCCCGCAGGCGTCACCGCAAGCCTTGCCTCCGCCGAACTTGCCCCCTCACCCAATCCGGGTGAGTATGTGGTGTTTCTATCACATTTCCAGCGGGGATTTGGCTTGCCAGTTAGTGATTTTTTCCACGACTGGTTGAACACCTATGAACTCCAGCTGCACCACCTTCCTGCCAATGCCATCACCTCTTTCTGCTTTCGCCTCTACGATCGAAGGCTATGCCGGATTATGGCCCACGAAGGAGCTATGGATCTGGTTCTTTGGCCTTCGTCGTAACGTAATTCTGAATGTTGATCTAGAGCCGGAGAACAAACAACTTACACAGTTCGGCGCTGCGTCCATTTCTCTCCGGAGGTTCTCCATCTTTCCCTGGGTTACCGGGCTGGACTCCTACAAGGGATGGGCCCAGACTTTCTTTTATGTTCGGAACGCCGGCACCGAAGACTTGATCCGGCTGCGCCCCTATACTCCGGGTCCTCCTAACCCGGAGTTGTGGGACGTTATCCCCAAGAAGCCCACAGTCTTGGCCAACCAGGTTAACAAAAGGTTCGCAGAGCTGAAGGATCTCCGGTTGCGCAACGAGGACGCCATGATCACATTCGTCCGCAACCGGATCTCCCCCCTCCAAAAGCGCACTCATAAAGTGTGCCACATGAGATGGGGCCGCGACCCCAACCGTACCTCGTCTTTCGAGTTGAGCAACACAGAGATTTACCGCCGGGTCAAGGCCCTCTTCACCACCCACAAGGACTTCTCCTCAGAGTGGACGTGGGGAATTGAGCACTATTGCCGAGATAGGCTTCCTCCCGTGGTAAGCTTCGTGCCGCAAACTTTTCCCAAATTAAATCTTATGTCGGTCGCTTTTGTATATTTAACTCTGTCGTTTTTTCTCTCCCTTAGCAATTCCTTCAGCAAACTATCGAGGATGGCACCGATCCCACCCTCAAATGGGCGCCTGACTGGGAGACCTCGGATGAGGAGGAGCCGGATCAGGAGATGTTCCTTCCAATGACCGACGCGACGAAGCGACCCACCGGTAAACTCTCTTCCATTAGAGATTGTCCCGACGATGAAGATGACTCGGATGTCGAGGTGATGGAAGCATTTGATGCTGTCACCCTTTCTTATGCTTTTCCGGCATCAGCTAACCCCGGTGGGTAGATCCATGAGGACCCTCCCCTTGCCGTGGGTGACCCTGTTCCGATTGCACCGAAGAAGAAGCGGGGAGCTGCATCAACTTCCTCCTTCAGACCTTCTCAGCCAGCCAAAAGGCGAAAGAAGTCCAGGGACAAAACTGCCTCCAAGCCTGCAACCAAGGCCCCAGCACGAAGGGCTCGGAAGCCCAAAGAGCCCCTGACCTCGGATGAGTAAGCCTCTTTTCCCTTTTCCACTTACTTGTTTTTCTATTGTTATAGTTTCTCATCCGACACTGTTTGATTTGGCAGGGCCACGGTGGAGGTCCCCAGAGTGGATCTAGCATTGCTTCGCCGCTCCGACATAGCCCTGCTCCCCCTCGTGGCGACGATTCACGCCCGCTGAGCCCTATTGAGGAGGGTTCAGCGGCTGCTCCGGGTTCCACTTCACCTCGTCAAAAGGGGGGCGACCTTGGAGCGGGAGAGACTAGCCCAGCCGAGGCAGCGGCATCCACCACTTTGGCTTCGCCGCAACCAGCTACTACCGAGGCTACCTCAGCACCTCCACCGAAGAAGAAACCAGGACCAGCACCAGCACCAACTTCAGCACCAGCACCAGCACCAACTCTAGCACCAGCACCAACTCCAGGAGCAAGAGCAACAACAGCAACACCAGCAACAAGAACAGCAGCGCCAAGCCCCTCCGCCTCGTCCCAGACTTCCCAGTCTCGGTGAGAAAGTACCCAAGAAGATCCCAAGGGTAAATCTGCTGCGACCACTTCCTCCTCTCAGCAGCCCAAGGGCAAAAATGCCCCTGACACCACCAGGGCAGCGTCCATCGAGGCTGGACAGCGCACTCTCGCGTCCATGCTTTCCAAGAAACCTCCAGCACCGAAGGACGCCCCTGCCAAGCCAGCTGATGCGCAACAACTTGTTTTGCACACCAGCCCGACCCTTGCCCTGGTTGAGAGGAGGGAGGCGCATGCGAAGGGCTTAGTGGCGCCCCATATGCTCAGTGGTGAGCGATACCCTCCGACCCTGATTGAATTTGTCAATAATTGGAACAAGGCGGAGTTCGTCCACAACGACGATCTTCCGGAGAAGTTCGGCTCCGCTGAATTTTCCGCTCAAATGAACACATTCGCTAAGGCAATTAACCTCGCGGGTCGGATGATGGAGGTACGTTACTTCCTATTTTCTTTAGCCAGTTGTAGATATTAGTGATATAACCATTAGTCCCCGAGCCTCCGGGGGAGTAACTTGTTACTCGGCCAGATGCTCCTTAGAAAACTAACGTAGCTCCTTGATAACTTCGAATATGCACACACCTAGAGCCGGGTTAAGTTCCACTGATTTTGTACACTTCAAATATGCACACACCTAGAGCCGGGTTAAGTTCCACTTGGCCCGGATTTTGTACACTTCGAATATGCACAAACCTAGAGCTAGGTTAAGTTCCACTTGGCCCAGATTTTGTACACTTCGAATATGCACACACCTAGAGCCGGGTTAAGTTCCACTTGGCCCGGATTTTGTACACTTCGAATATGCACACACCTAGAGCCGGGTTAAGTTCCACTTAGCCCAGATTTTGTACACTTCGAATATGCACACACCTAGAGCCGGGTTAAGTTCCACTTGGCCCGGATTTTGTACACTTCGAATATGCACACACCTAGAGCCGGGTTAAGATCCACTTGGCCTAGATTTTGTACACTTCGAATATGCACACACCTAGAGCCGGGTTAAGTTCCACTTGTCCCGGATTTTGTACACTTCGAATATGCACACACCTAGAGCCGGGTTAAGTTCCACTTGGCCCGGATTTTGTACACTTCGAATATGCACACACCTAGAGCTGGGTTAAGTTCCACTTGGCCCGGATTTCATACACTTCGAATATGCACACACCTAGAGCCGGGTTAAGTTCGACATGGCTCGGATTTTGTACACTTTGAATATGCAGACACCTAGAGCCGGGTTAAGTTCCACTTGGCCCGGATTTCGTACACTTTGAATATGCACAAGACTAAGTTATCCTTTTGTACTCTTTTCAGGTGACCAACAATCGCCGGAGCGCTGAGTTTCAGCGTCTCTTGGACACCCATAAGATGCTGCGTGCAAAGCATAGTGCACTTCTCGCTGAACACGAGAAAAGGGGTAAGTTTCTTCCTTGACATTTCTCCGTTTTTCTTCATCTTTTTCTGTTGAACTAACCCATCATTCGGTTTCCGCAGCTGGGGTGGAGGCTGAGAATACGCTCATGAGGAGGAACTTGGACTAGATTGATGGGTTCGTAGCATGGAAAACAAAAAATTTCTACCGCAAGAACGAACAAAACCAAGATCTAATCTAGATAAAAGCCAAGATCTAATCTATTAGACATGAGCAACGAGATAGATCGGTACTAATCCTTGTAGACCCGAAAGCGTTACGAGATTGGATCTCGTGGTTGATGTAGTCGATCACTTGCCGATCTCAAGATCGAGTGGACGATCCTTCCGGCGCCGCGTTCCGGCAGCGCTTCCGCAGTCGGTCACATGTGCGGAGTCGAAGCAGACCTTCCTCTCCTTATTCCTGCGAGCAGCGGAGGTAGTAGATCTTCTCCACGGAATCCCAGCAGCACGACGGCGTGGTGGTGGTGGTGGAGTAGAGAATTTTGCAGGGCTTCGCCTATGCCTGTGCAGAAGAAAGGAGGAGGAGAGAGGCGGCAGAGATTTGGAACCTTCCGGAACATTCCGGAATATTCTAGAATCCTCAGACAAATACTCTGGAACATTTCCTAACTCAGAAAATGATCTCCTATATATGAATCTTATTCTCCGGACAATTCTGGATCTCCTCGTGATGTCCCGGATCCATTCCGAGACTCCGAACAGCATTCGGTCTCCAACGCACATTCCATATCTACTTAAAACAACTTCGAACCTTAAGTGTGTCACCCTACGGTTCGTGAATATGTAGACATGACAGAGACACATCTCCTATCAATAACCATCAGCGGGACCTAGAGATCCATAATGGCTCCCACACACTCAACGATGACTTCGTGATCGATAGAACCATTTACATACGAAACCAATTCCCTTTGTCACGCGATACTATACTTATCCGAGGTTTGATCGTCGGCATCTCCATACCTAGTTCTACCTCGTTACTGATAAGTACTCTTTACTCGTTCCGTGATATGTCATCCCTTGTGACCCAGTCACATGCTTGCAAGCTAACTAGATGACATTCCACCGAGAGGGCCCAGAGCATATCTATCCGTCATATGGGTGGACAAATCCCAATCTTGGTTCATGCGCTTCAACACATACTTTCAGAATACCCAATGACACCTTTATGACCACCCAGTTACGAAGTGGTGTTTGATGTCATCAAAGTACCCATCCGGTGATGGTGATTGACATAACCTCATGGTCGAAGGATTAGGTTACTATGTATTTTAAAGCTTATAGCAAACGAACTTAATGACTTGATCTTATGCTATGCTTACTACGGGTGTGTGTCCATCACATCATTCTCCTAATGATATGATCTTGTTATTAACGACATCCAATGTCCATGATCAGGAAACCATGATCATCCATTAATCAACAAGCTAGTTTAACAAGAGGCTTACCAGGGACTCTTTTATGTTTACAAAACACACAAGTATTAATGTTTCCGGTTAATACAATTATAGCATGAGATGTAAACATTTATCATAAACATAAAGATATAATAATAACCACTTTATTATTGCCTCTTGGGCATATCTCCAACACAGATCAAGGGTAAGTTACTTTTGTGCGACCTTGCTATGCTTTCCATCTCCTTTCCTCCTTGGCTCGGCAAACATTCATACCTCGGCTCTGCCGGGTCAATAAACTATTTCAGCATCTCTTGAAGATAGTGTGCATGTGCCTGATATGATGCTGCATTTTCTCGAACAAGCAGGACAACATCAGGCCGAGCTCAAAAAGAAAGATGATGAGCTTGCCCTCCTCCGGACCAAGATGATGAGATCGCCAGGCTCAAGGCCGAGATGAAGAAATCGAAAGCACAGCACCAATCCGAGGTCCAAAAGGCTGGCCAGGACTATACTGAAGAGCGCGAGCGCCTCAATCTCTAGATCGCCAAGGGCCAGGATCTACTTAAGGAGGCCGACATCAAGCTCGAGTTAGCGAATGCTGAACTTGAGCAACTCTGGGAGAGACGCGATAACTGCATCAAGGAGCTATCCCGGGTTCACAGCCATATCTCCAGTAAATTCCTTTCCTTCAACCGACATTTATCTTTCCGAGTCTGCTTCCTTTACTTATTCCACCTGTGTTATTTTTTCCAGGAAAGTTCCCTGAGAGTGATGTTATTGCATCCAAGGCTGTTACCAAGTTCCGCTAGGAAAGGGGTACTCCGTCTAGTCCTGGCTCCATTCCTCTTGACCTCGAAGATCTGATCGTCAACTTGTCTTCCCGAATTGAGACTGTGAGGAACTATGGCAAGGATGTTATGGACGTGGTAATCCGGATCTTCAACGCCTTTTGGCCTCAAGAAGATACCCCGGAGAATCTGTCAGTTCTCTTTGCCCATCTTATGGACTGCGAGACTCAGCTCGATCTCTGGAGAGAATCTGCTGGGCGCGCCGGAGCTGAGATAGTTCTTCACAATGTGATCACGTGGTACGAGAAGATCGACCTCAACCTCCTCGCACGCATGCGGACTGGTTCAAAGTGGTCTACTGACCCGGATTGGGTGGCTCGGCGCAAGGCTTGCGCTCACAGCTTTATCCAATACGCCCCCATTCACCAGTGGAACGAAGGACTGAGCTTTCTAGATGCTGCCGATGATGAAAATGTTGAGAACGTCGAAGATGGCTCGGATGAGGACGAAGAGGACGATGCCTCGGACATTGAAGATAGCGAAGATGACACCGAACTTCCTCCTCCTGCTGCTCCTTGAGCGAAAAACTTAAAAAAAATTATCAGATCCCCGGTATGCCGGGTGCAGTTGTATCAAGTGCACAAGTAATATTTTGCTACTAAGTTTCTATGATGGATTGACTTGGGCGTAGTCCTCGAGTTTCGTTTTCTCGTTTTTCCAATCTTTTGACTCGGCTCGCGTCTACCTTGGTTCGATTTTATGACTTACGAGTCTGAGTTTCAAAAATTGTCTTAACAATACTTGGAAACTTTAGGATTAGCTCAAAATAACTCAGCATAGTAAATTTAAATTACACATGAGGTTAGGTTGAAAAACAAACGTCGGCTCGATTAAGATCTTTTCCTTAGTTGTTTTTCATGTGCTACGCAATTCCAAACTTGTTCTCTTGCTTGCCATGAAGCCAATTCTTGTTGGACAGCAGCAAGTCGAAGAGTTGGGTTCTTGGTGCTCACACATTACTAATCCGGCCTAAGTAGAACAACTTATGCCAGCCGACGTATAAATAATAAATACAGAAGACAATACTCATTATTAAGGCAGTCCCCGAGTTACTGCTCAAGGTGCCAACACTTAATTGATAAGCTCATTGCCGGTATACATACCGACATATGAGAAGATTCGGATACATACACTTCTTTGCTAAGTGTAGAAAGGACGAAGTAGATCTACATTCCATGGACGCTTAGATTCCTCGCCGGACCTGTCTGACTTGTTCTTTTCCTGTGGCTTTGCATCGATAAGATAATAAGAATCATTGTGCAATGCTTTGCTCACAATAAATGGCCCTTCCCATGGGGGGATAACTTATGCATGCCAGCGGTACGTTGTACCAACCGGAGTACTAGATCTCCTTCCCGGAAAACTCGGGGGCTTACTTTCCGGCTATGATAGCGTCGGAGATTTTGCTGATATATGGCGGATCTGGACAATGACAATTCCCTCGCTTCTTCTAGCAGATCAACATCATTTTGCCGGGCCTCTTGCACTTTGGCTTCTGTGTATTGGGTGACCCTAGGCGAATCATGCTCTATGTCGGCTGGTAATACAGCTTCTGCCCCATATACCAGAAAGAACGGCGTATAGCCTGTTGATCGATTTAGAGTTGTTCTTAAACTCTAGAGTACTGCTGGTAGTTCTTCTATCCAGCACCCTGCTGATTTTGCAGCGGCTCAATGAGCCGGGGTTTTATCCCGGATAATACCAATCCGTTGGATCTTTCCACTTGTCCATTCGAAGCGGGGTGGGCTACCGAGGCAACGTCCAGCCAGATCTTCTTATCTCGGCAGAAACGCGCAAATGCTCCTTCCGCAAAATTTGTGCCATTATCAGTTATGATACTGTGAGGATAACCGTATTTCAAGATGATGTCTTTGAGAAATGTCACGGCCGTAGCTCCATCACATTTTCTTATTGGCTTCACTTCGATTCACTTTGTAAATTTGTCCACCATGAAATGTGAGTCATATTTCCCCTTGCTGGTTTAAACAGGCCAACCATGTCCAAACACCATACGGCAAATGGCCAGGTGATTGGTATGGTCTTGAGCTCCGACATTGGCATATGTGTCTTGGTAGCATACCTTTGACAACCATTGCACTTTCTCACCAGATCTTCTGCTTGTTCTAAGGCACTGGGCCAGTAGAATCCATGCCGGAAAGCTTTTGCCACCAAGGCTCGGGATGAGGCATGATGCCCACACTCCCCTTGATGTATATCTCGGAGGATGTCAAGCCCCTCTTCCGGGTCAACACATCGCTGAAGGACATTAGTCACACTCCTTTTGTATAGCTCGGAATTGATGATCGTGTATGCCTTTGCTCTCCTCTAAGTTTTCCTGGATAGCACAACCTCAGTGGGTAAAGTTCCATCTTTCAGGAATTGAAATATAGGTAGTGCCCAAGCTGGTATTGCTCACACATGGAACACTTCTTCACCAATTTCCATCTGATCCACCGGCATAACTTCAACCGGATCCCGCTGAGCAGTCCCCGGGTCTTGCTCAGCAGTCCCCGGGTTTGCTGAGGTAGTCCCCGGGTCTCGCGTACCACCTCCCATGTCAATGTCCATGGGCACCGCTCCGGATTCTGTATCTTCCGGGACGTAAATTGAGTCGGTTTCTGGGGACAGCCTGATAGACGGTTTTCTGAGGTGTTCCAATGCTACTCCCGGTGGAATTGCTTGTCAGGTTGATCCTAGCTTCGACAGTACGTTGGCTGCCTCATTCTCCACCCGGGGTACATGGTGAAATTCACAACCCTCAAAGTAACCACATATCTTCTGCACATGAAATCTGTACAGTGCCATGTTTGGATCAAGGGCGTCCCACAGTCCCGACACTTGCTGTACTACCAAATCCGAGTCGCCAAAGCACAGGATCCGACGTATCCCAATTTCTTTTGACACTTTTAGCCCATGCACAAGTGCTTCATACTCAGCGACATTGTTTGATGCCGCGAAATGGATCTGCAGCACATATTTCAGCTGGTCCTTCTTTGGCGAGGTAAGTACAACTCTGGCACCTAGCCTGGTTTTTGTTTTCGACCCGTCAAAGTGCATTCTCTAGTAGTTCGGATCTGGCAGTGGCCGCTCATATTGCACCTTGGCCCAATCGACAAAAAAGTCCGCCACAGCTTGAGACTTAATTGCTTCTCTTCTGTCATATTGTGGCGCATAGGGAGCTAGTTCAATTGCCCATTTTGTAATCCTGCCACTCGCATCCTTGTTACCCATTATCTCAGATATGGGAGCCTCACATATTACTCTGATGGGATGCTCCTCAAAATAGTGCTTCAGCTTCTTAGCTGCCATATACACCCCATACGCCACTTTCTGATAGTGTGGATAGTTCTGCTTTGAGGCATATAATACCTCGCTCAGATAATACACTGGCCTTTGCACCAACTTACCCTCTTCGTCGGGCTCTACCACCATCACTGCATTTACAACTCTGTTGGTTGCGGCTATGTAGAGCAACATTGGCTCCTTTGATAGTGGAGAGGCTAACACTGGTGCAGTGGCTAACATCTTATTTAAGTGGGCAAAGGCTTCATTGTCCTGCGGCGTCCAAACGAACTTATCCGACTTTTTCATGAGTTGATAGAGAGGCAATGCCTTTTCTCCCAACCGACACACAAACCGACTTAACGATGCCAGGTAACCAGTGAACTTTTGGACATCGTTAAGACACTTGGGCAGTTCCATTCACTCCATGGCCCGGATTTTAGTTGGATTAACTTCGATACCTCGGCTGGAGACAAGAAAACCGAGCAACTTTCTAGCTGGGACACCGAAGGTACATTTTTCCGGGTTAAGCTTCATAGGTTTGCGAATGTCTGCCTGATATCGTCAAGGAGCGTTTTGCTTTCCTTGGTCTTGATAACAACATCATCCACATACACTTGTACATTTTGACCAATTTGGTCGTGCAAACATTTTTGCATACATCTTTGGTACGTTGCCCCTACATTACGTAAACCAAACGGGTGTGATAGCAATAAACCCCATACGGGGTGATAAATGCAGTCTTTATTTGATCATCTGGATTCAGAGGTATCTAGTGGAAACCAGAATATGCATCAATGAATGACAATAGTTCACATCCAGCAGTTGAGTCTATGACCTGATCTATTCTGGGCAGTGGAAATGGATATTTTGGACACGCCTTATTCAGGTTCGTGTAATCGATACACATACGCCAAACCACTGCCACATTCGGATCATCTTTCTTCTGTTCCACCAGCACCGAATTAGACAGCCAATCCGGGTAAAGAACTTCCATGATAAATCCTGTAGCCAACAACTGAGCTATTTCATCTCCGATGACTTTCCTCCTATCTTCGGCGAAGCGGCAGAGAGGTTTCTTCACCGTCTTTGCTCCGGGTCTCACATTCAAAGAGTGCTCGGCCAACTCCCTCGGAACACCTTGCAAGTCTTGTGTGGACCAAGCAAAAATGTCCCGATTCTCATGTAGGAAGTTGACGAGCTCGCTTTCCTATTTGTCATTTAACCCGGCACAAATTGTTACGGTGCACTCTGGGAACATATCATCAACAGGCACCTTCTTGGTATCTTTCGTGGCTTGAAATCAGACACTTCCATGCGGGTTACTCAGTGCCGGCATATACTGCTACGCGGACTGAGCCAATGCCGCCACCTCTTGGATTTTTCTTTTCTCTCGCGCAATCACTAGTGACTCGGCTAGGTTAGACCCGGCTGACGCACATTCAATGGAACGTCAGAAATCTCCAGTAATGGTAATCACCCTGTTTGGCCCGGGCAACTTCATCTTCAAGTAACTGATGTGACAACTTGCCATGAACTTGTTCAATGCTGGTCTTCCGAGTAACGCGTGATACGCACTCTCTAAGTTCACCACTTCAAACTCCAAATTTTCAGTTTGGCAATTATCTCTCGTGCCGAACAATACGTCAACCCGGACCTTGCCTATGGGCTCACAAGAAATGCCTTGCACAATTCCATGGAAAGTTGTCCTTGTAGCCTGGAGCATGTTCTCCAAGATACCTAACTTGCGCATTGTATCCGCATAGATGATGTTAATGCTACTGCCATTGTCAATCAGTACCTTTGAGAACCTCACATTGATGTTTGGCCCAATGAATGTCGGATCCAGCACTAACGCATATGAACCAGGACTTGCTCATAAGCTTGGGATGATCCTTGATGCTCCAGGTAATTTCCTAGTCTGACCAAGGCATATACCTCGTCACTGCTAGCATTACCGCATTCACCTCCATATGTCGGCGCTGCAAGCTCTTTCTGTCTGTTTCCTCAGTGGTAAACACACAGTAACTCTGATGATGCTCTCTGTACTCATTTCTCCCCTCATTTCCGAGGTACCTCTGATCCGGCTGATGGTGGTCTTCTACTTGATGCACTGCATCCCTTCTCTCATGGTTGTCATACCTCGGCGGAGGGGGAGGCAACATTAGCTGTTGCGTGTTCGCTCCGGAGGGCAATTGCTGCCAGGGTAACTCCTGCCGAGGTTGATCATTCCGGGGTGCCTGAGCATTCCCCGAACCACCTTGCTCTATTTTACGCATCCACTCACATTGCCTTGTTATATGACCCGCTGGGTTACTTGGATTTGGCATGTGAAATTTACACAGCTGATCCAACATTGACTCATAAGTATACCTCAGACGATCCTTCTTTTCTTGCCACTGTTTCTTTTGCTCTGGCGTCCAAGTTTTCTTGCCCTCATTTCTCGGCGTCCATTGTTGCCCTCCAGTTTTCTCACGTTGATTGCCCCCTCCTCCGGGCTGATCTTGATTCACAGCGGTAACTTGTTGCGAACTGTACCAGTGATCCGGTCGGTCATCTCTTCTTTTACCTCTGTAATCATTCCTCCGGGGTGGTCCGACTCCATATCTCTGGTAGTACTCCTCATTTGTCTCGTTTGACACGAGCCTGGGTTGAGTCGGATCACCCAAAGCATACGAATTAGCAATCCGGATCATCTCTGCCAATGTAGTTGGCATTTTTCTTTGCAACTTCTGCCACAACTCGCTTGCATATCTGCACCCTTGCACAAACCATGCTATGGCCTGTGACTCTATCACACCCTCACACGAGTTTCTCACGGTACACCACCGGGTTAAAAACTCCTGGTCCGTCTCGTTCGGTCTCTGCTTACACATAGCTAGGGTCAGTGGCCTATTTGGCCTCTGATAGGTACTTGAGAAATTGCTGATAAACATTTCCTCAAAATCGATCCAATAGTTAATACTTCCAGGCGGCAAATTGTTTAACCATACCCTCACTAGCCTCTCCAACATCTGGGATACGTATCTCACAGCCCATCTCAAGTTGCCTGTAGCAATTTTCACAGCTGTAGCATAGTTTATCAACCAATCCTCCAGCTTTGTACTGCCGTCATACGTCTTTGTGCCTCTAGGTAACTGGAAGTTAGGTACCGATGGCTCCTTCATGATTCGGGGCCCAAAACACGCAGGACCCGGTGGACCTTGACATTCAATCTGTTCCGACCTATATAGCCAATCCAGTTTTAATCTGGCATCATCAGGCATCAAATCCCTGTTGCTCAATCTTGACCCTATCACATGATAGTATGGCCTTGGGTATCCTGCGTTCACCATTTCCGAATCTCCATCGTTATACCGATCCTACTCTCGTGGAGCACCTCTCTATTGCATACCTCGGCCGACACTTTGCTCTTGCCTTGGTATATTCCGCTGCTGCGGTTGTCCTGCTCCTGCCGAGTTTTGCTGTCCGGCATTGCCATTTACAACATTTCCTTGATCGGCGTTGCCTTGGTCGAGGTTACCTCGGCCAGCTTCTCCTCGGCTCACACTCCGTCGATCATCATTTCTCTGTACTTCCTTTCCTTGCCCTTGTCGGGTCATACGGGACAATCTGTTTGTTCCTCCTAGCCGAGGTTACTACCTCTTCTCTCCTAGGACCACCATGAGGAGACGATGTGGCTCTAGTGGATTTCTCCGGGTTACCTACCGCCGAATGAACGATCCTGGAGGCCCCAGCCCTTTCCGGGTTTTCCCTGAGCAATTCCTCGTTTTTGCCTGTTCGCGATCCGAACCAACTCATTGACCCTATCTTGCTGTCTCTAACGGGATTCTCCCGTTAGTCCCTCTAACTCGGATGCAGCTGCATCTGCTTCCCTAAGGTTCTTTGCTGGGGTACTATACTTCGGCAGCCCCATGGACAAACCGTTCTCTGACTCCTCAATCCTAGTATCTCCCTCTTTGTTCATTTCACTCACGAGATTTCTCCCATTTACTTTTACAGCATCAACTTTATTTGCCTTTGCGTACTCACGCGGCGTCATGTTCAACGACTGCTGAGCCAGGCTATCTTTTTCGCACCCTCTAGTATTTTTTGCCTAGTTTCCTCTAGCATGCCTGTGCCTGAGCCGGATCTACTACTGCTGCTACAGGGTTTGCCAAGCTATCCATCGCTTCCCGCAACACATTCTCTGGCCTCTCTAGTGGAGGACCTCTACCTTTCATCATCACCTCTGCGCGGTCTGGGGAGCGAGTGGTACGCGCCCCGTGAACCACGCTAAGGGGTGGCTCGCCTGCCTCGACGACGTGCCGCGGATGAACGCATGACACATCCACAGCAACGTAGACCTTGTGCGTGCCGAGCTTGACGAAGAGGCCGTTGCGCGGAAGAGGGCGCATGCCAATGCAGCCAGCGTTGTCGCTGACAAAATCCAGCGCTCCAAAACGCTGAACGAGCCCAGAGATGATGCGTTCGCCGGTGCCGATGAGGTTTCCCATCCGGATCTTGACCCCTGCTAGCGCCGCTAGCCCCACGGTGGGCGCCAACTGTCGTGGTGGTGTCACAGCAGATGCCATGGATAGGCTAAAGGTGGGGACTAAATGCACTAGGGGAATCTGGGGAGGGATAGTGTGGTGATTCCACACACGGAAGTTTTATATTCGATTCACCTTCACAAATTACAAGGGGTCCTAGAGATGTATTCAGGAGAGGAGGAAGAAGGAACTCTCTTACTCTCGCCACTAGCTAGCCCACAGAGCTATTTCCTAGAAACCAATCAGTCAAGAATCCACCCCTTCTACAGAGGCCCTAGCCCTCCTTATATAGGGGTGGCTAGGTCTCCACTTAGGACATACGTGGAGGCATATTCCAGGGAATATGCCTCCTCCCAAAATAGCAAACAGACCGGGTCACTTTTCCCTCGCGTCACCCATGCAGGGGCTACGTGATCCTCTGCGGCGCCTGCGTTAGCCGACATTGGCTTCGTCACCTTTGTCGGCCACGCCTCGCGGGTCCGGCCTCTGTCCGCTTCGCTTACGCTCTGCGTACAGTTGTCACCTTTGACCAGCGAGATACTTTCCTTCTCTTACAAGCTTGATATAACCTGGATCCTACATAGTTGATCCGGCCACACCTGTTCCTGCATAAAAGTTAGATACATCTTTCCGACTAATGGCTTAAGGCGGTTGAGAGCAAGTTAGGTGGATGTCCCCTGGTCCGGGTTACCCCGTGATTCGGCCTGCCATGAGGTGACTCGGCCAGCATCCGCTTTGGCCTTGCCGAACCTCGGCTAACTCGGCCTTTATACCCCGGCGTGACCCTACCCGGGAGTATCCCCCAACATTCCTGAAACCACATATGGATCCACCAATGTCATTGTATGTGTGTTCTTTTCATGAACAACATATGGATCCACTAGAGTCATTGCATGTGTGTTCTTCTCCTGAACTAGCACTAGAGTCATTGCATGTGTGTTCTTTCCATAAACCACATATGGACCCACCAGAGTCATTGCATGTGTGTTTTTGTAATGACAAACCACATGTGGATCCACCAGTGTCATTGCATGTGTGTTCTTTTCACAAACCACATATGGACCCACTAGAGTCATTGCATGTGTGTTCTTTCCACAAACCACATATGGATCCACAAGAGTCATTGCATGTGTGTTCTTGTAATGACAAACCACATATGTATCAACCAATCTCATTGCATGTGTGTTCTTTTCATAAACCACATATGTATTAACTAGAGTCATTGCATGTTTGTTCTTTTCACAAACCACATATGGATCCACTAGAGTCAGTACATGTGTGTTCTTTTCACAAACCACATATGGATCCACCAGAGTCATTGCATGTGTGTTCTTGTAATGACAAACCACATACAACCAATGTCATTGCATGTGTGTTCTTTGCTCAAACCACATATGGATCCACCAATGTCATTGCATGTGTGTTCTTTTCATGAACCACATAAGAGTCATTGCATGTGTGTTCTTCTCTTGAACTAGCACTAGAGACATTGCATGTGTGGTCTTTCCACAAACCACATATGGATCCACCAAAGTCATTGCATGTGTGTTCTTGTAATGAAAAACCACATATGGATCCACCAGTGTCATTGGATGTGTGTTCTTTTCACAAACCACATATGGACCCATTAGAGTCATTGCATGTGTGTTCTTTCCACAAACCACATATGGATCACTAGAGTCATTGCATGTGTGTTCTTGTAATGAGAAACCACATAAGGATCAACCAATGTCATTGCATGTGTGTTCTTTTCATAAACCACAGCTAGAGTCATTGCATGTATGTTCTTTTCATTAACCACAGCTAGAGTCATTGCATGTTTGTTCTTTTCACAAACCACATACGGATTCACTTGAGTCATTGGATGTGTGCTCTTTTCACAAACCACATATGGATCAACCAATGTCATTGCATGTATGTTCTTTTCATGAACCACATATGGATCAACCAAAGTCATTGCATGTTTGTTCTTTTCACAAACAACATATGGATCCAGTAGAGTCATTGCATGTATGTTCGTTCCACAAACCACACATGGATCCACTAGAGTAATTCCATGTGTGTTCTTGTAATGACAAACCACATATGGATCAACCAATGTCATTGCATGTGTGTTCTTTTCATGAACCACATATGGATCCACTAGTGTCATTGCATGTGTCTTCTTTTCACAAACCACATATGGACCCACTAGAGTCATTGCATGTGTGTTCTTTCCACAAACCACATATGGATCCACAAGAGTCATTGCATGTGTGTTCTTGTAATGACAAACCACATATGGATCAACCAATCTCATTGCATGTGTGTTCTTTTCATAAACCACATATGTATTAACTAGAGTCATTGCATGTTTGTTCTTTTGACAAACCACATATGGATCCACTAGATTCATTACATGTGTGTTCTTTTCACAAACCACATATGTATCCACCAGAGTCATTGCATGTGTTATCTTGTAATGACAAACCACATACAACCAATTTCATTGCATGGTGTTCTTTCCTCAAACCACATATGGATCCAGCAATGTCATTGCATGTGTGTTCTTTTCATGAACCACATATGGATCTAGAAGAGCCATTGCAAGTGTGTTCTTTTCTTGAACTAGCACTAGAGACATTGCATGTGTGGTCTTTCCAGAAACCACATATGGATCCACCAAAGTCATTGCATGTGTGTTCTTGTAATGACAAACCACATATGGATCCACCAGTGTCATTGCATGTGTGTTCTTTTCACAAACCACATATGGACCCACTAGAGTCATTGCATGTGTGTTCTTTCCACAAACCACATATGGATCACCAGAGCCATTGCATGTGTGTTCTTGTAATGAGAAACCACATATGGATCAACCAATGTCATTGCATGTGTGTTCTTTTCATAAACCACAACTAGAGTCATTGCATGTATGTTCTTTTCATTAACCACAGCTAGATTCATTGCATGTTTGTTGTTTTCAAAGACCACATATGCATCCACTAGAGTCATTACATGTGTGTTCTTTCCACAAGCCACATACGGATCCACAAGAGTTATTGCATGTGTGTTCTTGTAATGAGAAACCAAATACAACCAATGTCATTACATGTGTGTTCTTTCCACAAAACACATATGGATCCACCAATGTCATTGCATGTGTGTTCTTTTCATGAACCACATATGGATCCACTAGTGTGATTGCATGTGTGTTCTTCTCCTGAACTAGCACTAGAGTCATTGCATGTGTGTTCTTTCCACAAACCACATATGGATCCACCAGAGTCATTGCATGTGTGTTATTGTAATGACAAACCACATATGGATCCACAAGTTTCATTGCATGTGTGTTCTTTTCACAAACCACATATGGACCCACTAGACTCATTGCCTGTGTGTTCTTTGCACAAACCACATATGGATCCACCTGAGTCATTGCATGTGTGTTCTTGTAATGACAAACCACGTATGGATCGACCAATGATGTTGCATGTGTGTTCTTTTCATTAACCACATATGGATTAACCAGAGTCATTGCATGTTTGTTCTTTTCACAAACCACATATGGATCCACTAGAGTCATTACATGTGTGTTCTTTTCACAAACCACATATGGATCCACTAGAGTCATTGCATGTGTGTTCTTGTAATTATAAACCACATACAACCAATATCATTGCATGTGTGTTCTTTGCTCAAACCACATATGGATCCACCAATGTCATTGCATGTGTGTTCTTTTCATGAACCACATATGGATCCACTAGAGTCATTGCATGTGTGTTCTTCTCCGGAACTAGCACTAGAGTCATTGCATGTGTGTTCTTTCCAAAAACCACATATGGATCCACCAGAGTCATTGCATGTGTGTTCTTGTAATGACAAACCACATATGGATCCACCATTGTCATTGCATGTGTGTTCTTTCCACAAACCATAGATGGATCCACCAGAGTCATTGCATGTGTATTCTTGTAATGATAAACCACATATGGATCAACCAATGACATTGCATGTGTGTTCTTCTCATGAACCACATATGGATCCACCAGTGTCATTGCATGTGTGTTCTTTTCACAAACCACATATGGACCCACTAGAGTCATTGCATGTGTATTCTTTCCACAAACCACATATGGATCCATAAGCGTCATTGCATGTGTGTTCTTGTAATGACAAACCAAATATGGATCAACCAATCTCACTGCATGTGTGTTCTTTTCATAAACCACATATGGATTAACTAGAGTCATTGCATGTTTGTTCTTTTCACAAACCACATATGGACCCACTAGAGTCATTGCATGTGTGTTCTTTCCACAAACCACATATGGATCCACAAGAGTCATTGCATGTGTGTTCTTGTAATGACAAACCACATATGGATCAACCAATCTCATTGCATGTGTGTTCTTTTCATAAACCACATATGTATTAACTAGAGTCATTTCATGTTTGTTCTTTTGACAAACCACATATGGATCCACTAGATTCATTACATGTGTGTTCTTTTCACAAACCACATATGTATCCACCAGAGTCATTGCATGTGTTATCTTGTAATGACAAACCACATACAACCAATTTCATTGCATGGTGTTCTTTCCTCAAACCACATATGGATCCAGCAATGTCATTGCATGTGTGTTCTTTTCATGAACCACATATGGATCTAGAAGAGCCATTGCATGTGTGTTCTTTTCTTGAACTAGCACTAGAGACATTGCATGTGTGGTCTTTCCAGAAACCACATATGGATCCACCAAAGTCATTGCATGTGTGTTCTTGTAATGACAAACCACATATGGATCCACCAGTGTCATTGCATGTGTGTTCTTTTCACAAACCACATATGGACCCACTAGAGTCATTGCATGTGTGTTCTTTCCACAAACCACATATGGATCACCAGAGCCATTGCATGTGTGTTCTTGTAATGAGAAACCACATATGGATCAACCAATGTCATTGCATGTGTGTTCTTTTCATAAACCACAACTAGAGTCATTGCATGTATGTTCTTTTCATTAACCACAGCTAGATTCATTGCATGTTTGTTCTTTTCACAAACCACATACGGATTCACTAGAGTCATTGGATGTGTGTTCTTCTCACAAACCACATATGGATCAACCAATGTCATTGCATGTGTGTTCTTTTCATTAACCACATATGGATCAACTAGAGTCATTGCATGTTTGTTCTTTCCACAAACCACATATGGATCCACTAGAGTCATTGCATGTATGTTCGTTCCACAAACCACACATGGATCCACTAGATCAATTCCATGTGTGTTCTTGTAATGACAAACCACATATGGATCAACCAATGTCATTGCATGTGTGTTCTTTTCATGAACCACCTATGGATCCGCTAGAGTGATTGCATGTGTGTTCTTCTCCTGAACTAGCACTAGAGTCATTGCATGTGTGTTATTTCCACAAACCACATATGGATCCACTATAGTCATTGCATGTGTGTTCTTGTAATGACAAACCACATATGGATCCACAAGTGTCATTGCATGTGTGTTCTTTTTACAAACCACATATGGACCCACTAGACTCATTGCATGTGTGTTCTTTCCACAAACCACACATGGACCCACCTGAGTCATTGTATGTGTTTTCTTGTAATGACAAACCACATATGGATCAACCAATGATGTTGCATGTGTGTTCTTTTCATTAGCCACATATGGATTAACTAGAGTCATTGCATGTTTGTTCTTTTCACAAACCACATATGGATCCACTAGAGTCATTACATGTGTGCTCTTTTCACAAACCACATATGGATCCACCAGAGTCATTGCATGTGTGTTCTTGTAATGATAATCCACATACAACCAATGTCATTGCATGTGTGTTCTTTCGTCAAACCACATATGGATCCACCAATGTCATTGCATGTGTGTTCTTTTCATGAACCACATATGGATCCACTAGAGTCATTGCATGTGTGTTCTTGTCCTGAACTAGCATTAGAGTCATTGCATGTGTGTTCTTTCCACAAACCACATATGGATCCACCAGAGTCATTGCATGTGTATTCTTGTAATGACAAACCACATATGGATCCACCAGTGTCATTGCATGTGTGTTCTTTCCACAAACCAGAGATGGATGCACCAGAGTCATTGCATGTGTATTCTTGTAATGACAAACCACAGATTGATCAACCAATGACATTGCATGTGTGTTCTTATCATGAACCACATATGGATCAACCAGAGTCATTGCATGTTTGTTCTTTTCACAAACCACATATGGATCTACTAGAGTCATTACATGTGTGTTCTTTCCACAAACCAGATATGGATCCACCAGAGTCATTGCATGTGTGTTCTTGTAATGAAAAACCACATACAACCAATGTCATTGCATGTGTGTTTTTTCCTGAAACCACATATGGATCCACCAATGTCATTGCATGTGTGTTCTTTTCATGAACCACATATGGATCCACTAGAGTCATTGCATGTGTGTTCTTCTCCTGAACTAGCACTAGAGTCATTGCATGTGTGTTCTTTCCACAAACCACATATGGATCCACTAGAGTCATTGCATGTGTGATTTTGTAATGACAACCCACATGTGGATCCACCAGTGTCATTGCATGTGTGTTCTTTTCACAAACCACATATCGACCCACTAGAGTCATTGCATGTGTGTTCTTTCCACAAACCACATATGGATCCACCAGAGTCATTGCATGTGTGTTCTTGTAATGAAAAACCACATACAACCAATGTCATTGCATGTGTGTTTTTTCCTGAAACCACATATGGATCCACCAATGCCATTGCATGTGTGTTCTTTTCATGAACCACATATGGATCCACTAGAGTCATTGCATGTGTGTTCTTCTCCTGAACTAGCACTAGAGTCATTGCATGTGTGTTCTTTCCACAAACCACATATGGATCCACTAGAGTCATTGCATGTGTGATTTTGTAATGACAACCCACATGTGGATCCACCAGTGTCATTGCATGTGTGTTCTTTTCACAAACCACATATCAACCCACTAGAGTCATTGCATGTGTGTTCTTTCCACAAACCACATATGGATCCACAAGAGTCATTGCATGTGTGTTCTTGTAATGACAAGCCACATATGGATCAACCAATCTCATTGCATGTGTGTTATTTTCATAAACCACATATAGATTAAATAGAGTCATTGCACGTTTGTTCTTTGCACAAACCACGTATGGATCCACTAGAGTCATTACATGTGTGTTCTTTTCACAAACCACATATGGATCCATCAGAGTCATTGCATGTGTGTTCTTGTAATGACAAACCACATACAACCAATGTCATTGCATGTGTGTTCTTTCCTCAAACCACATATGGATCCACCAATGTCATTGCATGTGTGTTCTTTTCAGGAACCACATATGGATCCAGTAGAGTCATTGCATGTGTGTTCTTCTCTTGAACTAGCACTAGAGACATTGCATGTGTGTTCTTTCCACAAACCACATATGGATACACCAAAGTCATTGCATGTGTGTTCTTGTAATGACAACCCACATATGGATCCACCAGTGTCATTGCATGTGTGTTCTTTTCACAAACCACATATGGACCCACTACAGTCATTGCATGTGTGTTCTTTCCACAAACCACATATGGATCCACAAGAGTCATTGCATGTGTGTTCTTGTAATGAGAAACCACATATGGATCAAGCAATGTTATTGCATGTGTGTTCTTTTCATAAACCACAGCTAGAGTTATTACATGTATGTTCTTTTCATTAACCACAGCTAGAGTCATTGCATGTTTGTTCTTTTCACAAACCACATACGGATTCACTTGAGTCATTGGATGTGTGTTCTTTTCACAAACCACATATGGATCAACCAATGTCATTGCATGTGTGTTCTTTTCATGAACCACATATGGATCAACCAGAGTCATTACATGTTTGTTCTTTTCACAAATCACATATGGATCCACTAGAGTCATTGCATGTATGTTCGTTCCACAAACCACACATGGATCCACTAGAGTAATTCCATGTGTGTTCTTGAAATGACAAACCACAGATGGATCAACCAATGTCATTGCATGTGTGTTCTTTTAACGAACCACATATGGATCAACCAGATTCATTGCATGTGTGTTCTTTTCACAAACCACATATGGACCCACTAGAGTCATTGCATGTGTGTTCTTTCCACAAACCACATATGGATCCACCAGAGTCATTGCATGTGTGTTCTTGTAATGACAAACCACATATGGATCAACCAATGGCTTTGCATGTGTGTTCTTTTCACGAACCATATACGGATCAACCAGAGTCAATGCATGTTTGTTATTTTCAAAAACCACATATGGATCCACTAGAGTCATTACATGTGTGTTCTTTCCACAAACGACATATGGATCCACAAGATTCATTGCAAGTGTATTCTTGTAATGACAAACCAAATACAACCAATGTCATTGCATGTGTGTTCTTTCCACAAACCACATATGGATCCACCAATGTCATTGCATGTGTGTTCTTTTCATGAACCACATATGGATCCACTAGAGTGATTGCATGTGTGTTCTTCTCCTAAACTAGCACTAGAGTCATTGCATTTGTGTTCTTTTCACAAACCACATATGGATCCACCAGAGTCATTGCATGTGTGCTCTTGTAATGACAAACCACATATGGATCCACAAGTGTCATTGCATGTGTGTTCTTTTCACAAACCAAATATGGACCCAGTAGAGTCATTGCATGTGTGTTCTTTCCACAAACCACATATGGATCCACTTGAGTCATTCATGTGTGTTCTTGTAATGACAAACCACATATGGATCAACCAATGATGTTGCATGTGTGTTATTTTCATTAACCACATATGGATTAACCAGAGTCATTGCATGTTTGTTCTTTTCACAAACCACATATGGATACACTAGAGTCATTACATGTGTGTTCTTTTCACAAACCACATATGGATCCACCAGAGTCATTGCATGTGTGTTCTTGTAATGATAAACCACATAAAACCAATGTCATTGCATGTGTGTTCTTTCCTCAAACCACATATGGATCCACCAATGTCATTGCATGTGTGTTCTTTTCATGAACCACATATGGATCCACTAGAGTCATTGCATGTTTGTTCTTCTCTAGAACTAGCACTGGAGTCACTGCATGTGTGTTCTTTCCAGAAACCACATATGGATCCACCAGAGTCATTGCATGTGTGTTTTTGTAATGAAAAACCACATATGTACACAGCGTTGTCATTGCATGTGTGTTCTTTTCACAAACCACATATGGACCCACTAGAGTCATTGCATGTGTGTTGTTTCCACAAACCACATATGGATCCACTAGAGTCATTGCATGTGTGTTATTGTAATGAGAAACCACATATGGATCAACCAATGTCATTGCATGTGTGTTCTTTTCATAAACCACAGCTAGAGTCATTGCATCTATGCTCTTTTCATTAACCACAGCTAGAGTCATTGCATGTCTGTTCTTTTCACAATCCACATATGGATCCACCAGAGTCATTGGATGTGTGTTCTTTTCACAAACCACATATGGATCAACCAGTGTCATAAGCCACAGCTAGAGTCATTTCATCTATGTTCTTTTCATTAACCACAGCTAGAGTCATTGCATGTCTGTTCTTTTCACAATCGACATATTGATCCACCAGAGTCATTGGATGTGTGTTCTTTTCACAAACCACATATGGATCAACCAGTGTCATTCAAATGTGTGTTCTTTCCACAAACCACATGGACCAACCAGAGTCACTGCATGTGTGTTCTTGTAATGACAAACCACATATGGATCAACCAATGTAATTGCATGTGTGTTGTTTTCATGAACCACATATGGATCAAATAGAGTCATTGCATGTTTGTTCTTTTCACCAACCACATATGGATCCACTAGAGTCATTGCATGTATGTGCTTTCCACAAACCACACATGGATCCACCAGAGCCATTGCATGTCTGTTCTTGTAATGACAAACCACATATGGATCAACCAATGTCATTGCATGTGTGTTCTTTTCTTGAACCACATATGGATCAACCAGAGTCATTGCATGTTTGTTCTTTTCACAAACCACATAGGGATCCACCAATGTCATTGCATGTATGTTCTTTCCACAAACCACATCTGGATCCACTAGAGTCATTACATGTGTGTTCTTTCCACAAACCACAAATAGATCCACCAGAGTCATTGCATGTGTGTTCTTGTAATGAAAAAGCACATACAACCAATGTCATTGCATGTGCGTTTTTTCCACAAACCACATATGGATCCCCCAATGTAATTGCATGTGTGTTCTTGTAATGACAAACCACATATGGATCAACCAATGTCATTGCATGTGTGTTGTTTTCATGAACCACCTATGGATCAAATAGAGTCATTAGATGTCTGTTCTTTTCATAAACCACATATGGATCCACTAGAGTCATTGCATGTATGTTCTTTCCACAAACCACACATGGATCCACCAGAGTCATTGCATGTCTGTTCTTGTAATGACAAACCACATATGGATCAACCAATGTCATTGCATGTGTGCTCATTTCATTAACCACATATGGATTAACCAGAGTCATTGCATGTTTGTTCTTTTCACAAACCATTTATGGATCCACTAGAGTCATTACATGTGTGTTCTTTTCACAAACCACATATGGATCCACCAGAGTCATTGCATGTGTGTTCTTGTAATGACAAACCACATACAACCAATGTCATTGGATGTGTGTTCTTTCCTCAAATCACATATGGATCCACCAATGTCATTGCATGTGTGTTCTTTTCAAGAACCACGTATGGATCCACTAGAGTCATTGCATGTTCGTTCTTCTCCAGAACAAGCACTGGAGTCATTGCATGTTCGTTCTTTCCACAAACCACATATGGATCCACCAGAGTCATTGTATGTGTGTTTTTGTAATGACAAACCACATATGTATCCACTAGTGTCATTGCATGTGTGTTCTTTTATCAAACCACATATGGACCCACTAGAGTCATTGCATGTGTGTTCTTTCCACAAAACACATATGGATCCACCAGAGTCATTGCATGTGTGTTCTTATAATGAGAAACCACATATGGATCAACCAATGTCATTCCATTTGTGTTGTTTTCATGAACCACATATGGATCAAATAGAGTCATTGCATGTTTGTTCTTTTCACAAACCACATATGGATCCACTAGAGTGATTGCATGTATGTTCTTTCGACAAACCACACGTGGATCCACCAGAGCCATTGCATGTCTGTTCTTGTAATGACAAACCACATATGGATCAACCAATGTCATTGCATGTGTGTTCTTTTCATGAACCACATATGGTTCAACCAGAGTCATTGCATGTTTGTTCTTTTCACAAACCACACATGGATCCACCAATGTCATTGCATGTATGTTCTTTCCACAAACCATATCTGGATCCACTAGAGTCATTACATGTGTGTTCTTTCCACAAACCACATATGGATCCACCAGAGTCGTTGCATGTGTGTTCTTGTAATGAAAAACCACATACAACCAATGTCATTGCATATGTGTTCTTTCCACAAACCACATATGGATCCCCCAATGTAATTGCATGTGTGTTCTTGTAATGACAAACCACATATGGATCAACCAATGTCATTGCATATGTGTTGTTTGCATGAACCACCTATGGATCAAATAGAGTCATTGCATCTTTGTTCTTTTCACAAACCACCTATGGATCCACTAGAGTCATTGCATGTAAGTTCTTTCCACAAACCACACATGGACCCACCAGAGTCATTGCATGTCTGTTCTTGTAATGACAAACCACATATGGATCAACTAATGTCATTGCATGTGTGTTCTTTTCATCAACCACATATGGATCAACAAGATTCATTGCATGTTTGTTCTTTTCACAAACCACTTATGGATCCACCAATGTCATTGCATGTATGTTCTTTCCACAAACCACATCTGGGTCCACCAGAGTCATTGCATGTGTGTTCTTGTAATGACAAACCACATATGAATCCACCAGTGTCCTTGCATGTGTGTTCTTGTCATGAACCACATATGGATCAGCCAGAGTCATTGCATGTTTGTTCTTTTCATGAACCACATATGGATCCACCAGCGTCATTGCATGTGTATTCTTGTAATGAAAAACCACATATGGATCAACCAGAGTCATTGCATGTTTGTTCTTTTCACAAACTACATATGGATCCACTAGAGTCATTACATGTTTGTTCTTTTCACAAACCACATACGGATCCACCAGAGTCATTGCATGTGTATTCTTGTAATGAAAAACCACATACAACCAATGTCATTGCATGTCTGTTCTTTCCACAAACCACATATGGATCCCCCAATGTAATTGCATGTGTGTTCTTTTCATGAACAACATATGGATCCACTAGAGTCATTCCATGTGTGTTATTATATTGACAAACCACATATGGATCCACTAGTGTCATTGCATGTGTGTTCTTTTCACAAACCACACATGGACCCACTAGAGTCATTGCATGTGTGTTCTTTCCACAAACCACATATGGATCCACCAGAGTCATTGCATGTGCGTTTTTGTAATGACAAACCACATATGGATCAACCAATGATATTGCATGTGTGTTCTTTTCATTAACCACATATGGATTAACAAGATTCATTGCATGTTTGTTCTTTTGACAAACCACAAATGGATCCACTAGAGTCATTACATGTGTGTTCTTTCCACAAACCACATATGGATCCAACAGAGTCATTGCATGTGTGTTCTTGTAATGACAAACCACATACAACTAGTGTCATTGCATGTGTGTTCTTTCGATAAACCACATATGGATCCACCAATGTCATTGCATGTGTGTTCTTTTCATGAACCACATATGGATCCACTAGAGTCATTGCATGTGTGTTTTTCTCCTGAACTAGCACTAGAGTAATTGCATGTGTGTTATTTCCACAAACCACATATGGATCCATCAGGGTCATTGCATGTGTGTTCTTGTAATGACAAACCACATATGGATCCACCAGTGTCATTGCATATGTGTACTTTTCACAAACTACTTATGGACCCACTAGAGTCATTGCATGTGTGTTCTTTCCACAAACCACATATGGATCCACCAAAGTCATTGCATGTATGTTATTGTAATGACAAACCATAGATGGATGAACCAATGTCATTGGATGTGTGTTATTTTAATAAACCACAGCTAGAGTTATGGCATGTATGTTGTTTTCATTAACCATAGCTAGAGTCATTGCATGTTTGTTCTTTTCGCAAACCACATATGGATCCACTAGATTCATTGGATGTGTGTTCTTTCCACAAACCACAATGGATCCACCAGAGTCATTGCATGTGTGTTCTTGTAATGACAAACCACATATGGATCAACCAATGTCATTGCATGTGTGTTCTTTCATGAACCACATTTGGATCAACTAGAGTCATTGCATGTTTGTTCTTTTCACAAACCACATATGGATCCACCAATGTCATTGCATGTATGTTCTTTTCACAAACCACATATGGATCCACCAGAGTCATTGCATGTGTGTTCTTGTAATGACAATCCACATATGGATCAACCAATGTCATTCATGTGTTTTCTTTCCATAAACCACATATGGATCCACCAGAGTCATTGCATGTGTGTTCTTTTAATGACAAACCACATAAGATCGCGTCTTCTAGATGCCCCCCTACAGAACTAGTTGTCTGATCTTATTGTTGCAGACCGTTCGATTGGGGCATGTGGACGAATAAGATGGTTCTTCGTAAGAGCGATCCGCGAGTAGGCTATTCCGCGACATGATTGGCCACGCTTACATTTTCACTTATATTACTATTATTTGCACTACCCTATAGCCTACTAGTAATATCATCGAGGTCGTGAGTGAGCACGTCTACTCCACAGCCCCCTCTCCCCTCATCCAACACACGTCACTGTGCCCGGACGATGCCACCGACTTTCGTGCGCCTTGCCCGGACGACATCCACTGATTCTCGGGTCGCTAACTTCATGCTAAGAAATTATTTTACAAGCTTTTGAATTTATCTTACATATTCCTGCTATTCGCCGATCTAACTGCTAATTTTTTTTCTGATTTCTCGAACTTCAGATGTGGCAGATGCTGCAGCCCAAGAATCTGGAGATCCTCGCGCGCAACTTCATAGCGACATTCCCGCTCATGTGCTCCCACCCAGGATGCTCTCGCTGTTACTCCTACCACGAGCTCGCATGCCTTCACGGCGCATGCTCCTGCACGGAGCTGGGCTGCAACTACACCGGCCCGCCGACAGAGTTCGTCGTCCACCTTGCAGAGGAGCACTTGATGGAAGTTATTAGGATCTCGTACGGACAAGCTCAACTTATCCAAGAGCAGGTGCCATTCACTGACTCGGCACACCGCCGGCTAATTTTCCAGGGGACGGCTCTGTTTTCGTCCTAACCATCACCGCCGGTGTTCCGGCAACCAGAGCTAGGCCCACCTTCGTGTGTGCGGTATGCGTCAGGTCGGTCTCATGCGCCTGGCCTGTATACACGGTGCGCATGTGGGTGAACGCCTAGCCGCCATCGTCCGATAGCATTCTTGTGCTAGCCGAAGTGCCGAGCGGCCCGACGCCGCGGGAGGTGGAGTATGTGGACCTAAGGTCGATCCTATGTGTGCCATCTCAGTACCTTGTCTGTTCTGGACCGAACAGGCAGATGCATTTCTACATTTGAATCGAGAAAACCAACAAGGAAATGTAGTACTTATGATGTCGTTACTGTTAGACTTAAGTGATGCTTCTCACGTGCGTAGATCATACGTGTTGTGCAAACATACCTCATTTGTAGTTTTTTTAGTACTCCTTAATAATTCGACGAGTTATTGGTCCAATCAGCTTGCTGTTGTCATGTTGTAAAGTCCGCTTGCTCTAGATAGACTGGCAATACCGCGTGCTCCCGCTCCCGCATATCAGTGTCACGTGTTCCATGGGCCCGCCTGTCAGTATCACGCCCCCCTTACACTAGTAGGAAAATGCCTACCAGTGGTGCACCAAAAATGAAGTCCGTGGCGCACGCCCCGTGCGCCACTTCACGCCACTGATTTCAGAGCAGTTAATGGCGCACCGGGTCATGCGCCACGGATAGTTGGCAATTCCGTGGCGCACCGCCATTCCGTGCGCCACGGATATTACCAGCAGCGCACGCACGAGCACGTGCGCCGCGTATATTACCACCAGCGCACGCGCAGGCACATGCGCCACGGATATTATCAATAGCGCACGAGCACGTGGTGCGCCACTGACATGGTGCGCCATTGAACCCAAAATCAGTGCGCCACTGACTGTTCAGGTTTTTTTATATATACGACAGTTATATACGGTAGTTATATACAACAATACACCAAATATGAATTTAATCTAAGATATGAATTCAAAGTGCTGAAATACATCAAATATGAATTCAAGTGTTATTAGATTATTACACAAAGTGTGGTAGTACAAATTCAGTCGATCACACATTACAAATTCTATCATCACATTACACATGCATAGAGCTATCACTCTAGACTATGATCGAGTAGAGCATAGCGGCGACGACGAGGAGCAACACCGAGACCATGATGATCTTCATCCTGTTCTTCTTCCACATGTATCTCCTCCACGAGGCTACCGCCAGCTCTCTTGTCTTGTAGCCTTTGTAGCTGTTACCGCTGAAGTTGTTCACTTGTGCCTGGCAGTCCTCCCACTCGTCGTAGACCCCTGGAACCTGACCCATGTATACCACGTACCACTTCGCTCTCTCTGTAGACATGCATGTAGTATATGTTATAGAACGAAAATAATGACAAACTACAAACATGTTTGCATGATCAGAAAAATGAGCAAAGATTCATAACCGATAAATACAATATAGCACCGATGACGAGCATATCCGATTTGTTGTGAATCATGAGAATCTTCGGTTCGACGATACTACCCTTCGGCTGGACAGGGAGTGCCTCTATGGCCAGCTTTAGGGAGACCTATCGCTTTTTAGATGGATGGGCCCACAGACCGTGCGCCGCAGGTGAACTGTCGCTTTTCAGACGGATGGGCCCACAGACACCCGGGGCGCACAATAATACCATGTGCCATTGATAAACCCACCGTGCATGGCACACGACTCAAACGGTGCGCCACACATATGCTTCCCATGCACAGGGTCGGCTAGTAGCGATGGGGCCCACCTTATGGTGGCGCACCGTTTAGGCCGTGTGCCACGGGTATGGGCAGGTCAGTGGCTGATATGTTGCTAATGTATCCCTAATTTTTGATGTTCCATGCTTGGTTTTATCTACTTTCTTATGTTTTGTTCCAACTTTGGAGTACTTTCTATACACTTTCTTGGACTAACCAATTAACAAGAGCCATAGTGCCAGCTGCATGTTTTCTGCTGTTTTTGGTTCCAGGAAAGTCAGAAAATGAATATTCTCGAAATTAGACGGGACAAAAATCAAAGTCAGTTTTTCACCGAGGGACATCCGGAGCCAGAATACGAGACGAAGAGGGGCCAGAGGGTGGCCACACCACCTGGCCGCGAGGCTAGGCCTGGCCTGCGCTAGGGGTGGTGTGGCCAACCCAGGCACCCCCTCGACATGTCCTTCCGCCTATAAGATGCCTCTGATACAGGAACCCTAAGCACCCTATCAAAATTCCACGAAAGAGTATGTAGCCGCCGTCATCTCCATCCCTAGACCGGGAGGGATCTGAAGCTCTTCCCGGCACCCTGTCGAAGAGGGGAATTCACCCTGGAGGCCTTCTTCATCATCATGCAAGCCTCCAGTGTGATGCGTGAGTAGTTCATCTCTGGACTACGGGTCCATGTAGTAGCTAGATGGCTGGTTCTCCTCCTTTGTGCTATCATGTTTAGATCTTGTGAGCTCCGTTCATGATCAAGATCATCTATTTGTAATTCTACATGTTGTGTTTGTGGGGATCCGATGGATATTTCGATGCTGTTTCAGATTGATTATTGATTATATCATGTCTTCGTTATTTGTGATCTTGCATGCTTTTCGTTGTTAGTAGCTATCTTGGCCAAGTGATGCTAGCAACTCCAAGAGTTAGTATTTATGCTCGATAGTGGGTTCATGCCTCTAGTAATCTGGGGAAGTGACAGAAATCTCTAAGGTACTAGATGTGTTGTTGCTACTAGGGAGAAAACAACAATCCTTTGTTCATAGAACAATCGTATTGTTTACTTTACACGCAATTCATAATGCAATTATCCATTGCTTGCAACTTAATACTGGAGGGGTTTGGATGATAACCTGAAGGTGGATTATTAGTCATAGATGCAGTTAGATGGCGATCTATGTATAATGTTTTAATGCCCAATCAAGTCACAAAGAAGTCAAGATGAGTAGTATATGCATGTATGCTTTCTCGATGTTTGTCAATTGCCCTGCTATAATTTGTTCACCCAACATGTCATCTATCTTAAGGAGAGCCACCACTAGTGAACTATGGACCCCGGTCCTTTATTTTACCATCAATCTATAATCAACTGTTTACTGCTTTGTGTTTACTTTCTACAAACTATTACTTTCTTCCACTCGATACGTTTAATCCTTTCTTTTCAGCAAAACCGGTGAGATTGACAACCTCATCGCAAGTTGGGGGCAAATTTCTATGGTTGTGTTGTGCAGGTCTCCACGTTGCTGCTGACACCGGTAGTGCGACCTGCCAAAGTCCAGCTAGCAACACCTTTGGGGTGTTTCCTTGCTCCTACTGGATTGATAGCCTTGGTTTCATAACTGAGGGAAACTTGCTGCTGTGCTCATCATATCTTCCTCTTGGGGTTCCCCAACGAGGTCGATATATTTTTGGCCATCAAGCCCTTTTTCTGGCGATGTTGCTGGGGAGTCAAGTACATCTTCACAAGGGGAGTCCCTCATAACCAATCTCTTTACTTTGTTGTTTTTTTTACTTGGTTTACTTTTTCTTTGTTTGCTTGTTTCTTTATCAAAAACACATTTTTTTAGTTTTACAAGTTTGCTTTCTTTATTAAAAACACACAAAAAATTAAGTCTTTCTGTAGTTGTTACCTCTTTCTTAGCTCACCATGTTGATCCTAAATTCACCCTGAAAGACCTTTCAATAGGTAGTGGCTCTATAATTGGAAAAGATCATATCGAAGAATTCTTTAATCATGTTAGTAAACATGAAGATATTGAGGATAGATCCCTTGTAGAACTTGCTCCAAACTATGAAATTGTTGTAGCTTCTTTATTTCACATGTTGGAAGCTAGGTTTGTTAACCTTAACCCCTTAATGCAAGTAATGTTTCTTAAATTTAAAGATATTGAGGACCCTGAAAAGAGATATTTTATTCTAGAAACTTTGCTTAAGGAATTCTATGATGTTGCCAAGGGAGATAGAAAAGTCTTTGAACATTTTAATATGCTAGGATCATGTGTAGATGTTATTGGTACACGATAAAAGATGAACAAAACCAAACCTAATGGGGAGGAAATTAAGATACCAATACCTTTCAAACTTGTAGCAATGCATGAAGCCATAGAAAAGAATCTTGATTGGATTGTGCCTGAAAACCTGTTTGATGAAAGTAGTGAACCCAAAAGTATTGGGAAAGGATCCTATAGAACGTATTTGTATGAGATACCTTGCCTTGTTGAAGATATTTCTGGCTTCACTCTTAATGCTTCTTCATCTGAGAACACTTGATTCTTTTTCTTACTTATTATGCCTAACTTAAAGGCGTTAAAGAAAAGTACTTATTGGGAGATAACCCAAAAGTTTTATATGAGTCTTGGAAGTTATTACTTCTGTAATAACCGCTCCTTATCCTTTTTATTTGTTTTTTGTGCCAAGAGTAACCTCTAATGAGAGGGAAGTAATGATTGGGAAAGTTGTTGTCCCAAAATAGATTTCTGTGCTTCACCGTAAAAATTCGTGTACAATCTCTGTACGTCCTTTTGAGGCGTGAATTTTTTTGATTATGCCCCAGGTTGTTATCTAACTTTCGTTAGTTCAGAACTTTTCGATTTGAGCAACAGAAGGTCTTCGAAAAAATTTGTCTTTACCTGCTGGTCTGTTTTGACAGATTTCTACAATTATTTGCATTTGCTTCTTGTTGGTTCCTTCTTGAGTTCTTTTGAGGAATTGAGCTTTTTGAGGGAAGAGCTACAATATCTTGTGTTCTAATGGAAGTTTTATTGGTGTTGGAACTGAACCTAAAGACCTATTATCTTGAGTGCACTAATGTTGCTAATAAAGATTGTGTGAAGTTTTGTATGAAGAAAAATTTCAGGTGTATGGAAGGAATGAGTAATGAGATGAAGGATGGACTAAAGCTCAAGCTTGGGGATGCAACGCATTTCACCCCAAGAAATATCCAAGAAGTACAAGCATCAAAGGTTGGGGATGCCCAAGGCATCCCCTTCTTCATCAATAAAAATTCCAGGTTTCTTCCAAACACTTTATTTTTATTGTTTCATGCACAGTTGTGTTGTTCTTGGAGCGTCTTCTTTTTCATTTTCGTTTTAGTTTTTCGTTTGTTTTGTTTTCTTAGTTTGATGAATAAATTGGTTGGACCCCCTCTTTCATTCATTGGTTTTCGAATAGTTTGGTTTGGATTGGAAAAGATTAGGAAAGTTCATGCTTAAGTGGTAAAGAGAGCTTGTTTTTGACTATGGCCTATGCTTTGTCATGCCATGCTTGATATTGATTTGGCTTTATGCTTAGTATTCTTAGTTGTAGCATGACTTGTTATAAACAATTGAGATTGCTTAATGTGCCTTTGAAGAATCCTGTGTTGTTTTAGCATATTAGAGCATAGTATTGTGGTATTCTCCTTTGATGCTTTATTTGGGTTGACTTGGCACATGCTCACACCATGTTATGACTATCCCAAGTCACCATAGCCTTTATGATCCTTTAGTTTTCAACTTGTAGTATCACTTTATGCTTTGATTAATGATGTTTTGTCGCTTTGCATGATTATGGCCAGTATTGCTCTCTTAGTTTGTCGCTCCTAGTCTTTTGCTAGCCTCCGTAACCAAGTGTGAGTTCCACTCATGCATCCAACTCATTAAACCAAGTTATTCCAAAGAGTCCACCATACCTACCAATTAGCAATTGCTATTCCAAGTATATTCATGTTTTTATCTACCTTCCGAATTAAACTTGTTATGTGAAAATTAGTGATTAAAGCTCTCACGAACTTGATGGCACACTTTACTTTCTTGCACTTAATAAACTTGAACCATTGCGTCCATCTTTGTTGCGTATATGCTTGCGATTAATAAGTTGAAGTTAGCAGAACCATGTATCATGGGGAACGCTTTCAACATTGCACTTGTACTTCGTACCCCGTTTATCATGTTCTTTTGCTTATGGATCCCAGCGGTGTGAAATAAAAGTGGAACTTGTAAGATCATGGAGTTTGTATGTGTGTTAGAGAAACGCCTAGGGGCTAGCCTAAGCCATGCCTAATCATGGTGGAAACTTGCAGCATCACCTTAATGAGCACTCTATGAAGCATCCTCAAGAAAAACCTATGCAAATAACAAATAAAAAGATTGTTGAGATGCTCATTGTCTGCTTGCCTTGTCATTTTGATTATGGGATAGCTCCTGTATCGTGTGCAAGGGGTACCTCGTTGGCGGTTATTTATGATACATATGTACTTACAATGACAAGAGCTTACTTGTGACTAAAGTTGAGTAGCATGAGGTTCAGTCTTCGTAAGTAAGGGGCATGATATTTCGGTTTATAACTTGTCAAGCATATCCTCTTAGTTGTGTCACTTTAACCTTAATCACCTTCAAGATGCTTATGATAGGGGCAATGAGAGCTGAAAGCTAATAAGTACCATAATTTTTAGAAGCTCTTTATGAAACTTGAATCCCTACTTCCTTCTATGAAGGCCTTTCTTTTACTTTTATGTTGAGTCTCCACCTTCTATCTTTATGCACCTACTTTGAGAGCATAGTGGCCATTCTTAGTTCTATGTCCATTGTCCCAAGACTTGTTGATTGATGCATAGCTTTGATATTGCTTGTTTTAAGCTATTTGTATCTAGTCACTCTTATGAACTTTGAAGGTGTCCTATGCATTTATGTTTGCTACTCTATGAGGGACAAGCTGAATGCCACTATGCTATGTTTTCTTTATGTGAAACAAACAAACGTCTTGCAAAGCATTTTTATTCATGAATCTTTTGTTTATGCCTTTTCATGTTGCAACTTAGCTGCTTTGTCTTATTGCTAGAACTTTGTCTTTCATGTTTTGATTGAAGTACTATGATCCCAGCTATCAATGTTTTACAAATACTTTGATCAAGTTTATGATGGTGCATGTCACCTCAAAAATTATTCTTTGTTTTTATCACTTACCTACTCGAGGATGAGCAGGAGTTAAGCTTGGGGATGTTGATACGTTGCTAACATATCCATAATTTTTGATGTTCCATGCTTGGTTTATCTACTTTCTTTTGTTTTGTTCCAACTTTGGAGTACTTTCTATACACTTTCTTGGACTAACCTATTAATGAGAGCCACAATGCCAATTGCCTGTTCTCTGCTGTTTTTGGTTCCAGGAAAGTCAGAAAATGAATATTCTCGGAATTGGACGGGACAAAAGCCAAAGTCAGTTTTTCACCGAGGGACACCCGGAGCCAGAATACGAGACGGAGAGGGGCCAGAGGGCGGCCACACCACCTGGTCGCGTGACCAGGCCTGGCCCGCGCGAGGCGGTGGGGTGGCCAGCCCAGGGACCCCCTCGACCTCTCCTTTCGCCTATAAGATGCCTCCGATACAGAAACCCTAAGCACCCGATCAAAATTCCATGAAAGAGTTTGTAGCCGCCGTCATCTCCATCCCTAGATCGAGAGGGATCTGAAGATCTTCTTGGCATCCTGTCGGAGAGGGGAGTTCTCCCTGGAGGCCTTCTTCATCATCATGCAAGCCTCCGGTGTGATGCGTGAGTAGTTCATCTCTGGACTACGGGTCCATGTAGTAGCTAGATGGCTGGTTCTCCTCCTTTGTGCTATCATGTTTAGATCTTGTGAGCTCCGTTCATGGTCAAGATCATCTATTTGTAATTCTACATGTTGTGTTTGCGGGGATCCGATGGATATTTCGATGCTATTTCAGATTGATTATTGATTCTATCATGTCTTTGTTATTTGTGATCTTGCATGCTTTCCGTTGTTATTAGCTATCTTGGCTAAGTAGATGCTAGCAACTCCAAGAATTAGTATTTTTGCTCAATAGTGGGTTCATGCCTCTAGTAATCTGGGGAAGTGACAGAAATCTCTAAGGTACTAGATGTGATGTTGCTACTAGGGAGAAAACAACAATCCTTTGTTCATAGAACAATCGCATTGTTTACTTTACATGCAATTCATAATGCAATTATCCGTTGCTTGCAACTTAATACTAGAGGGGGTTCGGATGATAACCTGAAGGTGGATTATTAGTCATAGGTGCAGTTGGATGGCGGTCTATGTATAATGTTGTAATGCCCAATCAAGTCACAAAGGAGTCAAGATTAGTATATGCATGTATGCTTTCTCGATGTTTGTCAATTGCCCCGCTGTAATTTGTTCACCCAACATGTCATCTATCTTAAGGAGAGCCACCACTAGTGAACTATGGACCCCGGTCCTTTATTTTACCATCAATCTACAACCAACTGTTTACTGCTTTGTGTTTACTTTCTGCAAACTATTACTTTCTTCCACTCGATATGTTTAATCCTTTGTTTTCAGCAAAACCGGTGAGATTGACAACCTCATCACAAGTTGGGGGCAAAGTTTTTTGGTTGTGTTGTGTAGGTCTCCACGTTGCTGCTGATGCCGGTAGTGCGCCCTGACAAAGTCCAGCTAGTAACACCTTTGGGGTGTTTCCTTGCTCCTACTGGATTGATAACCTTGGTTTCATAGGTGAGGGAAAACTTGCTGTTGTGCTCATCATACCTTCCTCTTGGGGTTCCCTAATGAGCTCGATAGATTTTCTGTGTGCCACTGATAAGGACCCTGTGGATAAGCATTTTCCTACTAGTGTTACTTCTCTTCCTTCCCCTCAAAGCCACTATCCCCAACTTCTCTTCCATCCTGCCACTCCCGTCTGATGGTTGTAATCTGATTTTCATTGGATTGTTTACATGTAATCTACGTTGATAATGCAACATGCAAATGGTACAGACACAATTTCTAAAGTGGAAGCACTTACACGCTGCTATTGCACATATTTCTCAATATAGCTCGACAAAACCATTAAAATAATTGTACTCGCACTAAACACAACCGAAATTGCAAACATCCTAAACAACATCTAAACCCACGTCACAACACTGTCGTCGGAGTCCACCTCGATTGGTGACAGCGTCGTGCCCTTCCCAATGACATCCACTCCCGCCCGTGGCTTGCCCTTCGCCAAGGAGGCAACAATGGCGTTCTACACAGCTTCGTCCTTGTCGTCCTCCACATCGGAATCGACAATGACGAAGGTGACGGGGTTGGCATGGACCGAGCCCCGTCGCGCCTGGCGGCTCCTGCTCGAGCTCGACGCCACATCAGTCCTTCTACAGGTAGGAGGGGCCGAGCTTGGAGACGTAGCGTTGTCACTCCGCTCAAGAAACCATGGCCATTTGATACTGTGATGGTAGGATCTTGGGGTTGATCCGTCGTGGCGTGCCCTACCGGAAGCGGTGGAGCGGATGGATCTGCCGGCGTGAGCCATGACAAGTTCCTAGGAGGGAGTAAGAGTGTGGGCCATGCATGTTTGGTTCCTGAGCAAGGCCTCCCAGTGATATGTACGCGGGCAAGGTGCCAAAAAATTTCGTCCAATGCGCGCGAGAGGGCCTTTGAACCACGAAGGCGCGAGGTTTGGTTGACAAGTTCGCACGCTAGGTCCCCCACCTATCAGCCGAATGTGGACGGTAGGATTCTGCCCCAGTTATTAAGTGGGGATAAATCACCACACCACTACACTGACATCCAAAGGCTCCTCTTTCCCCTGCCCTCGCTCCCCTTGCTAATAGCTCGCAACTCATGCAGTTCGACTCGGGCGAAATCAAGGTCGGCTCAACGCCGTCAGGCGGGTGCCCCCATCAGGTACCGGAGGGCACCCTACGATTACTACCCTGATATGTTGTGTTTGTGCGGTGAGAAGATGTCGAGATGGATTTTGTAGACCGACGAAAATACTGCAGGAAAATTCAGCAACTGCAGCATTAGAGCGGTATGTTCCTACTATAGGTACAATGATAACCCAGATCCGGAAAGCGTAATCTAATTTTTTTTTGTTTCCTTCGATCTACTGCGCAGGTTTGTTCCTACTAAGGGGACTGGCTGTGACAAGTTTGTGTGGATCGAAAAGCCACTGACAAGTTTTCATAGAGAGCTTGTTTAGGATCTACGTGATGCTGTGTGGGACAAGAAAGAGGAGATCCGTGTGTTGGAGCGAGAGATCCGGGAGTTTCGCCAGGTGCAAGGCAGGCAGGGGCAGGGAGGTGGTGGGACAAACGGGCTCAAGATTAGGCCAGATAGTGGAAACAATTTCCTCGTTATCTGGGCATTATCTGTTGCCTTTGCAGTTTATGTTGCCATGTCGTTGTCCAGCAGCTGAAATAAGTTACAGCTTCATGGAGTGTAGCAGCCAGCTTAGAACTTGTTTTTCAGCTCAGAACCTTATCATAAGTGTAATGCCAATAGCAGGGATTTATTAAGCACCTATAAATAATTCATGTATGTGCCACTAACACCCATCGATTTTGGAGACCCCTTAACTGCTCAGCTATCGTGATTGTTTAGATAGTAGTGGCACAATCACAATTTCGGATTCAACTAGTGGGATCGGCCGTATCCAATCCTCAAGTGGCGATACATTTTACTCCGATTACGAGAGGCAAATTGTTTCGCCCGACAAGTTCCACGCACACAACTCCAGAGTTTAACCAAACTACATATATAGGTTCAAGTTCTATACATCATTAGGCTTCTACACTGCTAGCCTTTTTTCTCTGCTTGGGTGCCAACTTTCTTCCTCTTGCCTTCACGTCCACTGGCTTCTTCATCTCCTGCCTTCTTCCTCTTCCTGGGTGCCAATTTTCTTACCTTCACGTACCCTGCATCTCCGGGTCGAGGGAAGTCAGGCCAATCAGCACCAGAATCTTGTCCAGCATCATCACTCCACTCGTTCTGGTTTTCCTCCCGCAGAAAAATCACTCAGTCGGTTGTCTTGTTTCTTACCTTGCGCTTCCTGTAAAAAACAGTACATGGATTACTACCTTATATCTACAGACTATAAACAATTTTTTGTGAATGTAACATCTCATACCTAGGTTTGGGAGCATTAAGGGGACGGCCTGCTGCTCGATGGCCTATAAGATGGCAGGTCTTGCATCTCTTTTTGCCCTTCTTGGTAGCATAGAAAGCCGAACCCTTCTTCTCAAGAAAATTCTTAAACCTATTCACCTGAGGTCTTCCTCTGCCCCTTTTTGTAACTGGCTGGCAAAGCTCAAAAGTTAGTTGGACTTGAGGCCACTGAGATGGGTCTGTACATGGCTTGACAGATCCAGCGTACGCAACTCTGAACTTTTCCATAGAGTAGTAGTCTAAAAAATACCGATCCAAATGTTTTAGAGTTCTTTCCTTCACCAAGATGGCCAAGGCATGGTCGCAAGGTTTCCCGGTATGCTACCACTCTAAGCAGGTGCATTCTCGTAGGTCGATGTTCACAACATCCTTTTTGCCACACTTGAACATATCGACCACCTCACAGCTACTGCTGGTTGACATGAGAACCTTAAGATGAGCAAGTCCTTGCCTTCTCTTGTGCAATTGCTGCACAACTGGCGGTAGCATATGTCCTCTAAGTCTTCTACCGATCTCTCTCCTTATATTTAACAGCTTCATGATCATACCACGTATGTTGACCATCAAGATATGAACAGGACGCACTTTTATGTCCTTCGCCCAGTTATTCAGGAATTCTGCAAGGTTGTTGTTTATGTAATCAACTTTGATGTCAGGGTTGAATTGACTCCTCTTCCATAGCTGCGAATGATGGATGGCTAAGTACTCTGGAAGTTCAGGGGCTTCCGCAAAAATCTTGCTCATGAAATATTCGTTGCTACTAGGTTTGTAAGCTCTAGCAGCAGGAAACATGTAACGAAATATGCTCCCCGTGTAGTGTGAGTAGAAGTTGAGCATCATATGGGCATGGCATTCTCTACCTTCAGCTCGCGGGAACACCTCCTTCACTGCATTGGTCAGCCCTTTGCATGCATCCGTGGATATAGCCAATGGATCCATGTGGCCTATTGATCTCCTGAGCTGCCTCATAAACCAGACCCAGTTTTCCTCCATTTCTATTTCAAACAGCCCGAATGCCACTTGAACATCCAGTTGTGACCACCAAGTGTTGTGGCAGATGGAAGGCATCCTTTCCATATGCCAGTTAGGACAGTACTTCCTACACACAGATACGGCCTACAACAGTCCTTGAATCCCTGGATGCAAGGTTTAAGCACCATGAAAAATCTTTGAAATATATTTTACCATGTACTGATTCAGGTACAATCTCCACAACACTCCACGGACACCTAGCTTGTACCTCCGCCTTGAAGTTGTATAGGATCCTGAAGCTATTAGTCCAATCCCCATGCAAGACCCCCAGAGCTTTCTCTTTACCTTTCCAAACTGTGTAATACGGTAGGACAATGTTGTATTTAGAAACGAGGCTAGTCTGAATATTCTTCACGGTCTCCTTAGGGTTATCCTCTAGTATGGACATAGCTTGTATAGCCACCCACTCTCTATCAGCCATTGAGGATTTCAGTTTTCTGCCTGTCGGACACATGTGTGGAGGGCCCATTTTGTTCACCTACAACAGATTCATTTAAAAGATAAGTGGACTCGACAATTTTCCAGAAAGATATCATACAGCAATAGTAGTTATAGAGTGAAAAGAGAGAAAGTTCTAATGGTTTGCTGCATTCATTGCCCTAGTACCCTACTTGCCTTCGACGCAGGTAAGGCTCTTGGTGTGATACTCCATGGACAATGTACCTTGGCCCATCCATTCAACCACGTTAACTTGCAAACGGCCTCATACCTCTAGGCAGTGTTCTTCAGTCGATAAACGTCGAACTCCCCCTTGATACAAAAATGCTGGAACGGTATCTTGAACTCATGCATACTCCTGAACTCGGTGCCGACCGAAATTATAGGATACTCATGGTCATGTTTCATTTCTTCTAATTCAACACCCAAATCATCAACTGGAATACCAGCCTCATTGTTAAGTTCCTCGTCTATTCATCATCACCAGATTCTTGATCCTCTACAGTGCCTTCTTCGTCTGATTCAGAATCCTGGCCATCCTTTCTAATGCCTAGTACTGCACACATCATATTGACTCCCATGGGTGGGGTTGCACCATCATCTCCACCCGGATGGACCAAAACATTGCCCTAATCTACCTCACCAACAACTCTGTTTTCTCCAAGACACTCAGTTTGTTCTGCTGCAACCACATGGGGTGGTCTTACGTTTGCACACATCCCAGGTACTTCAGTAGACAAACAGCAGTCAGAATCAATTTCATCTTGACTGTACAGAACCCTCTTGCTCTTCCTGTGTACATCCTCCTTCCCGATGTAATCTTTCCTGATGGTATCAGTAGGGCTTGACATCTGCGTTCCATTCCCCATCAAACTAGGCTTTTTGCTGCTGCTCTTTGGTGTGATCTCCTTCGTGCCTCCCCTCACGGGTGTTGGCTCTAGGGTGCTGGCATAATTTCCTAACCTCTGCGGCGTGTTCTTCTATGAGTTAGCCCTTTTGCTCCTACTATTGGGGGTGTTCTCCTTCGTGCTGGCATTATTGCCTAACCTCAGCCACGAGTTCCGCTCCAAATTAGCCCTTTTGTTGCTACTATTGGGTGTGTTCTCCTTCGTGCTGGCATTATTGCCTGACCTCAGCGGCGTGTTCCGCTCCAAATTAGCATTTTTCTGCTCCCACTGGGTGTGGTAGCCTCCGTGCTGGCCATCTTCGCCTTTTTGCTACCACTCCTGGGAGTGTTAACCATCGTGCTAGCCCTCTTAGCATTTTTCTGCTACCATTCGGTGTGGCATTTTGACTAGATCTCAGGGGTGTACTCTGCGGCGTGGTGCCTTTTTTCTGCGACTCTTGGGCGTCCTCTTCTCTGGCGTGGTCTCCTTGGTGATGCTTTTCTTCGGGGTGCCCTTTCTAGGGATGCTCTTCCTGCTCCTCTTTATGACGCTCCTCTATAAGACTCTCCTCTGTTCGAAGCTACACTCAGTCGCACCAGCCCTAGTGATGCCATGGATCAGGTCACGCATGCCTTCTACAAGTCCAGCATCTCTATTTTCGAAATTCAATTCCTCTCCAACCATTGGCACTATCAAGTGGAAGTACACTTCACCTCTATAAGGTTTCCTTGTAAACGGTATGACTAAATCCCTGGTATCTTTCACATCGATACCCTTTTTGCTCCTATTACCATACCAAACGTTCTACCTAGGAGGACCCCCGCAGCACCTTCACATGTAACGATGCCATCAGGTCAGATAACTCTACCACTTCAGGATCGTATCTGCCAAGGGTTACATAAAACTCGTCATAGAATTTTTCTGTGCCATCATCTAATTTTGTAGTATAATCTGTGACACCGATACGAACGATTACTTTTCCATCATCAGGTTCTGCAAGATAGAAGCCTCCGAGAGGTTCGAGAGGTGGAGCGGCACCATCAGACCCAGCCACAATGCCACCATCGCCATCCCAGCGTCATCGTTAGCTAGATCAACCTCGGTGGAAGTACCAGGATCAGAAGCAAGGAGAGGGCCCTTAGCAGCGGGACCTACAATACATGGTGTACAGGTAGGGCCCCGGCTAATAGTAGCCACAATAGGATCAGTTGCTGCCATGCCACATCGACGATCAGGAGCAGTTCCCACAACATCAGTGTTTTGAGTGCTAGCAGAGTCCAGACCATGAGCTAGCTCTAGACCAGCAGCTCGCGGAACCTGAGCACGGATTCGAGGAGGACACAAGGCAACAGTCTTGGCAACAACAGTGGGGCAGCCTCCAGAAGCCTTAGTTTGCTAAATAGAAGCAGGAATTGGGTCAACAACGGCCACATCAACAACAACATGGGGACGACTAGTACCAGCAGATTCCAGAGCACAGGTTTGCACAACTTGAGCACGGTGTCGAGGAGGAGCAGCACACAAGGCAGCGGCCTTGGCAACAACAGCAGGGCAGCCTCCGGAAGCCTTAGTTTGCTCAACAGCGGCATGGATTGGGTCAGCAGCAGTCAGAGCAACAACACCACAAGGACGACCAGTACCAGCAGATTACATACCAGAGTTTTCCACAACGGCAATATGGGGACTCCTACGAGGAGGTTGCCTGACAGGAGCATGTCACGAACAAGGAACCACATTTTTCTCAACAATAGTAGGGGTTTGAGTTAGACCACCATGTCCAATAATAGCTGGGCGACTCCCAATAGCAGGAGCATCCACATCCAGTATGTTACAAATCAGCATAACCACGTGAAGCCTAGCAAACTGTTTCATCAACCCAATTAGCTGACTATCACACGCTATAGGAACCGTGAAGCATCGTTCATCAATGAAGCTGAACCGTGCAGTCTGCTCCGGCCCCATTTCAGCAAGTTCACGCACAGCAGCAACCATACCAGGGATAGTGCATAACTGCACAGGCGCTACTTCCATCTTCAGATAGCTAGCTTGATTCCACTTCCTCTTTCCATTTGCAAATTTAATGTGGTAGCCGCAGAGGGTGACCATAACCGTGTATTTGCATTCAGCGGAGATCCTACTTGACAGAAAATTGGGGACACAAGATAAGAATTGTTTTTCAGCGTCGTGCTAGCAAGCAATTCTAGGTTCGATCTATCTCTATAATGCCAATAGCCAGCTAGCAGTTATAGGTAGTGTGAATAGCAAAGAGAAGAGTATCTCACCTGCAATTAGGTAGAAGTACTTCTTCCTCGGCAATAGGATCTGCCATCCTTCGCACTGCTCAGCTCGTCGGCAATAGAGGCGGGCTAGATCGTCACAATGGCTGGCACGTCATTCGACATTAGAGCTCGCTACCAGTGAGTAGGCGGAGCAACTTGGCACCGGAAGTCAAATGCCCGAAGAGATCATTCTAGTTGGAGAGGGGATTTCGACGCCGCCGGTCCTAGGGTTCATGTGAAAGGAGGAAGGGAGTGGATTTGGGAATTTGGTCAACACACCATGCTCCTTTAGTCCCTCGTTTTGCCTATGTTGTTGCCGCATTGGCGCTCGCGTCACGGAAATATTACTGACATGGGGGTCCCGACCGTCTACTTCATGGGGCAGTTTCACAGAATGTTTGGATTTGGTAGGGTGAGATGAGTTTGCCTCGAAATGGCCCCTCTCGGTAGTTGGCGGCCCAACATTTTGAAACGTGGCAATTTCAGGAAACTTAGGTACCATGATGCACTCGCCCAGGAACTTTGGTACCGCAAACGAACAACGAACAGTCCCGTGGGCTTGCCCCATCATATTGAACCAACTCGGTATTGCTGATGACTTCAATTTTCTTTGCAATAGAGCTGGCCTACAAAACTTTGTGTACAATGATGTACCTACCTATCGCCGCTTGACCATTGAATTCCTTATCTCATTGGAAAGCACCGTTAAATAATGTCAAGGAGAAGCTACTATTTCTTCCGGCTAATGAACAACAACTACACTTTAAAATTAGATGAATGGTGCACATGTTTTAATTTGCCAAACAATGATATTCATGCTTTACGCGCATATTTTACTGGCTTAAGTCCTTCCCCCGATCAATACTATAATGGAATGAGTTTTACTAGTAGAGTAAATAAGGGGAAGAATATTCAACATCCTGCAGTTCGCTATTTGTTCTATGTTATTGCTAACACCTTGCAGGCACGTCATGAGTTCACGAGACTCAACGAGGAGGACATCCTGGTCCTCGCAAAGGCTTCTTACATCGACTGTAGCTTGTCACTCAACTTGAGCACCATCCTTGAGCGCTACTTGGAGAACCAAGCCTCCCAAAGCCAAGGGCCAATCATAGGAGGAGGCGTCATCACCGTACTTGCCACTACCCTAGGCCTAGACCTAGGTGAGTTGCAACCGATACTAGGTGAGACACGTGTTGTTTTCTCCACCTTGAGAGGCTGTGGAATGCTTACTAGGAGAGGTGGTGTTTATTACCTCCATATTGCTGGAGCTGGGCATATCTACCCCGCTCCACTTCCTAATGGTCTTTTCTCTAACGAGGAAGGACGTTTGCTATATGCTGCACAGGTTGAGCAACACCAACCCGAGGAAGAAGTTCCTGAAGAGGAAGAGGACCAAGAAGAGGAGCAAGAAGTTCCTCATCAAGAGGAGCAGCCACAAACCCGGTCTGCCACATACCAAGATTTCCAAGGACTTGGAGGAAATGTGGAGAGGATGCACAACCTCTATTTGAACCTCCGAGAATCAACAAGTAACCTCTCAACTCAATTTGCGTACTGGAGTAACGACTTTTTCCCGCCACTACAATGATTTGAAGGGCTTGCAAAAGCCTAAGCTTGGGGAAGTTTTATCATGTATCTTTACGTGGCGTTCATTTGCTTTTATTTATTTTAGAGGTTGTGTTTTTATTTGAGTTTATAAGCACTCGTGTTGGTTTCTCCGACATTTTATCTTTAGTTCTTTCTATTTGCTTTCGAAATTTTCTAGATGATCTTTGCCACCAATTTTCTATTCTTTAAAATCCCTCTCTTAAAAATCACAAAAAGATTTCTCCATTTTTCCTTATTTTCCCTCCTTCTTATCTTTCCGCCTCGAGGTCTTTTTATATTCGTAGGAGAGTGGCCGACATCGAGTTTCCAAGAAACAAATAAAAAAGGAAGAGAGAAGTGCAACCAAACATGAGAGGTATGCCTTATGACTCCCCACTTTTGCAGTTTGAGAGACCCATGCTAGTTAGTAGTAAATGTTGAGATATTATGTTGGTGGAGTGAGTCTTTATATTGTTGTAAGATTTTCGTCTGCATGGGTATTTAATTGGGCACGTTTTGTTCCAGCTCTCGTAATTAACCAAGTCTTGCCTAAAAATTGCTAAACAATTGTAATAAAAAAGTCTCGCAAATGAAGACTTGGATGTTGTAGTGCTTAGTATTGAAGGCTTATTTCTAGAGATACTCAACACCACTGAAAATATTAATTGACTTGATAGCTCTCTTTGAAAGGATTTGTTCAATTGAACTAATGTTTAGCGGTTTTTGTGAGCATGCCAAAGTTTGACTTGTTAATCATAAGAATGATATAGCTTTATGTGTGTCAAACATCATGGGGTGCCGACAACTCCGTTGTCCTACGAATAATCTTAATGGAGGAAACTCCTAGATTTTGGCTATGAGTTGATTAAACACTTGTAGCAGTAATGCTATAGTGGTTAAGATTCTTGGCACTCCCGGGTAGCTATAATCATGATGGAATCACTCCTCTGGCTGTTATGAGAAAACATTATGCAAAAGGAACAAAAACCTTAGTAATGCCACAAGTGTCCATCACAGCCCGATAAACTAAATATTTTTTTTGGCATGCTCTCAATTACTTAAAAACTGATATTCCTAAAGGACAATGAATAGAAAAGTAGTGCTTGCAAAGTCTTGATTTATCGATGTGGGAGATTTGAGACACTCTAGTATATATGCTTTTCATGACAACTCTCACACTCTTAATTTACATGATTATACCTTACTGTTCAAAGGCAAGCCTATGAGTTGATTACTTGACATGGAATAAAGTTTACTCATTTGAATCATCCATGCTTACAATAATTTTGCTACACTATAAGTATGCATGACACCCGTATGATATGCTTGCCATTACTCTATCTATGCTGAAGTTTTTTAGATTTATGAAGTGGAGGGAACATGAGACTACTAATCATGAGTAAGATCACCATCTCGTTATTTCAGTTTAAATCCCGAGTTCGTTTTTGATTTTTGTTTTCGTGCTCAGGACGATCAAGTTTAAGCTTGGGGAGGTTGATGGCTCTGAAATATAGCCATCTAATGTCCACATTTAAACTGGATATTATTCATATTCTTGATGAAATATCTCTCTAAACCCTGCCACTAATGCTAATATTCAGAGGGGTATGCAATCCTTTCTTTTGTATTTTTCCTGCATAGGTAATGTCTTTTAAAGGAGGGGAACACTACGTTAAAGTAAAAGATACGAGATTTCCAACTACTAGAAGAAACCAGGAGCCTTACATCGGAGGAAGACGCCATAACGACCAACTATACGGCCGGAGCAAAAATTCCGACCGTATAGCTCCGGTTGTATAGTTGGCGCCACCACCATTAGGTCAAACAGAACAACTTTCGTGAAGGTACCCCTATATAAAGAAGCCTCGGGCGACAAGAAAAGAAGAGTTCGCACCATCCAGAAGTCTCTGCCACAGACCACCAGCCGCCACCAAATCTCCAAACCCTTCTCCATCTCCATAGCCATATTTCACCACGTGTAATATTAGATCTCTTCTCTGATTGGCGACCTTGTAAGACTATTGCTATCAATCCTATGGTTTTATTACAATATTTGTGATTGTTGATATCATCTCTATGTGTGAGTAATTCTCCTTGGGATAAGGGCTTCGGCCTAGCCATGTAGCAATTGTGCATGTGAATTATCATAGATGGAATCATGTATTAGTTTGTATGACATGGTGATTATTGTATCCTCTCTTTCCTCAATCCAAGGAATTGTCAGGTACCCAAGACCCCGAGGGTTGAGTCAGGTATAGGGAGTATGAGTGATGACTGATCTGCAGGTTGGGAACCCCAGTGACAGAAGAGGTAGTATGGCTATATGTGAGAGATTTGCTTGGGATTAACGGTGACATTACTATGGATATCATTAATTCTCTTTCTTCTATGGTTGAGACTAGTAGGTTATTGCTATAAGCGGTTGTGAAGGCAATAGCAATTATGGATGCACTGCCCACATATAATTTATCTTGCTCTAACAAGTACATGCATGCTTTATTTCTATCTTTTATTTCCATCAGTTGTTTTGCACAGCTAAAGGTGAAACCGAACGCCCTAGGCCCTCTCTCTCCATCATTGACAACAACAAAAATATGCAAACTATTGGTCCGGTGAAAACACAAAAGGAATTCTAAAACTCCTGAAGGTTCATTAAAATAACTTCACTACGCATTCGCTTCCCAAGGATTCGATAACCTAGGTCTACTAGGGAAAAATAAGCTATACTACATCCTTAATCCAGATCGAAGGTATCAATATGTAGATTGAAAACCCAGGAATAGACTTTGACCTAGTGTGATAGTGAGATTGGATTGACCTAGTGTGACAGTGAGATTGGAGTGACCTAGTGAGAGATTGGACTTGGAAGAATAGAGGAGACAAGATTTGGAAGAATGGAGGAGGAGACTCTATGGATTGCGTGGCATGGAAGGGCTACGGCCTGACTATCTGACATGTTGAGATGAGTCATGATAATAGGAGGGGTTGGACAAGTAGCATGGTGTAGGGCTACGGTCTGACTACTGACATGTTGTGATTGGCCCTTACGGAGTAGTGGAGCAAAAGATGATTTTTGGAAGAAGGCTTTGGATTTAGAGTGAAGTATGATTTGGAAGAAGGCTTTGGATTGACCCACCGACCAATAGATTAAGAAGAGCTGATTGATTTTTCCTGATTGGATTGTTATATCTCCATATTAGTGATGCTTGCCAATACATTCAAAGTATTGACCCTTCGTGGCTGCAACGTTTCATGTTGCAGGTTTCCTTGAAGGTGGTTGAAGTACGATGTTAGGGTCGCGAGTCTCCACTCAACATGCTTCGCCTGTGGCATTTGGATGGAGCTCCTTATCTTTTATTAGTCTTCCGCTATTGAACTTTGTTTACGAGGAGCTAGCCCTTCTGCTATGCAACTTGTTTTAATCTATGTTATATTCTGGATCATTCAATGTAATAGAATTATGACCTTTGTTTCCGTGATATTACAACTTCAACTGAGTGTGCTAGCGAGTCGATCCAGGGATTAGCACTATATAGCACATAGACTTGGACCCCTACTGGGTCGGGTCACTTCAAATGGTATCAAAGCATTGTGTTGACTATAGGTTCATGACCCTAGAACTGGTTTAGAAACTAGGCAAGACCTTAGGCAAATGAAAGTATTATACCGATTCAAAATCTTGTATTTTGTATCTCTTTTTGTCTCGTATGAATTATCCTTATCATTTTCTCTATTTCCAAAACTTTAGATGACCACTCAACTAGTTCCTCAGGAGGAGATCACTAATGACCATTAGGAAGCTAAACGATGTGCGCTTAGCTAACTACACATGTTAATTTTGTTCTATGAGTGATTTCTTCTATTTTATGAAAAAAATATTTTCAAAATAGTAGTTGTGTGCCTGATTATGTGATTGTTTGAATGTTGTTTGGTATTGTTGATTGTTTGTTGTGATTAGGAAAAATGGGTATCTTATCCCTTAGATTTTATATCCGTACTCATCCATGCTGGCCTAAACAGATGCCTCCGAGACGGGTCTTTGATATGCCCCTAGGCTTTCAGCAGTTGCTTGAGAGGTAGGGTCAGATGCTAGAGTTGCTGGTGCAGAATATGACAAACAACAACGATAATAACAACAGAGGCAACAACAACAATGGCAACAAAAACAGAGGCAACAACAACAATGGCAATAACAACGAATGAGGCAACAACAATGGCAGTAACAACAACAATGATGGAGGAGATAACAACGGGAACAACAATAACAATGGAGGCAACAACAATGGTGTCTATAACAACCACCCACCACCACAGGTGGACAGACTCACATGGTTTTTGAGGCTGCAACCACCAACTTTCTCTAGTGTTGTTGATCCGATTATGACAGATGACTGGCTTCACTCTGTCAGCAAGAACTTAGTAACTGTGGACTGCACTGATGCAGAGAAGGTGAGGTTTACTTCTCACATGTTGGAAGGCCCTGCAGCGTCATGGTGGGAGAACTATCAGATCACCCACCCCATCGAAGAAGTTGACTGGAACATTTTCAAGGAATGTTTAAGCTCATATCATATCTCTACGGGAGTTATGAGCCGAAAGAAGAAAGAGCTTCACAAGTTCCACCAGGGAAACCTCACCGTTGCTGAGTACATTGACGAGTTCAACAATCTGGCTCGCTATGCACCAGATGATGAGGTCATTGATGGTAAGAGAAGGGAGAAGTTCATGTATGGACTGAATGATGATTTATCGGTCCTACTGTCCATGGTCTACACTCCAAAGTTTCAGGCGTTGCTGGACAAAGCCAATATCCTTGAGAACCAACAGATGGAGACCCGTAAGAAGAAGAACCACAAGCATACCAAATCTAACTTAGGGATACACCACGATCTAACCACTTACCAACAGGATGTTAATAACTCCGAGTACACTGAGCACGAAGGGCATAACCATCACCTGCATGTGAGAAATGGGCACAATCAGCACGGAAGGAACATAAACCATGGGATGGGTAGTGGCAACAGGAATGGTCACTACCATGGCCAGAACCACCGCATGAACTCCAATAATAGGGCCATGAGCTAGGGCACTATTCGTGGGACTGCTTGAAGGAAGGAACAATGGCAAGCGCCACTACAACTACACCAGGAGGGATATCAACCAAGTTGAGTGTTACGTGTGCCATGAGCTTGGCCACTATTCTTGGGACGGTCCAGAAAAGAATAATGGTGCCAAGAACTCTAAGAGAAACAAACAAAATCCTCCCCCGAAGGGACATGTGAACCATGTCGATGTGGAAGAAGTATTTGACGATCCAACTTCAGCAAATCGTAAGTTTTGACGAACTCTTGGGCAACTCTTGGTTTTCAACACTGGTGCATCACATTCATTCATTCATTTATATCGAGGAGTCAACAATATTTTTGGATTGCTAGCCAACAGACTTCTAGGCCGGAGAACCCGCAAGAACCAACCCCATATCACCATTCTTTCTAAGGGTGGTAGCACCCTAGTCTATTCTAAACCTAAACCCTTTCTTTCTAGCCTTCTCGAATCTCGAGGACGAGATTATTTTTAAGGGTGGTAGTTTGTAACATCCCAAAATTTCCTAAATTTTGGAATGCTAATTTTTAATAACATTATTTGAATATTGAGTGCCCAAAAACAATTTTTGAAAATTTCATCTTATTTTTAATAGCTAAACCTTATTTTCCTATTTTTCCAAATTAGTCATATTAGGCATTATATGCTAAAACTAACATAAGGGTTATTTTATTTTTGTAAAAAATATTTTTTTAGCCTAAAGGGTGTATTTTTTTTTACAAAATATTAGAAATTAATTCTACTCCATTTGGAGTTATAAAACTAAAGTTATAAAGGTTTTCCTAAAACAGAAAAAGAAAATACGAAAAGGAATAAAAAAGGGCAAATGACCCAGCTGGGCCGGCCCATAGTTTCCCCATCCTATCTACCACGCACACTGATGTCTACGCACTTCTATTCTTGTAGACAGTTGTTGGGCCTCCAAGTGTAGAGGTTTGTAGAACAGCAGCAAGTTTTCCCTTAAGTGGATTATCCAAGGTTTATCGAACTCAGGGAGGAAGTGGTCAAAGGTATTCCCTCTCAAGCAACCCTGCAATCAAGATACAAGAAGTCTCTTGTGTCCCCAACACACCCAATACACTTGTCAGGTGTATAGGTGCACTAGTTCGGCGAAGAGATAGTGAAATACAAGTGGTATAGATAATTATAAGTGGTAACGGTGCTAGAAAATAGCTTGATGGCGTGGAAGAGACTAAAGGAAAACTGAAATAAGGATGGAAGCAAGCAAACATGTAACAGATCTAGTTGAAAACGGTTTTTCAATGCTTAGAAACAAGGCCTGGGGATCATACTTTCACTAGTGAACACTCTCATATAAATATATTATCTTCATGCTACTACTCTGAACTACTCTCCGGTTGGACACTCTAATCCACGGTAGGGCTATAACAGCACTCCTCAAAGTTCACTTTCCCCATCTAGAAAACCCCACAGTGTCACCGTGAGCTCTAGATGGTTCCAACAAACACCACAATTTCATAAAGACATCCAACTCCAAATATAACTCATAACAAGTATTTGTAATCTCTAGCCTAAGTGCCACTATGCTGTGCACGCTGTCACTTTCACACACATGGGGAGAGCAGAGATCTAATAAAGCACTTGAGTAGCAAGGTAGATCTACTTGATTACAAAACTCATGATCACAATATGATCATGCATAGAGAGAGAGATGGACACATAGCTACCGGTAGAACCCTTAGCCTCGAGAGAGAACTACTCCCTCATCATCATGGGAATCAGCAACGGTGATGGAGATGGTGGTTGAGATCGATGGAGATGGCTCCGGGGGCACTTCCCCGTCTCGGCAGGGTGCCGGAACAGAAACTTTCTGTCCCCCGAATCTCTCCTTCGGTGGCAGCGGCACTGCGGAACTTTTCGTGGCTGGAGGCTTGATGATTTAGGGTTTATGCATCGGGAGGCTCTTATAGGCGAGAGGGGAGACCGGGGGGTGTAGGAGGGGCCCACACCACCCCCTAGCGCAGCCTGGCCTGGCCCGCACCACCAGGTGGTGTGGCTAGCCCCTGGCCCCTCTTCGTCTCGTCTTCTGGCTCCGTGAGTCTTCCGGTAAAATATCGACTTTGGCTTTTGTCCGGTCCAATTCCGAGAATATTGATTTTCTGACTTTCCTGGTACCAAAAACAGCAGAAAACAGGCAACTGGCACTGTGGCATCTTGTTAATAGGTTAGTCCAAGAAATTTTATGAAAAGTACTCCAAAGTTGGAACAAAACATAAGAAAGTAGATAAAACCAAGCATGGAACATCAAAAATTATAGATACATTTGCAATGTATCACTCTCGCGCGAGCAGCGCTTAGCCGTGCCCAACGGCCCAAGAGTGGCTCAGATCCGCCTCACCTCTCTTCTCTCTGTCATGCGGGCCCCACCCCGGTCTCTCCTTCCTCCAACCGCCGCTGCTCCCAGCGAGCACGACCGCGTCGCCGCCCACCTCGCCCACTCCCGCATGCCCCCAGTCGTCTCCGACTCTCCTCCTTAAAGCCATCGATCTCCTTTCACGTTAGCCTCTTTTCCCCCACTCAGATACGTCGCCAGGCCACCATTATTTCTCGCCGGAATCGCCACAGCTGTCGTCGTTTTCTTGATGTCGCCGGCGACTGCGTGAGCTTCTCCCGGTTCATACAACAGCCCTTGTAGATCCATAGAGCGAAGAGGTATCGGTGAATAGAAGTGCGCCACGTGGGCAGACTATTATGAAAATAGATTCTCCCGCTCGGATTTAATGGCTATTTTATAGAAAACCCCCTGCAACTTAGATTCATCATAACTTTTTTATCTACAAATCCAAATAATGAAAATAATATATCCTTGGACTCCTTGTGACATATATAATGTTTTCCCAATGTTAATTTTCAAAATTGAATAATTTAAATTGGACAATACTACAAGATTGCCATTAGGGTATTTTGGGCATAACTTTAATACTAAAAATGATTTTAAAGTGTTTCCGTTGGCTACATGCTTATATTTTAGTCCCTTTCCAAATAGGATCAGAGGATAAGATTTTAAAATATTTTTACAACTATTTTGTTTAAATGTGCTTCTAACCCTTTTATTAACTGATTTGAACATAACTTAGAAATAAAACATTTTCTAAACAAATCCTTTCGCATCATGCATGTTTTAACTTTTATAAAACCTTATTCATGATTTTAAAATACACATCAATTGTTTTGTATGAAAATCATGCATGTCTTATTTGTGCATAATGTTTATGGTGTGAATTTGGTGTTCATTAGAATTGTTTGTATTATAGATTGTGAGGTGCACAAGTCGTGTGATTGAAAGAACTATGTGAACGTCCATCACCAATAAGGCAAGTTGAACTTTATCATTGAACTTTTTATGCTTGCTTTGCAAATGTAACTATCCCTTTGTCTATGTTACGTTTACTATGTGAGCGTAGAAGTAATTTAATTTGTATGTTGATATACTATGAAACCCGGATAGGATAGCCATATGGATTCTCAAATTGTTTGTTGTGTGACCAATGTTTGTGTTGGGAAAAGCTTGGATATACCAACTTAGAGATATGTAGATTGAAAACCTAGGAATAGACTTTGACTTACTGTGACAGTGAGATTGGATTGACCTAGTGAGAGATTGGACTTGTAAGAATAGAGGAGACAATATTTGGAAGAATGGAGGAGGAGACTTTATGGATTGCGTGGCATGGAAGGGCTACGGCCTGACTATCTGACATGTTGAGCCAAGATAATAGGAGGGGTTGGACAAGTAGCATGGTGTAGGGCTACGGTCTGACTACTGACATGTTGTGATTGGCCCTTACGGAGTAGTGGAGCAAAAGATTATTTTTGGAAGAAGGCTTTGGATTTAGAGTGAAGGATGATTTGGAAGAAGGCTTTGGATTGACCCACCGACCAATAGATTAAGAAGAGCTGATTGATTTTGCCTGATTGGATTGTTATATCTCCATATTAGTGATGCTTGCCAATACATTCAAAGTATTGACCCTTCGTGGCTGCAATGTTTCATGTTGCAGGTTTCCTTGAAGGTGGTTGAAGTATGATGTTAGGGTCGCGAGTCTCCACTCAACATGCTTCGCCTGTGGCATTTGGTTGGAGCTCCTTATCTTTTATTAGTCTTCCGCTGTTGAACTTTGTTTATGAGAAGCTAGCCCTTGTGCTATGCAACTTGTTTTAAACTATGTTATATTCTGGATCAAAATTATGACCTTTGTTTCCGTTATATTACAACTTAAACTGTGTGTGCTAGCAAGTCGATCTAGGGACTAGCACTATATAGCATAGAGACTTGGATCCCTATCGGGTCCGGTCGATTCAAATAGTCTTAAGATTATATGCATTTCATTTTTGTATAAATGTCCATATCTTCACGTGGTTAGTTACTACTATGATACTATCAACAGAAACTAGTTTGTGCAAATATTTATCTGCAAACGAAAATTTGTTTGTTTGCAAGATCATGTGATGTGGGACGCTGTGTTGGTGAACATTGTACTACGTAGGTGAAAATTTATTGTTTGGAACATGTGATATGTGATATATGAAAGGTAATGCATGTGGTATGATGTCTCTAAATTCCATGAAGAATCAAGCGCTAGAAATTTATTCCACCGTTTCTCTCACGTCTATCTCTTGTGTGCATTTAATTATCGGATGCACAAACAATTGAAATGAATCACATTTACACTTCAGAATTTCCTTTATTGTTCTAGATGACGATCTCTTAAAGGACCACATGCAGTCATCTTTGCATTCTATGTATCGAGTCCCCTTGCTCTTCTTGATAAGATATATAGCAGCACCAAACCAATATAAAGGGAATAGGGCCGATTCGATAGATAGAGAGCAATCACAAATGACTCCACATAATTAAGCCTTATTAATTATATGGAGTTGGGCGGATCCATGCGTGCACCATGCTAGAAATGGGAGGAATCCGAAAAAATATCCGTTGAAACACCCGAGAGAGATGTAGCATTAGGTACAACAATACGTTCAATGAATAATTGATAGGCGCAAAGCAGAGTTGTTTTATCCGTTGTTGATAAGTTTTAGGAAGGCAGCCATAGAATTCAGTAATTCATCATACATGACACAGAGAAAATCCATACGTGCTCTCTTCTTACAAAATTGTGAAGCACAATGTTCCCTCCACCCCCCACAGCCACTCTTGTCCATGGGGTAGTTACCAAGTGCACTAGACCATTAAGACGCGCTTTGCCGCGCCCGTCCATTCTAAGAAATGTGAAGAAACTGCTTTAAAAATAGAACAATATAAACATACCGTGGTATAGATGGTGGAGCTTGTTCTTGAAAGAAAATGCACTGTAAAAAATGCTAAAGTGAAAAAATCTATTCATGACCAGAACCGTGGTGCCTATTATCACTATTGAGCACATATGAAAACTTATCTCACGATTAAAGTTTGGCTTACAAAGATCAACATCACGGAAGTGGAAATATCCATTCCATTTGTCAACTTGTGATGGAAGAATATATTCGCTTTATCACCATGTGCTTCCACTTCAACACGAACCTTATTTACTCTTCTCGGCCAGAGACCACCATTGCCAATGCCCTACCACTAGTATCCGCAGTTATGGTGCCACTCCAATTCAACATGAATATAGAATGTTTCTATAATGTCTCGAATTCTTGTTCTGATAATAACCTGTAGCGCTAGTTTTTCGGTTTGGGACCCGGTGTTCATGATTGTCTCAAATGTCATTTTTGTTCTAGTGAACTATTTCCTGAACCTGCTTTGGTAGACATGCTGGTATTTTATTAGTTTTGGTGAAATCAGCGGTGATGGGCTCCTCAATTCAAAAATATGGTAAGAGGGTGGTGCAGCAAGAATTATTTTATTCTTTCATATTAGGCCTCAAGCACGCAATACAAAATCACCGTTCCAAAGTTTCAATTGTTATATTCACATCATCAGGTGTGGCAAATTGGATTCCACAAAAACTGTGAGTCCTGCCACAATAGATAGCAAGTGTTGGAAACAAGTATGGCATATGCTTAGATACTTAATATGCTATATAAAATACACATGAGTTAGAAGAAGGTGTAGATGGATTCAGGATTATGTGAGTCATGATAGTGTTGGTATTAAAGTTAATGATGACATAGGTCATTACTTTCAAACCAGAAAGGTTTACAGCATGGAGATCCACTTTCACCCATTCTTTTTAATATAGTTGCGGACATGTTAGCCATTTTGGTAGCTAGAGCTAAAGAGGACGGACAAGTTGATGGTCTCATACCTCATTTGGTAGATGGGGGAGTGTCCATCCTTCAGTACACGGATGATACAATTCTTTTTATGGAACATGATTTGCAAAAGGCATTAAACATGAAACTAATCTTATGTATATTTGAGCAACTATCTGGCCTTAAAATAAACTTTCATAAAAGTGAATTCTTTTGTTTTGGTCACGCCAAAGAGGTTGAGGCTGAATATATGAACTTATTTGGTTGTGAATTGGGTTCTTTCCCATTTAAGTATTTGGGCATCCCTATTCATTTCCGCAAACTAAAAAATGGGGAGTGGAAGCCAGTAGAAGACCGGTTTGAATGAAAATTGTCTAGCTGGATAGGTAAGCTCCTATCGTATGGTGATCGGCTAGTTTTGATCAATTCAGTTTTAACCAGCCTCCCCGTGTTTATGTTGTCCTTCTTTGAAATACCTATAGGGGTAAGAAAAAGGCTAGATTTTTTTAGATCCAGGTTTTTTTGGCAAAGTGATGGTCATAAAAAGAAATACAGGCTTACCAAATGACATATAATTTGTCGACCTAAGGATCAAGGGGGTTTGGGCGTGGAAGTGTTGGAACTTAAAAACAAATGCCTATTAAGTAAATGGATTTTCAAAATCATGTCTGGAGATGGTGTATGGTACGAGTTGGTGCAAAATAAGTACCTGCACTCTAAATCGCTGCCACAAGTTAAGGTGAAACCTTCTGACTCACCATTTTGGAAAGGGATTATGAAAATTAAAGATGACTTTTTTGAGAGGGGTCTCTTTAAAATAGGGAACTGAGAGAACACACGATTTTGGGAAGACACATGGTTGGGTCATGAACCTTTATCCCAACGGTATCCTTCCCTCTATAATTTAGTCCAAAGAAAACAAGTTTCTGTGGCTAATGTTTTCTCTACCACACCATTAAACCTCAATTTTAGACAAGATTTAACCAGTACTAAATGGAGCAGGTGGCTCCACTTAGTTAGACGCCTCATGGATTTGCACTTGTCAAACCAACCTGACATTTTTGTTTGGAAGTTGACAAACTCAGGGGAGTTCACAGTTAAATCTTATTATTTGAATCTAATGAACGACCACACACGTTTCCTTCACAAATATATTTGGAAGATGAAAGTGCCCCTAAAAATTAAGATTTTCATGTGGTTCTTATATCGTCGTATTCTTATTACTAAAGATAATCTAGCCAAAAGAAATTGGCATGGTAGTAGTAAATGTTGTTTTTGTGATAAGGATGAAACAATACAACATTTATTTTTTGATTGTCCTTTTGCGAAAGTGGTGTGGAGGATTATCCATATGGCCTTCAATATTATACCCCCTGTAAACACAACAAATCTTTTTGGTAATTGGTTAAGGGGAGTTGACAAGCAACAAAAAGTGCAGATACGTGTAGGCGTTTGTGCCGTACTTTGGGCCATATGGAATGTAAGAAATGATTATATATTTAACAATGCAAAATCTTCTTCCTTTATGCAGGTTATCTCATTGGCAACGAACTGGATCCGTTTGTGGTCCTACCTACAAACAATAGACAAACGCAATGCCATGGATATTGGGTGCAGCCAGCTAGAATTGGTGGCACGGGATATATACAAAGAGTGCAACTGACATTTTGATCTTCGTATAGCACTTTTATAGAGATGCATATCAGACGATCTTGTATTTTTCGTTCGTTGGTACATGTGGAGACCTTGTGTGACCCATGATGTAATAATTTGTAAAGACTTTTTTGCAATAAAGTAATAAAGGCCGTATGTATCTATCGATACAGAGGCCGGGGTAATCCCCATTTCGAAAAAAAGAAGAAGGAAACCTAGTCGCGTCTGAAGACAGTTTTTCATCTCTTCCTCAGATCAATCAAAGATAGCAATTATGCAAAAGTGAATAGTAGATCGATCGATGCTATTTTTCTTTACCTTTTCCATCTAAGTGTAAAGAAACTACACATGATAAACTATAAGAAATAACTCTTGAGAAAATGCATTCATGAATAAAGATGGGATCTCAACAAGAATTTGAACTCTGGTTGTGAATGCAGATCTATGTAGGAATCAATTTCTGCTGGTCCCTTCTCTCCAACAGTGACCTAGTAAGTATTAGCACATCAACAATTCAAAACCAATGAAAAGGAATTGATCGGAGACTCAAACAATGGGACTCACCAGCTGCAAGAATAATGCTAGAGATACATGATACCATTGATAAGTGCTATGGTGTTGCACGAAGGAGAATCAGAGCCAGAGATATAATTATATCTAAAATGACACCACCACCAAGATGCTCTCGGGTAAAAAATGCAAAGACCGCATGCAGAAGCCATCCCACTAAGCGCAGTCAGGCGCGCCCTGCCTACCGCCGTCGTGCTCTTCTTCCATGCCGCCATAACAAACACTCTCGTTCCATAGGAATTTATAAGAGGAGTAATCTCATGGTACTGTTGAACTGGTGACATGACGAAGCTTACTGGCAGCTGGTGTCGGAGAATCATGCCGGCGAATAATCTCGAAGACAAGCGGCCTTATGCACGTGTGACCGATGGTCGTCACCATCGGCATCCCTATACGCTAGAAATTGGGTGCCGCCACCGCCGGGTGGATCGATGCCGAGTGGAGTCATGACCGCCAGATGTGTCTCTTGAAATAAATAAGTCCATTGCCAGTCGCCGCAACTTATATTAATCTTTTTCTTAGAGGATGCTACGGCATTAATCAGGCGATTATGGTGGTCGCGGTACCATGCCTTCCCTGTGTGACCGAATGCTCCACCTTCGGGTACACAAGGAACTGGGCTAACCAAAGCGCATAGGCCCATGTGAAATTCTGTTGCATAATTCTCGTTGTTTCAGCCCGGTTAACGGCACAGCATCCAACTCAATTTCCGGAGTAGCGGCCCGGTTATGGTGGCGGCCCGTGACGCGATCTGGACCCGGGACGTGCTCAAAACAACGAGTGTACAAACAATTTGGAGCGTTCAACGGAGTGATCGGACAGTTTAGAGGTTGAAATCGTTGTGGTAAGCCGTAGGTGGTTCAGTTATACTGTTTCTTAATATGAAATGGCCTGTCCTTCATTATAGCATCCGTGTCATATGCAATAAAGAATGTCTAAGACTTCTATGGTTCGCCATAACATTGCCCTCTTCCAAGAATTATATGGAGTATTGTTCATATCACTTTTAGTTTCTCGTGTCCATCCAATATCACGAATATACTCTCTCCTTCCCAAATTAGGATGTCTATTAGATTTTCTCAAAGTTAAAGTTTATAAACTTTGACCAAGTATATATGAAATAATATAAACATCCACAACATAAACTTAATGTTATTAGAACCATGATGAAATATATTTTCGTATTATATGCATTTTGTATTCTAAAAGTTACTATATTTTTATATATAGTTGGTCAAATTTTAGAAAGATTGACTTTGACCAAAACTAATAGGCATCTTAATTTGGGAAGGAGGGAGTATTTGGAAATTGGTTGAATGGAGTTATTAGGAAACTTGACTTCCAAATCCTCGTGGGATTTTGTTATTTACTAGGGGCCACATGGAACGTACACAATGATTTTCTATTAATCAATCAAGAGCTCACTTCTTTTTGCAGGTTATCCCTCCAATAGATCAGCGTGTGTTCATTTCGTCAGCTGGTGGAGCGACGACAGGCAGTGGATACTGGGTATGATTGTTTTGAAATGTTTGCACCAGATTTATAGGAACAACGTGGTTGCAGAGTGATAAATGTACAATATGTTGGCTCAACTGCGCTCCATGTTGTTTTATTTTGTATATGGTTGATCCATGTATCGAGCTTATGTAAACCATAAGTTGTACTAATTTGTTAACAAACATTAATAATGGAATAAAATGGGTATAGGCACCAATCGATGTAGAGAGCCGAGCTTCCTCATTTAAAAAAAACATAAGAGATAAACAACGCATGTGTGTATCACCATGTCTCTAAACTGCGCATTAAAATCCGACCAACAGCTCTTTTGTGAATTTAATTATCGGTGTAAAAACTACTGACGTGGCTCACACATGTACACTAAATCTGCAGTATTTCTGTCTCGTACTCTGAAAATTTATCTCAATTTAGGGTTAATAGCCAGCTAATGCCACCACCAACCTTCACACATGCATCTTTGCAGTCATGTTTGCATCTTATGTATTGAGTCATCTTTGCTCTCCTTGGTACTCCCTCTCTTCGGAAATATAAGAAGTTTTAGCTTTGTAAATCGAATGTATCTAGACGTCTTTTCGTGTATAAATTCGTAGAGGTTCGGAGTGAACCTATACACTAAAGGTTCTCTAGATACATTCGTTTCACGAAACTAGAATGTCTTATATTTCCGAACGGAGGGAGTAGGATATATAGCAGCACTAAATGAGAGTAGGGATCGATTCAGGAGTGATTGCGAAATAACAAATGAACAAAGCCAGGTTAATTATGTGGAGTTTGATGCATGCATGCACCGTGCTGGAAATGGGAGGAATCTGAAAAGACATCCGCTGCCATTCCTGAAGACGTTGGTTTGTTCGCAACAACAATATGCTTGAGATGTTTTATGGTACCTTCAAACGAATAACAGTCATTCATTTGTGTCCATCCGAAGGCCCAAAACAATCAATACTAGTGTCAAAACAGTGACTAGTATAATTCATACTAGTGGCCTCCCAAGGGCAAAATTGGTGGCAAACCAAAAATTTCTGTAGATGGCCCGGCCCAAACAGTCCAGCCTTGCTATCGTTCGCCGAAAAAAAATGTCCACCATTGTAACGCTCGCTTCCTCTGCGAGGCGACTCGGCTGATCCTCCTCCCAATATGCAACTCCGGCGCCACCACCGCCTCGGCCTCTCCGACGCCACCCTGCGCTGCTCCTCCGCCGCGTACGCCGAGATCCACACCTACCCCCCACCACCGTCCTCCTACCTCAATACTAGCCATGTCCCGCCCGCGTCCGGCCTCGGGCTAGGGTTCCACTCCCACCGCCGGCCGCCGCTCTGCACAGTCATGGCCACTGGCCTGCACTGTGGTCTTCGATGTCTCGGTCGCCCTGCACCGCCGATCTGAAGGTCCACCATCTTCCTCACTAGATCGGCAGTACCTCCCCATCAGACCAACAGCCGCATCTTCCTCCAGGTGAGCAGCGAATCCGCTCAACGGACCGCTATTCTCTTCCTCCTGTCTCTCCCTTCCTTTCCTTGTTGCAAATATTTGTGTAGTAGTTTTCATCAAGATCAATCATAGACATACGCACACAAGCTGCAGTCACATATTTAGCTAAAGATACGTCCTCATACAGAAATGTCCATCACACTACTAATGCCTACTTACAAGTTACAACAGCCTTAATTTATTTACTCGCATGGCTGCATGCTGTACTAAATTAATCTAGTGATTGAAAGACAGGAATTTCAGATGCCTGGTGATACAAGAACCATATAAGAGGTTCTATTAAGTGCTAGCAAGCATTTTGCCTCCTATTTTCCCTTTTTTTTGAAGGATTAAAGAGCTAAGCACTTTTAAGCGCAACCTGTTTTTATCTTCGCTTAGTTGTTAAGCGCGCTTAAGTTGTGCTTAATTTAATTTAATTTAACACTGAATATAAGTCACAACACTGCTAGATTGCTGTTGGTTTCTCCATCTACAGACATAGCTTGCTCTTGTTTCTATAACTACTACTCATACTAAAAAATGAAAATGTCCTCAAAGAAAAAAAGAAAAATATCATTTACATTTTGCCTTGGATCTTCTCACTTCACATATTTCAAAAGCACACACATGGAAGTCAGGTCACACACACTGAAATAGCTATGAATCTCCCTTTAGCTACAATTTTTTTGGCCAATGTAAGATGCTCATCCAATGCCACTGTCCGTCTACTGTATATGTTCTGCCTTCGTGGTAGCATGACAATGACTTGCTGTAAGTCGACATGTGCATCAGCACAATACCTAACTAGCTGGATATGGCTTGTTAGAAACTTTTACTAGGAGTAGAAGCATGTTTTAATACCAAGGAAGGACTACCTTCTAAGTGATGAAATGGACTTGAATTTGCAACTGTTAATATTTGTTTCTACTAAGGTAACACAACCTTGTTGTACTTCTTGTTGAAGGAAATATGCCCTGAGAGGCAATAATAAAGTTGTTATTATGTATTCCTTATATATGATAGATGTTTATTTTGCATGCTAGAATTGTATTGATCGGAAACATTAATACATGTGTGTTTAATAAACAAAAAGGGTTCCTAGTTATGCCTCTCTTATATACTAGCTTGTTGATTAACAAGATGATCAAGGTTTCATGATCATGGACATTGGATGTTGTTAATAACAAGGTCACAGCATTTGTGAAATGATGTGATGAACATTCATCCGAAGTATAGCATTACGATCAAGTCATTATGTTTATATTGCTATAACATCATACGAAGTAATCTTTATCCTTAGACCATGAGATCATGTTAATTGCTAACACCTAAAGAGTATCTTAATAACATCAAACGTCACACTGTAACTGGGTGACTATAAAGATGGGTTCAGTGCTACGAAGGTGTTATGTTGAGGCTCATGGATCAAGAGTGGAATTTGTCAATCCCGATGACGGATAGATATACTCTGGGCCTTCTCGGTGATATCACATTAAGATAGCTTACAAGCAAGTGATGTGATCACTAGAATGTTATATCACGGGAACGAGAAAACAGTGCATGTCGGTAACGAGATCAAACTAGGTATTTGGATACCGATGATCGAATCTCGGACATGTAATATATCATAAGACAAAGGGATTAAATTACTAGCATTAAAGGTTCTCACGATCACAGGAGTCATCGTTAAATATGCAGGAGTCAGTATGGATCTCTAGGTCCCACTTCTGATTATTGATCTGAGAGGAGTCTCAATCATGTCTGCATTATTCGCGAACTGTAGGGTGACACACTTAAGAGTTACCGGACACCATCTTGGAGCACATATGTTTCAGACGAAAGAATTGCAAAGCGCAGGAATTGTTTCGATAGAAACCGGAAATTGTTTCGGGTGAAATTGCAGAAGGTGGTTCTGCATGTGATATTGAAATATTGCAAGGGGTTATATGTGAATGTTTGTTAATTAAAGTAATTAACAAAATTCTTAATAAATTTAATAAAAGAGTTTTATTAAATGAGAGAGCATTAAACTTGGAGAATTTTAATGCATTTAAAATGGGGACTTTAAAAGGGAATGTGAAGAGGCATTTTAATGTGGAGGGGTTACCAACACATGAATGGAGGAGGTGAAGGGGCACCCCCATGCGCCAGCCATGGGGAGGGGGTACCCCCCCCCCCTCCTCCTATAAAAGGCCACCCTCTCCCTCCTTCTTCCTCACACCTCCTTGTGAAGGATCTCTCTCCCCCTCTAGAATTATTCCCCCATGGTCTCGGATTAGCGAGATACATGTTCTCGGTGGCATTTCGTCTGGAAGGAGTTGCTGCTTCCGCTGGATCGCTGGAGCGAGGAGGTGGAGGTTATCCGGTGGCTTGAACATGTGTGCGAGTACGGATGCACTGCTGAGTTGCGGCGCTCGGACTTCCACTCGATCTTGAGATCGACAAGTGTACGACTACATCAACCACGAGTTCCTACTCGTTAACAAAACTCGTTGTCTTCGAGGGTAAGTTCTCGTTGGATGTATGTGCACCCGTTGCTCTGTACCTAGTAGATATATCTTGGCGTATAGTTCTCATCGTAGGAATTTTTGTGTTTTCAATGATGCGGACCCAACAGCGGTATCAGAGCCAGATCTATGCATAGGTGCTTTGCACGGGTAGTACACATATGTTTATATGTGGGCGATGATGATCATGTTATTGCATCTTCTATGTATTTTGGATATTGGTGGCATAGTGGGATGAAGCGGCCCGGACCAACCTTACATGTCATCGTACATGAGACCGGTTCCACGACTGACATGCAACTAGTTTTGCATAAGTGGCTGGCGGGTGTCTGTCTCTCGTACTATAGTCAATATCTGATTTACAACGAGTTGCTAATAACTTGATTATCCTCATTGTGGTTCATTTTCATAGGTGAGAACGGTTCTATCTCCAAAAGCCCTAAGCCACGTAAAACTTGCAATTGATAAATTAGAGGCATCTAGTTTAGATCGTTGTTGGGCTAGTGTCTTGATATGGTATCATTGTAAGTAGATGTATGATAGATACTCTTACAACTCACTCAACGTGTAAGTTCACCTTGGCCTTACACACAAAGGAATGATAGAGATCATACCACGATGCAAATAATAGAGATCAAATGCATGGACCATATCATCTCACTTTACACATTAGATGTTAGCATCTTATACTACTAGTTTGGCGCTTTCTGTAGCATTGTAAGATGATCCCTCATTTAGATATCAAGATAAAAATGTGTTCTTCCTTAAGTATGCACCATTCTGTGGATCTTTTTTCGAGACATCACGTGATGATCGGGTGTACTCGAATCTACGCTTTCATAGGAACAGGTGTAAGACAGTTTTATACACGCGAATACTAAGGTTCTTACTTGGCGAGCCTAGCATGTACAGACATGGCCTCGGAACACGGACCGAAAGGTTAAGCATGAGTCATATAGTTGATATGATGCCCATATAGATGCTCGCCTTTGAAGCTACATCAACTCACGTGATGATCGGACTTGGTGTAGTGGATTTGGTTCATGTAATCACCAAAAGGACACGAGGGATGTCGTTTTTGAGTGGGAGTTCATTAGTAATTTGGATTAGTTGAACTCACTCTATCATAAACTTAGTCTAAATAAACTTTACAAATTCTGTTGTAGATGGCACCACCTGCTTTTAATTTCAATGTTTTCATGGAGAAAGAGAAACTTGCTACGAATGGTAGCAACTTCACCAACTGGGCTATGAATTTGAGGATTCTCCTCACTGCTGCACAAAAGCAATATGTGCTAGACGCACCGCTAGGCCCCCCACCAGCTCCTAATGCCCCTGATGAGGAAAAGAATGTCTATATGACTCGTCAGGAAGACCACAACTTAGTTCATTGCGGCATATTGTATGGGCTAGAGCCAGAACTTCGAAAGCGTTTCGAAAATGGCAATGCCTTTGATACCATGGGAGAATTGAAAATGATTTTCGATACCCATGCTGCCGTAGAGAGTTATAATGCTACTGAAAAGTTCTTTAGCTACATGATGGAGGAGAATAGCTCCGTTAGTGAGCATGTACTCAAAATGTCTGGGTACACCGATAAGCTTGTGTCCTTGGGAATAACGATTCCCATTGACTTAGGCATACATCGTGTTCTCCAATCTCTGCCACATAGCTACAAGAGCTTTGTGATGAACTATAATATGCAGGGCATGAAGAAGTCTCTTCCCGAGCTTCTGTCAATGCTTAAGACTACAGAAGTGGAGATTAGGAAAGAACATCAATTGTTGATGATCAATAGGACCACCGGTTTCAAGAAGGACAAGAAAGGCAAGCAGAAGGGAAAGAAGGGTGGCAAATCTGTTGCCACGCCTGAAATTAAACCCCGAGCTGGCCCTAAGTCTAACACCGAGTGTTACTATTGTAAGGGGACTGGCCATTTGGAAGCGCAATTGCCCCAAGTATTTGGCGGACAAGAAGTCTGGCAAGGCAAACAAAGGTATATGTGGTATACATGTTATTCATGTGTATTTGACTAGTACTCGCAGTAGCACCTGGGTATTTGATACGGGATCGGTTGCTAATATATGTAACTCGATTCAGGGGTTGCGGAACAAGCGACAACTAGCAAGGGATGAGGTCAGGATGCGGGTCGGCAATGGATCAAGAGTTGATGTGATCGTCGTCGGGACGCTACCTCTCCATATGCCATCGGGATTAGTTATAAACCTAAATAATAATTATTTGGTGCCTGCACTTAGCATGAAAATTGTATCCGGATCGTGTTTGATGCAAAGTGGTTATTCCTTTAAATCTGAAAACAATGGTTGTTCGATTTATAAGAATGATATCTTTTATGGTCATGCACCTGTGTTGAATGGTTTATTTCTGTTGGATCTCGATAGTAATATTACGCATATTCATAATGTTAATGCTAAAAAGATTAAACTTGATAATGATATATCTGCATATATGTGGCACTGCCGTCTAGGTCATATTGGCGTTAAACGCATGAAGAAACTCCATTCTGATGGACTTTTGGAATCACTTGGTTTTGAATCATTTGATACATGTGAGTCATGCATTATGGGCAAGATGACTAGAACGACGTTTTCCGGTTCAATGGAACGGGCGATAGATTTATTGGAAATCATACATACTGATGTATGTGGACCAATGAGTGTGTCCGCGCGAGGTGGATATCGTTATTTTGTTACTTTCATGGATGATTTGAGTAGATACGGGTATATCTATTTGATGAAACACAAGTCTGAAACCTTTGAAAAGTTCAAGGAATTTCAGAATGAACTGGAAAATCATCGTAATAGAAAGATCAAATTTCTTCGGTCTGACCGTGGAGGTGAATATCTAAGTTACGAGTTTAGCACACACATGAAAGAGTGTGGAATAGTTTCACAACTCACGCATACCGGAACACCACAACGTAATGGTGTGTCGAAACATCGTAATCGTACTTTATTAGATATGGTTCGATCTATGATGTCTCTGACTGACTTGCCACTGTCATTTTGGGGTTATACACTGGAAACAGTTGCATTCACTTTAAATCAGGCACCATCTAAATCCATTGAAACGACCTAAGCTGTCATTTCTTAAAGTTTGGGGATGCGATGTTTATGTGAAGAAACTTCAGCCGGATAAACTCGAACCCAAAGCGGAAAAATGCGTCTTCATAGGATACCCTAAGGAAACGATTGGGTATACCTTCTATCACAGATCCGAGGGCAAGGTTTTTGTTGCCAAGAATGGATCCTTTCTTGAGAAGGAGTTTCTCGCGAAAGGTGTGAGTAGTCGGAAGGTAGAACTCGAAGAGGTTATTGAACCTTCTCTTCATGAAATGGCGAGTAGCGCAGCACCGGAAACTGTTTCGGAGTTGACTTCACCTAATGAAGAGCGAGCTAATGATATTGATCATGAAACTCCGAAAGAGGACACTACCGAACCTCGCAGGTCAAGCAGGACACGTGCAACTCCTGAACTGTACGGCAATCCTGTTGTGAATTTCATGGTTGATGAAATGGATGACCCTGCGACATATGAAGAAGCGATGATGAGCCCGGATTCCAACAAATCGCTAGAAGCCATGAAATCCGAGATGGAATCCATGTACGAGAACCAGGTTTGGACCTTGGTGGACTGACCTCCCGATCGAAAGGTTTGGACACACCTCCTTGTGAAGGATCTCTCCCCCCTCTAGAATTATTCCCCCATGGTCTCGGATTAGCAAGATACATGTTTCCGGTGGCATTTCATCTAGAAGGAGTTGCTGCTTCCGCTGGATCGCTGGAGCGAGGAGGTGGAGGTTATCCGGTGACTTGAACGTGTGTGCGAGTACGGATGCGCTGCTGAGTTGCGGCGCTCGGACTTCTACTCGATCTTGAGATCGGCAAGTGTACGACTACATCAACCACGAGTTCCTACTCGTTAACAAAACTCGTTGTCTTCGAGGATAAGTTCTCGTTGGATGTATGTCCACCCGTTGCTCTGTACCTAGTAGATAGATCTTGGCGTAGTTCTCATCGTAGGAAATTTTTTGTTTTCTATGCTACGGACCCAACACTTGTTTCTCAAGCCCTATATAATATAATGTTGTTCCACTCTGTAAGCTTGTGCAAGGTAATTTGCATAGGTAGCATGCATGTCTTTTATGTATAAAGTTCAGTGCACGTTTATTTTGTTAAACCATGTATGAAAAAATATTGAAATGATTTATTTTGCTCTTTTAGGTTTGGCTTATATGGAATTATTACATATCAAGATGATTTGGCATCCATACAAGTTGGGAACTTTTTGGCCGCAGCCGTAGAAATTACTGTGGCGATTACTAATGTATAGAGTTGCTCTGCAAATTTGTGTTGTGAAACTTCATCTGCAGTATAGTGTGGCATGGTCAAGTTATTTTCTAAGCTGGCTTAACTGTCGATGTAATGAAGACCCATTCTCACTTATCTGGTTTGGTGTTTTTGTGTATAGCTACATGGTGTGGGCTCGATTTGATGTGGACTTCGCCCGATTATCACTTATAACAGGAAGAGTCCTTTCATTGTCATCACAATTTGAATGTGTCGCTAGCAATGCCAACCATGAGAAAACTCATGCTAATACTAGCTGCTTCACCAGCCATAGCACCGTCTGTCTAAAGGACATGTTTTATATCCTCATATACTTCTTCATTTGCTGTCAACAGAGATGCAAGCTCAAATCCCAAATAGAGTAAAGAACAGCAAAATACTTTTCCTTGATTCCAAAAAGTAGAACAACAAAATAGATTGCTTTGATTTTAGAAAGCAGTGTGTGAGTATGTTTGCAACAGTTTCAGGCGCAACCCAAAAAACTAAGTAACTGGCAAAATGCTCAAATAATATGTATGCGGCAAACTCTGGTACATTTTAACAAGATAGCAAAACATAAAGTGCAGTGTGCAGTTGCATATCAGATACTAGTACATTGCTTCATCATGTGCATTCGCATATTATGAAACTCAACCGTAATGAAAATATTCATCAAATCAAGTCTAATAGTTCCTTCATAGGAAAAATATAATAAGCATATCATCAATATGTAGACTAAATTTTACTGCTTATTACAATAGGCAATTCATCAAAGTTCATCAAATATTAAAAAACGACTAGATCTCCGAACTGACGTCTTCATCCTTCTTGGGGCCTTTCTCCTTTTTGTGAGGTGGCTTGATAAGCGTGACCTCCAACTTTGGTCGAAAGTTATTGATTGTGTCCTCCCATGTAAAAAGTTAATGCTCTCTAGTGCTGCAATAAATTCCTCCGAAATTTTCCACTATAGACACTAATAGGTTTGGTACTATTTCCTTCAGATGATGTATTCCGGCAAGTTTAAGAATCTGTCACACAAAAGCACCTCAGATATATCACTATATGTGCTGAACACTATTTCACAGTTCGACCAAATTTTTGTTGCAGTATGTTAATATCACGAGCAAGACATGTGTACTTATAACGGTCAGGTAACACTCTCAAGATGACAACCAAATAATGTATGGTAATCACAATATATCGACAATATCATAGCTTAGGCTGAATCCGTTTGCTAAGCCATTCAAGCTTCAGTGGTGATATAAATCCAGAATTGGGATTTTGCATGTCGGAACTGAAGACATGTGGTTTCTCCTTAAACATATCATAAGAATGCAAACATATTGCATGGAATAGGCGAAAACCACATCCCAATTGTAAAAAAAAAACATTATTATTTGATTCAAATGATCAAGGATTTCAAGGCAGAAAGTTTACAACATTTTTTTTTGAACAGGTACAACATATATAACGGAACAATATTATGATATTACCAGATTTGTTCCTAATGGTATCGTCTTGTACAATTGCACTCAAGACAATAAAGAATATCTGAAAACTTATAATAAACAAAATATGACATAGAAACGTACTTGCTTCCGGCGATCTGGATGTCAGCGAGAGATTCCAAACCGGGCCGAGGGCGTTTGTCGGGTGGCGTCCGCGTCAAATCTGTGCAGGCAAGATTGGAGAGAGAGGGGGTTCGTGCAGCGTCGACGGATGCGACTTCCGGTGTGGAGGCGGCGGTGTGCGTGAGCCATGGGCGGTGGACAGGGGGTTTGGCATCGCGTTGACTAGAATGGCAGAGAGGGGGTTTGGCGGCGTCGCGTGCGCAGTGGACGGTGTCGTTCGCACGTCCTCCAGTGTCCGCGACGAAGGCCCCGTATGTGAAATGTTTTTTCAGAGGGAGTATGTGAATCAGAGGGAGTATGTGAAATGTTTTTTCAGACGGTGAAAGTATTACTATTTTCTTGAGTATTATGTTCATTTGCAAGCTTACGTGCAATGAGTAAATAAATATTTGTGTAATGCTCTCGTCCTATGCAACTAAATCCTACATATAGTTTCTATTTTAGCGGTATACTCCCTCCGTTTCAAAATATAGATGTTTTTAGATTTTGTGAAACAAATGAACCTAAGCATATTTTAGTGTGTAGGTTCGAAGTGAACCACACACTAAAACGCGTCTAGATACATTTATAAAACATCTTGTATTATGTAACGGTGGGAGTACTTTACAATTTTTTAGAACTCAAAACTTGACCCCAATAGAGAAATAGTTATAGTTTATGTATTACTTCTGACCATATGTGATTTGTGTCTTGTGTTTTCAAAAAACTAATTAAAGGACATGGTCCTGCATGACGTCGGTTTCATCTATGGTTGGTACTCTCTCTATCTTAAAATAGATGTCGTGGGTTTTTAAAAATTTGAATGAATCTATATATGTTAAATGATGTCTAGATTCACCCAAATTTTGACAAATCCACGACATCTATTTTGAGGGAGTATATTAAAATTTAGACTAGCGGCAGTACCAGGGCCCCGAGTTTTAGTTTTTGCACCGGGCCTCCAAAATCTCAAGGCCGGCCCTGCCTCGCACGACCTGTAGCCTGGCTGGGAGGTGGAAGGCTTCGCTCCCTGACCCTTTTCCCCCGAGATGGGCCTGCTGGGTCTAAACTCCCAAACTGGGAAAATAATCAGTACATGGAAAAGTCTAAAATACCCACACTTCTGAGACATCGGATCAATTCATACTACTCCCAATTCCAGTTAAAAGGTACTGTAAAATAGACCATTCATGTCCACAGGGTAGTATGAGGCGATTGCCGCCCATCTACACTCAAAGCAAGAGATATATAGTAATGAATGATCATCCCCAAAGATCGACGCCTCGATCTGGTGGATCAATAATAATGGTACCTGTTGCCGAGGAGTGAGTGAAGGTGGACGATGACATCTTCCTCGTGGGGTGTGAAGCTGCCGCATTTGATGCCCGGGCGGAGGTAGTTGGTCTAGTGAAGGCGGCAGCTCTTGCTGCAGCGCATCAGGCCGGTGTTTACCACCACCGACCGCCAGTTGCCAGGACCATGCTCCATGAGAGCAAGTTCAATAAAAGAGCCAGCTGCCGGCTGTATGCTCATGCCACGTCACTTTAAAGTCACCTTATAGCCAGAATACTACAATAGGCTGGCTTTTAAGCTGGCTGGTAGACTGACTTCAGTTATTTAATGACTGCATGTACATATGATACCGTGAGATGTATCTTTGTAACCATTCAGGCAATATACATATGTACCATCCACTTCAAGATACATCAAGGAAAGCTGATCAATGAGCAAGCAACAATATATGCTCATAGCACCATACTGACACTTGAATATTGAGGAAATCCATGAGGTAGTTTAAACCAAACATAACAGTAAACAAGATACCCGACAAACAAGCCATTAGTTTTGATCTTGATGACAATGAGAAACAAAACAATAGCGAACAACATCTTTCCTTGCTCCTTCTTGGTGTTGGGCAAACAACGTGTGCTTCTCTATTTGGGGAAGTGGTATAGTCTTCATGAAGGCAGCCCATTCTGGGTATATACCATCAGCAAGGTAGTAACCTGTGGTATATTCATTCCCATTGACAGAATACTGAACTTGTGGCGCTTCTCCTTTCAATGCATCAAAAAATAGTGGAGACTGGTTGAGCACATTAAGATCATTGTTTGACCCAGCAACTCCAAAGAAAGCATGCCAAATATGAAGGTCCTGGGAAGCAACGGCTTCTAGAACCATCGTTGGTACTCCATAATCACCACGAGTGAATTGTCCTCTCCATGCTAAAGGACACTTCTCCCATCACTAGTGCATGCAATCAATGCTTCCTAGCATTCCAGGAAAACCACGTGACTCATTAACCTGGAGTAGACGCTCGACATCCTCCTGTGTGGGTGGTCGCAAGTAGTCCTTACCGAAAACCTGAAGCACCCCCCGAGCAAACTGGTCCAAACACTCTAATGCAGTGGACTTCCCAATCTTCAAGTACTCATCAAGGGCATCTGCAGGGGTGCCATACGCTAGCATGCCCATGGCTACCGTGCACTTTTCCAATGGTGAGAGCCCTATTCGACCAGAACAATCTGCCCTATAAGTGAAATAGGGAGACCACTGACCAAGGGCATTCACAATGCGTAGGAAGAGGTCTCTATTCATACAGAATCTTGTACGAAACATGCTCTCAGGATAGAGTGGGTGTTCAGCAAAGTAGTCCTCCACCAGGCGCTGATGAGCACCTCCATGATCCCTCCGAATTTTCTTCCTTGGACCGTATAGTCGCTGAGATAATTTCACTCCAAGCCTAGCCTTGATTTTCTTCATGAGCCTCTCGGCAAAGGAGTCTAGGATGTTCCGCTCAGCAGCATAGACTTCCAAGATTTTGGATGGGGCTAGCTCATCAGATGATTCCGACATGGTGGGTGAGAAAGATAGGTTGGTAGGCTGTTAGATGAAGTACTATCAGAAACATATTTTTTCTACATTGCTCTAGGATGTAAATACAAGGTAAAAATATCAGTAGCAGGTTGTAAACATACTGCTAGACAAAAATTGTACTCCCTCTGACCCATATTAGTTGACTTCAATTTATCTAGATACGGATGTATCAAGACAAGTTTTAAGGCTAGATACATCCGTATTTAGACAAATTTGAGTCAACTAATATGGGTCAGAGTGAGTATGAAATTCAGTGATGTGTTAATTAGCATGGATAGAAAAATTCAGCATGGGCAGCAGCAATTCACAGGCCGTTATCTAGAAGATGGATCGTACTTTTTTTATTGGCAAACAATGAGGAATCGTAGTAGTACCAGACAAGAACTCATCTCAGATTATTTATCTGAATAAGAAATAAGGAGAATACATACCATGTTTGTGGATCGGACTGGTCAATATTCTCAATCATACACCAAGATCTAGTGCTGGCAGGCGGTGCCCAACAAGATGTGAAGCCGACGGATCAAGAGGCGTCGGCGCACGCGTCCGTTTAGACTGCTGACCCATCTCCTTGATGCGGCGCCGGCATCAGTTCGAGGGTTGAGAGGTGGCAATTGGGGATGATTTGGAGCCGTAGTTCTGGGGTTCCAGGATGTGGGGATTTAGGGGGGGATTCGGAGTCCTCTTCCATTTCGCGCGCACGAATCAGTTTGGGGTGACGGAAGTGTGGATTTGGCGCCCGGTGGTGGAGGGAGAAGGGCGGGAGGCGCGGGAGACGTAGGAGATCTAGAGCGCGCTCGCATCTGGTGTAGGTCGCCGGTAGTTTCTCGTACCTCGCGCTGTAGCCGGGCGACACACGAAGCGCCCGTTCCGTTCTCTCTCTTCTCTTCTCGCTCCTCCACGTAGGATTTTGATGACGTGGAAAGCCTTGTAGCCTGCTGAGTATACTCTATTATAATTGCTCTGATATAGCACACCAAGATGATGTCTTCCTCGGCCGTCCACGGACCTTTCCTCGCGCCCACGCCCGCTTGGTTGTGGCACGGCGGCCTACCCATGACCGACTCTTCCATCACACCACTCTTCTAGCCGCGTGTGGTTTCTATATAAATTATTTTCACATTCTTATTGCTGATCGATCTCTGTCAGGGGTATGATCCCCAGATACCCCAACCGAATAAGAAACAAGACAGTCGGATCGCGTCCGGCTGACCGGATGCAGCCGGACAGGGCAAGACAGGCCGGCTATCCCCCGGTAGCCGGATCAGCAGGAGGCAGCCGGATACGGCGACGTAGCCGGACTCAATCAATGGGGCAGGGCGACGTGTGTATCAGTGCACGGTACGCCCTGTACGGTGACAAGACTGGCAACTACCCGGCCATACCGAAGACTTTGCGTGGGTGACGTAGGAACAGTGGTCGGTGCTGACGACAGGCTCGCACGGCGTCCACTGTGCCTACGACAGCCATACTGCTCGTACTGCGACAGGACAAGCCATACTGGGCACTGTAGATGACTAGTCGGCTGGGACCCGCCTGTAGGGCCCGCCAGTCGGACTGGCCAGTGAGACCTTTGCCTCTCTGCCTATATAAGGAGAGGGAAGGCTTCAGTAGAAAGGGTTGGTCTGACAGCATTTAAGGCAGTAGCTAGCGTATACAGCTCGAGGAGCACTTGTAGTCCAGATATTCCACATAGTCAGATCCGGCAGGAGTAGGGGCTTTACCTCACCACGAGGGCCCTGAACCTGGGTACTTCTTGCGTCCCGCTACGCTCGCTCGTATCCAATCCCGCCTGTGAACGCCGTTGATAGCTTCCCTGCTAGTCCCTACACCTCTATCTAACCTCCTCAGGTACTGTCGTTCCCAATACAACGACAGTTGGCGCCCACCGTGGGGCAAGATAGCTTCGACCGGAGTCACGTTCCGCACGGGACTCCGCACTTCAGCCGATGAGCGCGTGGCCTCCGGCCTGGTGCTCACGCTTGGCAAGTTCGACTACGTCATCGACAACGCTTCCTGCTTTGCTGGAACCTCCTTCCCGGCGAACGGCACCGTTCTGCTATTCGGCGACCTCCCCGTTTACGTCGCCACCGTTCCGGAGCGTTTCCCCAGGGAAATCGTCTCTATCGCGGAGCTGCCGTGCTCAGGCGACAGCGCCTCCGCCACGCCTCGTGGCGTAGAGGTCATGATGGCCGGTTCCAGCTCCCATCCCCGCCAGCCGCGGGAGGGAGGCGCGGACGAAGTCGGAACTTCTGCTCCCCCGCAGCCCCGGAACCCGGTGGAGGATGCCATTGATCAGCTCCTGACGCCGGTTAACCTCGGGGATAACCCGGAGGAGGCGGAGGCCAACTTCAGCATGGAGAGACAGATCCTCCTCCATGAGGCCATGGAGCTAGCAGCAGCCCGCAAGCAGCTCGAGATCACTCGGCGCGAGTACGGCCGCGCGCACGGCCTCACTCCGGCTACCGCGGAGCCGAGCCGGCGCGGCCAGGTACGGCGTCGGGGCGGCGAGCTGGGCGGTAGGTTGGAAAAGGACGGGGAGCTGGATCCCGTGCCCGCCCTCGCACGACCCACCTACAGCACGCCCATCAAGAACTTGCGCGCGACGCGAGCCACGACAGAGGAACTACCCAGCCTGGAGGGTGAGGAGCGAGCCCGCCAGCACGCTCGCGTGTAGGAGCTCCTCCGCGTCGCGGACGAGCAGGCTGGTGCCAACCAGCAGATGCAGGAAGACCTTAGCTACTCCAGGAGGAGCGAGCTACCGGCCAACAGCAGGGGCGCGCCGCGCGACACCCAGCAGGCGTCTCCCCTCAGCCGCCCAGGGCCCACAGCAGGCGTCGCAGCTCTGGCAACAGGGGCCAGCCGCGCTAGGAGCAGACGGTGAACAGCAACCCGCCACCTCCCCCTTCGCCAGCCGGAGCGCCCAGACCAGCCGGTTCCCGTCTCTCGGGCCGGGTGGGTGCGCCCAACCCGGATTGTCCGGATGCCCACGACCGCATCGAGCTCCTCGTTCAAGCGCGCGTCACGGAGGAGGAAGATTCTACCGGTCCGGTTTGTTTTGGACCCCGTATCCGGAACGAGCCGTTTCCGGATAAATTTTCCCTGCCCAGGGACACCCCCAAGTACGACAGCAGCATGAAACCGGAGGACTGGCTGACCGACTACGCTACGGCAGTCGGCATCGCCCACGGGAACAAGCGCACAGCCGTGCGCTACGTCCCCCTCATGCTAACCGGGTCGGCGAGGACATGGCTCAACAGCCTCGCGCCCAACAGCATCAACACCTGGCCTGACTTCGAGAAGGTGTTCGTCCGCAACTTCAACGGCACGTACAAGCGCCCAGGGCGCCCGCGCGACCTGGCCTTGTGCGTCCAGGGCGACCACGAGACCGACCGCGAGTACCTCGCCAAGTGGACGGAGCTGCGCAACACTTGCGAGGGCATCCTGGAGAGCCAAGCCATCGGTTTCTTCATCGAGGGTTGCCGAGAGGGCACCATGCTTCGCCACCGGCTACTGTGTGACGAGCCGAAAACTATGGCGGAGCTCATGACGGTTGTGGACCAGTACGCCACGGCGGATGCCGCCATGAAGAAGCCCCTCCAAGTAAACGTGGACAGCCGTCCGACTCCCACAGAGCCGGCTCGTGACCGACCCAGCAATCCGGCTGGAGAAGCCGGATCCTCCAGGCGCCACGGCAACGACAACCGGTTCCATGGGGACCGCCAGGCCGGACAGCAAAAACCTCGCTACCACGCGTGGCAGGTCAATGCCGGGGAGGGCGCGCCCGACGCGCCGACTAACGAAGCAAGGAGGCAGGAGCCACGGCTCACCTTCGACCAGATGTTCGATGGCCCGTGCAAGTGGCATAGCGGTCCCTTCAAGCCGGCTACGCACACCACCCGGAACTACAGCTGGAACCGCCAGCTAAAGGACTAGGGTAACCAGCCTCGTCCCCCGCCTCCCCCACCGGGTGGACCCCCACCACTGGCTAGGGGAGCCGGCAATGATGGTAATAGCAGCAACAGCGGCAATAATAACAACGGCTACCCCAAGCCGCACGCCACCTACCACATCTTCGAGACGGAGCAGGACGACAAGCACAGCCGCATGCGACGCTCCAAGGAGGTCAATACCATCGCCTCTCTGGTCCCCCAGTACCTGAACTGGTCGGAAACCCCCATCACCTGGAGCCGGGCGGATCAGCCTGAGCATCTACCGACTCCCGGGGGCTACGCCATGGTGCTCGACCCCCTCATCGTCTCCAACGCGCGCACTTGCCGATTCTCGCGCGTCCTCATCGACGGAGGCAGCAGCCTCAACCTCCTCTACCAGTCCTCGCTGGAGAAGCTGGGCATTCGCAAAAGCGACCTGCGCCCGACTACCACGACGTTCCACGGCACACTGCCGGGGCCAGCCTGCGCCCCGCTGGGGAAAATCCAGCTGGACGTCATCTTCGGGACCGAGGAGAACTTCCGCCGCGAACCAATCTGGTTCGAGGTGGTAAATCTGACGAGCTCCTACCACGCACTCCTCGGGCGCCCCGCCCTCGCCAAGTTCATGGCCATCCCCCACTACGCCTACCTCAAGACGAAGATGCCGGGACCCCACGGCGTGATCACCGTCGCCGGCTGCTTCAGGCGATCGATGGAGTGCGCTTCAGCCGGTTCCAAGCTGGCAGAGGCCCTCATCATAGCCGAAGAGAAGCGTGTGATCATGCGCAATGTGGCCATGGCCCAGCAGGACATTTCGGCTAGCAGCAAGCCGGCTGGAGAAGGAGCCTTCCAGACGGCAAAGGAGACAAAGAGGATCCTGCTCGACCCCTCCGATCCGACCAAGTTCGTCACCATTGGCGCCGGCTTGGACAGCAAATAGGAAGGCGCGCTCGTCGACTTCCTCCGTGAGAATCGGGACATCTTCGCGAGGTCCCCCAAGGACATGTCGGGTGTGCCGAGGGAGTTCGCCAAGCACTCGCTTCACGTGCGTCCGGATGCCAAGCCGGTCAAGCAACCTCTGCGCCGGTTCGCAGAGGAGAAGAGAAAGATAATCGGTGACGAGATCACCCGGCTCCTTGCAGCTGGATTCATCATGGAAGTGTACCACCCGGACTGGCTGGCAAACCCAGTCCTGGTGCTGAAGAAGAACAAGACCTGGCGCATGTGTATCGACTACACCAGCCTGAATAAGGCGTGCCCGAAAGACCCCTTCGCCTTGCCCCGTATCGATCAAGTCATCGATTCCACGGCCGGCTATGATTTGTTGTCTTTTTTAGATTGTTATTCTGGGTACAATCAGATTCGACTGAACCCGGCTGATCAGATTAAGACATCATTTATCACCCCCTATGGGGCTTTCTTCTATGTAACCATGCCTTTCGGCCTAAAGAATGCAGGCGCCACCTATCAGCGATGTATGCAGAAATGCTTGCACTCGCAGATAGGCCGAAACGTGCATGCTTACATGGATGACGTGGTCATCAAGACCAAGGAGAAGCGCACCCTCCTTGAGGAACTGGGAGAAACATTTGGCAACCTCCGCCAGTACCGGATGAAGCTGAACCCAGAGAAGTGCGTCTTCGGAGTACCGTCCGGCCAGCTCCTCGGTTTCCTTGTTTCGCAGCGAGGTATCGAGGCGAATCCGGAGAAGATCGCGGCCATCGAGAGGATGCAGCCGCCCAGGAACTTGCTTGGAGTCCAGAAGTTCACCGGATGCCTGGCTTCCCTCAGTCCTTTTGTCAGCCGGCTGGGGGAAAAGGCACTCCTGTTGTACCAGCTGATGAAGAAGACACACAAGTTCTCCTGGACCTCGCAAGCCGACACCGCGTTTCACGACCTCAAGCGCATGCTATCCACAGCACCGGTTCTAGCCACGCCGGCTAGTAAGGAACCAATGTTGCTCTATATAGCAGCCATCAGCCGGGTCGTTAGCGTCATCTTGGTGGTGGAGCGCCCCAAGGAAGGCAAGGCTCAGCCGGTTCAGAGACCCGTCTACTACCTCATCGAGGTTCTCTCCCTCTCCAAGCAGAACTACCCCCACTACCAGAAGATGTGCTACGACGTGTACTTGGCATGCAAGAAGCTCAAGCACTACTTCCAGGAGCATCCGATTAAGGTCGTGTGCATTGCACCCCTTTCGGAAATCATCAGCAACAAGGACGCCACCGGCCGAGTCGCCAAGTGGGCCATTGAGCTTGCCGCCTACTCCATCTAGTACGAGCTCCGGCTCACGATCAAGTCGCAAGCGTTGGCGGACTTCCTCGTCGACTGGGCCGAGACCCAGTATCTCCCACCGGTTCCAGATTCGGACCATTGGCGGATGCACTTCGACGGATCGAAGATGCTTGGGGGCTTGGGAGCCGGCATTGTGCTCACCTCGCCCAAGGGAGACCGGCTGGAATATGTACTGCAGATCCACTTCAAGGCCTCCAACAACGTAGCCGAATACGAGGCACTGGCGGACGGACCCTGGTTGGCCAAGGAGATCAGTGTCAACCGGATCCTGTGCTTCGGCGATTCGGACTTGGTGGTGCAGCAAGTATCCGGAGAATGGGACGCCAGAGACGCAAACATGGCTCTCTACCGGTTCCACATCCAAAAGCTCAGCGCCTCCTTCGACGGGTGCGAATTTCACCACATCCCCCGCGTCAACAACGAGGCAGCCGATGGGCTCTCCAAGATCGGCTCCACCAGGCAGGCCATCCCACCAGGGGTCTCCTTGGAGCACCTGCCCAAGCCATCCATCAACCCATCGCCAGAATCGGACTCCATCGTCTAGGCAGGAACCGTTCCGGCTAACGGAACGGCCGAAGCGGAGCCGACAGGACCGCCAAAGAAGAAGACCCGCACCAATTCTGGCCAGGCAGTGCCTTCCGGCTCGCAAGGCCTGGGGACTGCCGGCTCGCCTAGCGGCTCGGGGGCTGTCGTTCCGGGTACGCCACCCGGACGACCCCTAGACCCCCGTCAACCGGAGAACATGAGCGTCCTCGTCATCCGGGAAGTGCCATCCTGGGCACAACCCTTCATAAGCTACATCGCCGATGGAGAACTTCCGGACGACGAGGTGGAGGCCAGGAAAATCCGGCGCTGTGCGCACACGTACACCATCATAAACGGCGAGCTGTACAAGCGTAGTGTATCCGGTATCTTCCAAAGATGTGTTGATGCGGATACGGGCTACCGGCTACTCAAGGACATCCACCAGGGGTGCGGGCACCACGCTTCGTCAAGGGCGATAGTCGCCAAGGCGTTCCGCCATGGTTTCTATTGGCCCACCGCCCTCGAGGACGCTGAGCAGCTGGTCCGCGCATGCAATGGGTGTCAGCGCTTCGGGCAGCTGAGGCACATGCCAACTTCGGTACTCAAGACCATACCGATCACCTGGCCTTTCGCGGTTTGGGGCCTTGACATGGTCGGTCCCTTCAAGCGGGCACGCGTGGGCATGACCCACCTGCTGGTGGCGGTGGACAAGTTCACGAAGTGGATCGAGGCCAAGCCTATCCGGAAGCTGGACAGGGCGACGGTTGTCACCTTCTTCACCGACATCATCAACCGTTTTGGCTACCCCAACAGCATCATCACCGACAACGGCACGAACTTCGCCAAGGGGGCCTTCGCCCGGTTCTGTAGCAACAAGGGCATCAGACTAGACCTCGCCTCCGTCGCGCACCCGCAATCCAACGGGCAAGTCGAAAGAGCAAACGGCTTGGTGCTAGCCGGCATCAAGCCACGTCTCATCGAGCCGTTGGAGCGTTCACCCGGATGTTGGATCGAAGAACTTCTGGCTGTGCTGTGGAGCCTCCGCACCACGCCGAATAGGTCAACCGGCTACACGCCATTCTTCCTGGTCTACGGATCAGAAGCCGTCCTCTCCACCGACATCGAGTTCGACTCCCCTCGCAAGCTCCTCTACAACGAAAAAGCCAACCAAGAGGCGCGGGAGGACGGAGTGGACCTCCTGGAGGAGGCCCGTGAGCTGGCCTTGTCCAGATCAGCCCTGTACCAGCAGTGACTATGTCGCTACCATTCAAGCCGGATCCGCCCAATCGCATTCCGCGAGGGCGACCTAGTCCTCCGGCTCGTGCAAGACACGAAGGGCATGCACAAGCTATCGCCACCCTGGGAGGGCCCCTTCATCATCAGCCGGGCGCTGCCCAACGACTCCTAGTACCTCATCGACGCGCAGCAGCCGCGCAAGAACAAGATGGATAAATCAGACGAGGAGACTGAGCGTCCCTGGAATGCGGCCCTGCTGCGCCCGTTTTACACCTAGTCGCCAGGCAGTGTATGTATCCCAAAAACCCTATGAATGAAAATGCGGACCCCCACGAGAATCTCTGGGGCTCCTTGCTAGAAATGTGTATGCATCCGTTTTTCGGTTATGATTTTCCGGCTCTGGCAACCCCTACCCGGGGGCTCGCCGGCTGGCCCGGCCTGCTAAGTCAACAAACCGGCTGAGTACTGTGTGACAATGTCAGAGGCCCACTCTTCGTCTCAGCTACAGACCGCAACCCGGCTGTCCGGCTAGCAAGATCAAAAGCCCGAGGCATCCCACACGAAAAACGGGGAGGATACGCGACAGATCGGGTGTCCCGGCCCTGCAACTAGCTCGAACCAATCCAGCTACTAAGCCATTAGTACCGTGTGCAATGCACTGTCAGCTTCCTTCGATTCCGGCTATAGACCGCAACCCGGCTGCCCGGCAAGGACGCAGCGAAAACAACAGAGCGCACGGGAAAGCGACTAAGTGTCCAGAAAGGGACAAGCCAGTTTTCAAAAAAACAAGCCGTTTTCCGGCTACAATTTGGTAGACTAACCTACTAACCTATGTGGACATGTGTGTATGCGTATGTATGTTTTTGTCCGACTACTTAGAGTCAGAGTCCAGGAGAAGGAAAGAAGATTCGAAGTCCTTGCCTTCATCAAGCGCTCTGAATCTCGGGGGCTACACCCACTAGGTGCGCTCGCGCGCCCCCAGTGGAATCTTGTGGTTCCCGACCGGCTAAAGGCGTTTAGCCAGCCGATCGGAGCCTAGGTGAGGGCAGGGGCAGGAGCAAGAGAAGACAAGAAAGATTCGAAGCACCTGGCTACGCCAGCTACTCCGAATCTCGGGGGCTACACCCAGTGGGTGCGCTCGCGCGCCCCCACTGGAATGTTAGTTCCCCCGGCTGAAAGTGTTCAGCCGGCGAAAGCAACCGACTGAGACGAGTCTAGTCGGATAAAGATAGAAGAATTGGGAAAGAAGGAAGATTCGAAGCACCTGTCTTCGCCAACTACTGCGAATCTCGGGGGCAACACCTAGTGGGTGCGCTCGCGTTCCCCCACTGGAGGTGCGGTTCCCCCGACTAAAAGTGTGTAGCCGGGCAAAGTTAACCGACAAAGTATGGAAAGAAAATTCGAAGCGCATAAGTTGAAGGAAATCCAAGCAAGATCAATATTAACAAACAAAAGAGAGACGAAGCTCCCATAAGTTACCCAGCGTCAAAGACGGCCGGCACAAATTGACAAGCTTCATAGGTATGTAGCACAAGACAAATACACCCGGCATCCCGGGGCGATAACTGAACGACAGGACCCTTGCCGCGAGGGAGATCTTGGCCAGCAGAAGCTTCGGGCAGAGGAGGAGGCGCGGAGCTTGATCCGGTCCCGGCGCTGGCAGGTGGCGGCATTGGGGCCTCCACATCAGGAGTGCCGACGGACTCCGAGTCGGTGAGCACCTCGTCGGGATCCACGTAGTCGGCGATCTTGATGGCAGACCCGTGGAGATCCGGATGGGCTTGGCGGATAGCGGCAAGATGAGCTCCGGCACGGAAGCCTCCGTCGATCTTCTCGACGCGGGTGTCCTTGTACCAGGAGAGCATCAGAGCCAGGGCCATCTCCGCTCCGGCCCGCGCCGCCAAGTCCCGCAGCCGGTCCACCGCAGCCGGCACCTCTCCCACCTTCGCAGCCAGCTGCATCATTGTCTCTGGAACCGGAGCCTTCGGCCATACGAAGGAGAAGATGTCCCTCACTGCCCGGCGAAGCTTGGCAGCTTCCTCGCCAAGAAGGATGACGAGCTCCTGGGCCTTCGGCTGTGCTCCCGGCCAGTTCTCCTGCAGCCGGTTGTAGTCCAGTAGGTCTATGCCGGGGTAAAAGGCTGTCAGAAAAGAGAAGTCAGATCCGGCTACCGGATTCAGAAAGAAAAGAAGACGGAAAGAAAACTCACCCTTGGCAATGTGGCCGACCTGCATCAGCTCCTCCACCAGCGCCTTCTCCTTGAGCGCTAACCGTTTAATCTCCTTCTCTTGGTCCTTGTTCTGGGCCTCGAGAAGGGAGAAAGCTTCGGTCCGGCTGGCGAGCGAGGCGTCGCGCTCCTTGATGGTGGCCTCCAGACCGTCCACCCGCGCGTGACAATCCTTGTTCTGCAGCCGCAGAGTGGAATTGGACTTGCTCAGCCGGTCATTCGCTTTCTTCAAGCGATCGATCTCACGCTGAGCGCACACGAGGATGGCTGCAACAAGACTGGCTATCAGTGCCCCCCCAAAAAAGGGCGAGCCGGGTGAAGCGAACTTACTCTGGGAGGTCCCGTTGGCGGCAGCGAGCTTCTGCTCCAACGTCCGATTCCCACCTGCTGTGGCCTCCAGTAGCTGGATCTCCTTCACCGCCAGCTCGAGCGTGGCGGCAAGGTCCGACAACGAGGCGGCGGAAGAAGCGTCGTCTTCCACGGCGTTGACGGCCAAGGACTCCTTCGCCGCGACCACCGCCGTCTGCCATTCCTCCCCAGGCTCCTCGTCGGAGTTGTCATTGCCAACGACGATGAGCTCCTTGCCAGCAGCCCCCCGCGCGCCTGTGGAGGAGCCTTCCGGCTGGGAGGACCCCGCCTCCGGCTGGGGGATTTCTGGCTGGGCGGAGGCAGTCGGCTCAGCCCGAGGGGGAGGTGAAGGTTGCGCCTCGGAAGGAGGGGCGTTGGTCGGTGCAGTTGGGGCACGGGGCGGCGACCCGGCTGGCGCGTGTGCCGGGCTCGCGGCTCCGAAAGAAACCAGCGTGCTAAGGAGAAAGAGAAGAAGACAAGAGCAAAACAAGCCAAAGTCAGAAAAGGAGGAAAAAGGCAGGCATACAGAAAACAGGCAGAAAGGGAAGTGGGAGAAAGAACATACCCCGACACAACAGGAGGCGGCCCTTTCTTCCGGCCGAGATGGCTTGGCGGCAGGGCACCGGACCGGCTCCTCTTGGGCGCCGGCTCCTCCGTCGCAGGGCGGCGGGAGCCGGAATGGCTGGAGCCGCTCCCACCCGCTTCCCCGTCCGTCGCGGAGCGCGTCGCTGGCTCCGTGGTCGGCGCGGCCTCCTCCTCGTGCACCTCCGCGTGCAGGTCAGCAGCCGGCTCGTCATTCCGGCCGGGGAAGGCGTCGCCATCCCCATCTGATTCCTCGCCGGACCGCCGAGCGCGCGGCTCAGGCAGGTCGGGCGTGAATTCCTCGAGGGCCACCGCGCCCTCCTCGGGGATGATGCAAGGGAACATCTGCCAGACACAAAAGTCAGCCAGACGAAAACAAAGAACAAGTACAAGAAACACCAAAAGAGCATCCAGTTAGAAGAGCTTACCCAGGGCGCACGGTTCTCCCGAGTATAAGGCACCAGGCTGAACTTCCAGTTCTCCGGCAGCCGCTCCTTGGTGATCGTCCACACCCACTCCTTCAGGTTGTGGTAGCGGGGATCACGGCGCCACAGCCGGGTCGGGTCCAGCCGGCCAGAGTAGTAGCACATCTTGTGTGCTCGCTGCTGCAACGGCATCATCAGCCGGGACATCCAGCTGAGAGTGACGTCCAGGCCGGTCAGCCGGCAGTGGACGAGCGAGCGCATGCGCTTCAGCAGCTCATCCGTCTCCGCCTTGTTGCCGTGGAACTTCAAGTCCCAGTTCTGCCGGCTGGACTCGATGTCCTGGAAGGCCGGAAGATTGATCCGGTCGACGTTGGTGAGGTTCTTCACGTAGAAGTACGACTGCTGCCACGGTCGTACCGTATCGTGAAGAAGGAACTTAGGGTAGCTGGTCTGCGAGCGGGAATAGATGGAGGCGCCGCCGTAGATGACTAATAGCCCCTGGGTGAACTGCACCTGCGGCCGGACTCGAAAGAGCCGGCAGAAGAGCCCGAGATCCGGCTGGATCCCGAGGTAGCTCTCGTAGAAAGCTACGAAGTGCGCCAACATTCCGATTGCGTTGGCGCCGAGGTGGTGGAGGCGAAGATCGAAGAAAGTGAGGAAGGTCAAGAGGAACGGGTTCACCGGAAGGGCGAACTCGCGGGCCAAGTGCGAAAGGAAGATGACGCGTTATCCCTCCGCCGGATGTGGCGACACTTCCCCGGCCGGCGCCAGCTGCACCGCCACCTCCTCCACCGGCGGGAGGACGCGGGTGGCGCGGTATTTTGCGATTTGGTCCTCGGTGACGGCGGAGCCGCACCAGGCCCCGCGGTCGGCGGCCATTTCCGGTTGACGAGGGGGAGCGGCGATGGAAGATTGACGGTGGCCCGTAGCGTCGACGACGGCGAGCGGGCGGCGCAAAGTGCAAGGGCGCAGGAGCGGAAGAAACGAGAGAGAAGGAACTACAGCGGGGGAGCGAAGGAAAGAAATCGCCTCCCCCGCGACGTCCCTTTTAAGAGCCAGAAGGGCAACCGTCGACGGGGCACGTGGCGCGCATCCGGGCAACCCACACCCCAACCGCCGCCTAGATCCCGTGTGCCAGAGCAGGATGCGCAGAAGATCCCGGAGCGAGAACCGAAGCGCCGGACAGCAGTTTCCCGAGGCGACGTGCGACGGGACGTTACGCTGCCCGCCGTAGAGTAATGATGGTGCGTGCGCGCGTGGCCGGCGTCAGCACTGACGTCATGGGTAGCGCAACCGCCAAGCTCAGCCGGACACAAATTCAAAAGCAAGAGGAAGCACGCGCACATTTCGCCTAAGGGTGGAATCCACACGCGCTCGGGGGCTAGTGTCAGGGGGATGATCCCCAGGTACCCCAACCGAATAAGAAACAAGACAGTCGGATTGCGTCCGGCTGACCAGATGCAGCCGGACAGGGCAAGACAGGCCGGCTATCCCCCGGTAGCCGGATCAGCAGGACGCAGCCGGATACGGCGACGTAGCCGGACTCAATCAATGGGACAGGGCGACGAGTGTATCAGTGCACGGTACGCCCTGTACGGTGACAAGACTGGCAACTACCCGGCCATACCGAAGACTTTGCGTGGGTGACGCAGGAACAGTGGTCGGTGCTGATGACAGGCTCGCACGGCGTCCACTGTGCCTACGACAGCCATACCGCTCGTACTGCGACAGGACAAGCCATACTGGGCACTGTAGATGACTAGTCGGCTGGGACCCCCTGTGGGGCCCGCCAGTCGGACTGGCCAGTAAGACCTTTGCCTCTCTACCTATATAAGGAGAGGGAAGGCCTCAGTAGAAAGGGTTGGTCTAACAGCATTTAAGGCAGTAGCTAGCGTATACAGCTCGAGGAGCACTTGTAGTCCAGATATTCCACATAGTCAGATCCGGCAGGAGTAGGGGCTTTACCTCACCATGAGGGCCCCGAACCTAGGTACTTCTTGCGTCCCGCTACGCTCACTCGTATCCAATCCCGCCTGCGGACGCCGTCGATAGCTTCCCTACTAGTCCCCACACCTCTATCTAACCTCCTCAGGTACTGCCGTTCCCAATACAACGACAATCTCTATATATGCTTTCCCTTTCCATCAACCAGATCACATGAATGATATAGCAACCGATCAATCCATCGCCCATGCCTTATAGGAAGGACTAGCTAGCTAGGGAGCTGGAGGTTTTTCGCATTGCGTACAAGAGGCCGATGGCTCGTCTAACTACAATTTTGCAGGCATATATTTTTTAAATTAAACCATATATTTCACTAGACAATCAAGACATTTTATATATGGTCAACACTTAAGATAAAAATGTTTGTCAAGCAACTTTGCACAAAGAAATCCGCAAGTAAAATCACAATTCCACCCATGGAGAAACTTCTGCCTCGCCGAACCGTCGTCCATCGTTCTTCATCGTCACCATGGTAGCTTCGAAAAAAGAGGCGAACAACCGCCATACCTACATATGGGAGAGCACCATCACATACGATAATGCTTTCGAGCGGATGAACTGAATTGTCGCAATCAACGATCCGAGACTTTCTGGCATGTCGGCCAGAGTTCTTCCCCGTGGTAACCAGATCCCGACACCGTCGTCTTCATCCGACACAGTCTAAGAAGAGACAAGTAGATCTCCAAGGATCTAGAGACCGGCGAGAAGACCGGGCCACATGTCCTCCAATGTCACCTATTGGAGTGACACTGAGATGGAGGAAGAACAGGGGAAAATTATTGCAAAGCGACACAGTCTCCTCCATGGAAGCCACGCCTCAAGGAAGAAGATGTCAACCCTAACTACAGGCTAGAGCCCAGGGTCCCCACCCCATTCTCTCGCCTGGACGATCGATGGGGAGGCAGGGACCAGCGGCTGTTGTAGTCTTAGGGGCAGATGCGATCGCCTGGAGAGTCGTGGGCGAACCGGTTTTAGAGGATCCAACTCAACCTTAATTACCAAGGCATTTCATTGTGAGGCAACATCTAGAAATAACGAACAACATTGAACAGATCGATAATAAATCTTAGGCTGGTCATAGTGGTAGTATCATACTATTAGTATCATGTATATGATACTAGTGTATGATACTATCTCCATAGTGCATGGTATCATATGGTAGTATCATACTAGTATTATATTTAATGATTTGTAGAATCTCAATGCAAAATTGTGACAAGATTTATTTGAATGAACATTTCTATTTTTACGTGCTATGATACGGTATCTACCTATAATACTCTAACCATCTCTTTCTTTATTAATTGTTGTGCCACATCATATTTTTGCCAACATGGCATGCATGATACTAGCTATGATACTCCCACTAGGACCAGCCTTAGACTGGTCATACTACTAGTATCATGCATATGATACTAAGTGTATGCTACTATCTTCATAGTGCATGGTATCACATGGTAGTATCATATTAGTACTATATTTAATAATTTGTAGAATCTCAATGCAAAATTATGTACAAAATTTATTTGAATGAGGATTTTCTAGTTTTACGTGCTATGATACGGTATCTATCTATGATACACTAACCATCTCTTTCTTCATTAATTGTTGTGTCACATCAGATTTTTGGCAACATGGCATGCATGATACTAGCTATGATACTCCCACTAGGACCAGGATTAGAAACTTCTACAAGTACTATTTTCAAGGTGTATGAGTGTGTGTGTCTGATGGCCCGAAATATATCGAGCTCGTTGGGAAACCCCAAGAGGAAGGTATGATGAGCACAACAACAAGTTTTCCCTCAGTATGAAACCAAGGTTATCAATCCAATAGGAGCAAGAAAACACTCCAAAGGTGTAGCTAGCTGAACGGTGGCAGAGCGCACTACCGGTGCCAGCAGCAACGTGGAGACCTGCACAACACAACCACAGAACTTTGCCCCCAACTTGCGATGAGGTTGTCAATTTCACCAGTTTTGCTGAAAAGAAAGGATTAAACGTATCGAATGAAAGGAAGTAATAGTTTGCAGAAAGTAAACACAAAGCAGTAAACAGTTGATTGTAGATTGAATGTAAAAGAAAGGACCGGGGTCCATAGTTCACTAGAGATGGCTCTCCTTAAGATAGATAACATGCTGGGTGAACAAATTACAGCGGGGCAATTCATAAACATTGAGAAAGCATACAAGCATATAATAATCATCTTGACTTTGTTGAGATTCGATTGGGCTTTAGAACATTATACATAGCCAGCCATCCAATTGCATCTATGACTAATAATCCACCTTCAGGTTATCATCCGAACCCCCTCTAGTATTAAGTTGCAAGCAACAGATAATTGCATTACGAATTGCGTGTAATGTAAACAATACGATTGTTCTATGAACAAAGGATTGTTGTTTTCCCTAGTAGCAACAACACATCTAGTACCTTAGAGATTTCTGTCACTTCCCCAGATTACCAGAGGCATGAACCCACTATCGAGCATAAATACTAACTCTTGGAGTTGCTAGCATCTACTTGGCCAAGATAGCTACTAACAACGGAAAGCATGTAAGATCACAAATAACAAAGACATGATAGAATCAATAATCAATCTGAAATAGCATCTTAATATCCATTGGATCCCCGCAAACACAACATGCAGAATTACAAATAGATGATCTTGATCATGAACGGAGCTCACAAGATCTAAACATGATAGCACAAAGGAGGAGAACCAGCCATCTAGCTACTACATGGACCCGTAATCTAGAGATGAACTACTCACGCATCACACCGGAGGCTTGCATGACGATGTAGAAGGCCTCCAGGATGAATTCCCCTCTCCGGTAGGGTGCCGGAAAGAGCTTCAGATCCCTCCCGATCTAGGGACAGAGGCGACGGCGGCTACAAAAGTCTTTCGTGGATTTTTGATCGGGTACTTAGGGTTTCCATATTAGAGGCAATATATAGGCGGAAGGAGAGGCCGAGGGGTGCCTGGGCTGGCCACACCACCCCCTAGTGTGGGCCAAGCATGGCCGTGCGGCTAGGTATTGTGGCCGCCCTCTGGCCCTTCTCCGTCTCGTATTCTGGCTCCAAGTGTCCCCCGGTAAAATAATGACTTTGCTTTTGTACCGTCCAATTCCGAGAATATTCATTTTCTGACTTTCCTGGAACCAAAAACAGCAGAAAACAGGCAGCTGGCACTGTGGCTCTTGTTAATAGGTTAGTCCAAGAAATCATATGAAAAGTACTCCAAAGTGTGGACAAAACATAAGAAACTAGATAAAACCAAGCATGGACATCAAAAATTATAGATACATTTGCAATGTATCAACATCCCCAAGCTTAACTCCTGCTCGTCCTCGAGTAGGTAAGTGATAAAAAGAAAGAATATTTTTTGAGGTGACATGCACCATCATAAACTTGATCAAAGTATTTGTAAAACATTCAAAGCTGGGATCATAGTACTTCAATCATAACATGAAAGACAAAGTTCTAGCAACAAGACATAGAAACTATGTTGCAACATGAAAAGGCCCGAACAAAAGATTCATGAATAACAATGCTTTGCATGATGTTTGTTTGTTTCACATAAAGAAAACATAGCATAGTAGTATTCAGCTTGTCCCTCATAGAGTAGAAGATTTAAACGCCTAGGACGCCTTCAAAGTTTGTAAGAGTGACTAGATACGAATAGTTTAAAACAAGCAATATCAAGGTATGCATCAATCAACAAGTCTTGGGACAATGCACATAGAACTTAGAATGGCCACTATGCTCTCAAAGTAAGTGCATAAAGATAGAAGGTGGAGACTCAATATATAAGTGGAAGAAAGGCCTTCATAGAAGGAAGTAGGGATTCAAGTCTCATAAAGAGCTTCTAAAAATTATGGTAATTAATATCTTTCAGCTCTCATTGCCCCTGTCATAAGCATCTTGAATGTGATTAAGGTTAAAGTGAACAAACTATGGTGTATATGCTTGACGAAGTAAAAGTTAGAAATCGCATGTCCCTTGAATATGAGGGCCGCTCCTCATGCTACTCAAGTTTAGTCACCGGTAAGTTCTTGTCATCATAAGTACATGTGTAGCATAGAGAACCACCAACGGGGTACCCCTTGCCCGATGATACGGAAGAATCCCCATATGAAAATGACAAGGCAAGCAGACAACGAGCATCTCAGTAATCTTCTTATTTACCATTGGAATATGGTGCCTTTTTCTCTCTTTCCTCTTTTCATAATCTCTTTTTTTCTCTTTTTCTCTTTTTTCTCAATATCTGACTCTTTTTTTATAAGAAGAATGCGTCATAGACAGCTCATTATGGTTACGCTGCAGGTTTCTACCATGTCAGCATGGATTAGACCAGTGACCCAGGCGTTTCTCTAACACATATACATAAGTCCATGGACTTACAAGCTCCCCTTTCATTTCACACCGACGACATCCATAGACAAAAGAGCATGATATCAACTAGGTACAAAGTACCAGTGCAATGTTGAAAGCGTTCCCCATGACAACATGGTTCTGCTAATCCCCAACAAATAAGTGCAAGCATATACAACATAGACGACACAATGGTTCAAGGTTATTAAGGGCAAGAAAAGTAAAGTGTGCCATCAAGTTCGTGGGAGCTTTAATCACTAGTTTTCTCATAACAAGTTTAATTTAGAAGGTAAACAAAAACATGAATATACTTGGAATAGCAAATGCTAGTAGGTAGGTATGGTGGACTCTTTGGAATAACTTGGTTTAGGGAGTTGGATGCATGAGTGGAACTCATACTTGGTTGCGGAGACTAGCAAAAGACTAGGAGCGACAAACTAAGAGAGCAATAATGGCCATAATCATGCTGAGCGACAAAACATCATTGATCAAAGCATAAAGTGATACTACAAGTTGAAAACTAAAGGATCATAAAGGCTTATGGTGACTTGAGATAGTCATAACATGGTGTGAGCATGCGCCAAGTCAATCCAAATAAAGCATCTAAGGAGAATACCACTATACTATGCTTTAATATGCTAAATGTAACATCCCAAAACTTAAATCCAAGCTTATCAAGATCAAATCAATCAAAATTGGGGTTAACAAAAACTTTTCCAAATTTAAAATGAAAGCATTCATATATGTGTGCATTTAAAAGAGGAGTTGTTTGAATTGCCATTATTGAAGGATCCAATGCTTCTAAAATGTTTCTTAGGTGATTTAAACATCATCTACATCATTCCCAAACTTTTCCTAAAGAAAATCAAATCAAAAAGAATTGAAAAGGAGGAATGGTCATTTTGGCAAATTTAACTCTCATGCCTACTTTGGCTATTCCTAGTACTCAAATTTTAACGGAAACAATTCTTGATCTTTGCACCCCTTGCTAGTACACATAATGGGGTACCAAGGCCCACCTTTTGAACTGCTAAAAACATTCTGTAAACTAATTTAAATGACAGTTTAAAATTGAATCTATTGCATATGCATAGATCACCCCTATTTCAAAAACCATCTTTTTGAGCTCAACTTTCAAAACCCTTGCAACCAAAGACTACCTATCACTAGTGCAGATCACTCAAAAATTTTGAAACCAAAATTCAAAACTTTCTTTCATGCGGCCATTTAATCAAACACTTGGCATGCATAATCTCTCCTATAATCCTAGCTCACTGTTTACTATAGGGTTTTGCCCCCAATTGATCCCCATTTAATCCCCTTGTCTCCTCTTGATCTAACCAGAGCGTAACCAGCATCTCCCCTACCCCCTAGCTGCACTGCCATGCCATGCCGAGCACCACCTCGCCGGCCGACAGTGCACTCGCAGCAGCAGCCCTCTCCAGCCTCTCTCCTCATGTCTAGCAACTTGCCTGTGGTCCACCTCCACCGCCCAAACAGCTCCAGGCCAGAGACAGAGGGCAGAGCGGCCAGGAACCGCCGCGCCCGGAGCTGGTCGAGCATGCCAACACCGCCCTCAGAGCACGCCCTATCCCCGCTCGCACCAGCCCGCGCCCACCGCTCTGCCTTGACCTGGAGAACACCCCAGACATCCCCGTTCGCCGCCCAAAGCCTCACAGCCACCACTCGCCGTGGCCACCACGTGCCACCGCCCCTACGGCCGCATTTAAGTTCTAGAGCACCGCCAGGGAACCACCCATCGATCGCCACCCCTAGCCATGCCTTTACCTCACCGTAGCCATGTCGCCACCGTCGACCGCCCATCCCGCTCGGTCTCACCGTCGAACCTATAAAAGGAGCCCTCCCCAGCCTCTTCTCTCCACACCATTCCACTCCCCTCACATCTCTGAACCTCACCCAACTCTCGCTGGAGCAAGGCGAGCTCTGCCTCGCCATAATTGGAGCCGGAGCAGCCGCGACAGGAGGAGAAGGGCGCCGTTGATTTCGACCGCCCCAAGCTCCGCCGCGACCACGCCTCGCCTCGCCGTCGTCTTCCACATCGTTTGCCCACCTCGCCGACCCCGCTGGAGCCCTGGTACACCCCCAGCAGACCCCCACCGAGCCGCTAGGGTTCGAGCTCGCCGGCGACCTGTTCGTCGTCGACGACGACCCTCAGCCGTAGATCTAGCTTCTAATCGCACGGCCCACATCACGCGTACCGTTTCGTGTTTTAAGTGCCGCTGACACGCGGGACCCCCTGTCAGCTGAGCCCCGTGCCGCGGAGCGCCACTGGGCTGGCCCATTTCTTTTCCCGCGCTAGCCCACACTTCCAAATCTGGATTTTTTTCTTTTTAGTTAAATCTAGTTTCTCTCCAGTATTTCAAAAATCAATTCTGTGAGTTTCACAAATCCAAATTGCATGAAACCAATTTTGTCTGAAAGGTATTAAGATGATCTATCCAAGCCCGTTGGATTTAATTCAATTAGAGTTATATATATCTCCTAATAAAAATAAGAAGACCGAAGCTTTTGCAACTTACAACATTTTTATAAAATCAACCAAGTTAGATTTTGAGTTGATTCCAATTCTCAAAAATCACATTTCATCATACCTATCCAAATATGTAATAATATTAAGGTTTACATGAAGTGAATTGGGACTAGTACCAAAATAATGCTATATAGGCATTTCTAGTCACTTTAAATCATTAAATAATGAACTTAAACCAAAGTAATATTGATCCAACCCTTAAATATCATTCCCACATGTTATAATATGTGGTGAGGACATGTGTCCACATGATCCCATATTTTGGTGGTGAATATTAAATCTTAAATTAATTTTTCAATGAGTATAAATTACTTTTCTGAAATAAAAAGGAGGAACCTATTGAATTAAAACATGTGATGTTTGTGATGATAATAGATCATCAAATGTGTATTTTAGAATGCTACTTAGCCTAGTTAAGTATTTTTTGGTGATTGTGCACTCCCTATGTATTTATAGACGATAGTACTGACCAAGCTTTCGAGGAGGAGGAGTTGTACCAAGAAGAAGAAGAAGAAAACATCAACTACTGCACCAATCAAGGTAAGCTACTATTAGCAAGCTAGCACTATCCAAGATTAACCCTTGCAAGTTAGCACTTGCAAGTGTAGTACTTAGCAAACTAGAATCAAACTAGATGGTTTAGCAAAGATGCCTTAAGCATGCTTTGATCACACCCCATATTTAACTAATAGTACCCCAAGTCTTAGTTACAAGTTTTACCCTTCTTAGGTTATACAAAGTTCTTTACTTGTTTTGAAGGTAGCATAAAAAGTATAAAACTTGACCTATTTAGAACCCTTTAGATGTCATTCTATGGCATGAGACTGAACCCATCCTTTCCACCTTAGTGAACACTCTTAACCTAGTAGTTTAGAGTAGATCAAAAACTTGAGTCACTTTAGATGGGAACACTTGGTGAAAATGAATTATGAAAACCTTAGAATGATGAGTCATTCTATTGAGATGTTTTGACATGTGTTGAGAAACACAATTGGTTGATGATGATGGAAATGTTGAGCATGAGCCTTAACCCTTTTATAAAACTGATGGTTGGATTCAGATGCGATACCATTCCAAATTTACCGTACAACCACATTACGTGATTTGGGTAAGGCTTAGCTAGAAATTTATATGCATTAGTATTAGTTCCCTCACGGGAGAGGTTTGAGCTGAGGCTACCTCTCAATGTTGTCCATCTATGCAGTGCCCAAGATGACTGATAGTCATGGTTGGGAGGCCATGGTCATAGGAGAGGTGCTTATACTAGGGTGTGTAAAGGGAAGGTTATGTTTGATTATCTGCATACTAAGTATGATGATTCAGGGTTATTCCTGACAGATGTATCGAATCTTGTGGTGAAAGTGTACCACCTCTGCAGAGTGTCAAACTATTTGAATAGCCGCGTCCGTGGTTATGGACAGTTGGAATGGCCATACTGTTTCGTTGTCAGATGTTTTCTAAAATACTTTGGAAATAATGATGAATCTTGACTTGACCACAAAAGGGTTGTGTTTTTGACAATAATTTCCCCAACTTAAGTGATTCTAGAGTTTTATCTTATCTTTCTTTGCTTCTGAACTCAGCTTAGGTTTCAAACTTAACTTTATAGTTAAACTTAGATCTAGCACTTTAACTTAGAATTATACTACGTGTTAGTGGTAGTTTGCGAGTACTTAAAGAGTACTCATGGCTTTTGTCCCTGGCTATTATCATGGCCAGACTATGAAGGGGATTATCAAGATGATGGTCAGCAGGACGGCTATGATAACTAGGACTATCTTCCTTCGTCAGCATTGCATGTGCCCCTGAAGATGGACCCCACCGCTACGCTTATCTTTTATTTCCGCTGCTTGTTGTATTATAGACTGGATCATGAGATCCTTTTTTGTGTAAAACCTTATGTATGGTTTGTAATGGATGATGTACTGTGATATCCAATCCGTTATGTCTCACAAAAATGGTAATCCTGGGATTGCGAGGTATGGCATAACGGGCATCTGGGATTAAAAATCCTGGTGTTGACAAGTTGGTATTAGAGCCATCCTGACCATAGGAGACCCTAGTTAGAATGGACGTCAAACAAAAACTTAGTTTTGAAACTAAAGTGAGTATTTATGAAAAACTATCTCCTCTCTTACCCTTGGGAATTCCTTCTTTATCAAAAACTTCATGATCCTCAAAAATTCTTACACTACTACTTAAAATTTGACACACTTGATCACTTCACTAACTTCCTCATCCTTAATTATTGTAGATGGAGACTCAGTTCAACAAGTTTTACCAGTTGGGAAACGGAGGTCAGCTGATCTTCGAGAGGGATCCGGATTCACTGTCAGAGTTACTAGGACGCCCGCACCCGGAGTTTCTTGGAGCTCAACTTCCAGGACCCCCAGGAGGAGACCTAAAGTGGCTAGTCACCGCAGATCTTAGAGGAAGCATCGAAGCACCAACTTCTGGAAGAATTCAGTTCTCCGTGAGAGAGAACAACTGGCTAGATGGATTTGCCAGGGCAATGCATGAAGCTCTCGCACGTCTATGTGCCCTCAGCATCAACAAGACCCAAGGAACCCGTTTTGCTCACTATGCAAGACGTGATTTCATGGGACTGCCAATGGAAATGCCGGGCCACCCGGAGTTGAGGCATCAAGTGGAGAACCTTGACTTCTTGCTTCACGACAGACAGCAGGAACTGGACAATGCCCGAGAGTTAGCCAACCAGAACCGCGCCATTGCCGACCAAAAGGCCCAGACTTTCGCACTACTTATCCAAGACCGTCAGTCTCTTTGTCTCTAGCGTGCCAAGAAGGACCGCACCATCGCCCATCTTCGCAAGAAGGTGGCCGACCTCGAGAAGATCGTCAAGGAGCAGGAAGCTCAGCTTGCAGCAAAAGAAGAAGAAGATGAGGGTGAAGACATCCAAGGAGACATGGATTCTTACCTTAGCAACGATGATGACTTTCTGGAGGAGGATGCCGTGGACTTCTACACTAATGATGAGGACTCCGACTTCATCAACGATGAGTAGATACACTAGAGCACTATCGTAGCCTGAGATGTATCATCTCGTTGTATCGTAGCTTGCAGGATGGTTCTTCAAACCATTTGCTTTCCCTTTTTGCTTGTTGTGGTGTGTGTGTTGTATCGTGTGCTTGTTTGCATGAATGAAATGAAGTTAGTTGAAAAACCTGAGTCTAACTCAAAGTTTTAGCTTTGAAAAACCAAAACCATGAACCTTAGAATTTCCCTCTTATCCCTATATCTATCTCAATCTTCAGATGACTCGTGGAAACCAAGGAGGGAGCAGCTCATCGCAGGACCCAATGCTGCAGATCTTGCAAAATCTCATCGCCGACCGTGAAGCAAGCAAGGTGGAACGCCAAGCCAACTTAGCAACACTTCAACAGATCGCCCAGATGGCTCTCAACAACCAAGGGCATGGAAATCAGGATCACCATGGATCAAAACTCAAAAAATTTCAGAACACCAATCCCCCAATCTTCAACCAATCTGAGAACCCATTAGATGCTGATGACTGGTTACAGACCATGGAAAACAACCTCGAAGTTGCAGGAGTTGATGAAAATGAGAAAGTTCTCTTCACCACCCACTATCTGGCAGGAGATGCAAGAGCTTGGTGGAATAGCATCCACAATATGAACCATGGTCAAGTGATGACATGGGAAGCATTCAAAGTCAAGTTCAGCCGCACCCACGTGCCGCAGGGACTAGTCAATAGAATGAGAGATGAGTTCCGCGAATTGAAGCAAGGAAGAATGACTGTGGTGGAGTACCGTGACAAATTCCTGTCACTTGCCAGATATGCACCTGATGAGATCAACACGGAGACCAAGAAGAAGGAGAGATTCTTGAACGGACTGCATGATGAGATGTAGACTGTCCTCGTCAACATCCGCTTCCAGGATCTCGAAGAGCTAGTCGACTCTGCCATCCAGATGGAAGGGAAGATTAACCAGGCAAACGACAACCGCAAGCGTCGTATGATGCAGCAGTCTGGATCCAACAGTCACCAGAAGTACCGTCCCAACCCCTCACCAGGATATGCACCAAGGAACAACCGACCCCCAAATTCTCGCCCAAGCTACCCCAACCGTAGCGGAGGCAATGTGAAGTCCGGAGGAAACAATCACAACTCCGGTAATGCCAACAATTTCAACCGTGCACCTCCCAAGAACCACCACAACAACAACAACACTGCACCCAGAACTGGCAACAATGATGTGCCTGTCGCAGTCAAGGACAAGTCCCAGATCACTTGTTTCGAGTGTGGAGTGAAGGGTCACTACTCCAATGAGTGTCCCAAGAAGACTGCCGCCAATACCAATATGAATGCCCCAACTCAGCAGCAGCGTCGTGTTCAGCAAGGAAGGATATTTTCCCCAGGGAACCCTCGCAACCGCAACGGCCGTCTTTTCGACATGAATGCAGAAGAAGCCCAGGAAGCGCCAGATGTAGTGCTGGGTATGTTTTCTGTCAACTCATTTTTAGCAAGAGTATTGTTTGATTCAGGAGCATCGCATTCATTTGTCACCGAAGAATTTGCATGCACTAGTAAGATTCGTCCAACCAACATGAAGCATGTCAGATAGTTCAAATCCCCGGTTCAACAACCAAAGCTAGAAAAATTTGCAAGGCTGTACCTATCAGAATACATGGGATAGATTTTTATGCCAACCTAATTGTACCTGGAACCAAAGGTTTGGAAGTAGTACTAGGTATGGACTGGATGTCAAGGCATAAAGGATTGATAGACTGTGCTAAGAAAGCCATCACCATGACCAGTAGTTCTGGAGTCATAGTAGAACATATCTCTGAAACCTTACCCCGTCAATTCAAGTGCAACCAGAGTGTAGCCTTGCCCACCATTGACCAAGTGAGAGTAGTCTGTGAATACCCCGACGTATTCCCAGATGAATTGCCAGGTATGCCCCCGGATAGGGATATTGAGTTCATTATCGAACTAGTCCCCAGAACCGGACCAATAGCCCAGAGACCCTATAGCATGAACCCATCAGAGTTAGTGGAACTGAAGAAGCAGTTGGATGCATGTTAGAGAAAGGCTTGATTCAACCAAGCGCATCGCCATGGAGATCACCAGTGTTATTCGTCGACAAGAAAGATGGAGGCAACCGTCTGTGTACAGACTACAGAAAATTGAATGATGTCACCATCAAGAACAAGTAACCTTTGCCAAAGATAGAGGATCTATTTGATCAGTTGACCGGAGCTCATGTATTCTCAAAGATTGATCTTAGGACTGGTTATCACCGACTTAAGATTCGTGCAACGGATATTCCGAAGACCACCTTTACTACTCTCTATGGTTTATACGAGTATACGGTTATGTCTTTTGGAGTAACCAATGCCCCTGCTTACTTCATGAATCTCATGAATAAGATCTTTATGAATTTCCTAGATAAGTTTGTAGTTGTGTTTATCGACGACATCCTTATCTACTCCAAGTCAGAAGAAGAGCATGAGCAACATCTGAGAGTTATCCTAGAAACCCTGAGAGAGCATCAGTTATATGCCAAGTTCAGCAAGTGTGAGTTTTGGCTGACAGAAGTAGGATTCTTAGGACATATTGTGTCTGCCGGAGGAGTCTCTGTTGATCCCACCAAGATCAAAGATGTCGAAGAATGGAAAGCCCCAACCACTCAAACCCAAGTCCGTTCTTTTCTCGGATTAGCGGGATATTACCGCAAGTTCGTAGAGGGATTCTCGAGCATAGCCTGACCAATGACCCAATTGTTGAAAAAGGACAAGAAGTTTGAATGGACAGACAAATGTGAAGCCAGTTTCCAGGAGCTGAAGAAGAGATTGATATCAACCCCAATTTTGGTCATGCCAGACATTAAGAAGCCATTTGATGTGTATTGTGACGCATCCAAGATTGTTCTAGGATGTGTATTGATGCAAGAAGGCAAAGTCATCGCGTATCTGTCTCGACAACTGAAGCAACATGAGCAGAATTATCCGACCCATGATCTTGAGCTAGCAGTTGTAGAGCACTGAAGACATGGCGTCATTATTTGATGGGAAATCGTGTGAGATTTATTCAAATCATAAGAGCTTGAAGTATATCTTCACTCAGAAAGAGCTGAATATGAGGCAAAGAAGATGGATAGAGTTAATCAAGGATTATGACCTCGACATTCACTATCACCCCGGGAAAGCCCATGTGGTAGCGGATGCTCTTAGCAGATTGCCGTGTAGGCTTAACACCATGATCAAGGAGAAGCAGCCAAGTTTGTATGAAGAGTTGGAGCAGTTCAGGACTGAATTAGTTAGCAAAGCATTCTTAGCAAGCATTGAACTTCAACCCACTTTGATTTGCCAAATCAAGGAAGCCCAGAAGGGAAATGAAAGTATCGACGGAATCAAACATCGTATTGGTACAGGAAAGGTACCTGGATTCAACGAAGATGAAGGAGTACTGTGGTACAAAGGACGTATTTGTGTTCCAGCAGATTCGGAGCTGAAGAAAGTTATCATGAAGGAGGCCCATGATACTCTTTATTATATCCACCCCGGAGGAACAAAGATGTATCAGGATTTGAAAGAGCAATTTTGGTGGCACAAGATGAAGAGAGAGATCGGAAGCTACATCGCCAAATGTGACATCTGCCAAAGAGTCAAAGCAGAGCATCAGAGACCTGCAGGACTGTTGCAACCATTGCAGATTCCGGAATGGAAATGGGATTCCGTCGGAATGGACTTTATCACCAGCCTACCTACTTCTAATAGGGGAAATGACTCAATCTGGGTCATAGTTGATAGACTGTCCAAGGTATCCCACTTTATACCTGTCAAGACAACTTACCAGAGTGCAAAGTTAGAAGAGCTATACATTGCTAGGATTGTTAGTCTGTATGGAACCCCCAAGACCATCGTATCAGATTGAGGAACCCAGTTTACCTCAAGATTTTGGCAGAAAGTGCAGGAAGGTTTAGGCACCAAGTTGAACTTCAGTACCGCATATCACCCGCAAACAGATGGACAGACTGAGAGAGTCAACCAAATCCTAGAGGATATGCTTAGAGCTTGTGTGTTGGAATATGGATCAAAATGGGAAGACTGCCTACCTTTCGCAGAATTCTCATATAACAACAGTTATCAAGCTAGTTTGCAGATGGCACCATTTGAATTCCTATATGGAAGCAAGTGCCGTACCCCTTTGAATTGGTCGCAAGTAGGAGAGAGTCAGATCTTTGGACCCGACATTCTCCGAGAAGCGGAAGAAAAAGTTCACAAAGTCCGTGAACACCTCAAGACTGCCCAGTCCAGACAGAAGAGCTATGCTAACAAAAGAAGGAGAGACCTGACTTTCAATATCAGAGATTTTGTATATCTCAAGGTTTCACCCTTGAAAGGAACTCAACGCTTTAGTCTGAAGGGAAAGTTAGCCCCCAGATATATCGGACCTTTCAAGATTCTGAACCGCCGAGGAGAAGTATCGTATCAGCTGGAACTGCCTGAAGAGATGTCAGCCATCCACAATGTGTTCCATATCTCGTTACTTCGCAAATGTCTGGAAGTGCCCGAGAAGACAGAAGTTTTCAAGAACATCGATCACAGAGATGTGGAAATCAATAATGACCTGACCTATCGAGAGGTACCCATCCGTATCTTAGAAGAAGCCTACAGAACCACCGGGACCAGGAGTATCAAGTTTCTCAAGATTCAGTGGAGCAACCATACCGAGGAGGAAGCTACTTGGGAGCGAGAAGATTACATTAGGACAAAGTTCCCAGATCTCTTTAGTTCCTAGTTTTCTTTGTAAATCTTGGGACACGATTTTGTTTAAGGGGGGAAGGTTTATAACATCCCAAAACTTAAATCCAAGCTTATCAAGATCAAATCAATCAAAATTGGGGTTAACAAAAACTTTTCCCAATTTAAAATGAAAGCATTCATATATGTGTGCATTTAAAATAGGAGTTGTTTGAATTGCCATGATTAAAGGATCCAATGCTTCTAAAATGTTTCTTAGGTGATTTAAACATCATCTACATCATTCCCAAACTTTTCCTAAAGAAAATCAAATCAAAAAGAATTAAAAAGGAGGAATGGTCATTTCGGCAAATTTAACTCTCATTCCTACTTTGGCAATTCCTAGTACTCAAATTTTAACAGAAACAATTCTTGATCTTTGCACCCCTTGCTAGTACACATAATGAGGTACCAAGGCCCACCTTTTGATCTACTAAAAACATTCTGTAAACTAATTTAAATGACAATTTAAAATTGAATATATCGCATATGCATAGATCACCCCTATTTCAAAAACCATCTTTTTGAGCTCCACTTTCAAAACCCTTGCAACCAGAGACTACCTATAACTAGTGGAGATCACTCAAAAATTTTGAAACCAAAATCCAAAACTTTCTTTCATGCGGCCATTTAATCAAACACTTGGCATGCATAATCTCTCCTCTAGTCCTAGCTCACTGTTTACTACAGGGTTTTGCCCCCAATTGATCCCCATTTAATCCCCTTGTCCCCTCTTGATCTAACCAGAGCCTAACCAGCATCTCCCCTACCCCCTAGATGCACTGCCATGCCATGCCGAGCACCACCTCGCCGGCCGACAGTGCACTCGCAGCAGCAGCCCTCTCCAGCCTCTCTCCTCATGTCTAGCAACTTGCTTGTGGTCCACCTCCACCGCCCAAACAGCCCTAGGCCAGAGACAGAGGGCAGAGCGGCCAGGAACGGCCGCGCCCAGAGCTGGTCGAGCATGCCGACGCCGCCCCCAGAGCACGCCCTGTCCCCGCTCGCACAGACCGCCCCTTGGCACCAGCCCGCGCACACCGCTCCGCCTTGACCTGGAGAACACCCTAGACATCCCCGTTCGCCGCCCAAAGCCTCACAGCCAACGCTCGCCGTGGCCACCGCTGCCTCTGCGACGCAGAGCGCCACCTCGCCCCGACCTCGTTCCACCGCCCCTACGGCCGCATTTAAGTTCTAGAGCACCGCCAGGGAACCGCCCATCAATCGCCACCCCCAGCCATGCCTCTACCTCGCCGTAGCCATGTCGCCACCGTCAACCGCCCATCCCGCTCGGTCTCACCGTCGAGCCTATAAAAGGAGCCCTCCCCAGCCTCTTCTCTCCACACCATTCCACTCCCCACACCTCTCTGAACCTCACCCAACTCTCGTTGGAGCAAGGCGAGCTCTACCTCGCCGGAATTGGAGCCGGAGCAGCCGCGGCAGGAGAAGGGCGCCGTTGATTTCGACCGCCACAAGCTCCGCCGCGACCACGCCTCGCCTTGTCGTCGTCTTCCACGTCGTTTGCCCACCTCGCCGACCCTGCTGGAGCCCTGGTACGCCCCCAGCAGACCCCCACCGAGCCGCTAGGGTTCGAGCTCGCCGGCGACCTGTTCGTCGTCGACGACGACCCTCAGCCGTAGATCTAGCTTCTAATCACACGGCCCACAGCGCGCGTACCGTTTCGTGTTTTAAGTGTTGCTGACACGCGGGACCCCCCTGTCAGCTGAGCCCCGCGCCGCGGAGCGCCACTGGGCCGGCCCATTTCTTTTCCCGCGCTAGCCCACACTTTCAAATCTGGATTTTTTCTTTTTAGTTAAATCTAGTTTCTGTCCTGTATTTCAAAAATCAATTCTCTGAGTTTCACAAATCCAAATTGCATGAAACCAATTTTGTCTGAAAGGTATTAAGATGATCTATCCAAGCCCGTTGGATTTAATTCAATTAGAGTTATAGATCTGTCCTAATAAAAATAAGAAGACCGAAGCTTTTGCAACTTGCAACATTTTTATAAAATCAACCAAGTTAGCTTTTGAGTTGATTCCAACTCGCAAAAATCACATTTCATCATACCTATCCAAATATGTAATAATATTAAGGTTTACATGCAGTGACTTTGGACTAGTACCAAAATAATGCTATATAGGCATTTCTAGTCACTTTAAATCATTAAATAATGAACTTAAACCAAAGTAATATTGATCCAACCCTTAAATCTCATTCCCACATGTTATAATATGTGGTGCGGACATGTGTCCACATGATCCCATATTTTGGTGGTGAATATTAAATCTTAAATTAATTTTTCAATGAGTAGAAATTACTTTTCTGAAATAAAAAGGAGGAAACTATTGAATTAAAACTTGTTATGTTTGTGATGATAATAGATCATCAAATGTGTATTTTAGAATGCTACTTAGCCTAGTTAAGTATTGTTTGGTGATTGTGCACTCCTTATGTATTTATAGACGATAGTACCGACCAAGCTTTCGAGGAGGAGGAGTTCTACCAAGAAGAAGAAGAAAACTTCAACCACTGTACCAACCAAGGCAAGCTACTATTAGCAAGCTAGCACTATCCAAGATTAAACCTTGCAAGTTAGCACTTGAAAGTGCAGTACTTAGCAAACTAGATGGTTTAGCAAAGATGCCTTAAGCATGCTTTGATCACACCCCTTATTTAACTAATAGTACCCCAAGTATTAGTTACAAGTTTTACCCTTCTTAGGTTATACAAAGTTCTTTACTTGTTTTGAAGGTAGCATAAAAAGTATAAAACTTGATCTATTTAGAACCCTTTAGATGTCATTCTATGGCATGAGATTGAACCCATCCTTTCCACCTTAGTGAACACTCTTAACCTAGTAGTTTAGAGTAGATCAAAAACTTGAGTCACTTTAGATGGGAACACTTGGTGAAAATGAATTATGAAAACCTTAGAATGATGAGTCATTCTATTGAGATGTTTTGACATGTGTTGAGAAACACAATTGGTTGATGATGATCGAAATGTTGAGGCATGAGTCTTAACCCTTTTATAAAACTGATGGTTCGATTCGGATGCGATACCATTCCAAATTTACTGTACAACCACATTACCTGATTTGGGTAAGGCTTAGCTAGAAATTTATATGCATTAGTATTAGTTCTCTCACGGGAGAGGTTTGAGCTGAGGCTACCTCTCAATGTTGTCCACCTATGCAGTGCCCAAGCTGACTGATAGTCATGGTTGGGAGGCCATGGTCATAGGAGAGGTGCTTATACTAGGGTGTGTAAAGGGAAGGTTATGTTTGATTATCTGCATAGTAAGTATGATGATTCAGGGTTATTCCTGACAGATGTATCGAATCTTGTGGTGAAAGTGTACCACCTCTGCAGAGTGTCAAACTATTCGAATAGCCACGTCCGCGGTTATGGACAGTTGGAATGGCCATACTGTTTCGTTGTCAGATGTTTCCTAAAATACTTTGGAAAGAATGATGAATCTTGACTTGACCACAATAGGGTTGTGTTTTTGACAATAATTTCCCCAACTTAAGTGATTCTAGAGTTTTATCTTATCTTTCTTTGCTTCTGAACTCAGCTTAGGTTTCAAACTTAACTTTATACTTAAACTTAGATCTAGCACTTTAACTTAGAATTATACTACTTGTTAGTTGTAGTTTGCGAGTACTTAAAGAGTACTCATGGCTTTTGTCCCTGGCTATTATCATGGCTATACTATGAAGGAGATTATACAAAAGATGGTCAGCAGGACGGCTATGATAACTAGGACTATCTGCCTTCGTCAGCATTGCTTGTGCCCCTAAAGATGGACCCCACCGCTACGATTATCTTTTATTTCCGCTGCTTGTTGTATTAAAGACTGGATCATGAGATTCTTATTTGTGTAAAACCTTATGTATGGTTTGTAACAGATGATGTACTGTGATATCCAATCCGTTATGTCTCGCAAAATTGGTAATCCTGGGATTGCGAGGTATGGCATAACGGGCATCTGGGATTAAAAATCCGGGTGTTGACACTAAAACAACACATGATTCATCCAAGGCACATTAAGGAATCTCAATTGTTTATAACAAGTCATGCTACAGCAAAGAATACTAAGCATAAAGCCAAAAAAATATCAAGCATGGCATGACAAAGCATAGGCCACAGTAAAAAACAAGCTCTTTTTAACACTTAAGCATGAACTTTCCTACTCGTTTTCCAATCCAAACCAAACTATTTGAAAACCAATATATGAAAGAGGGGGTCCGACCAATTTATTTAGCAAACTAAGAAAACCAAGCAAACGAAAAATCAAAAAGAAAACGAAAAATAAGACACTCTAAGAACAACACAACTCTGCATGAAACAATAGAATGAAGCGTTTGGAAGAAACCTGGGATTTTTATTGATGAAGAAGGGGATGCCCAAGGCATCCCCAAGCTTTGACGCTTATACTTCTTGGATATTTCTTGAGGTGACACGCATGGCATCCCAAATCTTGAGCTTTAGTCCATCTTTCATCTCATTACTCATTCCTTCCATACACCTGAAATTTTTCCTTCATACAAAACTTCACACAATCTTTATTAGCAACATTAGTGCACTCAAGATAATAAGTCTTTAGGTTCAGTTCCAACATCAATAAAACATCCATTAAAACACAAGCTACTATAGAACTTCCCTCAAAAATCTCAATTCCCCAAAAGAACTCAAAAAGGAACCAACACGAAGCAAATGCAGAAAATGGCAAAAATCTGTCAAAACAGACCGGCAGGTAAAGACGAATTTTTTCGAAGACCTTATGTTGCTAAAATCAAAAAGTGTTGAACTAACGAAAGTTAGATAACAACCTGGGGCAGAAGCACAAAAATGCACGCCTCAAAAGGACGTACAGAGATTTTACCAGAATGTTTACGGTGAAGCACAGAAATCTGTTTCGGGACAGCAACTTTCCCAATCATTACTTCTCTCTCATTAGAGGTTACTCTTGGCACAAAAAGTAAATAAAAAGGATAAGGAGAGGTTATTACAGAAGTAATAACTTCCAAGACTCATCTAAAACTTTTAGATTATCTCCCAATAAGTACTTTTCTTTAACGCCTTTAAGTTAGGCATAAGAAGCAAGAAAAAAAATCAAGTGTTCTCAAATGAAGAAGCATTAAGAGCAAATTTTGTTTTCATAGGAGAGGCAAAATAAATCTTATCTCTCTTCTTAGGGAAGTGTTTTATACCGTTCTTGAGTGGTAGTTGATATTTAATGGTGCCTTCCTTCATATCAATAATGGCACCAACAGTTCTAAGAAAAGGTCTTCCCAAAGTAATAGGACAAGAAGCATTGCATTCAATATCCAAAACATAGAAATCAACGGGGACATAGGCATTGTCAACCATAATAAGAACATCATTAAGACTCCCTATGAGTTTCTTTTTAGCATTATCATCAAGTGGGACATTCAAATAATAATATTCAAGTGGTGGCAAATCAAGCATATCATAAATCCTTCTAGGCATAATAGAAACACTACTATCAAGATCACATAAAGCCTTGAAATCGAAATCATTCACTTTCATATTAATTATGGGTTCCCAACCATCTTCTTGTTTTATAGGAATAGAAGCTTTATGTTTCATCTTTTCTTCTTTGATCTTTATGAGAGCATCAGTAATGTGTTTTGTAAATGCCATATTCATAGCACTAGCATTAGGACTTTTAGCAAGCTTTTGTAGGAACTTAATAACTTCAGAGATATTGCAACCATCAAGATCGAAATCATAATTATCATGTAAAGTAGTAGAACTATTACTAGCCTTAACACTAGTGGTAGTGATAGTAGAAACACCAATGTTACTAGCAATTTCATCTTCTCTTTCCCACTTAGCATGTAATTCAGCTAATAGTCTAACATTTTCATCAATTCTTACTTGTATGGCATTAGTAGCTGCAAAGGGATTATCATTAGTTTCAAGTTTAGCAGCCATTTTATTCAAAGCAGATTGAGTTTCAGCAGTGATGCTATATTTCTTTCAGCATTAGAGAGTTTTTCCTCAATAGTTTTATTGAAAGCAGTTTGTTTACTAATAAAGTCTTTAAGCATAGCTTCAAGTTCAGAGGGAGCACTCCTATTTTTGTTGTAGGAATTTCCATAAGCATTACCATTGTTGGGAGGATATGTCTTATAATTGTTGCTACCAGAATTATTCATGTAGGCATTGTTGCTAAAATTGTTGTTTCTTATAAAGTTCACATCAACTTGCTCTTCTTGAGCAACCAAAGAGGCTAAGGGAACATTATTTGGATCAATATGGGATTTCCCATTAGCAAGGATAGACATAATAATATCAATCTTATCACTCAAGGAGGAGGTTTCCTCAACAGAATTTACCTTCTTACCTTGTGGAGCTCTTTCAGTATGCCATTCAGAATAGTTAACCATCATATTATCCAGAAGCTTTTTTGCAGCACCCAAAGTGATGGTCATAAAGGTACCTCCAGCAGCAGAATCCAATAGGTTCCTTGAAGAATAATTCAATCCTGCATAAAAAGTTTGGATGGTCATCCAAGTAGTCAGTCCATGAGTGGGACAATTCTTTACCAAATATTTCATTCTTTCCCAAGCTTGAGCAACATGTTCATTATCAGATTGTTTAAACTTCATTATTTCACTTCTCATAGATATAATCTTAGCATGAGGATAGTATTTTCCAATTAAAGCATCTTTGCATTTAGTCCAAGAATCAATACTATTCCTAGTTAGGGAATTCAACCATTCTTTAGCTTTTCCTCTCAAAGAGAAAAGAAACAATTTAAGCTTAATAATATCACCATCTATATCCTTATGCTTTTGCATCTCACAAAGTTCAACAAAGTTATTTAGATGGGCAGCAGCATCTTCATTACCAATACCAGAAAATTGTTCTCTCATAACAAGATTGAGTAAAGGAGGTTTAATCTCAAAGAAAGTAGCTTTAGGAACATGTGGAGCAATAGGTCTGCTCATAAAATCATTGTTTTTGGTGCTACTGAAATCACACAACTTAGTGTTTTCAGGAGTAGTCATTTTTTGTGTTTTTTAATAAAGAAAACAAACTTGTAAAACTAATTTTTGTGTGTTTTTGATAAAGAAACAAGCAAACAAAACAAAAGTAAACTAAGCAAAAAAATAGAAAAGTAAAGAGATTGGTTATGCGGGACTCCCCTTGTGAAGATGTCCTTGACTCCCTGGCAACGGCGCCAGAAAATATGCTTGATGGCCCAAAATATATCGAGCTCGTTGGGGAACCCCAAGAGGAAGATATGATGAGCACAACAACAAGTTTTCCCTCAGTACGAAACTAAGGTTATCAATCCAGTAGGAGCAAGGAAACACCCCAAAGGTGTAGCTAGCTGAATGTTGGCAGGGCGCACTACTGGTGCTAGCAGCAACATGGAGACCTACACAACACAACCACAGAACTTTGCCCCCAACTTGCGATGAGGTTGTCAATGTCACCGGTTTTGCTAAAAACAAAGGATTAAACTTATCAAATGGAAGGAAGTAATAGTTTGCAGAAAGTAAACACAAAGTAGTAAACAGTTGATTGCAGAGTGAATGTAAAAGAAAGGACAGGGGTCCATAGTTCACTAGAGGTGGCTCTCCTTAAGATAGGTAACATGCTGGTGAACAAATTACAGCGGGGCAATTGACAAACATCAAGAAAGCATACAAGCATATACTACTCATCTTGACTCCTTTGAGATTCGATTGGGCATTACAACATTATACATAGACCGCCATCCAACTACATCTATGACTAATAATCCACCTTCAGGTTATCATCCAAACCCCCTCCAGTATTAAGTTGCAAACAACAGATAATTGCATTACAAATTGCGTGTAATGTAAACTATATGATTTTTCTATGAACAAAGGATTGTTGTTTTCTCCCTAGTAGCAATAGCACATCTTGTACCTTAGAGATTTTTGTCACTTCCCCAGATTACCAGAGCCATGAACCCACTATCAAGCATAAATACTATCTTTGGACTTGCTAGCATCTACTTGGCCAAGATAGCTACTAACAACGGAAAGCATGCAAGATCACAAATAACAAAGACATGATAGAATCAATAATCAATCTAAAATAGCATCTCAATATCTATCGGATCACCGCAAACACAATATGCAGAATTACAAATAAATGATCTTGATCATGAACGAAGCTCACAAGATCTAAACATGATAGCACAAAGGAGGAGAACCAACCATCTAGCTACTACATGGACCCGTAGTTCAGAGATGAACCACTCACGCATCACACCGAAGGATTGCATGATGATGAAGAAGGCCTCCAGGGTGAATTCCCCTCTCCGACAAGGTGCCAGGAAGAGCTTCAGATCCCTCCCGATCTAAGAATAGAGACGAGGGTGGCTACATACTCTTTCGTGGATTTTTGATCGAGTACTTAGGGTTTCCGTATTAGAGGCAATATATACGCGAAAGGAGAGGCCGGGGCGGTGTGATACATTTCAAATGTATCTATAATTTTTGATGTTCCATGCTTGGTTTTATCCACTTTCTTGTGTTTTTACCACACTTTGGAGTACTTTTCATATGATTTCTTGGACTAACCTATTAACAAGAGCCACAGTGCTAGCTGCCTGTTTTCTACTATTTTTGGTTCTAGGAAAGTCAGAAAATGAATATTCTCGGAATTGGACGGGACAAAAGCCAAAGTGCCTATTTTTCCGGAAGTCATCAGATGCCAGAATACGAGACGGAGAAGGGCCAGAGGGCGGCCACACCACTTGGCCGCGCCTCCAGGCTTGGCCCGCGCCAGGGGGTGGTGTGGCCAGCCCAGGCACCCCCTCGGCCTCCCCTTCCGCCTATAAGATGCCCTCGGGACAAAAAACCCTAAGCTCCCGATCAAAAATCCACGAAAGAGTCTGTAGCCGCCGTCATCTCCATCCCTAGATCGGGAGGGATCTGAAGCTCTTCCCGGCACCCTGCCGGAGAGGGGAATTCACCCTGGAGGCCTTCTTCATCACCATGCAAGCCTCCAGTGTGATGCATGATTAGTTCATCCTTGGACTACGGATCCATGTAGTAGCTAGATGGCTGGTTCTCCTCCTTTGTGCTTTCATGTCTAGATCTTGTGAGCTCCGTTCATGATCAAGATCATCTATTTGTAATTCTGCATGTTGTGTTTGCGGGGATCCGATGGATATTGAGATTCTATTTCAAATTGATTATTGATTCTATCATGTCTTTGTTATTTGTGATCTTGCATGCTTTCCGTTGTTAGTAGCTATCTTGGCCAAGTAGATGCCAACAACTCCAAGAATTAGTATTTATGCTCAATAGTGGGTTCATGCCTCTGGTAATCTGGGGAAGTGACAGAAATCTCTAAGGTACTAGATGTGCTGTTGCAACTAGGGAGTAAACAACAATCCTTTGTTCATAGAACAATCGTATTGTTTACATTACACGCAGTTTGTAAAGCAATAATATGTTGCTTGCAACTTAATACTAGAGGGGGTTCGGATGATAACCTGAAGGTGGATTATTAGTCATAGATGCAGTTGGATGGCGGTCTATGTATAATGTTGTAATGCCCAATCAAGTTCCAAAGGAGTCAAGATGATTAGTATATGCATGTATTGCTTTCTCGATGTTTGTCAATTGCCCCGTTGTAATTTTTATTGATGAAGAAGGGGATGCCTTGGGCATCCCCAAGCTTTGACGCTTGTACTTCTTGGATATTTCTTGGAATGACACGCATGGCATCCCCAAGCTTGAGCTTTAGTCCATCCTTCATCTCATTACTCATTCCTTCCATACACCTGAAATTTTTCCTTCATACAAAACTTCACACAATCTCATTAGCAACATTAGTGCACTTAAGATAAATAAGTCTCAAGGTTCAGTTCTAACACCAAATAAACTTCCATTAGAACACTAGATACTGTATTACTTCCTCCAAAAAGCTCAATTCCCCAAAAGAACTCAAGAAGGGACCAACAAGAAGCAAATGCAGAAAATGGCAGAAATTTGTCAAAACAGACCAGCAGGTAAAGACGAATTTTTTCGAAGACCTTCTTTTGCTAAAATCAAAAGGTGTTGAACTAAAGAAAGTTAGATAACAACCTGGGGCAGAAGCACAAAACATTACAGCTCAATCCGACATACAGAGATCTCTCACGAATTTTTACGGTGAAGCACAAAAATCTGTTTCGGGACAGCAACTTTCCCAATCATTACTTCTCTCTCATTAGAGGTTACTCTTGGCACAAAAAGCAAATAAAAAGGATTAGGAGAGGTTATTACAGAGGTAATAACTTCCAAGACTCATCTAAAACTTTTGGGTTATCTCCCAATAAGTACTTTTCTTTAACGCCTTTAAGTTATGCATAAGAAGCAAAGAAAGAATCAAGTGTTCTCAAATGAAGAAGCATTAAGACCAAATTTTGTTTTCATAGGGGAAGCAAAAGAAATCTTTTCTCTCTTTTTAGGGAAGTGTTCTATACCTTTCTTGAGTGTGAGTTGATATTTAATGGTGCCTTCTTTCATATCAATGATGGCACCAACAGTTATAAGAAAAGGTCTTCCCAAAGTAATAGGACAAGAAGCATTGTATTCAACATCCAAAACATAGAAATCAACGGGGAGATAGGAATCGTTAACCATAATAATAACATCATTAAGACTCCCCATGAGTTTCTTTTTAGCATTATCATCAAGTGGGACATTCAAATAACAATCTTCAAGAGGAGGCAAATCAAGCATATCATGAATCCTTCTAGGCATAATAGAAACACTACTATCAAGATCACACAAAGCTTTGAAATCAAAGTCATTCACTTTATATTAATGATGGGTTCCCAACCATCTTCTTGCTTTATAGGAATAGAAGCTTTATGTTTCATCTTTTCTTCTTTAATCTTTATGAGAGCATCAGTAATGTGTTTCGTAAAAGCCATGTTCATAGCACTAGCATTAGGACTTTTAGCAAGATTTTGTAGGAACTTAATAACTTAAGAGATATTGCAACCATCACGATGAAAATCAACTTTATCGTCTAAAGTAGTAGAACTATTACTAGCCTCAACACTAGTGGTGGTGATAGTAGAAACACTAATGTTTCTAGCAATTTCATCTTCTCTTTCCCACTTAGCATGTAATTTAGCTAATAGTCTAACATTTTCATCAATTCTTACTTGTATGGCATTAGTAGCTGCAAAGGGATTCTCATTAGTTTCAGGTTTAGCAGCCATTTTATTCAAATTAGATTGAGCTTCAGCCAAAGATGCTATATTTCTTTCAGCATTAGAGAGTTTTTCCTCAATAGTTTTATTGAAAGCAGTTTGTTTACTAATAAACTCCTTAAGCATAACTTCAAGTTCAGAGGGAGCACTCTTATTATTGTTGTAAGAATTTCCATAAGCATTACCATTGTTGGGAGGATATGGCTTATAATTGTTGTTACCAAAATTGTTCCTATAAGCATTATTACCATAAGCATTGTTGCCAAAGTTGTTATTTCTTATGAAGTTCACATCAACTTGCTCTTCTTGAGAAACCAAAGAGGCTAAAGGAACATTATTTGGATCAATATGGGCTTTCCCATTAACAAGCATAGACATAATAATATCTATATTATCACTCAAGGAGGAGGTTTCCTCAACAGAATTTACCTTCTTACCTTGTGGAGCTCTCTCAGTATGCCATTCAAAATAATTAACCATCATATTGCCAAAAGTTCTGTTGCAGCACCCAAAGTGATGGTCATAAAGGTACCTCCAGCAGCTGAATCCAATAGGTTCCTTGAAGAATAGTTCAATCCTGCATAAAAAGTTTGGATGATCATCGAAGCAGTCAGTCCATGTGACATGGGTATACCCTACAGGTACTCGAGCTTGGTATATATGGTCCAAATACGTATAGGCCCACGGTGTCGCCAAGGCCCAGATGAAAGGACTCGAGTGACTTGCGGACTCTCTATTGCTTGAAGAACAAGAAGAAGCTAAAGATAGAAAGTTTGAAGGGGAAAACCCTAACTTGTAACCAACTCGACCTGCTACCCGAGACCTAGCCTATCTATATAAAGGCTAGGAGGGGCGGCGAGGAGGACACACGCAACCCTAGTTTCCACAACCCTCGCTAGATTGCATCTGCGCACCATCCTTCGATAATTCCACGAGCAGACAAGGAGGAGTAGGGACCTCTACGAGGCCTGTACCTAGATGTCTCCAGCGCTCCCTCCTTCTCCAAAACCCAAGTCCATAACAATGGGCATTGATGAGTTAAACCCTCGTCAATTGGCACCGTCTGTGGGAATTGGGAGTGCTGATGTTGCGGCTTCTTCGACCCCATCAACTGCGATCAACAACTCCGCAACAGCGGAGATTCGCCAGCTCTTCGGCGCCTTCGACTTCACCGTCCACACGCTGGCCACCCGCCCGGCCTTCGAGTCTGTGGGCGATAGAATCAGCCTGGCGATTGGGAGCTTCCGCTTCCAAGTTGGTCAGATGGGCATGCTTCGCATGCCTGATCAGCCGACAGCACTGGCGATTGCCCCGGCATCATGGTTCCCTCCATCAATCGGCACCCTCAGCGAGCTCAACGCCCCGGTGGAAGTCGAGAATACGATCAGCGACAGCAGTCGCGATTCTGATCTGAGCGATCTGGCCACTGAAGATGGAACCTACGGTTCCGGATCTGAAAGTTGTGGAAGCAATAGCTTCCCCAATCACTTCATGTGCGCCGTCATCAACACAGGCGACACCTTCGCCAATCGCGACAACGGTGGTACACCGGTAACGGCACCGATCCACCAACGCCGGCAACGGTGGCAGCGGTGGCAACAGCGGTAACGGCGGCAATCGCGCTCCCGTCAACAACGGAGGAGCAGTCGAACCTCCCAGCATAATCAATGAGAAAACCGGCGAATGCGTCGTAATCAAGCTCAACGAGCAAGAGTGGGATCGCTGTCGCGAAGCCCTACGGGGTGCACCTCTACCCTTTGGGTCCCCGCAGGAACTGCTGATGGGCTATCACTGGCTTCTAAAGGAAGAATTCAAGCGCCAAAAGCAAACAATCGTGCAACCTGAGGCGCGTAAAAAGGCAGCGGACGAATCGAGCCTTCGTCGTGCTGGGCTCTCCTCCTACGGAGGATCCTCCTCAAGAGGCAACGAATACCTCACCAAGAAAAGGCAGTCGCGGATGGTTCACCTCTCCGAACAAGAGCGCATAGAGGCCGCGAAAGTCCTCGACTTCGGCTCTATGACAGTCGACACGAGAGGCAACGTGGTTCTTAGGACGCCGCAGGCTGCGGTGACGGCAGCCACCATGTACCTCCTCAATAACTAGCCACCAGCTGGAGATCCCCGAACTGCCATGCACCGATCTACGATCGCAGGTCTGGGGTTAATCGAGGCCGCCCTCGACAAGGAGCCAGTACTAGACCCAAAAAAGGGCAAAGCGCTAGCAAAGCGCCACTCCTCGCCCTCATCCAGCGATGACAGTCACGACTTGTCTCGACGCCGCCGGTCACGACAACACGACCGCGCCTACGATGCGTGCGACGACCTCGCGCAGCGCAAGATCGACAAATCAAGGGCATGACGTGCTCGGTCGACTGACACGGAAGAAGAAGATGGGGAGCTCTGCGTGCCCGATGCTTCAGCAGATCCATTAGGAAAAAACGAATGCCTAAAGGGTTTAAACTCCCATCGAAGAACCCGAAATTTGACGGTCTGCAGGACCCCAAGATCTGGCTGGAGGACCACATCTCCTCCGTCAGGCTACACGGAGGCAGTCGAAGTACTGCCATGCAATGCTTGCAGCTACAGCTGCCGGGCGCCGCCCGAGCATGGCTCAATAACCTCCCACACGGATCCATTCGTAGTTGGGATGAGCTGGTCTACAGCTTCGTGCGCAACTTTAAGGGCACATACAAATGGCCCGCATCAATCGAAGAGTTGAGATGCTGCCAACAAAGATCTGGCGAATCGCTGTGCTCCTACATACAAAGGTGGTCCATCATCAAGAATTATGCGGAAAACATCTTAGAAGATCGCGCGATTGATGCATTCAACGGTGGTGTCCACTCCCTAGAGCTCAGGGAGGAGCTGGGCCGCTCAAAGCCCCAGACCATCGACCACGTGATGGAGATCACGAATCGGTGGGCCGATGGAGAAGATTCAGTAAAAAATCGCGCTCACTCCGACGAGGAGGCAGAACTAGAATGCAGACTCGACCACCGAGGCAAGCGCCACATGCGCATCTACGATGACCACGACGATGTCAACATGGTCGCGGCCGGCTACGCCGATAGATGCGACGATAACGCAATAGCGGATACCGCAGCGGCAGATACCGTGACTCCGGGAAAACCACGCAAGTATGGCAACGCCGCACTCGCGATGAAGCACCCGCGACCTCCATCGAGGATAAATTTTCCGGGCCATGCACGGTACACTTCTACATCGACAAGCATGATGGCAAGAGAAAGTCCAGCCACCTCCTCAAGGACTGCCGCGAGTTCCTCAAGCTACACGAGGGATTGGTTCGGATGAACCGCAATGCAGTCGAAATAGGCTACGGAGCCGCTCCAGGCGCCGTGGCACATGGTGCACCACCACCACCACCACCTGGGCCACCCCCGAACGGAGCCGCACCGGACCAGCACCACGGGGCCGAACCGTACCCACGGGCCATGGGTGCCATGATGATCCAAAAGGGGCGCTCCTCCAATAGGGTGCAGAAGGCCATCACTCGCCAAGTCAACTTGGCCACGCACTCGCCACCATCCACCACTGAGTACCTCAGTGGCAGTGAGTCGTGCATCACCTTCCACAAACGCGACCACCCGCCTCAGATATCTCGTCCAGGTCATTGCCCCCTCGTACTCGAGTCGCAAATTGGAGGTTTCGACATGAGTCGTGTCTTCATGGATGGCGGAAGCGGCATCAACCTCATATTCACGAGTACCTGGTGAGCAATGAGGATCCCTCTAACCTGCCTGGAGGCATCGGACACAACCTTCCACGGCATCGTCCCAGGGAAAGGCGTATACCCCCTAGGCAAAATCAACCTTGACGTCATCTTTGGCACGCCGAAGAACTTCCGGCGCGAGCGCATCGACTTTGAGATCGTCGACTGGCCCTCACAATACCATTGCATCCTTGGGCGCATCGCATTCACTAGGTTGATGGCAGTGCCCCACTACGCCTACCTGCAGATGAAAATACCAGGTCCCAACGGCATCATAACGATCAACGAGAGCTTTGAGCGATCTAACAGTTGCGACAGGGAATTCAATAGAATCTCCCAGTCCTTCGGCATGCAGGAGGAACTCGCAAGACTGAAAGAGACGACAGACAACAGTCTATCTCCCCTGAGTAGGCCAAGCTCACCTGACCTCTCCTTTGACTCATCTGTGCACACAAAGAAGGTGCAGGTCCATCCATTGGATCCTGCCAAGACGGCCCTCATCGCCAACAACTTGAGTCCCGCATAGGAACTCGCGCTCGTCGAATTCCTCCGTGAGCATGGGAAATTTTTGCCTGGTGTCCTGCGGACATGCCAGGAGTTCCCAGGGAATTCGCCGAGCACGCACTCAACGTCAACCCCAACGCAAGGCCAGTCAAGCAAACAATCAAGTGACTGTCTGAGCCACGAGCGCAGGCAGTCGGAATGGAGATCAACAGACTCCTCGAGGACAAGTTCATACGCGAGATCAAGGAAAGCACTTGGCTCACCAATACGGTGCTGGTACCAAAAAAGGACACGGATATCCTACGGATGTGCGTGGACTTCACTTCTTTAAACAAGCACTGCCCCAAAAGATCACTCCCCGCTGCCACGGATCGACCAGATCATCGACTCCACCGTTGGATGCGAGCGCCTCTCCTTCCTCGACGCCTACTCAGGCTATAATCAAATTCGAATGAAGGAGAAAGACCAGGAGAAAACAGCGTTTACAACGCCCTTTGGTGTGTTCTGCTACAACTCAATGCCCTTTGGGCTATAAAACGCGGGAGCCACCTACCAGTAGTGCATGCAAGCTTGCCTCAAGGAACAACTTGGTCGCAACATCCAAGTCTATGTCAACGACATAGTAATCAAGACCAAAGAGGAAGCCTCTCTAATCGACGATTTGCGTGAAACCTTCACCAACCTCGATCGCTATCGGATCAAGCTCAATCCAGACAAATGCGCCTTCGGCGTACCATCTGGGCAGCTACTCTGATATCTCATCTCCGCGAGGGGAATCGAGGCGAACCTGAAGAAGATAAAATCCATACTGCCATGGAGAAGCCGAAGAACATAAGAGGCATCCAGCTACTGGTCGGATGAATCGCGGCCCTTAGTCGATTTATCAGTCGGATGGGTGAAAACGCACTGCCCTTCTACCAGCTCCTCCGCAAAGCTGAAAAATTTGAATGGACCAATGAAGCGCAAGAAGCATTCGAAGATCTCAAGCGCCTGCTATCCACTTCGCCAGTACTAGTGACTCCACGAGAAAGGGAACACTGTTGCTGTACATCTCTGCCACCAACCAGGTGGTCAGCATAGTGCTTGTCGTCGAGCGAGCTGAGGAAAACAAGGTCCACGGCGTGCAACGCCCGGTATACTACCTCAGCGAGGTCCTCACGCCAACAAAACAGCAGTACCCGCACTACCAGAAGCTGGCGTACGGCGTCTTTATGACCGCCCGATGACTGCGCCACTACTTCCAGGAAAACCCAATCGTGGTAGTCAACGACGCCCCGTTGCGACATATCCTCAATAACCCCGACGCCACGGGGCGAGTCACGCTTTGCGGAATAGAGCTGTCTCCACGAGAGATCACATACGAAAAACGAGATGCAATCAAGTCGCAAGTGCTCCCTGACTTTCTCGTGCACTGGATGGAGAACCAGCTCCCGGACAAGCCAGATATGTCCTACCTCTGGACAATGCACTTCGATGGGTCCAAGCAGAAAGACGAAGCAGGCGCAGGTGTCATACTGACATCACCTCAAGGGGAGAAGCTGAAGTATATCCTGCGAATGCAGTTCACAGCCTCAAACAATGAGGCTGAATACGAGGCCCTGTTGCACGGGATGAGGATGGTAAAAGCTTGCGGCGCCAAGAGGCTCATCATATATGGCGATTCCAAGTTGGTCGTCAACCAAACAATGCATGAGTGCGACGCACTCAATGACAACATGATCGCGTAACGCGACCTCTATGATACACTCGTGGGAGACTTTGATGGTTGTGAGTAGCGATACGTAGGTCGCGAAAGCAATGAGGAGGCGGACACACTCACCAACATAGGCTCTACCTGCGCCCCCATACCACCTGGGGTATTTCTCGAGCGCATATGCGAACGCTCCATCAAGCCAAAGGCCGCAGAGAAGAAAACAAGCGCAACAACGGACTCGGGGGCTACGCCACCCAATGAGCCAATGGCACTCGATGACTTGGAGCTAGACACAGGACTCGAGGGACCAATGAGAATCATGATGATCGAGCAATCTTGGATGCAGCCGTACATTACGTACCTCCTCAGCAAGAGACTACCGGACAACCCAACAGATGCACGGCACATCGCGCGGCGCTCCAAGGCATTCGCCGTTATCAACGGCGAACTGTATAAACACAGCATCACAGGAGTGCTACAACGATGCGTCTCCATGGCCGATGGAAGAGTAGTTCTCCTCGACATCCATGAAGGGACCTGCGGGCACCACGTCGGCAGTCGCGCCCTTGTTGCCAAAGCTCTACGAGCTGGATTTTACTGGCCCACGGCCATGCGCGAGGCCAAGGACATAGTCCAAAAATGCAATGTCTGCCAGCGATTCGCGGACAAGCCACACACACTAGGCGCAGAGCTACGGCCTATTCCATTGGCCTAGCCCTTCGTACAGTGGGGGCTCGACATGGTTGGCAAGCTTCCAAGGTCCTCGCGTGGAGGTTATGTCTACCTCTTGGTCACAGTCGACAAGTTCACCAAGTGGATCGAGGCCATGCCGATGACCAACCAATCAGGGCACAACACAGTCAAGTTCTTCGAGTCCATCGTCTACCGTTTCGGCGTGCCACACAGCATCATCACCGACAACGGGACGAACTTCACATCCAAGGAGTTCCAAGAATTCTCCGAGAACCTGGGGATCAACATCAGCTATGCCTCAGTCGTGCATCCACAGACCAACGGTCAGGTGGAAAAAGCAAACGGGCTCGTCTGCAGTGGCATCAAGAAGCGACTCCTCCGACCACTCGAACAAGCCGCGGGTTGCTGGCCAGACGAGCTGCAATCAGTACTCTGGAGCCTATGTACAACTCCAAACAGCGCCACGGGCTACACGCCATTCTTTATGGTGCACAGAGCAAAAGCAGTACTACCCGCCGAAGTACGGTACAAGGCACCGCGTGTGGTCGCTTATAACGAACAAGAGTCATCCCTTGCACTCGAAGACTCCGTCGACCTCCTTGACGAAGCAAGAGAAATCGCCGCAGAAAGATCCACGATCTACCAGCAGAACCTGCACAACTACCACAGTAGAAGGCTTCGCCCTAGATCCTTCGTCGAAGGTGACCTGGTCCTGCGACTGAAGGAGCAGGGGCATCTCAAGCTCGAGTCCCCCTGGGAAGGACCGTACATGATTACAGAAGTAATCCCAGGTGGCGCCTATCGCCTTCAAGATTTAGAGACAGGAGTCGCATACTCCAACCCTTGGAACGTCGCGCAACTGCGACGCTTCTACCCCTAGTCGTTTTTTTACTTTTACATCGCAAATAAGGCTACTCAGCCAAGGCTACTTAGCCGCACATTGTACCTCGCACTATTCTTCGAATAAATAAAAGCTAAGTGCCCCCAAACTCCGTGTTCTCCTTCACTTTGTCAATTTTTATGCTCGGGGGCTGCGCCACCCTACATACATCTGTTCTTCGAACCAAAAACGCGATATCCTGAGTAGCTGGCACATCAATCGAACCCCTTAACACAAACTCAACCCAGCTGCAATGCACCTGATAGGTTGACAAGGGACTGAGGTAAAAGATGGCCAGGCTAACGAAAAGGACTCACATAGTGCAACGCACCTCATGCTAACAAAGCTCTTTATACACATTCGACAATAAATCATCTACAACATCTATACGAACTTTACAACACAAGTGCACTTATGTGCAGGATACAAATTTGGCTACTCTTGCAACAGAAGAACGTTTGTTTGTTCCTCAAAGAAGTCGACGATCTTCTCTGCTGGACGGTCCACCGCCTGATAGTGCGGTACCATATTCCAGGTAGATCCTGCTGGTGGCGCTGGCGGCCCAGAGGCAATGACGGCAACATCCACGTCACGTCTGTGCAACCGCACCATTGAGAGGGCAGCCTTGGCACCAGCCACCAACTGCTGCCTCACGCACTCGCGAACCCCGGACAGATCTTGAAATTTGGCAAGGAGAGCCAGCAGGCTTGATGGAGTGTCATCCAGCAGGAACATCGCCCGATAAATGTTCTTCAAGCACGACTGTGACTTCTTCAGGAAGAGCAGCACTAGCGATGCGCGATCCTGCAGGATCGCCAACGTAGTCGCACGATCATGATCTACCCAGAAGTATCCACTCTCTTGAAGTTGCTCCTGGATGAGATCATGAAGGCGAATGGAAATTCTGTCCTTCTCCTCCTGCGGATGGCGCATGCTAACAACTACACGAAGCAACATCAATAGCATGAGTACAATGTACCGCCGCGAGTAACTACAAAGGAAAAGATGAGAATGAGCAAACTAACACTTAAACTGGTCGCCCAGCTGCGTCACCTCGCCAAGCAGATATTGCTCGCGGGCGGCGGCTTTTTCCGCCTTGGACTTCCACACGTCTGCGCTACCGCGGATCACGGGCAACTCACGCTCCAGCTGCTTCACGCGATCACGAAGTCGTGAAAGCAAGGATAGCTCCTCTACCCTCATCAAGAGATGGCGAGTCCTGAACTTCCCCCACGGGATAACTTGATGTACCCTACCACAAGTCAAGACAGAGGCAAATAAGGCGACCAAATTAACACAAAGGCAAAGGGAACAGATGCATTCAGGATCGGCATAAGTATTCATAGACACACTCGCCAGCAGGCATGTTCTTAAACCAAAAGAACAATCAATCAACTATTACAAAAAGATAACTACGGAGCAGCTGGCTTCTTCGACTTCGACGACTTTGGGGGCTTCATCAAGTCCATGGCAGTGTCAGACGCCACTGACTTTCCGCCGGCCCCTGAGGCCGAGGCTTTCGCCGCCTTCTTAGCATGTTGGAGCTCATCCGAGTACTTCGCAACAGTATTTATCAAGTGATGGCCATATTTAGCACAAGCAGTCGCAAAAGGAGCAAAGACTACCTGCTGACCATCTGCGCCAACAGCCATCGCCTTCGACACCGCGGAAGGATCGATATCAGCTCCGTGGGCCTGCACCATCGCGGGTGACATGGACGCGCCAGCCGCGCGGAGGGAGTTCTTGTAGGAGGAAGGCACACCACCGGCGAATGACCCCAACAGCTTGTCCATGTTGTCGATCAGCTCAGCCTTCGGCATCAACTCTTCCCGGAGGCGACTGAGGGCGACCTTGGCCTTGGAAAGTGTATCTTGGACAGCGGCGCTATGGTCCTCGACTGCAGACACTGCGCCTGCCAGAGCATCACCGCGACGAAGGGCGTGCGGGTCAAAGCTCAGATCTCCAGCATCTACACATGAACCCATGCATGGATCAAAAACTTCAGCGCTACTAGCAAATAACACTAAGGGTAGAGAAGGACAACAATATCCCCAAATAAAAGGTACCAGAGAGAGCCTTGGCGATTGAGAACAGTTGTTCTTCGAACAACTTCTCCCTGGCCGCAAAGGAGGCACGCAGATCCTCCTCACGCTTCTGTGCCTCGTCACGAGATGCGAGTGCCTCGTCGCGACCCTTCACAGCCACGACAAGCGTTTTCTTCAAGGTGGCGACGTTGCGCAATAAAGCGTTATGTTCAGCTACATGGCAATCAAAAGTTGACTATCGGTCGAACTTACCAAAAAAGGAGAAGACGAAAAAGAATAAGTGTAGAACACTCACTCTCGACAACGCAGTGACGCGTCTCCAGCATTGCATGCTGGCGATCCATTGCCATCACCTGCTCTGCCACTTGCGCGGCTTCCTTTACAAGGAGCTGTTGCACAAACAAAGAATCAGTGAAAGCAACGGATAACGTCGACTGCCACACTAAAAAGAAGGAAAGATGTACTTACATGATCCTCCAATGACTCCGAAGAGGTTTGTTGTACCGTCATCCGAGCAACCATTCGATGCTCCCCTACGTGAGGAGAGCTCAAAGAATTGTGCCCGGAGTGGGCCGCCACCGGAGGGGAAGGAGCGCGCTCGACCTCTTCCTTAGCCCTTGAGGTCGCGACTCCCGATTCCTTCAAAAACTCGACGTCGCCAGAAGATGACGACGCCTCTTGACTACAAGACAAAATCCACATTGAGAAAGGGCAAACTCCAGGACAAAGCTAACAAGAGGAAAATAGAGAAGAACAAATGAACTCGAAAGCTTACCAGTCAAACTTGTCAAAATCAAACGTGGCCTCCACCGACTCCGACGAAGACTCCTTAGGCAATCGCATCTTCTTGCGACAAGATGGGGCCACAACTCTCACAGGAACGGCAGGAATTAGCGACTCCACGCCAACAGCCGTGCCTTCTGGAGTAGAGGGAGACGACACGTCGGAATCCTTGCTGCACGAACGCTTGCGAGTATCCGGGCGCTCGGACTCGGGGGCTTCCTCTTCCACATCAGAAGGGACAGTCGACTCAGACTCGTCCTCTTCCAAAGCTTCGTGAGGAATAATCCCCTCAGGGAGAGGGGGCATACAAGGCGACACCGCCCAATCCTGCGTACAGACAATGAAGATCAGCAAAAAGAACAAGTAAGCAACAGAAAAGCAATAGAGAAAATAAGCTACTGCGTAGCACAACTGTACATCAGGAGGAGGATTTGAAGCATCAAAAGGAGGAACAACTGGCTCACTCGGAAGCACATCCTTGCCAGTGTACTTCGTGACCAGTCGAACCCTCTTATCCACCTCACTCGCGGACATGCCATCGGCAGACACGTGAGTGGCATCATCAGCGCCAGCCCACTGAAACATGGAATGAGCTTTGTCTTGATGGGGTTGGACGCGATGGCACAGCCAGGTTCGGATAAGGGCGCAACCTCCCTCTTTTGCGCCTATGCGACTCTCGAGGTCGCAGACGCGTTGATACAACACGTCTGTCTCCGCGAGTTCGGCAGGCATAACTACGTTCTTCCAGGAACGCGTCTTCTTGCAGGGAGTCGCGGGATCTAAGGGCGCGAGTCCAAAGTGATCATCTTTGGACTTCTGATCACGGACATAGAACCATTTGTCCCTCCATCCCTAGACGGACTTGGTGAGCTTGATGTCGAAGTAGGTGGCCGATGGGTCGATGTGGATTCCGCAACCACCTACGTCATAAACTAAAGAGCCAGATGCGGACTAACGCTTCAATTTAAATATACGCTTGAAAATACCAAAGTGTGGCTCGATTCCGAGCCAGCACTCGCAAAGAGTGATGAAGCAGGTGATGTGGAGGATCGAATTTGGGGACAGTTGATGGAGCTGGAGCCCGTAGAAACAAAGAAGACCCCTAAGAAAGGTGTGGAGAGGCAAGGAAAGACCGCGAATGACGAATGCAAGAAACATCACTCGAAAACCAGCGGGAGGAGCAGGAACGGTCTCACCGCTGGGGATGCGCGCATCGGCGACTGCTGCGGAGATAACTCTGTCTTGGCGAAGAAGACGGAGATCCGACGCCTTGATGATGGAAGGGCGCCATGCACCATTTGTCACACGGGTGCCCGCGACCTTCTTCTTCCCGCCGGTAGCAGCGCTGGAGCTCGCAGCAGCGGAGCTACCCTTCTTCTTCGCTGTGGCGACGGTGGCCGCGGAATCAGCAACAGCGCCTCCTTTCTTCTTCCCCATTGAACGGCGGCGATGCGAGCGCAGAAAGTAGCTCGGAAACGAGCGAAGATGGTCCAGCGCTGTGGAGGAAACGAGCGCAAGGAAAAGCAGAAGAGCAGCAGCAATGGTGATGGCAGCAAGGAAGAAAGAGCGAAGATGGGAAATTACCCGCCGTAGCATCGCTACTTAACGCCTAGAAGATGCAATCCAACGGCTCAGAAAAACCCTACTAGACGCGTGGCTCACATCGTGTTGGACACGTGGAGAAGGGGAAGCGCGAACCGTCCCTCCACTACTCCCATTACACGCAGAAATCGAGGAGGCATAGTTAAAATAAAGATTACGCACGCCCGATCAAATCAAAGTCAGGAAGTGGGACCCACCGCTTGTCATGTCCCGTCAAACTCGCTCACGCGGGTAACTGAGGTCATACAAGCGTCAGCACTGACGTCATCAAAGCTACACAGTGGAAAAATTCGACTACTTTAGTCCTCATTGGAGTCTTCGACTCCACCAAGCACTCGGGGGCTACTCCCATAGGGAGCGCTGGCCGCGCACCCTATGATTTTCTTTTCTTTTTGCAGGAACAAGGACAATCAAAAGAAAACACAAACCACTCGAAATACGGTTCGGCTATGGACATGGGTTACTCCCATAGGGAGCGCTGGAAACAAATTCGACTGAAACAAGCAAGCAAAAGACGACAGCAGTCGCAAATGTTATTTAGTCCCTGCCTGAGTCTTCAACTCAACCAGGCACTCGGGGGCTACTCCCACAGGGAGCGCTGGTCGCGCACCCTATGATTATTTGCACAGAAAACTGTGTGTTGATAACGTCCGCACTTGCAGCTCATGGCGACACCGCCTCACAATTTTTTCCTATAAAGAGACTACGTCTCCTGGTCGCCCGAATCGTCTCCGCGATGATAAAATTCGGATGTCGCGCTTACAGCGTGAAGGTAAGACCTGAATAAGGCCTGGCAACGCATTTAGTTGCGCACTACCAGAAATATATCCGTGCCTACAGGCACGATGAACATGCCTTGACAGATGCGTCGAGTGCTCACACCCGTATAACTAGAATTCGACTCCTGTAAGACCTCCGCGGCCTGAGTCGAATTACGCCAGCACTTTTCCGGATTCGAGTCCGGGGACTCAAGTTCGAGTAGATTGCATTGTTTCACCCTAAGGTGGTTAACTGATACCGGCACTTCGTTTATATCAGGCACGTATATCAACAATCCCTATGGCACAAATAAAAGCAGTCGAAATGTACTCAATCAAGCACTCGAAGACTTCAAAAGTCCCTAGTCGAATCTGCGATTCCACTGGACACTCGGGGGCTACTGACATGGGTATACCCTACAGGTACTCGAGCTTGGTATATACGGTCCAAATACGTACAGGCCCATAGTGTTGCCAAGGCCCGGATGAAAGGACTCGAGTGACTTGCAGACTCTCTATTGCTTGAAGAACAAGAAGAAGCTAAAGATAGAAAGTTTGAAGGGGAAAACCCTAACTTGTAACCAACTCGACCTGCTACCCGAGACCTAGCCTATCTATATAAAGGCTAGGAGGGGGCGGCGAGGAGGACACACGCAACCCTAGTTTCCACAACCCTCGCCAGATTGCATCTGCGCACCATTGTAACTTTCGACTCCTTCGATAATTCCACGAGCAGACAAGCAGGAGTAGGGACCTCTACGAGGCCTGAACCTGGGTAAATCCTTTGTCCCCTGTGTGCTTGTTTGCTAGCCGATAGATGTCCCCAGCGCTCCCTCCTTCTCCAAAACCCAAGTCCATAACAATGGGCATTGATGAGTTAAACCCTCGTCACCATGAGTGGGACAATTCTTTACCAAAGATTTCATTCTTTCCCAAGCTTGAGCAACATGCTCATTATCAAGTTGTTTAAACTTCATTATTTCACTTCTCATGGATATAATCTTAGCAGGAGGATAGTATTTTCCAATAAAAGCATCTTTGAATTTAGTCCAAGAATCAATACTATTCCTAGTTAAGGAATTCGACCATTCTTTAGCTTTTCCTCTCAAAGAGAAAGGAAACAATTTTAGTTTAATAATATCACCATTCTTTAGCTTTTGCATCTCACAAAGTTCAATAAAGTTATTTAGATGGGAAGCAGCATCTTCATTACCAATACCAGAAAATTGTTCTCTCATAACAAGATTGAGTAAAGGAGGTTTAATCTCAAAGAAAGTAGCTTTAGGAACATGTGGAGCAATAGGTCTGCTCATAAAATCATTGTTGTTGGTGCTAGTGAAGTCACACAACTTAGTGTTTTCAAGAGTAGTCATTTTTGGGCTTTTCAAATAAGAAAGCAAACAAGTAAAACTAATTTTTTGTGTTTTTTTGAAGAATGATATGTCCATTTTGCATCACTATTCTATGTCTTAATTCACTATTATTCATTGATATATTTCGTATTGAGAGGTGATACTTATGTTATTTCATCTATTTTTGCATGGTTGATGACTTTTGGAGCATGGACCGCAGCAGTCAGGATTCTGATGGAAAAGGTGCTATTTGGAAGCAAAATTCGCGAAGATAAGAAAATCCGGGAAAATATACGGAAAATCCTATTTTTCCATAAGACTAAGGATGCCAGAAGATGGAGTGGAGGTGGGCCACAGGGGGGCCACACCACCCCATGGCGCGGGCAGGCCTAGGCCGCACCAGGGAGTGGTGTGGCCGCCCTGGCCCACTCCAGCCTCTCCCCTCTGGCGTATATCAACCTCCCGAAACCCTAATACTCGGGGAGCGACCACACAAACATTCCGCCGCCTCTGCGGGGCGGAAAACACCGAGAAAGAAAGATCTCTCCGGCAGACAGATTTCTATCGGGGGAATTCCTTCCCGGAGTGGGAAGATCATCGCCATCAGCACCACCATCAAGCTGGACTTCATCGGGATCATCATCATCATCACCATCAGCACCCTCATCACCATCTCCATATTGCTGTAACAATTGGGTTGAATCTTGCATAGTTCATAGGGGAAACTTTCCCGGTGTTGATTACTCTTTGTAGTTGATGCTATTGAGTGAACCATTGAATTATTGTTTATGTTTAGATTGTTATACATCATTATTCCATCTCTGATCATGATCCATATGATGTCTTGTGAGTAGTTCGTTTTGTTCTTGAGGACATGGGAGAAGTCTTGTTGTTAGTCGTGAAGTTGCGCTGAGAAAGATTCAATAGATTGTTATTTAAGTTGTGGTGTACTTCTTCTAGTGGTGTCATGTGAACGTCGACTACATGACACTTCACCTATATGGGCCTAGGGGAATGCATTGTGTATTTGGCTACTAATCGTAGGGGTTGCCGGAGTGACAGAAACCTGAACCCCCGTTAGGAAACCATTGCACAAGGGACGTAAGGGTCTTAGAGTTTAAAGCTATGGTTAGGTTTCTACCTTAATTAATTTCTTGTACTTACGGATTTTTGCAAGGGGGTTTAATCACAAGTATGTATTTAGTCTTGGATGGGGCGGTACATTAGCACAAGTTCACCCACACAACACTTAGCAAGCTAGAGAAGATTAATCGACTATATGAAGCGAAAGCACTTGACAGTCTTCCCATGTGTCCTCGAGAACGTTTGGTCATCTATAGAAATACAACCAGCTTGTCCTTTGCTGCATAAAGGATTGCACCACTTGCTGCATTCATTCTTACTATCTTTTATTTACTCGTACTTTGTTTACTTGCTATATCGAAAACCCCTAAAAATCAGTTTGCTAAGTATTTGCAGAGAATTCCTGATCCATACCACTAGCCAGCACCTTCTGCTCCTCGTTGGGTTCGACACTCTTACTTATCGAAAATACTGCGATACACCCCCTATACTTGTGGGTCATCGAGACTATTTTCTGGCGCCGTTGCCGGGGAGTGAAGCGCTATTGGAGAGTGGAACTGGTAAAGGAAACTTCTACTGTGAGTATTGTTTACTTCTGCTAGTTGATTTATTTTCGTTATAGATAATTCGCTGAGTTTCTTATTTGGTAATGCTACTACCACTGCTAAGGTGGTAGATAAACCACCACCTGCTGAGAAAGATGTTTGCAAAATTCCAACAAGAATTTTTGATCGTGTTATGGATAACTACTATGTTGGGGATGGAACTATCCATCCCGGTGATCATTTACTCTTCATACACGAATTATGCGGGTTGTTCAATTGTGCAGGTATTACTACAGATCAAGTTAAGAAGAAGTTATTCTCATTATCACTGAAAGGAAGAGCTGAGGAATGGTATAAGCTGCTGAAGAATGGTCAAGCTCTGGAGTGGGAGGAAATAGTGCCTCTCTTTTATTCAAAGTTTTATCCTCCTAGTGAGATTCATAAAGATCAGAATCAAATATACAACTTTTGGCCTCTTGATGGAGAGAGTACAGCTCAAGCTTGGGGGAGATTGAAGTTACTAATGCTCAAATGTCCCATTCATGAGCTCCCCAACAATATTATTATCAACAACTTTTATGCAAGGCTCCCTCTACATGACAAGGATTTATTGGATGCTTCTTGTGCTGGATCATTCACTCGCATGGAAGAAGAAGTTAAATGGGACCTTCTAGATCGTATTCAAGACAATGCTGAAGCTTGGGAGAATGACAAAGGTAGAAATTCAGGTATAAACTATGATTATGAATGCATTGAATCTTTTATGGGAACTGATGACTTTCAAAATATTAAAAATGCTTATGGTCAAGACTCTCAAGCTATTGCTTCTTATTTTAAGGCCTTTGCTTCCTACATTGAAGTGCCTAAAAAGAAGTGGAATAAGTATCATGAACCTTATAAATATATTGCTAAGAGTGTTCCTGCAAGAAGTACTGAAGTTTATACTGCTAATCATGTTTTACCTGAACCTTATATTGAGAAAATGCCTTTTCCAGTTAAGGTAAAGGAGCATTCTATGATAGCTAGTATGGTTAATGAAAGTATGAATAAGGCTGTTGAACCTGATAAACAAATGGTTGATGAACCTATAATAGCAAATGTGAAAGACTTTGTCACTAAGTACGAGGAAAAGGGACACACTATCCTTTGTAATGATACCTCTAATATTGTTTCACATAGTAGTGTTATGAGAGCTAGTATTCCTGTGTTTTCTGTTAGAATAAGTGATCACTACTATGATGGTCCTTGTGATAGCTATATTGTTAAGTTTATGCATGATACTGAAAGTTATTATGAAAGAGGGAAAAGTGTTCTTATGTATCTCAATAATATCAAGTTTCCTCGTTTTATGCTGAAAGTTTTTATGGTGCACTTCTTTTGCCTTCTTATGCAAGTTGCCTGTGGTTTCAATAACTTGTTTGCTTACAAAATCCCCTTGCATAGGAAGTGGGTTCGACTTAAATGTGTGTGTGTTTTTCTTAATGCTCTCTTTCACTTCAATTCATATCCCTATGAGAGCTTCTTCAAAATTATCATGCCCATCTTAATGGCTATAAAGAAAGAGCTTTATGGGAGACAACCCAATTTGTTTTTGGTTTTTGTTTGTTTTTGTTTCTTTGAGTCTTGGAAGTTATTACTTCGGTAATAACCGCTCCTTATCCGTTTTGTTTGGTTTTTGTGTCAAGATCAGCCTCTAATGAGAGAGAAGTAAGATTTGGGGAAGTTGCTGTCCCAAAACATATTTTTGTGCTTCACCATAAAACTTCGTGAGAGATCTCTGTATGTCGGATTGAGCTGTAATTTTATGTGCTTCTGCCCCAGGTTGTTATTTAACTTTAGTTAGTTTTGCACTTTTTATTTGAGCAACAGAAGATTTTCGAAAAAATTGATCTTTACCTGCTGGTCTGTTTTGACAGATTTTGCCAATCTTACATTTGCTTCTTTATTCGATTTCCTTTTTGAATTATTTTTGGGCTTTTGGAAGGAGTTGCTACAGTAGCTTTTGTTTTGATGGTTTTCAGTTGAAGTTGGACTCAAAAGGTTTTATCACTTCACTTATACTAATGTTGCTAATGATAACTGTGTGAAGTTTTGTGTGAAAGAAATTTCCAGGAAGTGGAGATATTGGTGTAATAAGGAAGAGAAAGGTTTTATGACTCAAGTAATAAGTATATGAAGATGAAGATACTGATGATTCAAGTAATGACTCCGGAAGGATCCACTAAATACCAAATTCAGAGACCTGCAGAGTCCGTTTTCAAATAGGTAACAGTTCTGGTAAGAAAAGTTCCGCGAAAATACAATACAACTATATTTTTGCAGTTTTCAGTCGATAAGGAAAGCTACGAAGCGAAAAAGGGACAGAACCGGAGCCAGGGTGGCCCCACCACCCCATGGCACGGGCCCACCCCTGGCCGAGCCACCAGGTGGTGAGGCCACCCAGGACTCCGCCTCCGACTCGTTTTCTCCCAGTACCTTCCTTTTGATATGAAACTTCGTAATATATAACCCCCCAGATCCCCCGAGGTCTGTATATCGTGTTTTTGTCGTGTTTTTGTTTCGATCTGTTTCTATCAGGACATACTCTTTGAAAGCTTAGAAGCACAATGGTGTCCGCCAAGGATAACGGGAAGGAGCCCATGGAGGAAGACCTCCAAGACCCCGGGAAGGAGAAGGATATCAATAGTGAAGATGAAGAAGAGGCAAAGCACACAGACACTACCATTGCAAGCATTGGAGTGGTGGCAAACCCTGCCAGGACTACGTCAATTGGAGGGAAGCTTCCTCATCACCGTTCAGATCCCTGGTCACTTCCTCCACGCACCAAGAATCCCTTCCATACGCTTATCCATGAGCATCAATACCAAAATATGCCCAAGGGGAAATTACCCTCCAATTGGGATTTGCCTCGTTCTAGCCATGCAGGAAAGGAAGACTTCAAGGAGGAAGAGTGGGGAAAGAATAGCAAGAGCTGGAATTCTCAACACGACATGATCATGAGCCACATTGAGAAAAACTCACAGCTGATTCGTAATCTCACCTTCGAGATTGAGGACTTGGGGAAGCTGATTAGAGAGCTCATCGAGAGGATACCACCACCACCAAAGGAGTAATTCGTCATCAGGTTTGGCATCCCCTTGGTTTGTTCCAAGCGTGGGGGAGTGCCGCGGTATCATATCACTATCTTCTATCTTTTTACCTTATTAGTAGAGTCATATCATGAATAGAGGAGTTATTTTGTAGTATGGTTTGCATTATGGAAGTGTCCCCTCTCTCGTTAGATTTGTATCCCTTGTTGTGAGTTGCCGTTATGGAATATTAATGAGACGTTCTATCATCACCCTTTTGCATAGCTTATGTTAGTTTTCAATTCATGGTTATATGATTGATCTTGTTGTTAGTATTGGTAGCACTTTGGGATCATTGAGTTAATTTAGTTGGTTTTGGCAAACCTGGCTCGGTCAATAGTAACACCTTTTTGAGAGTTGAAAAGAAAAAGATAGAAGTACTCTAGAGAAAAATAATTTCATCATATTTCTTTCTTGATTTGCTCATAAGTCTAGTATTCTCTAGTTAAGATCTTTTGTGCTTCCAAGGAAGATTGCATGTTTGTTTTTATCACTTGTATGTGTGTTTGTTTCCTTCAACTCTTATACTTGCTACCCAGCCTTGCTAGCCAAAAACCTGTACTGAGAGGGTATTCTTCTCGTGCATCCACCTTCTTTAAACCAAAGCCTTTGCCATTTGTGTCCACCATACCCACCTAGTAGCATTATTGCTATTCCAAGTAAATTCTTGTTTTATCTACCTCCCAAATTAAACTTGTTATGTGAAAATTAGTGATTAAAGCTCTCACGAACTTGATGGCACACTTTACTTTCTTGCATTTAATAAACTTGAATCATTGGGTCCTTCTTTGTTGCGTATATGCTTGCGCTTTATGAGTTGAAGTTAGCCGAACCATGTATCATGGGGACCGCTTTCAACACCTCCTTGGTACTTGTACCTAGTTGATATCATGTTCTTTTGCTTATGGATCCCGGCGGTGTGAAATAAGAGTGGAACTTGTAAGATCATGGAGTTTATATGTGTGTTAGAGAAACGCCTGGGCTGCTAGCCTAAGCCATGCCTAATCATGGTGGAAACTTGCAGCATAACTATAGTGAGCATTCTATGAAGCATCCTCAATAAAAACCTATGCAAATAGCAAATAAAAAGATCGCTGAGATGCTCACTGTCTGTTTGCCTTGTCATTTTGATATGGGATAGCTCCTGTGTCATGTGCAAGGGGTACCCCGTTGGCGGTTCTCAATGATACGCATGTATTTACAATGACAAGAGCTTGCTCGTGACTGAAGTTGAGTAGCATGAGGATCGGTACTCATAAGTAAGGGGCATGAGATTTCAACTTATAACTTGTCAAGCATATCCTCTTAGTTGTGTCACTTTAACCTTAATCACCTAAAGATGCCTATGATAGGGGCAATGAGAGCTGAAAGCTAGTAAGTATCATAATTTTTGGGAGCTCTTTATGAGACTTGCAATCCTTACTTCCCTCTGCGAAGGGCCTTTCTTTTACTTTGTAGTTGAGTCAGTAAACCTATTCCCTTCTATCTCAGCAAGTACTTTGAGTTGATGTGTGTCATTCATTCATATGGTGATTTATTCAATCATGTTTCTTATGTTCCTTGTTTTGCACATTGCTCTTATCTTGAAGTTTACTACTTTGAAAGCTATCATTGAAAAACCAGCTATTTGTGAACTCCAGCAAATTATCAACTATTCTTCGACCAAGAGCTAAGTTTGCCATTACCAATTATGATTCACTTTATGTATCTTTATTGTGTTTCCTTTACTCATTGCAAGTTGAGTTATATAATAGTGAGTTGTCTTCTAGTATGATCTATGCTTTTGATGAATGTGATGCTTCTTGTCCGTATTCTTTTATTGACTCTTCACTCCATAAACCCGAGGTCATGTTTATTGAGCTCAGTTTCGCTTGGGGACAAGCGAAGTCTAAGCTTGGGGGGAGTTGATACGTCCATTTTGCATCACTATTCTATGTCTTAATTCACTATTATTCATTGATATATTTCGTATTGAGAGGTGATACTTATGTTATTTCATCTATTTTTGCATGGTTGATGACTTTTGGAGCATGGACCGCTGCAGTCAGGATTCTGATGGAAAAGGTGCTGTTTGGAGGCAAAATTCACAAAGATCAGAAAATCCGGGAAAATATACGGAAAATCCTATTTTTCCAGAAGACTAAGGATGCCAGAAGATGGAGTGGAGGTGGACCACAGGGGGCCCACACCACCCCATGGCGCGGGCAGGCCTAGGCCGCGCCAGGGAGTGGTGTGGCCGCCCTGGCCCACTCCAGCCTCTCCCCTCTGGCGTATATCAACCTCCCGAAACCCTAAGAGTCGGGGAGCAATCATAGAAAGATTCTGCTGCCTCTGCGGGGCGGAAAACACCGAGAAAGAAAGATCTCTCCGACAGGCAGATTTCTGCCGGGGGAATCCTTCCCGGAGAGGGAAGATCGTCGCCGTCAACACCACCATCAAGCTGGACTTCATCGGGATCATCATCATCATCACCATCATCACCATCAGCACCCTCATCACCATCTCCATATTGCTGTAACAATTGGGTTGAATCTTGCATAGTTCATAGGGGAAACTTTCCCGGAGTTGATTACTCTTTGTAGTTGATGCTATTGAGTGAACCATTGAATTATTGTTTATGTTTAGATTGTTATACATCATTATTCCATCTCTGATCATGATCCATATGATGTCTTGTGAGTAGTTCGTTTTGTTCTTGAGGACATGGGAGAAGTCTTGTTGTTAGTAGTAGAGTTGCGTTGAGAAAGATTCAATAGATTGTTATTTAAGTTGTGGTGTACTTCTTCTAGTGGTGTCATGTGAACGTCGACTACATGACACTTCACCTATATGGGCCTAGGGGAATGCATTGTGTATTTGGCTACTAATCGTAGGGGTTACCGGAGTGACAGAAACCTGAACCCCCGTTAGGAAACCATTGCACAAGGGACGTAAGGGTCTTAGAGTTTAAAGCTGTGGTTAGGTTTCTACCTTAATTACTTTCTTGTACTTACGGATGTTTGCAAGGGGGTTTAATCACAAGTATGTACTTAGTCTTGGATGGGGCGTTACATTAGCACAGGTTCACCCACACAACACTTAGCAAGCTAGAGAAGATTAATCGACTATATGAAGCGAAAGCACTTGACAGTCTTCCCATGTGTCCTCGAGAACGTTTGGTCATCTATAGAAATACAACCGGCTTGTCCTTTGCTGCATAAAGGATTGGGCCACTTGCTGCATTCATTCTTACTGTCTTTTATTTACTCGTACTTTGTTTACTTGCTTTATTGAAAACCCCTAAAAATCCTTGCTAAGTATTTGCAGAGAATTCCTGATCCATACCACTAGCCAGCACCTTCTTCTCCTCGTTGTGTTCGACACTCTTACTTATCGAAAATACTGCGATACACCCCCTATACTTGTGGGTCATCAAAGAACAAAACAAGCAAACCAAGCAAAAAGAAACTAAGCAAAACAAAAATACAAAGTAAAGAGATTGGATATGAGGGACTCCCCTTGTGAAGATGTCCTTGACTCCCCGGCAACGGCGCCAGAAAATACCTTGATGCGCTCAACTTTTGACGTAGAGCTCGTTGGGAACCCCAAGAGGAAGGTATGATGAGCACCGCAGTAAGTTTTCCCTTAGTTATGAAACCAAGGTTTAATTGAACCAGTAGGATCAAGGAAACACCCCAAAGGTGTTACTAGCTGAGCTTTGCCAGGGCGCACTACCGGTGCTAGTAGCAACGTGGAGACCTACACAACACAACCACAGAACTTTGTCCCCAACTTGCGATGAGGTTGTCAATCTCACCGTGTTTTGCGGAAAACAAAGGATTAAACGTATCGAATGGAAAGAAGTAAAAGTTTGCAGAAAGTAAACACAAAGCAGTAAACAGTTGTAGATTGTATGTAAAGAAAAAGGATCAGGATCCATAGTTCACTAGAGGTGGCTCTCCTTAGATAGATAACATGTTGGGTGAACAAATTACAGCGGGGCAATGGACAAACACCGAGAAAGCAATACATGCATATTCTAATCATCTTGACTCCTCTGAGACTTGATTGGGCATTACAACATAATACATAGACCGCCATCCAACTGCATCTATCACTAATAATCTACCTTCAGGTTATCATCCGAACCCCCTCCAGTATTAAGTTGCAAGCAACAGATTATTGCTATACGAACTGCGTGTAAAGTAAACAATACGATTGTTCTATGAACAAAGGATTGTTGTTTTCTCCCTAGTAGCAACATCACATCTAGTACCTTAGAGATTTCTGTCACTTCCCCAGATTACTAGAGGCATGAACCCACTATCGAGCATAAATACTAACTCTTGGAGTTGCTACCATCTACTTGGCCAAGATAGCTACTAACAACGGAAAGCATGCAAGATCTCAAATAACAAAGACATGATAAAATCAATAATCAATCTGAAATAGCATCTCAATATCCATTGGATCCCCGCAAACACAACATGTATGAATTACTAATAGATGATCTTCATCATGAATGGAACTCACAAGATCTAAACATGAAAGCACAAAGGAGGAGAACCAGCCATCTAGCTACTACATGGATCCGTAGTCCAAGGATGAACTACTCACGCATCACACCGGAGGCTTGCATGGTGATGAAGAAGGCCTCCAGGGTGAATTCCCCTCTCCGGCAGGGTGCCGGGAAGAGCTTCAGATCCCTCCCGATCTAGGGATGAAGATGACGGCGGCTATAGACTCTTTCGTGGATTTTTGATCGGGTCCTTAGGGTTTTCGTCCGGAGGGCAATATATAGGCGGAAGGAGAGGCCGAGGGGGTGCCGGGAGCCACCACACCACCCCCTGGCGTGGGCCCAGCCTGGCTACGCGGCCAGGTGGTGTGGCCAGCCCCTGGCCCTTCTCCGTCTCGTATTCTGGCACTTGATCACTTCCGGAAAAATAGGCACTTTGGCTTTTGTCCCGTCCAATTCCGAGAATATTCATTTTCTGACTTTCCTGGAACCAAAAACAGCAGAAAACAGGCAGCTGGCACTGTGGCTCTTGTTAATAGGTTAGTCCAAGAAATCATATGAAAAGTACTCCAAAGTTGGAACAAAACACAAGAAAGTGGATAAAACAAAGCATGGAACATCAAAAATTATAAATACATTTGCAATGTATCAGTTATCTATCTTAAGGAGAGCCACCTCTAGTGAACTATGGATCCCGGTCCTCTTTTCCTTTACATACAATCTACAAACTGTTACTGCTCTGTGTTTACTTTCTACAAACTATTACTTCCTTCCATTCGATACGTTTAATCCTTTGTTTTCAGCAAAACACGGTGAGATTGACAACCTCCTCGCAAGTTGGGGACAAAGTTATGTGGTTGTGTTGTGCAGGTCTCCATCTTGCTACTAGCACCGGTAGTGCGCCCTACCAAGGCTCAGCTAGCAACACCTTTGGGGTGTTTCCTTGCTCCTACTGGTTCGATTAAACCTTGGTTTCATAACTGAGGGAAACTTGCTGATGTGCTCATCATACCTTCCTCTTGGGGTTTCCAATGAGCTCTACAGCAACATTGAGCCATCAGGGTGCCTGGGCTGCCACACCAACCCCTGGCGTGGGCCAAGCTTGGCCGCGTGGCCAGGTGGTGTGGCCGCTCTCTGGCCCTTCTCCGTCTCGTATTCTGGCTCCAAGTGTCCCCCGGTAAAATAATGACTTTGGCTTTTGTCCCGTCCAATTCCGAGAATATTCATTTTCTGACTTTCCTGGAACCAAAAATAGTAGAAAACAGGCAGATGGCACTGTGGCTCTTATTAATAGGTTAGTCCAAGAAATCATATGAAAAGTACTCCAAAGTGTGGACAAAACATAAGAAAGTAGATAAAACCAAGCATGGAACATCAAAAATTATAGATACATTTGCATTGTATCAGTGCCTTCACTCATCCTATCAAAGTAGTTGTGGGTTTATCTTTCGATATCTCTATGTGGGGACCCTAGAATAGTTGTCCAAAATACCTGTGATGCATTCATTTTATGATCTCATGATCAGTGTGTTGGAAATGGTCACGTATACGGTTCCTTACCATGTTGTACTTGTAATCATGTATGTATATCTCATATATGCATGTGGAGGCTGCCCCCATGCAAACCTAAATCAAACTTGGTATCAGAGCCTTCCCCGTCATCGCTGCATCTCTCTTGTTTTCCTCACGTGCCACCTCCCCTCATCCGCTCGTGCGATGGCGTCCTCTGGATCGTCTTCAGGATCGCTACAACTCTGGCTATTCGGCACCACCGTCACGCTGCTGGCTGCCACAACCGTGGTTCTTCCGTTGTCTCTCCCTCCATCGGCCTCCGCCTCGATCGCGGGAATTTCTATCTCTCGTAGGCTCTCACTGTGACTCACCTCTCTGGTGCTTCCCTTCATGGCTACCTCAACGGTTCCATCGCCTCCCCGAGCAAGACCATCACCAAGAGGACCGGCTGCTGCCACTATCATGGCCAATCCCGAGTATGCGAGGTGGTGGACGAAAGATCTGATGGTCCTTGGGGTGCTCTTGTCTTCCATTACAGAGGAGATAGCAGAGCACCTCATCAGCTATAAATCCGCGGTTGTCATGTGGAGTTTCATCCACGCCATGTTCAATGCGTAGAATTGTGCTGGGGTGCGGCACATCTGACGACAAATTTAGTAGCCTGGGAAGCTCGACATGACCGCCAACGAGTACATGAACAAGGTGAAGGCTCTAGACAACACCATGGTTGTCGCTGGGTCCCTTGTCAACAATGACGATATCATCGACTACATGCTCACCGCATTGGGGAATCCCTTCAACCCGATCGGAGCTTCACTCAGCGTCATGACCACCCCTATCGCGCTCGTTGATTTCTACTCCATGGTTCTCAACTATGAGGAGCTACAGTTGTCACAACAAGAAGATGATGAGGAGTGTACCTCGTCGGCTATCTCCGTGGCGCGGTACGGTAATCCTGCCGCTTTCAACTGTCCACGCGCACCAGACTCGTGGGAGGTTACCTGCAGCAGGAGCAAAGCTATCTTCAAGGGGTCTACCAGCAGCAGCAAGGCGGGCAAGGTGGCCAATACCTCCGTTGTAACAATGGAGGTGGTGGAGGAGGTGGAAATGGCCATAACGGCAACATGCGCTGCTGGTGTCCTCAATGCCAGATATGCAAGAATTGGTGGCACAAAGCTGACAACTATCGCAAACACTTTGACCAGTACTACTCCAGAAGCGACGGTCATTCTAGACCCACGACATCGATCTCCTCCAACAACTCCACACACTAGGTCATGGATTCTGACACTACGGATCACCTTACTAGTGACCTGGAGCGTCTTCATGTTCGTGAGCGATACGGCATCCACGGTAAGGTTCAGGTGGCCAACAGCTCAGGGGTGAGAGATAGGGGTGCACGGGTAGATACGCTTCTATGCGGAAATACACGAAGATGCCGAATCATCCTCACCGTTTTGACTGAAAAATCAGAGACGGATAGACGAACAAAGGGAATTGAAAAGGAGAAGGTCCCTCCACTCCCGAGCACTCCCCCTCACCTCTGCTTCCTCTGCCCCCTCCACTCACGAGGCCACTGCCTAGCTCCCGCATCCAGCATTGGCCGCCTCTGCTTACCCGCCTGAAACCTGCCCAGTAACGATTCATCATTGCCCGCCACCTTGCGCACCCATCCGCTGATGGCTCAGAATATATCGAGCTTGTTGGGGAACCCCAAGAGGAAGGTATGATGAGCACAGCAGCAAGTTTCCCTCAGTTATGAAACCAAGGTTTAATCGAACCAGTAGGAGCAAGGAAACACCTCAAAGGTGTTGCTAGCTGAGCCTTGGCAGGGCTCACTACCGGTGCTAGTAGCAACGTGGAGACCTGCACAACACAACCGCAGAACTTTGTCCCCAACTTGCGATGAGGTTGTCAATCTCACCGTGTTTTGCTGAAAACAAAGGATTAAACGTATCGAATGGAAGGAAGTAATAGTTTGCAGAAAGTAAACACAAAGCAGTAAACAATTTGTACATTGTATGTAAAAGAAAAGGAACGGGATCCATAGTTCACTAGAGGTGGCTCTCCTTAAGATAGATAACATGCTGGGTGAACAAATTACAGTGGGGCAATTGACAAACATCGAGAAAGCAATACATGCATATACTAATCATCTTGACTCCTTTGAGACTTGATTGGGAATTACAACATTATACATAGACCGCCATCCAACTGCATCTATGACTAATAATCCACCTTCAGGTTATCATCCGAACCCCCTCCAGTATTAAGTTGCAAGCAACAGATTACTGCTTTACGAATTGCGTGTAATGTAAACAATACGATTGTTCTATGAACAAAGGATTATTGTTTTCTCCCTAGTAGCAACAGCACATCTAGTACCTTAGAGATTTCTGTCACTTCCCTAGATTACCAGAGGCAAGAACCCACTATCGAGCATAAATACTAACTCTTGGTGTTGCTAGCATCTACTTGACCAAGATATCTACTAACAACAGAAAGAATGCAAGATCACAAATAACAAAGACATGACAGAATCAATAATCAATCTGAAATAGCATCTCAATATCCATCGGATCCCCGCAAACACAACATGCAGAAATACAAATAGATGATCTTGATCATGAACGGAGCTCATAAGATCTAGACATGAAAGCACAAAGGAGGATAACCAGCCATCTAGCTACTACATGGATCCGTAGTCCAAGGATGAACTACTCACACATCACACCAGAGGCTTGCATGGTGATGAAGAAGGCCTCCAGGGTGAATTCCCCTCTCCGGCAGGGTGCCGGGAAGAGCTTCAGATCCCTCCCGGTCTAGGGATGGAGATGACGGCGGTTACAGACTCTTTCGCGGATTTTTGATCGGGTACTTAGGGTTTTCGTCCCGAGGGCATCTTATAGGCGGAAGGAGAGGCCAAGGGGGTGCCTGGGCTGGCCACACCACCCCCCTGGCGTGGGCCAAGCCTGGCCGCGCGGCCAGGTGGTGTGGCTGCCCTCTGGCTCTTCTCCGTATCGTATTCTGGCATCTGATGACTTCCGGAAAAATAGGCACTTTGGCTTTTTCCCGTCCAATTCTGAGAATATTCATTTTCTGACTTTCCTGGAACCAAAAACAGCAAAAAATAGGCAGCTGGCACTATGGCTTTTGTTAATAGGTTAGTCCAAGAAATCATATGAAAAATACTCTAAAGTGTGGACAAAACACAAGAAAGTGGATAAAACCAAGTATGGAACATCAAAAATTATAGATACATTTGCAATGTATCATCCGCCACCACGCTTTGTCAGTGGTGGGGAACATAAGGAGGAGGTGAGCGCGTGAGATGGTGGGGGTGAGAGAGAGGAGGCGGTGTGGGTAGAGATGCTTCTTTGCGAGACTACACGAAGATGTCGCATCATCCCCACCGCTTTGACTAGAAAAATAAGGGGCGGATAGCAAAAAAATGAATTGAGAAGGAGAAGACCCCTACGCTCCCGAGCTCTCCCTCTCACACTCACTCCTCCACTCATGAGGCCACCGCCTCCCATCCAGCACCTAGCATCGGCCGCCTCTGTTTCCTCACCTCGAACCTGCCCAGTACCGACTCAACATCACCCCGACCTCGCTGTCACGCTTTGCCAATGATGAGGAAGATAAGGAGGAGGTGGGTGCGTGGGACGGTGGGGTAAGAGAGAGGGGGAAGCGTGAGTAGAGACGCTCCTATGCGGGAATACGCGAAGATGACGCATCATCCTCACCGCTTTGACTGAAATATCAGGGGTGGATGGCGAAAAAAGAATTGAAAAGAAAAAGGATCGCGTGGCATGCGACCCGTAGCGATTGTCCAGAACACGGAATCACAGTAACCAAATGAAAGAATTGCTAAATGGAAAGCGTGGAGTTTTAACAGGACGAGAAATGGTCACGTTTCATGTCACTTTAACGATTAACATGTATGTATTTTTAAAACAAGACAGAATAAGATGATTTTATTCAACAATTACATATCGGCACCACGTAAGCGTTTTATTTGATTTCACTGTAGTTTTATTTCCAACCGGAATTTGTGTGGTTGTATATGTGAACAAAACTCACCGTTGTATGAGCGCGCACGGCGTGGATCGGATATCCCGAGCGGTCGACAGGTATCAAGCGTAGCTCGAAAAGCCTCGACGTTGATTGCACGCTATGTCTAAACCAGCTACAGAATTCGCAGCTGATGACAGCTGCCTCTTTGTCCTATTGTACTATTTGTCATTTAGTACTCCCTCCTATTCATATTATTGTTCTCAATTTTATCTAGATTTAAATGTATCTAGTTAGGAATTTAGACTAGATGCATTCGAATATAGACAAATTTGAGAACAATAATATGGATAGGAGGAAGTAGAAAAATGTGGATTGAGTTTTTATTAATCTATTATATACTACTCTCTGACCTATATTTGTTGTCTTAGATTTGTTTAAATACGACTGCATGAGTAAAGTTAGATACACCGTATCTAGAGTCAACTAACATTGATCGGGGAGTAAAAAATACACCGATAAACATAGCGAGTCAGGCTACAAATTTCGTCTCACCTTTTGCTGGAACGCCTTGGCCTGGGTGGAGACTTCACGTCTCATCAGCGGCCTCACCATGCTTCTCATCCGCATGTCCAACCGCCCATTCGAGTTGAGCCACATGCAAATTAACTGACTAGGAACATGAGGGTTAGATCTTCTCTGAACAGCACGTATACGGGTGCAATTTTGTACTCCTCGGCGTTTAGTTATGTCTTTCGGTGATATTCCTGTTAGAGTATATTTTATATTGTAGTTTCCCCATATGTTAGGAGGCTTTCTGTATATTTACACATGTACATGTACTATATATTCTGTCATTTGGCCCTCTGGTAATACAAGAGATCTATTATCCTAATATGGTATCAGAGCCGTAAGGCCTTTTTTTCGTTGCCGCCGCCGCCCGCCCCGGCCCCTCGCCGCCGCGCCCGGCCGCTGCCGCCGACCCCGCCGCACCGCCCCCGGCCGCCGCCTCCTCTTCCGCGCCCGCCGCCGGCCCCGCCGCCGGCCCGACCTCGCCGCCGCCGCCGCCGCCGCTCGGATCCGCCCTCCAGCCGCCCGGATGCAGCCTAGAGTGCTGATGATTCTGCTCGGGCTGATTATGAGCGCCAGGTCCAGGACCATTCTACTGCTACTACGACCTACCGGCTGGATCTGGCTGACTACACTCAGTGGATAGATGAGGATGCTCGTGCTGCTGCTGTTCTCACTTCCAGTGTTCTGCCTCAGTATGCTGCTGAGTTCATGGGTCTTCCCACTGCCGCTGCTCAGTGGGCTTTTCTTCGTCAGCGCTATCAGCCGTCTGGAGATGCTCTTTATCTGTCTGTGGTTCGTCAGGAGCATGATCTTAAGCAGGGTGATTCTACTATTGATGATTTCTATACTCAGAGTGCTGCTATTTGGCGTCAGCTTGACTCTCTTCGTACAGCGGTGTGTAACACCTGTCCCTGCTGTCTGATTGTGCGCGCGGATCTGGAGTTTCAGCGCGTCTTTGAGTTCTTGTCACGGCTCCGCAAGGAGTTTGAGCCGCGCCGTGCCCAGCTGCTTGCCCGTGGTCGTGTTCCGCTCTCTGAGGTACTGGCTGAGCTTCGTGCTGAGGAGACTCGTCTTTGTGGTGCTGGTCTTCTTGAGGTTCCTTCTGTTCTTGCTGCTCGTGGTCCCCCCGTGCTGCCGGCTTCGTCGCGGTCTCTCGCGCCGCCGTTACTTTCTGCTCCACCGGCCCAGGGTCAGAGTCAGTCTCGGCAGCCTCGTGGCTCTCGTCCTCCCTGTGCCCACTGTGGCAAGCCTGGCCACGATATCTCTGGTTGCTGGACGCGGGATCCACGCTTACGTCAGCAGTATCTTGCTCGTCGCCAGTCTGGTTCTTCAGGATCTTCTGCTGTTGCCTCTGGACCTCCTGCTGGTGCTCTGTCTGATCAAGATATTATTCGTGGTCTTCATAGTCTGCTCGCTGCTACAGGGTCCTCCTCGTCGGGTACTGCTGGTTCTGTGCCTAGTTCTTCTGGCACCGTGCGACCATCACCTTCTACACAGTCAGGTATTTCATCCCCGTGGTATCTGGATTCTGGAGCTTCTTTTCATATGACTTCTGCATCTTCAATTCTTTCTGCTCTTCGCTCTCTTATTTCTCCTGTCCGTGTTATTACGGCTGATGGTACCTCTCTTCCTGTTTCCAGTCGAGGCACCCTCTCTACTTCCTCCTTCTCTGTTCCTGATGTTTCTCATGTTCCCAGCCTTAAGATGAACCTTTTTTTCTGCTAGTCAGCTTACTGATTCTGGTTGTCGTGTCATTCTTGATGCTGATTCTTGTCCTATTCAGGACCGTCGTACATAGGCTCTGGTTGGAGCTGGCCCTAGCAGCATTGAGTCTCCGGGGCTATGGGAGTTAGACTGGCTTCGCGTTCCTTCCGCTGACACTTCTTCTGCCACTTCTCCTGCGGTTGCTGCTTCTGTCACTGGCTCGTTTCAGCAGTGGCATCATCGGCTGGGTCATCTTTGTGGCTCCCGTTTATCATCCTTAGTTCGTCGTGATCTTCTGGGGCTTGTCTCAGGAGATGTGTCGTCGTTACATTCGTGTCAGGGTTGTAGGTTAGGTAAACAGATTCAGCTTCCCTATCCTACTAGTGTGTCTGTATCTCAGCGACCTTTTGATTTAGTTCATTCAGATGTGTGGGGTCCAGCTCCCTTTGCTTTAAAAGGGGGCCACCGATACTATATTTTGTTTATTGATGATTTTTCACGGTACACCTGGTTATTTTTTATGCGCTCTCGCAGCGAGGTGCTTGCTATTTATCAGCGCTTTGTGGCCATGGTTCGTACTCAGTATTCCACGCCTATTCGTGTGTTTCGTGCTGATTCTGCAGGAGAGTATATCTCCCAGCACCTGCATGGCATCCTTGCTGAGCAGGGCACCCTTGCTCAGTTCTCGTGTCCCGACGCCCATGCTCAAAATGGTGTCGCCGAGCGTAAGCATCGTCATATTCTTGAGACTACCCGCGCTATGATGATTGCTTCCTCTCTTCTGCCGCATTTCTGGGCTGAGGCTGTCGCTACGTCGACTTACCTCATTAATATCCAGCCTGCAGCTGCTCTTCAGGGTGGCATTCCTCTCGAGCGTCTCTCTAGCTCCTGTCCAGACTACTCGACTCTTCGTTTATTTGGTTGCCCTTGCTATGTCCTTCTCCCTCCTCGTGAACGCACCAAACTAACCGCTCAATCTGTTGAGTGTGTTTTTCTCGGCTATAGTGATGAGCATAAGGGCTATCGCTGTTGGGACCCCGTTGGTCGTTGTATGCGCATCTCTCGTGATGTCACGTTCGATGAGACGCGTCCTTTCTATCCTCGCCCCACCTCTGGTACTTACCCAACGGATGATCTCTCTTTTCTTCTTTTTCCTGATACACCTTCCGCTATCTCTTCTCCTCCACCTCCTCCTTCTGCTGCGCCTCCTCTGTCTTCGGCGTCATCCTCTCCTCCGTCTAGTTCTCCTAGTTCTCCTCGGTCTCCAGCTTCGGATCCTTCCTCCGCGCCTCCTTCTTCCTCCTCTTCTGATGAGTCATCTTCCGCGGATGAGCTTCCTTCCTCACGACCTATTCGTCAGCGTCGTGCTCCAGACCGGTACTCCCCTAGTCAGTATGGTCTCTCTGTAGTCTCCGAGCCGACTTCCTATCGGGATGCCGCGTGTCATCCTGAATGGCAGCTTGCCATGGCTGAGGAGATCGCTGCGCTTGAGCGCACTGGCACCTGGGATCTTGTCTCTCCCCCTTCTGGTGTTCGTCCTATCACGTGTAAGTGGGTCTATAAAATTAAGACCCGCTCTGATGGATCTCTTGAGCGCTATAAAGCGCGTCTTGTGGCTCGTGGTTTTCAGTAGGAATATGGTCGTGACTATGATGAGACCTTTGCTCCTGTGGCCCATATGACCACTATGCGTACTCTTCTTGCTGTTGCTTCTGTCCGACGCTGGTCTGTGTCCCAGCTTGATGTTCAGAATGCTTTTCTTAATGGCAAGTTGAGTGAGGAGGTTTATATGCAGCCTCCTCCTGGGTATTCTGTTCCCGATGGGATGGTTTGTCGTCTTCGACGTTCCCTTTATGGCCTGAAACAGGCCCCTCGTGCCTGGTTTGAGCGTTTTGCCTTTGTGGTGACTGTTGCTGGTTTCTCTCCTAGTTCATGATCCAGCGCTTTTTGTTCACACTTCACCTCGTGGACGCACTCTTCTCCTTCTCTATGTTGATGGTATGATCATTACTGGTGATGATCCTGAGTATATTGCCTTTGTCAAGGCTCGTCTTCGTGATCAGTTTCTTATGACTGATCTTGGTCCCCTTCGCTACTTTCTTGGGATTGAGGTTTTCTCCACTTCTGATGGGTTTTCTATCTCTCAGGAAAAGTATATTCAGGATCTTCTTGCTCGGGCTGCTCTTGCGGATGAGCGCACCGTTGAGACTCCTATGGAGCTCCATGTTAAGCTTCGTCCTATGGATGGTGATCCTCTTCCCGATCCCACTCGTTATCGCCATCTTGTTGGGAGTCTTGTTTATCTTGCTATCACCCGTCCTGATATCTCTTATCCTGTTCATATTCTGAGCCAGTTTGTCTCAGCTCCTACCATTGTTCACTATGGTCATCTCCTCCGTGTCCTTCGTTATCTTCGTGGCACGATTACTCGTCGCCTTTTCTTCCCTCGTTCTAGCTCTCTCTAGCTCCAGTGCTACTCGGATGCTACGTGGGCGAATGAACCTACGGATCGTCGTTCAGTTTCTACTTACTGTGTGTTTCTTGGTGGTTCGCTTGTTGCTTGCAAGACAAAGAAACAGGTAGCGGTTTCTCGTTCGAGTGTTGAGGCTGAGCTGCAGGCTATGGCGTCGGTGACTGCTGAGGTGACCTGGTTACGGTGGTTGCTTGCAGATTTTGGGGTCTCTATTACGACACCCACTCCACTTTTTTCAGACAGTACAGGTGCTATCAGTATTGCACGTGATCCGGTCAAGCATGAGCTGACCAAGCATATTGGTGTTGATGCTTTTTATACACGTGCTCAGGTGCAGGATCAGGTTGTTGCGCTCCATTATGTGCCTTCAGACTTGCAGTTGGCAGATTTCTTTACAAAGGCACAAACCCGCGCTCAGCATGATTTCTTACTCTCCAAACTCAGTGTTGTGGATCCACCATGAGTTTGAGGGGGGGGGTGTTAGAGTATATTTGTATATTGTAGTTTCCCCATATGTTAGGGGGCTTTCTGTATATTTGCACCTGTACATGTACTATATATTCTGGCCTTTGGCCCTCTGGTAATACAAGAGATCTATTATCCTAACAACTCCCTCCGTTCAAAAATATAAGATGTTTTCGCTTTATGAATCAAATGTATTTAGACGTCTTTTAGTGTATAGGTTCGTAGAGGTTCAGATTGAACCTATACACTAAAAAGCGTCTAGATTCATTTATTTCACAAAGCTAAAATATCTTATATTTCTGAACGGAGGGAGTACATGTTGGATACTTCTACTCCCTCCGTGCACTAACCTAAGAGCATCTCCACGAAAGCTCATCCGGCTCGGCATCTCACAACGATTGTGAGGTTGCTGCGCCGTCGACGAAAGGGGTCAATCCCTGAGTGGCTAAGTCTACTCTAGGGCCGGTATATCCTTGTGATAAAAGAAGATGACGGCTCACTTTTTAACGGACTCGCTAGGGTGATTCCTAAGATACACTCGGTTTTGCACAAGCACTAAGCTAAGATTTTCGGTGTTACATAGAGAACATATGCTAGATGGAGAGTTTATCCGAGTAAAATAATAATGCCGAGAAATCCCTCACAGAGTGCAGCGTGACTTGCTAAGCTCAAAAATACTATTCAGAGGAAGATTGTGGAGTTCCACTCCATAGTATCGTGAGTACCTCAATGTGAGAGCCGATGCCACTCTAAGAAGAACTTCGAAGGAGGAACGATGAAGCCACTGTCGATGTGAGAGCCGAAGTGGATCCGCTCGTCGTCGAGGGGCACCGGGAACTCATCTCCAGTGGTGCACCGCCATGAGCCCACTCGCAAAACTATGCCTTCAACGAGGCCATTGCCAGACACAATTAATTAAGACCGGACCTTGGATTTTCAGCATACAAGGTAAGATTAGAACTCCTAATGTGTTATTGCTCCAAAAAATAGCCGCCGCTGAGAGTCAAACGTCACGCAGCCAGCTACTCGTCGCCACAAGGACTAAAATCAATATTGGTTCCCTGATGTTCCAGCTTTCCTGATATTGTCCACATTAGATTTCTCCATGGATCGTCGAACACATGACATGTGATGATAACATATATCAGAGCTCGCAACGCTCCCGCTGAAACCAAACAGCAAGAAAAAACATGGCTACGTCCGACCAAATTCAATCGATCTAGCAATCTATAGGCATAGTCGCCCATATGGGAGTTCGCCGGCGGAGTCTTCCCGAACTCGCTGCTCTAGACCAGATCATTGAGAACATGCAGCCAGCAGATCTTCATCTTCGTACGGAAAAAATCCTAGGACGACCTCCACCATTATTCAGGTCGATCTAGCAATCCCCACACTACCGGCCGGCTTCCGGTGAACAGAATGAGCAGATCAGCATTCAGCCCTTTCAAAGCTTTGGTTGAACCCACAGATCCTTTAGAAAGAGATCGAGATGCAGCGTCGCCACCCCTCTTCCAAGTCTGCACCGCACATTCATTCCATATGGGCATGCTACTTTTACACGTGTTGTCCAGATTCTCATGTTTGACACGCTACTAACTCTAATTCTGGTCTGGCTATGGTTAAGACAGCGCGCGATACATGTTTTTCCAATTCCATGGGAGTAGTTCCTTTAGTTTTTAGCAGGACTGGAAAGACGTTTTGACTTAATAGCCTGACACGTAGCTACACTCAAGGCAGCGAAGGATTGCTGACACGTAAGGGAGAGAGAAGGGAGCAAGGGCCTCATCGCTGGCTAGTCTCCTTCCTCTTCCTCATCCATGCGGGCGTGTGCGACACTACTACATTTCCCTTTATATACCTCCCTCATCCTCCTCTCCTGGCCAATGCAACTGCCAGTATTCACTTCCACGACGGAGAAGAAGGCAGAGGCTAGAGTCTAGAGGGTATGGATGATATAAGGGTGGCGGTTGTAGGCGCCGGCGTGAGTGGGCTGGCGGCGGCGCACGAGCTGGTATGCAGGACGGGAGGCGGCAGATGTAGGCCGCGTGTCACTGTGTATGAGGCGGAGGAGAGTCTGGGCGGGCATGCTAGGACCACCCAAGTCGACGGCATCCACCTCGACCTCGGCTTCATGGTCTTCAACCGGGTACCAATAATACACCCCTCCTCCCTGCTCCTTCTCTTTTTCTCGTTGCCATTCTCATCATTCCACGTGCTACCGCAACGTACGGTACCAATTTTTTTTAAAGGAGTGCCTCCAAAGGGAGGCTTCACATATATTGCAAGCGGTGGAAGTTACAAAAGATTACGATGAACCCCATTAAATATCAAGAAACACATAGGTCCCTGATATACGTAGAAAAGACCTCACTGAAAAATATCGATAGACAAACTGATTCTTCCTCTTCTCCACCACCGAGCCAGAAGACAGGCACGCCACCATTATGCACAGGGCGGGGACATAACCACTCGCTCCTGAGCCGACGAGCAGTGCGGCGACCTTGGATGTCCGATGGCTATGACCCACCGCCGAGGTAATGCTCAAGAAGATAGCCTCCCAACTCCACTACTGCCTAGCACCGAAACTTGCGGAAGATGCCAGCAGCAGGGTTCTTTACCAAACCCGACGTACGGTACCGAATGTACCCTTGTACGGAAATGACTGGCATATACTATGCGAATAAATACATTACACACTCGATCATCGGTCTGTTCTTTTCTGAGTTGATTGTTTAGACCTTGTGTGGAAACTGCAAACGTACCTCGGGCTAGCTACATGTATCCCTTTGTTGAAAGATTTTGAAACAGTATTCTAATATTTTAGAAAATTCTGAAAACAATTCTAGATCTTGATAAAGATGTATTCTACCAGGGTGCGGAAATTTCATATCAAAACACCCTGTATTTAGGGCCACACAAAAATGATAATTATGATAAAATTTGCAATGGTGGTATCCCCATTTTTGTCATGTTTGCAATGTCCTAAAATATAAGGTATTTCGAGGCATATTGATAGAAATAGAATACATCATTGCCTCCATCTTGAATTGTTTCCATGATTTTCTAAAACTTTAAAATATCATTCTTATAAACTTCAATAAATTACTAAATCTCCTTTTTTTTGCGCGTAGCTAGTTAGTTAATCTTGACATCTAGTGAACGTACTACCATCATATGACAATTGTGGTCCAAGACGAGACACATGTGGTTCTCTGTCAGCATCACTCGGTCCGGTTCCTATTGGCTTGCTTTTAAGCTTGCTCTCTTTTCCCTTGTCTCGTCTCCGTCGACCTATAATACAGGTCATGCTTCACTGCAACTGATTGGACTAACCAATGGTCGATCTCTGTCTCTGCGTTAGTCTGTCACCTTGATTCTCAACCATTTTGCTTGTCTGCACGCCCTTTTTGCTAGACCCTGCTGTGCGTCCCCAGTCCCAGCGTCACCCGTGTCCCAAAATAAGTCTCTAAGGGTATCTCTACCGGTCTGACCCAAACGGGCGACCCAAACGATCAGTTTGTGTCCGTTTGGATCGGCCCACAGTCGCTTTGGGATCGCGGTCCGTTCAGTCTGGCCAACCACACCCAGTGGGCAGTGGCCCAACCCATATGTCCATGTCCCCCCGCTGTCACCGCTTGACACCCTAGCGATATGATGTTAATGGCGACACGACATCGGCTATCGGCGCCAGCGGCTTTCGGTGCGGCCAGCGTTTCCCGCCATTGTAACTTTCCGTTTCCCGCGCGCGCCTCCCCGACCGTTTCCCGTCTTCGCCATCGTCTATAAAAGACGGCCGCGCGGCGCGATTCAGACAACAATCCTAGCCAGAGCAACCACCGCCGGAAAAAAGCTCCTACCGCAGGCATGCCTCGCCGCAAGATCACCAACTAGACCAAGATTAGGGAGCTGTGTTGCACCCGCTTCCAGGACGCCGACGTCGACGCTGTCGACCTCCAAGCCGCGTTGTTGTCCCAGCGCATGGCCGAGACGGAGGTGGTGGCCTTCGAGGAGGAAGGTCGTGTGGCCGACGCGGCACTGGAGCAGGTGTTGGAGGCGGCCGCACAGGTGGCGGCCCAATGGGTGGTGTGTGAGGTTCACCACGTCGCAGCCAAGGAGGCGGTGGCCAAGGAGGCCGCATTAGGGGCCCTCCGCGAGATCCGCCACGAGGCTGCCATGGTCACACTGGAGAAGGTGGCCAAAGAGGCCGCTAAGGTGGCCATCCGCGAGCTCCGCCAGGCCGCCGCCACGCGTAGTGCGGTGGAAGCGGCGGAGCATGCCGCCAAAACGGCGGCGGAGCAGCTGCGAGTGGCTACGGCCGTCGAGGTGGCGAGCGCGTGGGCTCTCGTTGACGGGGACGACATCAAGGTGGTGGACGATGACGAGGAGGGGGAGGAGGTGGATCAGGTGGTGGCGGAGGAGGGGACGGGAAAGGAGGCGATCGCCGTCCCCCTGCAGATCGTGCAGACTCTCGGCCCCAACGAAGCTCTGGTGATGGTGGCTCCCTTGGCAGCGAGGGTGGCCACGACGGTGGAGGTAGAGGACCAGGAGGCGAGGGACCACTGGGCGGCCGAGATGGAGAAGGCCCTGGCCAACCGGGCAGCGGTGGACCGCGCAGACAGGAAGGAAGCTCGTAACCGAGTGAGCGAGCGTTACCACGATCGCCTCCAGCAGAAGGCCATCTGGTTGGCTATGGCGGCGATCGACGGTGCCAGTGGCTGCGGTGGCAGCGGCAACGGCGGCCAGTAGTCGTAGGGACGACCTTCTCCATCAGCAGTAGTAGTAGTTCTTATTTTTAGTTTTTTTAAACGAGCCTTTTTGTAATCGGCAGAGGTTAATCTAATGGAAATCCAGTTTAATTATTAATGTTTCACTTACGTACGGGCCCCGAGCGGCCGATAGGCGGACACACGCACGGTGCTTGCGCTGTCCGGGCCGACACATTGGTCACGCAAATTTGGTGCGCCGATGGGTCGAGCCGGACGCGTGATCCGGATGGGTCGTGCCACTGGGAGGCCGCACACGCCCCACACGTGTTGGGTCGGCCCGGTGGAGACGCCATAATCGAAGTCTTTGGTACAAACAACCCGTTCTTGCTACACAATGTCCTCCCTGTAGCAGAAGACAGTTTCACCTAAAAATAGAATAAAAAGACTAGAACTCGTCGAGATTTTGACGCAGACGTTGCCGGAGATTTTGTAGCAAACACGGCTTCGCCAGAGATTCGCTGAAAACTTTCGCAAGGAGACCTCGTAGCAAAAAATTATGTTGTTGTAGCAAAACCACAAAACAGTTGTAGCAAATAAAATGTCCTATTGTAGCAAATCCGTCTTTGCCAGAGACATCGTCTGAGACCACACCTAAGATCTCGTAGTGAAACCTATAAACTATTGTACCAAAACAGTTGTAGCAAAAAATTATAACTTCTTCATCTTTAGTCTGTACAGTTTCTTTCCTCATTAATAGAAAAAATTACACCGTTCCCCTACGGTAATGTGGTTCAAAAAAATTATAAAAGAAATCCGACACCGCATCTAGCACGATCGGAGGGTCTCGTAGCGTCGCCTCCGGCCTACATAGCAAACCCAATGCCCACATGCATCACCTCCACCGACCACATGTACTACAACCTAATGCCGTTTGTAGCAATACCGCAGTCCGCACATAGCAGCGCTGATGGTCGCACATAGTTACCCTTGATAGCGATGTAGCAAAAAAATTATACTGTCATAGCAAAATCATAAAATGGTTATAGCAAAAAAATCAAAAACTATACACTAGTACAAACACGTTACTTAGAGAAGATTATAGTCCATATGTCTTAGCCGGTTTCTCGTTCCATCTCAAGCACATAACCTCTAAGAGCACACCAATCTGAGCCGATTTTCTGTTCCGGTTCTAAGATACACGACCTCAAACGGTCCAAAAATGTAAAGGCATCTAAGATATACGACCTAGAGACGACTATTAGTCTTGACCGCTTGCAAGAACTCCTCACCCTCAGACAGCTTCTAGTAGGGACCATCTCTAATAGGTAGTCACCCGGAGTTGGATTCAAATCAAGACCGTCTCTAGAACAAGGATGCCTCCAAGCGATAGTTATTCATGACCGCCTGCAACAGTATGTAACTTGATGCGGCTGGTTAAAGTGACCATCTCCAGTACATATAAACCCTTTTAAATAGTACACATAAAGCATAGCACACATGACACATAATCATGATTCACCAGTCAAAAAATGATATAAAGATTAGCTCAAGTATTTAGCAGACAGCCAAAAGAGACCATTATATTAACAATTAACTGTAGCCATATAGTTGGGGAAGTTAATACATATTTAGGCATTACATTATGGCAGTACAAACAACGTGAAGTTCATACATGAAACACACATAATTAGCACTCTCTAACAACCAGCATTGTATTTACATGAATCACAAACGGATCTACGGTAGGATTTTTTGCTCATTTGTATAATGAAATTTTATAAAATAAGTGGGCTGCCCGGTAGAAGCTGCTCAACCAAAATATGTACCTCTTCATTATCTTTTTCATCAAAGCAAAAAAAGACAATGCTATGCTACTTTAAGTTAAAGCTTCTCACAACTTTCTCCCATCCAGTCGTCAATATTGTATTTCCCATAGCTCTCATCTTCTTGTAGTTCATTTGCCAAACATGGACATCAATAGGTTCGTCAAGGCGATTTTTTAGCTATTTTTTTGTGAACTTAGCTCCAAATATCTGCGCAAGTACAAATAATTGAAGAATTAGCATTCTCGTGATTACTAGAAGTAATTAAATATCACATGCTAGCTCGTTGATGACATGTGCAAGAATATATCATCTTACCAGATTTCACTTCTTTTTCATGACAGATGAATAGGGCAACATTTAGATATAATACTTGATTTTTGGTGGAAATTCGGGATCACACCATTCTAAAAGGAAGTCTACATGAATTTATTTTAAATATATGTCATTTTCAAAAAGACCCTGCTTATCAAAATCAGTGATGCCTTGTGTAGAGACCCTGATGCAACAATACATAAAATTTTCAATACGGTGGAATAGTCATATCTACCTCTAAACACATAAAGATAGATGACTAGAATTTTGATGTTCTTTGATACCTCTAAACTCAAGCCTCTTAGTGGGATCTTCATCTGATGACTGAAATTCAAAACTGCCAAAGCTAATGACAACATTGTCATCGTTAGATAGCATTATTGCATCATCACTATATGTCCTTGTCTGTTAAATAGATACATATATTGAACATCTTAATACAATCAAATATAAGAATCAAATGGACGTAAAACATAAACACATTCTCGTTATCGTACATTAATCATATTCATTTGTAAAATATTTGAGTACATATACATCTAAGATAATAAAAAGCAATCACATTTATAGAATTTGAAATTCATCGAATAAACAATATGCAAGCTGACTAATGAAGTGATAATTAAATCTATATTGCTAGAAGGACAACGAATAATGAGAAATCAATAAAGGATTGCAGATTTTGAGACGTATACAAGGGAAAAGAGCTGGGACAGATAGATGCCACCTGGGGGATGCTCTCCCGACACCGCCTTCGGGTCTCTGCAGTTAGGAAACCCTGAACCCTAAATCTAGAAGAAAAATGGAAAATTTAATGCCCAAATTCCTAAATCAAAGCTATATTTAGGATTTTTGGGGTTTGATTTCATGCATACATACCTAGATAACGAATGAATCCTCGGAGGCGACGGAGAGTGTCCTCGGTACAGAGGACCGGAGAAAGGGGGAGGATAGGCAAGGGACTGGAGGCCGCAGTGGTGGAGGGCGACGACAGCGGCGGTGGTGAATAGTGGGGGGTCTGGGCGGGCGGGGAAAGAAAAATATGGAACATAGCTAAAATATTTGTCCAAATATTTCAGATCTTTGCCACTAAGTACTAACCTTAGATGGCTGCAAAGGGAAAATTTCTCTAAGAACCTCCGTCGTCCGAGTATTTCATATTTTGCCGCCAAGTACTTCTCTCATACGGCTAGAAATTAGGATTTTCTCGAATACATGTTTCTTTCATGATTAGGTCAACAATATTCAAATTCCTTTTGAAATTTGAAAAGTACTAATTTAAATTTATTTTTCTAGCAAACTTTGTTCGTTTGAATTACATGTTATATCAACACAAAGAAAGTAGAGGGAGAAGAGGCGCATTATAGATCAAAAAATTGGAAGATGAGATCAGCGGCCTAGAACAGTTATCATACTATAAATAGCTAACATTAATTTGGTCCAAACATAGAGATGAAACTAGCCATTACTTAAGTAGCAACAAGTTGTTTTGGACAATCTAGCAAACTATATTATTAATGTAACTGGGCGAACCACTCCGAGTATCACTCCTACGAGTTTGAGGCCGAGTCCGAGTCCGGCAGCAACTCAGAATCTAATGGCGACACCAAAATATTGATGATGGTGATGATGAACATCACGTGCAGGTCCCTGCGCGTGGTCAACCTCGAAGTGATGAGTATGGCTTGTCTAATTTGGAGATGCTCGTTTTGGAGAAAGTTCTTTCACCCGTCAGCGGTGAAGGAGATGCGGCCGTCAAAATCCGTCTTGTACTCGACGGTATTGATGCCAGCTCGTACTCCATCGCGTAGTCCAACCAAGCCATCTTGAGGGATTTCAATATGGTAAACCATATCCTTAGATAATTTCTACGATGCAAAAGTAAGATAACGCAATGCTACGTGCAACCATTATCATTATCTATGAACACAAGAAAAAAATAAAGTAATAGATCGATATATATATATATTTATACGGTGACATGATATATGTATCATAAGGCACCTCTCGACATTCATCCTTGTGAAATGGGTGACAAATGGCACCCAATAAAGGGAGTACTTGGAGGTGATCATTCGTTGGAGGTGATCATTATCACCATCACCAACTGACCATCTCCGGTGAGATGGTTATCAACAATGAACTGACACCAGCCTCCACCTCCCAATCTAGATCTAGTTGACTATTTTGCACTTGAACCTTGCATTGCATGGGACAGTCTGTGCACCAAAAGCACACATTATATTAATGGTTTTAATGCTACCCAGGTATGGGATGAATTCCTTGTAAGAAATAGTACGAGTTTTAAAAATATACCACTGATTTTTCAAAATAATCAGGTACGAGATGAACACTAAATAGTGACACAGATAACAAGATTATTTCCTTGCAGCGAGTCTTGCAAACTTAGAACGTTGGCATATATCCTATACAATATATAAAATCACAAGTGATTAGTTAATTTAACTAAATACTAAATCTCTAGTTATATATTCTCCGCTAATTCTAATCTCTAGTCACAATTTCTAACAACAAAATTATCTAACACTAGATTCACACACTATCTATGGTGGGGCGACACTCACCGTCGTGGTAGGGGGGGTCGGCTTCGTCGATGCGGGCGGCGTCTGTGGGGTCAATGTCGATCTAGACATAGAGGCGGTGGGTGTGGGATATGAATCTAGGAGAGAAGAGGCCGGCGGGTGGGGGATTTATTAACGTCAGTATCTAGGTTCTTCAGGACCGACCCTTGTTAAAAATAAATATCATATGCCAATTGTGGTCCACCCTCTCTCTCTCCAAGTCGAGACACAACATGTGGTTCTCTGTCAGCATCTCTCAGTCCAGTTCCTATTGGCTTGCTTAAGCTTGCTCTGTTATCCCTTGTCTCGTCTCCGTCGCCCTATAATACAGGTCATGCTTCCAACTGATGGTCGATCTCTGTCTGTGCGTCAGTCTGTCACCTTGATTCTGAACCTTTTTGCTCATCTGCACTCATTTTTTGCTTGCTTTGTTCTACCCTTTGTCAATCAATAGTAAACCTGTTTCATAAAGAATTCTATATAACATGCTGCCGAACTAGGATTTGCAGCACCTGACACCTGTTTTCTAGGATTTTGAAAATTCGAAAGGTGTACTCTTGAGTTTCAAAAATCATAATTTTTTCCTTGGATACCTACACATGCGTGTATATTTCACTGAAGTTTCGGTGAAAAAGGCCTTCTACTTTGAGCTAGAAAAAAAACTTGTGCTGTATATAGGAATAAAAACACTTTTCCTCCCAAATTTTGTCTTTATAGCCCAAAATACTACTACATAATTTTGTACAAAAATGTGGTTTCATGCTGGATGTGTATACCTTTCCCATTTTTTCTGAGACTTCCTGAAAAATTTCTGTCTATTGTCATCCGATTAGATATAAATAGTGTTTATTTACATGGGAGTTTGCAAAGAAAGAAAAAGTTCGATGATAAAAAACTAAACTGCACACTTGTGCTCAGTTTAGAAAGCAGGAAAATTTTAGACTTAGAAATACATTTTTGATTTATTTTGAAAACTACGCACACTAGAGATCAGGTCCTGTTCTGGGTTTCTTAAAAAAAAACGAAATGGGGAGTGGAGCCCTAGCCTCTGCATCAAACGATGCACACAGCCTTTATTTATTATTAGAACCCCATTGTTTGGCAAAGGTCATTACAAAGATCATACAAACCAGAACCGTCAAAGCAAAACACTGAGCAAAAAATGATAACCGTATCGCCAGCTCCCCAACGAGATGTATCAAACCCCTATCTACCTATTTCGGCCCCGTCTCATGGTCACCCACACTGTTGCCACTCGCCAAGAGAAGCTAGAGTTCATTGGCGCGGCGGCACGAACTCAAGCAAAAGGAGCTCTAGAACCACACAACATATCCATGGAGTTGCGCCCACGCATACGCTCCGGATGTCACCGCCTTCATAATCTTTCGCCAACCCGTCGTCAGCATGTAGATCGATACGCAGACTCTCGCCACACCAGCCACCGACACCACCTCAGTGCCAAGCAGCACCACCCCCCGCGCGCTAGCCGCTCCATCCCTCCTGCCGCTTCTATCCAACGCTGCTTCACAGGTGATGCTCCACAGGCGATGCTCCAGGTTTCTTGATATCTGCCTAGCTAATTAAATGTCATACCACTCTTTTAGGCCAGTCATAGTGGATAGTATCAAATACTAGTATCATGCATAGTGCATGATATTAGGATTATAATTGCATTATAATGCATCGTATCATATAATATAATCATAGTATCGTCAAATTTATTTATTTGTGGAATCTTAATGAAAAAATAAGTCATTTTGGCATTATTTTTTCTATCTCTATTTTCTATGAAACAAAAAAAAACCTATTCTACCACTACTATCTCTTTCATTATTAATTTCAATGACACATCAGCTTTTTACATGCATGAAAGACATGATACTAGCTATGTTACCACCACTATGACTAGTACAAAAATCCTCGTTGGGGGCGTTGCAAAATCGCTATTAGCGGCTGCCAGATGACACGGTACCAACATGGTGCCACTGATAAGGCATACCGGCAGCGTTACCCCGCCACTCTGCAGGTATCGCCACATCAATAGCGTTTGTGTCGGCATGCTACTAGTAACATCTCCTAGCGGCATTGCAACCACAAGCTGTCAATTCGTATTTTAATTTTTGTCGATGGGAAATTCGTTCCCGCCACATATTAAACAAACAAACTTAAACCTTGCAATTAAATTAAATAACACCACATAAATTGAATTGTGAATTTCATTCAATATCTGGGTTATACTTTCCGTATATACCCCCGGCTAGCAGTTATACTCGGAGACCAGGGTGGCCCGCTTGGGTTAGAGCCTATGCCTCCGCGAGCGGCCCATTGAAAGAGACATACGGAGGCCCATCTGGCTACGTGAAGGCCTAGAAGAGTTACCGACTTAGGTCGGAAACCAGAAGACTTGGCATACAAGATCTAGTAGTTACCGACAATGTTATAATTTGTACCGTAGCGGGATAGAATTCCTCTAGCCAAAAAACCGAGATCTAAAATATTCGAGTTTATTTCCTGCCCCTTTGGGTATAACTAAAAAAAAGAGCATGAACATCGGTAGGCTTGTGAGGACAAAATTAATAAGGACTAGTCTATCTCCATAGGAAAGCATCTTGTCAATCCAACTATTGAGCTTTATCTCAAAACGATCCTCTACCAGTTCTCACTCGCTGTTTTCTAACTTACAAAAATGAATTGGGAACACATATATCTAAATGGAAGAGACCCTATGTCATTCCCAAAAAGTATTTTGTATTCTTTCTTAACTTATTTTGCCTTGCCAAAGAAAAAATCTCACTCTTGTGAAAATCAATTTTAAGGCCTGACAACTGTTCGAAACTGTATTGGACTTGCTTCATATTAAGGGCCTTCTCTAGATCATGCTCAGTTAAGAGAATATTTTCATCGTCATATTGCAAAATGTAAACTCCCAATCAACTAAATGTGGTATTAGTCCACTCACTTGATCATCCTTTTTAGTTCGTGCAATTAGGATTGCCAACATATTGGCGACAAGGTTAAATAAAATGGGGGCGGGGGAGAATCTCCTTGACGTAGAACTTTTTCTGTTTCTAAATAATGACCTATATGATCATTAACTCTAATCTGCCCACACACTTTTTCTATATATCGTTGGACCCAATCACACCATTTAAGATCAAAACCCTTCATTCCTAAAGTTTGCTGCAAGAAATACTAATTTACTTTGTCATGTGACTTTTCAAAGTCTATTTTGAAAACAACACCATCCATTTTCCTCATGTGAAGTTCATGAATGGTTTCATCGAGAATGACCACTCCCTACATATGGTGTCTCCTCGGCATGAAAGTTGCTTGTGTCGGTTGTACAACAGTGTCCGCGACATTTGCTACATGGTTCATCCCAACTTTAGTGAACACATTAAAGCTAACATTAAGGAGACAAATAGGATAGTATGGCTGAATATGAATTTGCGTTATCTGTTTTAGGTAGCAATAATACTTCCAAAGTTTAGATCAAAAAGAGGTAGCTCTCCCTTCTGAAAACTAGTGAACATGGCCTTTAGATCACCATTAATAGTATTCCAAAAAGTTTGGTAGACCTCATCACAAAACCCATCTGATCCTGGTGCTCTTCTCTTTTTCATTTGCATGACTACCTCGAAAACTTCTTTTTGGTAAAGTCTGCAACTAAGATAGTATTTTCTTCTCCTTATATTAGTTTTACATCTTGTGTGATTGACTCATTCGTCACACAATTGTTGTTAGGAGGCGGACCAAACAGATTTCAATAATATTTAGAGATATATGTTTTTAAATTCTCTTGCCCTATGATCGTTTCTTCATCTTGTTCTAGCTGGAAAATTTTCTTGTCCTATGTTTCCCATTCACTATCGGATGAAAATATTTAGTATTGTGACCACCCTCCTGAACATATTTAACGTTTTCCCGTTGAGCCCACTTAGACACCTCATTACGTCTTAGTTTCTCTAACTCATCTTTGGCATTACGCATTGTTTTTCTTTCTTAATCTAATAACGGAATGGTTTCAGCCTTATGGTCAAGAATATCAATAATGCTAAGCAAATGATCCTTTTTTAACTTTTATAGGGCTCACTCATGTTTCTCACCCAACCTCAAAATGATTGTCTAATATGCTGTAGTTTTTATGCAAACTTCCAACATGTTCACCCCTATCGAGACAGACACCCACTCTTTAGCGACCATCTCAACAAAACAATCTTATTTTAACCATGCTAATTCGAAGGAGAAATGAGATTTATTTCCTAGAAAAGCTTATTCACCCGAATCAAGTAGATAGGGTGTATGATCAGACCCAGATCTAGTTAAAGCTATATCAGACATGAAAGGAAATTTGTGTTCCCATTCGACACTAGCAAAGGTTCTATCCAACTTCTCATAAGTTAGATTATCCCGGCAGTTGGGCCCAGTATATTGTCTTCCTGAAAGAACTAATTCTCTCAAGTCTAGAATCTCAATAATAGCATTAAAAATAAAAGGCTAATGTTCATGAATGTTCTCATTATTTTTTCTTCTTTTTGTCTTATAATATTAAAATCTCCTCCCACTAACACTGGAAGAAGCTCATCCTCACAAAATGTGCACTAACTCAGCTAGAAATTCAGATTCTTTAGCTTCACCATAAAGCGCTACCATCACCCATTTGAAGTTGTCTACTTTAGATGTCACATAAAAAACTGACTCATGTTGAATTGTTCGAAGAAGCCGCATTAATCCCAACAAGAATTCCTTTTGACCTCCAGATTGGTGGTACGCAATACCATTGAAAATCTTGACCTCCAAGATATTGCATCAAAATATGCGCTGAAAAATTGTCTCTAGACATCTCTCAAACCGCGAAGAAATCAAGCTTATGACCTCTTATAGTTTCATAAATAAAATTAAGTTTTGTTGTGCCGTTAAATCCTTCACTATTTCAAAAAATCCCTTTCATGTAGACAAAATATATCAATTTTTCTTTCATATCTACATGTTTAATCATAGTTTGTTTTCTAATAAACGGTCTAATAATATATAAAAGGTTACTACTTGCTTCGTTCTAAATTAATTAACACAACTATGTTTAGGAACACATGTACTCCTAGACGTGAATTAGTGTGTACATGACAAAGATGCGGCAATTAATTTGGTGCAGAAGAAGTGACATTATTCAAATGAACGCAATAGATTTATTCTGGTTATATTAGAATTTATAATACTTTGCATAGTAGTGTATTCATAAAAAAGTAACAATAAAGTTGCATATGGGAGTTTATCTCGATGTACAAAATGCCATCTATATTTTAGCATTTATATTATTAACTGTTTAAGATGATTATTTTTTATTAAATCTCATGTTGTATTAGTGTGACTGAGTTTCTGCAAACAAATCGGTAACTTATAATGCAAAATGAAATTGTAACCTGACTCATTGCTTCTATGGCAGCAAATATCCAACTGAATTCGATATGTGGGCAGAGTTGCTAAAGCGAGTGAAAAAGCTGCCAAATGAGCAAGATACTACAAATCTACCCATTTCTTGATATTAAAAATATACCACTCAATGTGTTAGTTACTTTTTTTCATTAAAGGGCGCTTTCTATTAAACTCCAATGTTTACATCAAGATGATACAATCAAAGAGAGCCACACCCGGTCTCTGCATAACTAAGATGCACACGACCAAAAGAAAAGAATACATGGTAGAGGTGAACAATCTCATAGGAAAATCCTAGTATACATGAAACTATAAGAGACCCATATGGTGGAGGAGGTTCCACAAATTATGCTACCACCCATGATGGGTAAAAACTTTTTTCACCACTTGCTCCAAGCGCGAACACACCTCCATATAAAGGGTGCGATGTTCTGATTTTTTAGAGTAGACCACTCCCAGAGTAAGTGAGCACAGTGATAAATTACCTGCATAGGGGAAGACATTTTAGCATAAAAAACTTATTGTTTCTACATAGCCACAACGACCATATTAATGCAATCGCTCCCACCGTTACATGTATTCTATTCCTGTTATCCATACCCTACAACCAGTTTCCAAAAATATTTGCTACCGAGCGTGGTGGATACAAGCTTGAGGCTACTTGGATGGCTAACCATATAGAAAACGCAAACTGACACTCAAAAACAAATTAGTTTCTTCATGATGGAAGAAACAACATTTTGTACTTCTTTTAAACAGAAGGCCTAGGCCCAGCTTTAAATTAATAAAGCAAGCAACAGTTATACAACCGCCAGTCCAACTCAATACACACTCAACAGAAAGAAACACACTCCACCACAACTGGCTCAAAGGCCACTGACCCAACCTAGGTCAACAACATCAACAAAACCTCCAGCAAGTTCGATAGACAGGCATGACAAAAAGAAAATACAAAGCTGATCAAGTCCAGTGGCCCCATCATGCTCTAAGGGTGCCATCAATCTTCTTGAGTTCCTTGATCACCCACTCCAGAGCCCTTCTAACCCCTGGCTTGCTTAGAGCGCACCTCGACTGCAGGTAAACCGAAGTTTTGAATAGACAATCAGCTCGAAGGTTAATAAAAGAGTGCTCGATCGTCATTTTATTTCTAATGTTCAGAGCCCAACACGTAGCTGTGTAACACAACCAGACAATTATCCGCGTACGGCCTCCAAGCCTTTGCGAGATCGCGCAAAAGTATCCAGCCCCTGCTGGGTTCCACTCACACCCAAGTGCCTTCCAAACACACGCCCACATAAGTTTAGCCAGATGGCAATGAAAGAAGATGTGATTCACATCCTCATGCTCACCAAGAGCGCACACTCCCCTAAAGAAGGCCCCAACCTTCGGGAGATTTGGTCATTCGTGGGCAGTTTGTTCCTAGTTAGCTGCCAGAGCAAGATTTTCACTTTAAGAGGGATCTTGGCCACCCACACGTCCTTGAAGAAGGTGGTCGTGGCCCCTTTACATAGCTCGTGGTACACTGAGCTAGAGGAGAAAACTCTAGATGGTTCTAACCCCCACAGCACCCCTATCCGGAAGGTCCCCTAATCTAACCAGGGCCAGTTCCCTACTAAGCCCATCCCACACTATGTTTTCTGCAGCTCCGAAAACCCTTCGGAACCCTGGCAACCACGCCTCCCCTCGGTTTGCCCCTTCCATTGTGATGGTGGGGTTCGCACAGACAGCAAACAGCCTGGGGTAGCGTGTGTTGAGCGGGGAGCTTCCCAGCCACCGGTCTCCCCAAAACTAGATCGATCTGCCGTTTATTGCCTCGAACCTCGCTCAATGCTTAAAGAGATGAGTCAGTTTTTGGAGATTGTTCCAGAACTGCGAACCCTTCACCGGCGGGGAGTGAAACAGAATCTAGTCCATCAGGTACTTGGCCCTTATAATGTCAGCCCACAAGCCTTGGTCACCCTGACACAGTTTCCAGCTCCACTTCATCAACAAGGCTTGATTCATCAGTTTAGTGTTGATGATGCCCAGGCCCCTGTTCCTTGGGCAGGCACACCGTCGCCCACTGTACAAGGTGGTATTTCCTCTTTGGGCACATGCCCTCCCAGAAAAATGGGCATTTGCATTTTGTAATTCCTCGCCAGTTGCGTCTAACTAGATTATCTATTAGTTACTTGATTCACAACTGACCTTGCATCAAACTTCACCAACTTGGCAGGTGACATATCCAAACATGGTGGAATGGTTCGAAGAGCTTGGTGTGGATATGGAGACATCTGACATGTCCCTATCTGTGAGCACGCATCTCTCTGGCGGCTGGAGGTGCGAGTGGGGCAGCCGGAACGGTCTCTCGGGCCTCCTAGCACAGAAGAGCAACGCTCTCCGCCCGGGCTTCTGGCAGATGATCCTGGAGATGCTCAAGTTCAAGGAGGATGCGCTTAGGTACCTGGATGGTCATGAGAGAAACCCTGACCTGGACCGGCATGAGACCCTGGGGCATTTCATCCAGATGCATCGATACTCCCAACTCTTCCAGGATGCTTACCTGATCCCAGTATGTGCGTGCATATGGTCGTGCCCGTCGCAGGGTGTCCTAGGCTTCTCTGCTTTCTTCGTCCTCTCATTCTGCCGCAACCATCACCTTCTTCAGATCTTCGGTCGCCCCCAGTGGCTCACCGTGATGGGTCGTTCGCATGCATATGTAAACAAGGTACTACTCCAGTTCCTGCAAATGTACTGAACAATACAATGTAGCTGTCACCTGCAAAGGTGGAGCGTTTGATCATCTGCATATCTATGTAGGTAAGGGAAGAACTGGAAAGTATGGGTTGTCAGATTAAGACTAGCTGCCAAGTCAAATCCGTTTCAAGTTTTGAAGGAGGTGCTCTGCCCATTCAACCTTTTTCTGTTTTACCATTTAGATCTATTGCTCGTGTTCCCAAATAATGGTATTGTTCATTTGATTTCTGGCTGTAGGTTTCAAAGTCGTGAAGGTAGATGGTTCCGAGGAGGTGTATGACAAGATCATATTTGGTGCCCATGCACCTGATGCTCTGAGAATGCTAGGAGATGACGCAACACATGAGGAGTTCAGAATTCTGGGCGCTTTCCAATATATCTACAGGTAAGTAATAATTTTTGTCTCCTACTCCCTCCGTTTTAAAATATAAGATCTTTTAGCTTTGTGAAACGAGTGTATCTAGACTTTTTTAGTGTGTAGGTTCATTTCAAACCTAGATAAACCTACACATCAAAAGGGTCTAGTTACACTCTTTTCACAAAGCTAAAACATCTTATATTTTAAAACGGAGGGAGTAGAAATTTTAATTATTTTTATTACTGACTGGCCTTCTGTTCTGTCTTATCTCCGAACTGTTACCATTGCAGTGATATATACCTACATTGCGACGAAACTTTGATGCCACGGAATACGTCAGCATGGAGCGCCTGTAACTTCCTAGGGACAACGAGCAGTGGCGTCTCTGTTACCTACTGGCTAAATTTGCTACAAGTAAAACCCACATGCCAGAAATGCATGTATACACACACACACACACACACTTTGGTTAATTCTATTTTCTCACATCAATCGTGTCTTCCCGTGGAAATTTCAGAACATCAAATCTATCGGCCGACCATTCCTAGTGACGCTGAATCCGCCTCATGTCCCCCATCATATCCTGCTCAAATGGAACACTAGCCATCCTGTTCCTTCTGTCGCTGCTGCAATGGCTTCCTTGGAGCTTCAGGAAATCCAGGGAAACCGAGGAATATGGTTCTGCGGCGCATATCAAGGTAACTCTGCTGATTTTGTCTTTTAGCATATATTTATGTTCCTTACAGATTCTACTCTGTTCCTAAATATAAGAAGTGTTTTGAAAGGATGAATTAGCCCACCAAAACATCTTATATTCTTAAATAGAGGTAATATTTCTGTTAGGTATCTTATGTCCTGGATCCTACAGGTTATGGCTTCCATGAAGACGGTCTTAAGGTACTCTGTCGCTGCAATTTTTCTTGTTCATTGAAATGTATATTGGCATCTTATATTTCTGGTTCGGTTTACGGTGCGTGCAGGCTGGGAAGTCTGCAGCTCAAAGTTTGCTTGGGAAGCAGAGCAACCTTCTTCTGAATCCAAAACATATGGTCCTATCATGGACCGAAGCTGGGGCTCGTCTTCTGGTAATAAGGTTTCTCAAAAAATATGTAACCATGGGCAACATCATGTGAGTCATTAAGATATGAAACTCTTGATATAGCCCCAGGCATTGGATGATAAGAAACCTCACCTAATTAGGTTTGCTTATCCCCAGCATTCTTGAACAAGGTGGTACTATGTTCAGTTTTGGAGAAGTAGACACAAATTTCCTTGTAAAATCTGTCCTACGCGTTAATGACCCTCTCTTCTATTGGAAGGTTAGGTTATTATCTATTCTCATGAGTTTTGGTGGCCGATTTCCTTGACGTTATCTCTCATGGGAACACAAAATGCGGTTTCAGGTTGTAACCGAAGCAGACCTTGGTTTCGCAGATGCATATATCAACGGTTATTTTTCTTTTGTTGATAAGAGGGAAGGACTTCTGAATCTTTTCCTGGTAAAATAAATACACATTATGCTTTATTATTCTGGCATACTTTGTATCTTAACTAAGGCATTAAGTCATATGTCTACAGATTATCATTGCTAACAGAGATGCACAGAAGAGTAGTAAAGGCGCTGCCAGTAAAAGGTACTAAGCTTAGAATCTTTGAATTAATCAACATCATATAATTGCTTTGTTAACTGGCAGGGGTTGGTGGACACCCATACTTTTAACAGCTGGGGTCGCATCGGCAAAATATTTTTGGCGCCACATCGCAAGGAAGAATACTGTCACACAAACTCGCCAAAACATTTCTCAGCACTATGATCTGGTCATTCCGAATGCATCTTCATCGTGCTTTCTTGATCTCTGTCTAGATGTTCTCACTGACACATCACAAATTCTAAAATGTGCATGCAGAGTAATGATTTCTTTGCACTTTTTCTGGATTCTTCGATGACATACTCTTGCGCAGTATTCAAGGTTCGTCAATTATGTGATCAGTAGTAGGACTAACAGCAAAATGTGCATGCAGCTTACAAATTAAGTGTGTGAGATCTTTATAGGTGGAACATGAAAGCTTAGACGTAGCGAGCCTACGTAAAGTCAACCTCCTAATCAAGAAGGTAATACTACTAATATAAGTATTAAGACTTGATGAGTACATGCATAGATACATACATGTTCTGATAAATATGTAAAAATTTAAGGCTAAAGTGGAGAGAAATCATCATATTCTGGAAATCGGTAGCGGGTGGGGCAGCTTGGCAATGCAAGTGGTGAAGCAAACTGGATGTAAATACACAGGGATTACACTGTCTGAAGAGCAACTTAAATACGCTCAAATGGAAGTGAAAAAAGCTGGTTTAGAGGTAAACTGCAATCCTAATTATACTACCTTCAGACAAAACTATCAATATTTTTACCCAAGCCGTACTCATTTATTATAATATCTTGAAAAACCACCACAATTAGGGTCACTATAACAGAAAACCACCACAATTTAGATTCGTAACAAAAAACCACCGGAATTAGGACAAAAAACCACCACTATAGCAGAAATTGTGCGCCAATTCCTGTGCTCTTGTCACGAATCTGAATTGTGGTGGTTTTCTGTTACATTGGCCCCAAACGTGGTGGATTTTTGTAATTTCCTCTCCAGTTTAAGTAGTGTGTCTCTCTGTTTTCTGTTTACAACGTCTATATATTGTGTTGTCAGGATCGCATAACTTTCCTGCTGTGTGACTACCGTCAAATACCGACTTGTTATACATATGACAGGATCATATCTTGGTAAGTAGTAACCCTATTATGCTGATATGAATAAACTGAATCGAAGGAGGTGTTTACCTCTTGTTGATACATGCAGTGAGATGATCGAAGGGGTTGGTCATGAATTCATGAACGATTTCTTTGGCTGCTGTGAGTCTCTCTTGGCTAAGGATGGACTATTTGTCCTCCAGGTTCGTGCTAATAGTTGTGAACATACATACATAGTTTCGGCTGGATTTTCACGACAATTCATCAACCATCAAATCAACTAATAAGTCAAATTTCTCTCTTACGTATTTATGAATGTATCTGTGCAGTTCATATCGATCCCGGAAGAACGGTATGAGGAATACAGGAGAAGCTCAGACTTCATAAAAGAATACATCTTTCCTGGGGGTTGCCTCCCTTCCTTGGCCCGGATCACGTCTGCCATGACAGCCACATCAAGGCTCTGGTACGGTACTTGCATACTCCATATAGTTTCTTCATTGCTAGGAAAGCTCCTACAAGTTGAATTATGTGAACGAGCTAGTTACTAAATTTGGAGTTCAATCACATATGCTGTTGTTGGGGCGCAGCATCGAGCATGTAGAGAACATCGGGTACCACTACTATCCGACGCTCATGCGCTGGAGGGACAACTTCATGGCCAACAAGGAGTAAGCATCCATGTATCTCATCTATGTTGAATGAAATGTGAATAAATCCACAAATCTTATACCATTGTATATGTACATTATCTGCTTGTGGATTGCAGTGCGATTTCGGCCCTGGGATTTGATGACAAGTTCATCCGTGTATGGGAGTACTATTTCATATATTGTGCTGCTGGTTTCAAGTCACGGACGCTTGGAACTTACCAGGTAATAACCATGTTCTTCACTAGGAGTAGCTGATAAATTTTCTCAAGCTAGGCGTCTTTGCAAGGTTTTGGCAGCTCATGGTTACTATTGGTGACCGTCGTCACCCATGCCCTCTAGTAACTAGTTGAAGAGAAGGATAATAATAATATTTTGAACAAATTTCGGATGAATTTAACTAAATTTGGCTAGTTACTCACTACAGGAACAAGTCAAGGCGCCAATGGCCAGACGCTACGCCGACGGCTATTTGTCATATCCGTCGGCGTAGGACAGGATAGGCCAACGGCAGCCATCGGCGTAGACCGGGCCGTCAGTATAGGGGCTTAGCCATGACGGCGATGCGACGGCGTTAAGGCTACGCCGACGGCTTAGCTGTCGACCTAGGTTTCTTGCCACATTAACCCTAAAAAATCATAAGTAAAGAATTCTATTTCAGAAAAATGCAAATAATATATCAAAATTTGTAGAAAAATAAGATCTATAATATTACCCATTCATCTTGAATACAAATTAAATAAAACATAAAAACATTACATGTACTTTTGTATAATACATTTTGTGAAGAAATCACCAAATAATTTTTTCAATGGTACCAGCCCATTTTTAAAAAATACTAGACCACTTTCCATGGACAATGTGCCAACAGAGATATTTTAACCTTTCTGTCCACCCCTCTTAAAAAACACAAATTCCCGCCAAATCGGTAGGGAGTGGATCGGATTTGAACTACATGTACATGATCTGATGCTCATGATTGTTTAGAAAATTAATTTTTATGTTCACAATATGCTATTTGATCAGAGATCCACCGCGAGTGTAGCGAGACTCAGTCCTGAACTAAGAAACGCCATGTCCACCGTTTTGACCATAGTTTGAAATGGGCATAAGAAATTCAAAAATGATCCAAAGAATGCAAAACCTTCGCGTGGTGTCATATTATGGTATATAGTTGCAAAGAAAATATCAAACTTGGAATATTTCCTTAAAAATTCATTCGTACAAATGAGCTATCATGTTCGAGGTTTCATAATTTTCAGACCAAACGATCAACGTTATGGCTAGAATCACAGCATAGTCTGTGATAATGTGCCCATATTGTGCAAACCCGTGCGTCTTGCGATGGCGAACAATGTTCTAGGAAGAAGTTTTCCTTTTCGTTTCATCAAAAAGCTATTTTCCATTTTCCGAGTGTAAAAAATAGGGTGTCTTCTGAAGTAACCACCAAATAAAAGTTTCAAAATGGTATCGCCCCATTTAAAAAAAATACTAGACCACCTTCTATGGATAATGTCCCAACTGGCTATCTTAAACCTTTTCGTCCACTTCTCGTGAAAAAGATAAATTTCTACCGAATTGGTAGGAAGTGGGTCAGATTTGCAAATAGAGTTACATGATGTAATGCTCGTGATTTTTTGGAAATAATTTGTAGGTGCAAAATATTCTATTTCATCAGAGATCCACTTCAATTTTAGTGAGGCTTAGGTCCGAGCTAAGAATTTTAATGCCCGCCATTTTGATCATAGTTTGAAATGAGATAAGAATTTTAAAAATGATCCAAACAATGTAAAATCTTCGTGTGGTGCCATATTATGTGACATAGTTAGAAGGAAAAATATCAAACTTGGAATATTCCAAATGTCTAAAAAAACATCTCAGAAATGAGCTATCATGTTAGAAGTTTTATGGTTTTAGGCCAAACGATCAATCTTATGACTAGAATCGCACCATAGTTTTTGATAATGTGCCCATATTGTGCACACATGTGCATATTAGGATGGCGAATAATGTTGTAGGAGGAAGTTTTTCTTTTCGTCACACCAAAAGGCTATATTCAATTTTCCGAGTGCAAAAAACGGGGTGTTTTGTGAAGCAACCACCAAATAAAAGTTTTAAAATGATACCACCCCATTTTTCAAAAAATACTAGACCAAATTCCATGCATAATGTCCCAACCAGGATACTTTAAACCTTTTCGTGCACCCTTCGTGAAAAAAAATCCCTTCCTAAGGAGGTCAGATTTGAACTACAAGTAGATGATCCGATGCTCATGATTTTTTGGAAATTGTTTTAGGTTCACAATATACTATTTGATGAGAGATCCACTTCAAGTTTACGGAGGCTCAGTCCGAGCTAAGAATTTTTTAGAATCCTCAAACTGAAAAGGGATTTTTTGAAGATTTAGACACAGTTAAATGAATTTTATTCAGAAAACCTTGCACTACACTATTAAAAGACATGATACACAATTGAAAATATGATAGGGATGTCATGTTTGGATTCCTGTCATTTTTATGATTGATTTGGATATATTATTTGTTGAATTCAGATTTATGGATTTAAAGATATAAATTATTCCATATTAAATAGAAAAAGGAAAAAAAATCATTTTATTGTTGTTCAAATTCAAAATTATTAGTAATTATTTATTTTTGTTTACTTAAATGATTTTTGTAATTCAAAAAATAAAGGTGTGTGATATCATGGTTCAAGGGTTAATAGGATTGAGATGATAGTATTAGCGACAGGGCTACATATATCCGGTTATATTAATTACGTAGGGGTATCAAGAACATATAAAGTTTGCGTGAGTTTTATACGAGTTTGAGGAAAGGGGTTGTACTGGAGCATTTAAAGTCACCACAGCAATATAATATAATATGTGTAGGTTCACAATAACGAGAACAGAACTATAAATTGTTCATAGTAGTGACACCATCTTCAATAATTAAATTACATTGGAAGAAGGGGAAATATTATTTGACTTTACAATCTCCCTTTTGAAAGCGATAAATCATGTCAGCATCCTTTATTTGCAAAAAGAATTGACATTCAAGAAAAGTAACCAAGCAAGCATTTAAAAATTGCTCCTCCATTTTATTTCTTAACTTATTCTTCACATAATTCATTTAATAATTGTAAATAATTCAATAGGACTGAATGATGACATGCAATCAAGTAATTGAGTATTTACCTCATCAAACTACACTTTTCCTGTCATTTGTTCTTCATTTTTCGGACCTATGAGTGCAAAAATAACTAATTAAGGACCGTCCTTCGATCAGTTAGGCAAAATTAGAACACAAATTTAACTCAAGCACTTACCGTGGCTGATCATAGATCATGATTCAAGGAGCCGCGGCCAAACCACGACGCGGGGGGGGGGGGGGGGGGGGAGGGTGGTGGTGGTGGGTGGGAATTGAACGCCTCGAATGCGAGGATCGTGGGTACACACCGGCGAGTGGGAGAGGCCCAAGCGATGGGAACGCCCCGCAATAAGCCCAAATTCGTATTTAGGCCCAGGTTGGAACGACCGAGCACACACGGATGCTAGACCGCGCGATTTTTCGATTTTTCAGACTTTACCATGTACTAACTCTATTTGGGATTATTAGTACTCCTACTAAGGGCCAAGTTGCTAAACCAAGATACTTCATAAGTCATAACTCTTTCTCTCATTAATCTATGCATGCACCAATAGTCTTACATGAACGAGAGAAGTGAGAGGAAAACGAGAACATGCATTGGACGAGAGAATAATAAATGAGATAGCCTTATATTCCCAAACAATATAAAAAAGCTCTCCGAATCTATAATCCCGAACAGAGGTAGTAATCCCTTCGTTTCAAAATATAAGATATTTTAGCTTTGTGAAAAAAGTGTATCTAGAGCTCTTTTAGTGTGTAGGTTCACTCCAAATCTAGATAAACATACACACTAAAAGATGTCTAGATACACTCTATTCACAAATCTAAAACATCTTATATTTTGAAATGGAAGGAGTAGAAAAGAACACTAACATTATATACATGCATACAGGGGCTTATATACTGAAAAAAAAATTCAAATATTATTGGGTATTCGCCGCGTACCCATGAATTAGTCTAGATCCGCCAAAACTGTATTTGCAATAATATTTACAAACTTCTAGGAGTACAACAGTTTTGTTTCGTGGGGAAAACTTCTACAGTTATTGTGGCATCATATCCACCCAAATATACCATGAAATATGTGTTGAGCATGGGGTGTGGTCATCATCATTGCTAGCCAACCTATAAATAATTTTCCAATTAATACTGCTAATACATATCTTGTTTTATTTATTTTTGGATGCATATAGGTTGTATTTTCAAGACCCGGCAACGACAATTTGGCCAACGCCGATAACCCCTACACGAGTTTTCCAACAGCCTAGCTCCATATAGCATCGTCGTTCATATTCATGTACCTATACATATAGTTTGCATTTAATTATGAGCATATTATAGTTCTGAAACTGTACCAAAACTACTATGACTACACGATGATTCATCGAAAGATTCATGTAATTGCTCGGATTGATTCATGGAAAACCTCGGTTATTTAAAAATATACCATTCATTGAGAAACAATAAGGGAATTAATTATGTTAGCTTTGCGACAAGTAAATAACGAAGAACGAAAATAAAATCATAGCAAGGGGGACACAGATGTAACGTGGAAAACCCTCTCTAATAAAGAGAGGGGAAAAACCACGGGCACCAGCCAGCGAAACTTCACTATAACGGAGAGTGTTTACACAACGCCGGGGATTTCACAAATGCAACTTGTCCCAGCCGGCGGCTTACAAGAGGTATATATAACGGTGGTAACCTAGGTCATCAACGACCCGTTCCATCAGAAGTTGGCCCAAGCCTCCGGCGACGGGCCTCGCTCCGCTCCATCAGAAGTTAGCTTTTACTTTATAAAATTTGGATCAACATATAACAAATTAGATGCACGGAATCGCTTGCGAGATTTCTGGCTCTTTGATTTACGACCAGATGCTTTAATCTCACACAAAGAGCTAAGTCTGGCTCTCATCAAAACCCACCTCCGACACTTCACCAACCAAGTGAGAGAGGAGTTGATCATCTACTATGGCATGCAACTCCTCCTCCTTCTCCATCGGTGAAGAGTAGGGAACAACAAAGACCTTAGGAGTAACCGTTATATGGTCAACCTCCATATGCCTGAGAACATTAGAAGAAAAAAGAACTTCCTTAGGAGAACTACCCAAACTAACGCCAACATTGGCTAACTTAGAAGTAATATCCGGGGTAGAAAAAGAAATGAAGAACTTATTAATAAACTTTTTATAAGGTGAATCAAGATTCTTTTCCGCCTTGCACCTCATTGCTTTGACCAAAGAATCTTGCCGGATGCCCCGGTGGCGGGCAACTTTGCTACTTAGAGAAAAAAGAGAATTCACCCGATTTAGCATAGTATCTATTTATTTGACCTGGGGCGTCTGCGTACCACTTTTCTCTTGCTTTCCCCCTTCTTTTATTTTCCTGTATTTGATAGAATCATGGCGTACAAGAGAAGGTTCGGTGTTTGAGGGTTGTTGGCCACGATCTCCTCAAACGCAAAGAAAATCACGGGAATACACCTCTCTAATCCTCTAGCCTTCTCCTCATCCTCGTCAAATTTCTATGCTCGCATCCATCAGCACACCGGGAATGCATAGTAGTCCCACACCCGCACGGCGGTGCCGCGCCACGCCAGGCGGCCTCCACGCCCACCGTCGCCTGGGACATCGCTGGGCAAAGCCCTGGTGGCGTGGCGGGGCGGCGGATACCTCGGCCGCGATTCGGCGTGGGGGCACGATCTCATGCCGGCAGCGGCACCAGCACCTGGCCGGTGTCGACGGTGGTGTCGTGGCTGGTGGCGGCCAGAGGACCTCGACGAACGTTGGTAGGAAACAAACAGCGGCGTGAGTTCGGGTCCTAATCTCGGCCCATATGGACCTTGACGGGTCAGATCTACTGTCCATTCGTTGCCCAACACCGGCTCGCTCAGGATTCCCTGGGGCCATGTCTGTGACACGAGGATGCTTGAGGCATATGTCCCCGTCATGGTGCTAGTGACCTCCTTCTCCGTCGGAGGGGTCTGCTGGGTTGTCTCGCCGTCGAGCTGCGGACCCTGCTAGTTGTCGGTGGGTGGCGTGGAGGCTGCTGGGGCTCGGTTTCAATAAAGGAGGCGGTCATAGGGTTCTTCTCAAGCCAAGACGAAGATGTGCTTGATGTTTATCTCCATTGATCCGGTTTCTATGTCGTGTTCCGGAAGGCTCCGCCGGCGAACTCCATAGTGTGTTCATGCCGTGAGATTGCTGGATCAGGTGGAATTTGGTCGGGCGCACCCATGTTTTATTCTGACCATTTGGGTTCAGATAGAGCGCTTCGAAACTCTATTGGCTGTTAATATCATGGGGCAGGTTCTCGTTCCACGGTACTGATGAAGAATGTCATGGAGACCGAGATTTGAGGACTAACATTGGTGGTTCAAGTTTGGGTGGTGATGAGAAATTGGCTTGGTGACTCGTGACTTGTAGCAGTAGCATATGAGTGGGGGCGACTGCGCATGAGAGGTTCACAGTCCTACAAATGACGCAAAACTACCACATTTGAGGCAGTCTTGACACTTAGCTATCACTTTTGTGCGAGTTGACACATAAATACCACTTTTGAGGCTGGTCCGTGGCAGAAAACACTCATTCTGTGATTTACAAGTCTTAAACCGTTTTCTGGCTACCTGGACTGACATGTCGGGTCTACGTGGCAGAATCAGACAGATGTTTTTGTAATTTGGGCTTCTTTGTAAAATTCCGGTGGGTTAATTCTTTGAAGGGAAAAAATCCCTAGCCGCCGCATCTCCACCGCCGGTGGCTACCTCTGCCTGGTGAGGAAGCGGCGTTGCTTGTCCCCGCGCTCACCTGCATCGCAGACGACCTTGGCGGGAGCACGCCCGCGCTGGCCACTGGCGTCGCGAACCGCGATAGTCGGGACGGAGCTCGCCTGCGCCGTACCTGTCCGGAACTCGCCTGCACAGCGCCGAGCAGAGCTCACCTGCGCCACGCAGGGCACCCGCGCAGTCCGCCTAACTCCATCGCGGCACCGCGGATCCGTCCGGCCCGCTATGCCGCTCGTCCGCCATCCTTGCCTGGGTCGAGGAGGTCACCGGCGCCATGCCATCCAGCTCCGCGCCGCGTCGTTCCCGCCCGCTCAGTGGCCCTTAGCTCGCCATGCCTCGTTTGTGCCCGCGCGCCCGCCCGTTCTCGACAGTAGGGAGCAGCTCGCCGCATCCTCCCGTCTCTCGCACCCGCACGGCCACCAGCCGTTCCGCTCGGCCAACGGCGCGCTTGTACGCATGCAAGCTGGCTGATGCCTGCGCTGCCGCTTGTGCATGCGGTAGCTAGCTGAGTGTGCCAGCTGCTGCTAGCTACCTTGTGCCTAGCTTCAAACACGGAGCCTGGGTGCTCCGCTCCAGCGAACGTGTGCCGCTACTCACCGCGCTAGCCGTCCTCGATGGAAAACTCGCCAGCCATTCTCGGCGAGACATGCGGGAGGTTCCCAGGCAGAGGAGTCCTGCACCATGGGATGCGAGACCATGCGACGCGACTGCGGGCGACCATGCGACACGGCTGCAGGCGAGACGCGGCGGCCATGCGACGCGGCTGTGGGCGAGGCGGTGAGATGCGACGCGGGGGCCGACGCTGCGGCCGCCGGTGGCCAGACATTTACAAGAAAACCCAAAATTAACTAGTTTCTCATTTGATAGTTCCTCGTGTGCCACGTAGACCCGACCAGTGGGCCTGGACTGTCAGAACATGGTTTAACCGGAGCAAATCGCAGAATCAGTGCTATGTGTCACACTCCTGCCTCAAAAGTGGTATTTATGTGTCAACTCGTGCAAAAGTTGTAGCTAAGTGTCAAGACTGCCTCAAATGTGGTAGTTTTGTGTCATTTACTCCTTTTCTGGGTGAAACGTCAGGGTCTAGTCTTAATTGGTTGTGCCTGACAATGACCTTGTTGAAGCTATTATTTTGAAAGAGTGAACTTTCTTCAAGATGAAAACCTAAGATCTATGATCGAACGATGGATGTTTGTGCACTGTTCGTTTTAGAGATGTCGTTTTTGGAGAAGTTGGACTTCTGATGTTGTCTTGGTGGTGGTAATATTGTTCTTTCAACGAGTGGATCACTGTAGCGGAAATTTTTTTTATAATACTTTTTTTGCTGTGTACATCTGTATAGGCGTACAAATGACGTTGTTGCAGAGACTGGGTGTAATTGGTATCTCATGCTCCTCTAAAAAAAAAATGTTTATTTGACCTATTGGCTCCGTTGAAATATACAAATTCAGTGGGATCTCCCCCCGAGTGACTTTTAAAAACAATCCTAATACAAATGACGTTTCTGAAAAAATAGAGACTGCCAACAGAACCATCACAACGCGTACACAGATTTTACAGGCAGACACCATAAAAACAGTTTAACAAGCAACGTACATGGCACATCACACACCTGCTTCTGATTCAGGGCCTGACGGCACCACCTGTCCACCCCATCAACCTCCATCGGTTATTTGCTTACAAGGATCGTAGAGCGTACCGTGTATGATTGTTGTCTACTCCTCGGTTTCAAAATACACTACTAGAAAACAGACCATTAACCCGGTTCGTAAGAGCCTTTAGTCCCGGATTGCCAACCGAGAGTGTCAAAACGGGACTAAAGGTCCAAGCTTTAGCCCCGGTTCTGTTACGAATCAGGGCTAGAGGTCCAACCACGTGGCCCTGCGAGCCGCGCTGGGCGGCAGGACAAAGGTTCCCTGCCGCGGCAGCATTTTGGACCATTTGTCTGCCACGGCAGGGATGGGGTTTTAGGGTTTTGTTTTTTTCTTTTCATTTTGTGTTTTGTATTCAATTATTTTTCATTCTGTGTTTTCATTAGAAACAAGTTTTCGTATACATACAGAACGTTACTACACAGTACTTGTACACATTGACGCAATATATAATATAATTTTTCTGACAAGCATACATGGAGTCCCAACCGGGTCCAGAGCATGTCTATTTGATTACATGGAGATCATTACATGGATGCTTTAGGGTCTACGTATAGAGTATTTTCCGCGTGGGTCTATGACCTCGTCGACAAAAAATGCAGCAAATTCCTCTTGGATTGCTATTAGGTGGTCCTCTGGTAGGAACTTGTCCTGCATCGCGTCCAACTATATAAAAAGGAGATCATATGAATTAGACTCAACACAACTTTTTATAATAAAAATAAAGGGTGAATATATTGTTTACTTACTCGAACATTTTTCGAGGGCTTCTCAATACTGATGCGAATGAACTCGCACACGTAGAATGTACATAGATTAGTCCCCTGTGGCTGCCTCGTGCACTTTACAAGAATAGAATTCAATCAAATAATAACTCTAGAATGATAAATGCACATAAACTAGAATTAAATAGATGCGCGGACTTAGCTCGTACTACTTACCGAGAGTGATTTCAAAAATAGTTCCTCACGCCATTGACCGCGGACATGGTTCTTGAACTGTGTCCAAACCCTACCCGACAAAGAAAATTAATGTATGAGTTAATAACTACTTGATATTTGAGAAAATGAACGAAAAAAACCGATATAGTGCGATAATGGTTGAAGTTACCTCTGGAGCGCATCGATAATGCTGCGGTAGTTTTCAATGTCTTTGTTTAGTGAGTCCATGATGTGAACTCTTACCAAGTCAACTGAAATGCTTAGAAGAATCCAGTGGTACCTACGCAAGGTTTACATACGTCAGTAACTCATCATTTACGCTGAACATCGAGTAAGCAAAATTTAATGTGTACAAAAACTCACTTGCCGTCGTGGTAAGAAAATAGTATTTCATTACAGAAATGCTCTTTCATGAGAAACCGCAACAAGTTGTGCTCGCTCTCCAGTGGTTTATCCTTTAGTATAGTTCCATGAACTCGATGTGGGTCAATGAACCCAAATCCATTGATAGCCTTTCTTTTACAATCGAGCATCTTTATTCTGCATCATTATATATAGCGTACAAAAGAATATAGTGAGTATACTTACCGGCAATGAATTGAACAAGCTGAGATAGAGACCTAATTACATAAATAAAGTAATCATTTACAGACAATACGGACTGAGGATAGTTTTGTCGAGTTCCTTTAGATTGAATAACTGAAATAATTCTGTAAATTCAATAGGGACCTCGTCTTCAGTGAAGTAATGCGATTTTTGAACTTTCACTAAGAGCCAATTTTGCTATTCTTTTGATGCTTTCATGTACCATTCATGGAATCATCTCATTTGTGTTGGCATATCCCGAAGCCTCTCTGAACTGACCAGAGGCTCCCCGTGAACAAATTTGGGTGCTACCTCAGCCTTGGGCATATCGCCGTGAAGAATTTCATGAATAGGCATACCACATTGCTCGGCCAATATCCTAGCCGTTTCCGTATCCATAGGTTCTACCTCATATAGTTAAGGTTCGGGTATGTTCACCTGGAGTGGGGGGAGCGATTGGTTTGCTTGTTTCCCCAGCTGGGGAACATCTCTTTTGGTTCTTCGGCTACCACTCGATTGTTTTGCTTGTTTCCCCAGCTGGGAGACGTCTGTTCTGATGCTTCCGCTACCACTCGATTGTTTTGCTTGTTCCCCTGCTGGGAACCTCTTTTGTGATGCTTCCTCTACCGCTTGATCTCTTCTGTTTCAGTGTCTTCTGAAGACATCGTGTATAGTCATCTGGCGCATTTAACTGAGCTTGGGATGGCTGCGTCAGTAATTTCCTAAAGTGCTCCTTGGTTTCCAGTTTTATTTGGACCTCTGGCTCAGGTTGTTTCTTTTTAAAATGAGCATCCACTTCGGCCCGTACGACCGCATCGGTCTCCTCATCGGTTAGGTCGTAAGCCCTTTTAGGAGAAACCGGCGGTACTCTTGGGAGAGGCAACAACTGTCGCTTTGGGCGTCGGTTATCGCTCGACGGAGCGGTGGTATTCTTCCGCTTTTGGCCCCTAGTGGGTGGAGGCGGCTGCGTAGATTGAGATGGACTCGTGTTGGTGTCATGGATTGGACTATTACTGGGAGGAGACGGTGCACTGGGAGGAGACGGTTGCCTTGGAGGTGATGCATTGTTTCTCGGTAGAGAAGGTGGCCTTGGTGTCGAGCTTGGAAACTTGATGTATTCTTTTTTCCAAAGAATGAAGCCACTCGTGACTTCTCCCAGTGTTGTCTCCCCTTCACCTCCAGGGATGTCAAGCTGTAGTGACTGACACATAGGTTGAATTTCATCCACACCGACACGAGCATAGCTAGCTAGAATCGGATTGCAATGGTAGGTCGCTCCCGGTGCAGAAGGTAAAACAAAGCCGACCACCACCTTCATGGATATATTCTTCAGTTCAACATGCAGCTCACAACTAGTCTTCTCCTTAATTGCATCCACGAGGTACACATCCATCGTTGCATCATTACCGTGGCCCTCCGTGGAAGCCACGCTGCTTTTCCGTTGCGATGGACCGACCGTACTGTTCGGTGCAGGATCTTGCTGTCGGAGTCCTTTAAGTTCATTAAGCTCCTGGCGGTGCTCCTGCAACATGGCTTCAAACCTCGCGAACCGCTCCGTATCCTCCTCTTTTTGCCGTTTTGTTCTTCTCGATTGGCTTCTGTACGTGTCAAGGTGCTCGGGAAACCCGATAACCCATGGATAAGAAGATTCGAACCCTCTTGTTCGTCCAGCCTTTTCAGGATTCCCGAGAGCCTTTTTCAGCTCATCGTTCTCTCTGTCGGGAACAAACGTTCCCTCTTCAACCTCTTTTATCACTTTAATAAGTTCCTTTTTGGGTGAACAAATTTCTTCGGCTGCAATAATCTCGCCTGTTTCTGGGTCTAATGATGCCCCATGCCCGAATACCCAATTTCTTGACCTCAAGGGCCAACTAGACGTAGCTGGAGTGACCCCTTTAGCCTCCAGGTCAGCTTCAGCTTTATCCCACTTAGGCATGGCACTCCTGTAGCCACGTGTGTCCATATGATGGTGATATTTCTTTTTGGCTGCATTTAACGTATTTTTTGCTGACATTGCCTTAGCTGGTTCCGAGGTCTTGTATTCCACAAATGCGGCCCAGTTATCCTGCTGCAACTCTAGTGGGCCAATGAATGGAGGAGTTTTTTTTCAAGACATACTTGTGGTACAATCTTTTTTCCATTCCTTGAATAGTTCGGCCATCTTCTTAAGAGCAAAGTGCTTGACTTTCCTCGTCATTTGCTGTGTGAGCTCATCAGTCTCCAAGACTGGTAGGGTGAAATGTGTCATGAGAGAATTTCACATCGTATCTTTCGCTTTGTCATCTACAAAACTAGCCCCAGCTAGATCCTTTTTCTTTCCTGGCTTGTTCCAATTTCGCGTGGTGATCGGGACTTTGTCTCTAACAATCACTCCGCATTGACTTGTAAATGCATTCGCAGATTCTTTGGGCTCCAGCGGTTGACCCTGTAGAGAGACTAAGTCAATGCTGAAACGGACATCAACGGGCAACTTGTGTGTCGGGCCTCTTGTCCTTATAGAAAATTGGCTAGAAGCGGAGGTCTAAGAGAAGAAACATTCGTCAGTACATATATACGAATCAATTAGTGCATCTATACTAGTGAACGATCGATAGAGGCTTTATATACCTCGACGGAGTTTGTTATTATTATGGTGTCTTCACCATGGTCTCCACCATGGTCAGCACCATCGTCTCCACTATTTTCTCCACCATCGTCTTCTCCAGACAAATTAAGATATTCGGAGCCATCATAATAAGACCCCCAGTACCCTTATATATAATGTTGAGAAGCTCCTCTTTATTATGTCTACCGTCCATAGCTTAACTAATATAGAAAAACAATATTGCATTAAGTAAAAGAATATTACAACTGCGACAACTCGGATACAGTACTTAGTGATTAAGATAAACTACAATAATATAAGATAAAGTACATTATTAATACATCTCGCTCATATCTCGCTCATAATATAAAGTACATTATTAATACATCTCGCTCATATCAAACTAGCGAACGCGGCTGCCGCGTTCTGTGCTACGGGAGCTCTGCAGCCACAGAAGAGGAACCATCACCGGAGAATAGCTCGGGTGAGATCCGTGAACCTGCCAGATATTGGAGAACCTAGTCTCCAAAAGATACATGTATCGTCGTACATGCTCGTCCTCCTCTCTGATACGACGACGTACCACCTCCTCGGGGCCCGGCTCCCTTTGCACAGCTCCTGGACCTCGTGGACGCCACCAAAGAAGCTTCGGGTCAACGATGATACCTGGATTCCTCACCAAGGTACGAGTCCTGACAGGTAGCACCTCCCAGTGCCAACCCCGCGGAGCCCAGACTCGGACATCCCCGACAGAGTCCAGTAGGCTCGGACGAGGTGGACGCGGCATAACTAAATAATAGCAATGAACAATCATAAAACATAAACAGTAACTAAATCACTAAGTATTGCCCTAATAACACTAACCCTAAACCTAACACTAACTAAACTAAACATAATTAACTAAGTATTCTAACTAACCCTAGATAAATACTAATACTAATATTAATATTATCTAAATACTAATACTACTAACACTAACCCTAAACCTAACACTAACTAAACTAAACCTAATTAACTAAGTATTCTAACTAACCCTAAATAAATACTAATATTAATGCTAACTAAATACTAATACTGCTAACACTAACTAAATGCTAATACTACTAACACTAACTAACCAAAATAGTAATACTACTAACACAACTAAATACTAATAGTACTAACACTAACTAACCAAAATACTAATACTACTAATACTATCTAAATACTAATACTATTAACACTAACAGTAACACTAACTAAATACTAATACTACTAATAACACTAACACTAACACTAACTAAATACTAATACTAGTAACACTAACTAAAATACTAATACTACTAATTAAGACTAATTAAAATACTAATACTACTAACTAACACTAACCAAAATACTAATACTACTAATTTACAAACACTGACACTACTACTAACCAAAATTAACTAATAACCCTAATTAACCAAAATTAACACTAACTAAAACACTAACCAAAATTAGGGTTGCACGGCGATCACCTGAAGACGGCGAGGCGGCGCGGGGCGAAGACGACGCGGGGCGGAGAAGGTGCGGTGGCGCGTCGCAGCGGCTCAGGGCGGGGCGGTGCGGAGACGCGGCAGGGCGGCGCGGCGCAGGGCGGAGACGGGCGCGGGCGGCGGCGCGGGGCTCCTTCTCATGGGCGCGGGCGGCAGTGCGGCGGACGGCGTGGGCGCGGCGCTAGGAAGAATCAAAACTGGCGGCTCTCCGGGTCGTGGCACGACCCGGGGTGGGGGTGAGGTATTTATAACACCCCCCTTTAGCCCCGGTTCGTATTACAACCCGGGGCTAAAGGTGTTTTCGGCCCGCCACACTTCCCGCGCGCCACAACCCTTTAGCCCCGGTATAATTTTCCAAAAACTATAAATCATTTTTGGTTTTGGCGCCAAAAATAACCTTTAGCCCCGGTTAATACAAACCGGGGCTAAAGGTTATTTTTGGCGCCAAAACCAAAAATGATTTATAGTTTTTGGAAAATTATGTATTATATATCTAAATTTTCAGAAAAAAAAGATCTATAATTTAAATCTATTATCATACTTTATTATACAACTTAAATGAAATTATATATTGTTTAACAAGTATTATATTTAGTACAATTGTTGGAAAAATAAAGTTTCCCGCCATTTCCCCCGCTTCCCGCCATTTCCCCCGCTTCCAGCCATGTTCTCCCGCCATTTCCCTCGCTTCCCGCCATGTCCCTCTATATCTAGGCCGACCGCCATGTCCAGCCATACATCCACATCTTCTCTCTCACAACAATGGACACCGCTTACTAGGCCACGCTACCCATGCCCGTCGGGGTACCGGCTGCCCGCTGGCTGGATGCTGAGCGCTGGAGGGGTTCCTGTTCTTCCTGTGCCTCAAGGTACGGCCCGCCAGGCGGCCATCACGAACCGCTTCTACCTCGAGCTCACGCCGGAGCAGCGGATGGATCCCCATTGGGATCTCGACAACCTCGACACCTGGAATGTCTTCTTCGCAAACCGGCGGGAAAGGGAGCTCGCTGATACATTGCAAATGTATCTATAATTTTTGATGTTACATGCTTGGTTTTATCCACTTTCTTGTGTTTTGTTCCAACTTTGGAGTACTTTTCATATGATTTCTTGGACTAACCTATTAACAAGAGCCACAGTGCCAGCTGCCTGTTTTCTGCTATTTTTGGTTTCAGGAAAGTCAGAAAATGAATATTCTCGAAATTGGACAGGACAAAAGCCAAAGTGCCTATTTTTCCGGAAGTGATCAAGTGCCAGAATACGAGACAGAGAAGGGCCAGGGAGCCACCACACCACCTGGCCACGCGGCCAGGCCTGGCCCGCGCCAGGGGGTGGTGTGGCCGCTCCCGGCACCCCTCGGCCTCTCCTTCTGGCTATATATTGCCCTCGGGACGAAAACCCTAAGTACACGATCAAAAATCCACGAAAGAGTCTGTAGCTGCCGTCATCTCCATCCCTAGATCAAGAGGGATCTGAAGCTCTTCCCGGCACCCTGCCGGAGAGGGGAATTCACCGTGGAGGCCTTCTTCATCATCATGCAAGCCTCCGGTGTGATGCGTGAGTAGTTCATCTCTAGACTACGGGTCCATGTAGTACCTAGATGGCTGGTTCTCCTCCTTTGTGCTTTCATGTTTACATCTAGTGAGCTCCGTTCATGATTATGATCATCTATTTGTAATTCTACATGTTGTGTTTGCGGGGATCCGATGGATATTGAGATGCTATTTCAGATTTATTATTGATTCTATCATGTCTTTGTTATTTGTGATCTTGCATGCTTTCCGTTGTTAGTAGCTATCTTGGCCAAATAGATGCTAGCAACTCCAAGAGTTAGTATTTATGCTCGATAGTAGGTTCATGCCTCTGGTAATCTGGGGAAGTTGCCTTTCTTAAGTTGCCTTTATGACTAGCTCTTCTCCAATCTCTATTTCATTATGGATAGCTCACTCAGTTTCCTATTTGGGAACAGTATTATGACTGCTAAGGTAATAGATGAACCACCGCCTGCTAGAACCTCCATGGAAGAAGAAATTGCTGAACCTAAAAGCTCATTAGATGAAAAAGAGGAGAAGAGTGATGGACAAAAGGAGGAAGAATGTATCTACCCATTCCTACCTTCTAATGAGAGTAACTCTTTATCCCTTACATTATTTGATTGTCCCCCATGCTTATCAAAGGAGGGTGAATGTTATGTTCCCGAGGATTCTTTTGAAAATGTTTATAATAAAGCTCTAGTGCTTGTAGATCATGAAAAGCATGCCTTATATGATAGTTATATTGTTGAGTGTATTCATGAGGCTACTGAAAATTATTATGAGAGAGGAAAATATGGTTGTAGAAGTTTTTATGGTAATGAAACACCTATCTATGTGCTGAAAGTTTTGAAGTTACTTTTGTTTTATCTTCCCATGCCTGTCACTTTGTTCTTTGTGCATTTATTTTCATACAAGATTCTCATGCATAGGAAGTGGGTTAGACTTAAATGTGTTTTGAATTTGCTTCTTGATGCTCTCTTTTACTTCAATTCATATTTCCTATGAGAGCATCTTCTCAAATTTTCATGCCTAACTTAAAGGCGTTAAAGAAAAGTACTTATTGGAAGATAACCCAAGCATTTTAGTTGATTCTTGGAAGTTATTACCTCTGTAATAACCTCTCCTTATCCTTTTTATATGCTTTTTGTGCCAAGAGTAACCTCTAATGAGAGAGAAGTAATGATTGCGAAAGTTGCTGTCCCAAAACAGATTTCTGTGCTTCACCGTAAAAATTCGTGAGAGAGCTCTGTATGTAGGTTTGAGCTGTAATTTTTTTAGATTCTGCCCCAGGTTGTTATCTAACTTTGGTTAGTTCAACACTTTTTAATTTGAGCAACAGAAGGTCTTCTAAAAAATTCGTCTTTACCTGCTGGTCTGTTTTGACAGATTTCTGCCATTTTCTGCATTTGCTTCTTGTTAGTTCCTTCTTGAGTTCCTTTGGGGAATTGAGCTTTTTGAGGGAAGTGCTACAGTAGCTAGTGTTCTAATGGAAGTTTATTTGATGTTAGAACTGAACCTTGAGACTTATTTATCTTAAGTGCACTAATGTTGCTAATGAGATTGTGTGAAGTTTTGTATGAAGGAAAATTTTCAGGCGTATGGAAGGAATGAGTAATGAGATGAAGGATGGACTAAAGCTCAAGCTTGGGGATGACACGCGTGTCACCCCAAGAAATATCCAAGAAGTACAAGCGTCAAAGCTTGGGGATGCCCAAGGCATCCCCTTCTTCATCAATAAAAATTCTAGGTTTCTTCCAAACGCTTCATTTTTATTGTTTCATGCACAGTTGTGTTTTTCTTGGAGCGTCTTCTTTTTCGTTTTTGTTTTGGTTTTCATTTGATTTGATTGCTTAGTTTTCTGAAGGAATTGGTTGGACCCCCTCTTTCATACATTGGTTTGCAAATAGTTTGGTTTGGTTTGGAAAAGAGTAGTAAAGTTCATACTTATGTGGTAAAAAGAGCTCGTTTTTGACTGTGGCCAATGCTTTGTCATGCCATGCTTGATATTGTTTTGGCTCTATGCTTAGTATTCTTTGCTGTAGCATGACTTGTTATAAACAATTGAGATTGCTTAATGTGCCTTGGATGAATCATGCGTTGTTTTAGCATATTAAAGCATAGTATAGTGGTATTCTCCTTTGATGCTTTATTTGGGTTGACTTGGCACATGTTCACACCATGTTATGACTATCTCAAGTCACCATAGCCTTTATGATCCTTTAGTTTTCAACTTGTAGTATCACTTTATGCTTTTATCAATGATGTTTTGTCGCTCTGCATGATTATGGCCATTGTTGCTCTCTTAGTTTGTCGCTCCCAGTCTTTTGCTAGCCTCCACAACAAAGCATGAGTTCTACTCATGCATCCAACTACCTAAACCAAGTTTTTCCAAAGAGTCCACCATACCTACCTACTAGCGTATGCTATTCCAAGTATATTCATGCTTTTTTTACCTTCCACTTGTTATGAAAAAACTAGTGATTAAAGCTCTCACGAACTTGATGGCACACTTTACTTTATTTCCTCTAATAAACTTGAACCATTAGGTCCTTCTTTGATGCGTATATGCTTGCGCTTTATAAATTGAAATTAGGAGAACCATGTTTCATGGGGAATGCTTTGAACATTGCACTTGTACTTTGTACCCCGTTGATATTATGTTGTTTTGCTTACGGATCCCGGCGGTGTGAAATAAAAGTGGAACTTGTAAGATCATGGAGTTTGTATGTGTGTTAGTGAAATGCCTGGGCCGCTAGCCTAGGCCATGCCTAATCATGGTGGAAACTTGCAGCATCACCATAATGAGCACTCTATGAAGCATCCTCAATAAAAACCTATGCAAACAGCAAATAAAAAGATCACTGAGATGCTCATTGTCTGCTTGCCTTGTCATTTTGATTATGAGAAAGCTCCCGTATCATGTGCAAGGGGCACCCCGTTGGCGGTTCTTAATGATACACACATACTTACAATGTCAAGAGCTTACTCATGACTGAAGTTGAGTAGCATGAGGATCGGTCTTCGTAAGTAAGGGGCATGAGATTTCGGTTTATAACTTGTCAAGCATATCCTCTTAGTTGTGTCACTTTAACCTTAATCACCTTCAAGATGCTTATGATAGGGGCAATGAGAGCTGAAAGCTATAAGTACCATAATTTTTGGAAGCTCTTTATGAGACTTGAATCCCTACTTCCTTTTACCAAAGGCTTTTCTTCCACCATTATATTGAGTCTCCACCTTCTATCTTTATGCACCTACTTTGAGAGCATAGTGGCCATTCTTAGTTCTATGTGCATTGTCCCAAGACTAGTTGATTGATGCATAACTTGTTATTGCTTGTTTTAAACTATTGTATCTAGTCACTCTTATGAACTTTGAAGGTGTCCTATGAATTTATATTTGCTACTCTATTGAGGGATGATGGCTCAATGCACGGCGCCCAGAAAAGTGTTGATGGCTCGTGGTTGATGTAGAGCTCGTTGGGAACCCCAAGATGAAGGTATGATGAGCACAGCAGCAAGTTTCCCTCAGTTATGAAACCAAGGTTTAATCGAACCAGTAGGAGCAAGGAAACACCCCAAAGGTGTTACTAGCTGAGCTTTGGTAGGGCGCACTACCGGTGCTAGTAGCAACGTGGAGACCTGCACAACACAACCACATAACTTTGTCCCCAACTTGCGATGAGGTTGTCAATCTCACCGTGTTTTGCGGAAAACAAAGGATTAAACGTATCGAATGGAAAGAAGTAAAAGTTTGCAGAAAGTAAACACAAAGCAGTAAAAGATTGTAGATTGAATATAAAAGACAAGGACCGGGATCCATAGTTCACTAGAGGTGGCTCTCCTTAGATATGTAACATGCTGGGTGAACAAATTACAGCGGGGCAATTGACAAACACCGAGAAAGCAATACGTGCATATTCTAATCATCTTGACTGCTCTAAGACTTGATTGGGCATTACAACATAATACATAGACCGCCATCCAACTGCATCTATGACTAATAATCCACCTTCAGGTTATCATCCGAACCCCTCTAGTATTAAACAGTGTGTGCATGCATTGTATCGCTTGTTTGTTTGTCCTGAAATGTTACTAAGAGCAGGCCAATCATTGATTGTTATGAACAATAACGCTCGTAGGTCAAATTCCTCCTGCTTGTTCTCATCCCACACACGTACACCTTGTCCGTGCCACAACTGTAAGAGTTCTTCAACTAATGGCCTTAGGTACACATCAATGTCGTTGCCGGGTTGCTTTGGGCCTTGGATGAGCACTGACATCATAATGAACTTCCGCTTAATGCACAACCAAGGAGGAAGGTTATAGATACACAGAGTCACAGGCCTGGTGCTATGACTGCAGCTCTGCTCCCCAAAATGATTCATGCTATTTGTACTTAGACCAAACCATAAGTTCCTCGCATCACCTGCAAAGTACGGAAACTCTCTCTCGATTTTTCTCCACTGCGACCCATCAGCGGGGTGTCTCAACATCTCGTCTTTCTTACGGTCTTCCAAGTGCCATCGCAACAACTTGGCATGCTCTTTGTTCCTGAATAAACGTTTCAACCGTGGTATTAAAGGAGCATACCACATCACCTTGGCAGGAACCCTCTTCATGCGGCGCTCGCCCTCAACATCACTAGGGTCATCTCGTCTTATCTTATACCGCAATGCAGTGCATACTGGGCATGCATCCAACTTCTCGTACTCCTCGCCGCGGTAGAGGATGCAGTCATTAATGCATGTAGGTATCTTCTGCATCTCTAATCCTAGAGGGCAGACAACCTTCTTTTCTTCGTAGGTACTGGCGGGCAGTTCGTTATCCTTTGGAAGCAACTTCTTCATTATTGTCAACAACTTTTCAAATCCTTTGTCAGTCACACCGTTTTCTGCCTTACATTGCAGCAATTCCAGTGTGCTACCCAGTTTTTTGTGCCCATCTTCACAATTTGGGTACAACAATTTGTTGTGATCCTCTAACATCTTCTTGAACTTCAACCTCTCCCTTTTAGTTACGCATTCTTCCTGGGCATCAGCAATGGCCTAACTAAGATCATCATCGGGCAGATCTGATGCCCGTTCTTCATCTTTTTCTTCATCAATGTCTTCCATTGTAGTACCATCGTATTCAGGATAGTCGTTGTCATTCTCTTCTTCTTTGTTGTCTTCCATCATAACCCCTCTTTCTCCGTGCTTGGTCCAACAATTATAGCCGGTCATGAAACCGGACCGAAACAGGTGGCTGTGAAGGACTCTTGAGGAAGAGTATTCTTTATGATTCCGACAGACACCACATGGACAAGACATAAAACCATTCCGCTTGTTTGCCTCGACCACAAGAAGAAAAGAATGCACGCCTTTAATGAACTCGTTAGAGAGTCGATCAGTGTACATCCATTGCCGGCTCATCTGCATTATATAATTAATTAAGTACATCAAACATAATCATAATTAATTAGTACTAATCTAAAAAAACAAAATTAAAGCCAGCAACCGGGACTAGAGATATGATGAACCTTTAGTCCCGGTTGGAGGCACCAACCGGGACCAAATGTGGATGTGGAGAAAACATGTCGACACTATGTCCTCAGTGGGCAGCACTAAGCCAGTAAATTAAATGACTCTACTATTTTGGGTGGGTGGCAGCATAATCATAATTAATTAGTGCTAATCTAAAAACAAAATTAAAACCAGCAACCGGGACTAAAGATATGATGAACCTTTAGTCCCGGTTGGAGGCTCCAACCGGGACTAAATGTGGATGTGGAGACAACATGTCGACACTATGTCCTCAGTGGGCAACACTAAGCCAGTAAATTAAATGCCGACACTATTTTGGGTGGGTGGCAGCACTATGCCAGGGTGAGTGTGTCGACATTATGTCATCAGTGCTTGACACTATGTTGTGCTGCTTAATCTATAAATAGGTATGCATTCTTGTGAAGAACTGCAAGATGGTGTGCGATACCAGGGCACCACTACGGCAGAGCTTCTCGAAGATGTCTTAGGGCCTCGTCCTTAGACATCTTCGAGGAGCTCGCCGTAGTGGCACTCTCTAATATGTGAAATTAGTTAGCTCTACCAGCATACTGATTTAGCTAGAGAAGATATAAACCGAAAGATGGTGTGGGAGAGCAGGACACCACTACGGTAGAGCTTCTCGAAGATGTCTTAGGATCCCGTCCTCAGACATCTTCGAGGAGCTCGCCATAGAGGCACTCCCTAATATGTGAATTGTTATGTCTTCTTATCAAGCTTTTATGAATTAACCCTATCTTTGTTACAATTTTTTCAGTTTGTTGAACGCAGGTAGACGAAGAACGATATTTTGCCCAGCTAGCTAGTTAGAATGATGAACTCACGCATGGATGTGCTTCTAAAATCAAATTTCGAGACTATGTGCCAAAATAAGATATATATAGATAGAATCCACATATTGTGATATTTACCTTAGAGTTCCTTACATTAATACAAGATAGATAGAATCTAAACATAGATCTCATGCTATCATTGCAAAAATTACTACCAAACTAAATCCACAAATACATCTATAAGATAGAGCATGAAATGAGCTAATATAGCAATGAGAGTTCAAAGGATGAAGTTGCTCACCTTTTAGAACCTTTGGATAGATGGGGCACCACAAAATATAGACAAATATGGAGAAAAAAAGGGCATGAACTCGAGCTTGAAGCAAGAAAGAGAGAGAGAGAGAGAGAGAGGAGAGCCACCAGCTTGAATGGTGGCTCGGGCAGGGGAAGAAGATATAGCCAGACCTTTAGCCCCAAATCGTGTCTAGAACCGGGGCTAAAGGTGCACCTTTAGCCCCGGGTCGTATAATAAACCGGTACTAAAGGGTCTGGTGCCCGACCTGGTCTGCCTAAAACCCTTTAGTCCCGGTTTGTTACACGACAGGGCTAAAGGTCCCGTTCGAACGGGGCTAGTGCCTGCCACCCCCCTGGGGCCAGTTCTAGCCGTTGGACCGGGACATTAGTCCTGGTTTGTAGCAAAACCGGGGCTAATACCCCTAGACCAAAGGTCTGTTTTCTCACTGGTGGAAAATGGGCCTTTGGGTCGGGCTACTAGTCCCGGCTATGGCTGCGGCCGGGACTAATGGTCCGAACCAGATGGCCCGAGGAGGCCAAGGCACTTTGTCCCCGTCCGTAAGGAACCATTAGTCCCGGTTTGAGATACAAACCGGGACAAATAGGTCTGGGCCGGCGCGCGTGCTCCTGGCAGAACCTTTAGTCCCGGTTTGTATCTCAAACCGGGACTAATGGCCTGGCCCTATATATATGCACACAACCCTCCGCTCTCTCCTGTTTTTTTCCTATGTGAGAGGTGTGTATAACTTTGTGCTAACTTTTTTTCTTCATATGCACTAGAGGTGTTCGGTGAAATGCCCGTTAGAGCGATGTCACTTGAGTTCACACAAGACAAAATATGATATGAGGTGCCAGAGCGACACTTAAGGTTTCTCCTCTTTGTTTTGAAGTGTCCTAAAAGGTTAGCAACTATTTTCTCGTTTTGACCGCGCGATACTAATTTAAGCATCATGATTGCGTTTGATATATATGCATGGTTGTATGATGCAGATGAGCCACCCATGGATGTACGGTGACCGACGCTCTAACGCTTACAGAGAAGGCGTGCGTTCTTTTCGCCTTGTGGCCGAGGCGAACAAGCGGCGGGATGGTTTTATGTGTTATCCATGTGTTGAATGTCAGATTGAGTAGGCTCACACTTCCTCAAGAGTCATTCAGAGCCACCTCCTTCGGTCCGATTTCATGTCCGGCTATAATGTTTGGACCAAGCACGGAGAAAGAGGGGTTATGATGGAAGACGGCGATGAAGAAGAGAACGATGATGACAACTACCGACCTATGTTCCCTGAATACGATGATACCGCAGTTGAAGATAATGAAGAAGAAGGGGTGAAGAACGGGAACCAGATGCGCCCGTTGATGATTTTGGTCGGGTCATTAGTGATGCAAGGCGAGACTGCGACACAGAAAAGGAGAGGTTACAGGACCACAACACATTGCTGTATCCAACTTGTGAAGATGGCTAGAAGAAGCTGGGTAGCACACTGGAATTGTTGAAGTGGAAGGCAGAGACTGGTATGACTGACTCGGGATTTGAAAAGTTGCTGGTAATAATGAAGAAGTTGCTTCCAAGAAATAACCAATTGCCCTCCAGTACGTACGAAGCAAAGAAACTTGTCTGCCCTCTAGGATTAGACGTGCAGAAGATACATGCATGCCCTAATGACTGCATCCTCTACCGCGGTGAGAAGTACGAGAATATGGATAAATGCCCAGTATGCACTGCATTGCGGTATAAGATCAGAAAAGATGACCCTGGTGATGTTGAGGGCGAGCCACCCAGGAAGAGGGTTCCTGCCAAGGTGATGTGGTATGCTCCTATAATACCACGGTTGAAACGTTTGTTCAGAAATAAAGAGCATACCAAGTTGTTGCGATGGCACATGGAAGACCGTAAGAAAGACGGGATGTTGAGGCACCCTGCTGATGGTCGGCAGTGGAGAAAAATCGAGAGAGACTTCCCGGACTTTGCTGGTGACGCAAAGAACTTATGGTTTGGTCTAAGTACTGATGGCATGAATCCTTTTGGGGAGCAGAACTGCAGTCACAGCACCTGGCCCGTGACTCTATGTATCTACAACCTTCCTCCTTGGTTGTGCATGAAGCGGAAGTTCATTATGATGTCAGTGCTCATCCAAGGCCCGAAGCAACCCGGCAACGACATTGATGTGTACCTAAGGCCATTAGTTGATGAACTTCTACAGTTGTGGGCCAAACCAGGTCTACGTGTGTGGGATGAGCACAAATAGCAGGAATTTGACCTACAAGCGTTGCTGTTTGTAACCATCAATGATTGGCCTGCTCTTAGTAACATTTCAGGACAGACGAACAAAGGATACAATGCATGCATGCACTGTTTAGATGAGACTGAAAGTATATATCTGGATAAATGTAGAAATAATGTGTACCCGTACAATCGTCGTTTTCTTCCGCCCAGTCATCCCTTAAATAAGAAAGGCAAGCATTTCAATGGCAAGGCAGAAACCCGGACGAAGCCTGTCCCCCGTAGTGGTGCTGATGTATTTGGTATGGTCAAGGATTTGGATGTAATCTTTGGAAAGGGTCCTGGAGGACAACCTGTTCCGAAAGACCCCATTACCGGACACGCACCCATGTGGCAGAAGAAATCTATATTTTGGGAGCTACCCTATTGGAAAGTGCATGAGGTCCGCTCTGCAATCGACGTGATGCACCTGACGAAGAATCTTTGCGTGAATATTCTAGGCTTCCTGGGCTTGTATGGGAAGTCAAAAGATACCCCGGTAGCATGGGAGGACCAGCAACATCATAAAGGATGAGACGACAAGCATCCAGGGCAGTTTCAAGGGCTTGCCAGCTACGCTCTTACCAAAGAAGAGAAGGAAATCTTTTTTGAATTCCTTTTCAGTATCAAGGTCCCGTCTGGCTTCTCGTCGAATATAAAGGGAATAGTAAATATGAAAGAGAAAAAATTTCAAAACCTAAAGTCTCATGACTGCCATGTGCTTATGACGCAATTGCTTCCGGTTGCATTGAGGGGAATTCAACCAGAAAATGTTCGACTAGCCATTGTGAAGGTATGTGCATTCCTCAATGCAATTTCTCAGAAGGTAATCGATCGAGAAAGTCTATCAGGGTTACAGATTGATGTGGTCCAATGTCTGGTCAGCTTCGAGTTGTTGTTCCCGCCATCCTTCTTCAATATTATGACGCACCTCCTAGTTCACCTAGTCGAAGAGATTAGAATTCTCGGTCCTGTGTTTCTACACAATATGTCCCCCTTCGAGAGGTTCATGGGAGTCTTAAAGAAATATGTTCATAACCGTGCTAGGCTAGAAGGAAGCATCTCCAAGGGCTATGGAACAGAGGAGGTCATTGAGTTTTGTGTTGAGTTTCTTCCTGACCTTAAGCCGATTGGTGTTCCTGAATCTCGGTATGAGGGGAGGATGACTGGAAAAGGCACACTAGGAAGGAAATCAATGGTATGTAGGGACGGACATTCTTTCACTCAAGCACACAACACAGTTCTACACAATTCCACCGTGGTGGCTCCGTATATCGAGAAACACAAGAATATTCTATGCTCCGAAAACCCGGGGAAGCCTGAAACCTTGATTAAAGGGGAACACGAGAAGAATTTTGGCAATTGGTTGCAGACACATCTCATGAATAACACCACTGTTGGAGATGATTTGTACTCGTTGGCCAGGTTACCATCTTCGACTATATGTACTTTCCAAGGGTACGAGATAAATGGGAATACATTTTACACGATCGCCCAAGATAAAAAGAGCACCAACCAAAACAGTGGTGTCCGCTTTGATGCAACAGATGACAATGGGCAGAAGGACACATATTATGGGTACATAGAGGAGATATGGGAACTTGACTATGGACCTACTTTTAAGGTCCCTTTGTTTCGGTGCAAAAGGGTCAAGCTGACAGGAGGCGGGGTAGATGTAGACCAAAAGTACGGCATGACAACAGTGGATCTCAACAATCTTGCGTACATGGATGAACCATTCGTCCTAGCCAACGATGTGGCTCAGGTTTTCGATGTGAAGGACATGTCTACCAAACCGAGAAAAAGGAAAGATAAGCAAAAGAGTACAGAATACGATGAGCCAAAGCGCCACATAGTTCTTTCAGGGAAAAGAAACATCGTGGGAGTGGATGACAAGACAGACATGTCAGAAGATTACAATAAGTTTCATGAAATTCCGCCCTTCAAAGTGAAAACTGACCCAAGCATCCTGTTAAATGATGAAGATTCTCCATGGCTACGGTGCAGAAGAAAACCACAACACTAGATGTTGGTGATGTGTAATAATGTATTAAACCTTTTATTTGAGACATAAATCTATGTAATGTATTAAACCTTTTATTTGATACATAAAGGTCCCCTTTCATGTAATACATCTTGCTCAATCAAACTAGACGTTGACAACCAGGTTCTGAGCCGCAGGAGGTGATCACCCAAAGAGAAGGAACCATCACAAGATAAGGAACCCACAAACACTAAGGATACATAGCACAACTGAAAATTAAGATACATAGCACAACTAAAAATTAAGAAACATGCCTAATGTTGGAGTGATTCAGTCATGCTCCTTCCTAGCCCTGTAATACGAGCCACTATAGTCGTCGTAGTCACCGGCGCCGTCGTCGCTGTCGTAGCCGGGGTCACCGTAGTCGAACCTTGAAGGTTGGGCACGCGTGGGCTGGATTTTAGGGTACCGCAGGCGAGGGTTATTGCCGGTCGTGTTGTAGGCCATGACACTCTGGAGAGTCTGGCCGCGCCACCACAACCGACGGCCGGCCTCGTTGAAGTTCGAAGGAGGTGGGTCGTCCTCCTCGTGCCTAGCGAGCACCCTCTCACGCTGATTGATGAAGAAGGCTTCCCAAGTCGGGAAATAGTCAGGATGCCAGTTGGGATTCCTCCGCTGCTCTGGCGTGAGCTCGAGGTAGTAGTGGTTCGTGATGGCCATCCGGCGCTCCACACCTAGAGGGACAGGAGGGACCGGCACGCCTCCGGTGCTCAGCATCCAGCCGGTAGGGACGCGGTAGCACGGTGGGCAGGGGTAGTTCGAGGCGCAAAGCGCCTCCGCCTCCTGGGTGGTTAGAGATACGATGGAAGCCATGGGAAGAGAATGCTGAGTCTAGATGTGATATGTAAATGGAGGCCAAGCATACATATATATATACTGAAAAAATGGCGGGAAGACAGAGGTAGGAACTGGTGGAAAGCGTGGGAACACAGTGGCAAGGGAAACTTTCATCCCGGGTGGGGGATCAAACCGGGACAAAAGATGGGGGGGGCCTTATCTGGGGAGGCTTATCTGGGAGGGCCTTATCTGGGGGGTGGCTAACCTTTAGTACCGGCTGGTGGGTGCAACCGGGACTAAAGGTGGTTTTTGTGTCATCTAACAAAACTGTCGGTGGGATAAGGACGCCTGGGTAACCTTTAGTACCGGGTGGGGGCTCAAACCGGGACTAAAGCTGTCGGTAGGATAAGGACGCGTGGGTGGACGCACTGCTCGATGAGATAAAGCATGTAGCACACGACGCCCTGTCGGAGGAAGAAGACAAAGTAGAAGCGGTGTCGTGCCTATAAAAGGAGCATCGATATGCCATGGCAAGCAACTCAACAAGCCAACATGGATGTAGAGTTTCATCCCATGGATGGAGGAAAGGGTTGGGAAATCTCCGGTGGCGGTACTTCTCGAAGATGCCCTTGGTGCACACGCCCTATGGCATCTTTGGAAGTTCCGCCTCGGAAAATATTTTCCTGCTAGCCCGTGAAAGACTCCATCTCCGCCTCCCTGGGGTTAGAGGTATGGTGGAAGCTATGGGATAGAGTTAGGGTGGAAGCCTCGTGGGCAGCCGGACTTAGGGTTAGGGTGGTGGTGCTCGCGGGCCACCGGACTTAGGGTTAGGGTGGTAGTGCTCGCGGGCAGCCGGATTTAGGGTTAGGGTGGTGGTGCTCGTGGGCCACCGGACTTAGGGTTAGGGTGGTGGTGCTCGCGAGAAACCGGACTTAGGGTTAGGGTGGTAGTGCTCGCGGGCAGCAGGACTTAGGGTTAGGGTGGTGGTGCTCACGAGCCACCGGACTTAGGGTTAGGGTGGTGGTGCTCGCGGGCCACCAGACTTAGGGTTAGGGTGGTAGTGCTCGCGGGTTGGAAATCTCCCGTGGCCGAACTTCTCGAAGATGCCCTTGGTGCACACGCCCTATGGCATCTTCGGAAGTTCCGCCTCGGAACCCTAAACCCTAAACCCTAAACCCTTAACCCTAAACCCTAAAGGGGCTACGATCCGGAAGAGAACGGGCGGGAAAAAATAAGGCGGGGTAGATGATCCGGGGCCCCCGGTCTAGGGTTTCGCCGGAGGAAGACCACCGGAGCGTCGGAATCACATGAAAATGGAAAAATGGTTAATAGTTTGACTAGTTAGAATAATTATTTTATAAAACAGAAAATTGATTTGAATCACTTATTCAAAAATATGCAAAATATAATAGTAAATGCATTTTTAAATTTAAAATGGCAAAATGGTTAATAGTTTGACTAGTTAGAATAATTATTTTATAAAACAGAAAATTGATTTGGATTACTTATTCAAATTCAAGAACTTTTCTTGTTGAAATTTTTCTCAAATTCATAAGTATGCAAAAACTGTAAAATTCAAATGCTTAAAAAATATGCTAATTGAATTTTTTTTAAACAGGCGCGCCCCTGGGGTGAAATTTTTGAAAAAGGGACCTTTAGTCCCGGTGCGTGCTACACACCGGGACTAAAGGTCTGGCGTTGGCGCGCGCGCGTTGGGCGGTGCCGAAAACCCTTTAGTCCCGGTGGGTGGCACGCACCGGGACTAAAGGGGGGGACCTTTAGTCCCGGTCCGTATAACGAACCGGGACTAAAGGGCGCGCCCCTTCTTCTCCCCACGCAGAGCACCCCCACGCGCGAGGACGACCTGACGCCGGCAGGCTGCCCGATTCTCCGGCCGCCACCACCCCAACCGCCGTTGCCACCGCCCCAAACCGCCACCGCCACTCCAGCCGCCGCGCGCGCTCTCCCGGCAAGAGGTACCCCGTGCCCCCTCCCCTTCGCTCCCCCGTCCGGCTACGCGACGGCACGGTGGCGCCGGCACTGTAGGCGAGCAGGTCGGGCCGCCCCCTCCCCTTTGCTTCCCCGTCCGGCTACTGTAGGCGCGTTGGGAGGTCGGCGGCTGGCTGGCGGCCGCGCGCACCTCCACCCGCCTGGGGACCGTGCGCGTAGCAGGCGAGCCGTCCAGGCGCCGGCGGCTCCTTTTTTTGTAGAATTGTAATAATATTAGTAGTGTAATATAGGAATTATTATTAGTAGTGTATATTAGTAGTAGTGTATATTAGTAGTTTATATTACTAGTGTATACTAGTAGTGTAGTATTAGTAGTGTATATAGGAATTATTATTAGTAGTGTAATATAGGAATTATTATTAGTAGTGTATATTAGTAGTGTAGTATCAGTAGTGTATATAGGAATTATTATTAATAGTGTATATTAAAATTGTAATATTATTAGTAGTGTATATTAGTAGTGTAGTATTAGTAGTGTATATAGGAATTATTTGTATATAGGAAATATTTGAATTTAGGAAATATTTGTATATAGAAAATATTTATATATAGGAATTATTTGTATATAGGAAATATTTGTATATAGGAATTAGGGTGGTAGTGCTCGCGGGCAGCCGGACTTAGGGTTAGGGTGGTGGTGCTCGCGGGCCACCAGACTTAGGGTTAGGGTGGTAGTGCTCGCGGGCCCCCAGACTTAGGGTTAGGGTGGTAGTGCTCGCGGGCAGCCGGACTTAGGGTTAGGGTGGTGGTGCTCGCGGGCCACCGGACTTAGGGTTAGGGTGGTAGTGCTCGCAGGTCCCCGGACTTAGGGTTAGGGTGGTGGTGCTCGTGGGCCACTGGACTTAGGGTTAGGGTGATAGTGCTCGCGGGCAGCCAGACTTAGGGTTAGGGTGGTGGTGCTCGCGGGCCACCAGACTTAGGGTTAGGGTGGTAGTGCTCGCGGGCATCCGGACTTAGGGTTAGGGTGGTGGTGCTCGCGAGCAGCCGGACTTAGGGTTAGGGTGGTGGTGCTCGCGGGCCAATGAACTTAGGGTTAGGGTGGTAGTGCTCGCGGGCCCCCGGACTTAGTATTATTGTAGCAAATTGCGTGTTCATATTATTGGTTAGTATTATTTTATGCAGCAATATTGAATGAAAAATGTTATTGTGTGCATTTTGTAGAAAACTATGGATCCAATCCAGAGAGACCTAGCACAGGAAGAAATTCTCGAGGATATGATCAACGACACCCCCATGTTGATCCACCCGAATCTCCGTCGATTTATCTGAACCCCTCCGGTGAGGGAGAGGTGGTCGACCGAAATGATCAAGGAGAAGCCGACGGCTCCGGTGGTGGAGAAGCCGACGGCGAGGTATATATATGAAGTTTGATGATCAGTAGATGCATTAACTGAGTTGTATATATATATAAATTGATGACTGTTTCTTCTCTTAGGCCTCCACATCGAGCAAAAAATATTCCAAACGAGGCCTGGCCAAAAAGTTGAACACATCTACGCGTTATACAATTACGCGGGTATCACCACGGGGTGAACCGGTGGAACCCGAAAAGGGTAAAACTGTATTTAAACAACAATGCGGAGTTATGGTTAGGGATCGCATCCCGATCACCGTTCGAGAGTGGAATAAGACCAAAGGGGCGACAGAGGGTGAGTATGTCGCCGACAGGTGCAAAGAGGGTCTTTGGAATGACCTCATGACACATTTCACCCTGCCAGAATGTGAGGATGATGCCGACACAGCTGCATTGAGGAAGAAAGTCAAGCAGTGGACTCTTACGAAGATGGCCGAACTATTCAAGAACTGGAAGAAAGCATTATGGCAAAAGTATCAGAAGACGAAGAAGACTCCTAAATTTGAATGCTATCTAACGAAGCAGCAGGCTAACTGGGATGCATTTGTGAAGTACAAGGAGTCACAACCTGCTATGGAAATGTCGAAAAAAAACAAGAAAAATGCCGCAATGAAGAAATATCACCATCACCTAGGGCCAGGGGCTACGCGGCTGCCATGCCAAAGTGGGATGCTAAAGACAATGAGCTGCTTGCTAAAGGGATCAGTCCAGAACCAATATGCGAAGAATGGGATCTGTGGGCAAGAAATTGGTTCCTTGGGCATGGCAGTGAGTATGACGAAAGTACAGGGGACCTTATTTGCAGTGACGGGATTAGGATACCCCGGGATACATGGCAGAAAGTGGTGAAGGAGATTAAAGCAGGGACAACAAAGTTCCGTCCCGATAGAGAGAAAGACTTGCTGACAAAGGTCCTCGGGAATGACAAACGCGGAGGACGTGTACGAGGCCTTGGCCCTAGTTATATGTGGGAGATGGCGTTTCCCAAAGACAGAGATACTTATAGGAGCCGAGAGAGAGCAAAGAGGCGACGGCAGGAGGAGGAGGGAGACAGGTTCACCGAGTTGCTAGGAACACTTCGAATGCATCAGCAACAGATTGACGAACTTCGAGGAGCAGCGCGCCTACAAGATCCTGTACTCGATATTACCGCCGTTCCATCTCAGCGGAGAAGCAGCGTGGCTGAATCGGAGGTCCCTTTTGACGATGCACGTATGGTAGATGGCGGTCCTGGCTACCTAGTGGATGGAATCAAGGAGCAGGCATCTTGTGAGCTCCATCAGAAGGTGAAGGACCTATCCATCAAGGTGGCGGTCGGATGTGCTTTACCTTGTCCACCTGGCGCACGCTGGCATGGCCGTGAGATTCCAGCTGGCTATGCTAAAGTTGCTGTGGATGAAATCGCAATGGGGTGGGACTCAATGGAGCTTGACATCCCTGGACCTGAAGGTGAGAGGATACTTGGAGAAGTACTGGGTGGTATCATTCTATGGGACAAGAACAACATCAAGCTTCCAGGCTGGACGCCAAAGCCAACACCGCCTCCGAGTGGTTGCATGTCACCTTTACCTCCATCACCTCCAAGAAGCCCACCCCATGACTACGACCACCACAGCCTGAGTCCATCTCGATCTCCGCCGCAACCTCCGATTAGTACTAAACGACGCAGGAGCCCAAAACGACAAATGTCGCCCCTCCCAAGAGTACCTCATAAGAATCTTCCCATTAGACCATACGATCGTACTGACGAGGAAACCGACATGATCGTAAAGGCCAAATGTGTTGCGCAGCTTCAAAAGAAGAAACCCGAGCCCGCCCCAGTATACACCGAGAAGCAAAAAGCGTATGCACTTTCTTTTCTGAACACAAAATCGCAATATGAATTGCACCATAAGCCAGATGACTATCGACACACACTTCAGAAGGTAGTGAAGAAGAGCAAATCAAGTAGAAGTGCAAGCGGGAGCAAATCATCAGGTCAAAGTGCAACCGAGAAAAGAATGGACGTCCCCCAGCTCGGGGAATAGGCCAAAACATCGATCCCACCCCTCCAGGTGTTATCCTATGACACTCCCTAGCAGGATATGGAAGAAGCTAAGAAGCTTGCGGCCGCTATGAATGTGACTGTTCAGGAATTGCTAGGTTCCCAGGACGACAAGTTACCCAAGGCTCAAGTAGTCCCTACATATGTCCCAGGGAAGCCTCTGGTCAGCTTTGAGCAGTTCCAACAATTGCCAACACAAATGCGGAGTTTACATAAATGGTACTTGAAAGCCGTAAATCAGGAGAGAATAATGATCGTGGTGAAAGTCCCACATGACTACTACTTCCGAGAAGAAGAGGTCCATGTTGAGTTTCTAGAACTCTTCCAGTTATACACTTTCAACGCCCTCGACAAAAGTCTCATGAGTTGCTATTGTCTGTAAGTTGTTGAATTCATTGTCTATATATAAGTTGTTCATTTTTTCAGTTGTTCAGTTCATTGCATGTAATTATCCTAATTATATCCTTTTGTACTCTATTATTATGCAGAATGAAGACCATGGAATGTAAAAGAAGGTCAATCTTTAGTGTTGGGTTCATTGACCTAGATAAAATACATGTAAAGATGTTAACGACAAAACCCGAGGAGACGCAGGAAAACCTTCTAAGGTTTCTAAGGGAGCAAAATTTCGGTGACCACATACTGTTTCCTTACAATTTCGCGTGAGGGTCTTACTCTATTGTACACATTCTCTTTTGCTTACTCGATGTTAAGTGTAATTGATGAGTTACTGATGTATATATAAACGTGTACAGTTTCCACTGGATTCTCATGGACATTCAACTTGATAAGGGAAGAGTTGAAGTCATGGACCCATTAAAGAGACCCCTGGAAATGTTTAGGGACATGCAGGACATGCTCCAGAGGTAATTTTCGCACTACATCGGTCTCTTTCATTGATTTCCTGAGATATCACGTAATAAATAACTCATTCATTTTCTTTACCGGGTAGGGTTTGGAACGAGTTCAAGAGTGCGGTTACGGGTGACTTTACTGAGAAGCTGACGTTTAAGCCGGTCTCGGTAAGTAGTAGGCGCATCTCTTTACTTCTAGTTTCAATACAATTATGATGCTGGATTATTATTTTGATTGAATGCTATTCTCGTAAAGTGCGCGAGGCAGCCATAGGGGACGAATCTATGTGGATTCTACGTTTGCGAGTTCATTCGCATGTTTACCAGTGAGCTGAATGATTATAGAGTCGATGTAAGCAATACATTCATAACATTATTTTTATTACCATCACTTTTTGTTATCATGATTGATATTCATATTGATCTCCTTTTCTTGTATAGTTCGAGAAAATGCGGGATCAGCTCCTACCACAGCAATGCGTAGTAGCAATTGCTGAAGAACTGGCAGGATTCTTGTTGAACGAGATGATAGATGACGCCGGAGAATTTAGTGTGAATAGGCGCCGATGATCTCCGACCGTGTAATTGAATAGACGGGCTCTAGTCCCGATAATTGTGATCTCCATGTGTAACTATCATGTATATATTTGTATGCTCGATCTTAAGAGAAGTTATCTTATGTATGCACGAACATGTACGGTATGTGGTAGGGTAGAAAACTATTTTGAAATGAAAAAAAGATACAAATTGAATTCTCTGCCGCGGCAGAGAAAGTGCCTAAAATTCTGCCGCGGCAGAGAACCATTTGTCCCGGTTCGTAATAGGAACCGAGACTAATGGGGGGCACCCAGCGCCCGCAGAGATAGCCACGTGGATGCCCATTGGTCCCGGCTGGTAAGAGGGCCGGGACTAGTGGGTGGGCCTTTATTCCTGTCCCTTCAATCCCGGTTACCAGGACCGGGACTAAAGCCCCTTACGGGCCGGGACTGGAGGCCCGTTTTCCACTAGTGTCTACTAGTGATATAAGATGTTTTACCTTTGTGAAAGAAGTGTATTTAGACTCCCTTTAGTGTGTAGGTTCACTCTAAACTTAAATTAACCTAAATACTAAAAGGAGTGTAAATACATTCCATTCATAAAGGTAAAACATCTTATATTTTGAGACGGAGGGAGTAATTTTATTCCGTGGTGAACAGTACACTAGACTTGTGATCGATCGAGTACTTGTCATCGATGCTAGGCGGTCTCGTATAGCCTGTGGAGCAACGTAACGCGCAGTGCGGCGTCGCCGTCGTCTTGCTGCAGCGCAGGGGGCACATCTACCACCACATCCTGCACCGTCACGCTCTGCACCTGGCTCATGCACGCATGCTGCACCCTCAGCCCAGCGACCAGAGTGCACCCATTAGCCGCGCCGACGCGTGCTGCGTCGCTCCTCCCTCAACAGTCATCACCAGCTGCATCATGGCGGCCGCACCATCCCGCCCCGCCACCTCACTGCATGTGCCTGGTAGGTCCGGGGTAATGGAAGGATGGGGCTGTGGGGCGGTAGCGGGAAGCCGTGGCGGGACTCCTCCTCTAGGCGCGCGATCCAATCGTTCATCCAAAGAATTGCATGTCCTCCATATGTCACCTATGCCATAAAGGATGTCCAAGACTTGCAATTAAGGTGTTTAACACTTGCCATCTTTTATTTTTTGTTACCAGGTGTTTAACGAGCGTTACACCCAGCCTCAGCCATCATTAATTGGTTTCTAAAATTTGTTCAAACACGTGTACAAGTTGAGAAATAGTTGGCCATGTAATTCGTGGAGGCTAATTAAGGTGTTTGGGTCTAATATCTGAAGGCGCCCAAAAGTGTAACCAAAATTATCTATCTGTCAGGCCCATCGCCAGTGGACTGCCAGCTGTCCCCTCCAGGAGTTCTTCTCCCCTGAGGACGAGCCGGATGGCACATGCTGGTCAAAGGGCTCGAACCAGCTGGGATCCCCCCGATCCGTCTTAGACGCTTTTGACACTTTCCCGGTCTGCCTCTCTTCGGTAGACGCTGAAGCAGAGCAGCGATATGGCCTGAGGCTGTGGACTCCGAGGCGGCATGTGGATAGGCTCGCAGCCCCGCTGCCTTTCGAGATGCATGCAAGAGGCCTATCAAGTCCCTCCTAAGTCGGCAGGTCGCCAAGCGTGGCCTAAACAAGAAGAGATATTCTGGCCATGTGAGGAGGAGTGGACGGATACGCGGGCGGTTCGACCCCGACACCCCGATCTGCCAGCAGCAGCTCACCCTCATCACCAGGTTGGGGATCGCTAGGGGGGGGAGGTGATCGCGACGAGGCGCTCGACGCGTACCTCGAATTTTTCGCGAGGCCCTTACGTCAGCAGCACATCGACGTGGTTCTTCGCTTGTTCGGTTGGAAGCCCGATGCCCTGCCCTTGTGCAACGACGCACCGGTGGAGTGCCTAGTTTGATTTGTTTGCGTACCTTGACTTTTCGCGAGGCCCTTACGTCAACAGCACATCGACGTGGTTCTTCGCTTGTTCGGTTGGAAGCCCGATGCCCTGCCCTTGTGCAACGACGCCCGGTGGAGTGCCTAGTTTTATTTGTTTTCGTGTGGTTCCACCTCCCTTCTCTCGCTTGTACTAATGGATGACCTAGACTTTTCTATCGGCATCTGGAACGCACGTGGTTTGAACTCTCCGGCTCGTCGGCTAGCTATTTACAGAGTTATTTCTCCCGCCAGACCAGTAGTGGTGTGCCTTCAGGAGACCAAGATGGCGGTCATCTCGGATCGCGTGGTGACGGAATGCCTCGGCCCCTCCTTCGATGAGTTTTTCTTCTTGCCCGCGGAAGGCACCCAGGGTGGGATCCTGCTTGCCTGGCAATCCAGCATTGTATCCGTCACCCATCCTCACTTTTCCGAAAACGCAATTACAGCCCAAATCTCGACGGGCTTGGAACATAGCTGGTGGTTCACGGGAGTCTATGGACCCCAAAGAGACGAGGACAAGCGCGCCTTTCTCCAAGAGCTGCAGGATATTCGGGACCTGCATGTCGGGTCGTGGATAGTTGTGGGTTATTTCAACATTATTATCAACCTACAGGACAAAAGCCAGGGGAACCTTCACCGCTGCATGATGGGAAGGTTCAAGCTGACACTTGCGACCCTGGAACTGAAGGAGCTCTATATCAATGGCCTCCGGTTCACGTGGAAAAACAAACAGGAGAGGCCCATTCTAGAGAGGCTGGATAGAGTTTTCTGCACCGTGGACTGGGAGGCGCGCTAGCCTGACGCTTTTCTCTCGGCCTTGTCGTCGGGCCCCTCGGACCACTACCCCCTATTGTTGAGCTTAGCCCCAGACTTACAAAGAGGGCGCATATTCCAATTCCAATCCTTCTGGACCAAAGTCGACAACTTCACGCAAGTGGTGCAAGATGCGTGGACCTCACACCAATGGGAGCCAAACCCCTTCAAGAGGCTTGACGCGAAGTTGCAAACCATGGCAAAAATACTCTCCTCCTGGAGCTCCAAGTTCATCGGAAACGTCAAGATGCAGATCCTCCTAGCGACAGAACTGATCCTTCGTTTCGATGTTGCCATGGAGAGTAGGGTTTTGTCTCCTAAAGAGCACGGACTTCGAAGTTTGCCTAAGAAGAAGCTCCTTGGGTTGGCCTCCCTTGAAAGAACACTGGCGTGACAATGGTCGCGGATCCTCTGGCTTCGGGAAGGGGACACCTACACGAGCTTCTTCCACACCCATGCGAGCCACCGCAGACGGAAGAACTTCATCGGTCACCTTCTGGTTGACAATGTCTGGGTCTCGGACCATGCAGACAAGGCGGAGGCCGTGGATACTTTCTTTGAGGCTCTATTGGGTGTGGCAGACGATCGCCCCTTCTCCCTGGATCTGGACTTCCTTGGCATGCAACCGGTGGACCTCCAACACATTGATGGAGTCTTCACTAAGGAGGAGGTCTTGACGGCCATCAAGAGCATGCCATTGGACAAGTGCCCTGGACCTGATGGTTTCTCGGGCCGTTTCTATGTTTCTTGCTGGAACATCATCAAGAATGACGTCATGTATGCCTTCCACTCGCTCTCTCGCCTAGACTGTCATGGATTTGGTGCGGTGAACATTGCGTTGGTCACGCTACTGCCCAAGAAGCCGGGTGCAAAAGAGGTACGGGATTACCGGCCTATCAGCCTATTCCACGGGATTCCCAAGTGGGTGGCCAAGGTGATTGCGAACCGTGTGGCGCCTGTCTTGCCACTACTGGTGGGGGTCCACCAGAGTGCCTTTGTGCGTGGACGATGCCTGCATGACAACTTCATGATGTGTAGGGAACAACCCGTAAACTGCACACCACCAAGACCCCCGCCGTGCTCCTCAAGCTAGATATCACCAAGGCTTTTGATACAGTGGACTGGGCCTTCCTGCTGGAAGTGCTCAAGAGGTTGGACTTCGGGTAACGCCTCATTGCGTGTATCTGTGCGCTCTTGTCCCCTGCCTCCACGCGTATCCTGATGAATGGGAGCCTAGGGGCGAAGGTGGCCAACAGGCAGGGGTTGAGGCAAGGTGACCCGCTCTCCCCGCAACTGTTTATCCTAGTTATGAGGTTTTCCACCTTATGATAGTCAAAGCCGAAGAGCAAGGACTGCTTACCATACTGGCAGCAACGGATCTCCAGCACCGCACATCAATCTATGCAGATGATGTGGTCACCTTTCTGAGACCTTCGGACGTGGACTTCCAGGTGATTGCTAGCTCATGGTTGATGTCGAGCTCGTTGGGGAATCCCAAGAGGAAGGTATGATGAGCACAGCAGTAAGTTTCCCTCAGTTATGAAACCAAGGTTATCAATCCAGTAGGAGCAAGGAAACATCCTAAAGGTGTAGCTAGCTGAACGTTGGTAGGGCGCACTACCGGTGCCAGCAGCAACATGGAGACCTGCACAACACAACCACATAACTCTGTCCCCAACTTACGATGAGGTTGTCAATCTCACCGGTTTTGCTGAAAACAAAGGATTAAACGTATCGAATGGAAGGAAGTAATAGTTTGCAGAAAGTAAACACAAAGCAGTAAACATTTTGTAGATTGTATGTAAAAGAAAGGACCAGGGTCCATAGTTCACTAGAGGTGCCTCTCCTTAAGATAGATAACATGTTGGGTGAACAAACTACAGCAGGGCAATTGACAAACAACGAGAAAGCATACAAGCATATACTAATCATCTTGACTCCTTTGGAACTTGATTGGGCATTACAACATTATACATAGACTGCCATCCAACTGCATCTATGACTAATAATCCACCTTCAGGTTATCATCCGAACCCCTCCAGTATTAAGTTGCAAGCAACAGATTATTGCTTTACGAATTGCGTGTAAAGTAAACAATACGATTGTTCTATGAACAAAGGATTGTTGTTTTCTCCCTAGTAGCAACAGCACATCTAGTACCTTAGAGATTTCTGTCACTTCCCCAGATTACCAGAGGCGTGAACCCACTATCAAGCATAAATACTAACTCTTGGAGTTACTAGCATCTACTTGGCCAAGATAGCTACTAACAACGGAAAGCATGCAAGATCACAAATAACAAAGACATGATAGAATCAATAATCAATCTGAAATAGCATCTCAATATGGAACGGATCCCCGCAAACACAACATGTAGAATTAAAAATAGATGATCTTGATCATGAACGGAGCTCACAAGATCTAGACATGAAAGCACAAAAGAGGAGAACCAGCCATCTAGCTACTACATGGACCCGTAGTCCAAAGATGAACTACTCACGCATCATACCGGAGGCTTGCATGGTGATGAAGAAGGCCTCCAGGGTGAATTCCCCTCTCTGGCAGGGTGCCGGGAAGAGCTTTAGATCCCTCCCGATCTAGGGATGGAGATGACAGTGGCTACAGAATCTTTCGTGGATTTTTGATCGGGTACTTAGGGTTTCCGTATCAGATGCAATATATAGGCGGAAGGAGGGGCCGAGGGGGTGCTGGGGTCGGCCAGACCACTCCCTGGCGTGGGCCAGGCCTGGCCGCGGGGCCAGGTGGTGTGGCCAGGCCCCAGCCCCTCTCCGTCTCGTATTATAGCTCCAGATGTCTTCCGGTAAAGTAGCAACTTTGGCTTTTGTCCCGTCCAATTCCGAGAATATTCATTTTCTGACTTCCTGGAACCAAAAACAGCAGAAAAAGGCAGTTGGTAGTGTGGCTCTAGTTAATAGGTTAGTCCAAGAAATCATATGAAAAGTACTCCAAAGTGTGGACAAAACACAAGAAAGTAGATAAAACCAAGCATGGAACATCAAAAATTGTAGATACATTTGCAATGTATCAACATCCCCAAGTTTAACTCCTGCTCATCCTCGAGTAGGTAAGTGATAAAAAGAAAGAATAATTTTTGAGGTGACATGCACCATCAAAAACTTGATCAAAGTATTTGTAAAACATTCGAAGCTGGATCATAGTACTTCAATCATAACATGAAAGACAAAGTTCTAGCAATAAGACAAAGAAACTATGATGCAACATGAAAAAGCACAAACAAAAGATTCATGACTAACAATGCTTTGCAAGACATTTGTTTGTTTCACATAAAGAAAACATAGCATAATAGTATTCAGCTTGTCCCTCATAGAGTAGCAAATATATATGCATAGGACACCTTCAAAGTTCATAAGAGTGACTAGATACAAATAGTTTAAAGCAAGCAATATCAAGATATGCATCAATCAACTAGTCTTGGGACAATGCACATAGAACTAAGAATGGCCACTATGCTCTCAAAGTAGGTGCATAAAGGTAGAAGGTGGAGACTCAATGTAATGGTGGAAGAAAGGCCTTCATAGAAGGAAGCAGAGATTCAAGTTTCATAAAGAGCTTACAAAATTTTTATGGTACTTATAGCTTTCATCTCCCATTGCCCCTATCATAAGCATCTTGAAGTGATTAAGGTTAAAGTGAACAAACTATGGTGTACATGCTTGACGAAGTATAAGTTAGAAATCTCATGTCCCTTGAATACGAGGGCCGCTCCTCATGCTACTCAAGTTTATTCACAGGTAAGTTCTTGTCATTGTAAGTACATGTGTATCATACAAAACCACCAACGGGGTACCCCTTGCCCGATGATACAGAAGAATCCCCATATCAAAATGACAAGGCAAGCAGACAACGAGCATCTCAACAATCTTCTTATTTACCATGGGAATATGGTGCTTTTTTCTCTCTTTCCTCTTTCATAATCTCTTTTTTTCTTTCTTTTTCTCTTTTTTCTCAATATAGGACTCTTTTTTTATAAGAACAATGCTTCATAGACAGCTCAGTATGGTTACGCTGCAGGTTTCCACCATGTCAGCATGGATTAGACCAGCGGCTCAAGCGTTTCTCTAACACATATACATAACTCCATGGACTTACAAGCTCCCCTTTCATTTCACACCGACGACATCCATAGATAAAAGAGCATGATATCAACTAGGTACAAAGTACCCGTGCAATGTTGAAAGCGTTCCCCATGACAGCATGGTTTTGCTAATTCCCAACAAATAAGTGCAAGCATATACAACATAGATGACACAATGGTTCAAGTTTATTAAGGGCAAGAAAAGTAAAGTGTGCCATCAAGTTCGTGAGAGCTTTAATCAATAGTTTTCTCATAACAAGTTTAATTTGGAAGGTAAACAAAAACATGAATATACTTGGAATAGCATAAGCTAGTAGGTAGGTATGACGGACTCTTTGGAATAACTTGGTTTAGGGAGTTGGATGCATGAGTGGAACTCATACTTGGTTGCGGAGGCTAGCAAAAGACTAGGAGCGACAAACTAAGAGAGCAATAATGGCCATAATCATGTAGAGCGACAAAACATCATTGATCAAAGCATAAGTGATACTACAAGTTGAAAACTAGAGGATCATAAAGGCTATGGTGACTTTGGATAGTCATAACATGGTGTGAGCATGCGCCAAGTCAACCCAAATAAAGCATCAAAGGAGAATACCACTATACTATGCTTTAATATGCTAAAACAACACATGATTCATCCAAAGTACATTAAGCAATCTCAATTGTTTATAACAAGTCATGCTACAGCAAAGAATACTAAGCATAAAGCAAAAACAATATCAAGCATGGCATGACAACGCGTAGGCCACAGTCAAAAACAAGCTCTCTTTAACACTTAAGCATGAACTTTCCTACTCTTTTCCAAACCAAACCAAACTATTTGAAAACCAATGTATGAAAGAGGGGGTCCAACCAATTTATTCAGCAAACTAAGAAAAAAAAGCAAACGAAAAACCAAAACGAAAACGAAAAAAGAAGACGCTCCAAAACAACACAACTGTGCATGAAACAATAAAAATGAAGCGTTTGGAAGAAACCTGGGATTTTTATTGATGAAGAGGGGGATGCCTTGGGCATCCCCCAGCTTTGACGCTTTTACTTCCTGTATATTTCTTGGGGTGACACGCGTGGCATCCCCAAGCTTGAGATTTAGTCCATTCTTCATCTCATTACTCGTTCCTTCCATACACCTGAAAATTTTCCTTCATACAAAACTTCACACAATCTTTATTAGTAACATTAGTGCACTCAAGATAATAGGTCTTTAGGTTCAGTTACAACACCAATAAGACTTCCATTAAAACACAAGCTACTGTAGCACTTCCCTCAGAAAGCTCAATTCCCCAAAATAACTCAAAAAGGAACCAACAAGAAGCAAATGCAAATAAAGGCAGAAATCTATTAAAACAGACCAGCAGGTAAAGACGAATTTTTTCGAAGACCTTCTGTTGCTCAAATAAAAAAGTGTTAAACTAACGAAAGTTATAGAACAACCTGGGGTAGAAGCAAAAAAATTCACGCTGCAAAAGGACGTACAGAGATTTTACACGAATTTTCACGGTGAAGCACATAAATCTGTTTCGGGACAACAACTTTCCCAATCATTACTTCTCTCTCATTAGAGGTTACTCTTGGCACAAAAAGAAAATAAAAAGGATAAGGAGCGGTTATTACTGAAGTAATAACTTCCAAGACTCATCTAAAACTTTTGGGTTATCTCCCAATAAGTACATTTTTCTTTAACGCCTTTAAGTTAGACATAAGAAGCATGAAAAAGAATCAAGTGTTCTCAAATGGAGAAGCATTAAGATCAATACTAGAAATCTCTTCAACAAGGCAAGGTATATCATCCAAATAAGTTCTAGAGGATCCTCTCTCAATGCTCTTGGGTTCACTATTTTCATCAAAAGGGTTTTCAGGAACAATCCAATCAAGATTTTTTTCTATGGCTTCATGCATTGCTATGAGTTTGAAAGGTATCGGTATCTTAATTTCCTCCCCATTAGATTCAGTTTTGTTCATATTTTTTCGTGTACCAACAATATCTACGCATGAGCCTAGCATATTAAAACATTCGAAGTCTTTTCTAGCTTCCTTGGCAACATCATAGAATTCTTTAAGCAAAGTTTCTAGAATGAAATCCCTCTTTTCGGGGTCCTCAATTTCTTTAAGTTTGAGAAACATTACTTGCATTAAGGGGTTAAGGTTAACAAACCTAGCTTCCAACATGTGAACTAAAGAAGCTGCAGCAATTTCATAGTTTGGAACAAGTTCTGCAAGGGATCTATCCTCAATATCCTCATGTTTGCTAACATGATTAAAGAATTCTTTAATATTATATTTTCCAATTATAGAACCACTACCTATTGAAAGGTCTTTCAGGGTGAATTTAGGGATCAACATGGTGAGCTAAGGAAGAGTTAACAACTATAAAAATACTTAATTTTTTTGTGTTTTTTAATAAAGAAAGCAAACTAGTAAAACTATTTTTTTTGTGTTTTTGATAAAGAAACAAGCAAACAAAGAAAAAGTAAACTAAGCAAAACAAAATAAACAAAGTAAAAAGATTGGTTATGAGGGGCTCCCCTTGTGAAGATGTCTTTGACTCCCCGGCAATGGCGCCAGAAAAATACTTGCTGGCTCGTGGTTGATGTCGAGCTCGTTGGGGAACCCCAAGAGGAAGGTATGATGAGCACAGAAGTAAGTTTCCCTCAGTTATGAAACCATGGTTATCAATCCAGTAGGAGCAAGGAAACACCCCAAAGGTGTAGCTAGCTGAACGTTGGCAGGGCGCACTACCGGTGCCAGCAGCAATGTGGATACCTGCACAACACAACCACAGAACTCTGTCCCCAACTTGCGATGAGGTTGTCAATCTCACTGGTTTTGCTGAATACAAAGGATTAAACGTATCGAATGGAAGGAAGTAATAGTTTGCAAAAAGTAAACACAAAGAAGTAAACAGTTTGTAGATTGTATGTAAAAGAAAGGACCGGGGTCCATAGTTCACTAGAGGTGGCTCTCCTTAAGATAGATAACATGCTGGGTGAACAAATTACAGCGGGGCAATTGACAAACATCGAGAAAGCATACAAGCATATACTAATCATCTTGACTCCTTTGAGATTCGATTGGGCATTACAACATTATACATAGACCGTCATCCAACTGCATCTATGACTAATAATCCACCTTCAGGTTATCATCCGAACCCACTCCAGTATTAAGTTGCAAGCAACAGATTATTGCTTTACGAATTGTGTGTAAAGTAAACAATACGATAGTTCTATGAAAAAATGATCACATCTAGTACCTTAAAGATTTCGGTCACTTCCCTAGATTACCAGAGGCATGTAACCACTATCGAGCATAAATACTAACTCTTGGAGTTGCTAGCATCTATTTGGCCAAGATAGCTATTAACAACGGAAAGCACGAAAGATCACAAATAACAAAGACATGATAGAATCAATAATCAATCTGAAATAGCATCTCAATATCCATCGGATCCCCGCAAACACAACATGCAGAATTACAAATAGATGATCTTCATCATGAACGGAGCTCACAAGATCTAGACATGAAAGCACAAAAGAGGAGAACCAGCCATCTAGCTACTACATGGACCCGTAGTCCAAAGATGAACTACTCACGCATCACACCGGAGGCTTGCATGGTGATGAAGAAGGCCTCCAGGGTGAATTCCCCTCTCTGGCAGGGTGCCAGGAAGAGCTTCGGATCCCTCCTGATCTAGGGATGGAGATGACGGCGGCTACAGACTCTTTCGTGGATTTTTGATCGGGTATTCAGGGTTTCCGTATCAGATGCAATATATAGGCGGAAGGAGGTGGCGAGGGGGTGCTGGTGTCAGCCAGATCACCCCCTGGCACGGGCCAGGCCTAGCCGTGCGGCCAGGTGGTGTGGCCAGGCCCCAGCCCCTCTCTGTCTCGTATTCTGGCTCCAGATGTCTTCCGGTAAAATAGCAACTTTGGCTTTTGTCCCGTCCAATTCTGAGAATATTCATTTTCCGACTTCCTGCAACCAAAAACAACAGAAAACAGGTAGCTGGCACTGTGGCTCTTGTTAATAGGTTAGTCCAAGAAATCATATGAAAAGTACTCCAAAGTGTGGACAAAACACAAGAAAGTAGATAAAACGAAGCATGGAATATCAAAAATTATAGGTACATTTGCAATGTATGAGTGATCTCCGGGATCATCGAGGATTTTGGGATGGCCTCGGGCCTCCGGAAAATTTTTGGCAAGTTCTTGGCCAACCTGATCAGATGTTTGGAATAGGACAGAAGCCTGGTGACCCGAGAACTTCACTGCCCCATCATGCAGTTCCCGCTTTGCTACCTGGGGCTGCCTCTATCCTTGCGGAGGCCTTCGGCAGCGCAGCTCCAGGCCCTAGTAGCTGCAGTAGCTGCCAAGCTACCATTGTGGAAGGTGTCCATGCTCAACCAAGGAGGACGACTTGAGCTGGTAAAGACAACGCTCTCAGCCATACCGATCTTCGCCATGATGTCCCTGGACATCCCATAGAGATCATCATCGCCATCGAGAAGATCATTCGCGGCTTCCTCTGGAAGGGGAGGAAAGATGTTCATGGTGGACACTGTCTAGTCGCGTGGGATAGGGTGTGCATGCCCAAGGAGTTGGGGGGGGATTGGCATCCCCAACCCGCGCCTCATGAATGTTGCTCTTCGGGCCAGATGGCTGTGGTTGAGTCGGGTTGAAGTGGAGAAGCCCTGGCAGAACCTCAACATCCGTGTACCTGAGCTGGCGAGACAGCTATTTGAGGCAGCCACCTGCTTTGTGCTTGGGGATGGAGCTACCACTCTCTTCTGGATAGACAAGTGGCTTCCATGTGGGTGGATCCGAGACATCGCGCCAAACCTTTTCGCTGTGCTTCCGGCAGGGGCGATCGCCATGCGCAAGGTACGCGAGGGCCTGGCAGGAGGCTGGCTACATGACGTGCCTCTGGATCTTGGAGCCGCAGCCATCAGAGAGCTCCTCGAGGTGGCCGATCGGATCGAGGCGATCACCTTAGCAGAGGGGACCCTAGACATCCTCGAGTGGAATTGGGACCCAAGCAATTGCTAGGCCGCTCACTCCTGCTACCAGGCCTTATTTGCTGGGTGGACTTCGATGGCCGGGGCCTTGCAGATCTGTCGTTCCCACGCCCCCGCCAGTTGTAAGATTTCGCTCTGGCTGGCCATCAGGAACAGGTGCTGGACGACCAAAAGACTCAAACGGCATGGCTTGCAACATCCGTCAGCTTGCCCCTTCTGTGACCAATGTGAAGAGACCATCGACCACCTGCTGCTGGGATGCGTGCTTGCGCGTGAAGTATGGGCGACTTGTCTACGCTGGTGGAATAAAAGTCATTGGATGCCGAGCCAAGACTCCAAGCTGGTGCCATGGCTTTAGAGTAAGCGGGGTGGCAAGGGCCGAGACCGTGATCTTTGGACCAGGATTGCCCTCGTTTGTTGGACGCTTGATACATTGCAAATGTATCTATAATTTTTGATGTTCCATGCTTGGTTTTATCTACTTTCTTGTGTTTTGTCCACACTTTGGAGTACTTTTCATATGATTTCTTGGACTAACCTATAAACAAGAGCCACAGTGTCAGCTGCCTGTTTTCTGCTATTTTTGGTTCCAGGAAAGTCAGAAAATGAATATTCTCAGAATTGGACGGGACAAAAGCCAAAGTGCCTATTTTTCCAGAAGACATCAGATGCCATAATACGAGACGGAGAAGGGCTGGGGGCCGGCCACACCACCTGGCCACGCGGCCAGGCCTGGGCCACACCAGGGGGTGGTCTGGCCGACCCATCACCCCCTCGGCCTCTCCTTCTGCCTATATATTGCCCTCGGGACGAAAACCCTAAGTACCCGATCAAAAATCCACGAAAGAGTCTGTAGCAGCCGTCGTCTCCATCCCTAGATCGGGAGGGATCTGAAGCTCTTCCCGGCACCCTGCCGGAGAGGGGAATTCACCCTGGAGGCCTTCTTCATCATCATGCAAGCCTCCGGTGTGATGCATGAGTAGTTCATCTCTAGACTACGGGTCCATGTAGTACCTAGATGGCTGGTTCTCCTCCTTTGTGCTTTCATGTTTACATCTGGTGAGCTCCGTTCATGATCAAGATCATCTATTTGTAATTCTGCATGTTGTGTTTGCGGGGATCCGATGGATATTGAGATGCTATTTTAGATTGATTATTGATTCTATCATGTCTTTGTTATTTGTGATCTTGCATGCTTTCCGTTGTTAGTAGCTATCTTGGCCAAGTAGATGCTAGCAACTCCAAGAGTTAGTATTTATGCTCGATAGTAGGTTCATGCCTCTGGTAATCTGGGGAAGTGACAGAAATCTCTAAGGTACTAGATGTGTTGTTACTACTAGGGAGAAAACAACAATCCTTTGTTCATAAAACAATTGTATTGTTTACATTACACTCAATTCGTAAAGCAATAATCTGTTGCTTGCAACTTAATACTGGAGGGGGTTCGGATGATAACCTGAAGGTGGATTATTAGTCATAGATGCAGTTGGATGGCGGTCTATGTATAATGTTGTAATGCCCAATCAAGTTCCAAAAGAGTCAAGATGATTAGTATATGCTTGTATACTTTCTCTATGTTTGTCAATTGCCCCGTTGTAATTTGTTCACCCAACATATTATCTATCTTAAGGAGAGCCACCTCTAGTGAACTATGGATCCCGATCCTTTTATTTACATACGATCTATAAACTGTTTACTGCTTTGTGTTTACTTTCTGCAAACTATTACTTCCTCCCATTCGATACGTTTAATCCTTTATTTTCAGCAAAACCGGTGAGATTGACAATTTCATCGGAAGTTGGGGACACAGTTCTGCGGTTGTGTTGTGCAGGTCTCCACGTTGCTACTAGCACCGGTAATGCGCCCTGCCAAGGCTCAGCTAGCAACACCTTTGAGGGGTTTCCTTGCTCCTACTGGTTCGATTAAACCTTTGTTTCATAACTAAGGGAAACTTGATGTTGTGCTCATCATACCTTTCTCTTGGGGTTCCCCAACGAGCTCTATATCAACACCGAGCCATCAACGCTCTGGCTCCACAGGAATGATGTGGTCTTCGAAGGGGCCAACCCATCCCCTAGCGAGATCATTTGCAAGATCTCCGCCGAGGCCGAGCTGTGGAGGGCAGTAGGGCTCCTCCGGGACTGTCTGGGCCAAGTGGACAGGTGGAGGTGTCACGAGTAAGTAGTTAGAGTGTGAGTGCTGCCTCTAAGGCGGCGTGGAGTTGCGCTGGTGGCGCATGTGCCACAGCGCGTTGTAATCCTTGGCCTCTTGGCCTTTTCTTCTATGAAAAAGATACGTCTCTCAGGACGTATCCTTGAAAAAATTATATACTAAAAGCAATATAAGAGAGTTTTTTGAGGCATTAGGTTGATCCACATCTACTAAAATTATATAGACCATTGACTCTAATTAGCATGGCCAAGATTTACAAGATTAAAAGTTACGCAACTATTATCACGTTGCATAGGATATATTGGTGTACACGTACAACTTACATGAAAGGAAACTCAACTTACAACGACACGTATAACATATATTTAATTAGTTTCCCCTGTACCATCTATCGTTTGCTTATACAAACATATATTTCCGATGTCTAGCATCCATGTTTGCTTAAACCGACATACACGCCTGATGCCCTATCCCTATATCTGCCGTCATGGCCACAGTGTCTGTAACATCCCCGATACTCCCACCCCGTGCCCTTCCTCCTTTTGATTCGTCTTAACGCAGACGGTGACGGATGACCGTTCAAGCCAATTGGGAGGAGTTCCAAGAGCGGCAACGTCCACGGCGATAGACAAAACCAGCACATCCAGGTAGAGGCCGGGCGGATTCTCAAGTCAGATCCTCCAATTCTCTTTGGAGAAACTCCGGTCAGGTTAGCCTTCTATACAAAATTCCCGTCTATGGAAAAGATTCACCAGAGTTGGTGAACTGGTATAGAACTACAATTTCGCTATTTGTTGATTTGGGCAGCCATGATTAATCATGTTGTGCACTATTAATCTATAAACTTGAATCTAGGTCCTAAAGTCCGTGTGTTCAGGTATCTACGTATCCAAACTATATATAAAGAGGAAACACTACAATAGGAAAAAAACGGAGATTATATTGCTGCCATCAAACTCATCCAATTCCGTCTTGCTAGCTGTGTAGACATATTTCATACTATCGACGAGTTGTATCAGCAAGATCAGTCAGCTAAAAATACAAGCTACCCAAAAGTCCTCGCAATTGATCTTGGCGACATACCTTGTCAAAAGTATAGCCCATGCAGAACCAACCTGTGTCCGTGTGAAGAAATAAATTCAAATATCCACCTTGCCAGCACATAGCAAGTAAAATCCAGGACTTGCAGCTCACGATATGCAGTGTCAATTTATTTATTCCTACATCAATGTGTAGAGCATAAAAAATAATCAAAAGACACATGTATTACCAATTATACTATAGCGCATATCAAATACTCTGTCCAACGAGTCATTTGGCTATCACAGGTGAAAGAACCTATTGGAAATCGAAACGGTGCAAGCTCTGAGCCATATATTTTAGTCTTATAATAGAAAATGGTTGAAAGTTTGAAACCATCATACGAATTAAACCCCCATTCGTCTTTTTAGTCAGATATAAACTTTAACAAGATATTAGTAGCATAAACCTATAATCTTTTTGATACGTTCAACGTTGAAGAGTCCCTCACATGTAAACAAAATTGATCGATCGAGCTGATATTGATTTTTATTAAATAACAATTGGGAAACGGTAAAATAAACAGTGTAGATTGAAACGTTGGATGACCCCAAATGTATATTCTAGATATTCTAGGTTAAGGGAATTAGATAATCAACAAGATCTTATGTGAGTATGAAATGAACATGTACCAGGTGGTGCAGCAGGGACAAAGCAAAAAAAATTCAGGGAAGTTTAATGTAAATGAGGAATTACCTCGGTTTTTGGGGAGTTGTTTTCAATATATTAGAATTTTGAATTTCTAAAAATAGAACATCAATATATACACGAGTTGTACTGATATTTTCCTCATAGGTGTGAATCCAAATTCTCTGCCATTTATATAGATGGAAACAAAGTTTATGCACATATGTTCATTAATAGAACATGAAAACAAAAAGAAATAAGTAGGATATAGAAGAGAATATGTTATTTCTTCACTGGATACAACGGTAGCCAGTGATAGTAAATATACAGGAAATCGTGCATTCAAATTCGTCTATTAAAATTTATACTTAGAATTCCTTAATTAGGCTAGAAATAAATTAGCACAATTGTTTTGGAATAGGGGTGCGACTACCTCTTGCACGGGTATTGATGATAATCATCAAAGGACATTTGATTTGTTGATAAAGTATAGGGGCTCATCTTTACAATCATGGGGATTTATCAAGGGGAAATAAAGAAAGAAACCTAATAAATAAATAGTTTAGCTGTCAAAGCGTGAATTCTTACTCATTTTCCTATAAAAAGGATGAACAAGAAATATCTAACCAACCAAAAAATTAAAAACAAATATTGGTTCAGATCTAATAAGATTTAAGGAGAGAATCGGTGTTCAAAACGAAAGAAACGTCCATGACAGATTGGACTCTCAACGTAAACACATGTAGAAGCTCAGGAAGACTCATCTTTCAAAAAAAATTGCTACAGACTTTGGTCAATTAGTATCAACACATATAGCACATGAACCTTACCACACACACTTACAGTAATTTTAAGATTTCTTGTAGTGTCACACCATGCTTGGTAATATTGTAACACGTGAACGATAAGCACAGGAGAGTAAACCGAGCCCGCTCTGATATATACTTTCTGTCTCGAATTAGATGTTAGATATTTCTAGATACGCATGTGCTAGACATGTTTTAGTGTGTGGGTACACGAGATGAAGGGAGTACAATTTATCACTTCTCCATACCAAATATTGAAATGCTATATAAGTACCTTCGAGGGCTCAGAATACAACATGAGCTATGGTGGATGATTGCGTAACCTCTAGGGTTCCTTTGTCAAGCCTTTTATATGCGACATAGCAAGGGTTTACTAGATAGACACCAAGTCGGTTATAGGTGGATTGGGTCTAACCCGCACTACAAGTTAATTCTCTTATGTGCCATCAACTCGGCCCACTTTGCCTTTGGGCAATCCCAGGTTGTTCGAGTCAAACTTGGCTCCTTGGGCCTATCTGTTGGGTATTTTCCTATTAGTAACCTAACTATTATGGAGGATAGATAATTTTCCTTTCAGTTCATCCACTTTTTATCAAATTCAACTAGCCTCACATACTGATCTAACATCATGTAATTCCTATAATTCTTTTTACTTATATAATATAACTTACAAATAATACACATGGGTCTTTTGGTAGATGACATAATAATCATTCGATGGCCAAATTTTTTATTCACACACGTGCTACTTTATTTACTATGATATTTGCGATAATTGTAGAGTATTTTTGATTCTTATCACATACGAGGTGATATTGTGATACCCATAAACCGATGTTACTATTTATAAAACACGTACAACACACTGGAGACAACTCCCTCATTTGCGAGGGACACTGTGCTAGTTAAGTAAAACATAAAAAAATTACAGATAGTCTAAAAAGACATAAGAAATTCAAAAACGATCCAAACAATATAAAATCTTGGCATGGTTTCATATTATGTGATATAGTTGCAGGGAAACATATCAAACTTGGAATATTGTAAATATCACAAAAAAAACCTTCTCAAAATAAGCTATCATGTTCAAGGTTTCATGGCTTTCAGGCCAAACGACCAATGTTATGGCAAGAATCACGTCATAGTTTGTGATAATATGCCCATATTGTGCACGCATGTTCCTCTTAGGATGGCTGATAATATTGCAGAAAGAAGTTTTCCTTTTTACCGCACCAAAATTCTATTTTCCATTTTCCGAGTACCAAAAACGGGGTGTTTTGTGAAGAAACCACCAAATAAAAGTTTCACATTGGTACTACCATATTTTTTAAAAATATTAGACCATCTTAGATGAATAATTTCCCAACCGGGATATTTTAAACCTTTCTGCCCTCCTCTCATGAAAATGACAAATTCTTGCCGAACCGGTAGGAAGTCATCTAGATTAAACTACAGGTACATGATCTAATGCTCATGATATTTTGGAAAAATAATTTTTAGGTTCTCAATATGCTATTTTATCAGAGGTCCACTGCAAGTTTAGCAAGGCTAAGTCCCGAGCTGAGAATCTTCACGCATGCCATTTTGACCATAGTTTAAAATGGGCATAACAAATTTAAAAACAATCCAAACAATATAAAACCTTCACGTGGTGTCATATTATGTGATATAGTTGCAAGAAAAATACCAATCTTGTAATATCACAAATATTTCCAAAGAACTTCTCAAAATAAGCTATCATGTTCGAGGTTCCGTGGCTTTCAGGCCAAACAACCAATATTATGGCTAAAATTGAAGTATAGTTTGTGATAATGTGCCCATATTGTGCATGCATATGCATCTTGGGATGACTTACGATATTGCAGGAGAAAGTTTTCCTTTTTATCTCACCAAAATTCCATTTTATATTTTTCGAGTGCAAAAAAGGGGTGTTTTGTGAAGCAACCACCAAATGAAAATTTCACATTCGTACTACCCCATTTTTAAAAAACACTTGATCACCTTAGATGAACAATTTCCCCACCAGGTATCTTAAACACTTTCCGCCCACCCCGCATGAGAAAGACAAATTCCTTCAGAATCGATAGGGAGTCTATCATATTTGAACTACAGGTACATGTTCTAATGCTCATGATTTTTTGGAAAAAATATTTTTAGTTTCAAAATATGCTATTTCATCATAGATCAACTGCCAGTTTAGCGAGGCTCAGCCCCGAGCTAAGAATCTTCACGCACGCCGTTTTGACCATAGTTTAGAATGGACATTAGAAATTCAAAAACTATCCAAACAATGTAATATCTTTGACCGGTGTCATATTGTGTGATATAGTTGTAAGGAAAAATACCAAACTTGAAATATTGCAAAATATTAGAAAAACAATCTTCTTAAAATGAGCTATCATGTTCGAGGTTTCATGAATTTTAGACCAAACGACCAATGTTATGGGTAGAATCACGGCATAGTTTGTGATAATGTGTCCATATTGTGTATGCATGCACATCTTGGTATGGCTTACTATGTTGCAGGAGAAAGTTTTCCTTTTCATCGCACAAAAAAATTCCATTTTCATAGTGCTAGAAATCACAACTTTTATGAAGCATAGACCATGAATATGTTGCCAAATGGTAGCACCATATTTTTGTAAAATATTATACCACATTTAAAGTACATATAACCAATTGGTTGCACCATAAAATCTTACTATCCACCTCCCATAAAAAAGACAAATATTTGTAGATTCAGCTGGAAATTTAAAACTTTGAACTAAAGATGTTTCGTAGTTTGCTCATGAGTTTTTTAAAGACATGTGTATCTTGAGATGGCAAACATATGATATGGATGTCATATTTGGATTCCTCTCATTTTTCTAATCAATTTAGATTATTATAGATTTTCAAAATTCCAAAAGGAGAAATGTTATTTTTAAAATTAATTTTTTATATTAAAAAATAATTATTTCATGCTACTTATTAAATGTTATGAGCATTGCAATGTTGCTTATGTTTATGTTTCATGCTACTTATTATCTTTGAGTTGGAATCTCTTCATAGCTTGCAATGACTATTAAGTAAACTTAGTTGCATACTCTTTATTATGAATTGACAGAGTAGTTGATCACATGCTGAGAATATATACATCTTATGAAGCAAATATGTTCGTGAAAGTTTCTTTTATCGCACTCAGTTTTCAACTGAATTCCTTGAGGACAAGAAATAAGCTAAGCTTGGGAGGAGTTGATACGTCCAAAACGTATCTACTTTCCCGAACACTTTTGCTATTGTTTCTCCTCTAAACTTGTGTGATTTGGATACAACATGGACTGACGTTGTGCGCATACTACAAGCGGAGAAGCAACATTGTTTCTCTTGCGGAAGCATGGTGCTACCCAAGCCCTTGTGCGCAATTGTGAGTCAGGAGGGGGGTTTATGTTTCAGGTTTCTTTTTTTGTACTTTGGGATGGAAGCTTTGATGCCCTGTTTTTTGTGGATCAAGGCTTTTCCCGTCACACCCGGGGAGGGGCAAGGTATCGATACTTCCGATTCCCCAGGGGATTACATAGGGCGAACCTAATTTAAATTTAATCTAATTTGTGACATAGCACAATAGACTGATTATTTAACATACTAAGTAAAAATAGATTGCCAACATAAAACATCATCACCATACACTAAGATAATTGCATTTTAATAAGGGCTATTAAGTCACGTCCAATTCTCAAAAAAGTCACATCCTGACATAATTAAGAAAATATTATTTATTAAGAAAAAATAAAATGTGTGTACGAGAAGCACAAAACTAAGAAGGAAAAAACTTACTGATACCTGGTTGAAACATATTTACATGGGTCTAAGAAAATAAATGCTGCACTTTAACATATGTTATCTACTACTCCCTCCATCCGCAAATAAGTGACTTAAATTTATCTAAATTCAGATATATCTACACATTAGAACGTGTCGAGAAAGGTCTGAATCCAGACAAATTCAAGTCACTTATTTCAGGACAGATGGAGTAGATTAAATGTGAAAACCCCATTTGTTCAAATAAGCACCTCACATTGTGGGTTTAACTTCTGTAGACTAGCTAGGTACACACCCTTCTGATCTGGATCTAGCCTGACTACACTATGAATCAACAACTGCAACTGAACGTGTAATGTGCATCTATGAATTACTCCTAAACTCAGAGTGTGTGGTGTGAAATTACATCAAGCTGTAGGGCAACCCTAGGTTTAGAGAAAATATGAAAGTGCACATCTGTGTCTACGCATTTATAGTATGACTTACTCGTGTTGTTTATGTGATCCGAGACATGTTGTCAGGTTAAGCACATACCATTTCTAGCTGGGCACAATCTTGTTTAAGCTTTACCCATAACCCTCCAACGATATATTTTCATAGTCTTCTTCTATCGTAGGGCGCAGCCATTAAGGAGTTGTAACATACTGGAAGATACCATGATTAAATATTAGATAATTATCCACCAACTTCTTGATGACCCTTTAGCATACCCACATTTATAAAAGACATAGTGCACATGAATGTTTTCACACCGTCCCTGCTCGGTATATAGCCATTTCATTCGAAATCTTCCTCATATATCTAGCATCGTACTTAACTTTGCTAGCTCTCCCTAAAAAAGAAGCCTAGAAACACAAACAAGGTTGAAACATGGGAGTATGCGAGAGAATGGACAATGCCGGAAATCGGAGGCATCTGGGAATACATCCCTCTTCTAGAGCATCTCTATGCATCACAAGGGAGAGACACAGTATTAGGCATCTGGAAATACATCTCTCGCTTCCCACATTTGACCACCATATGCATAAAAGACACTAGATTCACTAGTGGAAAACGGGTCTTTAGTCCCGGTTTGTAAGGCCTTTCGTCCCGGTTTGCCAACCGGGACTACGAAGGCGGGACTAAAGGTCATCCCCTTTAGTCCCGGTTCTACCACAAACCGGGACTAAAGGTCCTCACGAGAGTGCGATGAGCGAGTGGGACCTTTTGTCCCGGTTCATAAAGACTTATATTTTTCAAAAAAAAATCCAATTTTTTTTAAACTTTTGAATTATCTGACTCTTTATTCTCTCATATCTCTCATTTTTAACACTAACTATATTTAATCTTAGATTAAATTATACTTATGGTCAAACTTTCCGGTCGATCACCCGTCCTAGCACTATTCCACCCCCAGCACGCTTAACTTCCTCATTCCATCTCTCCCACCTCGCGCGAATGACCATTATACCTTGTTGTCAGGAGTAGTGTATCAATCCTATTAACTCATATCAATATGTCAACCGTCTTTATTTTTTGAAATTACGAACAACTATTTAAGTAAACAATAATAAATAAGTAATAATAATATTTTATTCATATAAAAATAAAAAACTAATTAAATTAATATTTTATTCATTTTTTGCCATTTATGCATTTAATATGACATAAATAATATATTCAAATCTGTAAATCGAAATTTGAAAAATAATATATCCATTATTATCAAAAAATGTGAGGAATTCAAATATGACATACAAAATTACTAATTTTTTTAATTTTTGAAATAATTTTTATTTCTTTTCGAATTTTAAGAATCTAAAAGAGTCCAAAACGGCCTAAAGCTGTTGAAATTGAAGAGAAAATTGTTTTCTGCACGTTTTGATAGGTTTTACATTTTTTGCTAACATCGTACGTAAAAGTTATGGCCATTTAGGAATCGCTTCGTATCTTCAACCGAGACTAAAGGTCCCATTTGACCCGGGACTAAAGATTGTTCCGTTTGAACCGAGACTAATGTGAGTATTAGTTCCGGGTCCAACCACAATCGGGACTAAAACTTTAAACTGGAGTGCACGAAAGCCTCATTTTCTACTAGTGATTGAAAGTCTGAGAAAGGGTTTGAAGGGAAGTAGACATATCTGTGGTACCCTGCTCTTTTGTGGCGAGTGCATCGTGGGGTACAAATGGGTACATGTGCGCAAACCGTTAGTCACGGTCGTGGTATAGACCACTTCATGCAAGCTGTCAGCTAGCTCGCGTGTGTGCTACGATATGTTGTAGTTTGTTTTCCTAGTCGATTATTGTGCATCACCGTCCATCGAGCATAATGATACACATCAAGCTCATGTAAGTTTCATGAGTCGCCCTTGACACTCGCCATACGCAAACCAATACGCTACGTTTCACGCACCGTTTCATGCATCACCGTTCCCATGCCTTGGCTAGACACTCGGCATGCGCGACCCAAGGCCCTCATGATGTTGGATGTTAGATTAGAGACAAGTAAATAACGAAAAACAGAAACAAAATCGTAGCAAGGGGACACAGATTTAACGTGGAGAAACCTCTCCAACAAATAGAGGAAAAAACCACAGGCGCTAGCTAGCAAAATTTCACTATAACAGGAATTGTTTATACAACGCATGGATTTTCATAGATACAACTTATCCTAGCCAGCGGCTTACAAGAGGTATATAACAGTGGAAACCTAGGTCTTCAAAGATTTGTACCAAGCCTCTAGCGACGGGCCCCGCTCTGGTCTGCTAGCAGTTAGCCTCCTTAATTTAATTTGGATCATACTTCAACAAACTCCACCTTGAGACAAATTTCTTCCTGTTGCATCAAGAGCAATTATCTATCTAACAAACAAAGAAAATATTTTCGGCGCCAACAACCACTTGGGCTAAATAGCTATACCAACCAAGCTTGAGCATAGCTCAAACTTATCAACAGGAACATGCCTTGTCATTATAATCGTAAGAGAGTTTTGGGAATAGTAGGGAATCGCACAATCACCTCTCAGGGGTCGGCGTGTATTAATATAGGAGATTTACAGTACAGGTACATGAGGGAGTTGTATACAGGTAGGTTTATACAATACCATACCGATACAAGTACAAGTAGAAACCAATACAAACTGTAGTTTATCACCCTCCCTCAATCTCAACCGATCCAAGGTTGAGATTGCGCACACAAGCTCGAAATAATGGTAATGGAAGAGGCTTAGTGAATATGTCCGCTAGTTGATCCTTGGAAGAAATAAATCGTATCAGAAGCAATTCCTGAGCAACCCGTTCTCGAACAAAGTGAAAATCCACTTCAATGTGCTTGGTACGATCATGGAAAACCGGGTTGGATGACAGAAAAGTAGCTCCAATATTATCACACCAAAGAACGGGTGGACTAGTCTGAAAAACTCCAAGTTCAGTAAGAAGAGCTTGTACCCAAATAAGCTCAGCAGTCGCATTGGCTAGTGCCTTATATTCAGACTCTATACTGGAACGAGACACTGTAGCCTGTTTACGAGCACTCCATGCAATCAAGTTTCCTCCATAGAAGACGGCATAGCCCCCCCGTGGATCGACGATCATCAGACTGCCAGCCCAATCAGCATCAGAGAACGCAGACAGAAGATCAGATGATCTAGTAGCAGGGCGCAGCAAGAGACCATGAGAAAGAGTAGCCTTAACATAACGCAAAATTCTCTTAACAACGGTCCAATGGGTGCATGCGGGGGCATGTAAATATTGGCAAATCTTGTTAACCGCAAAAGCCAAATCAGGACGTGTCATGGTTAGATACTATAACCCTCCCACAACACTACGGTATCGAGTAGACTCAGCCACATCAAGTGAATTACCATCTAAAGTAGAGAGCTTATTTGAGAAAACCATTGGAGTAGTAGCAGGAGTGCAATTGAGAAGACCAGCACGTTGTAAAAGTTCAGAAGCATACTTGCGTTGACTCAAAAGAAGACTCCCATGACCAAATCGATGTACCTCAATGCCAAGAAAATAGTGTAGAGGGCCAAGGTCCTTGACCGCAAAAGACTCACGTAGCTGATGAACAAGACGATCCGGAGCAGAGGCTGTAGAACTAACCACAATAATGTCGTCCACATAAACAAGTAAGTATACCGTGAGATCAGTACGCCGCAAGATGAAAAGCGAAGTATCAGCAGTAGATGGTGTAAAGCCAAGAGCAACAAGAACGGTACTAAGGCGTGCATGGCATGCACGTGGTGCCTGCTTCAGACCATAGAGTGCCTTATCAAGCCGACATAAATAGTCTGGTTGACGAGAGTCCTCAAACCCAGGAGACTGACGCATGAAAACCTCTTCCTCGAGAACACCATGTAAGAATGCATTTTGTAGGTCAAGTTGTCGAATATGCCAACCATAAGTAAGAGCCATGGACAACAATAAGCGAATAGTAGTTGGTTTAACCACGGGACTGAATGTATCTTCATTGTCAAGACCATATCGTTGTTTAAACCCTTTAGCCACTAGACGTGCTTTGTATCTCTCAATGGAACCATCAGATTTGAGCTTGATTTTGAAAACCCACTTCGAGTCAATTATGTGCACTCCTGATACCGGAGGAACTAAACGCCACGTTTGGTTAGCTTGGAAAGCAGCGAATTCAGTCTCCATCGCTTCACGCAGTGCGGACAGGCCATAGCATCACGATAATTACGCGGCTCAGTCCGAAGAAGATCAACAGATCGAGTAGCTGTCCATGCAACTGTACCATCGGTCCTTGTTTTAGGATGTCGAATTCCTTTCTGCAGTCTAGTCGTAACACCACGAACAACTGGCGCTGGAGAAGCAGTACCGGGACTGTGAACATGCGTCCCAGTTGATGAGGTAGCTGGCGAGACTAGATCGGTCGTGGACTGGGCCGAGCCAGGAGAACACAAATCCAGAGCTAGACCACCGGGCGAAGGAGTAGCTGGACCACCGTGTATGGAACCGGGCAAGACTGAGTCTGCATGGCCGTGCATATTACCATTCAGAGGATTAACGTCACGGAGCTCAACGTGATCAACGTCCACATCATCAGTATCAGGCAGAGGATCATCTAGGAGCTCCAACCGAACACCACGCCCCGAACCTGTACCATGGTTAGCCAAAAGAAGAGGTGTATGTGCAACATCATTAAATTGGTCAGAGCGTAAAGGATTGGCCGAGGAAGGCAGTGTGGAATCCGATGTCATGTGAGAAAATGGGAAAACATTTCATCAAAGATGACATCCCGAGAAATATAGACTCGATTAGTCGGAACATGAAGGCATTTGTAACCTTTATGGATGGAGCTATAACCAAGAAAGACACATTTTTTAGATCTAAACTCAAGTTTGCGTTTATTATACGGACGGAGATGCGGCCAACAAGCACACCCGAACACCTTAAAAAAAGTATAATCGGGTACTTCTCCTAAGAGACGTTCAAGCGGAGTTTGCATGGAAATAACACGACTAGGAAGCCGATTAATTAGAAAACACGCAGTCGAGAAAGCATCTCTCCAAAAACGATAGGGTACAGAAGCATGTGCCAGAAGTGTAAGACCAGTCTCTACAATATGACGGTGTTTGCGTTCAGCGGTACCATTTTGTTGGTGAGTATGGGGACAAGAAACACGATGAGAAATACCAATGTCGGCAAAAAAAATATTTAACTTGTGATACTCACCACCCCAATCGGTTTGAACATGTAGAATTTTCTTATTTAAAAGACGATCAACATGCTGCTGAAACTGAAGAAATATTTGAAACACATCAGACTTATGTTTGAGAAGATAGAGCCATGTAAAACGACTATAAGCATCGATAAAACTGACATAAAATTGATGACCACTGACAGAAGTTAGAGCAGGACCCGTACATCGGAATAAATAATCTCTAGTGGTGACGTAGTAACTCTAGTAGGCAAGGAAAACGGCAATTGATGACTCTTGTCTTGCTGACAAGCATCACAAATTACATTATTTTTATTGGACACTGATGGAAGTTCATGACGATGTAAGACATGTTGAACAATCTGTGTAGCTGGATGACCTAAGCGTGAGTGCCACGTCTCACGCGACACCTTGACACCGCTGAAAACGTGCTTGACCGAAGAGATATCAAGATTATAGAGGCCACCTCGACATCCCCCTCTAAGAAGAACCTCTCTCGAGTTCCGATCCTTGACACAGAAATACCAAGGGTGAAACTCAAAAAATACATTATTGTCTAAAGCAAATTTCTTAACAGAAAGGAGATTACGTGTGACAGATGGAACGTAAAGGACATTTTTTAGGTGCAAAGGATGTGAAGAAGTGGGAATAATAGATTGACCAATATGAGTAATGCGCATACCTCCTCCGTTGGTCGTGTGAACATGGTCCGTGCCATGATACTGCTCCTTGGTGAGATGATTGGTGGCTCCTGTATCAGCGTACCAAGTGGGATCGATGGAGTAGGATGATGTAGAACCTTGGGATCCATGTGTGACCGAGAAGGCGGCCACCTGTTTATCCATGTATCGTCCGTCATTGCCAGCACCTAGAAACATGCGCTGGAAACGCTTGAAACAACATGATGCAACGTGTCCAACTTTCTCGCAGATTTGACATATGGGACGAGAGCCACTGCCAAACAGAGTAGTACCAAGAAGCGGACCACGACGCCCATCATTGCGGTTATCACCGCTGGGTTTGTTGTTGAAAGGGTACTGTTGCTGCTTCCCTTGAGGACGCTGATCATTGCGCTGAAACAAGGGCTGAAAACCTGGCTGGTAGCCCTGTGTAGATAGACGATTACCACTCGACCTGGATGTGTAGTTGGCAGAGTGTATGTCTGTACTCAGCTCAGCCCGCCTCCCTTCAACACGTTGTTCGGTACTCGATAATTGGGCATAAATATCTCGAATTGGCATGGGATCAGTGGTTGCACGAGCCCCGACGAGAGCAACTATGGCATTATAATCGCTGTCAAGACCATTCATGAGGTAAGCGGTGAACTCCTCTGATCGCAGCGGTTGGCCAATGGATGTGAGGACATCGGACAGGGCCTTCACTTTGTTGAAGAAGACATGGATGCTTGTATCAAGTTTCTTCGTCTTGGACAGGGCCTCTCGAAGCTGCATCGATCTGGCGGTAGACTGGGATGAGAAGCTGGATTGCATGGTCTCCCATGCATCCTTGGAGGAGGTGACCATCATGACCATGCCGATCACACTCTCGGAAAGAGAGCAGACGATGGCGCTTAGAATTGCTTGATCCTGCTGGTGCCTTGCTGAATTCTGTGGGTTGGGGATGAACGGAGGCTCAGTACCTTCTTTAGTTGCCGCCGGATTGGGCAAGTGCGCCGGAGGACAGGGAAGAGTCCCGTCAACAAAACCATACAGAAGGTTGCTTCGAAGGATTGGCACGATCTGGGTACGCCATTAGAGGTAGTTATCTGGGTTGAGCTTGATGGTGATTTGGTTTGTAAGGCTGATCGGCGACTGCGGGATCACGGAAGTCGTCGCCGTAGTAGCTCCTGCCATCACAGACATGCCCGAGAAGTTGGGCGACATGAAGGAGGCGACGCTGAGAGAACTGGAGGTGGTGTTGGTCATCGATGGGGAAGTAGCCATAGTCAGCGACAGGAGTAGATTGGATCTAGGTTGGCTCTAATACCATCTAATCGTAAGAGAGTTTTGGGAATAGTAGGGAATCGCACAATCACCTCTCAGGGGTCGGCGTGTATTAATATAGGAGATTTACAATACAGGTACATGAGGGAGTTGTATACAGGTAGGTTTATACAATACCATAGCGATACAAGTACAAGTAGAAACCAATACAAACTGTAGTTTATTAGTCATCATATAAATAGGATTATCACGAGTGCTTATCTTGTATAACTTTAGTGTATCTTGTGCAACAACGTCACGAACATAATGGTACTTGATATCAATGTGCCTTGTTCTCTCATGGAACATATGATCCTTAGTAAGGTATATAGCACTTTGACTGTCACAAAACAGGTTAATACAAGAATATAATCATCATGACAAAGCTCAGAATACAAACCTTTTAACCAAACAAACTCTTTGCAAGATTTTGCAATATCCATACATGCTGCTTCGCTTGTAGATAGAGCAACAATTGGTTGAAGTGTTATGTTCCAACTCACATCATATCCACCTACCATGAAAATATAATCTGTGAGGGACCTCCTCTTATCCATGTCAGCAGCAAAATCTGAATCCACATATCTTGCGAGTCCCTTATCAGTCTTGCCAAACTTCAAACAAGCATTTGATGTGCCACGGAAGTACCTAAATATCCATTAAACAACTTTCCAATGTACTTTACTAGGATTACCATGTAACGACTCACTGAACTCATAGCATATGATAAATCAAGGCGAGAACAAACCATGACATACATCAAGGAACCAACAACACTAGAATAAGAAACTCGTGACATGTATTCAATATCTTTATCAGAACTAGGACATTGCAATGTTGGAAATTTAAATTGAGGATCAATAGGAGTACTAGCAGACTTTGCATCATGCATATTAAAACATTGGAGAACTTTCTCAACATAACTTTGCTGACTAAGAAATAGCAACCTAGATTTTCTGTCATGTTTAATTCTCATACCTAGGATTTTCTTAGCAGTATCAAGATCTTTTATCTCAAATTCACTACTTAGGTGTGCCTTTAAATTATTGATTTATGTCATGCTCTTGGCAACAATTAACATATCATCAATGTATAACAACGAGTACATAGGTGATCCGTTAACAAATTTTATGTACTCCCTCCGTTCAGGTTTATAGGGCTAATAGTATTTTTTGAGAAATTCCAAAAAATGAGGCTAACTTATGCATTTATTGTCCTGATTTACTTCTCTACGATTACTCCAACAATCCATTTTCCCCTCTGGTTTGTTTTTTCATGCATGCATGCGGTGTGAAAATGGTAGACTTTCCTTTGCATGCGCTGTGAACTTGTTGCATGGTCATGTAGCCTCTTAATTGTGCGCATCCATCAAGGTTAAATTACTGTGTTACACTCTTTTTCATAGCCAATGGAGAACCACCTAGGTCTTGGCGTTTCGGTAATTCAGCCCTATAAACCCGAACGGAGGGAGTAAACAGAATTATCAAACCGAGACCTCTTAAAATCTTGTGAGATCATAAATGAGTCAAACCTTTTGTACCACTGTCTTGGAGATTGTTTCAAATCCTAAAGCGATCTCTTCAATTTACACACAAAATCCTCTTTTTTCAGAAACCATGAACCCTTTAGGTTGTGAGTATGGCAGCTAGGTCTAGGAAGAGCTAGGCTCTAATACCATATTTGCTTAGGTGGAATGATGCATACCCCGTGGGGGCATCGATTGCGTGTTTATATATGGCAGGGAAAAGTCACACTGCCTTGCACGTATAGATGTGTATACATACGATCGGATTACTACTCTATATCCTATATATACGGGATACATAGTTTAACACTTCCAACTTCACAAACATAACTTTGGAAATCGCAGAAAAATCTACTTTTTGCTTGCAAGAGCAGCTTCCACCTTTTCAATACCAATCAAATAAAAAAGGAGACTATATTTAAAATATTTATCGTTTCTCCAAAACTAAAAAGTATGCAATCATCAAATTTGGAAGGTGAAAGGTGCAATAGAATGTTGGTCTACGAATGGTGAAGTTAATTTTGTATGCAATTTAAATGTGTAAAAATATATTTTGTTCAAAGAAATATCAATTTATAGATTTACATCCTATCAAAAAATTGCAAACTATTTTTTACACATATGAGTTCTAATATTTCAGTGACCTTCAAGGTTTCAAGTACATATGCTGATTAATTTGAGAGAAACAAATAAGAAAAGTCACTACAAAGTGAGAATATTGAGAAAGTAATGCTCTTGGTGCAAGTATATACAAATGAGATAGAGGTGTGTAAGTGAATGCCTGCTTAGAAAAACCAAAAAAAGCTAGTTACATAAACCATATATATTTTTCGAAACGGAGACGTAGCTCCAGCCTCCGCATCGACAGATGCATGCGGCTCTTTATTAATTTTATTCAGCATTCAGTTTTACAAAATATTACATCATAGGTCGCATAAGGTTGAAACATGAATCAACCATCTAAAAAATAGTGAAAACATGAAGCGACTCTGCACTAACATGTTAACCTATGATCAAAACGCCAGCTGCTCTGGCTATAAAAATCATGTGCCACCTGCTCTAGCCGGTTGCACCCAGTAACCATATCTTGACGTATGTACGTTGGTTGAAGGAAAGACCACAAATGGATACAATGAGTAGCCAAAGGAATTACCTGCATAAAATAAGAGTGTTTGGCATTATTAAATATATAATCATTCCGAATGTTCCATATGGCCCATAGTAAAGCACAAACTCCAACTCAGATATGTGCTTTTTCTTGTTTGTTGACCCCCGCTAACCAATTCCCAAAACGAATTTGTTATGTTAGACGGAGGAGTAATATTAAAAGAAATATGAACAATGCGCCACACGAGTTTTGCTAGAGGTCATGATATGAATAAATGTTGTATTGATTCATCTTGGTCACAAAAACAACATTTTTTGCATCCCTGCCAATTCCTTTTTATTAAGTTGTCCTTTGTAAGCAAAACTTTTCTATGCATGAACCACATAAAAATCATTATCTTTAGTGGTACTTTCAGTTTCCAAATATATTTTCGAAGATATTTAGTGTGGTCATTCATGTAATCTAAATACAATGACTTGACCGTGAAAGTGCCAGACGTTGTCAATTTCCAGATAAAAGCATCTGGTTGTGAAGTTAACCGCACATGAATGAGTCGGCTACAAAGTTGAAGCCAACGCTTCCCTCGATGTCCCGTTCGAGTTTGCCTAAAACGTATGTTCAGCGGCACTTGAGACATAACACTAGCGACAGCAACTTGTTTTCTTTGTGCTATGCTATAAAGGGAAGGGTATTGTTGGGATAAAGGCGTGTTTTCTAACCACGTGTCCTCCCAAAACCGTCTATCCTTACCATTACGAAGATTGAAAGAGCCTCTATCAAAAAAATCATCATATACTTTCATTAATCCTTTCCAGAAGGGGGAGTCTGTGGGCTTTGCCTTTACTTGAGACAAAGATTGGGAGTTAAGATATTTGTTTTGTATTAACTCCTGCCACTTGGTTAAAAGACATTTATTTTTTATCTCTAGAACCTCCACTCCAAGACCGCCTGATCTTTCGGTCGACAAATGATGTTTCACTGAGTAAGTCTATACTTTCTCTTGTGACCATCACTTTGCCAAAAAATCTCTCGAACGAAAGAAATCCAATCTTTTCCTTACACCTATGGGTATTTCAAAGAAGGATAACATAAACATTGGTAAGCTAGTTAAAACTGAGTTAATCAGTACCAATTTGTCAACATATGAGAGTAGTACACCTACCCAACTAGCGAGCTTTCTCTCAGAACGATCCTCAATCGGCTTCCATTCACCATTTTTCAATTTTCGGAAGTGAATTGGAATCCCCAAGTATATAAATGGGAATGATCCAGCCTCACATCCAAAAATATTAATATATTGATCTTCCACTTCTTTGGCTTTACCAAAATAGTAAACTTCACTCTTATGGAATTTAATTTTCAACCGCGAAAGTTGTTCAAAAATAGACAAGATCAGCTTCATGTTTAGTGCTTTTTCCATGTTATTTTTTAAAAACATGATAGTATCATTGGCATACTGTAGAATGGATATCCCCCATCAAATAAATGAGGTACAAGTCTCTCAACCTGGCCATCTTCTTTGGCCCTAGCAATTAGAATTGCTAACATGTCGGCAACTAGATTAAATAGTATATGCGATAGCGGGTCACTTGGTCTTAAACCTATATAAGTTCGGAAATAATGACCTATGTCATCATTTACCTTAATACCGATTGTTCCCCGACAAACAAAATGGTCTATCCATTGACACCATTTTGGGTCGAATCCCTTCATGCGCATGACTTGCAAGAAAGGCCACTTAACCTTATCATAAGATTTTTCGAAAACTAATTTTAGCAACACACCATCTATTTTCTTCCTATGAAGTTCATGTATGGTTTCATGTAAGATAAGCACCCCTTCGAGAATATGTCTCAATGGCATAAGCGTCGTCTGAGTTGGTCTAGTAATCATATGGGCTACCTTAGTAATACGATCATAAGTTTCTTTTTCTATGTGCTATGGTACTTATCAACCTATGATACCACTATCATCACTTTCATCGGACATGGTGTTTTGGCACCCAGGTCTAGATGAACCTATTATGAAAAATATATTTTACATAAATTTTAAAATGTTGAAAAAATTCGAAAGAAAATCATGGGTCTACATCTTGACATGATATGTTGTCACACAACGTATTTGCGGTTGAAAGACATTTTTTGTGGTCTTTGTAAAAAGACAAAATATGTCTTGTGAAAAGCTATTTTATAACACAAAAATTGTCCTTTTATACAAGCCACGTAAAATGTATTTTCTTCATGAAACTTCGTGTACGAACATAGAATATCAGCATGTACACCCGAGTATTTTTTCTGAAATTTTAAACATTTTGAAATACGTCATTCCGGCGGTGGGTGTATCTGCACCTATGAGCGAAAGTGAATTTCCGCACTTTCATCATTAATTGCAGTGACACGCGGGCTTTTCAGCATATATGATACTAGCTACGATTTGTCACTACGGGTAGTCTTATCATATTCCATGTTCTAGTGGCTGCTTCTGTAGTAACGTGTACTTCAGATTTATAACATTGCTGATGTACTTAACCATGTTATCCCGCGGTGGGTTCAGGTAGGGATGATGTGGAACCACAATCACATGATCAAGGACGGAGTGGTGGGCAGGGTTAGTTCCTTCAATCAGTTGATGAGAGCTCGCTTTCATTACTTTACCTCTGATATACTCATTTTCGACCCGCCTGCTCTTATTTGATTAATCGTGTACGATGTACACCTCTGATGTATTTCCCAACTGAAGGAACATGGGTGCGTGAATACAAGAAGCTGCAGGGGATCAATATCATTTAAGACAGCATGCAATCGCACATGTATAATTCTGTTGCCTCTCGTTCTAAAGTACATACAGCCTTGGCCCATATCCCTCCAGAGATTTATACTATATCTCTGAACAGATTGGAGCGAGCATTTGATGAGCTACAACACACATATGAGATTATCTTGTACTAAAAGATACGATGATCAACTTGCATTTTAAATAGTAGCTAACCAACCTCCCGCATGTAAGAACACACTTATACATGACAAGGCCAAATGAATGTTTCCAGGCTGGTTCAGCTCAGCACGTACCCAGGTACTGCGCAATCTCCCTCCTATATACCTAGAAGGATACCTATGTTATCTATGCCTCGAAAAAACTAGAAGTCCTAAAAGAAACACAAACGGAGTCAAAACAAGGGATGGAGGACATAGTAGATGACAAATACATAAACGACAATGATTTGGATGTGTGCTCGCGGAACATTGAAAATGTGAGGCATCTGGAAATATGTCCTTCTTCTAGAACGTGTCTAGGTGTTGCAAATGAGGCCTCACTTGCTGGTGTTGGCCACCATATGCAGAAGACACACGATATAGCAAAGAAAGTGAAGGAACGGTTGGGAAAACGCCATATTTGTTGTAGCCAGTTCTCCTATGACGAGTCCATGGTGAGTTTGACATGGGACCGGCGATGGAGGAACCAGTATGGCAAGGTTGCGTGGCGGTCCTACCTTGAATTCTGCCAATACAGAGTTGACATACTCCGCGATCGTGCCCGCGTTTGCCATGAATACGAACTGCGGGACTAGCAGGTGTGTGCGGCCGGACGGGCATGGAAAATGCAGGTTCGGCGGGATATGTATGTCTAGCAGTCCGCTACATGTTATGGACAGAGTGCAACATCTAAATGATTTTGTTCTTGTACCAGCATACACATACAGCAAACAAGTTACCAAAGGACATCTGTTTCAGTTCTTTTAAACTGTCTAAAGCTTCAGCTTCTGCAAGTCCATCTATAGGCCTTTACCTTTTACTGGTATATCAGGGAAAGCGGTAGTATTGTTTGATTCTGTCAAAAAAAGTAGTACGATTTGATCCAATGGTAAATAACCGGGGGTAGTTTAGTCGTCTCTCTAGTATAATCATTTTCACCGTTTTGGAGATAAGTCCCCAAAGCATGTTAAGCTGTAAACCCACAATCACCCGAAAGAAAAAAAAGATCTCTCCTCAGCCCTGTCAGTCACCGGGCTGCTGCGATTCCTTCCTCGGGTGTGGAGGGCGACGCCGCTTGCACCCTCCACGCCATGTACCAGTGGGGGAGGGCGAACGAAAATTATGGTATGGAAAGGTTGGTGCATTATATATACCATAGTATGGTCCATGCATTACTCGCTCTACCGCACAAACCAGGACATGTCAGTCTTCAATGTGACTCGACTCTCAGTGTTTCTCACATGCTCCCACTGCCACATGTTGCAAGTAAGAAATAGGTATTTGTGTAGAGATCAGGGTATGGAAGATGTCACACCTTGCCATATTCACTACGGGAAATCGAGATTCTGTTGGGTGTCTTTCTTTTTGCCAGAGTGTTTAGAATCCGGATACTTGGCAAACAGCTCTTTGCCGTGTATCATACATTTGGCATCCGGCAAAGTGGTCATTCACGGCAAAGTTGCACCTTTGCCGAGTGTCATACGGGAAAACACTCGGCGAAAACGGACATACACGGTAAAATCCCAAAAACACTCAGTAAAAATTGGAAACACGGAAAACCACCGTGCCACATGTCGTGGGCATCTCGGACGGATCAATGTTCTTCTTGATCTCCTGTTACTCCTCGGCATGTAGTACGGCTTCGGCGAAAGCGGTAGCTCCGTCCTTACATTCTCGTGCTTTCTTCGGGTTTCCCCGAACTATGATCACGCCGTTGGGTCCTGAAAGTTTCATCATGTTGTAGATGTAGCAGGGGCAAGCCATGAATTGCCAGTAGGCTGGGCGTCCAAATATATATGCCCTCTTGAACGCCCACCACTTCAAAGGATAGTGGTTCAGTCCGGTAATACTTTGGCGTTTCAAAGGTAACGTCCAAAGTGATTTCTCCCAGATAGTTCGCTTGCCTTCCGGGGACGACTCCATGGAAAAGCACACCGATGTGGTTTAGTTGAGTTTTTGATATCCTCATGTGTTGCAGTGTTTTGATGTAAAGGATGTAATGTTACTTCCACTGTCCATGAGGGTATTTAAGAACCCATAGCCATAAATAAGTGGATTAACGATTATAGCGTATTTTTCTCACCCGTGAGGCTTAGGAGGATGATCGCTTCGGTCGAAGGTGATTGTTACTTCTGACCAGTCCAAATATTGGCGGACAACCGGAACCGTTGTGTTCAGTTCATGAATTACTACCTTCTTGACCTTGGCGGGTTGAGATATGAGGAAGAATACATAGGTGTCTTTCTTGGTTGGGTAAGCCTTCTTGCCATCCAACTTGGGGTTTGCGGCGTCCAATCTTCCATGTTTGAATCTTCCTTGGACTCTTTATCCTTATCGGAATTTTTCTTTCCTTTTCTAATCTTGGATCTATAGCTAACGGATTCATCTTTATTGATGTTGTCATTGAAACAACACCCGTCGTTTGTGTGGGAAGAGACCCCGTTGCCATCCGGATGATGCACACATGGGTTATTGGCAATATCGGTCCAAGAGTAGGTGTTTTCTAGGTTGTTGGTCCCCTCTACCTTGGACCCGGGAAGTTCCACGGCCTCGTCCCCAGCCGCCTTCGCGCCCTCCTTGGCCTCCTGATCCGAAAGTTACGTTAAAAGCTGCAATTTCTAGATTGGGTTTGTCGTCTGAGGTGTTCTTGCGCTTCTAGATCTGCTGATGCTTCGATTGTTTTGCCGATTGTGGTATGGCCACGTCGTTCAGTAGTGCTTCTGAATCATAGTCGGCATCTACATATTTTCTTGCCATTTCTATCATCTCTCCCAAGTCGGTAATTTTATCATACTTCAGCCGGTGATGCGGTAATCCAATTGGGAGCCCTGCGATGGCAACTTCAATCGCGGTCTGGTCGTTTACTCCCTCACAGGAGTTTTCCGTGTTAATCCATCATCCGAGGTAATCTCGACAAGTTTCTCCGGTTTTATGGATGCAACGCTGCAGATCTCTGACCGTGTAGGGCCTTCTATATGTACCTTAGAAATTCTGAAAGAACACATTTTGCATGTCATACCAGTTGTGAAGCATGTTTTTTGGGAGTTCATTGAGCCATGATGGGCCATCTTCCACAACATAAGTGGGAGATACCAGACTACAACAAGGATGTTTCCTCTTTTGGCGATGCAGCAAGCCTGAAAGAAATCCTGTAGTCAGGTGTCTGGCTGAGACACACCGTCGTAGGGTTGAATCTGCCTCATTGAGGTCGCGCATGAAACCGTGCCTGAGTAGGTGACCCTCCAATTTTCTAGAATCAGGGTCGATCCAGCGCTGGATTTAGCATGTTCGACATGGACATCTTATCATGGTCTTGTTGTTCTGAATCATGTCCTCCTTCGCGTCTTTCTTGTACCTAGCAACTCGACATTCGCTCATCGTGACGACCATGGTTGCCTGAGCGGTCACAACAGAGAGTAGCTAGGTTACAACCACACCATATGCATGGTTGCCGGAAAAATTCGGCATGACCTTTCCTAAAAGTAGGACATATGGATAGTTTAAAAATTTACCGAAATGGAAATGAATCAACATTTCGGTAAACATCCATGCACCACACCGGGGCAACAACAAGCAACCAACAAAAAACTTCTTCCCATACAAACATTCATGCACCACACAAGCTTCATGTATAAACATCATCTCGCCATGCATCGCGCACACCGCCCACGCAACAAGCTTCACCTACAAAACATGTGTATGCATGAAAAAGTACTCACCTAGTAGATTCAATAGCGAGACGAGACCGCGATGAGAGAGTATGGACAAATAGATCTAAGTTGGTGGACAGGAAATTAGTGGACAAATAGAGATGTGAGAGAGAAAAGTAAGTATCTTTTAGATCTACAAGTTGGAGATAGGCTTCTCCTTACCAATCTATGAACTAAAGTAGGTTTAAGTACAAAAAAATTGAGAAAGTATGGTAAAAATGGGGTGGGAGGAAGGAGGAATACGAGTTGGGTGTGGAGAAGAGGGAGAAGAGATATGAAATGGGTGGTGGTGGATACAGAGGAGTGAGCTGCCAGCTTTTTGCACATGGATCTGAACGCACCATTCTATGGCGCATATAGAAGTTCACATTTCGATGACGCATATTGCTATATGCGCCATAGAATAAGGGGATGCACTTTTTGCGGAGGGACCCGCGTCAACTTTATATGCCGCATACCGAGATATGCACCATAGAAAACAAACATTTCTGTCGCGCATTTCTCCATATGCGCCACTGAAAGTGGGTCAACCAGATTTTGTGGTGGGGCCCGCCTTCACTTTCTATGGCGCATAATAATTTCTGTGACGTATATGGACATATGCGCCACAGAAAGTTGGTCGCCCAACCCCGGTGGCGGTTCCCACCATGGTTCTGTGGCGCATGATTTTGGAAATGCGCCACAGAATAGTGCAGGTTTATGTGGCACATTTCCTCGCGTGCGCCACTGGATTTTCTCTGTGATGCATGGTTCTAGATATGCGCCACAAAATAGCACGTCTATCTATAGCTGTTTTTGTAGTAGTGCAAACTGACAGTGGGAGGGCGCCGTTAGAGCATGCACCTCACTATCCTCACGCGCAGAGGGTGTCATGGCTTCAACACGGAGATGGATGTACGTGCTTGCTTGCTTGGAGGAGCTGACTGGTGATGTCTCTGCGTGCATGCATGCTTGCATGGAGATGGTTGTGTGTGTTCTTGCCGGAGCTGCGAGGGATGCTGCAGGCGATGGCTGTGTGCGCTTGCCGGACCTGCCGAGATACTTCAGGTGATGGTTATGCATGCGTGCTTGCAGGGAGCCAGAGATGGTGATGCTGACCATGGGCCAGAGATTGATCGGGAGATGCCTGACATGGGATCGAGCTGGTGATCGATCGGAGCTGCCGGACCTAGGATCGATCGGAGCTGCCGGATCTAGAGATTGATCGATCAGTTCAAATTTAAATTGTGGAGTGCGCGGTCTTTCTTTTAATTATGTGGGGTTTCATGTAAAATGGACTTAGTTCAAAAATATTCTCCTCGCGACGGTTATTTCTAAACGGAAGGAGTATAATTTAGTTGATATGGATCAAACCTGGTGGCTCAAAAAACACCCTTAAATTACTTTTAGTATATAATAGATAAAAGATACACTAGTAAAAAAGAGATCTTTGGTCTAGCCCCCAAAGCCATTCATCTCGGTTCGAATAACAAATCAGGACCAATGCCAGACATCGGTTCCGGTTCATGCCACCAGGACATCGGTCCCGGTTCATGGCATGAACCGGGACCAATGGTCAGCGGAGCATTGCTCCCGGTTCATGGCATGAACCGGGACCAAAAGGTTCCTCTTTAGTTCCAGGTCGGGACATAAACTGGGATAATTTTTCTTTTTGCAAGAAAATGTTACAAAAACTTCAAATGGCCGCCATTTGTGTATACAATGTTGGAAAAAATCATATAATATATCAAAATTATCGGCAAAAAATGACGATATCGATGCCAACAGCCTCCAGCCATTTGCAATTTGTTTAGATTTTTGAAATTCCAAAAGAGTCAAAATTCAGATTTTTAATTTTTAAAAATAAAATAAAAAATGACATATTTGGATTCCTCACATTTTTCTTATAATAATGAACATATTATTTGTAGAATTTCTATTTATGGATTTAAAGATATGAATTATGCCATATTAAATGAATTAATGCAAAAATAATAATAAAACATATTTTATACTAATATTTATTCAATATTAGTATTACTTAGTCATTTATGTACATTAAAATCATGTTTGTAACTCAAATTATAAGAATGTGTGACTCACAAGATGCATGGGTTAATATCATTAATAGCATAGTATAGACATAAGGTTACAAGTGGTACATAGGAAGAGGGATGGAAAGAAACCAAGATATTAAGCGTGCTAGGGGTGGAGTAGTGTGAGGATGGATGACCGACCGGGAAGTTTAACCAAAGATTGGAATTTGACCAAAAATTAAGTATGATTGAGAGCCTTCGGGTAAGAGATTAACCAGTCCAAAAATTTATAATTTCAAAAAAATTTAGAAAAAAAATCGAAAAATAAATTGTTTTTTGAAAAAAAAATAGAAAAGACATTCGGTCCCGGTTCATGCCACGAACCGGGACCAAAGGTCCTACTGCAAGCGCACGCGACGGCGGGCCACGTGGAGACCCATTGGTCTCGGTTCGTGCTAGAACCGGGACCAGCATTGGTTCCGAGTGATTGGTCCCGGTTCAAAAATCGGGACCAATGGCCCTTATGAACCAGGACCAAATGGGGGCTTTTCTACTAGTGATAGATGTACTTTCGCTATGGTGAATTTTGATTGCAAACAAGATGATATTTGTGTTTAGTAAGTTAGCACCCCTCTTTCTTCATTTCCGGCGGCTCTGGCAATGCGCGTGAGGCCAACCTTTTTCTTTTGTGTTTTGTGGGAGATATTTTTTTGATGCAATGTAGCAAAGATGGGAAGTTTGTATCAGGACATGTACAATGGTCTTATCTTAGTCTTATCTTAGCAATACCATGTAGGATGATTGCTGATTTGGAGGACCGAGAAACAAAATAAGACCTCTGCTTTCTCTTAGCTAAGATATGATCTTTTGGCATGATATGTCTCACCACATATTTAGGGATATTTATCGCTGAAGATAAGACAACAATGACACATTGCACATCATATTTTATCATCATATCAAGATTACGTGACATTTATAAGATAAGACTGTCTTATCAACCTTTGTACATGCCCTCAGAAACGGAATATTTTGAAACAAAATCGGGTTTAGGGGTATTTTAAGACATTTGTGAGCCTCTCCACCTGGGTGATTCGACGTTTTTTGTTCACGAGGACGAGTAGTACCGCCCAAATCAGAACTGCCGACGGGGCCCTACCTCGTGCCTGTAAATATCAGGGAGGAGAATAGCAACCGAAGACAGGCGGAACCATCACACCCAGCCGGAGGTGGAGCTCTCGCATCTAGGACGTGTTTGGTTTCTCGTGGATTTTTTTTCTCCCGGGAGATCTTCTCCGTGGAGCCGGGCTGAGTGGAAACGTGACTTGAGCCAACTTCTGCCGCTTATATGGTTGCCTACACTAACACTATTAGGTAATTCGCAAAAACATGGCCTTAGTGTTTGGTAGACTGCTTTTAGTCTTGGAAAGCAAAACTCGGTCGTTTGGTTCTCGTACGTTATGGATGATTTCTCAGCTCTAATCACCTCTAACCCCAATAATAATTGCTTGTTGTTTGGTTCTTCCGCCGGCCTACGCTTTCTCCAGCCTGCTCGCCGAGATCGAGCGCGCGCTCACCATAGACTCCCCCGCCTCCTCGACCCCGGACCCCTCTGCCACCCGGTGCTCGCCGGCAACAACTTCACCGTTCCGGTCCCCATCCTCGTGGAGCTTGGCACCCTCTGCAGGGACGAGTTCTTCCGGCTGGCGCCCTGACGGCAGAGGGCACGGTGGACTCCGTGTAGGTGCTCGACACGGAGGAGCTGGAGAAAAGGTACATGGTTGATATGCCGGTGGTTCCACGGTGTGAGGACCCGATGGGCTCCGTTGCGAGGACGAAGGAGCAGAAGCCAACATTGCTGGTCCTGAAGCCTGTCACGAGGCGCAGCGCGGCGTACACCCAGTAGTTTGGGGACAACCCCGCGGTGAGGAGGCCGACGACGGCGTTGAGGAGCAGAGCACCACCAGCGAGCCCTTGCGGCCGAGGAACGAGTCAGAGAGGTGCCCGAACGCGCCCGCGTAGGTCAAACCAACACCATCAACCCGAATTCACCCTACGCTGCGTTGGAGGTGATGATGTTGGTTTGAATTCGGGATGAATCAGAACAAGCACCCGGAATGCATGTGCTCATCAATCAGAGCAATCACCCAGAACACATGTGTCATCAATCAGAGCAAGCGCCCAGAACGCACCGCTAGCTAGCTAGCTCCAACATTCCAAATCGGTCGCGTTCATGTCACAAGAAGCATACGATACCCAGCGGTCCATGTCTGAATTAGCAAAGCATAGGGCGAATTGAGCGCGGGTCAGAGGACGCCGTCTTTTGGCAAGAAGACAGCGAGAAAAAGAAATATCGACCGGCTAAATGAAGTGTACTATGCCGTCCCAAAAGATCAGGGTGGGTTAGGTATTCGAGATCAAAAATTCAGCCCTTCTTGGAAAATGGCTCTTCAAATTACTAACTGAAGAAAATATATTGGTTCAAAAGCATTGTCACAGCTGGTTTGGAAACTAGGTGGCTCTCACTTTTTGGCCGGTCTGATGGCAACGAAGAAAATTTTCTTCTGCTTCAGAACTTTTTCTATTAAGGATGGGGCTCAGATAAGGTTTTGGGAGGATAAGTGGCTAGGTAATGCTACATTCCGTTACCAATTTCCCGCGTTGTATTCTATTGTTCGTTACAAGGATGCGACGATCTCCACTGTGTTGGAATCATTCCCGCCCATTGTGACTTTCAGACGAGATTTGATTGGAACCAGGCTTGACTCTGGGATCGCATCGCTACATTGTCTAGCAAATGTACAACTGTCGTCTAGACACAATTTCAATGGAACTTAAGTGAGAAAGGTTCTTTCTTCGTCAGTTCCTTTTACAATGCACTAGCCCAGCCAGTTATACATGTTTTAGATAATAGGACGATTTGGAAGATGAAGATACCCCTAAAAAATAAAAAAATTGCGTGGTATCTTTGTCGAGGAGTTATCCTTACTAAAGATAATCTTATTAAGCGGAATTGGCATGGGAAGCCTATGTGTCTTTTTTGTCATCACAATGAGATAATCAAACACCTGTTTTTTCAATGCAGTTTTGCTAGATCTATATGGTCAGTTACCCAAGCAGCTCCAGGCTTGTATCCACCGTGTAGTATTGCCAATATTTTTGAAAATTTGTTAGATGGGATAGATAACAAGTATAAGTTACTTCTTCGGGTTGGAGCGATTGCCATTATACGGTCGCTATGACTGTGTAGAAATGATAGAAATGATAAAGTATTTAATGATATAAATTGTTCTCTTCTGCAGGTTATTTACCGATGTACCACAACACTACATTCTTGGTCAGTCCTATATCATGCGGAGTATCACGACATTTTTATGGAAGTGTGTACGCGGCTGGAGGATACGGTGCGGGATTTGTTTACCCGACATGGATGGCAGCATAATCTACGGATCGATCTTTCTTCTACGTCTTAGGCGTCTTACAATTTCTCATTCTGATATGTAATTCGCTTCTTTATTTTTCTGTTTGGACATGTGAACTATGGTGGCTGTGTGCATCTCAGTATGCAGAGGCCGGGTGTAATACTTAGACCTTTTAAGTAATAAAGCGCCTTTTATCGGAAAAAAAAGAGGACGTCATCTAGGAATCGAGCGCGGCGGTGCCATGGCCGGCGCACGCCGACTTGAACGCGAGCAACGCGACGGCGTCTGGGCCTCCACCTGCACAACGTACGTACGGCTACCGGCGACGTCGCAGGATGCTCTCGCCGCGTGCGCACGAGATGATCTGGCTTTAGCGGTCGTCGGCGGAGATGTGCGCGTACTTGAACTCGTGCTCCTGGACGCCCACCCGCTCCTCCGCTAGCAAGAGCTGCGACCCCACCATTCCGGCGGCGACCGCATCGGGAAAAGCACCCAGATCTTGAGGCAGTAGAGGAATTAGTCTAGGTAATTAAGAAATTTGTCTACGGTGCTCTGGAGAAGTGGTCTTGCATCCGGAGAGAAGCCACGTTCCCTTTTTGCCAGATTTTCTTCTCCCCAGAGCCTGCACGCAGAGGAACGCTCGATTTCGGCGTTTTCACGGAGCCTTTTTTTGGGTGCTTTAAATATCGTGTCCTTCCCTGTGGATGCAAGATTCTTTTCCTCTGTGAGCTTCCAAACGCCCTTATTTTTTCCCGCGCCATGCGAGAAACGGGGATCGGGACAACCAAACACTTTCCTAGAGACGGGAGAGAGATATTGCTCACAGTCCGAGCTCTCCAATTCAAACACACCCAGACGACTCCTACGGCCACAACGCCACAATCCCATCTACTCCCTCCAATCCATATTAATTGTCGCTAAAATGGATGTATCTAGATATGTTTTAGTGCTAGATACATCCATTCTAGCTAGTAATATGGATCGAAGGGAGTACAAATTTTCATACACAAACGCATTCCAAGCAATACTCAGATCCACCTATTAAACGCGCGCATTAGTACGACTGCATGAAAACGTTCATATCCCTACGGCCTAAAGCGATCGGCACAGGACACTATGCCGTCGGCATAGGGTAAGCCAACAGCAGCTGTCGGCACACAAGTCATCGTGATACGTACTTTGGCCGCGTGCATACATAAATGGACGTCAACATTTAACCTATTTTCTGTAGTGCACGTAACTTCGAACACCATACACGTATACACAAGCACTCAAGCAGGCGCACCCATCGATCAAGACCAAGAAGATCAAGACCATCCTCTTCCCTGAATTAGCCTTTCTCTTATAGTTTTTCTCATCTCAAACATTTGCAGATTCATTAGTCAAGGAGAGCTGTGCTTAAAATAGAACGAAGTGGCCAAAATTCAGTATCTCTTATAAATGTATATGGTTTAACACATTACGAGGAAATCAATCAGTACATATAATTATTTACCACACATTTTAGACGACCAACAAAATGTGCAGAAATAAACTTGGGAAAAAACTAGTAATACATGTTTCATATACTAATTAAAATGAATGCATAGAATGGAATCAAAGTTGTAGTGAAACTTCTTAGCTCGGGATAGAAGTGATTGCAGATAAGCACCTGATAGCTGTTCCATTGCGTTACTTGTGTATAAGTGTCGGCTTCCTAGATGTTTCCCAGTCGAAGAGCAGCCAAAACTCAATATCTAAAATATTCGATCCATAGAGCAGACAAGCAAAAGATAATCCCTCTTCTGGCACGCAGTGGAGGTATGATGACAGCTATCCTTAGAAACTCTCGGATAAATAAGAAGAAAATCACCGCAATAGGAGTGCTGGCACTTATGGCAATAGCAGTTGTACGACCAACCGGGGCCAGCACCATATATACGCCTATTGCGAAGGCAGCAGCCCAGCAAATGAGCGAAGATATGGCAAAGTTCATAGATGTCCCGAAGTGCTTCCAGCGGATTGGCAATTCAACCATCGGTATACCGGAGAACATAAGGCCAATTGTAGCTAGTGTGGCAGAGATGAAAGCCAATGTGTTTGCGATCATGAACGCTTTGAAATACCACGTAAAGGAAATTGTTGTTTTTCCACCGCTGCCATTGTCGGCAGCTTTGATCATTCCAGCTACAGTGAATGTCGCACCGAATGTCACCGATGCGATGAGTACCATGCCAATTCCAAGTGTACGGGTTGAATCTGTCAGTTTAGCTGACTGTTTCTCTTCATGCTCTGGATTTAGTTTTCCTACTGATTCGGAATGAAGACCGATTGTAAATAAGCTGGCAGGACAACCACCCGCTGTTGCGAGTGTGTTGTATATCACGGTCTCCGGATTCTGCAAAAAGATTAACAAGAAAGAAACTGAAGGAAATAAACAACGATGTAGTAAGTTGGTAGTACATAGTAACATCTTTGTGCTTGATGAACTAGCACGAAACATGAGTGAGAGAGCTGAAGCTAGATATTTACCCATTGGTACGATATACCAATCTTCAAAAATGCTAGATCCGTTGGAGTTTGATTCTTGTTATTCCATAAATTTAAGAACACTTCTTGATTCGCCAAGAGAGTACAGAAAACTGATAGATCTCCAACCTCCACAGCTATGTGTAGAGCAGTGTTGCCTTCATTGTCCCGAGCATTCATTAACGGTGCAAAAATTGATTCTTGACAAGCATATCTTACTACAGAAAGGCTTTTGTACTGGACAGCAATATGAAGAAAAGATCTTCCCTCGTTATCACGAAGGTTCATGCAACCAGGGCATCTTTTGAGTAGAATACGAATGGCGGTCGTCCGATCCACCTGGGCAGCGAGGTGAATAGGAAAAAAACCATGATTATTTGGCTGGTATGCTGCAGATGGATTAGCATCAAGTATATGCCATGTTGCCAGTTTTACCAATGGAAACCATATATTGCGGAAGTGAATGTAACATATACGAAAGAATGGTTCTTGTTGGATCAATACGGCAAAGTGAAGAGGGGTGCTGCCATTTTGGTCCTTGTCTTTGCTAAGATCTTTGTTCCAATCGAGTATGTTTTCTATAATACCTGTAATAAGGTTTTTTTAGGTCAAAAAACACTGTATGAACAAAAAACCTAGTACCACACAGTGGGAAGACAGCACAGAACACTTCTTCAAGGTGAGCAAAGAGTAAACAAACTATGTTCCATATATCATACAAATATAGAACTAACTTCATACCAAAAGTTCCTATCGATGCAAATAATGATTCACGGCAACCAAGGCTTGCTAACTCATCACTAGTAGGAAAACTCTTATAGCAGTCATTTCTCTAGTGGCGTCCAAAATATAATGCGCGCCACCACTTGCAGACGAAATAGTAACGACGTTGACATATTTATGAACGCCACCAGTAAACCCTAATAGTGGCATCCACGTATAAATAAACGCCACAAACAGGAGGGTCCAGGGCCGGCCCTGGGAGGGGCAGGGTGTGCGGCCGCCCCGGGCCCCCAAAATCCAGGGGCCCCTCTCCAGGTATGCTGAACTACTGTATGTATACGTTTTGCTATGCCAGGTTGTAGAAAAAAAGGCCTATGGACCATGCGATATGAGCGATCGTGTATGACACGAAAAATTAAGCCCGCACGCACCAGCATTCCATAAAAGTACTTGATCGACATCAACTCGTGTCTCTACTGCTGCGATCCCTGCGATATTCTCCGTGCTCGACTAGACTCCCGCGCCAGGCCAGTGACGGACCCGACCAACTGGCCGCATGCGGCGCCCAGGCCAGGTTCTTCGGTTCTTCGTGATATATCGATCTGATATTCAGATCTTCTAGCCCTAACAGGGTATGACGGTAACAGTCTGTTAGTCTAGGGTTCTCGTTTTCTCCTAATATTGATTTCTGATCGTCAATTGGCTGATTGTCGTCTCTCGCCGATTTCAATTTGCGGGGATCCGGATCAAGAGAATATGTCACATATAATTCTTTCACATCTCTAAGCGCTGTACTCAAACACAGATTGGTCAAGCTATATGGAATATTGTATAATTATTTCTTAATATCTACCTACATATACATGATGCATATATAGTTTGTGCCATTCAATATTCAATGTAAATTGGTTTTTCAGCATCTTATCATGTCGTCCTGGCAGAGACGGACACGTCAAAAGGAAAAGAACAAAAGATGTATGTGTTTGCTACAATCACAGAGAGGAGATATCTATAAAATTCCGGTGCGTCGATAAACCCGAATGATGAGTTGGCGATAATTGTTGTGGAAGAAGAGCAACCAGCTAATGAAACTATCGACACCAACAAGATAACAATGTAGGTTGTTCCGAGAATGTAGTTGATTCATTCAATAATGTAAGGGCTCCAAAAGAATTTCTCGCCCCGGGCCCCTAAAATCTCAGGACCGGCCCTGGGAGGATCCCCATATGTAATCGGGACTAAGGTAATAGTACCGCTGGATTCAGTTAAACGCCACAAATATGTACTCTAGTGGGGGCATTGGATTCAGTTAAACGACATGGGTACCAACCACCCCGCACGCGGCCGCCGACACATATGTGCGATTAATTATCGATCTTTCTTCTACTCCTCATAGCCGGCCACTCTCTCATTCACACACCTCCTCCTTTCTACCCCCCTCTCCCTGCCATCATTGCCCCGCATCGGATGTCTGGCTCTGCTCCCCGGCCGCACCTCTCCTCCTCTCCCAGCACCCGCGACTGCGCCTGACCACGCGTGTCCGCCGCCTCCAGAGGCAACCGACGACTCCACTCCATTTGCCACCGTCGATCGCTGCAACCCCCTCCTCGAGCTGCCAGTCACTGCACCGTCCCGCTCCCCGAGCCGCCGGTCACTGCAAACTTTCCGTCTCCGAGCCTCGTCACCGACCTCGCGGTGAGCCACCCGCCACGCCTCCCCTTTATTTTATAGAAATTATAGATGTATATGATAGATAATGATCTTAGAAATTCTTGATATAGATATGCTAGATCGTGTTTTAGAGATAGTGTTTAGATACTAAACTTGAGCTCAAATTCTAGATATAGGAATGTTAGATAGTGCTTTAGAGATAGTGTTTAGATACTAAACTTGGGCTCAAATTCTAGATATAAAAATGTTAGATAGTGCTTTAGAGATAGTGTTTAGATACTAAATTTGGGTTCAAATTCTAGATATAGGAATGTTAGATAGTGCTTAGGTAGTAAACTTGGGCTCAAATTCTAGATATTGGAATGTTAGATAGTGCTTTAGAGATAGTGTTTAGGTAGTAAAGTTGGGCTCAAATTCTAGATATAGGAATGTTAGATAGTGGTTTAGAGATAGTGTTTAGGTACTAAACTTGAGCTCAAATTCTAGATGATTTTAGGAATGTTAGATAGTGTTTAGGTACTAAACTTGGGCTCAAATTTTAGATAATTTTAGGGATAGATGTAGCAAATTTACATGATTTTAGTGGTAGAAAATTTAGATAATGTTTACATATATATTCATTTCTTATATTTTGACTAATGGTCAAATTTTGTTATTTAACTACCTAATTAGTATCATGTCGGAGCCGGAGCTGAAATTCATGGTGTTCACTAGAAACCCATGAGGACCCTGACTTGGGCAGCTCAGATCACATTGGGTAACAAGAAGATCCAGCTTGGTACTTTCAGGTGCCCGTGGTAGGCAGCCCACACCTACAACTGCGCAATGGTCCATCACTTTGGGGTGAGAGCGGTCCTCAACTTTGAGGATGAGCATCGCGTGGTCCATCTGTTAGCACCAGATGGCATGAGGATCACCACGACGGCCGAGGAGAGGGAGCACCGGCAGGCAGAGAGGCAGCTGGCGCGCCACCGTCACGAGGAGGATGACCCCTTGGTCAGGGATCTCCTACTTGATCCCTATGTGATGGCGGTATAGTATGAGGTCCTTAGAGAGAGCTGGCAACAGTGCCGACAGGGCGAGGCCGGCCCCTCCGGCACGCAGCAGCATGGTCAGCCCGGCCCCTCCGGCACGCAGCAGGACGACTCTTGCAGCATGTCGTCCTCTTTCTGGGACCGCTCAGATGACGACGATGTCACTAACACTGGGTCTACTTGATTTTAGGATGTTCTCATGTGTCGTATGCTACCTATCGTACTACTTATATAGACTTATCATGCTACTATTGTATTACTTATATATGATGCTAGCTAATATTACTTGTGCGTTATGTTGATATATTGTGCTACTTATGATGCTAATTAAGTTAAAATTATCTATATAACTAAGTTTGTATGATCATATATAGGTATAATGATGATGATTAGCGTGAGCATTGTGGTTACCAACAGTGTAATGACAAGAAGGTTGCCATAGTGCTCCCTTATGACTGCGAAGTTAGTATGGTATGTTCATTCACAAGCAATCAACATATACATACCATGCGACTGAATTACGTGCTAATTGTTGTTTTCTTATGATTCTGTATGCACAACATAGCCTGCAAATTTAGACTTGATTTCCTGGATCATTTTGGTTGACCGTTGTGGTAGCAGGACAGTTTCATGTCGATCAATTGCCTCTGAAACAACCTACACCAACCTGCAGGGTCCAAGTCATGAATGAGGAGAACCACACCTTTTTCGGTGGTCCGAGGTAGACTAAGATGGTCTATGCCTATGAGATGGATGCCCAGGAGAAGTTGGTCTTCCATCTCTGTGAAGATCGCATGACCTACTTCTACTACTGAGGCCCTGAAGCATTGATCGACTCTGACGTTTCTTCAGATGACGAGATTCTTGCTGCTGCTATTAGGTATGGCACGGATGTTGCCGATAATCCTTTTGAGGACTAGTAGTTAGTGCTATGTAGCTAGCTAGCTCAACTACATGTAGTTGACTATAATCCTTTTGAGGACTAGTAGTTAGGGTTATGTAGCTAGCTAGCTCAACTATCCGTGTAGTTGTCCGTAATCCTTTTGAGGACTAGTAGCTAGTGCTACCATTTTTATGAATATATCTTGTGGTGCTATGAATATTTAATTGGATGCACCTGATTTTTTTTTTATTTTCGAAAACTCACTTGAGACATGCATAATAAAAAAACATAAATAGGATACGTAATGGTGTCGTTTACAGTAAACGCCACCACTAGAAATTCTACTGGTGGCGTTCGGTGAAGACGCCACCACTAGAACCTACCAGTGGCGTGAGGTTAGTGGTGTGCGGCATAAACACCACGAACCGCCTTTTCCGAACGCCATCACTAGGCCTTTTCCTACTAGAGCATGGCTCTTGTACTAGCTGAGTTTGTGTCCTTGTATCGACCTGCCTTGGCAAAATTGTAGATCATTATACGTATTCTTCTATAAAATAATGCTCTAGTATGGATGGAAATATTTGTATGCATCCTACCGTGACTTAATCTTGTGGCCTACATACTTCCATCCCACGTCTAAGCCATGAAGCAGCTGGCATAGATATGACTAGAGGATTGAAATATAGTGTTGTGTATTTTCTCAACAATTTAGGGTTGGATAAACTTATATTACATGCAACCCAATAATTACAAATGTTCTGTGTGACACAAGTGGCCTTACACGTTTGAACACCAATTGATTTTTCATGTAAACTAATGGGGGTAAGTTTTCCCCTGAACTTTTGATAAACTCAACTCCCTGGAATCTTAAGTCGGACGCTTAAGCCCTTCCAATTCTTCAAACCATTTTCTGTGTGGACCGGCTTGTTACTTTTTTTTCGATTCAATCCATTTGATGTATAAGGTATGGTGAAATTGAATCAAGTATTAGGACCTACCACGTACTCCATCCGTTTTATATAAGATGTTTTAGCCATATTCTAAAATAAACGTATTTTAGTGTGTAGACATTTTATTTTATAACTTACAAACTAAAAAGACGTCTAGATTTATTCGTTTTGAAAAAAGGTTAAAACATCTTATATATTATTAGAACGCAGTGAGTATGTATGCTAGTGATGAACCACGTGTTGAACACAATAATTATAGAAAATATTAATGTACAAGGTAATAACGAGTAACGTGTCTCACCGCTATAAGGAGTGAGAAGCGCAGCATGCAACACGTTCTGCCCGTCTGGCCCAGAATAGGACAGGTTGGTACCACTTGCGCGATACAACATCTGTGCGATGTGGTCGCGTCTCATGGCGACAGCCTGGTATAACGGCGAGGTGCCCGCCTGACCAGCCGCAGGGAACTGAGCCAGCTCTGGATCAACCCACATTAGGAGCTCCACCATGGCCTCGCTGTCCAGCCGGATCGCCTCGTGCAAGGGCGTCTCCATGCGACTGTTCGATTTTCTCAGGACCTCTATCGCCTTCTCATGGCCGTATTCCTCGCCCACCAGAGAGATGAGATGGCACATCATTCTCACGCCCTTTGACCTAGCAGCACAGTGCAGTGCCGTGTCACCGTCCCTGCAATCTCGTGCTATCTCGCACAATAGGTCAGGGCCGTGTCTTGTGAACTGGGGGCCCTACGCAAAAATTAAAATTTGTACCCATGTCAGAAACAAGAGATTATGATACTAAATATATTTTTTTACATCGACACGGCGTTTATATTTTTTATGTTTTCAGCTGTATGCATCCTTCATGTCTAACTTAATCTCGGGATCATGTTGTTGTAGAGATTGGGTGTAATTGATATTTTTTCTGCTATTAATATATATTCTCTTTATAAAAAATGAGACGAAGATAGGGATATATGAGTGTACGGAAAGAAAGAGGGATACATAATTTTGTCTTCTGGTCGACGATAAAACTATGAAACTATACAAGATTAGTTTACTCAAACTCTGTAAAAAAAAGATGAAACAGTACGAGGAGGAACTAGACACTTTTTTGATATAATCGTCCCTGACAGGGATCGAACTCCGGTCCTTGGGATGCGCCAACTACGACCCAACCACTAAGATATTGCCTAAGCTTTCACCCATCGAGTAAAAGTTACTACTCTACTTTTGATATGACATAGTATTAAGAAGGGAAGGCAAATGAGTGAGCTCTAAATAGGCCGCGCACGGCGCACATGAATTAATTGCTTACCCTTACCTTACGGGTCTTGAGGAGTTTGTGGGTCTTGTCGTAGATGACCATGGCGCACTTGAAACACGAGTTTCCCTCATAAGCGACCATGTCAAGAAGCGTCGCAGCCCACAGTGGCGCATCCTCCTCCCTACTGATGTCTTCCCCTCCTACCATCGCTGCTTGGTCAGCGAAGCATGAGCTCTGGCAGGTAACAGCTCTAGGGAACCACGCGGCTGCTCCATGAATAATGTCAGGCTTATGCTTTGGTATAGCCGACGATGTCGGCCCAAGATCCTCAAGCTGCCCGCAGTACCCGCATCGGGCAGGCGTCAGCAGCTCAGGATGCATGACCACCGCCTGTCGGCAGTTCTGGCGGCGCGCTTCCTTCAGCAGCTCAAGGTATGCCGGAAAGGTAAAAGCTTCTGCGCCGCCATTAGTCAGCGTGGCGGATGCTGGAGATTGTTCTACAGCTGTTGGTGGCGCGGAGGAGGCAGAAGGTTGGTTTGGGATCGGTGGTGTGGCTGATGGAGGTGTCCGCCGCTCGGTCGGCGTGGTGGATGTCGGAGGTTGCTCTCGGATTGGCGCATCGGATGGGGGAGGTAGCTGTCCAGATTGACCAGTGCTCGTTGCCATCACCACGACAAGTGCTAGGCAGATCTAGTTTTTTCCTTCAGCTCTTATCTGGGTCTCGGGTGCACGCCGCTCTAACCTACTATTGTAACTCAAGAGGACGATGAGTTAGCTCTGCGAGGACACAACTAGTCCTGCTTTCTAACATAAAATACAATATGCCCACCTAACGATAATGTCCGAAATTGGTCCACATGCCAGCCATTTTTTATTTGTTCTGTCAGATTGTTTACTTCAGCCAAACAAATGGAATGATTGATACAGGTGAGCTCACCCAGTTGACGACAATCATACCCAGCCCTTGTCATGGAAAAACAATTCACCTATACATTCAACAAAAAGAAATTCTTGACATGTGTAGATTAAAACTCCAATTGCTCTTCCTCTATGGCCAACCGAGATACAATTAGGAGAAGAAAGTGAACTGGCATCTCTAATGGTCTGCATCAGATGAACAAACCTGCTATATAAACTGCTCTGGACTTGCCATCTAATGGTCTGCATCAGATGAACGAATTTAGAGCTGGCAAGATTCAGGCGATCATACAAACCACAACGGAGATGCTGCAGTTTGTCATGGAGACATATATTATTGCCGCTACCGGCACCACGACGCAGATGGAAGTGGCGCCCTTGAGACCATATGTAGATCTATTCTAATATAGACGCCGTAGGTTGTCACGGAGACATAAATTGTTGCCGCTACATGCTGCACCGCCTTGGTCAAGATCGGCACCACGACGCAGATGGACGAGCTTGAGAACCATATGTAGATCAAATCTAAGTTAAAGGAAGGACGACAAAGGTAATAAGCCAGAGGAATTTATGTGCCTTTTTCTTGGGTATATATATGTTCTCTGCCTGGGAATCATATCGTGACATATTGGAGCCGGGCTCCTTTTTATTTGTTAAGTTATACCAATTGGCTAACTAAATCAGGGCCGTAAGTTGTAGATCCAACTGTTAATATAATTTAGATGATGTGGATCAACTTGGTGCCTCGAAAACATCCTTATATTGCTTTTAGTATATAATAGATAATAGACTAGCAAGGTGGTTCTCGCAAATGCGAGGGCAACATATTTTGGTATGTTGAAGCTGACTAAGAAACAGATACATGAAATTCAAATTATGTTATAGAAATAATATTTATAATGACCATAATGATATGATATATGCGGAGAAAGATTAATCATCTTTAACTTGTGACAAATGATTATTAGGTCGCCTTCGAAAGCACCATACTAACTACCATATGTATCATGGGCCATTGTTTAAATTTTATCTAACGTCGTCTTCAGCCAAACAAATGGAATGATTGGTACAGGTGAGCTCACCTAGCTGACGACAATCATACCCAGCCCTTGTCATGGAAAAACTAGTCCTATAGTAGTAGTCCCTCTGTTCCATACATAATAAAAGATGTTTCAGCTTGTGTGAAATAAATGTATCTATATACGATATTTTAGTGTGTAGTTTTACTCTAAATTTACACACTAAAAGTCATTTATATACATTCATATCACAAAACTAAAACATATATTTTGGAACCAAGGGAGTAGTAATGTATGTTGTAATATTAAAAAAGTTACACTACAGTACCAACATAGCATAAGCACACTATACTCGTATTAGCACCTCCGAAAGACTTAAACACTGTATCTTGAGGTTAACAAAGTCACCACATGCGCCTCACTGACGGTTACATCACCTACCAATGAAAGAATATTGTCGTTAAATCCTGAAATAATTCAAGGTATATATGAACACCCATGCTAAGTCTACGATTTGAATCTGAATGGGCTAGTTCCACCACACGGAACCAAACCATCAGAACTCACCTATCTTTGCAATAAAGTCGATATTTTCTGAAATGTATCCCCTCCGTCCCACGTAACTGTAACTTTCCATCTGGGTCGACTCCTCTATATGTGTGTTCGTAATTAAGGTAGCTTGACACCACTGGGTCTTGTGAGTTCACATTCACTAGCAGCAACCTCCGTCCTAAAATAAACTAGACCATGATGGCGCGTGTTGCCGCACCCCGCCCTTTTTCACGACCAAATGATAGGAATTCTCATAAATATCTGACAACATGGAACATAAAAATTAAATTTACAACGATATATACAAAAATTGAGAAACACTCCTGTTTAAATAACGGTACATTCATCTAGATGAGTTTCAGAGTTAAAATATCATACGGTTTGATGTAAAAACCAAATAAATAATAGAGTTTGTGAAAACAGGGATTGGTCTTTTCTAAGAAACATAGTCTCTTCTTTAAGGTCCTAATGGTGAAGCTGAAAAATGTTACTCCCTCCATCCCGGTGTATTAGTCCTACGCGTGTCCCTAGGTCATTATTTTGATCTATATAAAATAAATTATATAACATAAAAATTATGTCTTTAGAAAGTATAACATCCGAAAATTCTAATGATATATTTTTTACCATATATATCTCATCTAAAGTTGGTCAAATCGATGACCTAGAACTACGCGTAGGACTAATACACCGGACAGAGGGAGTAATTAGAATGTAAGACACAATATTATGTTCATACTCAAACATGCAAGGCAACAAACCATCGTGCATAATGCAAAATTGGATGTCCAATGAATCTCAATATCAGAAACTGATGTCCAAAGTATATGCAATCCATTTTCGTGCAGATTAATCTTTTAAGAGGCCATAAAATCATATGAAGGATTCCAAACTACATTTCATCACTCGTCCATCATAAAAATAGATTTAGGGGGAGTTTAAGAGTTCATAAAACAACAACAAAAAATTGTTGAGAGATCAATGTTGCTTTCCTTAGCTATATCAATGAAGGAACTTGAAAAGTAAGGGACTTGCCTGGCAATCAAGCGAGGCTCCAGGTTGTCGTAATTGTTTCAACATTGTACCACCGTGCTGAGATTTCCAGTTGTGAACCTGCTAAAACCATGATTGAAAACATGGAACAAGAAAATGTGAAAATCAACCAATAAATTGAAGTATGGGATCATTGGAATGGATCTCCACGTCTCCACGAAAAATGATCTCAATAAACAGCTTACCACTGTTAGCACATGCTGAAAGGATCGTATGGGCACCTAGAGGGGAGGGTGAATAGGTGCTACTCCAAATTTTCCTCTTAATCAAATTAGGGTTTGACACAAAAGGTAAATTCTCTAGATTATGCAACTAAGGTGAATTTACCTATATGTCAACTAGCACAAGAACTAAGCAAGAACTAGAGAAGTAAAGTGCGGTAAAGGATAGAGGTTACCAAAATGGAGCGCTCGGAGACACAAGGATTTGTTTCTCGTAGTTCCTTCCTTTTGAGGGGAAGTACGTCTACGTTTGGAGAGGGGGTGGTATCAAACCACCAACGCCATGAGAGGCCTCCCTTGTTCTCCGATGAACCTCACCCTAAAGGGTTCGATTCACCTCTTCCACTATAGCGGCAACCTTCGAGGTGGAAGCCGACACCTTTACAACAAGTTCGAAGCACACATCCACAACCTAATTGGAGGCTCTCGAATACAAGCAAGCTGTCAAACAATCAAAGACAAGCTTGTAAGACCAAATCATAAGCTAGGGTTTCCAAGGAAACCCTAGAACAAGGGGCCCTCAAGTGAATGAGGGGGAAATGGAAATCTCTCTTGGTGAAGTAGTAGATCAAGGCCTCCTCCTTCGATTCTCCAAAGATCAATGACTTTGGATGGTTGAGTGAAGAGTTCTTGTGGATTTGGTGGCTCAAATGGTGATGCTTTTCTTGAACTGGACGAGCAGCTTCCAAGGTAGAAGAAGGGGCCTATTTATAGAGCCCCTGAAATTAGAGACGTTGGGAGCCACTTACACCGGACAGTCCGGCAAATACAAGCCGGACACTCCGGGCGACACCAGCCGGACACTCCGGCCTGGCAAAGTTTCCGACCAGTGTCCGCACCGAGTCCGGGTGGAGTCCGATGTGGCAGACAGAATGTCCAGGCTGATCGATAAGTCCCCAGGGCTGGACACTCCGGGTCAAGCTCACCGGACACTCCGGCTATAGAAGATTCCGGCCAGAGTCCGGACCGTGTCCGGGTAGAGTCTGATATGGTGTTCTGACTCTCCGGGGAAGACGCCCACTTCCCAGGGGCGGAAAGTCCGGCCGGATCCAACTGGACAGTCCGGCCTGGGGCGGACACCCGGCGAAGATCAATCAGACAGTCCGGCTGGGACATGTTTCTAGCACAGACATGATCCTGGGGAGCTCTTTCCCTTCAGTGCAAAAACTCTCGACTATCTGATATCTCCTGCAACATTTAACAGCAGATTAAACTATCCAAGTGTTGTCAACAAACATCAAAATAATAGGAAGGGCATAAAATTCACAATAGGAGATATACAAAATATAGTGAGGCTCCCCCTAGATGTGTGACAATTTTAGCTTTGCATTTTAATACAATCACATCCTCACTAGGTTTTGTAGCTAACAAGGTATGACATGATACAATAACAACTAGATTGATAAGCTAGGCATAACATAGTCGTTAACAAAACCGGGTAAGCATGTCACAACACACATAACTGAGTTCAACACAACATAATACTCAAACAAGTAAAGTAAGATAACGACACGAAGCTTCAAAGAGGCAAATCGAAATAACGTGAAGCACTCGTGTACCCATGCAAATCCCGGCAGCAACCTAATAAAGGGGCTGCTTCTCCCCCTTTGGCATCGAGACGCCAAAAAGGGAAAAGATCACAACTAAGACGTCTCAAAGCCAACTCTAGCCACTGTAGTTGTCGTCGGCATCCTCCTCCTCATCCTCGTCCTCATCCTCATCCTCATCCTCACCATCATGATCACCCTGAGTCGAGCTATGGCCGTGAGGGTGAGAAGAAGAAGTCACATCCTCAAACATGGACTAGTCCACACGACCCTGACTCCAGTGACCATAGGAAAGAGTGCCATCTGATGCCTGCTACTGAGAGGGATCAACATCCATGGGCCGGTTGATCCGCTTGAGTTCCTTCATGATATTCCGGTTAGCCTTGTATGCCTCATACTGTCCATGGCGAATGTCAATGTCCTGGCATAAGAGAAGCTTCTTCCACCAGGAGGCATTCTTCACCTTCTTGTGTACTGCCTCCTTAGAGGTGGCGAAGCGATATGCATTGCTGGCATGCTTCATGCGAGGGCCACAGGTCACAGCCTCCGGTACCTCCTCATCATCACTGTCAGAAGCATCTGCGTCCATCTCATCATCCTCAAATATGTCCTGAGTAGGGGGTACCCACGAGGAGCCTTGGTGGTGGGGGCAGCCTTCCTCTGTAGCTTGGCAGGAAGGTGTGGAACAAGATTAGTGTAGAGCAATGGAGTTGCTGGAGCCTGAGCAGCAATGAGCTTCATCACATAGGGAGCGAACATAGGGCACTTCTTGTCAGTGATGCACTTGTACAAGCCCTGATAGATGAAATCCATGACATCAATAGCACCACCTGGGTGGTCTGGACCATGAGTATACACAGAGTGAGCATGTGCCATAAGATTGATTTCTGCACCTCTCATCTCATCCTTGTTGCCCGCCTTGGGAGTGAGTGTATGGTGAAACATGCGAAGCAGAATGTTGTAGATGAGCTTAATGTTGATGGTGTGGCCAACCACACCATTCTAAGAGTAGATTGGGGCCAACCTCTGCTTTTCATATGCCTGACCATGTACATGCATTCTGAGACCACTGGGAGCATTGGGATTGAAAGGCAATCCAAGAACCTGTGCAAACTGAGCCATGCTGGAGCGGCACCTAGTAGTGCCAGAGGTCCACTCAAGGGGAATATCCGTAGTGTCCCCAAAGACCACTGTAGCATAGAACTGCTGGACCAACTCAACATTATAGTCTTCTTTTACTTGAAAGATGGTGTGCAGCCCCATCTTCTTTGTCACCCACAGAGCGTCCTCAAAGTACCTATGTGCTCAGAGCTTCTCGAGATCCAACCACTGCATGGGGCACACAGCAGTCCTGAACCCACAAAACACCTCAAAGAAAAGTAGGGCTTGTTCATTTCTCCAGAAGCGATCATCATTCGAGGTGCGAGGCAGAGAGTAGAACTGCTGGACTCTCATCTCCACAAACTCCTCGGTACCCAAATCTGCCAGAGTGGTCAATGCTTCAAACTTCATGCGCTTGGCTTCATCCCTTTTCAGTTTTCTGATATTTTCATGTTTTGCTGCAGAACAGGTCACGAGCAGCCTGTCTTACCATAGAAGGATCTACATGAACGTCAAACTCTTCATCACGGAACCTGCGAGGATGTGCCTGCTTAGCAGCCCGAGGCCGGCGAGGACGAGAACTACCTGTGAGATCAGAGTAGAAGGATAGCATATGGGATAAGCACATTTGTCCAGAAGATACAAACACGTAGCAGTAGTAAAAGTAATGCAGGAGCTGAACTGGCTGAAAACACCCGGACTGTCCGGCAAAATCATCCCGGAGACTCCGCCTCGACCGGACATTCCGGTGCGTAATCGCCGGACATTCCGGTCGGACCGGAGTGTCCGGCCCGTACACGCCGGACATTCCGGCTGGAGTCTTGACGATTTTTTGGGGCAGTTCGAGTGTGTTCAACCATAGCAGATCGGGATTGCTAGAACCACTACCAGGACTAGTATTGCATGCAATATGATGTATCCATGGATCTACGTAAGACATTGCCCCCAAAAGTTCATCTAGAGCAAATCCTAGGTATGGGGAAGGGGAGGGGCACTATACCAGCATCCATGGAGACCTTCACCGGAGGGGAATGGATCCCAGCGGCAAGGGGAAGGGAATGGCCGGCGGCAACGGCCGGATCCGTGGTGGAAGAGCCCTCCCGGTGGATTCCTTGGTCGGGGGCAGCAGGCAGAGAGCAAGAGGGAGTCGGGGGAAGAAGGAGGACTGAACCATCCACTTCTCCTTGACCCCCTTTTACGATTCGGAAACTGCCAGGGCTGGAGTGTCCGGGTGATATGCACCAGAGTGTCCGGCCTGGCCGGAATGTCCGGAGTGAATCAAGCGGAGAGTCCGGTCTGGCCGGATACTCCGGTTGGTTCAGGGTGGACAGTCCGGCCCCCCGTGACCAAAACCCCCAGTTTCAAGTAGTGGACAAATGTGTGGCTAGAGGAGCATGTTTAGAGATGAGAATAGGCCTGGGATTCAGATGATGTACTGTGAAGAACCAAGAAAACGTTGATATTCAAGAAGATGTCAAATTAAGTTCCAAATCAAACGAACCAAGAACCAACTCTTCAATAAGAAGAGGGCGATGGCCGAGGCCACCATGTAAGAGTTTGTGGCATGACACCGCGAAGAATTATCCTTGGGTTCATAGCCACTACTCATCAATGAAGTGAACGAAATATGCCCTGAGAGGCAATAATAAAGTTGTTATTATGTATTCCTTGTATATAATAGATGTTTATTTTGCATGCTATAATTGTATTGATAGGAAACATCAATACATGTGTGTTTAATAAACAAAAAGGGTTCCTAGTTATGCCTCTCTTATAAACTAGCTTGTTGATTAACAAGATGATCAAGGTTTCCTGATCATGGACATTGGATGTTGTTAATAACAAGGTCACAGCATTTGTGAAATGATGTGATGAACATTCATCCGAAGTATAGCATTACGATCAAGTCATTATGTTTATATTGCTATAACATCATACAAAGTAGTCTTAGTCCTTAGACCATGAGATCATGTTAATTGCCACCGGAAGAGTATCTTGATAACATCAAACTTCACACCGTAACAGGGTGACCATAAAGGTGGGTTCAGTGCTATGAAGGTGTTATGTTGAGGCTCCTGGATTAAGAGTGGAATTTGTCAATCCCGATGACGGAGAGATATACTTTGGGCCCTCTCGGTGATATCACATTAAGAAGCTTGCAAGCAAGTGATGTGATCACCAGAATGTTATATCACGGGAACGAGAAAAGAGTGCATGTCGGCAACGAGATCAAACTAGGTATTTGGATACCGATGATCGAATCTCGGACATGTATTATATCATGAGACAAAGGGATTAAATTGCTGACATTAAAGGTTCCCACGATCACAGAAGTCATCGTTGAATATGCAGGAGTCAGTATGGATCTCCAGGTCCCGCTTCTGATTATTGATCTGAGAGGAGTCTCAATCATGTCTGTATTATTCGCGAACCGTAGGGTGACACACTTAAGGGTTTCCGGACACCATTTAGGAGCACATATATTCCAGGCAAAAGGTTTGCAAAGCGCAGGAAATGTTTCGATAGAAACAGGAATTGTTTCGGGTGAAATTGCAGAAAGTGGTTCTGCATGTGATATTGAAATGTTGCAAGGGGTTTTATGTGAATGTTTGTTAATTAAAGTAATTAACAAAATTCTGAATAAATTTAATAAAAAGAGTTTTATTAATTGAGAGAGCATTAAATTTGGAGAAATTTAATGCATTTAAAGTGGATACTTTAAAAGGGAATGTGAAGAGGCATTTTAATGTGGAGGGGTTACCACCACATGAATGGGGGAGGTGAGGGGTCACCCCCCATGCGCCGGCCATGGAGAGAGGGGGCACCCCCCTCCTCCTATAAAAGGCCACCCATTCCCTCCATCATCCTCACACCTCCTTGTGAAGGATCTCTCTCCCCCTCTAGAATTATTCCCCCATGGTCTCGGATTAGTGAGATACATGTTCCCGGTGGCATTTCGTCTGGAAGGAGTTGCTGCTTCCGCTGGATCGCTGGAGCGAGGAGGTGGAGGTTGTTCGGTGGCTTGAACGTGTGTGCGAGGACGGATGCGCTGCTGATTTGCGGCGCTCGGACTTCCACACGATCTTGAGATCGGCAAGCGTACGACTACATTAACCACGAGTTCCTACTCATTAACAAAACTCGTTGTCTTCGAGGGTAAGTTCTCTATGGATGTATGTCCACCCGTTGCTCTATATCTAGTAGATAGATCTTAGCGTATAGTTCTCATCGTAGGAAAATTTTTGTTTTCTATGCTGCGGAAAAAATTTGGCGTTTAAGTCTGAAAACAATGGTTGTTCGATTTATATGAATAATATCTTTTATGGTCATGCACCTGTGTTGAATGGTTTATTTCTGTTGGATCTCGATAGTAGTATTCCGCATATTCATAATGTTGATGCTAAAAGTATTAAACTTGATAATGATATATCTGCATATATGTGGCACTGCCATCTAGGTCATATTAGCGTTAAACGCATGAAGAAACTCCATTTTGATGGACTTTTGGAATCACTTGATTTTGAATCATTTGATACATGTGAGCCATGCCTTATGGGCAAGATGACTAGAACGCCGTTTTCCGATTCAATGGAACGGGCGACAAATTTATTGGAAATCATACATACTGATGTGTGTGGACCAATGAGTGTGTCGGCACGAGAAGGATATCGTTATTTTGTTACTTTCACGGATGATTTGAGTATATACGGGTATATCTATTTGATGAAACATAAGTCTGAAACGTTTGAAAAGTTCAAAGAATTTCAGAATGAAGTGGAAAATCATCGTAACAGAAAGATCAAATTTCTGCGGTCCGACCGTGGAGGAGAGTATCTTAGTTACGAGTTTAGCACACATATGAAAGACTATGGAATAGTTTCACAACTCATGCCTGTCGGAGCACCACAACGTAATGGTGTGTCAGAACATCGTAATCGTACTTTATTGGATATGGTTCGATCTATGATGTCTCTGACTGACTTGCCACTGTCATTTTGGGGTTATGCACTGGAAACCGCTGCATTCACTTTAAATAGGGTACCATCTAAATCCGTTGAAAAGACACCGTATGAATTATGGTTTGGAAACAAACCTAAGCTATCATTTCTTAAAGTTTGGGGATGCGATGTTTATGTGAAGAAACTTCAACCGGATAAACTCGAACCCAAAGCGGTGCGTCTTCATAGGATACCCTAAGGAAACGATTGGGTATACCTTCTATCACAGATCCGAGGGCAAGGTCTTTGTTGCCAAGAATGGATCCTTTCTTGAGAAGGAGTTTCTCGCGAAAGGTGTGAGTAGTCAGAAGGTAGAACTCAAAGAGGTTATTGAACCTTCTCTTCATGAAATGGAGAGTAGCGCAGCACCGGAAGTTGTTTCGGAGTTGACTTCACCTAATGAAGAGAGAGCTAATGATATTGATCATGAAACTCCGAAAGAGGACACTACCGAACCGCGCAGGTCAAGCAGGACAAGTGCAGCTCCTGAACTGTACGGCAATCCTGTTATGAATTTCATGATTGATGAAATAGATGACCCTGCGACGTATGAAGAAGTGCTGATGAGCCCTGATTCCAACAAATGGCTAGAATCCATGAAATCCGAGATGGAATCCATGTACGAAAACCAGGTTTGGACCTTGGTGGACTTACCTCACGATCGAAAGGCCGTTGAGAATAAATGGATTTTCAAAATAAAAACTGATGCTGATAGTAATGTAACCATCTATAAGGCTCGACTTGTCACAAAGGTGTTTCGACAAATTCAAGGAGTTGACTACGATGAGACATTCTCTCCCGTAGCGATGCTTAAGTCGGTTAGGATTATGTTAGCAATTGCTTCATATTTCGATTATGAAATATGGCAGATGGATGTCAAAACTGCGTTCCTCAATGGTAATATTGAAGAAGAGTTGTATATGATACAACCTAAGGGTTTTGTCGATCCTAAGGATGCTGATAAGATGTGCAAACTTCAGCGATCCATCTATGGACTGAAGCAAGCATCCCGGAGTTGGAATCTCCACTTTGATGAGGTGATCAAAGAGTTTGGATTTGTCCAAACTTATGGAGAGGCTTGTATTTACAAGAAAGCGTGTGGGAGCAATGTGGCATTTCTAATATTATATGTGGATGACATATTATTGATTGGAAATGATATAGATCTTTTAAACAGTGTTAAAAGTTATCTAAACAACAAATTTTCGATGAAGGACCTTGGTGAAGCTTCATATATATTAGGCATTAAAATCTATAGAGATAGATCAAGACGCCTAATTGGGCTATCGCAGAGTACATACCTTGATAAGATATTAAAGAAGTTTAATATGGACGGAAGTAAGAAGGGGTGCTTACCTATGTTGCAAGGCAAGGCATTGAGTAAGACTCAAAGTTCGGCTACGGCGGAAGAAAGAGAGATAATGGATAAGATCCCCTATGCCTCAGCCATAGGCTCTATAATGTATGCCATGCTATGTACAAGACCGGATGTGGCACATGCTATTAGTTTAACTAGTAGGTACCAATCTGATCCAGGTTCGGAACACTGGATAGCGGTCAAGAATATCCTTAAGTACTTGAGAAGAACTAAGGATATGTTTCTTGTATACGGAGGTGAAGAAGAGCTAGTCGCTAAGTGTTATGTTGATGCTAGCTTTGACACCGATCCGGATGACTCTAAGTCTCAATCCGGATACGTATTTCTCTTGAACGGAGCAGCAGTTAGTTGGAGGAGTTCCAAACAACCTGTGGTGGCTGGATCAACGACGGAGGCGGAATATGTTACTGCTTTAGAAGCGGCGCAGGAAGCAGTTTCGATGAAAGAGTTCATTACGGAACTGGGTGTGGTTCCCAGTACGTTGGACCCGATGGTGATCTATTGTGACAACAATGGAGCCATAGCCGACGCAAAGGAACCGAGGTCTCACAAGAATTCCAAACATATTAAGCACCGGTTTCACTCCATCCGCGAGCATGTCAAGGATGGAGATATAAAGATCTGTAAAGTGCACACGGACCTGAATGTAGCAGATCCATTGACTAAAGTACTCCCTAGGGCAAAACATAATCAACACCAGAACTCCATGGGTGTTAGATTTATCACTATGTGAACTAGATTATTGTCTCTAGTGCAAGTGGGAGACTGAAGGAAATATGCCCTGAGAGGCAATAATAAAGTTGTTATTATGTATTCCTTGTATATGATAGATGTTTATTTTGCATGCTATAATTGTATTGATAGGAAACATCAATACATGTGTGTTTAATAAACAAAAAGGGTTCCTAGTTATGCCTCTCTTATAAACTAGCTTGTTGATTAACAAGATGATCAAGGTTTCCTGATCATGGACATTGGATGTTGTTAATAACAAGGTCACAGCATTTGTGAAATGATGTGATGAACATTCATCCGAAGTATAGCATTACGATCAAGTCATTATGTTTATATTGCTATAACATCATACAAAGTAGTCTTAGTCCTTAGACCATGAGATCATGTTAATTGCCACCGGAAGAGTATCTTGATAACATCAAACGTCACACCGTAACAGGGTGACCATAAAGGTGGGTTCAGTGCTATGAAGGTGTTATGTTGAGGCTCATGGATCAAGAGTGGAATTTGTCAATCCCGATGACGGATAGATATACTCTGGGCCCTCTCGGTGATATCACATTAAGATAGCTTGCAAGCAAGTGATGTGATCACTAGAATGTTATATCACGGGAACGAGAAAAGAGTGCACGTCGGTAACGAGATCAAACTAGGTATTTGGATACCGATGATCGCATCTCGGACATGTATTATATCATGAGACAAAGGGATTAAATTGCTGACGTCAAAGGTTCTCACGATCACAGAAGTCATCGTTGAATATGCAGGAGTCAGTATGGATCTCCAGGTCCCGCTTCTGATTATTGATCTGAGAGGAGTCTCAATCATGTATGTATTATTCGCGAACCGTAGGGTGACACACTTAAGGGTTGCCGAACACCATTTAGGAGCACATATCTTCTAGACAAAAGGTTTGCAAAGCGCAGGAAATGTTTCGATAGAAACCGGAATTGTTTCGGGTGAAATTGCAGAAAGTGGTTCTGCATGTGATATTGAAATGTTGCAAGGGGTTTTATGTGAATGTTTGTTAATTAAAGTAATTAACAAAATTCTGAATAAATTTAATAAAAAGAGTTTTATTAAATGAGAGAGCGTTAAATTTGGAGAAATTTAATGCATTTAAAGTGGAGACTTTAAAAGGGAATGTGAAGAGGCATTTTAATGTGGAGGGGTTACCACCACATGAATGGGGGAGGTGAGGGGTCACCCCCCATGCGCCGGCCATGGAGAGAGGGGGCACCCCCCCTCCTCCTATAAAAGGCCACCCACTCCCTCCTTCATCCTCACACCTCCTTGTGAAGGATCTCTTTCCCCCTCTAGAATTATTCCCCCATGGTCTCGGATTAGCGAGATACATGTTCTCGGTGGCATTTCGTCTGGAAGGAGTTGCTGCTTCCGCTGGATCGCTGGAGCGAGGAGGTGGAGGTTGTCCGGTGGCTTGAATGTGTGTGCGAGGATGGATGCGCTACTGATTTGCGACGCTCGGACTTCCACACGATCTTGAGATCGGCAAGCGTACGACTACATCAACCATGAGTTCCTACTCGTTAACAAAACTCGTTGTCTTCGAGGGTAAGTTCTCTATGGATGTATGTCCACCCGTTGCTCTGTATCTAGTAGATAGATCTTGGCGTATAGTTCTCATCGTAGGAAATTTTTTGTTTTCTATGCTGCGGACCCAGCATGAAGCTCACATATCACAAAATGATATTAGGAGTATTGAATTTATTAATGTTGGCATTATGGGGGAGGGATAGTCCAATGTATTAGGACCGCACTCCCCCTATCTCCATGCCTGCACCTACACCAAATATGGGTCAAGACATAGGTGAGTATGCAAGGTAATCAAGTCAAGCTCCTAGAATCCACGATATTTATTTCATTCCTCAAATAACAAAACCTTGCTTCTTCAAGTGGCTTCGTGAAAATGTCGGCAAGTTGGTCTTTGGTTGACACTTATGATAGCTCAATATCACCTCGGGCAACATGATCTCTAATGAAGTGATGACGAATCTCAATATGCTTTGTCCTTGTATAATCCACTGGGTTATATGCAATCTTGATAGCACTTTCATTGTCACATAGAAGAGGCAATTTGTCACAATGGACATCGTATTCCTTTAAAGTTTGCCTCATCCATAGCAATTGTGTATAAGCACTAGCAGCTGCCACATACTCGGCTTCGGCGATGGAAAGAGATATACAATTTTGCTTCTTAGAAGACCAACACACCAAGGACCTCCCAAGGAATTGGCAAGCCCCAGAGTTTGATTTTCTATCATCCTTGTCACCATCCCAATCCGAATCCGTGTACCCACAAAGAGAGAAAGTTGAGCCCCTAGGATACCAAATACCATAGTTTGGGGTATGAACCAAATATCGAAAGATTCTCTTGACCGCCATCAAGTGGCTTTCTTTAGGAGCCGCTTGATATCTTGCACACACTCCTACACTCAACACAATATCGGGTCTAGATGCACAAAGGTAAAGCAAGGAGCCAATCATGGATCGATATACCTTTTGATCCACATCTTTACCATTTCAATTTAGTTCAAGATGAGTCTTTGTTGCCATGAGAGTGGGAGCTCCATTTAGGTCTTTCATGTTGAATCTTTTGAGCATATCTTGAGTATACTTGGCTTGGTTGAAGAATGTTCCTCCTCTTACTTGCTTGATCTCAAAGCCAAGAAAAACTCTCAATTCTCCCATCATAGACATCCTGAACCTGTCAGTCATAAGCTTTGAGAATTCATCATTAAAAGCTTTGTTAGATGGGCCAAAGATAATATCATCTACATAGATTTGGCATACAAAAAGTTCCCCATTGACCTTCTTAGTAAAAAGAGTGGGATCTATTTTCCCAACCTCAAACCCACGATCTAACAACAACTCTCTAAGGTGCTCATACCACGTGCGTGGGGCATGTTTGAGCCCATAGAGTGCCTTATCGAGTTTGTAGACGTGGTTTGGGAAGTTGGGATCCTCAAACCCTGGGGGTTGTTTCACATATACCAACTCATGAAATGGACCATTAAGAAATGCACTTTCTACATCCATTTTTTGTAGTTTAAATTTATGATGTGTCGCATAAGCAAGAAGGATACGGATGGACTCAAGGCGAGCCACAGGTGCATAAGTCTCTCCATAATCAATGCCTTCAATTTGAGAGAACCCTTGTGCAACCAATCTTGCCTTGTTCCTTATCACAATTCCATGCTCATCTTGCTTGTTGTTGAAAATCCAATTGGTGCCTATGACATTGCGGCAATCTTTTGGCTTCTCCACTAACTTCCATACTTTGTTTCTCTCAAAGTTGTTGAGCTCTTTGTGCATTGCATCCAACCAATCCGAATCTTCAAGAGCTTCCCATACTTTCTTTGGTTCCACCATGGACATGTGTGCTTGGTGCTCACCAAAGTTCTTCAATTGTGCTCGAGTAGATATCCCTCTTCTTACATCTCCTACCACATTCTCAAGAGTGTGATCTCTTAATTCCAAAATTCTATCCATTCTAGCTTGGCGACGAGTTTCGATTTCCTTATTGTTTGTTGTGGGAATCACTTCATCATTTTGGTCCTCGTCATGACCATCAACTTGACCTTGATCATCATTGGAGATATCCTCTTCTACAGGAGGCAGAGATTGACCTTGGTCTTGATGAAGCCCACGACTGGCTAGGTATTCAGTTGTTCTTATGGTAGTTTGTACAGATCTTCCTTGTGTAATGGCCTTAACACCATTGGACATTCTAGCAAACGGAGACTCAATCACTTCTTGGTTGGAGGCATCTTCTTGATCAGTGGGTTGAGGGTCCACAACTTGTTCTTGGTGTGGGTCATTGTCCCCTTCGATCAGAGCTTGTGGATGTTGTGAAGATGAGGGCTCCACTTGAGTAGAGCATAGTTCTTCTCGATCCGCCATAAGGGGTTCCTCAATAGGACGGATGAAACCCGCACCCATTCTTCCTATGGCTTCTTGAGGCATTTCATCATCTACATCACAAACATCAACACGCCGCACTTGGAGACCATCATATTCTTCAAACACCACACTACAAGATTCTATCAAAACTCCAGAGAGCATGTCATAGACTCTATAAGTGTGGGATTCGAGACCATAACCAACAAAAATACCCTCTAATTCTTTGGAATCAAACTTGGACAAACGAATACCCTTAAGACGATAGAAGCACTTACAACCGAACACCCGGAAGTATGAGACGTTGGGCTTGTTACTGGTAAGTATTTCATATGGGGTATTGACCAATTCTTTGCGGAGGTAGAGACGGTTTGAAGCATGGCATGCGGTGGAGATGGCTTCAGCCCAAAAATTGTATGTATACTTAAACTCCGCCAACATGGTCCTTGCCATATCAATAAGAGTCTTGTTCTTCCTCTCAGCTACACCATTTTGTTGAGGGGTATATGCAGCGGAATATTGATGTTTTATTCCCTCATCACTAATAAATCCATTCAATGTGTAGTTCTTGAATTCGGTACAGTTGTCACTTCTTATTGTCAATACTAGGACATTGTGTTGGCGTTGAGCCATGTTGATGAAGTCAATGAAGTTCTCTTGGGTCTCACTTTTTAGCTTGAAGAAATATACCCAAGTGTATCTTGAGTAGTCATCAACAATCACCAGACAATATTTCTTCCCACCAAGGCTTGCATGAGAGGGAGGACCAAAGAGATCCACATGAAGGAGCTCCAAGATCCTCTTTGACTTGATGTAGTTCTTTGGCTTGTGGGGAGAGTCATGCATTTTTCCTTCAACACATGCCCTGCAAACACGATCTTTGGCAAAGCAAACATTTTATTTTAGTCCAACAATATGACCATCGTTGTGAAGGCTTTGCAAAGTTCTCATGTTGACATGGGCTAGGCGGCGATGCCATAGCCAACCCATGTCGGCTTTTCCGAATAGGCACATCGGACTTGTTGTGGTTTTCCCCGAAAAGTACACCACATACAAGTCATCTTCGACGTACCCAACGAAAGCAACCTTTAGAGACTTGCTCCACAAGAGGATCACAATATCAACATCAATAAAGACGGCAAAACCCATCTTTCCTAGAGCACGGACTGAAAGTAAATTATAACCAAGGGTCTAAACAAGCATGACGTCCACGAGAGTGATATCGTGTGCAACCACAACTTTGCCGAAACCCATTACCTTAGACTTTGACTTGTCGCCATATGTCACGGATATTTGATCAACATTTGGTCTCAATTCCTTGACTCTAGACGCGCTTCCGGTCACATGACTTGTGCATCCACTATCAAGCACCCATTTTGACCCTCCGGAAGCATAGGTCTACAAAAGATCAAACTAGTTCTTAGGTACCCATTTTTCAATGGGTCCTCTTTTGTTAGCAACAAGGGTCTTGGGAACCCAAATAGACCATGCAATATAACCATCAAATGGGCCAACATATTTTGCATACACATCACCATAATAATCATGCATTAAGACATAGTGAGGGTTAGCACTTCCCGCATAGTCATCATGAGATATAGTTTTTCCACTTGTGGTCTTACTTCCCACAATGACCTTGTTCTTTTCTTGGGCGGGCTTGGCCTTCTTCTTCTTGTTGTTCTTTTTCTTCTTGGCTTTAGAGACAAAGCCAATGCCCCCTTTTTCACCATTTGACCTTTGCTTGTTTAAGAGGTGACCCATAGACTTGTTTCCTTTGGGAAAGGAGGTCTTAGCTAGCTTCTTCTTCAACCTAGCATGTTCTTCAAGAGTATTTGTACAACTAGAAGGAATGAATGTACTAGGTGAGGGAGTATTGATCAATTGAGTTTGAAGCTTTTCACGAGACTTTGTGAGTGACAAGAGTTCACTTTCCAAGGCCTTGTGAGCCTTGTCAAGTGTCCTAAAATCCTCGGCAAGTTTTCCATGAACAACACCAAACTCAATCTTGTCCTTTTTAGTCTTTTTGTATTTAGCAATAGCATGATCACGTTCCTTGATGAGTTTATTAATAATGAGATCATTAGCACCATCAAGGCCCTCTAGTTTAGTTTCAAGAGATATTCTAGTTTCTTGTTCTTCTTCTAGAGCATTATTAAGAGCTTCTATCTCAATCATGTGCTCTCTTCCTAATTGACATCTCTCATCTAGAAGTTCTTGTGTGTGTGAAAGTTGATTTAAGAGGTCCACAACATGTTTCTTCTGTTCCCCTTGCAAGTTATTCATGAACACATCAAAAGAAACTAGTTTATTTTTGACCTCAAGAGATAACTCATCATCAAAATCATCATTGATTAAAGAAGTGGAGTGTGATGATGATAATACCTCCGTTCCTCTTGCCATAAGACAAGTGACGTTCTTGTTGGAGAGGTTCTCATTTGGAGAGTCGAAGAGTGAGAATGAAGGAGTAGAGGTGGTGGCAAGAGCCGCCACACCACTTGGTGTATCCTCATCTTCCTCTTCTTCATCATCATCGGAGGAGAACTCTTCATGTGTGATCAAAGAAATTTCTCACGGCTTCTTGTTGGTTGAGTTCCTCTTGACGAAGGGTTTCTTGTAGGGAGCTTTGGAGGTCTTCTTCAACACAAGTTTACCACCATGATCTTCTCTTTTCTCATAGGGATAAGCTGCAACGAAGTGATAGCGGTCACCACAGTTGAAGCAAGTTCTCAACTTGGAACCACTATCTCTTCTCCCATTGGGGTTGTTTCTTCGTTGCATTTCCATCTTGGCTTTGGCGGGATCTTTCCAAAAGTTTCTTGCATAGAAGGCCATGTATTCACCATGAGCTACCTTGACATCTTCGGGGTGGCTCATTGAAAGTCCCTCATCACTTCCTTCATCTTCATCATATTCCACAACCTTGGCCTTCAAGGCAAGATTGACACCGCTACTCATTCCAATGGCACGAGCGCGGGCGTCTTTGGCATTCTTGGCGGCGACCTTGAAGGCGGCCATCTCTTGCATCACTTCATTGGAGGTCATGAGATGGTAATTGTGTCTTCCTTCGAGACTCTTCAAGTCAGTAGGCTCAAAAGGCATGAGTGCACTCACATACTTCCTCTTGATCCAAGCATCATCAATGTGAGAGGCACCAACATTCCTAAAGGTGGTGGCTATGGATTTGAGTCTTCGATACATGTCTTCATGATCCTCACCATCCTTCATGAAGAACCCTTCGGCTGCATTGCTTAAGGCATCATATCTATTTCTTCTCATACTCTCATTGCCAACAAACAAGTCAATGAGAGCATCCCAAGCTTCCTTGGCGGTGTTGTAATGCTCAATGTGGGGAAAATCCTTTGGCCCCACTCCAAGTTGAATCATGTGCAAGGCAGTCGCATTGAGTTGGCTATTGACCACTTCTCTTCTAGTCAAGTTGGTTGGATCCTCAATTTTGAGTCCTTCTTCAATAATATTCCACAAATCAATGCAAGAGCTGCGCACATGAGATTTCATTAAAACTTGCCATTGAGCAAAGGAATGTGTAGATAACTTAGGTGGGTCTCCTCTATTATTTATATGTGGATGTGGGATAGGAGGGTCGGGAGAGTACCATCCGGGGTCCTCATGGAACTCTTCTTTCCCATCACTCTTTTTGGTGGTGGAGTTAGTAGAATTATGTTCATCCCCCGCCACTTCCTCCAAAGGCTTAGCCTTTGGGTTAGGTGGTATTTCCTCTAGAGAGAGAGGAGGTGAGGTTTGATTATCCTTAACAAGTTGCTCAATGAGTTGACGCAATTGTTGGATCTCGTTGCCCAAGGTAGAGCTCAAGCTTGTTTCCAACTTCTTGAGATCTACCATAGTCACCGAATGGCTATCCTCAGTTTCTCCCTCCCTGGTGGTGGCCATAATCTCTTAGGCGGTTAAGCCCGAATAAAGAGCCGAGGCTCTGATACCAATTGAAAGGATCGTATGGGCACCTAGAGGGGGGGTGAATAGGTGCTACTCCAAATTTTACTCTTAATCAAATTAGGGTTTGACACCAAAGGTAAATTCTATAGATTATGCAACTAAGGTGAATTTACCTATATGTAAACTAGCACAAGAACTAAGCAAGAACTAGAGAAGTAAAGTGCGGTAAAGGATAGAGGTAACCAAAGTGGAGCGCTCGGAGACACAATGATTTGTTTCCCGTAGTTCCTTCCTTTTGAGGGGAAGCACGTCTACGTTTGGAGAGGGGGTGGTATCAAACCACCAACGCCACGAGAGGCCTCCCTTGTTCTCCGATGAACCTCACCCCAAAGGGTTCGATTCACCTCTTCCACTATAACGACAACCTTCGACGTTGAAGCCGGCACCTTTACAACAAGTTCGAGGCACACATCCACAACCTAATTGGAGGCTCTCGAATACAAGCAAGCTATCAAACAATCAAAGACAAGCTTGTAAGACCAAATCACAAGCTAGGGTTTCCAAGGAAACCCTAGAACAAGGGGCCCTCAAGTGAATGAGGGGGAAATGGAAATCTCTCTTGGTGAAGTAGTAGATCAAGGCCTCCTCCTTCGATTCTCCAAAGATCAATGACTTTGGATTGTTGAGTGAAGAGTTCTTGTGGATTTGGTGGCTCAAATGGTGATGATTTTGTTGAACTGGACGAGCAGCTTCCAAGGTAGAAGAAGGGTCCTATTTATAGAGCCCCTGGAATTAGAGCCGTTGGGAGCCACTTACACCGGACAGTCCAGCAAATACAAGCCGGACAGTCCGTCCTAGTCGGACACTCCGGGCGACACCAGCCGGACACTCCGGCCTGGCAAAGTTTCCGGCCAGTGTCCGCACCGAGTCCGGGTGGAGCCCGATGTGGCAGACAGAATGTCCAGGCTGATCGATAAGCACCCAGGGCCGGACACTCCGGGTCAAGCTCACCGGACACTCCGGCTAGAGAAGATTCCGGCCAAAGTCTGGACCGTGTCCGGGTAGAGTACGATATGGTGTTCTGACTGTCCGGGGAAGACGCCCACTTCCCAGGGGCGGAAAGTCCGGCCGGATCCAACCGGACAGTCCGGCCTGGGGCGGACGCCCGGCGAAGATCAGCCGGACAGTCCGGTTGGGACATGTTTCTAGCACAGACATGATCCTGGGGAGCTCTTTTCCTTCAGTGCAAAAACTCTCGACTATCTGATATCTCCTGCAACATTTAACAGCAGATTAAACTATCCAAGTGTTGTCAACAAACATCAAAATAATAGGAAGGGCATAAATACCCTTTCACCTGCAAAAAAGTATTTAGTTCTTGCCACGTGTGTATTGCCAAGGTAATAGGAAGAGTCATACTAATGAATACACAATTTTAGTTTTCCTACATAATATTTGTAGTACGAAATCACCTTTCAAACAATTCACGTAGTTATCAAGAGCAAATGCTTATTCTGGATATGAACATGTGCACTTGGGGTTATTGAGGAACTTACAATTACAAATGCTGACTTTGAGATTCTCGTGTCTGTTACAAAATACTTATATGATCCCTACTAACTATACCATTTGCATGATAATACAGGGAAAAAATAGATAAGTGTGAGAAATTATTCTAAAAGTTTGCGGCATGATTAAGTACAGTCAAAAGAGGCAGCATGGTTTTACCGACAGCTGACAGACTATAGTTTAAAAAGCAAGGGATTTCTTCTATCTCGCCTTAAGCTTTTTCTCCTTCTCTCTTTTGCCTGGCACAGGACACACCTGACATGTGGTTAAAATTGGACATCAATAAATTGAACTAATTTTGTAACTCCATTGTTAACATCACATAAGATGGTTTGATGGAAAGGAAAGATATACTTGTACAATAAAACCAAAAGAAAGGAAAGAAGGTGAATGAGATGTGACTAAACCTGTTATGTTCAGGTGGTCATGGTTGATAACTGATGCGAGGGTGCACGTAGTTGCTGATTCTCATCGACATCAGTGAGGATGGGCCGTCGGTTTGTGGAGAGAGGACTTGTCCTCCTTTGTCCTCATGCTCCCTCCTCCTCTAGCCATAAGCCACAACTATGATCATCTTGGACGGCAGTACTCTTGGGGACGTTGGCTCCACCGATGCAACTGCTAGGCGAACTGATGATTCATGGTCGGCGCCGCTGCTGGAAATTGAGGTCGGAGGGAGGGGCGCCACCACTTGAGTTCTTCCAAGCTCGTCCCGCCACATGGACCTTCACCATCTTCTGGTTATCGCCTTCGGGCTACCACCAGCCGCCGCCTCTTCCTCTTTCAGGGTTAGGTTTCAACCTTGGCATAGATGGCGAGCATAGGGGCGCGGGATCGCCGTCCGAAGGAAGACGAGGCAATTGGCGATTCACCTCACCCCTTTGCCCCTTATCGCCATGATCAGCCGACATCACCATCAAACGAATTGTCTACTAATTTGGCAGGCAGCTTAGCAAATAAATTATCATGGGCCGTGCAGGCTACATACCACCGAACAAGGCCCGGTGAACCACGTGCTAGCTAGAACGGTTTTCAGAGCAGCCGCCCATTCATGTCGGGCCGAGAGGGGCGAAACGATGGAAAAAACTGATGAAGCGACGCTCGGTAAGACCACGAGAAGATCTGAGGCGTCCAACAACAGGATCTAACGGTGTAGGGTGGCAAATTGCTATGATGGCTCATAGCTAGGTGAGTTTTACTATTTCTTAATCACTAGTAGGAAAAGGCTGATCCATGGATGACATACCCGTAGAGCACATTCATATGGTGCTCCACGGATAAGTATACATGGCGCACCACAAAAAGGTGCTCCACGGGTATGACACTATTCATGCCGCACAGTCAAAAGGGTGCACCACACTTAAGTGGGCCCCAACGTCACGAGGTCGCCGCCATCTATCTGTGGTGCGATGAATCAGCGTGCGCCATGCCTAAGTGCGGTATTTGTGGCGCACTATATTTCAGTGCCCTGCGGATAGGGATGGGCCCAGGCCTCTGAAAATGTGGCAAACTATCTGAGACGCACAATATAGGGGTACACCACTAACCCATATCTGAGGCGCACCAAATAGTGGTGCGCCACAGATAAGTTTTCAAAAATCTGCTCTCACCCCCCCCCCCCCCCACACACACACACACACCCCACCCCACCACCCGGTGGATCGCCTTTTAATTTTGCAAAAAATTAAAGAAAATGAAAAACACTTAAAAATGGAATCCTTTTATATATAGGTACGTTATGTGGTCTAGTTAGTAGAAAAATTAACAAAAATAAATTTCGATTTTATTGCAAAAAAATGTTATGGCACGGTAAAATATTTATAACTTTTGCATACGATGTTAGAAAAAAATCTTTAATATATCAAAAAGACGAGCATAGGTTATGTGGTTAGTTTGTAGGAAAATTAATAAATATGAAATTTATTTTATTTTGCAAAAAAATGTTATAGCACTCTAAAACGGTTATAACTTTTGCATACGATATTAGGAAAAAATCTTTAATATATCAAAATGACGAGCATAGGTTATGTGGTCTATTTTGTAGGAAAATTAACAAATATGAATTTCGACTTTTTTTGCAAAAAAATATTATGTTACGGTAAAATGGTCATAACTTTTGCATACGATCTCGTAAAAAATTTAATATATCAAAATGGCGAGCACAAAATTCTACATCCGCTCGCAACAACTAAAGATCGTTCAGCGATTTTTTAGAATCTCAAAATTCGAAAAAAAAAAGTTATGGCAAAAACAAAAAAAAATCCTGTAGAAAAAATTGAGGCCACTTATCTGCGGCGCACCATAATAGGGTGCGACATGGGTATGTTTGGGTGGGATTCAAATTTGAATCCTCACCCCGGCCATCTACCCCTTTCTCCTTACCTTACCTTCCCCTCCCATTCTCCTCCTCCTCTCTTCTTCTTCCTCCTCCTCTCTTCTTCCTCTTCCTCCTCCTCCCCCTCTTCTCTTCTTCCTCCTCCTCTGGTCTTCTTCCTCCTTCTCCTACTCCTCATTTCCCTCTCCTCCTCCTCTCTTTCTCCTCCTCTGACTCCTTTCCTCATCCTCCTCTCCTCCAACTGCATCACGCTTCTCCTGCAGCCCACGAACGCCACCTCCTGCCACGTCGTCCTCGAGCTCCCCTGGCCCCCGCTTCCTACCGGCTCCGCCACGGCATCTCGCATCTACGTGCGGTGGTAGGCTGTGGCCGTGGCGACGTGGCGCGACGTGACGACGACGAGGTGATGGCGGAGAGGCGACACCGACAGCGACAGATCTAGATCCATTTTTTTAAAATTTGAAAATTTTATCATAGACGCACCATGCCCACATGCGCTACAGATAATTGTTCATATCCCGCCTTTTTTAAAATTTTGAAATCCCTATCAATGGCGCACCATATACTCATGCACCAAGGATAAGTGGGTTTATTCATGGCGCACGTCGGGTGCGCCACAGATCAAAAAATATCAGTGGCGTGGCGCACCGGACGTTCGCCACGCACCCCAAATTTGGTGCGGCACGGATAGGGGTTTCCCTACTAGTGAATGACTCCACTCTATCTAAATACGGATGTATTATCTATACATATTTCAGTATGTAGATACATATAGATATAAAAAAAAGTTGACTCGTATTTTGCGATAGAGGGGGCATTACTTAGCTGGTAGTGTCCTTACATGTTAGCTTCATAAGGCATGCATAATATCCTTTAGTTTGTGCAAACATAAACTGTGCTTATCTATGGGTGCTAGTAGTACGTCCTATCTATATATGCACTCGACTGGATGGGACAAGGGAGGTGTGAACCACCTAAGCTAGTAGAGCAGCAGTGGCAACCGAGTTGTACACTTGCAGATCTTGGTATCGCGCGACTCTCAAGGGCGCCAATCACATGGAGCCGGCCGGGCCAAATATCTAAAACTTTAAGTTGGAATCGAGCCAACCACCAGCAATAAAAAAACAATTGGTGGTCGGCCTGATTTTCGATGACCTTTCTCTCAGGTCCCCGTGGTCGGCCTCGCATCGCTGCGGTCAAATCTTGGATCGTCTTATTAAATTGATTCACTAGCTAACTATTTTAAAAGTCCGAACTGATAGAAAAACTAGACGTGTATTATATTCATAACACTCTCCCTCATGTCTATGTTATTTTAGTCCTTAGCGTGCGTTCGGTGTAGACCGCAGAATCTTTTTTTTAATACTGCGTGAGCAGGGTCTTAAACTTGAGACCTCTTGGCTCTGATACCATGTGGAAAAATAATGAATACCTAATATTTCGGTGTGTATTGATTTGACCCTTATGGGGAGTATATATAGACATACAAACTTGCAGGACAAGAAGCCTATGACTTAGAGTACAAGATGGTCTCTAAAGTCCTAGTCTATTTGTAGTTGTGTACGTATCCTAACATTCCCCTCAGTCGTAGCGAGAGTGAAGCGGACGCTTGCGACTGAATTTGAAGTCTTGCGCTTTCATCGTCTTCATCTCTTTGTCATCATCACCTGCATGGACATGATCATGGTGGCACCTAGGGGCGGTGACTGCGTCCCTTCTGGTGCCTCTCTTCTCTCCCGCAGTCACAGCAGGAGTGACGTGGACGCAAGTGACGACACGGACGCTGTTGACTGGAGTTCTTGAGTTGATGTAGACGTTGTTCTTGATGTTGATTGCGAGGTAGTCGATCATGATGTAGCCGTGGTCGAGGTGGGTGTGGTCGATGTCGTAGTCGTCGTATGTTGTGTGGCCGCCATTGCCGAAGGCGCAAAAAATTGCGCGTTTTTTCTTGTTGTTAATGAAGCTGTAGTTGTGGACGTTTTGCACCTTATGGAGGTACCGTCGGGGTGTCTCTTGGACGCGGTCATAAGTAAGACCACCGGCTTTGCCAGGACCGGAGGAACCCACCAAGCACACACGGTTTTGCCAGAACCATATGCATGGTTGTAGGGGCATCATAATTGTGATACCGGTTTGTTGATGCAGTCGTCGGGGTCGTGGACGCGGTCGATGCCGTTGTCTGCCTTGCAGTACGTGTACTGTCAGAGGACATCATAGTTGTATGTCTATCGTGTAGACAATGTAGCGGCAACGGCGGTGTGTGTTGACGAAGATGTTGATGAAGATCACGTTGATGTAGACCTTGGCGATGAAGTTGTCGGCGATGTCGTAGTAGGTCTGACGTAGATCGTTGCTTGAAGGAGTACCTTGTGGCGACGATGGTGTTGATGTCGTGCTTGTGTTCTCGTAGCATGATGTAGTCGTACAGCTTGATGTCGTGATTTGGGTCGATGAAATCCGACTTAATACAGTGCAGATCTTAGTGTCGGTGTAGTCGTCCGGCCCGATGTAGCCGGAGTCTTGGCGTGTGGGAGGTCGATGAAGAGGTGAACCTGAATAAAAAATTAATTTTGCAACATTGGTTTGTCTCTAGCGCATGGCATGGCGTTGATGTTGTTGTCTGCTGATCCTCACGTGGAGCTTGGACATGATCAGCGTGATGGGTGCGCGTGCGACGTGGAGTATGCACGTGTAGAGACACACGGCGATGTAGATCGAATCCCGGAGCCGGCTAGTACATGCGCCCGGCCATGGACGCGTTGCGTCGTGGGCTGTACTCGGAGCCGAGCTCGCTGAGGATGCCGTCGATTACTGCTGAAGTCGCCGCCGTATACAGATCTATACTGGTTTCCACCGGGAATACGTGGTCGAGAGGATCTATGATTTATTTGCGGTCTAAATTGAATCTAATATATACACTAGTAGAAAACGGACCTTCGGTCCAGGGATATTAGCCTCGGTTTTGCTACAAACCGGGACTAATGTCCCGGTCCAAGGGCTAGATCTGCCCACAGGGGGTTGGCCTTTAGTTCCGGATCGTGTAACAAATCGGGACTAAAGGGTTTCAGGCAGGCTAGGTCGAGCGTCAGACCCTTTAGTCTCAGTTTGTTATATGACCCGGGGCTAAAGGTGGACCTTTAGCCCCGACATGAACCGGGACTAAAGGTCTGGCTATATCTTCTTCCCCTGCCCGAGCCACCACCATTCAAGCTGGTGGCTCCTCTCTCTCTTTCTTGCTCAAGCTCGAGTTCATGCCCAATTTTTTCTCAATATTTGTCTATATTTTGTGGTGCCCCATCTATCCAAAGATTCTAAAAGGTGAACAACTTCATCTTTTGAACTCTCATTGCTATATTAGCTCATTTCCTTGCTTTATCTTGTATATGGATTTGTGGATTTAGTTTGGTAATAATTTTTGCAATGATAACATGAGATCAATGTTTAGATTCTATCTATCTTGTATTAATGTAAGGAACTCTAAGATAAATATTACAATATGTGGATTCTATCTATCTATATATATATCTTGTTTTGGCACATACTCTCGAAATTTGATTTTAGAAGCACACACATGCGTGAGTTCATCATTCTAACTAGCTGGGAAAAATATCCTTCTTCGTCTACCTGCGTTCAACAAACTGAAAAAATTGTAACAAAGATAGGATTAATTCATAAAAGTTTGATAAGAAGACATCACAGTTCCTCTATGACGAGCTCCTCGAAGATGTCTGAGGATAGGATCCTAAGACATCTTCGAGAGAAGCTCTGCCGTAGTGGTGTCCCTCTCGCACCATCTTGGAGTTAATAACTTCTCTAACTATAGATTAATATGCCGGGTAACTAAAACAATTCACATATTAGAGAGTGCCTCTACGGCGAGCTCCTCGAAGATGTCTGAGGACGAGGTCCAAAGACATCTTCGAGAAGCTCCGCCGTAGTGGTGTCCCTGGTCTCGCACACCATCTTGCAGTTCTTCACAAGAATGCATACCTATTTATAGATTAAGCAGCACAACATAGTGTCGGGCACTGATGACATAATGTCGACACACTCACCCCTGGCATAGTGCTGCCACCCACCCAAAATAGTGTCGTCATTTAATTTACTGGCTTAGTGCTAGCCACTGAGGACATAGTGTCGACATGTTGTCTCCACATCCACATTTAGTCCCGGATGGTGGCTCCAACCAGGACTGGTTCATCATATCTTTAGTCCCGGTTGCTGGCTTTAATTTTGTTTTTTAGATTAGTACTAATTAATTATGATTATGCTGCCACCCACCCAAAATAGTGTCGTCATTTAATTTACTGGCTTAGTGCTGCCCACTGAGGACATAGTGTCGACATGTTGTCTCCACATCCACATTTAGTCCCGGTTGGTGCCTCCGACCGGGACTAAAGGTTCATCATATCTTTAGTCCCGGTTGCTGGATTTAATTTTGTTTTTTAGATTAGTACTAATTAATTATGATTATGTTTGATGTACTTAATTAATTATATAATGCAGATGAGCCGGCAATGGATGTACGCTGACCGGCTCTCTAGCGAGTTCATTAAAGGCGTGCATTCTTTTCTCCTTGTGGCCGAGGCAAACAAGCGGAATGGTTTTATGTCTTGTCCATGTGGTGTCTGTCGGAACCATAATGAATACTCTTCCTCAAGAGTCCTTCACGGCCATATGTTCCAGTCTGGTTTTATAACCGGCTATAATTGTTGGACCAAGCACGAAAAAAGAGGGGTTATGATAGAAGATAACGAAGAAGAAGAGAATGATAACGACTACCCTACTATGTCCCCTGAATACGATGGTACTACAATGGAAGACATTGATGAAGAAAATGATGAAGAACGGGCATCATATCTGCCTGATGATGATCTTAGTCGGGCCATTGCTGATGCCCAGGAAGAATGTGCAACTGAAAGAGAGATGTTTGAAGTTCAAGAAAATGTTAGAGGATCACAACAAATTGTTGTACCCAAATTGTGAAGATGGCACAAAAAACTGGATAGCACACTGGAATTGCTGCAATGGAAGGCAGAGAACGGTGTGACTGACAAAGGATTTGAAAAGTTGCTGAAAATAATGAAGAAGTTGTTTTCAAAGGATAACGAACTACCCGCCAGTACCTACAAAGCAAAGAAGGTTGTCTGCCCTCTAGGATTAGAGGTGCAGAAGATACATGCATGCATTAATGACTGCATCCTCTACCGCGGCGAGGAGTACGAGAATTTGGATGCATGCCCAGTACGCACTGCATGGCGGTATAAGATAAGACGAGATGACCCTGGTGATGCTGAGGGCGAGCGCCGCATGAAGAGGGTTCCTGCCAAGGTGATGTGGTATGCTCCTATAATACCACGGTTGAAACTTTTGTTCAGGAACAAAGAGCATGCCAAGTTGTTGCGATGGAACATGGAAGACTGTAAGAAAGACGAGATGTTGAGACACCCCGTTGATGGGTCGCAGTGGAGAAAAATTGAGAGAGAGTTTCCGGACTTTGCAGATGATGTGAGGAACTTATGGTTTGGTCTAAGTACAGATGGCATAAATCCTTTTGGGGAGCAGAGTTGCAGTCATAGCACCTGGCCTGTGACTATGTGTATCTATAACCTTTCTCCTTGGTTGTGCATGAAGCGGAAGTTCATTATGATGCCAGTGCTCATCCAAGGCCCGAAGCAACCCGGCAACGACATTGATGTGTACCTAAGGCCATTAGTTGAAGAACTCTTATAGTTGTGGCACGGACAAGGAGTACGTGTGTGGGAGGAGAAAACAAGCAGGAGGAATTTGACCTACGAGCGTTGTTGTTCATAACAATCAATGATTGGCCTTCTCTTAGTAACATTTCAGGATAGACAAACAAGGGATACAATGCATGCACACACTGTTTAAACGAGACTGAAAGTATATATTTGGATAAATGTAAGAAGAATATGTACCCGGGGAATCGTCATTTTCTTCTGCCCACGCACACCCTAAGAAAGAAATGTAAGCCGGTGTAAGCCTATCCGCCGTACTGTTGATGATGTATTTGATATGGTGAAGGATTTAAAAGTAATCTTTGGAAAGGGTCTTGGTAGAAAATATGTTCCAAATGACGATGTCGGACACGCACCCATGTGGAAAAAGAAATCTATATTTTGGGAGCTACCCTATTGGAAAGTCCTGGAGGTCCGCTCTGCAATTGACGTGATGCTGAAGGAAATATGCCAGAGAGGCAATAATAAAGTGGTTATTATCTTATTCCATGTTTATCATAAATGTTTATTTTGCATGCTATAATTGTATTGATTGGAAACATCAATACATCTGTGTTTAATAAACAAGAAGGGTTCCTAGTTATGCCTCTCTTATATACTAGCTTGTTGATTAACAAGATGATCAAGGTTTCCTGATCATGGACATTGGATGTTGTTAATAACAAGGTCACACCATTGGTGAAATGATGTGATGGACATTCATCCGAAGTATAGCATTACGATCAAGTCATTATGTTTATATTGCTATAACATCATACGAAGTAATCTTTATCCTTAAACCATGAGATCATGTTAATTCATAACACCTGAAGAGTATCTTGATAACATCAAACGTCACACCGTAACAGAGTGACTATAAAGATGGGTTCAGTGCTACAAAGGTGTTATGTTGAGGCTCATGGATCAAGAGTGGAATTTGTCAATCTCGATGATGGATAGATATACTCTGGGCCCTCTCGATGATATCACATTGAGATAGCTTGCAAGCAAGTGATGTGATCACTAGAATGTTATATCAAGGGAACGAGAAAAGAGTGCATGTCGGTAACGAGATCAAACTAGGTATTTGGATACCGATGATCGAATCTCGGACATGTAATATATCGCGAGACAAAGGGATTTAGTTACTAGCGTTAAAGGTTCTCACGATCACAGAAGTCATCGTTGAATGTGTAGGAGTCAGTACGGATCTCCAGGTCCTGCTGCTGATTATTGATCGGAGAGGGGTCTCGATCATGTCTGCATTATTCGCGAACCGTAGGGTGACACACATAAGAGTTACTAGACACCATTTTGGAGCACATATGTTTCAGACGAAAGAATTGCAAAGCGTATGAATTGTTTCGATAGAAACCGGAAATTATTTCGGGTGAAATTGCAGAAAGTGGTTCTACATGTGATATTGAAATATTGCAAGGGGTTTTATGTGAATGTTTTTTAATTAAAGTAATTAACAAAATTCTGAATAAAATTAATAAAAGGGTTTTATTAAATGAGAGAGCATTAAATTTGGAGAAATTTAATGCATTTAAAGTGGAGACTTTAAAAGGGAATATGAAGAGGCATTTTAATGTGCAGGGGTTACCAACACATGAATGGAGGAGGTGAAGAAGCACCTCCTCCATGCGCCGGCCATGAAGGAGGGGCACCCCCTTCCTCCTATAAAAGTCCCCCTCTTCCTCCTTCATCCACACACCTCCTTGTGAAGGATCTCTCTCCCCCTCTAGAATTATTCCCCCATGGTCTCAGATTAGCGAGATACATGTTCTCGGTGGCATTTCGTCTGGAAGGAGTTGCTGCTTCCGCTGGATCGCTGGAGCGAGAAGGTTGTCTAGTGGCTTGAACATGTGTGCGAGTACGGATGCGCTGCTGAGTTGCGGCGCTCGGACTTCCTCACGATCTTCAGATCGGCAAGTGTACGACTACATCAACCACGAGTTCCTACTCGTTAACAAAACTCGTTGTCTTCGAGGGTAAGTTCTCATTGGATGTATGTCCACCCGTTTCTCTGTACCTAGTAGATAGATCTTGGTGTGTAGTTCTCATCGTACGAAAATTTTTGTTTTCTATGCCGCGGACCCAACAGTGGTATCAGAGCCTGATCTATGCGTAGGTGCTTTGCACGGGTAGTACACATATGTTTATATGTGGGCGATGGTGATCATGTTATTGCATCTTCTATGTATTTTAGATATTGGTGGCATAGTGGGATGAAGCGGCCCGGACCAACCTTACATGTCATCGTACATGAGACCGGTTCCACGACTGACATGCAACTAGTTTTGTATAAGTGGCTGGCGGGTGTCTGTCTCTCCTAATATAGTCAATATCTGATTTACAACGAGTTGCTAATAACTTGGTTATCCTCGTTGTGGTTCATGTTCGTAGGTAAGAATGGTTCTATCTCTAAAACCCCTAAGCCACGTAAAACTTGCAATTGATAAATTAGAGGCGTCTAGTTTAGATCGTTGCTGGGCTAGTGTCTTGTTATGATATTGTTGTAAGTAGATGTATGATAGATACTCTTACAACACACTCAACGTGTAAGTTCCATAAACCTTGGCCTTACACACAAAGGAATGATAGAGATCATACCACGATGCAAATGATAGAGATCAAATGCATGGACCATATCATCTCACTTTACACATTAGATATTAGCATCTTATACTGCTAGTTTGGCGCTTTCTGTAGCATTGTAAGATGATCCCTCATTTAGATATCAAGATAAAAATGTGTTCTTCCTTAAGTATGCACCGTTTTGTGGATCGTGTTTCGAGACATCACGTGATGATCGGGTGTACTCGACTCTACGCTTTCATATAAACGGGTGTAAGACAGTTTTACACATGCAGGTACTAAGGTTTTTACTTGGCGAGCCTAGCATGTACAGACATGGCCTCGGAACACGGACCAAAAGGTTAAGCATGAGTCATATAGTTGATATGATGCCCATATAGATGCTCGCCTTTGAAGCTACATCAACTCACGTGATGATCGGACTTGGTGTAGTGGATTTGGTTCATGTAATCACCAAAAAGGCACGAGGGATGTCGTTTTTGAGTGGGAGTTCATTTCTAATTTGGATTAGTCGAACTAAATTTGTTATAAACTAAATCAAAGTGAATTTGCATAATTTGTTGTAGTCATTGGCGTCTGTTCACTACCTTATGCTTAGTTTTTATTTGAGATAATAGAACTATAGAATTCTGGATATTTACTTTACGAACTGGTATCGTATTGTTTTGAATGTCAATTTAAAGTTTACAAGTCCTATTGCAAACTTTCAGCAAACTCTATTTACTCCATGAAGTTTAATAAGTAGTATTAAATCAAGAGTAAGAATTCCAATGTTAGTATCTAAAGTATCATGTTTGCCTCCATGATTATTGATATTCAAAAGTTGTTTTAATATCAAGATTATATAGGAGCTGAAAATTGTTTCAAAAACCATCATGTGTGAAAGATATTGTGATATCTGCAACAATGTTTTTGGGTTGCATTATTATAGAGTATAATTTAGCAAAATACATGTTCTCATACTGTATGAGAATTTGTGAAGGTTGGAGACGCTATGCGTCCTAATCTACCAAAAAGGTTTTGGGAACTGATATTATACTCGTGATTGTTCCTTATAAGCTATAGTAGCTTGATCATGAAAGTTGTCATGATAAGGATGAATTGAAGATGTAAGTAAAATGTTTACTATACTAATAGATTACTAAAGAATGGATTTTTGAAAGAACACCAAACATTTGATGATGGTGATCCACTTCAAAGTGCAAGTCCAAAGGTATTAGTATTTAACTATATACGCTTTGTACTATGTGTCATGTGAATGACACCACAATTGATGTTGATAGATTCTTTTAAAGGAAAAGGAATTGTTGAAAGAGAATCTATAAAATATTTGGCATAAAAGAAAAAGTTGGAAATGTCCAGCTTGGGTATATAGAAGATATACATGTTATGGTTGTATTCCTTGCTTATTAAACAATGTGGTTCTTAGGTATTGGATACCTAATTGGTTGGTATGAAGTGTCATACATGACAACGCAATTCATGAACTACAATTGGCTAAGTAACTAGCAAGAGAATAAGTGATGATGTTCATCGAAAACAAATAAAGTGTTATTGTGTTTTTCGTTGTCGTCAAACCTAGCCTTCAAGATTTGTTTTAATAATTGTTATTTTGTTCCGGTATTATGAGAACAATGGCTGTTCAAATAATTACCGTATTCCATAAAGGATGGATGAACTTTTACAAGTCTAGTGGGAGAAATCACATCCATAAACATTATTGCTAAAATGTCGCAAGACAAATGATTAAAAGATCACTTATGAAGTGACATCGCTGTTTTAAATTATATTGGAAAGAAAACATGAAGAAACTCCATGTTGATGGATTTTTGGAGTCTTTTGATTTTGGTCAATTGACGCTTGTGAGACTTTCCGCGAGATAATTGAAACTCTATTCATAGGCCAAAGAGGAACGGATGAGTAACTTATTGGATATTATGCATGTTGATGTATATAGTCTATTACATGTAGCCATATGCGATCGATCTTTTTGATTCATATGCTTTCTTCGAAAATTTGAGTGAATATATCTGTATATTTACTTAATTGAAGAAGTATGAAACATTTGAAAATTGTTCAAAGACTTTCAAGATGAAGTGGAAAATCATTGTAACAAGAAAATAAAGAGTTTATGATTCGATCATAAAGGAAGATATTTGAGTTACATGTTTAGCAAAAACACCTAAGATTGGAGGAATTGTTCCCTGATTTGTGTTTCCCGATAAACCATAGGAGTATGGCATATTCGAGAGATGAAATCGAACCATGTTTGACATGGTAAGAACAAAGGTTTCATTTATAAAACTACCATTATGTTTTAAGGATTGAAGCTTTAGAGACTACCGCTTTTACACTGAAAAGAGCACCATCGTGATCCGTTGAAATGACACCATATGAGTTATGGTTTGGGATAAAACCCGAATTGTCTTTTATTAAATTTTGGTATGCTATGCATAAGTAAAATGTTTACAACCAAAGTTTGATAAGTACGTCTTTGTAGGTTATCCCAAAGAATTTGTTGGGAATTTCTCCATAACACCGAGGACAAAAGAGTTTGTCGCTTGGAACGTCAAGTTTCTTGCGAAGGAATTTTTCGTGAAAAGTTAAGTGGGAGGACAATAGAACTTTGATAAGGTTGTTGAACCTTAGCTATATGTGCTAAGTAGCGCAGCACCGGAAAGTGTCTCGGTGGCGGCCACAATGCTCATGGCTCCCGTGATTACAAAGGGTGTGGTCTCGGGGATTAGAGTTCCTATTGAACCGTGTGGGTCGGTAAGAATCAAATAGTGTGATTTGATAAGCAAGTCGTTATTGTTTTGAAAATAATGAACCGACTACATGCAAAGAAGCGATGATGGGCCCTGACTCCATAAAATGACTAGAAGTCATAGAATCTGTGATAGTATCCATACACGAGAAATCAAGTTTTTGAACTTGGAAGACCCTCCGGAAAGGCATGAAGCCTTTCGGTCTTGTTTGGATCTATAAAGAAATAGACATGGATGTTTAACATCTATGAAATAGTCGACATGTCGGAAAGAAGTTTACGGCAATGTTCAAGGAGTTGACTATGACAAGATTTGATCTTTCATAGCGATATATAGTCTTGACGGACTAATGTAGCAACCACTACATATAATTTGGTATATGGTAGTTGAATAAACAAAACAAGGTTTTTCTAATAGAACGGTTACCTAGGAAGTGTACATGACATGGTCCGAAGGGTTTTGTTAATTGAAAGGGTGCTAAAAGGGCATGCAAACTTCAATAGTTGAAGTACGCATAGCGGAGTTGGAATCTTCACCATGATGAAACTGTTAAAAGAGTTTAAATTCATCGGAGATGATGAAGATGCTTGCATTTGCAAGAAATTAAGTGGGAGCGCTGAGCCATATTTCTAATACATTATGTAGAGGACATATTGTTGATTGGAAATGATGTATCTTGTATTGACACAAGTTAAGAATTTCATTAAAATAAGATTTCGATGAAAGACTTGGGCAAACCCGGAATATTTGGCATCAATATCTATATGGATAGATTAAGGCGCAAATATGGTTGTGCCAGACATACATATACGAGATATTGAAAGGGTTCAATATGGAAAGAACAAGAAAGGTTCGTGCTGCATGGAAAGAATTGTATCAAGATTCAAGTGTTTCAACACTTGGTGAGTAAAATCACATGAAGATTTTGATCGATTATACCATGATATGTATATATCCAAAATGTCCTATGCTCTAAATGTTATGAGCACATACCAGAATGATTCATAAGATGATCATTGGACGATAGTAAAGATATTCTTATGAGCTTTGGAAGAACTAAGAATATATCATGTATAAGTGACAAATAGTTAAAGGAGTTCATTTAAAAGTGTTACATTGATACTAGTTTTGTCACAAGATACAAAATTAAAAATTTATCTTAATTTAGACTATGGGTGGCACAATGTAATGGAAAGGATGTTCCATGATGGATTTGGATGAGTTCCAAAGTTGAGACATTGTGACGGATACTACAACAAAAGGCTAAGTATATGACTGCTATAGTAGCAGCATAGGAGGGCATTTGTGTTAAGTGGTTTGTTATCAAATTAGGTGTGGTTCAAAGTGGGCTAATACTATGAAGATATATTGTATGACAATAATATCAACATACTTTGAGCCGAACGAACTACAGGTCTCACCAAAGGACCAAATTTATACAATGCCATCTCATTTGAGAATGAGTGATGCATAGAGACGCAAAGACATGGAAATACACACGAACATGAAACTGTCAGATCCGGAGATTATGTTAACCACTAGCAATAGCGTATATGCAACACCAGAAAGCCATAGGTGTTCAATACGCAAAGTTTTTCAAACTAGATTATTGACTCTAGTGCAAATGGGAGACTGAAGGGAATATGCCCGAGAGGCAATAATAAAGTGGTTATTATCTTATTCCATGTTTATGATAAATATTTATTTTGCATGATATAATTGTATTGATCGGAAACATCAATCCATGTGTGTTTAATAAACAAGAAGGGTTCCTAGTTATGCCTCTCTTATAGACTAGCTTGTTGATTAACAAGATGATCAAGGTTTCCTGATCATGGACATTGGATGTTGTTAATAACAAGGTCACACCATTGGTGGAATGATGTGATGAACAATCATCTGAAGTATAGCATTACGATCAAGTCATTATGTTTATATTGCTATAACATCATACGAAGTAATCTTTATCCTTAGACCATGAGATCATGTTAATTGCTAACACCTAAAGAGTATCTTGATAACATCAAACGTCACACCGTAACAGGGTGACTATAAAGATGGGTTCAGTGCTACGAAGGTGTTATGTTGAGGCTCATGTTTCAAGAGTGGAATTTGTCAATCCCGATGACGGATAGATATACTCTGAGCCCTCTCGGTGATATCACATTGAGATAGCTTGCAAGCAAGTGATGTGATCACTAGAATGTTATATCACGGGAATGAGAAAAGAGTGCATGTCGGCAACAAGATCAAACTAGGTATGGAGATACCGATGATCGAATCTCGGACATGTAATATATCGCGAGACAAATGGATTTAGTTACTAGTGTTAAAGGTTCACACGATCACAGAAGTCATCGTTGAATGTGTAGGAGTCAGTACGGATCTCCAGGTCCCGCTGTTGATTATTGATCGGAGAGGGGTCTCGATCATGTCTGCATTATTCGCGAACCGTAGGGTGACACACTTAAGAGTTAACGGACACCATTTTGGAGCACATATGTTTCATACGAAAGAATTGCAAAGCGTAGGAATTGTTTCGATAGAAACCGGAAATTGTTTCGGGTGAAATTGCAGAAAGTGGTTCTGCATGTGATATTGCAATATTGCAAGGGGTTTTATGTGAATGTTTGTTAATTAAAGTAATTAACAAAATTCTGAGTAAATTAATAAAAGAATTTTATTAAAGGAGAGAGCATTAAATTTGGAGAAATTTAATGCATTTAAAGTGGAGACTTTAAAAGGGAATGTGAAGAGGCATTTTAATGTGGAGGGGTTACCACCACATGAATGGAGGAGGTGAAGAGGCACCTCCTCCATGCGTCATCCATGAAGGAGGGGCACCCCCCTCTTCCTCCTTCATCCACACACCTCCTTGTGAAGGATCTCTCTCCCCCTCTAGAATTATTCCCCCATGGTCTCGGATTAGCGAAATACATGTTCCCGGTGGCATTTCGTCTGGAAGGAGTTGCTTCTTCCGCTGGATCGCTGGAGCGAGAAGGTGGAGGTTGTCCGGTGGCTTGAACATGTGTGCGAGTACGGATGCGCTACTGAGTTGTGGCGCTCGGACTTCCTCACGATCTTGAGATCGGCAAGTGTACGACTACATCAACCAAGAGTTCCTACTCGTTAACAAAACTCGTTGTCTTTGCGGGTAAGTTCTCATTGGATGTATGTCCACCCGTTGCTCTGTACCTAGTAGATAGATCTTGGCGTGTAGTTCTCATTGTAGGAAATTTTTTGTTTTCTATGCCACGGACCGAACAGATGCACCTGACGAAGAATCTTTGCGTTACACTGCTAGGCTTCTTGGGCGTGTATGGGAAGAGCAAAGATACACCTGAAGCACGGCAGGACCAACAACGTATAAAAGACCGATACGGCATGCATCCAGAGCCGTTTGAAGGTACTACTAGCTACGCTCTTACCAAAGAAGAGAAGGAAATCTTTTTTGAAGTCCTTTACAGTATCAAGGTCCCGTCTAGTTTCTCGTCGAACATAAAGGGAATAATAAATATGGCAGAGAAAAAATTTCAAAACCTAAAGTCTCATGACTACCACGTGCTTATGACCCAGCTGCTTCCGATTGCATTGAGGGGACTCCTGCCGGGAAAGTTCGAGTACCCATTGTGAAGCTATGTGCGTTTCTCAATGCAATTTCTCAGAAGGTAATCAGTCTAGATAGTCTACCAAGGTTACAGAAAGATGTGGTCCAATGTCTTGTCAGCTTCAAGTTGGTGTTCCCACCATCCTTCTTCAATATTATGACGCACCTCCTAGTTCACCTAGTCGAAGAGATTAACATTTTCGGTCCTGTATTTCTACACAATATGTTCCCCTTTGAGAGGTTCATGGGAGTGTTAAAGCACTAGTAGAAAATGGGCCTTTGGTTCGGGCCATTAGTCCCGGCCGGGACTAATTGTCCGAACCAGACGGCCCGAGGAGGCCGAGGCACTATGTCCCGGTCCGTAAGGAACCATTAGTCCTGGTTTGAGATACAAACCGGGACAAATGGGTCTAGGCCGGCGCGCGTGCTCCTGGCAGAACCTTTAGTCCCGGTTTGTATCTCAAACCGGGACTAATTGCCTGGCCCTATATATATGCACCCAACCCTCCACTCTCTCCTGTTTTTTTCCCATGTGAGAGGTGGGTATAACTTTGTGCTAACTTTTTTTCTTCATATGCACTAGAGGTGTTCGGTGAAATGCCTATTAGAGCGATGCCACTTGAGTTCACATAAGACAAAATATGATATGAGGTGCCAGAGCGACACTTAAGGTTTCTCCTCTTTGTTTTCAAGTGTCCTAAAAGGTTAGCAACTATTTTCTCGTTTTGACTGCGCGGTACTAATTTAAGCATCGTGATTGCGTTTCATATATATGCATGGTTGTATGATGCAGATGAGCCACCCATGGATGTACGGTGACCGACGCTCTGACGCTTACAGAGAAGGCGTGCGTTCTTTTCGCCTTGTGGCCGAGGCGAACAAGCGACGGGATGGTTTTATGTGTTGTCCATGTGTTGAATGTCGGAATGACCATGCTCACACTTCCTCAATAGTCATTCAGAGCCACCTGCTTTGGTCCGGTTTCATGTCCGGCTATAATGTTTGGACCAAGCACGGAGAAAGAGGGGTTATGATGGAAGACGGCGATGAAGAAGAGAACGATGATGACAACTACTGATCTATGTTCCCTGAATACGATGATACCGCAGTTGAAGATAATGAAAAAAAGGGGGTGAAGAACGGGAACCAGATGAGCCCGTTGATGATTTTGGTCGGGTCATTAGTGATGCAAGGCGAGACTGCGACACAGAAAAGGAGAGGTTGCAGTTCGAGCAGATGTTACAGGACCACAACACATTGCTGTATCCAACTTGTGAAGATGGCCAGAAGAAGCTGGGTAGCACACTGGAATTGTTGAAGTGGAAGGCAGAGACCGGTATGACTGACTCGGGATTTTAAAAGTTGCTGGTAATAATGAAGAAGCTGCTTCCAAGAAATAACCAATTGCCCTCAAGTACGTACGAAGCAAAGAAACTTGTCTGCCCTCTAGGATTAGACGTGTAGAAGATACATGCATGCCCTAATGACTGCATCCTCTATCGCGGTGAGAAGTACGAGAATATGGATAAATGCCTGGTATGCACTGCATTGCGGTATAAGATCAGAAAAGATGACCCTGGTAATGTTGAGGGCGAGCAACCCAGGAAGAGGGTTCCTGCCAAGATGTGGTATGCTCCTATAATACCACGGTTGAAACGTTTGTTCAGAAATAAAGAGCATGCCAAGTTGTTGCGATGGCACATGGAAGACCGTAAGAAAGACGGGATGTTGAGGCACCCTGCTGATGGTCGGCAGTGGAGAAAAATTGAGAGAGACTTCCCGGACTTTGCTGGTGACGCAAGGAACTTATGGTTTGGTCTAAGTACCGATGGCATGAATCCTTTTGGGGAGCAGAACTGCAGTCACAGCACCTGGCCTATGACTCTATGTATCTACAACCTTCCTCCTTGGTTGTGCATGAAGCGGAAGTTCATTATGATGCCAGTGCACATCAGAGGCCCGAAGCAACCCGGCAACGACATTGATGTGTACCTAAGGCCAGTAGTTGATGAACTTCTACAGTTGTGGGCCAAACCAGGTGTACGTTTGTGGGATGAGCACAAACAGCAGGAATTTGACCTACAAGCGTTGCTGTTCGTAACCATCAATGATTGGCCTGCTCTTAGTAACATTTCAGGACAGACGAACAAAGGATACAATGCATGCACACACTGTTTAGATGAGACTGAAAGTATATATCTGGATAATTGTAGAAAGAATGTGTACCCGTACAATCGTCATTTTCTTCCGCCTAGTCATCCCTTAAAGAAGAAAGGCAAGCATTTCAATGGCAAGGCAGAAACCCGGACGAAGCCTGTCCCCCGTAGTGGTGCTGGTGTATTTGGTATGGTCAAGGATTTGGATGTAATCTTTGGAAAGGGTCCTAGAGGACAACCTGTTCCGAAAGACCCCATTCCCGGGCACGCACCCATGTGGAAGAAGAAATCTATATTTTGGGAGCTACCCTATTGGAAAGTGCATGAGGTCCGCTCTGCAATCGACGTGATGCACCTGACGAAGAATCTTTGCGTGAATATTCTAGGCTTCCTGGGCTTGTATGGGAAGTCAAAAGATACCCCGGCAGCACGGGAGGACCAGCAACATCATAAAGGACGAGACGGCAAGAATCCAGGGCAGTTTCAAGGGCTTGCCAGCTACGCTCTTACCAAAGAAGAGAAGGAAATCTTTTTTGAAGTCCTTTTCAGTATCAAGGTCCCGTCTGGGTTCTCGTCGAATATAAAGGCAATAGTAAATACTAGGAAGGATTGGTGTTCCTGAATCTAGGTGTGAGGGGAGGATGACTGGAAAAGGCACACTAGGAAGGAAATCAATGGTATGTAGGGACGGGCATTCTTTCACTCAAGCACACTACACAATTCTACGCAATTCCACCGTGGTGGCTCCGTATATCGAGAAACACAAGAATATTCTACGCTCCGAAAACCCGGGGAAGCCTGAAACCTTGATTAAAGGGGAACACGAGAAGAATTTTGGCAATTGGTTGCAGACACATCTCATGAATAACACCATTGTTGGAGATGAGTTGTACTCGTTGGCCAGGTTACCATCTTCGACTATATGTACTTTCCAAGGGTACGAGATAAATGGAAATACATTTTACACGGTCGCCTAAGATAAAAAGAGAACCAACCAAAACAGTGGTGTTCGCTTTGATGCAACAGATGACAATGGGCAGATTGATACATATTATGGGTGCATAGAGGAGATATGGGAACTTGACTATGGACCTACTTTTAAGGTCCCTTTGTTTCGGTGCAAATGGGTCAAGCTGACAGGAGGCGGGGTACATGTAGACGAAAATTACGGCATGACAACACTGGATCTCAACAATCTTGCGTACATGGATGAACCATTCGTCCTAGCCAACGATGTGGCTCAGGTTTTCTATGTGCAGGACATGTCTACCAAACCGAGAAAAAGGAAATATAAGCAAAAGAGTACATAATACGATGAGCCAAAGCGCCACATAGTTCTTTCAGGGAAAAGAAACATCGTGGGTGTCGATGACAAGACAGACATGTCAGAAGATTACAATAAGTTTCATGAAATTCCGCCCTTCAAAGTGAAAACTGACCCAAGCATCCTGTTAAATGATGAAGATTCTCCATGGCTATAGTGCAGAAGAAAACCACAACACTAGATGTTGGTGATGTGTAATAATGTATTAAACCTTTTATTTGAGACATAAATCTATGTAATTAAACCTTTTATTTGAGACATAAATCTATGTAATGTATTAAACCTTTTATTTGAGACATAAAGGTCCCCTTTCATGTAATACATCTTGCTCAATCAAACTAGACGTTCTGAGCCGCGGTAGGTGATCACACAAAGAGAAGGAACCATCACAAGAGAAGGAACCCACAAACACTAAGGATACATAGCACAACTGAAAATTAAGAAACATGCCTAATGGTTGGAGTGATTCAGTCATGCTCCTGCCTAGCCCTGTAATACACGCCACTGTAGTCGTCGTAGTCACCGGCGCCGTCGTCGCTGTCGTCGTCGGGGTCGCCGTAGTCAAACCTTGAAGGTTGGGCACGCGTGGGTTGGATTTGAGGGTACCGCAGGCGGGGGTTATTGCCGGTCGTGTTGTAGGCCATGACACTCTGGAGAGTCTGGCCGCACCACCACAGCTGACGGCCAGCCTCGTTGAAGTTCGAACGAGGTGGGTCGTCCACCTCGTGCCTGGCGAGCGCCCTCTCACGCCGATTGATGAAGAAGGCTTCCCAAGTCGAGAAATAGTCGGGATGCCAGTTGGGATTCCTCCGCTACTCTGGCGTGAGCTCGAGGTAGTAGTGGTTCGTGATGGCCATGCGGCGCTCCACACCTAGAGGGACAGGAGGGACCGGCACGCCTCCGGCGCTCAGCATCTAGCCGGTGGGGACGCGGTAGCTCGGTGGGCAGGGGTAGTTCGAGGCGCAAAGCGCCTCCGCCTCCCGGGTGGTTAGAGATACGATGGAAGCCATGGGAAGAGAATGATGAGTCTAGATGTGATATGTAAATGGAGGCCAAGCGTACATATATATACTGAAAAAATGGCAGGAAGACAGAGGTGGGAACCGGTGGACAGCGCGGGAATGCAGTGGCGCAGGAAACTTTCATCCCGGGTGGGGGCTCAAACCGGGACAAAAGATGGGGGGGGCCTTATCTGGGAGGGCCTTATCTGGGGGGTGGCTAACCCTTAGTACCGGCTGGTGGGTGCAACCGGGACTAAAAGTGGTTTTTGTGTCATCTAACAAAACTGTCGGTGGGATAAGGACGCGTGGGTAACCTTTAGTACTGGGTGGGGGCTCAAACCGGGACTAAAGCTGTCGGTAGGATAAGGACGCGTGGGTGGACGCACTGCTCGATGAGATAAAGCATGTAGCGCACGACGCCCTGTCGGAGGAAGAAGACAAAGTAGAAGTGGCGTCGTGCCTATAAAAGAAGCATCGATACGCCATGGCAAGCAACTTAACAAGCCAACATGGATGGAGAGTTTCATCCCCATGGATGGAGGAAAGGGTTGGGAAATCTCCCGTGGCGGAACTTCTCGAAGATGCCCTTGGTGCACACGCCCTATGGCATCTTCGGAAGTTCCGCCTCGGAAAATATTTTCCTGCTAGCCCGTGAAAGACTCCATCTCCGCCTCCCTGGGGTTAGAGGTATGGTGGAAGCCATGGGATAGAGTGGAGAGAGGCGGCATATATGAGTCTAGATGTGCTATGGCAACGACCAAGCCAACATGGATGGAGAGTTTCATCCCCATGGATGGAGCAAAGGGTTGGGAAATCTCCCATGGCGAAACTTCTCGAAGATGCCCTTGGTGCACACACCCTATGGCATCTTCGGAAGTTCCGCCTCGGAAAATATTTTCCTGCTAGCCCGTGAAAGACTCCATATCCGCCTCCCTGGGGTTAGAGGTATGGTGGAAGCCATGGGATAGAGTGGAGAGAGGCGGCAGATATGAGTCTAAACCCTAAACCCTAAGTCAGAGGAGGGAACCCTAAACCCTAAGTCAGAGGAGGGAACCCTAAACCCTAAACCCTAAACTAAAAACCCTAAACCCTAAACTAAAAACCCTAAACCCTAAACCAAAAACCCTAAACCCTAAACCCTAAAGGGGCTACGATCCGGAAGAGAATGGGCAGGAAAAAATAAGGCGGGGTAGACAATCCGGGGCCCCCGGTCTAGGGTTTCGCCGGAGGAAGACCACCTGAGCGTCGGAATTACATGAAAATGGCAAAATGGTTAATAGTTTGACTAGTTAGAATAATTATTTTATAAAACAGAAAATTGATTTGAATCACTTATTTAAAAATATGCAAAATATAATATTTAATGCATTTTTAAATTGAAAATGGCAAAATGGTTATTAGTTTCAGTAGTTAGAATAATTATTTTATAAAACAGAAAATATATTTGGATTACTTATTCAAATTTAAGAACTTTTCATGTTGAAATTTTTCTCAAATTCATAAGTATGCAAAAACTGTAAAATTCAAATGTTTAAATAATATGCTAATTGAATTTTTTTTAAACAGGCGCGCCCCAGGGTGTTTTTTTTTGAAAAAGGGACCTTTAGTCCCGGTGCGTGCTACACAACGGGACTAAAGGTGTGGCGTTGGCGCGCGCCTGTTGGGCTGGGCCGAAAACCCTTTAGTCTCGGTGCGTGATACGAACCGGGACTAAAGGTACATCCCCTTTAAATTTCCGCGCCCCTTCTTCTCCCCAAACCACCACACTGCTGCAGGGACGAAGCGAGCGAGGACGACGACGCCAGGACGCCGGCAGGCTGCCCGACCACTCCACCGCCAGATCCGGCCGCCACCAGCGCGTCGTCCCCCCACTCCAACGCCGCCACTAGCTAGCCAGATCCAGCCGCCGCGCGTGTGCCCCCGGCCAGCAGGTATCGCGCCCCTCCCCTTTCTCCCATCCGGCATTGACGGCGCGGCAGCTATACGTGCACGCCGGCGTGCGGTGGCGCCGGCCATTGTGGGCGAGCAGGCCGGTCGGGGCGGCAGCCGTGCACGCCGGCGGCGGTGCGGGCGAGCAGGCCGGCCGAGGCGGTAGCCGTGTATTTTTTATTTTTTTAGTAGTATATATTAGTGTAGTATATTTTTTTTATTTTTTAGTAGTATATAGTAGTGTAATATAAAGTGTATTTTTTATTTTTTAGTAGTATATATTAGTGTAGTATATTTTTTATTTTTTAGTAGTATATAGTAGTGTAATATAAAGTGTATTTTTTATTTTTTTAGTAGTATATATTAGTGTAGTATGTTAATTAGTGTAGTATATTTTTTTATTTTTTAGTAGTATATAGTAGTGTAATATAAAGTGTATTTTTTATTTTTTTAGTAGTATATATTAGTGTAGTATGTTAATTAGTGTAGTAGATTTTTTATTTTTTAGTAGTATATAGTAGTGTAATATAAAGTGTATTTTTTATTTTTTTAGTAGTATATATTAGTGTAGTATGTTAGTTAGTGTAGTATATTTTTTTATTTTTTAGTAGTATATAGTAGTGTAATATAAAGTGTATTTTATATTTTTTTAGTAGTATATATTAGTGTAGTATGTTAATTAGTTTATTATATAATATAATATTAGGTTAGGGTGGTAGTGCTCGCGGGGCCCCGCACTTAGGGTTAGGGTGGTAGTGCTCGCGGGCCCCCGGACTTAGGGTTAGGGTGGTAGTGCTCGCGGGCAGCCGGACTTAGTGTTAGGGTGGTGGTGCTCGCGGGCCACCGGACGTAGGGTTAGGGTGGTAGTGCTCACGGGCAGCCAGACTTAGGGTTAGGGTGGTGGTGCTCGTGGGCCCCTGGACTTAGGGTTAATGTGGTAGTGCTCGCGGGCCCCCGGACTTAGGGTGGTAGCAAATTGCGTGTTCATATTATTGTTTAGTATTATTTTATGCAGCAATATTGAATGAAAAATGTTATTGTGTGCATTTTGTAGAAAACTATGGATCCAATCCAGAGAGACCTAGCACAGGAAGAAATTCTCGAGGATATGATCAACGACACCCCCCATGTTGATCCACCCGAATATCCGTCGATTTATCTGCACCCCTCCGGTGAGGGAGAGGAGGTCGACCGAAATGATCAAGGAGAAGCCGACGGCGGGGTATATATATGACGTCTGGTGATCAGTAGATGCATTAACTGAGTTGTATATATATATAAATTGATGAATGTTTCTTCTCTTAGGCCTCCACATCGAGCAAAAAATATTCCAAACGAGGCCCGGCCAAAAAGTTAGACGCATCTACGCGTTATACAATTACGCGGGTATCACCACGGGGTGAACCGGTGGAACCCGAAAAGGCTAAAACTGTATTTAAACAACAATGCGGAGTTATGGTTAGGGATCGCATCCCGATCACCGTTAGAGAGTGGAATAAGACCAAAGGGGCGAAAGAGGGTGAGTATGTCTCCGACAGGTGCAAAGAGGGTCTTTGGAATGACCTCATGACACATTTCACCCTGCCAGAATGTGAGGATGATGCTGACACAGCTGCATTTAGGAAGAAAGTCAAGCAGTGGACTCTTACGAAGATGGCCGAACTATTCAAGAACTGGAAGAAAGCATTATGGAAAAAGTATCATAAGACGAAGAAGACTTCTAAATTTGAATGCTATCTAACGAAGCAGCAGGCTAACTGGGATGCATTTGTGAAGTACAAGGAGTCACAACCTGCTATGGAAATGTCGGAAAAAAACAAGAAAAATGCCGCGATGAAGAAATATCACCATCACCTGGGGCCAGGGGCTACGCGGCTGCCATGCCAAAGTGGGATGCTAAAGAGAATGAGCTGCTTGCTAAAGGGATCACTCCAGAACCAATACGCGAAGAATGGGATCTGAGGGCAAGGAATTGGTTCCTTAGGCATGGGAGTGAGTATGACGAAAGTACATGGGACCTTATTTGCAGTGACGGGATTAGGATACCCCGGGATACATGGCAGAAAGTGGTGAAGGAGATTAAAGCGGGGACAACAAAGTTCTGTCCCGATAGAGAGAAAGACTTGCTGACAAAGGTCCTCGGGAATAACAAACGCGGAGGACGTGTACGAGGCCTTGGCCCTAGTTATACGTGGGAGATGGGGTTTCCCAAAGACAGAGATACTTATAGGAGACGAGAGAGAGCAAAGAGGCGACGGCAGGAGGAGGAGGGAGACAAGTTCACCGAGTTGGTAGGAACACTTCGAATGCATCAGCAACAGATTGACGAACTTCGAGGAGCAGCGCGCCTGCAAGATCATGTACTCGATATTACCGCCGTCCCATCTCAGCGGAAAAGCAGCGTGGCTGAATCGGAGGTCCCTTCTGACGATGCACGTATGGTAGATGGCGGTCCCGGCTACCCCGTGGATGGAATCAACGCAGGCATCTTGTGAGCTCCATCAGAAGGTGAAGAACCTATCCATCAAGGTGGCGGTCGGATGTGCTTTACCTTGTCCACCTGGCGCACGCTGGCATGGTCGTGAGATTCCAGCTGGCTATGCTAAAGTTGGTGTGGATGAAATCGCAATGGGGTGGGACTCAATGGAGCTTGACATCCCTGGACCTGAAGGTGAGAGGACACTCGGACAAGTACTGGGTGGTATCATTCTATGGGACAAGAACAACATCAAGCTTCCAGGTTGGACGCCAAAGCCAACACCGCCTCCGAGTGGTCGCATGTCACCTTCACCTCCATCACCTCCAAGAAGCCCACCCCATGACTACGACCACCACAGCCCGAGTCCATCTCGATCTCCGCCGCAGCCTCCGATTAGTACTAAACGACGCAGGAGCCCAAAACGACAAATGTCGCCCCTCCCAAGAGTACCTCATAAGAATCTTCCTATCAGACCTTACGATCGTACTGACGAGGAAACCGACATGATCGTAAAGGCCGAATGTGTTGCGCAGCTTCAAAAGAAGAAACCCGAGCCCGTCCCGGTATACACCGAGAAGCAAAAAAGCGTATGCACTTTCTTTTCTGAACACAAAATCGCAATATGACTTGCACCATAAGCCAGATGACTATCGACGCACACTTCAGAAGGAAGTGAAGAAGAGCAAATCAAGTAGAAGTGCAAGCGGGAGCAAATCATCAAGTCAAAGTGCAACCGGGAAAAGAAAGGACGTCCCCCAGCTCGGGGAACAAGCCAAAAAATCGACCCCATCCCTCAAGGTGGTATCCTATGACACTCCCCAGCAGGATATGGAAGAAGCTAAGAAGCTTGCGGCCGCTATGAATGTGACTGTTGAGGAATTGCTAGGTTCCTAGGACGACAAGTTACCCAAGGCTCAGGTAGTCCCTACATATGTCCCAGGGAAGCCTCTGGTCAGCTTTGAGCAGTTCCAACAACTGCCAACACAAATGCGGAGTTTACATAAATGGTACTTGAAAGCCGTAAAGGAGGAGAGAATAATGATCGTGGCGAAAGTCCCACATGACTACTACTTCTGAGAAGAAGAGGTCCATGTTGAGTTTCCAGAACTCTTCCAGTTATACACTTTCGACGCCCTCGACAAAAGTCTCATGAGTTGTTATTGTCTGTAAGTTGTTGAATTCATTGTCTATATATAAGCTGTTCATTTTTTCAGTTGTTCAGTTCATTGCATGTAATTATCCTAATTATATCCTTTTGTACTCTATTATTATGCAGAATGAAGATCATGGAATGTAAAAGAAGGTCAATCTTCAGTGTTGGGTTCATTGACCCAGATAAAATACATTGTCGGACGCTAAAGGAAAAACCCGAGGACACACAGGAAAACCTTCTAAGGTTTCTAACTGAGCAAAATTTCTGTGACCACATACTGTTTCCTTACAATTTCGCGTGAGTGAATTACTCTATTGTACACATTATCTTTTTCTTACTCGATGTTAAGTGTAATTGATGAGTTACTGATGTATATATAAACGTGTACAGTTTCCACTGGATTCTCATGGATATTCAACTTGATAAGGGAAGAGTTGAAGTCATGGACCCATTAAAGAGACCCCTGGAACAATTTAGTGACATGCAGGACATGCTCCAGAGGTAATTTTCGCGCTACAGCGGTCTCTTTCGTTGATTTCCTAAGATATCACGTAATAAATAACTCATTCATTTTCTTTACCGGGTAGGGTTTGGAACCAGTTCAAGAGTGCGGTTACGGGTGACTTTACTGAGAAGCTGACGTTTAAGCCGGTCTCGGTAAGTAGTAGGTGCATCTCTTTACTTCTAGTTTCAATACAATTATGATGCTAGATTATTATTTTGGTTGAATTCTATTCTCGTAAAGTGCGCGAGGTAGCCACATGGGACGAATCTATGTGGATTCTATGTTTGTGAGTTCATTCGCACGTTTACCAGTGAGCTGAATGATTATAGAGTCGATGTAAGCAATACATTCATAACATTATTTTTATTACCATCACTTTTTGTTATCATGATTGATATTCATATTGATCTCCTTTTCTTATATACTTCGAGAAAATGCGGGATCAGCTCCTACCACAACAACACGTAGTAGAAATTGCTGAAGAACTGGTAGGATTCTTGATGAACGAGATGATAGATGACGCCGAAGAATTTAGTGTGAATAGGCGCCGATGATCCCCGACCGTGTAATTGAATAGACGGGCTCTAGTCCCGATAATTGTGATCTCCATGTGTAACTATCATGTATATATTTGTATGCTCAATCTTAAGAGAAGTTATCTTATGTATGCACGAACATGTACGGTATGTGGTAGCGTAGAAAACTATTTTGAAATGAAAAAAAGAATACTAATTAAATTCTCTGTCGCGGTAGAGAAAGTGCCTAAAATGCTGTCGTGGCAGAGAACCATTTGTCCCAGTTCGTAATACGAACCGGGACTAATGGGGGGAACCCAGCGCCCGCAGAGACTGCCACGTGGATGCCCATTGGTCCCGGATGGTAAGAGGGCCGGGACTAATGGGTGGGCCTTTAGTCCCGCCCCTCCAGTCCCGGTTACCAGGACCGGGACTAAATCCCCTTACGGGCCGGGACTGGAGGCCCGTTTTCCACTAGTGAAGAAATATGCTCATAACCGTGCTAGGCTAGAAGGAAGCATCTCAAAGGGATATGGAACAGAGGAGGTCATTGAGTTTTGTGTTGACTTTATTCCTGACCTTAAGCCCATCGGTGTTCCTGAATCACGGCATGAGGGTAGACTTAGTGGAAAAGGCACGCTAGGAAAGAAAGCAATGATATGTATGGACGGACATTCTCTCACTAAAGCACACTACATAGTTCTGCAAAGTTCCACCTTGGTGGCTCCGTATATCGAGGAACACAAGAATATTGTACACTCCAACACTCGGGGAAGCCTGGCTCCTGGATTAGAGATGAACACATCAGGACTTTCGGCGGTTGGTTGCAGTCATATCTCATGAATGACATAAATGTTGGAGAGCAGTTATACTTCTTGGCCAGGTCACCATCTTCAACTATATTGACTTTCCAAGGGTACGAGATAAATGGGAATACATTTTACACGATCGCCCAAGATAAAAAGAGCACCAATCAAAACAGTGGTGTCCGATTTGATGCAACAGACGAGAATGGGCAAAAGGACACATATTATGGTTACATAGAGGAGATATGGGAACTTGACTATGGACCTTTTTTAAGGTTCCTTTGTTTCGGTGCAAATGGGTCAAGCTGATAGAAGGCGGGGTTGAGGTAGACAAGAAATACGGAATGACAACACTAGATCTCAACAACCTTGCGTATAGAAATGAACCATTTTTCCTAGCCAATGATGTGGCTCAGGTTTTTTATGTGAAGGACATGTCTACCAAACCGAGAAAAAGGAAAGATAAGCAAACAAATATAGCATTCATATGAGCCAAAGCGCCACATAGTTCTTTCAGGAAAAAGAAACATCGTGGGGGTGGAGAATAAGACAGACATATCAGAAGATTATGATAAGTTTCATGAAATCCTGCCCTTCGCTGTGAAGGATGACCCAAGCATCCCGTTAAGTAAGGAAGATGATCCATGGTTACGGATTAGAAAAAAACCCTAACAATAGAGATGTGTGGATATTGGTGATGTACAATATTATTAAACCTTTATTTTTAATGATCTTCTTATATGTATATGGATATGAACTATCTCGATCTCAATAGGTAGTATTGCAACTTGCTGTGGCCAGACATTTATTAATATTAAAACGTAAAAATTAGTCATAATCATATCTAGCCCTATAGTACACAGCTTCAGGGTCGTCTTCGGAATCGTCATCGTCATCGTCGTCGCTCGTAGCACGCGGATGGATCCTCAGCCCTTCCTGGTATCACGCGGCTGGATCCTCCAGCCTCGGATTCACGACACGCGAGGGAGGGGTCTCCCAGATGACAACCCCAGTACGCCCTAGGCCTTTACCACCACCACCATTCTTGTGGCTATGCGGCTGGTGAAAGTGCGGGTACCTCAGGCGAGGATGGTCTCCCATGGCGATGTAGCGCATCATGTCGGTGATAGTCCGGTTAGCCCACCACAGGCGGTAACCAGCCTCGTTGTGGTTCACTGGGGGTGGGCCGTCACCCTCGTACCTGGCGAGCTCCCTTTCCCGCTGGTTTGCAAAGAAGGCATTCCAGGTGTCGAGGTTGTCGGGATCCCAATGAGGATCCATCCACTGCTCCGGCGTGAGCTCGAGGTAGAAGTGGTTCATGATGGCCTCCTGGCGGGCCGAACCTTGAGGCACAGGAGGAACAGAAACCCCTCCAGCGCTCAGCATCCAGCCAGCGGGCAGCCGGTACCCTGGCGGGCATGGGTAGCTAGAGGCGCACAGCGCCTTGGTCTGCTCGAGTGTCAGAAAGGCCCAGTAAGCGGTGTTCATTGTTGTGAGAGAGAAGGTGTGGATGTGTGGATGGACATAGCGGTCGGCCTAGATATAGAGGGAAATGGCGGGAGAACATGGCGGGAAGCAGGGGAAATGGTGGGAAGCGGGGAAAATAGCGGGAAGCAGGGGAAATGGCGGGAAAACATGGCGAGAAGCGGGGGAAATGGCGGGAAAACATGGCAGAAAGCGGGGAAATATGTTTTAGGCCTAGTTACTAGTTTTAGTAATAAATATTATAATTTTAATGAGTATATTATTTTTTGTGAATATTTTGGTATATTATATGTATTTTTCTGTTTTTAAATAATAAACTATATTTTTCCAACATTTGTACTAAATATAATACTTGTTAAACAATAGATAATTTCATTTAAGTTGTATAATAAAGTATGATAATAGATTTAAATTATAGATTTTCTTTTTCTGAAAATTTTGATATATAATACATAATTTTCTGAAAACTATAAACCATTTTTGGTTTTGGCGCTAAAAGTAACCTTTAGCCCCGGTTTGTAATATACAGACCGGGGCTAAAGGGTGACCTTTAGCCCCGGTTTGTATACCGGGGCTAAAGGGGTGTGGCGCACGGGAATAGCAGTGGCCGAAAACACCTTTAGCCCCGGGTTGTAATACAAACCAGGGCTAAAGGGGTGGTATAAATACCCCACCCCCACCCCGGGTCGTGCCACGACCCGGAGAGCCACATTCTTCATCTTCCCACAGCCACAGAGCTCGTCGCGCCCACGCCGTCCGCCGCGTCGCCGTCCCGTCACCGTCCCGTCTCCTCCCCGCGCCGCCCCGCCGCACCGTCTCCGCGCCGCCCCACCGCGTCTCTGTGTCGCGCCGCCCCGAGCCGCCGCACCCCCACGCCCAAACCGTCTTCGCCTCAGGTACGGTGATCGCCGCCCCGCCGCTATTTTTGGTTCATTTTGGTATTAGTTAGGCTATTTTGGTTGATTTAGTATTAATAAGGTTATTATAGTATTAATTAGTATTATAGCTAGGTTAGTATTAGTATTTAGTATAATTAGTTAGTATTTAGTATTTAGTTAGTATTAGTATTATAGGTTATTATAGTATTAGGTTAGTATTAGTATTTAGTATTAGTTAGTATTTAGTATTATTATTAGTATTAGTATTTAGTAGTTATTAGTAATATTAGGTTAGTATTAGTATTTAGTATTAGTTAGTATTTAGTATTAATATTAGTTAATATTAGTATTCGGTTAGAAGTATTAGTATTAGGTTAGTATTTAATTGTATAGGTTAGTATTTATCTAGGGTTAGTTAGAATACTTAGTTAATTAGGTTTAGTTTAGTTAGTGTTAGGTTTAGGCTTACTGTTATTAGGGCAATACTTAGTGATTTAGTTACTATTTATGTTTTATGATTGTTTATTGCTATTATATTGAGTTATGCCGCGTCCTCCTCGTTCAAGCCTACTTGACTCCGTCGGTTCCGGGGATGTTCGAGCCTGGGCTTCGCCGGGTTGGCACTAGGAGGTGCTACCTATCGGGACTCGTACCTTGGTGAGGAATCTGGGTATCATCGTCGACCGGAGCTTCTTTGGTGGCGTCCACGAGGTCCAGGAGCGGTGCAGAGGGAGCCGACCCCCGAGGAGGTGGTACGTCGTCGTATTAGGGGGAGGACGAGCACGTACGACAATACATGTATCTTTTGGAGACTAGGTTCTCCAATATCTAGCAGGTTCACGGATCTCACCCGAGCTATTCTTCGGTGATAGTTGCTCTTCTCTGGCTGCAGAGCTTCCGTAGCACAGAACGCGGCAGCCGAGTTCGCTAGTTTGATATGAGCGAGATATATTAATAATGTACTTTATATTATGAGCGAGATATGAGTAAGATGTATTAATAATGTACTTTATCTTATATTATTGTACTTTATCTTAATCACTAAGTATTGTATCCGAGTTGTCGCAATTGCAATATTCTTTTACTTAATACAATATTCCTTTTCTGTATTAGTTAAGCTATGGACGGTAGACAGAATGAAGAGGAGCTTCTCAACATGATAGATGAGGGTACCGGGGTTCTTATTACAATGGCTCCGAATATCTTAATTTGTCTGGAGGAGACGATGGTGGAGACGATAGTGGAGACGATGGTGCTGACCATGGTGGAGACCATGGTGAAGACACCATAATAATAACAAACTCCGTCGAGGTATATAAAGCCTCTATCGATCGATCACTAGTATAGATGCACTAATTGATTCGTATATATGTATTGACGAATGTTTCTTCTCTTAGACCTCTGCTTCCGGCCAATCTTCTACAAGGACAAGAGGCCCGACACACAAGTTGCCCGCTGATGTCCGTTTCAGCATTGACTTAGTCTCTCCGCTGGGTCAACCGTTGGAGCCCAAAGAATCTGTGATGCATTTATAACTCAATGCAGAGTGATTGTTAGAGACACCGTCCTGATCACCACGCAAAATTGGAATAAGCCAGGAAAGAAAAGGGATCCAGCTGGGGCTAGTTTTGTAGATGATAGAGCGAGAGATGCGATGTGGAATTCTCTCATCACACATTTCAACCTACCAGTCTTGGAGACTGATGAGATCACAGAACAAATGACGAGGAAAGTAAAGCACTTCGCTCTTAAGAAGATGGGCGAACTATTCAAGGAATGGAAGAAAAGATTGTACCACAAGTATGTCTTGAAGAAAAAAATCCTCCATTCACTAGCCCACTAGAGTTGCAGCAGGATAACTGTGCTGCATTGTGGAATACAAGACCTCGGCACCAACTAAGGCAATGTCAGAAAAGAATAAGTTAAATGCAACCAAAAATAAATATCACCATCATATGGGCACAGGTGGCTACAGGAGTGCCAGGCCTAAGTGGGATAAAGCTGAGGCTGGCCTGGAGGCTAAAGGGGTCACTCTAGCTACGTCTCGTTGGCCCAGGAGGTTAAGAAATTGGGTACTCGGGCATGGGGCATCGTTAGACCCAGAAACAGGCGAGATTGTTGCAGCCGAAGAATTTTCTTCACCCAAGAATGAACTTATTAAAGTGATAAAAAAGGTTGAAGAGGGAACATTTGTTCCCGACAGAGAGAATGATGAGCTGACAAAGGCTCTCGGGAATCCTGAAAAGGCTGGACGAATAAGAGGGTTCGGACCTTCTTATCTATGGGTTATCGGGTTTCCCGAGCACCTTGACACGTACAGAAGCTGATCGAGAAAAACAAAGTGGCAAAAAGAGGAGGATACGGAGCGGTTCGTGAGGTTTGAAGCCATGCTGCAGGAGCATCACCAGGAGCTTAATGAACTTAAAGGACTCCGACAGCAAGATCCTGCACTAGACAGTACGATCGGCCCATCGCAACGGAAAAGCAGCGTGGCTTCCACGAAGGGCCACGGTAATGATGCAACGATGGATGTGTACCCCGTGGATGCAATTAAAGAGAATACTAGTTGTGAGCTGCATGTTGAACTGAAGAATATATCCATGAAGGTGGCGGTCGGCTTTGCTTTACCATCTGCACCGGGAGCGACCTACCATTGCAATCCGATTCTAGCTGGCTATGCTCGTGTCGGTGTGGATGAAATTCAACCTATGTGTTAGTCACTACAGCTTGACATCCCTGGAGGTGAAGGGGAGACGACACTGGGAGAAGTCACGAGTGGTTTCATTCTTTGGAAAAAAAACATCAAGTTTCCAGGCTCGACACCAAGGCCACCTTCTCCATCGAGAAACAATGCATCACCTCCAAGGCAACCGTCTCCTCCCAGTAAAGTCTACCTCCAAGTCCACCTCCAAGTGCACCGTCTCCTCCCAATAAAAGTCCACCATCTCCAAGTCCAATCCATGACCCCAACACGAGTCCATCTCAATCTATGCAGCCGCCTCCACCCACTAAGGGCCAAAAGCGGAATAATATCACCGGTCCGTCGAGCGATAACCGACGCCCAAAGCAACAGTTGTCGCCCGTCACAAGAGTACCGCCGGTTCCTCCCAAGAGGGCTTACGACCTGACCGATGAGGAGACCGATGCGGTCGTACGGGCCGAAGTGGATGCTCATTTTAAAAAGAAACAACCTGAGCTAGAGGTCCAACTAAAACCGGAAACCAAGGAGAACTTTAGGAAATTACTGACGCAGCCATCCCAAGCTCAGTTAAATGCGCCAAATGACTATACGCGATGTCTTCAGAAGACACTGAAACAGGAGAGATCAAGCGGTAGAGGAAGCATCACAAAAGAGGTTCCCCAGCAGGGGGAACAAGCAAAACAATCGAGTGGTAGCTGAAGCATCAAAACGGACGTCCCCCAAGCTGGGGAAACAAGCAAAACAATCGAGTGCTAGCCGAAGAACCAAAAGAGATGTTCCCCAGCTGGGGAAACAAGCAAATCAATCGCTCCCCCCACTCCAGGTGAACATACCTGAAACTCAACTATATGAGGTTGAACCTATGGATCCGGAAATGGCTAAGATATTGGCCGAGCAATGTAATATGTCTATTCGTGACATTATTCACGGCGATATGCCCAAGGCTGAGGTAGCACCCAAATTTGTTCACGAGGAGCCTCTGGTCAGTTCTGAGAGGCTTCGGGATATGCCAACAAAAATGCGACGATTCCATGAATGGAACATGAAAGCATCAAAAGAATAGCAATATTGGCTCATACTGAAAGTTCGAAAATCGCATTACTTCGCTGAAGACGAGGTCCCTGTTGAATTTACAGAATTATTTCAGCTATTCAATCTAAAGGAACTCGACAAAACTATCCTCAGTTCCTATTGTCTGTAAGTGATTAATTTATTTATGTAATTAAGTCTCTATCTCAGCTTGTTCAATTCAATGTCGGTAAGTATACTCACTATATTCTTTTGTACGCTATATATAATGATGCAGAATGAAGATTCTCGATTGTAAAAGAAAAGCTATCAATAGATTTGGGTTCATTGACCCACATCGAGTTCGTGGAGCTATACTAAAGGATAAGCCACTGGAGACTGAGCACAACTTGTTCCGGTTTCTCACGAACCAACATTTCTGTAATGAAATAATATTTTCTTACCACGACGGCAAGTGTGTTCTTGTACACATTAAATTTTGCTTACTCGATGTTTAGTGTAAATGATGAGTTACTGACGTATGTAAACCTTGCGTAGGTACCACTAGATTCTTCTAAGCATTTCCGTTGACTTGGGAAGAGTTCACATCATGGACTCACTAAACAAAGATATTGAAGACTACCGCAGCATTATCGATGTGCTCCAAAGGTAATTTCAACTATTATCGCACTATGTCGGTTTGTTTCGTTCATTTTCTGGGATATCAAGTGGTTATTAACTCATACATTCATTTTCTTTGTCAGGTAGGGTTTGGACCGGTTCAAGAATCATCTCTGCGGTCAATGGCGTGAGGAGCTATTTTTTAAATCGCTCTCGGTAAGTACTACGAGCTAAGTCCACGCATCTATTTAATTCTTGTTTATGTGCATTTATCATGTTAGAGTTATTATTTGATTAAATTCTATTCTTGTAAAGTGCGTGAGGCAGCCAGGGGGACTAATCTATGTGGATTCTACGTGTGCGAGTTCATTCGCATCACTATTGAAAAGCCCTTGGAAAATGTTCGAGTAAGTAAACAATATATTCACCTTTTATTTTTATTACAAAAAGTTGTGTTGAGTCTAATTCATACGATCTCCTTCTTTATATAGTTGGACGCGATGCGGGACAAGCTCCTACCAGAGGACCGCCTAATAGCAATCCAAGAGGAATTTGCTGGATTTTTTATCGACGAGGTCATAGGCCCACGCGGAGAATTCTCTCCACGTAGACCCTAAATCATCCATTAATGATCTCCATGTAATCAAATAGACATGCTCTGGACCCAGTTGGGATCCATGTATGCTTGTAAGAGAAATTATATTATATATTGTATCAATGTGTACAAGTACTGGGTAGTAGCGTTCTGTATGTATACGAAAACTTGTTTCTAATGAAAACACAGAATGAAAAATAATTGAACACAAAACATAAAATGAAAAAAAAACACAAAATCCTAAAACCCCATCTCCTGCCGCGGCAGCCAAATGGCCCAAAACGTTGCCGCGGCAGGGAACCTTTAGTCCCGGTTCGTGTTACGAACCGGGACTAAATATCCTCCAGCCTAGTGGGGCTCGCGGGGCCACGTGGTTGGACCTCTAGTCCCGGCTCGTAACAGAACCGGGGCTAATACTTGAACCTTTAGTCCCGCTTTTGCAGTCCTGGGTCGCATTCCGAGACTAAAGGTCCTTACGAATCGGGGCTAATAGGCTGGTTTCTACTAGTGATAGGATTGAAAGATTTGAATCTAATCTAATGAACCGATCCGATCTTTGATCTAGACCGGGTGCCGCGCACCCGAGGAGTAATCTCCCCGGGGGCGGCTCGTTGCGGAAGTGGTGGAAGAACCTAGGATCGGCGCCGTGAGGCTAACCGCTCTGATACCATGTGGAAATTATGAATCCCTAGAATATTGTGAGGGTTTATATAGAGTTACACGGGGTAGGTGGAGACTTGGAGTACAAGATGTAGAGTCATAGTCTATCTCTAGCCTATACGCGTATACATACTCTAACATCCCCCTCAGTGGTGTCTTGAACTTGAGACCTCTTGGCTCTGATACCATGTTGAATTTATGCACTAGCCATCTAAATCAAAAGTCCGAACTGATGGAAAGGGCTAGACGTGTATTATATTCTTAACACTCCCCCTCACGTCTAGGCTATTTTAGTCCTTAGCGTGGGTTCGGTATAGGCCGCAGAATCGTTTTTTTTAATACTGTGTGAGCAGGGTCTTGAACTTGAGACCTCTTGGCTCTGATACCATGTGGAAAAATAATAAATCCATAATATTTTGGTGTGTATTGATTTGACCCTCATGGGGAGTATATATAGACGTACAAACTTGGAGGGCAAGAAGCCTATGACTTGGAGTACAAGATGATCTTTAAAGTCCTAATCTATCTCTAGTTGTGTACGTATCCTAACGCATCTTGCTTCGTTCGTCATGGTTCTTCCATGCTCGGTATGGCTGTGTTGATATACTGCCTACTTAGTTGTGTCTGTTTATCAGGCTTATGGATCTTCGTCCAGAACACTAATAGCCACATATTCACTGAGTACATCACATTTTAGTTTTTAACGATTTCCTTCGGTTCTTATCCCAACATACACTATTATCAGATTAAAAAACATACAAGTTAGTTGCAGCTGCATTTGTATGCACTCACTGACTGTTTGCAATTTTTAAGAGGCCAGGCGTGCTCACTTTGAGCGCCACCACGTGACATAAGGAGCGGAGCGAGTGGAAAAGTAATTTTACTATTTTATTTTGATGATGTAAATTGGTAGCTCAACGGTAGAAGTGCATCAGCGCAAATATTATGTAAAATCCACATTACTGATAGTAGGTTTTGGCCTGCTTATTTCCTTGAAGCAAGCTTTGATTGCCTGACTATGTGAGTAAGGATGGGTTTTGTGCTACTACCTCCGACAACCCATATTAGTTGACTTAGATTTATCTAGATATTCATATCTAGACAAGTTTTAGTCTAGGTACATTTGTATATAGACAATTTTGAGTCAACTAATATGGGCCGGAGCCCGGAGGGAGTAACATATCTTCCTGTTGTGCAAAGTGCTTCTGCTCATAGCTGGTCATGCATGGATATTTATGTGTTTGCGACACCATATAGGATAACATGGGATTTCTACTTTTTTGCACGCGAACAATACTTTGGAGATAGCATCATGGGAATAAGTAGCAGAACTTGATTATGTTGTCCTGTTTCTGAAAGTTTCTTAAATGATTAAGTAGCATGTGAATTTCCATGCCTTTATCAGGTGAAGCAACATATGAGAAACCTCTCAACCTTGGGCTGCTTATATCAAAGAAGTATATGGAATATAGCGATCTTTTTCTCTGTCAAAGGTTTGAGGACGATGGTGTGTATTTGAGACATTAGGTAAATGGGTAGCTAGGCATACGGTCGTCTATCTGAAAGAATAGAAGGGTGATCTATGGGTTGCAGAATCAGGCCTTTGAAAATGAAAAGGTAATATGTAGCTTGTTGTAGTATGAATGGAATATCCGTTGTTCAATTCTAACATGTTTTGACTGTTGTTACTTCGTTTTTTATCTTCACCCTAATCATGTGTATAATTAGTACAATTACTAATGCTTATCACCTGATTATACTGAAAATAGTGAAGAATAATCCAAGTTGCCCTTTTTAGTTCTTATCAGTGCACTCATCCTTTTGGTTTAAATATTGTATCGAGCCAACTTAATATTTTCAGCCTTTACTTGCTAGGTTTACCATTACACCCTGATATACGTTCTAGATACAGCTAAAGTGCCGCGCCGGACTTTTGCAGGAGCATGGCGTTCTAGATTCAGCTAAAGTGCCGCGTGGGACTTTTCCCGGAGCATGGTCGAAAAGCCTTATGGCTACCGTAACATGATAGTTAGCTAGACTGATATTATAGGCGGTGATTATCCACCTCTCCTTGATGTTAATCTTGTCATTCTTCCCTGCCTTTGGAAAGCCTCGATTATTATTATTTTTGCACCTTGACCATGTTGCATATTTAGTTTCAAATATATCATTGTTTAGACATAGTTCTTGCTTCCAACCAAACTATTGTTTTGGGGTCATGTTCACTATCTTCATCATCAGAACGTGTCAAGCTGGATCATTTGTTGTCCTGGTATCAAGGATGTGCAGTGCAGCATGTGTCAAAACGAGCTCCTAGTTTTGTAAGTTGATGATCACGCTTCTAATATTTGTATATATAATATAGTTTCTATTTCTCTGGTTACAAAAATGTAGAAATACATTCGATGACTAATCGAAGCTACATAAGAGGGACAATTAATATTTAGACATTTCCACTGCAGATTTAATATTGAACTAAATCTAAAAAGTTTTAATATTGAACTCACCTAATGCTATGCTATTGTGTAAAATATGACCTACTGATTTAGAGATTCCGATGCTTATTAGTGAGCTTTTGTACTGTTTGTTGATCATTTTCATAGAACATGCTATAAATTATATTCCATAACTTTAGGTTTGGCAAATGGTTTTCAGGCTCAGTTGACTATTTTCTGCCAATTAGAAGAAATCAATGTGCTTCAGGATGAAGTACACTATTAGGGAAAAGCCTATAGAAGATATGTTTATAGGAGGCGCATTCCTCAAACATGTGCCTCCAATAGATATACAAGGCGCATGTCTAAACGGTACGACTCCTATATATTAATACTAAACGCGCATTCTTGAAGGATGTGTCTCCTATATCGCATGTACGGACCAGATCTGGCTGCCACCTTACTTGAGATTTTTTTTTGGAAATGGGCGCTTTATTACTCAAAAGTAAAGTTTACACCAGGCATCTGCATAACTAGGATGCACACAGCCGATCGATCACAAGACGAGAACCAAACATAAGTACGAAAATTACAGTCCGTAAAATAAAATAAAACTGTGTGCACCTAAGGCATTTCAATCCGCAAATCACACTGCCATCCTTGCCGGGAGAAAATATCCCTCGCCGCATCCTCCAAGCGCATACACCCCTCCGCAAACAAGTCACGGAACTCCATACATTGAAGCGGAATCCATGATCGTACGATAGCTGTTGCGCGATAAACCACCTGCAAGGAAGAAGAAACTATGTTATGAAAAATCTTGTCATTTCTACATAGCCAAAGCGACCAAATAATGGCAAATGCTCCCACCCTAAATAAAGTCCCATATTTATCCCGAATCCCATATAACCAATTGCCGAATACATTGGCAACCGATCGCGGAGGAGATAAACCCGAGGCTACTTGGATGATTGACCATATAACACGAGCAAATTTACATTGGAAGCATAAATGCCGTATTGTCTCATGATGATGACAAAATACACATTGTGTACTTCCATGCCAATTCCTCTTAACAAGATTGACCTTAGTAAGAATTACCCTTTTACGAAGGTACCAAGCAAAGATCTTCGTCTTAAGGGGTAACTTCATTTTCCAAATTTTACTATTGGTATTGACAGGAGTATCAAGTTGGATCAAAGCCCTATACATAGAGTCAACCGAAAATTTACCACTCTGAAGTAAATTTCATTTGAACTCATCCACCCCCTCAGACAGATGTACCGTGGACAGTCTTAATACAAGATTGTTCTAAGATTCGAGCCTAGGTCATATGAGGCTTCATCTAAACGACACATTAGGAGGATAAGTTTCCAAAACTTTGGAAAGAGTCTCTCCTTTGTGTCTAACAATGGAGTAGAGAGCTGGATATTGATTCCGGAGGGAAGTTTGGCCAAGCCATTTATCTTCCCAGAATCTAATCTGTGATCCATCCTTAATATTAAACACACCAAATTGGAAGAAATGTTTTTTGGACGCCATAAGTCCCACCCAAAAGTTTGAATCTCCGGGTTTCCAAACCACTTGAGACATTGCCTTAGAGCCTATATATTTCCTCCAAAGAATGGTTTGCCATACACCATCTTGAGTAAGTAGTTTGAACAACCATTTACCGAGAAGTGCGGTGTTTTTGACTTGCAAATCATGTATGCCCAGTCCACCGTATTCTTTTGGTCTGCAAACCTCATTCCATCTGGCAAGTCGATATTTCTTTTTTCACCATCACCTTGCCAAAAGAATCTTGATCGGAAGTAATCCATTTTCTTCAAGACACCTTTTCGTAGTTGAAAAAACGAGATCATATACAGTACCATGTTTGTGAGTACTGAGTTTATGAGAACAAGTCTTCCACCAAGTGATGGTAATTTACCTTGCCAACTGTTAAGACAATTTTGTAATCTTTCCTCAACGATTTTCCATTCAGCAATCGTGAGCCACCGATAATGAATCGGGATTCCCAGATAGTTGATTGGAAATTGGCCCATGCTACAGCCAAAAAGTTCGGCGTATAGATGTGCCTCGTTCCTAGCCTCGCCAAAACAACACAACTCACTCTTATGGAAATTGATTTTCAATCTAGAGAGAAGCTCAAATTTGCAGCTTTCTCTAGATCATGTTCCATAAAAAGGATAGTATCATCAACGTATTGAAGTATAGAAATGCCACCATCAACAAGATGGGGAACTAGTCCTTCAATTTGGCCGGCAGCCTTAGCTCTCTCAATCAGGATAGCCAACATATCAGCTACTATATAAAATAGTATAGGCGACAGCGGATCCCCTTGTCTTAGCCCTTTTTTAGTCTGGAAGTATTTGCCAGTGTTATTATTGACATTGATGGCTACACTAGCCCCAGTCACAAAGGACTGTATGAGATTGCACCACTCCTCTGAAAAGCCTTTCATTCGAAGTGTCTGCTGTAGAAAAGACCAATTAACCTTGTCATAAGCCTTCTCAAAGTCAATTTTGAACAATACACCATTTAGTTTTTTCGAGTGTAGTTCATGAATTGTCTCATGAAGGATTACTACACCGTCTTGGATGTTTCTTCCTTGCATGAAAGTAGTTTGAGAAGGTCGAACAACATGATCAGCTACTGAATTTAGTATAATAGTAGCAACCTTTGTAAAAAAATTGAAACTAATGTTAAGAAGGCAGATTGGTCGATACTGATGTATACGTTCCGCATTATTAACCTTAGGTAGCAAAATTATGTTGGCAAAATTTGGTCTAAACAGTTCTAACTGATCAACGTGTAGAAAAGAAAAGAGAAGCATCAGATCCTCTCTAATGACTTCCCAGAATTCTTGGTAGAACTCTGCTAGAAAGCCATCAGGACCTGGCGCTTTGTTATGTTCCATCTGAAAAACAGCTCCCTTGACCTCCTCCTCAGTATAAGGAGCGGTTAAGAGGTTGTTTTCATCAACAGAAACCTGCGGGATATCCCCTGTTTGAGACTCATCCAACTCGAAAGAGTTTTCTGACGGAGCCCCAAACAAGTCCTTGTAATAACTAGTAATATAAGCCTTTAGCTGCTCCTGGCCCTCAATCATACCTTCATCCTGAATCAGAGAGTGAATAAGTTTCTTCTTATGCTTGCCATTTGTGGCTGCATGGAAGTATCTTGTGTTCGCATCTCCTTCAAGGACAAATTTTGCCTTAGAGCGTTGGTACCATTTGAGTTCCTCCTCGCGAAGAAGTCTGGCAATTTCTGCATTTGATTGACTTTTTAGCTCAATCTCTTGTGCAGATAATAGCCTAACTTCTGCGGAAGCCTCTAAATCGTTAATAATAGATGAAAGGCGTATTTTCTCCTTTTTGAGGATCCCGGCCGTGTGCCTGGCCCAACCACGAAGGAACTTGCGTAAGGCATGCATTTTGCTCTTCCAGCGTTGTATGGGTGTTACAGCACTAACCGGTCTATTCCAAATAGCCTTCACCATATCATGGAACCTATCCCGCTCCATCCATCCAAGTTCAAATTTAAACTTGTGTTTGGATTGGCATAATGGTGTTCCCACCAAAAGAAGTAAAGGAGCGTGATCTGATAAAGCCTCTATACGTACCAAAGCACGAATAGTTACATAGGGAATTTATCCTCCCAATCGGTATCCATAAGCACTCTGTCTAATTTTTCGTATGTTGGCTCCGGAAGACTGTTCGCCCAAGTGAACTATCTCCCCAGCATAATCTCTCTTAAGTCCAAACTATCAATAACAGCGTTGAACATGAAGGGCCAATGCTCATCGTACCGTCCCCGACTTTTCTCATGAGGGAATCTCTGCAAGTTAAAATCACCACCTATGAGGATATGATACGGATTTTCCTTAGCCAGATTAACCAACTCACGCAGAAAATCAGCCTTAAAAACGTCCTGGGTAGCCCCGTATACAGCGAATAGAGACCATGTAAAGTTATCAGCTTTGTTACGGATATGGAGTTTAATAAAAAAATCTCCAGCCGAACTAGCTAAAACTTCCATCGTCTCATTTCTGACGCCTAACAGGATTTCTTCGGATCTACCTCGCGGAGGCCGTGAGACCCACGTAAAGTCTACTCCACCAGAAAGGCGATTGAGTAAGGATTGTGAGAAATCACGTCTACCAGTTTCCGAAATACCCAAAAAATCCAACTTATAATCTCTCACACAATCAGCATAGAACAAATGTTTAGCCAAGTCACGAAGACCTATGCTATTTGAAAACATGCCATTCATTGAGAAACAGTAGGAGATTTGGATACACGGGACCTCTTGCGAGATTTTTGCCTTTTTGATTTCCGACCAGCAGCTTTCAGCTCATATAATGAACCCAGCCCGGTCTCGTCAAAAGCCACCTCCGACACTTCACCAACTAAGTGAGACAAAAAGTTGACCATCTATTGTGGTATGCAACTCCTCCTCCTCAATTGGTAAAGTGTCAAGAATAAAAGAAACTTTAGGAGTAACTGTTAAACGGTCAACCTCCATATGTCTCAGAGCAGAACAAGAAAAATTAACTTCCTTAACAGATCTACCCATACTGATACCAACACTGGCTAACCTATCAACAATAACAGGGGTAGAAAAATTATTGAAAGATTTCGAAGAACTTGAAGTACCCTGAGAATCAAGATTTAATACCGCCTTCCTCCTCATAGCCTTCACCAACGAGTCCTCATCTGTGGTAGAAGCGCCAAGGCCGTCAACGCCATGACGAAGACTCCTCCGTGTCGGCGTGCGAGGGAGAGAACCTGACCCCGCCTGGGACAGGTTCCCCCCAATGGACCGCTCCGCCTGGGCCTCGATGGAGCCACCTTCCGGGAGGGAACCCGACCCCACCTAGGCCAGGTCCTCCCTAGGAGACCACCCCGCCTGGGCGTCACCACACCAGCTAGGGGAGGGCCCGACCCCTCCTGGGCCAGGGCCTCCCCTCTGTCGGTCACGCCATCCACCAAGTCGCCACCAGCCATCGCAGAACCGGCCAGCCCATCATGAGCAAGCCCACTCCCCACCTCATCAGTGACCACCTCCATCAACACCGGACCCTCCACAAAGGGTCACGGAATAGTACGACCCATCATATTAGGCTGGATGCGAGAGGGAGAGGGTGATAAAGCAGCCGAACCCTTCGCCACCCTAATAGCCGCCTGCAACTGAGACGGAGTGACACATGGAGAAGCACTAGCAGAACGGCCACCCCGAAGGGGAGAGTCAAACGGTAGGGCACCAAGAAGCTTCTTTCCACGCCTCGTGACAGGAGAGGCATTGAAAGGAGTCACATCATACACCTGCACAGGAACCTGTCTCGAAAATGAAGGAGCAGAATTCCTAGCCCCCACCAACTGGCCAGTAGGCCCGCCCAATAGAGCAGACATGGACGGCTCAGAAATATCCATAGCATCATCACCCGAGTTACCATTGCCACTGATACATTGCAAATGTATCTATATTTTTTGATGTTCCATGCTTGGTTTTATCCACTTTGTTGTGTTTTGTCCACACTTTGGAGTACTTTTCATATGATTTCTTGGACTAACCTATTAACAAGAGCCACAGTGTCAGCTGCCTGTTTTCTGCTGTTTTTGGTTCCAGGAAAGTCAGAAAATGAATATTCTCAGAATTGGACGGGACAAAAGCCAAAGTGCCAATTTTTCCGGAAGTCATCAGATGCTAGAATACGAGACGAAGAGGGGCCAGAGGCCGGCCACACCACCTGGCCACGCGGCCAGGCTTGGCCCACGCCAGGGGGTGGTGTGGTGGCCCCTGGCACCCCCTCGGCCTCCCCTTCCGCCTATAAGATGCCCTCGGGACGAAAACCCTAAGGACCCGATCAAAAATCCACGAAAGAGTCTGTAGCCACTGTCATCTCCATCCCTAGATCGGGAGGGATCTGAAGCTCTTCCCGGCACCCTGTCGGAGAGGGGAATTCACCCTGGAGGCCTTCTTCATCACCATGCAAGCCTCTCGTGTGATGCGTGAGTAGTTCATCCTTGGACTACGGATCCATGTAGTAGCTAGATGGCTGGTTCTCCTCCTTTGTGCTTTCATGTTTAGATCTTGTGAGCTCTGTTCATGATCAAGATCATCTATTTGTAATTCTGCATGTTGTGTTTGCGGGGATCCGATGTATATTGAGATGCTATTTTAGATTGATTATTGATTCTATCATGTCTTTGTTATTTGTGATCTTGCATGCTTTCCGTTGTTAGTGGCTATCTTGGCCAAGTAGATGCTAGCAACTCCAAGAGTTAGTATTTATGCTCGATAGTGGGTTCATGCCTCTGGTAATCTTGGGAAGTGACAAAAATCTCTAAGGTACTAGATGTGCTGTTGCTACTAGGGAGAAAACAACAATCCTTTGTTCATAGAACAATCGTATTGTTTACTTTACACGCAGTCCGTAAAGCAATAATCTGTTGCTTGCAACTTAATACTGGAGGGGGTTCGGATGATAACCTGAAGGTGGATTATTAGTCATAGATGCAGTTGGATGGCGGTCTATGTATAATGTTGTAATGCCCAATCAAGTTCCAAAGGAGTCAAGATGATTAGTATATGCATGTATTGCTTTCTCGATGTTTGTCAATTACCCCGCTGTAATTTGTTCACCCAGCATGTTATCTATCTAAGGACAGCCACCTCTAGTGAACTATGGATCCCGGTCCTTTTCTTTACATACAATCTACAAACTTTTACTGCTTTGTGTTTACTTTCTGCAAACTTTTACTTCTTTCCATTCGATATGTTTAATCCTTTGTTTTCCGCAAAATACAGTGAGATTGACAACCTCATCGCAAGTTGGGGACAAAGTTCTGTGGTTGTGTTGTGCAGGTCTCCACATTGCTACTAGCACCAGTAGTGCGCCCTGCCAAGGCTCAGCTAACAACACCTTTGGGGTGTTTCCTTGCTCCTACTGGTTCGATTAAACCTTGGTTTCATAACTGAGGGAAACTTGTTGCTGTGCTCATCATACCTTCCTCTTGGGGTACCCAACGAGCTCTACATCAACACCGCACCAACACTTTTCTAGGCGCCATATACAGAGCCATCAACTACCGGCACTTTACTAGTTTGCTTTCTTATTTGAAAACCCCAAAAAAATGACTACTCTTGAAAACACTAAGTTGTGTGACTTCACTAGCACCAACAACAATGATTTTATGAGCACACCTATATCTCCACTTGTGCCGGAAAATACTTTCTTTGAGATAAAACCTGCTTTGCTCAATCTTGTTATGAGAGAACAATTTTCTGGTATTGGTAATGAAGATGTTGCTTCGCATCTAAATAACTTTGTTGAACTTTGTGAGATGCTAAAGCATAGGGATGTAGATGGTAATATTATTAAGCTGAAATTATTTCCTTTCTCTTTGAGAGGAAAAGCTAAAGAATGGTTGAATTCCTTAACTAGGAATAGTATTGATTCTTGGACTAAATGCAAAGATGCTTTCATTGGAAAATACTATCCTCATGCTAAGATTATATCTATGAGAAGTGAAATAATGAAGTTTAAACAACTTGATAATGAGCATGTTGCTCAAGCTTGGGAAAGAATGAAATCTTTGGTAAAAAATTGTCCCACTCATGGACTGACTGCTTGGATGATCATCCAAACTTTTTATGCAGGATTGAACTATTCTTCAAGGAACCTATTGGACTCTGTTGTTGGAGGTACCTTTATGACCATCACTTTGGGTGCTACAACAAAACTTCTGGACAATATGATGGTTAATTATTCTGAATGGCATACTAAGAGAGCTCCACAAGGTAGGAAGGTAAATTCTGTCGAGGAAACTTCCTCCTTGAGTGATAAGATTGATATTATTATGTTGATGCTTGTTAATGGGAAAGCCCATATTGATCCATATAATGTTGCTTTAGCTTCTTTGGTTTCTCAAGAAGAGCAAGTTGATGTGAACTTCATAAGAAATAACAACTTTGGCAATAATGCTTATAGAAGTAATTTTGGTAACAACAATTATAAGCCATATCCTCCCAACAATGGTAATACTTATGGAAATTCTTACAACAATAATAGGAGTGCTCCCTCTGAACTTGAAGTTATGCTTAAAGAGTTTATTAGTAAACAAACCGCTTTCAATAAAAATATTGAGGAAAAACTCTCTAATGCTGAAAGAAATATAGCATCTTTGGCTGAAGCTCAATCTTCTTTGAAAAAAATGGCTGCTAAACCTGAAACTAATGATAATCCCTTTGCAGCTACTAATGCTATACAAGTAAGAATTGATGAAAATGTTAGACTATTAGCTGAATTACATGCTAAGTGGGAAATAGAAAATGAAATTGCTAGAAACATTAGTGTTTCTATTATCACCACCACTAGTGTTGAGGCTAGTAATAGTTCTACTACTCTAGATGATAAATTTGATTTTGATCTTGATGGTTGCAATATCTCTGAAGTTATTAAGTTCCTAAAAAATCTTGCTAAAATTCCTAATGCTAGTGCTATGAACATGGCTTTTACAAAACACATTACTGATGCTCTCATAAAGATTAAAGAAGAAAAGATGAAACATAAAGCTTCTATTCCTATTAAACAAGAAGATGGTTGGGAACCCACATTAATATGAAAGTGAATGACTTTGATTTTAAAGCTTTATGTGATCTTGATAGTAGTGTTTCTATTATGCCTAGAAGGATTTATGATATGCTTGATTTGCCTCCACTTGAAGATTTTTATTTTAATGTCCCACTTGATGATAATGCTAAAGAGAAACTCATGGGGAGTCATAATGATGTTCTTATTATGGTTAACAATTCCTATGTCCCTGTTGATTTCTATGTTTTGGATGTTGAATGCAATGTTTCTTGTCCTATTACTTTGGGAAGACCTTTTCTTAGAACTGTTGGTGCCCTCATTGATATGAAAGAAGGCACCATTAAATATCAACTCCCACTCAAGAAAGGTATAGAACACTTCCCTAAAAAGAGAGAAAAGATTTCTTTTGCTTCTCCTATGAAAACAAAATTTGGTCTTAATGCTTCTTCATTTGAGAACACTTGATTCTTTCTTGCTTCTTATGCCTAACTTAAAGGCGTTAAAGAAAAGTACTTATTGGGAGATAACCCAAAAGTTCTAGATGAGTATTGGAAGTTATTACCTCTGTAATAATCTCTCCTTATCCTTTTTATTTGCTTTTTGTGCCAAGAGTAACCTCTAATGAGAGTGAAGTAATGATTGGGAAATTTGTTGTCCCGAAACAGATTTCTGTGCTTCACCATAAAAATTCGTGTAAAATCTCTGAACGTCTTTTTGAGGCGTGAATTGTTGTGCTTCTTCCCTATCTAAATTTCATTAGTTCAACACTTTTTGATTTGAGAAACAGAAGGTCTTTGAAAAAATTCGTCTTTACCTTCTCGTCTGTTTTGACAGATTTCTGCCATTTTCTGCATTTGCTTCTTGTTGGTTCCTTTTGAGTTTTTTTTGGGAATTGAGCTTTTTGAGGGAAGTGCTATAGTAGCTAGTGTTCTAATGGAAGTTTATTTGGTGTTAGAACTGAACCTTAAGACTTATTTATCTTGAATGCACTAATGTTGCTAATAAAGATTGTGTGAAGTTTTGTATGAAGGAAAAATTTCAGGTGTATGGAAGGAATGAGTAATGAGATGAAGGATGGACTAAAGCTCAAGCTTGGGGATGCCATGCGTGTCACCCCAAGAAATATCCAAGAAGTACAAGCATCAAAGCTTGGGGATGCCCAAGGCATCCCCTTCTTCATCAATAAAAATCCCAGGTTTCTTCCAAACGCTTCATTTTTATTGTTTCATGCACAGTTGTGTTGTTCTTGGAGCGTCTTCTTTTTCGTTTTTGTTTTGGTTTTTAGTTTGCTTTGGTTTGCTTAGTTTGCTGAATAAATTGGTTGGACCCCCTCTTTCATACATTGGTTTGCAAATAGTTTGGTTTGGTTTGGAAAAGGGTAGGAAAGTTCATGCTTATGTGGTAAAAAGAGCTCGTTTTTGACTGTGGCCTATGCTTTGTCATGCCATGCTTGATATTGTTTTGGATTTATGCTTAGTATTCTTTGCTATAGCATGACTTGTTATAAACAATTGAGATTGCTTAATGTGCCTTGGATGAATCATGCATTGTTTTAGCATATTAAAGCATAGTATAGTGGTATTCTCCTTTGATGCTTTATTTGGGTTGACTTGGCGCATGCTCACACCATGTTATGACTATCTCAAGTCACCATAGCCTTTATGATCCTTTAGTTTTCAACTTGCAGTATCACTTTATGCTTTGATCAATGATGTTTTGTCGCTCTGCATGATTATGGCCATTATTGCTCTCTTAGTTTGTCGCTCCCAATCTTTTGCTAGCCTCTACAACAAAGTATGAGTTCCACTCATGCATCCAATTCCCTAAACCAAGTTATTCCAAAGAGTCCACCATACCTAACTACTAGCTTATGCTATTCCAAGTATATTCATGCTTTTGTTTACCTTCCAAATTAAACTTCTTATGAGAAAACTAGTGATTAAAGCTCTCACGAACTTGATGGCACACTTTACTTTTCTTGTCCTTAATAAACTTGAACCATCGTGTCTTCTATGTTGTATATGCTTGCACTTATTTGTTGGGAATTAGCAGAACCATGCTTTCATGGGGAACGCTTTCAACATTGCACTTGGTACTTGTACCTAGTTGATATCATGCTCTTTTGTATATGGATGTCGTCGGTGTGAAATGAAAGGGGAGCTTGTAAGTCCATGGAGTTATGGATATGTGTTAGAGAAACGCCTGGGCCGCTGGTCTAATCCATGCTGACATGATAGAAACCTACAGCGTAACCATAATGAGCTGTCTATGAAGCATTCTTCTTATAAAAAAAGAGTCCTATATTGAGAAAAAAAAGAGAAAAGAGAAAAAAAATAGATTATGAAAAGAGGAAAGAGAGAAAAAAGCACCATATTCCCATGGTAAATAAGAAGATTGCTGAGATGCTCGTTGTCTACTTGCCTTGTAATTTTGATATGGGGATTCTTCCGTATCATCGGGCAAGGGGTACCCCGTTGGCGGTTCTCTATGATACACATGTACTTACAATGACAAGAACTTACCGGTGACTAAAGTTGAGTAGCATGGGGAGAGGCCCTCGTATACAAGGGACATGAGATTTCTGACTTATACTTCGTCAAGCATGTACACCATAGTTAGTTCACTTTAACCTTAATCACTTCAAGATGCTTATGATAGGGGCAATGAGAGCTGAAAGCTATAAGTACCATAATTTTTGGAAGCTCTTTATGAGACTTGAATCCCTACTTCCTTTTATAAAAAGGCCTTTCTTCCACCATTATATTGAGTCTCCACCTTCTACCTTTATGCACCTACTTTGAGAGCATAGTGGCCATTCTTAGTTCTGTGTGCATTGTCCCAAGACTAGTTGATTGATGCATACTTTGATATTGCTTGTTTTAAACTTTTGTATCTAGTCACTCTTATGAACTTTGAAGGTGTCCTATGCATTTATATTTGCTACTCTATTGAGGGAAAAGCTGAATACTATTATGCTATGTTTTCTATATGTGAAACAAACAAACGTCTTGCAAAGCATTGTTATTCATGAATCTTTTGTTTGTGCCTTTTCATGTTGCATCATAGTTTCTTTGTCTTATTGCTAGAACTTTGTCTTTCATGTTATGATTGAAGTACTATGATCCCAACTTTGAATGTTTTACAAATACTTTGATCAACTCTTTGATGGTGCATGTCACCTCAAAAATTATTCTTTCTTTTTATCACTTACCTACTCGAGGACGAGCAGGAGTTAAGCTTGGGGATGTTGATACATTGCAAATGTATCTATAATTTTTGATGTTCCATGCTTGGTTTTATCCACTTTCTTGTGTTTTGTCCACACTTTGGAGTACTTTTCATATGATTTCTTGGACTAACCTATTAACAAGAGCCACAGTGCCAGCTGCCTATTTTCTGCTGTTTTTGGTTCGAGGAAAGTCAGAAATGAATATTCTCGGAATTGGACGAGACAAAAGCCAAAGTGCCTATTTTTCCGGAAGTCATCAGATGCCAGAATACGAGACGGAGAGGGGCCAGAGGCCGGCCACACCACCTGGCCGCGCGACCAGGCTTGGCCCGCGCCAAGGGGTGGTGTGCTGGCCCCTGGCACCCCCTCGGCCTCCCCTTCCGCCTATAATATTCCCTCGGGATGAAAACCCTAAGGACCCGATCAAAAATCCACGAAAGAGCCTGTAGCCGCCGTCATCTCCATCCCTAGATCGGGAGGGATCTGAAGCTCTTCCCGGCACCCTGCCAGAGAGGGGAATTCACCCTAGAGGCCTTCTTCATCACCATGCAAGCCTCCGGTGTGATGCGTGAGTAGTTCATCCTTACACTACGGATCCATGTAGTAGCTAGATGGCTGGTTCTCCTCCTTTTGTGCTTTCATGTTTAGATCTTGTGAGCTCCGTTCATGTTCAAGATCATCTATTTGTAATTCTGCATGTTGTGTTTGCGGGGATCCGATGGATATTGAGATGCTATTTCAGATTGATTATTGATTCTATCATGTCTTTGTTATTTGTGATCTTGCATGCTTTCCGTTGTTAGTAGCTATCTTGGCCAAGTAGATGCTAGCAACTCCAAGAGTTAGTATTTATGCTCGATGGTGGGTTCATGCCTCTGGTAATCTGGGGAAGTGACAAAAATCTCTAAGGTACTAGATTTAATGTTGCTACTAGGGAGAAAACAACAATCCTTTGTTCATAGAACAATCGTATTGTTTACTTTACACGCAGTTCGTAAAGCAATAATTTGTTGCTTGCAACATAATACTGGAGGGGGTTCGGATGATAACCTGAAGGTGACTTATTAGTCATAGATGCAGTTGGATGGCGGTCTATGTGTAATGTTGTAATGCCCAATCAAGTTCCAAAGGAGTCAAGGTGATTAGTATATGCATGTATTGCTTTCTCGATGTTTGTCAATTGCTCCGCTGTAATTTGTTTACCCAACATGTTATCTATCTAAGGAGAGCCACCTCTAGTGAACTATGGATCCCGGTCCTTTTCTTTACATACAATCTACAAAATTTTACTTCTTTGTGTTTACTTTCTGCAAACTTTTACTTCTTTCCATTCGATACGTTTAATCCTTTGTTTTCCGCAAAACACGGTGAGATTGACAACCTCATCGCAAGTTGGGGCAAAGTTCTGTGGTTGTGTTGTGAAGGTCTCCATGTTGCTACTAGCACCGGTAGTGCGCCCTGCCAAGGCTCAGCTAGCAACACCTTTGGGGTGTTTCCTTGCTCCTACTGGTTCGATTAAACCTTGGTTTTATAACTGAGGGAAACTTGCCGTTGTGCTCATCATACCTTCCTCTTGGGGTTCCCAACGAGCTCTACATCAACACCGCACCAGCACTTTTCTGGGTGCCATACACAGAGCCATCAGCCACCAGCATCAGGATCATCCTTATTCTGGTTCCACAGATATGGTGAGAAGTCAGGATCAGGCACATAACTATCAGGGTCAATTCTGAAGTGAAGCTCATATCCTTTTAACTTAACCACAGCGTCAGAGGTGAGATAAAAACCCAGAGCATCCTGCTTCTTATTGAACACAGTAATATCAAACATGCCAACCACGATGCGAATAACGCCCCTCTGCCTCAGGGAAAGCAAGTCCACATCAATAGTTGTGCCCATCAGGGATCCTACCACCCACAAACCAAGGAAAGTACGTAAGGAATGCGGCACCCCCTCCACATGCAATCAGACCTGATGCAAATCACACTTATGTGGCACCTCTTGAATCTTGTAAGCGGACATGGATAGCTGAGTTTTGCTCATAGGAATAGAGAACTGACTACCATCCACCCTGTCAAGGTCAGCAAAGGAAGGAAAGTTGACCAGGAACTCATTCTCTCTGTGCGGGAGAGCCTCCCACTTCCAATGAGCCCGAACCTGGAACCTCCTAGCAATCTACTTCACAATCACATTCGCAGAGACCACCTCACCAGAAACCTGAACCAAAGAAATAGGGGTCTTGCAAGCCCCCAAATCCTCACGAACCACACTATCTGGAATCTGAGCAAAAAGTGCCTTGTCATGACCAATGCCTGCCATATAAGCAGTGTGCCAAGACTGCTTGAGCACCAGACATCTCAGCGTAGGGTGAGACGAGACATCACAAACATAGCAATAATGAGACACCTTGCAATCCTTAGATGCATGGGAATCTACAACACACTTCCAACAGCGCACAACCTTCTTGTTTTTCTTTGTCGCCGGCACACCCGGCCCCTCAGTACTTGCTTCCACTGCACCTGACATGGCCTCATACTGCTGGCCCTGAACATCGGCTGAGAAGTGAGACTGATCCACATAAGACGGCTACGCATAGGACTGCTGAACCGCAACCTGTTGTTGCCCCAACATCTGCGTAGGATGCGCCTGCTGTGCCGAGAGCTGTCCCGCAAGCAGTTTTGGATTGCCTTGCGCTATCTTTTTCTTCTTCTTCCGCTTGGGAGCCACCGCCCCAGCCGCACCAACATCCGGGGCAAACTGCTGTTGTCCAGATGGCTGCCCGGGTTGCACGGGTGGAGCAGCGAACGCACCAGCCAGTCCGCCCCTAGGCAAGGATGGAACCCCGCCGAAGTGCAGAGGAGCTCCCCGGTAAGGCGGCTGCAACGGCAAGAGCTGGGCCGCCATTTACGTGGCAGGCGGCGGGAACTGAACCCCAGGAGGGAACCCCGGAGGAGCTCCATATGGTGGCGGAGCACCGGCAGGAGATGGCCCCCGCACGTTCGCGGTAGGACCCACGTGCGGTCCATGCGGCATAGTTGTAGGGGCCCCCAAAGGGCGAGTCGGCGGAGCAGCGGCTGCTACAGCGCCACGCGCATGCGGAGGAGCGGTCGGCATCGGGCCATGAGGCGGCTACGACCCGGGTTGGCCGCGAGAGGGGAGGGACCCTTGTCCGTTCCCAGCCATGGCCGGGGAGGGTGAGCGCAGGACCTCCGCAAAGGATCGGCCGGGGGATAGGGCGATCGCAGGAGAGCCGGGAGTACAGACGGAGTCGCTGGCGGTGAAACGAGACGAGGCGAGGGAGCCCTAGACCACGCGGACCTAGGACGGTGCATGATCGTCGTCCAGGAGTACGACTTCGAGACCCGCACGGTCGGTCTTGTAAGTAGGGCGGGCCTAGCCTCCACGATCGACTCATCCACGTCATCCGGACTGGCCGCTGAAGCCACGGCAGCACGCGTAGTCCCCGGGAGAGCGCGATCGATCACCGCCAGGATCTGTCGGCCAACAAGCGGTGGCGCCAACACTCTTCGCGGTGGGAGCGGACCCCGCCATGGCTTCACCCACACCCCACTCCTCCGAAGGATCGGAGACGCTGACCACGTCCTCTCCAAAGCCACCACCGGCGACTTCCCAGACGGCGAAGGAGATTGCACCGACATCCTTTCCCAAAAACGCGACTCCACCGTGGGGAATCCGATCTCCTCCCAAAATTGCTGCTTCAGCTCCTCGTCGGACTTCCGGCGCCGGCGTGAAACGGTGGTCCACCCAAGCCGACCTTCTTCATCCTCGAGGTCCTCGAGCGCTACCCGAGCCGCCAAGGAATCATCCCCCTCCGAGCCATCATCGGATCCGAGGCACTGAAACCGAGATCCAGACCCCCCGGCCCCCGACGCCGTCGAGGGGAAAGAGACCGACGAGAGCTGGCCTGGGGCCATCGTAAGCCGCCGTCTCCCCATTCCGCCCTAGTCGTGGCCGATAGACGTCGTCCTAAATGGTGTGCCCTTATTTGCTTCCTCGATGCATGTAATATGAGTCGTCGATGAATGTAATACTTGAGATGCATCTTCTCCATATGCGCCTCGAGTAGTTCAACTACTTGAGGCGCATATGAAACATGTGCGCCTTGAGTAAGGTGGGTGGGCCCAGTTGTAGTAGGTGCCACAATATAGAAGGCGCACCACCAGATATGCGCCTCCAGTATTTTGGAATATTGGAGGCGCATCACTGTTACATGTGCCTCGAGTAAGTGAGGTGGGCCTGGTGGTGGTTGGTGCCACAATATAGGAGGCGCCGGAGACCGTTTAGCAATTTCTTAGATTCTCAAAATTCGAAAAGGAAAAAAGATATGGCAAAAAGAAGATTTTGTCCTGCGGAAAAAAAATTGAGCAAACTTATAGGAGGCGCATCCTATTGCGGTGCGCCTCGGATAAGCGTGGCTAGACACTACAAATCCAAGTCTCCCCTCCCATTCTTCTCTTCTCCTCCTCTCATTCCATTATCCTTCTCCTTCTATCCTCCTCCTCACCTTCTCCTTCTCCTCTTCTTCATCTTCACCTTCTCCTCTGCTTCAACTTCCCCTTCTCATTCTCCTCTTCTTCACCTTCACCTTCTCCTTCCCTTCTCCTCTTCTCCTCCAGACGCCACCTCCTCCTCCTCCTCCGGCAACCATTCCGGCCTCCACATCCTCCTCCGGCCGCCACCTCCTCCTCCTCGGCCCGACTCCTCCAGCTCGAGAACTGCGCCTCCTATAACTTATATATGCGAGGCGCATATGGTATATATGTGCCTCGTATATTATACGAGGCGCATATAGATAGATATGCGCCTCGTATATCCAGGGTATACAAGGCGCATAGCCTCGAGTATGTATGAAAGATGCGCCTCGAGTATGTCTGAATGATGCGCCTCGAATAGCATATTCGAATTTCAAATTTATCTGTGGCGCCGCCGCCATCGCCGTCAAAATGCAAAAAGCACCTCGTTTTGAATTGCAAAAGCAATCGAGTCCACACATTGCCGCCGTCGTGTCGCCTCACCGGAGCATGGTGGTCGTGGCCGCGGCCACAACCTACCACCACGGGGAGGTGCGGGAGTCCGTGACCACGCAGTTCTCGAGCTGGAGGAGTCGGGCCGAGGAGGAGGAGGTGGCGGCCGGAGGAGGATGTGGAGGCCGGAATGGTTGCCGGAGGAGGAGGAGGAGGTGGCGTCTGGAGGAGAAGAGGAGAAGGGAAGGAGAAGGTGAAGGTGAAGAAGAGGAGAATGAGAAGGGGAAGTTGAAGCAGAGGAGAAGGTGAAGATGAAGAAGAGGAGAAGGAGAAGGTGAGGAGGAGGATAAAAAATACTAGCAACGCGGCGCTCGAGTCGCATCTCATATTCACCTGTAATAGGTTTTGAGATGCGACTCGAGTAAGCTTTTTCCTAGTAGTGGTACACGAGCCAGGACATTTTCTCTCTAATGTTGGTACCATGTAGCTATCACCTTCCATTGTTGTTATGCTATCATCTACTTACACATTGTATTAGTTAGAAAGTTTCTGGTACACGTATACATTTTTTGTACAATTCGGTGATGCACGGGCTCTCTAGCGCGTACACATAACTGGACTTGAGGTGCCTCACTGGAGAGAACACCTCGGCCACCCATGGATCCTGTACTGCGGCGCAAGCCAGTATGTGGACAAACGTGCCTCTGGTAGGGCAGAAAATATGTCCCAATTTGCTTTTTACCTATGTTGTTTTTCTGATAATCCTTTCTTCTGTTTAGGGAAACTTGTGAGTGTTCTGCTGGAGTGAAGTATCTAATGCAAGGCCAAGCACTCGTTAGATTTGGCTTTGGACTATTTTGTTTGTGAAGTTTGTGACTTCCAAGGCTTGGATTATTGTGCATGCACTATGACCTCCATATTTTTCCAGATGGAGCTTTCGCGAACCACTGTGCCTTGCAGCCATGCAGGACGAGTTCGACGCCCTCCAGCGCAACTAGACATGGCATCTCGTTCCTCAACCGCGCCATGCTAACATCATCACCAGCAAGTGGGTCTTCTAGAACAAGTTCCATCCGGATGGCACCCTCGATCGGCACAAGGCGCGATGGGTCGTTCGCGGCTTTCGTCAGCATGCTGGTGTTGACTTCGCTGAGACCTTCGCCCCCCGTGGTCAAGCCCGGCACCATCCGCACCGTGCTCTAGCTCGCCGTGTCTCGTGGATGGCCTGTTCACCAGATGGAAGTCTCCAACACCTTCCTTCATGGTCATCTTGAGGAGCAAGTGTTCTGCTAGCAACCCACCGGCTTCGTCGACTCAGCTCATCCGGATCATGTATGCCTGCTTTCGCGCTCATTATACGGGCTCAAGCAAGCACCTCGCGCATGGTACCAGCGCATCGCAGCGTTTCTTCACCAACTCGGCTTCCGCTCCACACGCTCCTATGCCTCGCTGGTCGTCTACCATATGGGAGACGCCACGGCGTACCTGCTGCTCTACGTTGACGACATCATCCTGACAGCCAGCACCTCTGCACTCTTGCAGCAGCTCACCGACCGCCTTCGTGCTGAGTTTGCGCTCAAGGACTTGGGGCCTCTACACTACTTCCTCGGCATCGTGGTTGTGCGCCGACCGGATGGCTTCTTTCTTCATCAGAAGAAGTATGCTCACGAGCTACTCGACCGTGCTGGGATGCTTAACTGCAGCCCCGTCTCCACGCCTGTCGACACGAAGGCCGGGCTCTCTGCCACGGATGGCTCTCCTGCGCCGGACGCCTCGCTCTACCGGTCAATTGTTGGTGCGCTTCAGTACCTCACCCTCACCAAACCGGAGCTCCAGTATGCTGTTGAGCAGGTGTGTCTTCGCATGCATGCTCCCCGTGATGCTCATTGGACTTCAGTCAAGCAGATTCTCCGCTACATCCGAGGCACTCTGGATCTTGGTCTCTCGCTGCTTGCTTCTGCGGATACAGACATCACCGCCTATTCGGACGCGGACTGGGTCGGCTGCCCCGACACGCGGCGCTCCACTTCGGGGTACTGCGTCTACCTTGGACCCTCGCTCATCTCATGGTCGTCCAAGCGGCAGCCCACGGTCTCTCGCTCTAGCGCCGAGGCGGAGTATCGGGCTATTGCTAATGTTGTCGTTGAGTGCTCTTGGCTTCGACAGCTACTTGAGGAGCTCTCATGTCCTGTCGACAAGGCCACCGTGGTCTACTGCGATAACGCCTCCGCCGTGTATCTCTCCGCCAACCCCGTCCACATCGCCGGACGAAGCATATCGAGCTCAACATTCACTTTGTTCGCGAACAGGTTACTCTTGGTCGCATACGTGTATTACACGTACCCACCTCACAGCAGCTCGCAGATATCATGACCAAAGGATTGCCTACAGCGTCTTTCGAGGAGTTTCGATCCAGCTTTTGCGTCCGCTCGGCTGACGCTTCAACTGGGTGGGGGGTGGGGGGGTGAGTAGATATTTGTGTATAGTACATTACCGATTAGACCCCTCCTCTATTTTATGTCTGAGGATATGGAGTCCTCCTATTGTACTTATACATACGTGCGGTTCGCACCACAATAATACAACGCGTGTTACAAATCCTCTACTGTCTGTCTGAAGGCACCTCAAAATACTACAGATTCCAACCGGCCAGCCTGAGCCAAGCGGCTCGTGATAAATCTAACACGGTACTGCAAGATTCGTTGTCTTTTGTTCCAGCGTTGTATACTTTTAAAATATACTTTCCAAATCGTAGTTTAGATCTTCTAAAACGCCGTGTAGCAGCGTTCACACACATAAGGAAGCTCCAAAGTCCAAAAGGTGGCGACACACTCCACAGGTGTGCACGTTGTTATGGGAAACAGTATAGTAGAGTAGTGTACTACTACTAAACTCCAAGATCCATAATTTCCGCCGGTGTGTACCTCAAAGTTAATGACCGCTGTCTTATTATTAAAGCCTTATATCACCAGTTCAGCTTTTCCAAAGTTACTACAGTTTGAATGTGCACGCATGACCTAAAGTCTAAAAAGGCCACCGCCCTGCTTATATTGAAAGCAACACCGCATGATCTAAAAGTCGAGTCATTTTTGCCGGAAAAGTGCACCTCCAGCGGCGCCGATTTGGTTTGTATGAGTTGGCCGGAGCATAGGAAATCGGAGTTGTTAGCACAAATAAAACTAACACATTGATAGATAAATTTCCCGAATGATATCGGTCGACGTCCCAATCGCAAAAATCTACCGCATCGGAACCGAATTTTCGCAAAATGAACTGATTGCACGTTGATCACGAATTGACACCGTTCCTGACAGTTGTGGCCTATTTGTCATGGCCAAATTGATGGTGTGGCGTGGGACCCACCTGTCAGCCCAATTAAACAAATAAATTTCTTTTTTTCCAATATCTCTCCCGGCCCGTTTACTCCTCTGCTGAGGTGGATGTGGCCACACCTGTCAGACTCCCATCTCTTTTATTCTTCCTCTCTCTCTCTCTCTCTCTACCACCGGAGGTAGCTACCCGATGGTGAAGCCCCAGGGCCTCTCTACCCCAATCCTAGCTCCTGATCCTGCTGCACCCTACGTCCATCGTCCTTCTCACTGGCGAGCACCACCAAGCCGTTGCCCGCTGCCTCATCACCGATTTTCCAAATCACTGGCGCTCCACGCCAAGGCCGCCTGGGACTTGGCGCTCGGCCATGTTACGATAGAGGGAGCGGGGCTAGGTGGCCTTGTGCTTGGCTAGGCACAACGGCAGGCACAACGCGGCGGAGGAGGCCAGCCAGGCCCTCGATCGGACATGGCGTGGCAGCAGACGGGGGCGGGGTAAGAAAGAGAGGGGGCGGTAGGATGGTAGAGGAGGCTCGCCGGAGTGCGGCGGCAGACAGGCAAGAGAGGGGAGGGTAGGCGGGCGGCAACGGTGGCAGTTGGGGTGCTGCACGGACGGGGATATGGATCAACAACATCCCACTTTTTTCTTTTTTATAATATATTTTGATTTTTAATTGGGCTGATAGGTGAGGCCCAGTCCACTTCATCAACTTTGCCTCTTACGGGTGGGTCCCTCTGTTCAATTCGTGATCAATATGCAATCAGTGCATTTTGCGAAAACTTGGTTACGATGTGATAGTTTTTTACGATTGGGACTCTGATCGATACCATTGGGGAGGTCAATGTGGTAGTTTTATGCTAAAAATTGCTGACAACTCCGTGAGTGTGGGTTTGCTACATATATCCCCCGAGTATAGCCCCGGCGAGTCCCTTACCCTTTTCGAGGCTTAGGACGGCTCTGCTTCCCAGCTCCCAGTTTCTCCAATCTTCCCACTAGCTCCGCTCTGTCAAGTATGGCTGAGGTGTTGTTCGCTGCTGCTTCCACGGGGGTGGTAAAGTCTCTTGCCGGCAAGCTCGCCAAGCTGCTCGGCGACGAGTACAATCTGCTCACGGAGGTCCGCAGCGACGTTGAATTCCTCCAGCGTGACCTTCTCGGCATGGATGCAATGCTGAGAGGGCTTCCAGCCCGGGGGAAACTCGGCGCCGCCACAAACCAGTGGAGGACCAAGTGGCAAGAGATGGCCTATCATATCGAGGACGGCATCGATGATTTCATGCAGCAGTTGGGCTGTGCTGGTGACAAAGATGGGTTCATGCGTGATGTCGCAAAACAGCTCAATCTGAAGGTGCGCCATCAGATCTCCAGGCAGATCCAAGAACTCAAGGCTCTGGTTGCGGAGGAGGGTGCTCGTGACAAGCAGTTCAACATGCGGCTGCTGCCCGAATTGGCTGGCATGTCCATGGACGAACAGTATATCTCCGTCCAGAAGATTGATCCACGGGTGATGGCGCTGTATGCAGATGCAGACCATCAACTTGTGGGCATGGATGGCCCGGTGGATGAGATCCTTGAGTTGCTGACCCTCGGGGGAGGCGACTCGGCAGCACAGCAGCTTCAGATTGTGTCCATCATCGGTCCTGGAGGCCTTGGCAAGACCACACTTGCCAACCAGGTGCACCGCAAAATAAAAGGCCAATTTGATTACACGGTCCTCGTGTCCGTGTCTGAAAGACCAAACATGAAGGAGATTTTGAGGAAGATCCTTCCGCCAGGGGTGTCTCGGGGTGACAGTTCGGAGGTGTGCCAACTCGCCGCCGATGCCAGAAAATATCTCGAAGACAAAAGGTAAAACTAAAGATCCATGTTCTAATAAGTTCTAGATCTAAGGTATGCCCATAGGGGTCTAAATTCACTCTTTTCACAATGCTAAAACATCTTATATTTTAAAACGGAGGGAGTATATTGCATATTTCTATCCACAATGGTGTTTTATTTTTTTCATATGTTATTACTAGCGGAACTGGCTCTAGAGTTCCAGTTCTTCAATTCCTACATGTTAAAATAATTAAAAATTGTGAAACAAAATCATAAAAGTAACTAATGATCTGCAAATTCTCAATTTGAAATGTTTGGTTGTCTGAGCTACACAAAAAATGACAAAGTTTAAGTTTTTCTTGAGATTTGAAATCACTAGACTCAGATCTACGGTTTTATCATTTCTGTGTAGCTTAAAATATACATTATTTATAATCAATATTTTGCACTTTTTTTGGTATACATCACTGGCTACATACCGATTTGTTTTCAGAATTTTTTGGAACTTCGAAATATGATTTTCCTCCTTTTTTTAGAAAACATGATCATTGGTGCCATGTGCACCAAATCTCCACTCAACATAGATTTAGATTCATATTTATACTTACCAACTTTGAACGATTTTTTTCATAATATGTGTCTTATTATTTGAAGACTTTTAATCATTACACACGGTCTCTTGACATAATTAGGATGTTCATAGCCGCTCAAGTCCAAACTAAAAGAAAAAAGGCACAATACAATTAGCCATCGAGAAACTATAAAATGCCTAAGGTGGTGGAGGACCAATTCATAGATCATGCCGCTTCCCTCGCCGTGTCGTCCAACCGCGTAGACACCTCGGTAAACAGATTTTGATGCTCCACTAGCAATAGAGATGGCCATAAACGAAGTAAACTGGTACGTGCATAAGAAAATCATTATCATTAAAAACTTTATTATTTCTACATAGCCATAGCGACCAAATAACTGCAAGCGCTATCATCCAAATAAGAATCCTAAACTTATTATCAATATCATATAGTTAGTTGCCAAATATATTTGCAACACTATATGGTGGATACAAGTTAGAATCTACTAGGACGACTGACCATATAGATCGAGTGAATTGGCAGTGAAAGAACAAATGTTTAATTGTCTCGGTAACTTTGTACTACCATGCTAATCGTGTTTTACAAGGTTGTCTTTAGTGAGGATTACACCTCTACGAAGATACCATATGGAGATTTTTGTTTTCAGTGGTATCTTCATTTCTCCAAAAAACATTGTTAATATCGACCGGCATTTCTGGCTAAACTAAAGTTCTATACATGGAATCCACTGACATTTTACCATTCTCACGAAGATTCTAACGGAACTCGTCGGCTCCTTGTGATAGTTGGATCATAGCCAATCTTTCTAGCAAGGTATTTCAGGATGCAAGCCTCGGGCGGTGGAGAGGACTCCAAAACTATAGGAATAGTAGCGCTCTTGTGACGAACAATACTATTTAGGGCTGGATGTTGTTCTCGAAGGGTAGCCCTACCCAGCTATTTATCCTCTTAGAACCGGATTTGCGAGCCATCTTTGATTATACATTATCCTAATTGGAAGAAGTATTTGTTCATCGCCATTAGACCAATCTAGAAATGTGAGTCACTAGTTTTCCAATATACTTTGGAAAATGCTTTCGAGCTTACCTATTTCTGTTTTAGAAGAGTTTGTCATACCCCATCCTCGGTAAAAAGCTTTTAAAGCCACTTACCTAGGAGATATTTTTTCTTGAACTCGGAGATCTTGAATTCCAAGCCCTCATTGTTCTTTGGGTCTGCAAAAGACACTCCATTTAGCCTGTTGATTAATTTTGTCACTACCTCCTTGCCAAAAGAAATCTTAAACGGAAATAATCCAAACGATTCAAAACTCCTTTGGGTATTTGAAAGAAAGAAATCACATGCAGTACCATGTTGCTCAGTATGCATTAATAAGAACTAGTCTTCCACTCAGAGATAGTAACTTTCCTTTCCAACTACTTAGTCTTTTTTTAGTCTCTCCTAGATGTGTTTCCATTTACGTTAGTGAGTCGCCAATAGTGAATCGGGATGCCTAAGTAGTTGATAGGAAACTGGCATTGTCCTCAACCAAAGATCTCAGCTATATATACCCTCATTTCCCTTAAATTTATAGATGACATGTGTTAATGGACTTCTAGCATATACTTATGTACTGATGTTGTACTCCAAAATTCCACTAGGTACCTCATTGTTTTTGATGACATATGGAATACCGGAACATGGGACGACCTGAAGTCCATTCTACCGGTTAATAATAATAAGAAAAGCAGAGTGATTACTACAACTCGCAATAGTGAGGTTGCTGCCTCGTGTTGCTCCAAGCCCATTGACCATATCCACAAAATGGATCCTTTGGATGAGCCCCATTCGGAGGAGTTATTTTTCAAAAGGATTTTTTCAACACGTAGCTGTCCAAAGGCATTAAACGAAGCAGCCAAGAAAATTTTGAAGAAGTGTGGTGGTATACCGTTGGCCATAATTACTATAGGTGGTATGCTGGCTGCAAAACCAAAATCAAAGGCAGAGTGGAAGAGGGTACAAAGTTCCATAGGTAATGCTTCTGAGCTGGAAGGAATGATAAAGACATTATTACTTAGCTTTGATGACCTTTCTTATGATTTGAGAAACTGCCTCTTATCATTAAGTGCATTCCCAGAAGACTACGAAATTGACAGAGAAATGTTAGTGTTTAAGTGGATTGCAGAAGGATTTGTTTTTGGAAAAGGGGAAGATGATTTGGTCCAAATAGGAAAGAATTACTTTAATCAGCTGATCAATAGGAGTCTGATCCAGCCAGTTGATATTCAGTATAATGGTTTGGCACGAGCATGTCGAGTCCATGATCTGATGCTTGACCTAATAGTATCCGAATCAAAAAAACAGAATTTTGCCACCATATCAGATAGACTTGGTTGTCCGAACTCAGTTCGTTGGTTGTCTTTCCATTGCGGTGAAGATAAAGTAACCAAGGTAATCAGCGAAAATGACATGTGCCATGTTCGTTCACTTAGCTTCTTCCCACCTACAACTCAGTTGCCTCCACTTAAAAAATTCCAAGCTTTGCGGGTATTGGATGTAAAAGGGTGTCAATTCCTGAAGCAGCAAATACTAGAAGGTATAGCAAGACTAATTCATTTGAAGTATCTCAATTTGTCGGATACCAATGTCAAGAAACTCCCAAAAGAAATAGGGGCTATGCAGTGCTTAGAAACTCTGGATATAAGGAATAGCGGAATAGAAACATTACCAGAAGCTCTATGCAAATTGAAGAATTTGGTGAGGCTTTTTGTAAGTTCTGGTGTCACATTGCCGGACAATATTGGTAAGATGAAAGCATTGCAGGAGCTGTCAAATATTGCCATCTTATGCAATTCTTTGAAGCTTGTTGAGCAGCTCGGTCAGTTGACCGAACTGAGAGTTCTTCGATTAGACTGTCGCTATTCGTGGCTTCAGGGTAAGAAACATACCAGATTGCACGACAGAAAATATGATGCCAATCTGTTGTCATCTCTCCGCAAGTTGGGGGGACATAATCTTCAGGCACTAGAGGTTGATCTTGCAGATAATTCCATGGTGTTCTCATTGATGGATTCAAGTTGTGCTTTTCCACAACTTGAAGAACTCATCATGTCCAACTTCATTCCTAGAGTTCCAAGAGGCATGGTATCACTGGAGGATCTCTTGCACTTGGAAATCAAACTCGACAGGATGAAAGAGGATGATCTCCAGATCCTCAGGGACATGTCTGCCTCGCTGTTGTTTCTTAGAATCGATTTGGTAGGAGCCCAGGAAAAGAGGCTTGTTATCGAGGGATTCGAGTGTCTGAAGCAGTTTGAGTTCTGTTGTGACGGGATGGGGCTGAAATTCGCAGTAGGGGCTATGCCAGAACTCGAGAAGCTTGATCTTGATGTGGGAGTACGAACAACCGTGTCCAAATATGGTGGTTTTGAGTTCGGCATCAAGAATCTTGAAGCACTCAAGCATGTTAGTGTCAAACTCAATTGCCGTTCGGCCGAAAGAAGTGAGATCCAGGCTGCTGAGAGTGCCATCAGAAATGGGGTCATTGCAAGACGCCTGATGCCACAAATTCAGAGAACTGGTATTGTCCTTTATTCCTGATAAAACTTACTACGGAGTACTTTCTTCCTTTGTTTTTTCTTAATATTTTTTTTTATTCACACTTCCTTTTTCTTTTCTTTTCAGGTTAGTGAACAAAGGAGTAACGTGCAACCAATGGGCATCGATCTGCCAAAGAAGATCTAAGAAAAAAAAAGATCTGCGACTTGAGGCGACGGTTGCAACATCAGCATATGAATACCTGTACAGCCATTGAAGTGTTCCTTTGTCAATGCTGTATATATCAAAAAATTCACAACAGGGCGGCAGCACTCAATATGCTTGGAGCAAATGGATGTGATGGAGGACAGGAAGTATGCTGCTGCTACATGAAGCTCTGGTGTTTTAATTTCCTATTGGGTTGTAATATAAACTCTGTTGGGCTTCAAATCGTGCGCCAGGTTTTTTGTCCCATATGTGAGTACTACTATTTCAATGTAGCATAACAAGTGGGTTTTCCTGGATGCGTTGTAGTCACAAACCTAATTTTCTTTTTTATGTGCACTTCTGTGCAAATAAAATTACAAGCAATTCGATTCATCGGTCGTTTTCTAATTCCTTCAAATCATTTCATCCTTTTTCCACTGTTTCTCCTGGCTGTGTTTGCAAGGATTCTGGGTGTTCCATTGTCGTAGCCATGCCTGGCTCACAGCTGTTTCTTGGAATCCATTTCTAAGACGCTAAATGTTAGGGATCCCAGTGTCTGAAGCTGTTTGAGTTCTATTGACCAGGTGTGTCTGAAGCTGTTTGAGTTCTATTGACCAGGAGTGTAAGAGCAACGATGTTTAAATACGGTGTTTTTTTTCAAGAATACGTCTTAGAAGACGTATCGGTTTCATAGAAGAAGGGCCAAGAGGCCAAGCTTTACAACATGCCATGATACATACATCAAGGCGCAACACCACACTGCCTCGAGGGTGGCACACACACCCTAGCCGACTACTCGCGGCATCTCCACCTATCTACTTGGCCTAGGCAGTCACGGAAGAGCCCTGCCGATCTCCACAAATCGGCCTCGGCGGAGATCCTTCGGATGGCTTCCCCAGATGAAGGCGTGACTCCTTCGAACACCACATCATTGCGGTGGTGCCAGAGCTTCCAGCAGACCAGGGCAATTCCCGTCTAGAGGTCACGTTCTCGGCCCTTTCCACCCTTCTTTTCCTGGAGCCAAGCCACAAGCTTCGTGTCGTGCTCCGGCACCCAATGGCCCTTGCCCCACCATCCTAGGCAGGTCGTCCACACCTCTTGAGCGAGGACACATCCCATCAGCAAGTGGTCGATGGTCTCTCCACATTGATCATAGAAAGGGCAGGCAGCTGGGTGTTGCATCCCTCTACGACTTAGTCTGTCAGCGGTCTAGCATATGTTCCTAACCGCGAGCCAAAGTGCAGCCTTGCAGTTGGCAGGGGCTCGGGAGTGTTAGATCTGCAGGGCACCTGCCATCGAGGTCCGCCCAGTGAACAAGGCCTGGTAGCAGGATTTGGCGGTGTAGCAGCCACTCGGGTCCCAGTTCCACGTCAAGACATCCTGTGTTCCTTCTGTCAAGGTGACCTCCTCCAGCCGGTCGGCAATGTCAAGGAGTTCCCTTATGGCCGCAGCTCCAAGGTCCGGTGGAACGTCGTGGAGCCAGGCTCCATCTAGGCCTTCCCGCACGTGGCGCGTCGAGATAGCACCCACCGGGACCGCCGCGAATAGGTTCGGTGCTACATCGCAGATTCGCCCACACGGCAGCCATCTGTCCGTCCAAAAGAGAGTAGATGCTCCGTCTCCCAGCACCGAGGCCGTTGCAGCGTCGACAAGTTGTATAGAAAGTTTAGGCACCCGTATGTCGAGACCTCGCCAAGGTTTGTTCACCTCCACACGCTGCAACCACAACCATCGGGCTCTGGGCGCAATGTTCATGAGGCGTAGGTTAGGGATGCCCAGTCCCCCCATCTCCTTAGGCATGCAAACTCTATCCCATGCCACCAGGCAATGACCACCATGAACATCCTTCCTCCCCTTCCAAAGAAATCCGCGAATGATCTTCTCGATGGCGAGGATGACCTCTATAGGTATGTCTAGGGTCATCATGGTGAAGATCGGGATGGCCAAGAGGGTCGTCCTAACAAGCTCAAGGCGCCCCCTCTATTGAGCATGGATGCTTTCCACGATGGCAATTTTGCAGCCACCAGGTCAACCAGAGATTGGAGTTGTGTCGATGATGGCTTTCAAAGCGAGAGCGGCAAACCTAGATACCATGGGGGAATTGAGTGATCGGACATTGCAGTTCCTGGGCAACCAGCTCCCTGTCTACATCAGAGCATCTGATTAGGTTGACCGAGCATTTGTCGAAGTTGGTGCGGAGGCCAGATGCCGCCCCAAAATCCTCGATGATCTCGGAGATCACTTGGAAGTCCACCACTGATGGTCTCAGGAAAGTGACCACGTCGTCGGCGTAGATCGAAGTGCGTTGCCGGAGGCCAATTGCCGCAAGCCTGGCGAGAAACCCCTGGTCTTCTACTTTGGTGATCATCAGGTGAAACACTTCCATGACCGGGATGAATAACTAGGGTGAGAGCGGGTCACCCTGCCGAAGTCCACGCCTATTGGCTACTTTTTCACCTGGGTTTCCATTCATAAGGATGCGCGTGGAGGCCGTGGAGAGGAGTGTGCGCATGCACGCCAGAAGGCGTTGCCCGAATCCCATCTTTCTTAGTATTTTGATCAGGAAGGCCCAGTCCACTGTGTCGAAAGACTTTGTGATGTCCAACTTGAGGAACAAGGCTACGATCTTGCTAGCGTGGAGCTTGTGGGCTGTGCCCTGCACCATCATAAAGTTATCATGCATGCATCTCCCTCTCACAAATGCATTTTGATGCACCCCGACCATATGCGGTGGAACCGGTGCCTCCCTGTTTGCAATCACCTTAGCCACCCATTTGGGAAACCCGTGAATAAGACCGATTGGACCGAAGTCTCAGATCTCTTACGCGCCTGGCTTCTTGGGCAGAAGCGTGATGAAAGCACTATTCACCGTACCGAATCCACGACAATCCAGTCTCGAGAACGAGTGGAAGGCCTCCATGATGTCAACCTTGATAATCTCCTAACATGAGTTTTGACTTTGGCATTAAGAATCTGCGTCGCGGCGTCAAGAGCGATCTGGGGCGTGGGGGATCCGGGATCTCAATGGAGCAGGCGATGAATCCATGGAGTGACCAGCCGAGCAACGTGGCGGTGGCATGAGTTTTGGGCAATTTGTCGATCTCACGTGTCCCACGATTTGATGTGCGTATATAGGGAACCAGGACGAGAGCTGGAAAACGCGGCTGTTAGGAAGGCCAAACCTGATCGACCTCTGATTTGTTGAAAGCGTATTTTTTTTGGATGGAAATGTATTCGACGAACCTACCTCAAGATAATTAATAGTATAGATAGATAGAGTAAAAGAATAGTTGAAATTTTGATGTACATTGTGTGCTCGCCTATGTTACTATATGCATTGTGTGTTTATTTTACAAAGTGTTGTTGATGGGCCATCGTACTGCACTTTACTATGGTTGGATCATCAACATGTTATCTGCACAAAGCTTTCGTCGGTCTAATCGTACCCCACGCTAACAATAATAAATCGCAAGATATGCGCCGCCATTTCGTTCGTCGTTGGCCTACTCATAGTGGGACTATGTGATGTGGCATAGCATATATGTATACTAAAGGGAAAATACGTTTGTGCTTGTACAAGCGTACGGGACTTATCCGACCGTTCACATGCTAAAAGTTGCACCGAGATTCGTAAACATATTCTGCCCAGAGTTAGATTGTGTGCCATTTCTGAAAACGGGCAGAGAGAGAATCCCGGAGAAAGGAGGTTATCCTGCAGAGGACTATGCGGAAAACCGACAGTCCATAGCTATATACTCGGACGCGCCGCCCGAGTAGAAAGTCGCATGCATGTGTACCTGCTTGCTCGATTATAGGGTCGCATAGCTAGGATCGGCCCTGTCCAGCCCTGTCCATCACGTCCCCTGCGGGGAGAGAGAGAGCTGTCAGTTTTGTGAGACACCAACGACGCGTTGACTTCGAACCGGCCAGTGAGTCAGATTGAACAGTAGTCTAGTATTGGGGTAGAGAGATGGAGAAAAGATAGATGTTGTATTAGGTATTAGAATGCATGAATCTAGATGTACATTTGGACGGTGAGATAGCTCACGTACCCGCTTGTATGAGCACAAAATCCATTCTCTACTACAAGTCTACAATTAAAAGAGCAAATATTTTCTTTCTTAAATACACCCCACCTGTACACAGACGAACTAACACCGCGGGATCAGCCAACTTAATTAAATCTAACCGCCTAGAATGATATATTCCTTGTCTAATGTGTGCTTACTAATTCGCGGGGGAGCAGACGTGCTCCACCAGAGGAGGAAAGATTCAGCACCCGCGTCATCCTCATCCGGTCATTCTGAATCGTCCAAAAAAATGAATCCAAAAAAGATCACAATTCGCACACGATTGACGTCATTCTCTAGATCGATGCTAGCGCATCCCTATACTTCCCTTCGAGTGCGCCTTCTCGGACCGGCGAGATACACCGCCACACACCAGCCAACATCATCGTGGTTGTGGCGCCTCCCATCCCCACCCCACCGCGGCCCTGGACAGTGTCACCGCCTCGGCACGCGTCGACTTCCCTGAGCTCTACGAGGTGTTCGTCAACCTCCTCTTCCCCTTCGACCATGCCCTCCGCAAGCTCCTCTCTGTTGGGTCCACCTCGCTCTAGTCTCTTCACCTACAAGTGCATCCTCAAAAATCTCATGCATTTCGACAAGCACCACACTACCACGACATGGAGCCTCCTAGATAGCTCCTCCCCCTTACTCTTCTCTACTCTCCTCACCTTTTTTTCAAACTTGTAGTCCTCAAAGCTCTATGTTGGGGGGATAACCCCGGGTAGGGTCACGCCGGGGTATAAAGGCCATAATAGCCGAGGTACGGCAAGGTCAAAGCGTAAGCTGGCCGAGTCACCTCAAGGCAAGCTGACTTACGGAAGACCCGACCTGGAAGAAGTTCATTCAATGGTACCTCGGCCGACATAAATCATATGTCGGTAGCTTCTTTGTATCTTGATTGCAGGTACCCACAGGGCCAAGTTAACCAAGCACAAGCCGGGTTACCACTTGGCTTACAAGAGAAGGAAGGAATCTTGCTGGTCAAAGGTTTTCTCTTTCCACTGTAGCGTGAGCGCAGAGGACAGAGAGGAGGACCACGAGTACGGGCCAACAAGGGTGACGTTCCCTTTGTCGGGTGATGTTGCCTATGTTAGATGACACCGCGCCGCAGTAGGGCTTAGAGAGGCTTACGCTAGGAGTCCGGACCTGCTTGCGAAGGGAAAAAGGAGCACACCTCTTTACTATTTTGGGAGAAGCATATTCGGAGAATATGCCTCCATGTATGCCCTAACTTGTAACCTGGGCTCCCCTATATAAGAAGCACTAGGACCTTCATGGAGAGGGTCGGACATTTTTACTAAGGGAAAACCCTAGAGAGAGAGAGCGTGGGTAGTTCAGAGGTTCATCTTCCTCCTCCCCTGCTCAAGGAGCACTTGTAATCCTCCATTGAAATACAAAGCACATGTGTGTGAAATCACCACACTATCCCTCCCTAGATACCTCTAGTGCTCATTAGCCCCACCTTTAGCCTATACATGGCATCTGCCGTGCCACCACCACGATAGTTGGTGCCGACCGTGGGGCTAGCGGCGCTAGCAGGAGTGAAGATCCGGACGGGAATCTTCATCAACACTGGCGAACGCATCGTCTCCGGGCTTGTTCGGCGCTTTTGAGCGCTGGACTACGTCGGCGATAACGTTCGTAGCTTCGGCAACCGTCCTCCACTGAGAAACGACCTCTTCGTCAACCTTGGCGCCCACAAGATCCACGTCGACGTCAACGAGTCCTGCGTTCACCCGCGGCACATCGTCGAGGGAGGCGAACCATCTCTCAGCGCAGCTCGCGGCCCGCGTATCACTCGCCCCGCTAGCAGCGTTGAGGTCATGATGACCGTGCCAGATGCAGGAGCAAGCAAGGATCCGGTGGAGAACCCGGAGGCAACACCGAAGATACCTAGGAAAAGAGGTCCTCCACTAGAGAGGTCAGAGAATGTGTTGCAGCAGGCAATAGATACCTTAGCTACTCCCATAGCACCAGTGGTAGATCCGGCTCAGGCACAGGCTGAGTTAGAGGAGACTCGATTAAAAATGTTAGATGGGGCAAAGAAAGTAATGGAGTTGTAGCAGTCACTGAACATCACTCTGCGTGAGTACTCAAATGCAAACCGGATTAGCCCAACTCGAATGGACCGAGTAAAGATTAGAGATAGAAACTTGATCACTGAAGTAGACAAAGAGTATGTGCCTAAGCCGGGTCATATAGCTACTCTAGTGACAGCAGGACTGGATAGGTATAGCACTCCAACGAAAAACCTCAGGGTTGCAGAGGCAGCAGCGTCTGAGTTAGAGGGTCTGATCGGGGAAGCCCGGGAAAGGCAACATGTGAGACTTAACCATTTTGTGAGGGTAGCATATAGGCAGAATGAGGATATAATCAAGGCAAACCCGACGATACCAGGAGGTTCCCGTGTAGTTCATTCGGCAGGGGGTAACCCGGAAAAATTCGCTAGGGCAGCATCATCTCCACGTGATGGCCCTAGAAGAGAAGAGGTGGTAACCTCGGCAATAAGGGATAAATAGATGGTCCCGTATGACCCGGCAAGGGGCAGGGAAAGGTAAAGCAGTGCAAGGTGACGAGGATCGTTATAGTGCCTGCCGAGGTGAAGCTGGATGAGGTAACCGCGACCAAGGCAATGCCGGTCAAGGAAACGCTAGGAACGGCAATGCCGGCCAGCGTAACTGGGCAGGAGCAGGGCAAAACCCACCTCGGCAACAACAGCAATAGTATATACCTTGGATGGAGCGAAGTGCTAGTCCGGCAATGCAGCAGCAATATGCCCGTCTAGATCAAGATAGGTACAATGATGGTTATTCGGCAATGGCTGATGCCGTGTTTCTTAGACCAGAGCACCATGTGATTGGATCAAGGCTAGGAAATAGGAATTTGCAACCAGATGCGAGGTTGAAGTTGGACCGAATCTACAGGTCGGAAATGATTGAGGGGCAAGGTCCTCTGGGTCCAGCATGCTTTGGACCTCGGATTATGAGATAACCACCTGTGGCAAACTTCTAGTTGGCTAGAGGAACAAAGACGTATGATGGTAGCACAAAGCCGAAGGATTGGCTCATCAATTATGCTACTGCAGTGAACATTGCCAAGGGCAATTTGAGATGGGCTATGAGATATGTACCCCAGATGTTGGAAGGGCCAGCAAGAGTCTAGTTAAACAATTTTCCAGCGGGAATCATCAACTAATGGATATATTTTTAGGAGATGTTTATTAGTAACTTATCTAGCACATACAAGAGGCCGAATAGGCCATAGACACTGGCGATGTGCAAGCAAAGACCAAACGAGACAGACCAGGATTTTTTGACTCTCTAGTGCAATGTGCACAACTCTTGCGAAGGTGTGATTGAATCACAAGCTATTGTGTGGTTCGTCCAAGGATGTAGGTATGCGCGTATGATGTGGCAGCGGTTGTAGAGAGATATGCCAACTACGTTGGCTGAAACAATCTGGATTGCTGACTCGTACTCTAGGTGACCCGATGATACCTTCGATCCGGATTTAAGGATGTAGTATAATAGCTTTTTCCCTAGAAGACCTAGGTTTAATCGAACCTTGAAAAGCACTTCTAAAAGTTAATAAGAAAGGACACGTCTACAAGACTTTGTTTGTTCGTTTCACCTTAGTTGACCAGACCAATCTAGTTTATTTTATAACGGGTTTGAATCAATGGATGGAGATAGGCCGGGGTTAAAGATCCACCTACAGCTGCACATCAAATGGGATAAAAAATAATAATAAGCGTATTCATGTATCATATTTGTATTGAGATAATCTTTTGTGGGGAACACATCCTAGTATTCTAGAGCCCCCACGATGCAGCAGGCATAGAAATAGACAATTAATACAACCGAGAGTACACCGAAGCCACGGGTTACAAACGATTATTGAATGTAAACACATATCAAAGCTTTAAGTGGTGATGTTGTTGTTGATCCTGAATGGGGTGTTAAGCGAAGATCATACTTCCCTTTCTGTCACTAAGTTTCCTATGAGATCGTCGCTAGCCAATCATCTCCCCTCGAGCCTTTATCAATCTATGGGATCTTGGGTACCTACAAGTCCACAGATCGAGACGAGAGATGAAGAAACAAAAGATACAAATCACGAATCTAAACGAAACACAATTCTCCCATGATCTAGGTGCACATATTTGTTGAAAGGTTTCTCTCCAACCCTCATCCCGCGAGGACTACTCACTCATAACAAATATATCAGAGATAGAAAACATCATGCAAATACTTAGATTGAAATCAAATATTCTTACAATGGTCGCCAAATCACAAGGAGATCTAAAAGTACAAAGCAATGGATATGGATAGTGGAGGAATGGATGGTGGAAGTGATGAACAATGGATGAACAATGGTGTGGATCTCCTTTGGTGGTGTTGTGATGCAATCTGAGAATGGCGTCTCTCTGGCCGGCAGCTGGAGCCTCAAACTACATAGGCGTCTTCATGAAAGTTGTAGGGTTTGACGAGACGAAGTCGTCACCACCTGGTACGGGCGGGCGGTACGAGCGGACCGCGCCTATACCAGTGGTTGTTAAGTGTGCTGACACCCTGGTTGGCTTCTCCAATTACTTGGCCGTGTGTACTTCCTCAAAATCCTTCATTATGACTCCTTATTTCGCCTTAAAAGCAGTGATTTCCTGCACACCATAAATAAAAGAAGGGATTTGCATATCTTTGTAATTATTATTCATTAGTGGTAGAGTTGAGAGTTTCTTTGGAAATTGCTTGACCAAAAACAATGTTTAAACGCAGTGGAAGATGGCAAAAATCAGAGCCATCAACTTCCCCAAAGCTCAAACCTTGATCATCCTCAAGCAAAAAGAACTAAGGAATTCAGCGTTTAAACTTGAAACAACGAGAATAAGAGTTCACTTAAAGTTGGTAGTCGTATGTGCTCAACACTTCATTCATTTGCGAAGCTTATCAAAGTTAGAGAGATGACAAGAATACTATACAAGCTTCGGTAAGTCAAGATAATCGAAGTAAAGTTCAATATAAGTATAAATAACTAGAAGTGTAGCAATCAACCCAATTCCTCTAATTAACTCTCAGCTTACCAAGGAACACTAAGATGTTTAAATAGCATAATTGAGTAAGAGAGTTTCATGTCCCAAGTAGTATAACAATGAAGTGTCTTATTTACACTGACATCAATAAATCAAGTCAATCTAAAACACTTCTAGTCCAATCATTGTCTTTCAAGGAAAACTCATAAAGTAGTAATGAGACCATGCCAAGGACTTGTTATGTGGATCCTCATAGATATCTTTTCTTTCTTTCTTTTTCATCTCATATTTCAAGGATCATTGTTTGTTTCTTTTTGCTAGTGTTTACACAACCTTTGTGAGTACCAATAATTTTGCCCATACATTAACACAGATGCCACTCATGTCATCAACTCATAGCCGAAATCCATGGTTATACCATAGATCGTTCAAGAGCTAGCAGAGTTGTTGGAATCCCAAAGGTGTGCATTAGAGACATATAACAAAGTTGTCTCACATCTTTCTCTTTATTGAGCTAGTACCACTGTTTGATCCACAAGGTTAGCTTTGGCATGCATCACAATTACCACTAGACTTTATTTCAATCAAATAACTCCTTTCATGAGTGTCGTCGAGACTATCGAAATATCTATGGGCTTAAGTATAGTCAAGGGTATACTCTCAAAACAATCATTCATCAAACAAGTCATAAATTTCAGACTTTTTCTTATTTTACTTGTTTGGCATTATTATTTCAAAGGAAAGACTCGGTTAACTAAAAGAACTAGAGCAAGAGCTTCAAAAACTAATCATCACACCAATAAAAAGCCTTACTCTAACCATATTAAATTACTTCCCACTAGCATGGAATCTTAGCAAATCAACCAACTAAGATAAACAAATCAAACAAAGGATAAACTAAAAAATCTTTTTTGTATTTTTGAGGATAAGAATTAAAGAATAGAAAATAACTTGCGACCAAGCAAGGGTTTAAGAAAAGAAAACAAAGGAAAACAAATAAACTAAAATGAAAGCAAATGAAAAAGCAAAGGAAAAAAGCAAAGTGTTAGAACAAGCCAACACGAGTGTTTCAAAGCTCTCAAGGAGCTGGAGTACAACCTCATTATTACACAAATAAATTTGCTAACACATCCCCAAACTCAGGCTTTTGTAAGCCCTTTTGTTGCTCATTGTGGTGGCGGTGGATAATCTCCCATGTTCCATTGGCTGCTCCAATCATGGAACTGGGTGGCGAGGCTTGCAGTGGCATCTCGAAGGTTGATGGAGAGGTTGTTCATGGTTTGAATATTTCCTTCGAGTGCATAGATTACTTCATAGGTGGTGTAGTAGTTTGGTGGCTGCACATCTTGTTCGGGTCCTTCTTGTTCTACTTCTTCATCTTCTCCTCCTCCCACGGGTATTTCTTGTTGGGGTAGATTAGCTTCGACCTACGCATCATAACGCAAACGTCCATCCTCGATAGAGAATAAACTGTTAGGCAAAGGAGCGGGGATCAAGTGATCCACTCTAGGTATATTTAAGAAATATCTACCATGATTTTTAGAAATCATACCACATGCTCTTAGAGTAGATAGACCGAGACGGTTACTTCCAGTCAACGGTTGGATGTTACCTAGGTGATGCGAAGTGCGCGTGCGAGAGCGGTCACAATTCCTCCTCCACATATGGGTCCACGAGATTGAAGAGCTTGATGCTTAAGATAAAATACAAGTAAAGCACCTAAATTTGGCTTTAAGTTACAATTGCTAAGTGCAGCTTTTTGTGAGGATCAACATGTCCTCCTCATTAACTCTAGTGAACTCACCACGTGTCTGCAATGTGTTAGCAATAACATAGAACAAATATCGAATAGTAGGATGATCAACTTGGTTCACCTTGGGTGTGTGTCCACAAATTCTCATTAAACTAAAATATTGTAAAGGAGAAGGATCTAAAACAAAAGTAGTTGTGCGTACATCGGTGGTGTTGTTGGTAAACCCAAAGCATTGAGCCCATTGGCTACGTGTCAAAGTATACTCACAGTTCATAAGGCGGAATTTAATTCGATCAACTCTGGACCTTTGTTCCTCAGAACAACCATAAGGATCCATTGTGTGTGTCAAGGTGCTGAAGAAATCAAGTGTCAAGCGGCGGTATGTCGCAACTTCCTGAAAGACAAAATTGTACAAACCAACATTATTGCAAAGTAAATTGAAATCAGCATGAATGCCAAGTTGGTTATAAGGACACACCCACTTGGTGGTCTTGATCTCTCGAATCTTGAGACGATCGAAACGGGTAAGATGGAACTCCTAAGTGAAATCGATGCCAAGTGACTCAGGGATTAACGTATCAATGGGTGGCGCGGAAGACTCCGCAGCCATCTCACGTGTACGACTCCTCGTATTTATCTAATAAATAAAAACAAGTCAAAGTAAATAAAGATTGCTAATAATTTTTTGGTCCAATAGAAACATAGCATAAGTGATTCTCTACACTAACTACAAAAGAAACTCCTCTAAAAATAATGCTAAGCATACTTAGTACCAAGATTGAATCAAGAGCAAGACATATGTCTAGATTGACAATGATGAATGATTAAGCCAAGCTTTTGCACAAATAAGTTGGGGATCGGATGAGAATTATACCTTAGATCGACTGACTGCAAAGAATCAAAGAAAGATTTAGTAAATTTGAAGATCCAATGGAGGTGGTTTGAAGTTTGGAGGAAGAAGAAAGAGAAACTAGATGATTTGGGATTTCTAGGTTACTTCCTCGGGGTCATTATGGTGTCTGCGTACGTGGTACGAGCGGGCGGTACAACCGGATCCTGACCGTACCGGGTGTCTTACCTTGGGGGCGACGCATGCTCCCAGGCGGTGCACTCGGTACGAGCGCGCGCACCCGTACTACTGGTCGTTAACTATTCAGTGACTTCAACAAAAATCTGATGTTTACTCGGGGATACGGTACGGGCGCGTGGTACGGGCATCCGGCCGTACCAGTGGTCGTCATTGACTCTGATTCCTTTGAAAAAATCAAAATTTATATCTCCCTTTGCCTTGAGGTGGTACGGGTGCACGGTACGGGCCACTCCAGCCATACCAGTGGTCGCTATCGACACTGTGAACTACAAGAACTCAATTTTTTTGATTAGTAGCTCTGTGCGCCTTCACACATCTTATCAAAAGGTTTGATAGTAGCAAAAATACTAAGTAACGATCCAGCAATACTTCTTAGGCCATGTGTTAGTAAAATAAAATATAGAGGATTACCTTATTTCTTATCCTCTTTCCATAGGTCTTCTTGAGCACTCTTGTTCTATACTTGGATTCTTAACAGTGATCATCTTCAATAGATCTTCCACGGTATATTCCGGTGTTGGCGCGTTGCTATAATCCAGCTCTTCAGGCTTTTTATCATTGGTTACCACCCTCATCATTTTGAGGTCTTCTACCGGATTTGGCTCGGGTTTGCCAGTGAACTTTGCTAGTATGAGAGCTTGGCTCTCGGCTACCTTACCCAGCTGAGCCTCCACGGTCTTTGTTCTTTCCTGTAGAGCCTGCACATCATTTCTAATTGCAACGGCTTGGTTAGATAATCTTTCTAAACTACTTTCATGGTTCTCCGTAATCTTAATAAGCATATTGTTTTGTTTGGTTTGAGCTTGCAGAAATGTTATAACAGTTTGCTCAAATGGGAGATTGCCATGATTTGCTCCATTAGTATTATCATAATTATTATAAGGAGCTCCTGCAGGATTAGCATGATATTTTTGAACATTAGAAGCATACTTATTTTTCCATGCAAGATTAAAAGGAGTGCGAGCTATAAAATTAACATCATTAACATCGATAGTGATAGCATTAACTTGGGTATCTTCCTTACCCTTGACTAAGCTAAGCAACTCATCTACCTTGGATGTAAGCTCCTCATTGTTTACCTCGGTAATTGAACTTAATCTCCTTTCGACATGCCATTGGGCATGGTTATTTTGCATATCATCAAGTAACTTCTTTGCAACACTCACATGCTTTACCATAATTGTTCCTCCTGATGCAATATCTAGCATAGACATAGACATTGGGTTAAGACCATTATAAAATAAATGTAATATAAGCCATTCTTCCATCCCATGATTAGGACAGTTCATTACGACCTCTTTCATCCTATCCCATGCAATCGCTAGTGGCTCATGGTCTTCTTGTCTAAAGCTTGTAATGTTGGATCTTAGCTGCACAGTCTTAGCTAGGGGGGGAATTTAGTCATAAACAAATTAGTGCATTCCTCCCAAGATTTAATAGTGCCCTTTGGTAGAGCTAGCAACCACTCCTTAGCCTTTCCTCTAAGAGAGAAAGGGAATAATCTTAGCTTAACAACATTTGGATCTACATCCTTAATACGCATCATGTCAAAAATTTCAGTAAAAGTATTTAAGTGCAATCCCGAATCCTCAGAAGATGAACCCCCAAATTGGTTTTGTTGAACCAAACTTAATAGGTTAGGTTTTATCTCATATGTTTCCGCATCAACTTCGGGTTGAGTGATGGGTGCACAAATAAAATCATCGTTGGGAGTAGCATACTCCCCTAATCTCTTTTGAGCCATGGCTCTTATCTTTTTGGTAATTTTTAAGTAATGAAAACAAATAACAAGTAAATAATTTTTTGGGGTTTTCAAATAGATAACGAGAAAGCAAACTAATAACAAGAATTAAACTAGATCTATAATAAAACTAAAAACAAGGTATCTAATGACCTCACCAGGATAGCGAAATTGTTTCCCCGGCAACGGTGCCAGAAAAAGGGTTGATACCTTCGATCTGGATTCACGAATGTAGTATAATAGCTTTTCCCTAGAAGACCTAGGTTTAATCGAACCTTGGAAAGCACTTCTAAAAGGTAATAAGAAAGGACACGCCTACAAGACTTTGTTTGTTCGTTTTACCTTAGTTGACTGGACCAATCTAGTTTACTTTATAAGGGTTTGAATCAATGGATGGAGATAGGCCAGGGTTGAAGATCCACCTGCATATGCACATCAAATGGGATAAAACATAATAATAAGCGTAGTCATGTATCATGTTTGTATTGATATAATCTTTTGTGGGCAACACATCCTAGTATTTTGGAGCCCCCGTGATGCAGCGGGCATAGCAATAGAATTTTAATACAACGGAGAGTACACCAAAGCCATGGGTTACAAACGATTATTAAGTTTAAACACATATCAAAGATTTAAGTGGTGATGTTGTTGTTGATCCCGAATGGGGCGCTAAGCGAAGGTCGTACTTCCCTTTATGTAACTGAGTTTCCTATGAGATCGCCGCTAGCCAAGTATCTCACCTCAAGCCTTTATCAATCTATGGGATCTTGGGTACCTACAAGTCCACAGATCGAGACGAGAGACAAAGAAACAAAACATACAAATCATGAATCCAAACAAAACACAATTCTTGCATTATCTAGATGCACATATTTGCTGCGAGGTTTCTCTCCAACACGCAGCCTGTGAGGACTACTCACTCATAACAAATAGATCGGAGATAGAAAACATCATGCAAATACTTAGATTGAAATCAAATATTCATACAATGGTCACCAAATCACAAGGAGATCTAAAAGTACAAAGCAATGGCTATGGCTAGTGGAGGGATCGATGGTGGAAGTGATGACAATGGTGTGGATATCCTTTGGTGGTGTTGTGATGCAATCTAAGAATGGCGGCTCTCTGGTTTGGTGAGACGAAGCCATCGCCACCTAGTACAGGCAGGCAGTACAGGCGGACCGCACCTGTACTAGTGGTCGTTAAGCGTGCTGACGCCCTGGTTGGCTTCTCCAATAACTTGGTCGTGTGTACTTCCTCAAAATCCTTCATAGTGAGTCCTTATTTCACCTTAAAAGTAGTGATTTCCTGCACAACATAAATCAAAGAAGGGATTTGCATACCTTTGCAATTATTACTCATTAGAGGCAGAGTTGAGAGTTTCTTTGGAAATTGCTTGACCAAAAACAATGTTTAAACACAGTGGAAGATGGCAAAAATCGGAGCCATCACCCGAACCAACCTCGACTGACGTCAAATGAAGCGAATGAGGAGTACTACCACCGAGATGGTGCCGGAGTATCCCGGCGCAATGATTTCCGGGGTAAGAGGAGAGATGATAGGCTGGATTACCGGTACAGCTCGCAACAAGTAGCAGCAGTGGATCAAGATCTGCCTAATGCCGGTGCAAGCCAGCACCAGAAAACTAGAGGACAATAGTGGCAACAAAAGAATGAGGGCAAGAAGCCTTGGATACCAGAACAGAAGAAACAATGTCAAGAGAGGAAAGATAGACCCAGGTACACATATGAGTCAATGTTGGATCAGCCGTGTAAGTTCCATACGTAGAACCCAAGTAATCCGGCAAAACACGACTTGACAATGTGAATAGATGAAAAATATAGAGTAAGGTAGCTCGGGGAATGCTCAAGAACCTCGGCACGAAGCACCTCAGAATGAAGCACCTCGGCAGCCACAGCTTACTAGAGAAAATGGACAGTAATTGATGCTGCCACCGCCTCCGCCGAGATATGAAAATCGAGATAGAAGGGATGTGGTGCATCAGGTAGAGAAGTAGCAACAGAAGAATCAAAGATACCCTGGCAATCACGGGAGAAATGACTAGAGGGAATATCACCAAAGTTACCGTGTTTTTATCACCGAGGAAACTGACAGGAAGAGCTTGCAGCGCCGAAATATGGAGGTGAATGCGGTTATGCCGGCAGTGACGAGGTATATGCCTTGGGCGGATCAGGAGATCACATGGAGTATCAAGGATCACCCTAGGCTCATGCCGAGTCCTGGATCATATGCATTAGTGCTGGATCCGACATTCATTGGTCCGAATATCAATGTGAGATTCTCCAAGGTACTGATTGACAACAGGAGCAGCATCAATATTATGTACAAGGACACAATACACAAGTTGGGAATATCGGAGAACATTCTCCAAGAAACAAAGACAACTTTCCTCGGCACTATGCTAGGTATCTCGTGTGAGCCCATTGGCAAGGTCCGGGTTGATGTGTTATTCGACACAAGGGACAACTGCCGGACTGAGAATTTGGAGTTTGAAGTTGTGAACTTGGAAAGCGCGTATCATGCGTTACTCGGTACACCTGCTCTCAACAAGTTTAAGAAAGGAACCCAAATTAGTTACTTGAAGATGAAAATGCATGGGCCAAATGGGCCAATCACCATAACTGAGGACTTCAGGCACTCGATAGAATGTGCTTCGGCCGGGTCAAACTTGGCCGAATCACTTGTGATTGCACAAGAGAAGAGAAAAATCCAGGAGGTGGCGGCATTGGCTCAGTCCGCGCAGGTGCATATGCCGGCTCTGACTATCCCGCATGGCAGTGTTTCGTTTCAAGAAGCAAAGGATACGGAGAAGGTGCCTATTGGCGATCAATTTCTGGAGCGCACCGTCACTATTGGTGCCAGGCTCAACGACAATTAGGAAAGCAAGCTCGTCAGCTTCCTCCATGAGAATTAGGATATCTTTGCTTGGTCCACACAGGATCTGCAAGGTGTTGTGAGGGAGTTGGCCAGACACTCTTTACATGTGAGACCTAGAGCTAAGCCGGTGAAGCAACCTCTCCACCGCTTCACCGAAGATAGGAGAAAGATCATTGGTGACGAGTTGGCTCGGGTCCTTGTAGTCGGGTTCATAATGGAAGTGTTGTATCCGGATTGGCTATCAAATCCGGTGCTTATCGAGAAGAAGGACAATCTGAATGTGGCAGTGCTATGGAGAATGTGTATTGATTACACGAACCTGAATAAGGCATGTCCAAAAGATCCATTTCCACTTCCAAGGATAGATCAGGTCATAGATTCTATTGCTGGGTGTGAGTTGTTGTCATTCATAGATGCTTATTCTGGTTTCCACCAGATACCTCTGAACCTAGATGATCAAATAAAGACCGCACTTATCACCCCGTATGGGGCGTATTGCTACAAGACTATGCCATTTGGTTTACGTAATATAGGTGCAACGTACCAAAGATGTATGCAACAAATGTCTTCATGATCAGATTGGTAGAAATGTGCAAGTATATGTTGACGATGTAGTGATAAAGACTAAGGAAAGCAAAACGCTCATTGATGATATCCGGCAGACATTCGCGAACCTCAAAAGGTTCTGAATGAAGCTTAACCTGGAGAAGTGCACCTTTGGTGTCCCGGCGTGAAAGTTGCTCGGTTTTCTTGTGTCCAGCCGAGGTATCGAAGCTAACCCAACTAAAATCTAGGCTATTGAGAAAATGGAACTGCCGAAGTGCCTTAGTGACGTCCAAAAATTCACTGGATGCTTAGCATTGCTGAGTCGGTTTGTATGTCGGCTGGGAGAAAAGGCTTTGCCTCTCTATCACCTAATGAAAAATCCGACAAATTTGTGTGGACGCCACAGGCAGATAGTGCATTTCGTGAGCTTAAAAAGATGCTAGCTTCTACACCAGTGTTAGCTTCGCCACTATCCAAAGAGCCGATGTTGCTCTATATAGCAGCGACCAACCGAGTTGTAAGTGCTATGATAGTAGTGGAGCATGACGAGGAAGGTAAGTCGGTGCAGAGGCCTGTATATTAACTCAACGAAGTGTTGTCTACCTCGAAACAGAATTACCCCTCATTATCATAAGATGGCATATGGCGTCTATATGGAAGCCAAGAAGCTAAAGCAGTACTTTGAAGAACACCCTGTGAAGGTGATATGTGAAGCACCCATATTTGAGATAATGAGTAACAACGATGCAAGTGGCCGAATTGCAAAATGGGTGATATAGTTAGCCCCCTATGCACCACAATATGACACAAGGGACGCAATCATGTCTCAAGCTGTGGCCAATTTTTTTGTAGATTGGGCCAAGATGCAGTTTGAACCACCTTTGCTAGATCTGAATTACTAGAGGATGCACTTTGATGGATCAAAGTTGAAGGATGGATTAGGGTCCGGGGTAGTCCTTACTTCATCCAAGAAAGACCAGTTGAGATATGTCCTATAGATCTATTTCCATGCATCAAACAATGTTGCCGAGTATGAAGCGCTCGTGCATGGCTTAAAGGTGTCAAAAGAGATTGGGATACGTCGGATTGAGTGTTTTGGAGATTTGGATTTGGTGATACAGCAAGTTTCTAGACATTGGGATGCTTTGGATTCAAACATGGCTCTTTATAGGTTTCATGTCCAAAAGATATGTGGGTACTTTGAGGGATGCGAATTCCATCATGCACCTAGAGCTGATAATGAAGTAGTGATGGCCCAAAATATATCCAACTCATTGGGGAACCCCAAGAGGAAGGTATGATGAGCACAACAGCAAGTTTTCCCTCAGTTATGAAACCAAGGTTATCGAACCAGTAGGAGCAAGGAAACACCTCCAAGGTGTTGTTTCCAACTTGGAATCCTGCACAACACAATCACAGAACCTTTCCCCCACCTTACAGTGAGGTTGTCAATCTCACCGGTTTTGCTGAAAACAAAGGATTAAATGTATTGTGTGGAAGATAGTAATTGCTTGCAGAAAGTAAACACAAAATAGTAAACAATTGTAGATTGATGGTAAAAGAAAGGACCGGGGTCCATAGTTCACTAGTGGTGGTTCTCCTTAAGATAAATGACATGTTGGGTGAACAAATTACAGCGAGGCAATTGACAAACATCGAGAAAGCATACATGCATATACTAATCATTTTTACTCCTATGAGATTTGATTGGGCAATACAACATTATACATAGACCGTAATCCAACTACATCTATGACTAATAATCCACATTCAGGTTATCATCCGAACCCCCTCCAGTATTAAGTTGCAAGCAATAGATAATTGCATTATGCATTGCGTATAAAGTAAACAATAGAATTGTTCTATGTACAAAGGATTATTGTTTTCTCCCTCGTAGCAACAACACATCTAGTACCTTAGAGATTTCTGTCACTTCCCCAGATTACTAGAGGCAAGAACCCACTATCGAGCATAAATACTCCCTCTTGGAGTTGCTAGCATCTACTCGGCCAAGATATGTACTAACAACGGAGAGCATGCAAGATCACAAATAACAAAGACATGATAGAATCAATAATCAATCTGAAATAGCATCTCAATATCCATCGGATCCCCGCAAACACAACATGTAGGATTACAAATAGATGATCTTGATCATGAACGTAGCTCACAAGATCTAAACATGGTACCACAAAGGAGAAGAACCAACCGTCTAGCTACTACATGGACCCGTAGTCCAGGGATGAACTACTCACGCATCACACTGGAGGCTTGCATGGTGATGAAGAAGGCCTCCAGGGTGAATTCTCCCCTCCGGCAGGGTGCCGAGAAGAGATTCAGATCCCTCCCGATCTGGGGAGGGAGATGACGTCGGCTATAGACACTTTCGTGGAATTTTGATCGGGTACTTAGGGTTTCTGTATCGGAGGCATCTTATAGGCGAAAGGGGAGGCCGTGGGGGTGCCTGAGGTGGCCACACCACCCCCTGGCGCGGGCTAGGCCTTGCCGTGCGGCTAGGTGGTGTGGTGGCCCTCTGGCCCCTCTCCGTCTCGTATTCTAGCTCCGTGTCCCCCTCGGTGAAAAACTGACTTTGGCTTTTGTCCCGTCCAATTCCGAGAATATTCATTTTCTGAATTTCCTAGAACCAAAAACAGCAGAAAACAAGCAGCTGGCACCGTGGCATCTTGTTAATAGGTTAGTCCAAGAAAGTGTATAAAAAGTACTCCAAAGTGTGGACAAAACATAAGAAAGTAGATAAAACTAAGCATGGAACATCAAAAATTATGGATACGTTAGCAACGTATCAAGCAGCTGACATGTTATCTAAGCTGGGCTCATCTCAGCAAGCTATCCCGCCAGGAATTGCCTTGGAGCATCTGAGAAAACCATCCATCAACCCCTCGCCGGAATCCGAATCAATATATATCCCGGAGAACCCCAGATCAAGAGCTGCCCCAATGGACATTGACTAGGGCAACACCTCAGCAAACCCGAGGACTGCCTCGGTGAACCCGAGGACTACTTTGTAGAACCCGAGGACTGTTCAGCTTGATCCGGTGGGAGTTATGTCAGTAGATGCCATGGAAATTGACAAAGTACTTTTCCTAGTTCATGCTATGCTAGCATGGGCAAGGCCAATATTTGGGTTCTTAAAAGATTGAACTTTGGTGATGATGAGGTACTCTCAAGGCAAGTGCAAAGAAGAGCCAAGGCATACACCATAATCAATGCCGAACTATACAAGAGAAGTGTCACAAATGTACTGTAATGATGTGTTGACCCGGAAGAAGGGCTAGACATCCTCCGAGATATCCATCAGGGGGGATGTGGTCATCACGCCTCGTCTAGGGCCTTACTGGCAAAAGCTTTTTGGCATGGATTTATTGGCCAAGTGCCTTGGACCAAGCCGAAGAACTGGTGAAAAAATGCAATGGCTGTCAGAGGTATGCCAATAAGACACATATACCAATGTCGGAGCTCAAGACCATACCAATCACTTGGCCATTTGCTGTGTGGTGCCTAGATATGGTTGGTCCATTTAAGCCGACAAAGGGAAACATGACTCGCATTTTGGTCATGGTGGACAAATTTACCAAGTGAACTGAAGTAAAGCCAATAAGAAAGTGTGATGGAGCTACTGCCATAACATTCTCAAAGATATCATCTTGAGATATGGTTATCCACACAACATAATAACAGATAATGGAACTAACTTCGCTGAATGCGCATTTACCCGGTTTTGCCGAGATAAGAAGATCCGGCTAGATATTACATCAGTAGCCCACCCCGCATCAAACGGACTAGTTTTGTCCGGGATAAAACCCCGTCTCATTGAGCCGCTGCAAAGATCAGCGGGGTGTTGGATAGAAGAACTACCAGCCGTATTGTGGAGTTTAAGAACAACTTCAAATCGATCAACAGGTTATACGCCATTCTTTCTGGTATATGGGGCAGAAGCTGTATTACTAGCCTACATAGAGCATGATTCACCTAGGGTCACCCAATACAGAGAAGCCGAAGTGTAAGAAGCTCGGCAAAATAATGTTGATCTGCTGGAAGAAGCGAGAGAATTGACACTATCTAGATCCGCCATTTATCAACAAAATCTCCGACGCTATCATAGCCGGAAAGTAAACCCCCGAGTTTTCCGGGAAGGAGATCTAGTACTTCGGCTAGTGCAACGAACTGCTGGCATGCATAAGTTATCCCCTCCATGGGAAGGGTCATTCACTGTAAGCAAAGCATTGCATAATAATGCCTATTACCTCACTGATGCACAACCATAGGAGAAGAACAAGGCGAACAGGTCCAGCAAGGAATCAAAGCGCCCATGGAATGTAGCTCTACTTCATCCGTTTTACACTTAGCAAAAAGTGTATGTATCCCAAACTCTCATATGTCGGTATGTATGTCGGCAATGAGTTTATTAATCAAACTTCGGTACCTCGAGCAGAAACTTGGGGATTGCCTTAATAATTGTCTTTTCTGCATTTACTTTTTATATCTCGGCTAGCTTAAATTACTTACACCTTAGCCAGATTAGTAGTATGTTGGCACCAAAAACTAACTCTTTGACTCGCTGCTGTCCAACAAGAATTCGCTTCATGGCAAGCAAGAGAACAAGTTTGGAATTGCAAAGCATATGAAAATCGACTAAGGAAAAGGAACGTAATCGAGCCGACATTTTTTTGACTAACTCGCATATTTACTTTATGTCTGTCATGTTGAATTAATCTAAGCTAATCCTAAAGTTTCAAGTATTGTTAAGTCAACTTTTGAACCTCGGACTCATAAGTCAAACACCAAATCAAGGTAGACGCGAGCCGAGTCATTGAATTGGGGGAACAAGAAAATGAAACTCGGGGACTTCGCCCAAGTTAATCCGGCATAGAACTTAAAATGTAGCAAAATAACCCATTGCGCACGTTACATCTGCGCCCGGCATACCAGGGATTTAACAAATTTCAAAGTATTTTTTTCTCAAGGAGCAGCAACATTTGAGGTATCCGCAACAGGATGAGGCAAGTCAGTGTCAGAGCGAGGAACGTCAGCTTCACTTGTTTCGTCCGAGTTAGCTTCGGCACCCTCAGGAACTTTGGTTTCAGCCGCATCATCCGGATCAGCTTCAGCTTCTTCAACGTCTTCAGTTTCCTCGGCATAGTCCAAAATTTCCTGCTCTTCGCCATCCGAACCATCTTTGGCATATTCAGCATCGACGACCTCGAGGAAACTCAGCCTCTCATTCCACTGATGACAATGAGCATATTGAGTAAGATCGTAGGAGCGAGCTTGGCATTGGGCAATGCACTCCGGGTTAGTGGTCCATTTGGATCCGGTGCGCATGCGGTTGAGAACTTCCAGGTCAAAACTTTCATACCAAGATAGCACGAAGCTCAAGGCCGTGTCAGATCTAGTGTGGGCAGCGTATTCCCTCCATAGATCAAGTCGAGTCTCGCATTCCATAAATTTTGCAATCAATGGGGCAGGACTTGGGGATTAGGCTCTATGGGCCAAAGGGCATTGAAGACCCGGACATTAGCATCCATGATATCCGAGCCAAAGCTCTTTATGGTTTCCACCCGAGATGCGAGGCTTACCAAGTTGTCTTCTATGTCATAAGGAAATTGCTTTGCGGAAGGAACAACCGAGGTACCTCTTTGCAACCTGAAGTTCTCAACAACAGCACATGCAATGGAGTCAGACTAAGGAGATTTACCTAAAAATAAGACAAGTGAAGCAACTCAATAAGAGCACAAAACTCGGAATAAGAGATGCCGGTGCAGGAAGAAAACTCACGAGAGATATGATCGGTAATCCAACCCAACTCTATGAGCGAAGCAGCATTCCGATTCTTGAGAGTTTCACACTCAGTGTTCACCGACTCAAGCTTGATGTCGGCGTTCTTGATCATATCCTTGCTTTTCTCAAGGGCGGTCTAAAGCCAGTCATTTTCCTCAGATAAGGTTTGGTCCATTTTGTCCAGCTCAACTTTTCTCAAGGGCGCTGAGCCGAGTAATTTTGTCATCCTTAAGCCAAAGCTGAGCAATTTTGGCATCTTTCTTCTTCAACTCGGCCTGATGTTGCCCTAATTATTCGAGAAAGTGGAGCATCATATCAGGCAAAGGCATGCTATCTTGAAGAGACACTGTAATAGTTTTGACCCGACAGAGCTAAGGTATAATTATCTGCCGAGTCAGAAGGAAAAAGGACAAAGATCAAGGAGCCAAAGGGATTTACCTTTTATCTCGGCCAGTTTCTTCCTCATGATGATATTTTCAGCCTCAACTTCGGTTGCACAACCTAAATTGCAAGTTAGTTCGGAACACAAATTAGTTCGAAACCCGAATTGCAAGTATAAACGAGAGAATTTCACCTTTCTTCTTTTCCTTAGGCAGCACGGCCTTATGTTTGGTGCACAGCTCCTTGTGGGAATCCAATAACCGCTGAAACTCAATAGTCCGACGGTTGGTCATGATCTGAAAAGGAGAATGTTAGTTCATGCATCATAAGGAATATTGGAAGTTTACTCAAGATCCGGGCCAAGTGGAACTTAACCCGACTCTAGGTGAGTGAATATTTGAATTTTACTCAGATCCGGTCCAAGTGGAACTTAACTCGGCTCTAGGTGAGTGAATATTTGAAGTTTACTCAAGATCCAGGCCAAGTGGAACTTAACCCGGCTCTAGGTGAGTGAATATTTGAAGTTTACTCAAGATCCAGGCCCAGTGGAACTTATCCCAGCTCTAGGTGAGTGAATATTTGAATCTAACTAAGATCCGGGCCAAGTGGAACTTAACCCGGCTCTAGGTGAGTGAATATTCGAATTTTACTCAGATCCGGGCCAAGTGGAACTTAAACCGGCTCTAGGTGAGTGGATAATCGAATCTATTAAGATCTAGGCCAAGTGGAACTTAACCCATCTCTAGGTGAGTGAATAATTGAATCTACTAAGATCCGGGCCAAGTGGAACTTAACTCAGCTCTAGGTGAGTGGATATTTGAAACTACTAAGGCATTATGCTAGTTTTCTAAGAGCATCCGGCCGAGTAACAAGTTATTCCCCCGGAATCTCGGGGACTAGAGGATATATCTATAAGTACTTATGTGAGGGAGGTCCGAGAAATTTACCACCATTATCTTGCTTGCAAGGCGAATAGCTTTGGTAGCTGTGTTCATCTCAGCACAAATCTCCGCAGGACCAAACTTCAGCGGGTTGTCGGAATTGACATCGACATATTCTGCATTGTTCCAGTTTTCCACGTATTCGGCAAGTGAGCTGTAGCTCTCCCCGCTGAGACTCTAGGCCATGACTAAGCCCTTGGCATGTGCAGTTTTCCGTTCAGTCTGAGCTGCGGCCAGGCTGATGTGCAGGAAAAACTGGTTATCAGCGGCAGAGCCGGAAGCAGCTGAGCCAGAGGCAGTGCTCCCCTTCTTCATCATGGATGCAAGAGTACGCTGCCCAGATTCGGTAGTTGATCCTTTAGGAGCTTGGTTCTTGGTCACCTCGGAAGATTGCTAGCCCTTGGTAGCATCAGCGATTTTCTTGACCTTAGTGCTGGATTTGGCCTGCTGCGGCGAAGAAGTAGTTTGGGCACCGGCCGCCAAAGTTGGCGCAGGAGGCTTATTTAGGGGCTTCTACCGAAATATGGCTGCGGCTGAAGAACTTGGCGCGGAAGATTTGGCTTGAGGCTTGGCTTTGGCTTGGTCTTCTCGCCAAGTCTATGGAGACTCGGACGAGGCAGGAACGACTTGCATAGAGGAACGTGGAGCTGGATCTGATTTAGGTTGAACTTGGGTCGGCGCTAGGGTCACCGGCACCTTAGAAGGAGTTTTCTTGGCGCTGATGTTGCTGGCACCACCATCATCTGGTTGCGATTGAGCCGAAGAAGAGCTGGGTTGATCCGGCATAACAATATCTTCAGAGGCGCCATCACCCCCCGTGTCGACATTGCCCTCCTCTTGCCAAGGTGGGCTGAGGTTCGGCGTAGCAGCGGAGCTTTCTTGAATTGGGCTCAGGGGGCGAGCATCCTCGTGTGGAGGAGAAGAGGATCAACCCAGATAGGTGAGGCTATGCTCGAGGCACTCTGGCAGACAACCTTGGGAGCCATGCCGAGTCAGATGAAAGATAGAAATCAAGAGAGAAACAAGAAATACAAGAGAAGGGGAAAGAAATACTTACTCGGGGAAACATGGTGTTTTTCTGGGGTGAGATGGAAGCTGCCCCACACTGAGTCAAACCTTTGTCGGTCAGGGAAGCCTCCTTATCCGGAACAACATTGGCTCTAAAGCCGAAGAATTTGTACCAAATATGAATGGAGGGCCAAAGGCCAAGATACCCCTCTACACCGGAGGTGAAAGCGGAAAGGGAGGTAATGGCGTTAGCCGGAAGATGGTGTGGTTGGAGAGAAAAGGTGGAGATGAAATGATGGAAGAAGTCACTAACGGGAAGATCAAACCCACGTTGGAATTGCGAGAGGAAAACGACATACTCACCTGGATTGGGCGAGGGCGTGATCTCCTCGCAGGGGAGGCGGCAGGTAACCCCAGTAGGGATGCGGCGGGTCCATTGTAGTCAATCAAGATCATCCTGGTAGACCCAGGAACCGGCCCAAGCTCCTCACTCGTGGGCCTCCCGCCCTCTTCGTGTTATTCAACGACGACGACCTCCTCAGATTCTGCCATTTCTAGATCTCCCTCTTCGCAATAACAGAAGCAATCTGGTGCGAGGGAGAAAGGTCTAGATTGGCAAGGACCTGTGGCGGCTTCGAGAACCAAAGTGGCGGCGTGGTTACGGCTGAGCAGCAATAGGGTGTGGCAGCAGTGGTGGCGGTGGTGCTGTTGCACAGAGAAAGAAGAAGAACAAGGGGCAGAGGGAGCAAACGAACGAGGGAAATGGCAAAGGAAACCCCTATCCCCTATTTAATCATGCCCCTAGTGGGTAGTGGGATCACAACATGCAGAGAGCCGCATAGTGTGGTCGTGTATTGCACCGAGTCAACCAATCAGAAGCCACATCGCGCAGTGATGGCTCTGTAATATAGCCATCCACATCCACATTTGAACTGGATATTATTCATACTTTTGATGAAATATCTCTCTAAACCCTGTCACTAATGCCTAATAATCAAAGGGGTATGCAATCCTTTCTTGCTATTTTTCCTTGCACCAATAATGTCGTTTGAATATGGGAATCACTACATTGAAGTCAAAGATATGAGATTTCTAACAACCAGAAGAAACCAGGAGCCGTAAAGTAGAGGCAAACGCTTTAATGACCAACTATACGACCAGAATAAAATTCTGGTTGTATAGTTCCGGTCATATAGTTGGCGCCACCACCGCTAGGTCAAACAGATCAACTTTTGTGAAGGGACCCCTATATAAAGAAGCCTCGGGCGATGATGACCCACAAGTATAGGGGGTGTATCGCAGTATTTTCGAGGGAAGCGAAACCCAATTTATTGATTCGACACAAGGGGAGCCAAAGAATATTTATAAGCCTTAACAACTGAGTTGTCAATTCAGCTGCACCTGGAAACAATCTTGCTCACAGCAGTTTATCAGTAGCAACAGTTTTGTAGTAGGAATAGTAAAGTAACAGCAGTAATAAAGCAAGGACAGTAGTAACAAAAGCAGTAAACAGTGGGATTCGAGTGCGGTAGGCATAGGGATGGATGGACGGGCGTTGCATGGACAAGACAATTCACATAGCAATCAGAACATAGGGCAATTGCAGATAAATAAGATAAAGCATCCAAGTACTAGACAATCCTAGGCATGTGTTCCATATACAGTCATACGTGCTCGCAATGAGAACTTGCACAACATCTTTTGTCCTGCCAGCCTGTTTGCAGCGGGGCCTCTAGGGAACTACTGGCAATTAAGGTGCTCCTTTTAATAGAGCACCGGAGCAAAGCATTAACACTCCATGAACACATGTGATCCTCACATCAAAGCCTTTCCCTTCCGGTTATCCCGATTTACGTCACTTCGGGGCCATTGGTTCCGGACAACAACATGTGTATACAACTTGTAGATAAGACCAAAAACAATACTATCATAATGAATCAATAATATGTTCAGATCTGAAATCATGGCACTCGGGCCCTCGTGACAAGCATTAAGCACAACAAGTAGCAACAAAGTCATAAAGCACTAATAAAAGATACTAGGCACCATGCCCTAACAATCTGATGCCATTACATGAACGATCTCATCCAATCCCTACCATCCCCATAGCCTATAGTGGGGGATTACTCACTCATAGATGGGGGAAACATGGATGGTCGATGGAGAAGCGATGGTGATGATGATGGCGATGATCTCCTCCAATTCCCCGTCCCGGCAGGGTGCCAGAACAGAGTTTCTGATGCTGTTTCGTGGAATCTGGTGGTGGCGGCGGAGCGGAACTCCTTCTGGAAAAACGTCGAACCCCCCTCAGTTTTTAGGTCATAAGGCTCCTTATAGGCGAAGAGAGAGGCCGAGGGGGTGCATGGGGGGCCCACACCATCCCCTGGCGCGGCCTGGCCTGGCCCGCGCCACCAGGTGGTGTGGCCACCCCCTGGCTCTTCTCCATCTCGTATTCTGGCTCCTGGAGTCTTCGGGTGAAATAGGATTTTTGGCATATTTTCCGGGATTTTTCCTGATAGTTGATTTTCTGCACAAAAAGTAGACACCAAGGCAATTCTGCTGAAAACAGTGTCATTCTGCATTAGTTGCATCCAAATCATACAAGTATAGAGGAGAAACAATAGCAAAAGTGTTCGGGAAAGTAGATACGTTTTGGACGTATCAACTCCCCCCAAGCTTAGCTTATTGCTTGTCCTCAAGCAATTCAGTTGAAAACTGAGTGCGATAAAAGAACTTTCACGGACACATTTGCTTCATATGAAGTTAATATTCTTAGCAATGTGATCAACTACTTAGCCAATTCATAATAAAGAGTATACAACTGAGTCTACTTAATAGTCATTGCAAGCTATGAAGAGATTCCAACTCAAGAATAATAAGTAGCATGAAGCACAAACATAAGCAACATTACAATGCTCATAAAAAGGTATGATAGAGTGGTATCTCACTTGCTTTTGATTATGAATGCCAAGGCACCTCTGAAGTTCAAGTGATGACTAGAAGTAAATATATCAAGGATACAAGCATCAAAGTCATAACACAAATAATCAAGTAATGGAACAAACACAAAGAATGACAACTATGCTCTCAAGAAGGTGCTCAAAGAATATGTGGAGACTCAACAAGTAGAAGAAAAGGTTTTGAATAATTTGAAAGGCTTCCAAATGCTGAAAGTATGGTACTCGTTAGCTTTGAGCTCTCAATGCCCCTATCATCAGCATCTTTAAATGGTTAAGGTTAAAGTGACACAACTGAGAGGATATGCTTGAAAAGTTATAAATCGAAGTCTCATTCCCCTTACTTACGAAGACCAATCCTCATGCTACTCAACTTCAGTCACAAGTAAGCTCTTGTCATTGTAAGTATATACGTATCATAGAGAACCGTCAACGGGGTACCCCTTGCACATGACACGGGAGCTATCACATAATCAAAATAACAAGGCAAGCAGACTATGAGCATCTCGGCGATCTTTTTATTTACTATGTGCATAGATTTTTATATAGGATGCTTCATAGAATGCTCATTATGATTATGCTGCAAGTTTCCACCATGATTAGGCATGGCTTAGGCTAGCGGCCCAGGCGTTTCTCTAACATACATACAAACTCCATGATCTTACAAGTTCCACTTTTATTTCACACCGTCGGGATCCATAAGAAAAAGAACATGATATCAACTAGGTACAAAGTACCTATGAAGTGTTTAAAGCGGTCCCCATGATACATGGTTCTGCTAACTTCAACTCATAAAGCGCGAGCATATGCGCAACAAAGAAGGACGCAATGGTTCAGGTTTATTAAGTGCAAGAAAATAAATTGTGCCATCAAGTTCGTGAGAGCTTTACTAACTAACTTTCTCATAACAAGCAAACATTTTATTCGGAAGAAAACAAGGCATATTGAATATGCACGGAGGTAGCAAATGATGCTAATGGGTAGGTATGGTGGACACTTTGGAAATATTTGGTTTAGGGAGTTGGGAACTTGAGTAAAACATACTCAGTGAAAGTGAAGGCTAGCAATAGTAAGGGAGCGACAAACGAGAGAGCAATAGCTGTCATTATCATGCTTGCAACAAAACAGGACTACTCATGGCATGAAACTGATTCAAGATCCTCAAGGCAAAATAATTCATCGAGGCTTAACTGTTTATTACAGTCATGTGCATGCGTGAGCATGTGCCAAGTCAATCAAATGAAAACATTCAGAGGAGGATACCACGGTGTCATACCAATTTATGAATAGAGCAATGCAAGCAAACATTCATGAGACATGCTACAAACTATTAGCGAGTTGGAGCTAATCATAAGAAAGCAAGAACTACTAAGCATCCAAAGATAACATACACCCTACTTGAATGGACTAAGCAAGCTCACAATGATGAGTATATGTACAAAAATGAAGACAAATAGAGTTCGTTACCAGCCTCTTACCACGCCTCAAGTTGTCATTGATCCTCATTATTGCTCTTCACTTGTGTAACTTGAATAATAATATGAAACCAATATCCACTGAGGACTGCCGAACCCTGTAGCAAACTCGCAAAAACCAAAGAAGAACGACAAATATTTTTGGTGTTTTCGATTTTTAAACAAGAACCAAAAGGGAAAAACAAACAAAGCAAAATCTTTTTGGGTTTTTCGAATAGTTCGAACAAAGCAAAAAGGGAAAAGAAAACCAAGGCAAAAAAAAGAAGGAAACCAAAGAGAAACAACAGAAATATTATTGGTCTTTTTGTGTTTTTAGAAAGCAAAAGCAAAGAAAGAGAACGAAAACTAAAAAGAGAACGAAAACATGAATATACAAAGTACCGACGCAACATGATATGGAGATGAGTGTGGTGTCGGCGTACCTCCCCCCAAGCTTAGCTTTTGGCCTAAGTGGGTATCAATCCCAAGCCGGCCAGGATGAAGTGTCACTCTGGTACGACGAAGAGGTCCCCTCATCCTGGTGCGAGCTCGAGTACGTCCCTCCATAATGCGCGGAGTAATCATAGGAGGGCACATCCTCCTGGTGCTGCTCGTGGAAACCCAGCAAGCGAAGCTGCTCGTCCACCTTCTCCTTGGAGCACGACCATGGTCTCCTGTGAATACTAAAAAAAGCAGGCTGTGGCAAAAGGATCTCCCTTTCGTCCCTGTCAGTGAAAAGCATCCTATATACTAGATTGTTCAAATCAGAGGTAGCAGTGACAAAGTGATGAGTTTTCATGGTAACAAGGTCAAGCCTCTGTGGTTCCAGCATAGCATCATAGGGATCCACTGAAAGACCTAATGCATTGACTATGTGCGATGCAATGATGCCCCCATAGATAGGCCCCCTAGCAGCTAGGCGGCGAGCAATAAGCGAACCCCCTCCAGTATTAAGCTGCAAGCAACAGATTATTGCTTTACGAACTGCGTGTAAAGTAAACAATACGATTGTTCTATGAACAAAGGATTGTTGTTTTCTCCCTAGTAGCAACAACACATCTAGTACCTTAGAGATTTTTGTCACTTACCCAGATTACCAGAGGCATGAACCCACTATCGAGCATAAATACTAACTCTTCGAGTTGCTAGGATCTACTTGGCCAAGATAGCTACTAACAACGGAAAGCATGCAAGATCTCAAATAACAAAGACATGATAGAATCAATAATCAATCTGAAATAGCATCTCAATATCCATCGGATCCCCGCAAACACAACATGTATGAATTACAAATAGATGATCTTGATCATGAACGGAGCTCACAAGATCTAAACATGAAAGCACAAAGGAGGAGAAACCAGCCATCTAGCTACTACATGGATCCATAGTCCAAGGATGAACTACTCACGCATCACACCGGAGGCTTGCATGGAGATGAAGAAGGCCTCCAGGGTGAATTCCCCTCTCTGGCAAGGTGCCGGGAAGAGCTTCAGATCCCCCCCAATCTAGGGACAGAGACGACGGCGGCTACAGACTCTTTCGTGGATTTTTGATCAGGTACTTAGGGTTTTCGTCCTGAGGGCAACTTATAGGCGGAAGGAGAGGCCGAGGGGGTGCTAGGGTCGGCCAGACCACCCCCTGGCGCGGGCCAAGCCTGGCCGCGCGGCCAGGTTGTGTGGCCAGCCCTCAGCCCTTCTCCATCTCATATTCTGGCACTTGATCCCTTCCGGAAAAATAGGCACTTTGGCTTTTTTCCCGTCCAATTCCGAGAATATTCATTTTCTGACTTTCTTGGAACCAAAAACAGCAGAAAACAGGCAGCTGGCACTGTGGCTCTTGTTAATAGGTTAGTCCAAGAAATCATAATAAAAGTACTCCAAAGTTGGAACAAAACACAAGAAAGTAGATAAAACCAAGCATGGAACATCAAAAATTATAGATACATTTGCAATGTATCAACATCCCCAAGCTTAACTCCTGCTCGTCCTCGAGCAGGTAAGTGATAAAAAGAAAGAATTTTTGAGGAGACATGCACCATCAAAGTCTTGATCAAAGTATTTGCAAAACATTCAAAGCTGGGATCATAGTACTTCAATCATAACATGAAAGACAAAGTTCTAGCAATTAGCAAAGAAACTATGATGCAACATGAAAAGGCACAAACAAAAGATTCATAAATAACAATGCTTTGCAAGACGTTTGTTTGTTTCACATAAAGAAAACATAGCATAAAAGTATTCAGCGTGTCCCTCAATAGAGTAGCAAATATAAATGCATAGGACACCTTCAAAGTTCATAAGAGTGACTAGATACAATAGTTTAAAACAAGCAATATCAAAGTATGCATCAATCAACTAGTCTTGGGACAATGCACATAGAACTAAGAATGGCCACTATGCTCTCAAAGTAGGTGCATAAAGATAGAAGGTGGAGACTCAATGTAATGGTGGAAGAAAAGCCTTTGTAAAAGGAAGTAGGGATTCAAGTCTCATAAAGAGCTTCCAAAAATTATGATACTTATAGCTTTCAACTCTCATTGCCCCTATCATAAGCATCTTGAAGGTGATTAAGGTTAAAGTGACACAACTAAGAGGATATGCTTGACAAGTTATAAACCGAAATCACATGCCCCTTACTTACGAAGACCGATCCTCATGCTACTCAAATTTAGTCACGAGTAAGCTCTTATCATTGTAAGTATATGTGTATCATTAAGAACCGCCAACGGGGTACCCCTTGCACATGATACGGGAGCTTTCCCATAATCAAAATGACACGGCAAGCAGACAATGAGCATCTCAGCGATCTTTTTATTTGCTATTTGCATAGGTTTTTATTGAGGATGCTTCATAGAGTGCTCATTATGGTGATGCTGCAAGTTTCCACCATGATTAGGCATGGCTTAGGCTAGCGGCCCAGGCGTTTCTCTAACACACAACAAACTCCATGATCTTACAAGTTCCACTTTTATTTCACACCGCCGGGATCCGTAAGCAAAAGAACATAATATCAAGGGGGTACAAAGTACAAGTGCAATGTTGAAAGCGTTCCCCATGAAACATGGTTCTGCTAATTTCAACTTATAAAGCGCAAGCATATACGCAACAAAGAAGGACCCAATGGTTCAAGTTTATTAGAGGCAATAAAGTAAAGTGTGCCATCAAGTTCGTGAGAGCTTTAATCACTAGTTTTCTCATAACAAGTGGAAGGTAAACAAAAGCATGAATATACTTGAAATACCATAAGCTAGTAGGTAGGTATGGTGGACTCTTTGGAAAAACTTGGTTTAGGGATTTGGATGCATGAGTGGAACTCATACTTTGTTGTGGAGCCTAGCAAAAGACTGGGAGCGACAAACTAAGAGAGCAGTAATGGCCATAATCATGCAGAGCGACAAAACATCATTGATCAAAGCATAACGTGATACTACAAGTTGAAAACTAAAGGATCATAAAGGCTATGGTGACTTTGGATAGTCATAACATGGTGTGAGCATGCGCCAAGTCAACCCAAATAAAGCATCAAAGGATAATACCACTATACTATGCTTTAATATGCTAAAACAACGCATGATTCATCCAAGGCACATTAAGCAATCTCAATTGTTTATAACAAGTCATGCTACAACAAATAATACTAAGCATAAAGCCAAAACAATATCAAGCATGGCATGACAAAGCATGGCCACAGTCAAAAACGAGCTCTTTTTACCACATAAGTATGAACTTTCCTACTCTTTTCCAAACCAAACCAAACTATTTGCAAACCAAAGTGTGAAAGAGGGGGTACAACCAATTTATTCAGAAAACTAAGCAAACAAAATAAAATGGAAACCAAAACGAAAACGAAAAAGAAGACGCTCCAAGAAAAACACAACTATGCATGAAACAATAAAAATAAAGTGTTTGGAAGAAACCTGGATTTTTATTGATGAAGAAGGGGGATGCCTTGGGCATCCCCAAGCTTTGACGCTTGTACTTCTTGGATGTTTCTTGGGGTGACACGCGTGGCATCCCCAAGCTTGAGCTTTAGTCCATCCTTCATCTCATTATTCATTCCTTCCATACACCTGAAATTTTTCCTTCATACAAAACTTCACACAATCTCATTAGCAACATTAGTGCACTTAAGATAAATAAGTCTCAAGGTTCAGTTCTAACACCAAATAAACTTCCATTAGAACACTAGATACTGTAGAACTTCCCTCAGAAAGCTCAATTCCCCAAAAGAACTCAAGAAGGAACCAACAAGAAGCAAATGCAGAAAATGGCAGAAATCTGTCAAAACAGACCAGCAGGTAAAGACGAATTTTTTCTAAGACCTTCTGTTGCTCAAATCAAAAAGTGTTGAACTAACGTTAGCTAAAAACCTGGGTCAGAAGCACAAAAAATTACAGCTCAATCCGACATACAGAGCTCTATCACGAATGTTTACGGTGAAGCACAGAAATCTGTTTCGGGACAGCAACTTTCCCAATCATTACTTCACTCTCATTAGAGGTTACTCTTGGCACAAAAAGCAAATAAAAAGGATAAGGAGAGGTTATTACAGAGGTAATAACTTCCAAGACTCATTTAAAACTCTTGGGTTATCTTCCAACAAGTACTTTTCTTTAACGCCTTTAAGTCAGACATGAAAATTTGAGAAGATGCTCTCATAGGAAATATGAATTGAAGTAAAAGAGAGCATCAAGAAGCAAATTCAAAACACATTTAAGTCTAACCAACTTCCTATGCATAGGAATCTTGTATGCAAATAAATGCACAAAGAACAAAGTGACAGGCATAGGAAGATAAATCAAAAGTAACTTCAAAACTTTCAGCACATAGAGAGGTGTTTCATTACCATAAAAACTTCTACAACCATATTTTCCTCTCTCATAATAATTTTCAGTAGCCTCATGAATAAACTCAACAATATAACTATCACATAAGGCATTCTTTTCATGATCTACAAGCACTAGAGCTTTATTATAAACATTTTCAAAAGAATCCTTGGGAACATAACATTCACCCTCCTTTGATAAGCATGGGGGATAATAAAATAATGTAAGGGATAAAGAGTTACTCTCATTAGAAGGTAGGCATGGGTAGATCCATTCTTCCTCCTTTTGTCCATCACTCTCCTCCTCTTTTTCATCTAATGATCTTTCAGGTTCTGCAATTTCTTCTTCCATGGAGGTTCTAGCAGGCGGTGGTTCATCTATTACCTTAGCAGTCATAATATTGTTCCCAAGTAGGAAACTGGGTGAGCTATCCATAATGAAATAGTGATTGGATCAGAGCTAGTCATAAAGGCAACTTAAGAAAGGAACTAATTTTTTTTGTGTTTTTGAAATAAGAAAGCAAACTTGTAGAACTAATTTTTTTTGGGTTTTGAAGAACAAAACAAGCAAACAAAGCAAAAAAGAAAACTAAGCAAAACAAAAACAACAAAGTAAAGAGATTGGTTATGAGGGACTCCCCTTGTGAAGATGTCCTTGACTCCCCGGCAACGGCGCCAGAAAAGATCTTGATGCACTCGACGATCGACGTAGAGCTCGTTGGGAACCCCAAGAGGAAGGTATGATGAACACAACAGAAAGTTTTCCCTCAATTATGAAACCAAGGTTTAATCGAACCAGTAGGAGCAAGGAAACACCCCAAAGGTGTTACTAGCTGAGCTTTGGTAGGGCGCACTACCGGTGCTAGTAGCAACGTGGAGACCTGCACAACACAACCATAGAACTTTGTCCCCAACTTGCGATGAGGTTGTCAATTTCACCGTGTTTTGCGAAAAATAAAGGATTAAACGTATCGAATGGAAAGAAGTAAAAGTTTGCAGAAAGTAAACACAAAGCAGTAAATAGTTGTAGATTGTATGTAAAGTAAAAGGACCAGGATCCATAGTTCACTAGAGGTGGCTCTCCTTTGATAGATAACATGCTGGGTGAACAAATTACAGCGGGGCAATTGACAAACACCGAGAAAGCAATACATGCATATACTAATCATCTTGACTCCTTTGAGACTTGATTGGGCATTGCAACATAATACATAGACCGCCATCCAACTGCATCTATGACTAATAATCCACCTTCAGGTTATCATCCGAACCCCCTCCAGTATTAAGTTGCAAGCAACAGATTATTGCTTTACGAACTACGTGTAAAGTAAACAATACAATTGTTCTATGAACAAAGGATCGTTGTTTTCTCCCTAGTAGCAACAGCACATCTAGTACCTTAGAGATTTCTATCACTTCCCCAGATTACCAGAGGCATGAACCCACTATCGAGCATAAATACTAACTCTTGGAGTTGCTAGCATCTACTTGGCCAAGATAGCTACTAACAATGGAAAGCATGCAAGATCTCAAATAAGAAAGACATGATAGAATCAATGATCAATCTGAAATAGCATCTCAATATCCATTGGATACCCGCAAACACAACATGTATGAATTACAAATAGATGATCTTGATCATGAACGGAGCTCACAACATCTAAACATGAAAGCACAAAGGAGGAGAAACCGGCCATCTAGCTACTACAAGGATCCGTAGTCCAAGGATGAACTACTCACGCATCACACCGGAGGCTTGCATGGTGATGAAGAAGGCCTCCAGGGTGAATTCTCCTCTCCGGCAGGGTGTCGGGAAGAGCTTCAGATCCCCCCGATCTAGGGACAGAGACGACAGTGGCTACAGACTCTTTCGTGGATTTTTGATAGGGTACTTAGGGTTTTCGTCCCGAGGGAAACTTATAGGTGGAAGGAGAGGCCGAGGGGGTGCTGGGGTCGGCCAGACCACCCCCTGGCGCGGGCCAAGCCTGGCCGCGCGGCCAGGTGGTGTGGCCGGCCCCAGCCCTTCTCCATCTCGTATTCTGGCACTTGATCCCTTCCAGAAAAATAGGCACTTTGGCTTTTGTCCCGTCCAATTCCGAGAATATTCATTTTCTGACTTTCCTGGAACCAAAAACAGCAGAAACAATGCAGCTGGCACTGTGGCTCTTGTTAATAGGTTAGTCCAAGAAATCATAATAAAAGTACTCCAAAGTTGGAACAAAACACAAGAAAGTGGATAAAACCAAGCATGGAACATCAAAAATTATAGATACATTTGCAATGTATCATCCCTGTCATGCGCACACCTACAATACTGCAAAATCTCTCCAAAGGCATGGTGAAGGCCAGATCATAGATTTTAAAAGAGAGAGTAGACTAATATGATGTGTTAGTAAACGTGAAGCTCTCAATAAAAGTTTTGGTGAGCATAGCGTATTGTGCACTCTCATCTTGCATATATGAGGTCAAAACAACCCTCTCAATCAGTAGCAAGAAATCATCAAGAATACCTGCAGCTTGCAAGAAAGTAAAACAAGGAAAAGAGGATGGGTGAGCATCCCCATCATCCCTTTCACTAAAAATACGAGTTGCAATGAGGTCTTCATTGTATGATGGCCTAGCTTGAGAGGCTGTTCTTGAGGGCCTCGACCTTCTAGGTGCATCACTCTCAAATATCTCTCCAAAAGTATGGTTGTTCCTGCTTGGTATTCTGAAGTTTAAACACCTATTAAACAAGTGATTGCAAAGTAAATATATTGAAGGATACTACTCATAGGGACTTGCAAGAGGCCTAAACTATGCATCAAAACTATATCTCTAAGCATCAAACAAGCTTACAAGCTCTCATAACCAGTCACCTACAATAGCAAAATACTCAACATAAAATCCACTAAACACAAATCTACTTGGACAAGGGGAGGAGTCACATACCTGGGAACAAATGCTCCAAAATTTAGCAAGAAAGATGGGCTGAGCAAGGAGATCAAAAAAATTGAGAGCAAGCATAGCAAGGACGCAATTTTGAGCTATGAACTGGAGCTTACTCGGGAGAGAGAAGAAAGTGGCAGGTGAGAGAGTTAGTGGGGGGCCAGGGTGGCCCACACCAGGGCACGACACCACCCAGGGCTAGCCGCGCCACCATGTGGTGTGCCTGCCGGGTGGGCCCCCTGGTACCTCCCAGGTACTCCTCTGCCCCATTTTCACGTAAAAATTTAATATGAATTTTCTGGAATTTTTCGAGACACTTTATTTTTGGGCAATTTTCAGAAATAGAAGAATGATTTTTCTGACAGACAGATTTTTTTCTTTTGGAAACATGATGCAAGGACAAAACAAGGCTAGAACTACAGAATTTCTAACATGCAAGCAACTAACAACAAAAAGAAAACTAAACGAAAGCAAAAACTAAAATGCAAAGGATAGAAATAAATGGAGATAATCATAATGAAAACATTGTTTTGTTCAATGGAATCCTTTTGTTAACAAGGTTGATCAAGTCTTGCTACCAAAACAATTGCATATTAGACAAAACTTTGTACTCCACTAATGATTATGTTACCTTAACCTTGATATCAATGGTCCCAATCATAATAGTTTCAAAATTTTCTCTTAGTATGGGACAATATATTTCTCCAACTTGAATGCCTTCAACATGTTCAATTGAATTCGAACCATAAGTCCTTTCAATCTTCTTGGGGAAATAGATAGTATGTTCCTTGTCATTAACATTGAAGGTCACCTTTCCTTGATTACAATTAATAACAGCTCCTGCAGTATTAAGAAAAGGTCTCCTAAGAATAATAGACATATTATCATCTTCAGGCATCTCAAGCACAACAAAATCAGTTAATATCAAGCAATTGTGAGCCACCTGAACAGGTACATCCTCACATATACCCACAGGAATAGTGGTAGATTTATCAGCCATTTGCAAAGATATATCAGTTGGTATCAATTTTTCAAGCTAAAGCCTCTTATAGAGAGAGAAAGGCATAACACTAACTCTAGCTCCCAAATCACACAAAGCAGTTCTAACATAGCTATTCTTAATAGAGCAAGGGATAGTTGGAATCCCTGGGTCTCCAAGTTTCTTAGGAACCTTACCATTGAAGGAATAGTTAGCAAGCAAAGTAGAAATTTCTTCATTAGGGATCTTCCTTTTATTCGAGACAATATCCTTCATATACTTTGAGTAAGGAGGCAATTTAATAGCATCAGTCAAAGGAATTTGCAAGAATAAAGGCTTCATCCACTCACAAAACTTATTATAATGTTCATCTTCCTTTGACTTGTGTTTCTTATTAGGGAAAGGCATAGGTTTTTGGACCCAAGGTTCTCTTTCACTACCATGTTTCTTAGCAATAAAATCTTCTTTGGTGTATTTAGTATTCTTAGTGTGGTTTTCAGGTTCTTCTTCAACTTTTTCTTCATTAGGAACAACAATTTCTTCATTACCACTTTCAGTTTCAGCATCAGAGATAGATATACTATTAGGATCTATAGCAGGTTCAGAGGGTTCTACAACAATTTTATCTCCTTTTCTTATGAGTAGAGCCACTATTTTCAGCTTGTTGAGAATCCTGCTCAATTCTTTTGGGATGCCCCTCAGGATATAGAGGATCCTGGGTAGCAGCACCACTTCTAGTTCTAATTTCATAAGCATGTTTTTCTTTAGCAGCATTAACTAGCAAGTCGTTTTGCACTTTAACGAGTTGATCTATTTGAGTTTGAACCATTTGAAAGTGTTTAACAATCATTTTAACATCATTAGAGGTTCTTTCCACAATATCTTTGAACTCAACAATAGCTCTAGTGTTTTCCATTAGATGATTTTGCACCCTTTTATTAAAATTATCTTGCTTAACAATAAAGATATCAAATTCTTCTAAGCATTGATCAGGAGGTTTAGAGTAAGGGATATCACCTTCATCAAAGTGTTGGAGAGAGTGTACCTCAATAGTGGATGAGTAGGGAATAGGCTTACATAATTCTTCTATAGGAGGTAAATTCTTGACATCTGCAGCTTTAATTCCCTTCTCCTTAAGACATTTCTTAGCTTCCTTCATCACTTCATCATTTAATTCAATAACTCCCCTTTTCTTTGATGTTGGAATAGGCACAGGAATAGATGGTTTAGGTACAATTAGTTCAGGTATAGCTTGTTTAGGAGGAGTCCAATCTTCATAATTCTTGCTTATTTTAGCCATTAATTCCTCAGCTTCCTTAGGAGTCCTATTCCTGAAAACACAATCAGCACAACTATCTAGGTATGTCCTAGATTCCGCGGTTAGTCCATTATAAAATATATCAAGAAGCTCATTCTTAGGTAATGGACTTCCAACCTGTGCCTGAATCAAAGCACAAAACCTTGCCCAAGATTCGGGCAATACCTCTTTTTCTCCCTGTTTAAAATCAAAAAGTTCCTGCAAAATAGCATGTCTAGCATTGGGAGGAAAATATTTCTGCAGGAAAGTACTAATCAAGCACTCAGGGCTATCAATAGATCCAGGAGGTAAATTACTAAACCAAGTTTTAGCTTCTCCTTTCAGTGTAAAGGGGAAAATCTTAGCAACAAAGTAAGTACGCATCTTAATATCATCAGAAAACAAGCCACTCATGGTAGAAAGTTCATTCATATGTGCTACCGCACTTTCATTCTTAGTCCCACAAAAAGGTTCTTTCTCGACAATAGCTATGTAAGATAGATCGAGAGAGAAATCATAATCTTCATCTATAATGTTTATGGGAGAAGCAGCAAACTTAGCATCAGGAGATAATTTGGGTCTAATAGTACGCCTCTCAAGGAGACTCTAAGTAGCGCTCCTATCATGGGTGTTCTTACATTCTTTAATAAATTCATTAGTCATCTCAACATAACCATCTTCAATATCATAACTTTCACTAGACTCAGGTGAACTAACACGTGTGGTAGTGTCTTCATTAGGAGTTTCGGTATTTCCAGCTATAGTTCTAGCAATCGTAGCATCTAGGAAAGGACCTAATGAACCACTCTTATCAAGCACAGTAGAAGCAGCATCAGAAGTTTCAGATTTAGCAGTAGTAGCAGTGTGTGTAGCACGTGTATGTGGTGGTGTAACGAGCTTACTTATAACAGATGGTGAATCCAGAGCAGCAGAGGTGTTCAGAACCGTACCTCTTCTTGTAGTGGATGGTAAAATAGGAACTTTGCCATCACGAGACTTACCCATGATGGATGGATATCAGCGAACAATAGAGAATCCAAGTGAACTTGATAAATAAAGCTATGCTCCCCGGCAACGGCGCCAGAAAATAGTCTTGATGACCCACAAGTATAGGGGGTGTATCGCAGTATTTTCGAGGGAAGCGAAACCCAATTTATTGATTCGACACAAGGGGAGCCAAAGAATATTTATAAGCCTTAACAACTGAGTTGTCAATTTAGCTTCACCTGGAAACAATCTTGCTCACAGCAGTTTATCAGTAGCAATAGTTTTGTAGTAGGAATAGTAAAGTAACATCAGTAGTAAAGCAAGGACAGTAGTAACAAAAGCAGTAAGCAGTGGGATTCGAGTGCGGTAGGCATAGGGATGGATGGACGGGCGTTGCATGGACAAGACAATTCACATAGCAATCAGAACATAGGGAAATTGCAGATAAATAAGATAAAGCATCCAAGTACTAGACAATCCTAGGCATGTGTTCCATATATAGTCATACGTGCTCGCAATGAGAACTTGCACAACATCTTTTGTCCTGCCAGCCCGTTTGCAGCGGGGCCTCTAGGGAACTACTGGCAATTAAGGTGCTCCTTTTAATAGAGCACCAGAGAAAAGCATTAACACTCCATGAACACATGTGATCCTCACATCAAAGCCTTTCCCTTCTGGTTATCCCGATTTCTGTCACTTCAGGGCCATAGGTTCCGGACAACAACATGTGTATACAACTTGTAGATAAGACCAAAAATGATACTATCATAATGTATCAATAATATGTTCAGATCTGAAATCATGGCACTCGGGCCCTAGTGACAAGCATTAAGCACAACAAGTCGCTTGGAAGAAGTAGACTTCATAGCTCGTAATGATTATAACCCTGCTTGGAAGAAGAATTATAATCCTAATTTTCAGAAACATTATTGTAGTCCTGCAGGTAACTCTAATAATAATATGGAAACTAGTAATGGTAGTCTCCAAGAAACACTTAAGTCTTTTATAGACTCACAAAATGAACAAAAAATATTCTTCTTAAAATAACGGAGAACCATGATGCTATGCTTGGTAAATTATCTAACCAAGCTGTCAGTTTGAGAAATGACTTGTAGGCCCTTCAAGAAAGAACGAGGATTGTTGAGGCATAGCTAGGTAAGATAACCGAGAGTCAAACTCTCATTCTAGCCAAATTTGCAAGTAAAGCTGAGCCCAATCCTGTTGAAGACCTCAAGATGATGAGAATCCAAAGGGAGGAGCCTGGAGAACTTGATTATAGTAATGCCTCATCACCATGTTACACCGTTGAAGATCTTGTAAAAAGGATCAACGTTAAGACTCCGGTAAAATGAGGAAGCTATGTACCAACACTTCGTTACTCAAGTAGCAATAAAGGTACATGAGCTTGAAGAAGAATATAAGAACATCACTGAAAAATTACCAGTGAAGCTTGATGATATATTTGAGCCTACTATTAAGATTAAAATTGGGACCAATGAGATAGCTGCACTTTGTGATATAGGTGCAAGCATATCAATAATTCCAAAAAGTCTTTTTAACAAGTTAAATCTTGGCTCTATTCAGATCACCGAGTTAAAATTGCATCTAGCAGATTCTACCTACAAACAAGTTGTAGGAATAAGGATAATAGTTTGGTATACATTAAAGGTTGTCCTGCTCTTATTGATTTTGTTATTTTTGACAAGCATGAAGATGCTATTTCTCCGATCATATTAGGCTGTCCTTTCTTAAGAACTATTAAGGCTTTGATTAATCTGCATGAAGAGAACGTGAAGCTTCAATTTCCTTCGCGGGATCCTTTTGTTATTCATTTCCCTAGGAAGAAGAAAGCTAAGCATGATGAAAAGGAGGCCATCACTTTGAAGGCCAACTATTTTGGAGTGGGTGTTCCACTCATCTGGCCTAAGTAAGCAACATTGAGGTCAAGCTATTGACCGTAAAAGAGCGCTTCATGGGAGGAAACCGATGTGAAATAAAGGTTTGAGTAAATTTTTAAGTTTTAGTTTAAGTTTATCTTTAATAAAGAGTGCTAGAAAACTCCAAGTGAGGAGAAGAAGTCTGGTAGTACTAAAAATCCTGCTTAATACATGATGTTCTTGGTCGACAATATTTACTGTCATTTTTCTGTCAAAAACAAGGTATTTCTCTAAGTTACAGGATAAGAAATAATTCACGAAGAAACAGAAATTTTTTGATGCATACAGAAGGTTTAACGACCAACTATATGGCAGGAATAAAAAGTTCCGGCCGTATAGCTCCGGTCCTATAGATATCGATGCTTTTGTACAATTTATTTTCTAGGTACAGACGGTTTGTCAACCAACTATACGGCGGGAACATATAGTTTTGTCCGTATAGCCGCGCCGCCAGGTGGAAACCCTAAAATTTTGATAACAGGCCAACTATACGACGGGAACACAATGTTTCGGCCGTATAGTTCCACCCGTATAGTTGCGTGTGATCACAAAAACACCACGGGAGGTACCTCCAACCCCAAAACTTTAATCCTTTTTCTTTCTTCTACCTCCAAACTCTCTCAAAACCTTAAGATATCTTCATCTCTACTCAATTTCATTCGATTTCCTCGCACACAAGTATGTTTCTCCTCCGATCCTCCAAATATTTTTTGTAAATTCATCTAGGGTGAGACCTACTATGAACTAATTTCTATGATTCTCTTGCCTAGATTATTATTTTGAGGGGATTATTTAGTGTGCTATGATGAGGAATATGTTATACTTATTGTTTTTGGATCAAAAAGTTTATTTTTTGTCTTTCTTTATTGTTTTAGATGATGAACACAAGGAGCCAAACTCATGCTCGTGCCGCCCCTAGCACTTCTTGGGCTTTCACTCAAGAATGCATGGGGATACGGTTTAGGAATGAGCTCCAACATGATCGCTTTGATAGGATCAAGAACCGCGAAGTGAGGGCAACCAAGTGGGCTTGCCCCATTATATTAAACCAACTCGGTATTTCTAATGACTTAAATTTACTTTGCAATAGAGCTGGCCTGCAATACTTTGTGTACAATGATGTGCCTACTTATCGCCGATTAACTATTGAATTTCTAAGTTCATTGCAAAGCACCGTTAAACTATGGCAAGGAGAGGACACGATTTCTTTCCAACTTATGAACAACAACTACACTTTAACATTAGATGAATGGTGCGCATGTTTAATTTTCCCAAACAATGATGTTAATGCCTTACGCACATCCTTTACTGGCTTAGACCCTTTCCCTACACAATATTATAATGGAATGAGTTTCAATACTAGAGTAAGCAAGGGGGAGAATATTCAACATCCTGCAATTCGCTATTTGTTCTATGTTATTGCTAACACCTTATAGGCAAGAAATGAGTTCACAAGACTCAACGAGGAGGACATCTTAGTCCTCATAAAAGCTGCTTACACCAAATGTGACTTATCACCAATCCTCCCAAAGCCAAGGACCAATCACAGGTGGAGGCGTCATCACCGTGCTTGCCACTGCCCTAGGCATCGACCTAGGTGAGTTGCAACCTATGCTAGGTGAGCAACGTGTTGGTTTCTCTACTTTAAAGGCTTGTGGAATGCTCACTAGGAGAGGTGGTGTGTATTACTTGCATATTGCTGGAGCTAGGTGTCTCTACCCCGCTCCTATGCCTAATGATCTTTTCTCTATCGAGGAAGGACATTTGCTATATGACTTGCAGGTTGAGCAACACCAACCCAAGGAGGAGATTCCGGAAGAGGATGAGGACCAAGAAGAGGAGCAAGAAGTTCCTTATCAAGAAGAGCAACCACAAACCCGGTTCGCCACATACCAAGACTTCCAAGGACTTGGAGGGACTGTGGAGAGGATGCATAGCCTCTCTTTGAACATCCGAGGAACAACTAGTAATTTATCAACTTAGTCCGTGAACAGGAGTAACGACTTTTTCCCACAACCGCAATGATTTGAAGGGCTTGCAAAAGCCTAAGCTTGGGGAAGTTTCCTCATGTATCGTTATTTGGCGTTCATTTGCTTTTATTTATTTCGAGGTTGTGTTTTTAATTCGAGTTTATAAGCACTCATGTTGGTTTCCCCAACACTTTATTTTTAGTTCTTTCTATTTGCTTTCGATATTTTCTAGATGAGCGTTGCCGCCAATTTGCTATTCTTTAAACTCCCTCTCTTAAAAACAACAAAAAGAATTCTCCATTTTTCTTTATTTTCCCTCTTTCTTTTCTTTTTGCCTCGAGGTTCTCATGTATTTGCAGGAGAGTGATCAACTCCAAGTTTCCAAGAAACAAATAAAAAAGGAATAGAGAAGTGGAACCAAACATGAGAGGTATGCCTTATGACTCCCCACCTTTGAAGTTTGGGAAACCCATGCTAGTTAGTAGTAAATGCTGAGATGTTATATTGGTGGAGTGAGTCTTTGTATTGTAGTAAGATTCTTATTCGCATGGGTATTTAGTTGGGTACGTTTTGTTCTAACTCTTGTAGTTAACCAAGTCTTGCCTAAAAAATTTCTAAACAATTGTAATAAGAAAAAGTCTCACAATTGAAGGCTTGGGTGTTGTAGTGTTTTGTCTTGAAGGCTTATTTCTAGACATACTCAACACCACTGAAAATGTTGATTGACTTGATAGCTCTCTTTAAAAGTATTTGTTCGATTGAATTAATGTTTAGTGGTTTTTGTGAGCATGCCAAAGTTTGACTTGTTAATCATAAGAATGATATAGCTTTATGCGTGTCAAACTTCATGGATGCCAACAACTCCGCTGGCCTGTGAATGATCTTCATGGAGGAAACTCCTAGATTTCGGCTATGAGTTGATTAAACACATGTAGTAGCAATGCTATAGTGGGTAAGATTCTTGACACTTCCGGGTAGCTTTGTTCATGATGGAATCACTCCTATAGCTGTTATGAGTAATCATTATGCAAAAGGACCAAAAATCTTAGTGATGTCACTAGTGCCCATCACAGCCTGATAAACTAATATTTTTTTTGGCATGCTCTCAATTACTTAAGAACTGAAATTCTTGAATGACAATGAATAGAAAAGTAGTGCTTTAAAAGTCTTGATTTATTGATGTGGGAGAATTGAGATACTCTAGTGTATATGCTTTTCATGACAACTCTCACACTCTCAATTTATATGATTATACTTAGGCAAGCCTACGAGTTGATGACATGACATGGAGTAAAGTTTACTCATTTGAATCATCCATGTTCACAATAATTTTGTTGTTCTATAAGGATGCATAAAAACCCGTATGATATGCTTGACATTACTTATCTATGCTAAAGTTTTTCAGATTTATGAAGTGGAGGAAACATGAGACTACCAATCATGACTAAGATCAGCATCTCGTTATTTCAATTTAAATGTTGAGTTCCTTTTTGATTTTGGTTTTCTTGCTCAAGGACGATCAAGAGAAGCTTGGGGAGGTTGATGGCTCTATAATATAGCCATCCACGTCCACATTTAAATTGGATATTATTCATACTTTTGATGAAATATCTCTCTAAACCCTACCACTAATGCCTAATAATCAAAGGGGTATGCAATCCTTTCTTGCTATTTTTCCTTGCGTAGATAATGTTGTTTGAAGATGGGAATCACTACATTAAATTCAAAGATACGAGATTTCCATCAACCAGAAGAAACCAGGAGCCGTAAAGCGGAGGAAAACGCTTTAACGACCAACTATACGACCGGAATAAAATTCCGGTAGTATAGTTCCGGTCGTATAGTTGGCGCCGCCACCGCTAGGTCAAACAGAACAACTTTCGTGAAGGGACCCCTATATAAATAAGCGTCAGGGGACGAGAAAAACCCTCCTGCCTCGCCCTCAAGTCTCTGCCCTAGATCATCATCCGCCTTCAGATCTCCAAACCCTTCTCCACCACCATAGCCATATTCCACCACTTGTAATAGTAGATCTGATCTTCGATTGGCGACATTGTAATACTATTGATATCAATCTTATGATTTCCACTACAGTTTTTATGATCTTTGATCTCATCTCTATGTGTGAGTAATTCTCCTTGGGATAAGGGCTTCGGCCTAGATATTTAGCTTTTGTGCGTGTTATTTGTCATAGATGGGATCATGTATTAGCTTGTATGACATGATGATTAGTGTATCCTCTCTTGCCTCAATCTAAGGACTTGTCAGGTACCCGAGACCCCGTGGATTGAGCCAGGTACAGGGAGTATGAGTAATGGCTAATCTGCAGGTTGGGATCCCTAGTGACAGAAGGGGTAGTACGGCTGTATGTGAGGTATTTACTTGGGATTAACGGTGACGTCACTATGCATATCATTAGTTCTCTTTCTTCTATGGATGAGACTAGTAGGTTATTGCTATAAGCGGTTGTGGAGGCAATAGGAATTATGGATGCACTGCCCACATATAATATATCTTGCTCTAACAATTACATGCATACTTTATGTTTATCTTTTATTCCCATAAGATGTTTTGCATAGCTATAGGTGAAACCGAACGCCCTAGGCCCCTCTCTCTCCATCATCGACAACAACAAAAAGATGCAAACTCTTGGTCCGGTAAAAACACTAAAGGAATTCTAAAACTCCCGAAGGTCCGTTAAACTAACTTCACTACGCTTGTGCTTCCCAAGGATTCGAAAAACCTAGGTCTACTAGGCAAAACGAGCTATACTACATATGTAATCCGGATCAAAGGTATCACGCAGCAGATCACATGACAGGGTGTGGCGTTGCGGTTAACAAGGAGACACCTACGACATGATGTTCGTAGCAGTTATCCCTGACAATGAGCACAGTAACTGGCGCAGGCCCTTAAAAATAGGCAAAGTGATGATTACCCTCCACGTAGGACATGGGGAAGCATACACAAGAAGGAAGAAATCTGAAGGGTAACCCGGATACAAAGGAATAACCCGACCAACAAGGAATAACTCGGAATGAGCCAAGGGAAATCAAGGAAAGCACAATATACAGTGAACAAGCCGAGTCACTAAGTAACTCGGCAACAAAAGCAAAGAACTTGGCAGGTTGAACCTGCTATGGCCTTATCAACTAAAGTTGCTAAGATCACACTAGCTTCGGAGACTAATGTTGGGGGATAACCCTGGGTAGGTTCACGCCGGGGTATAAAGGCCATAATGGCCGAGCTACGGCAAGGTGAAAGAACATTTCATGTTTTCCTTTGTTTTGCATGTTAGATAACGATACTATGGAGACTTTTCATGTGTGCTAAGTGTGCAGGAGGTTTTGAGGGGGGCCGGATAATCCGCCCCACCAAGGGCCGGATAATCCGGCCTACCTCATCTCTCAAGGAAGCCAAGGCGTGTCGCTCTGTATCCAGTCGGATTTTCTCCCGGAAAATCCAAACTGGGGCGGTTTTTCCTCCCCATGCTGGATAATTTGGGTTTCGCAAGGGCCGGATAATCTGGCCCCCAGTTTTCGAGCAAAAGGAGACAAGGCGCGTCGCTCAGTATCCGGTCGGATTTTCTCCCAGAAAATCCGAACTGGGGCGGTTTTTTCCTCAGGCCGGATAATCCGGCCTTCGCATAGGACCGGATAATCCGGCCCCCAGAAGATGATCAGGGCAAGCTCGGCGCGTCTCACTATGAGGGGGCGGATTATCTGCCGGATATTCTGAGTCTGGGGCGGAGTTTCCGCAGACCGGATAATCCGGCCCTCACTTGGGCCGGATAATTCGGCCCCCAAAGTGTGCAATGGCTGGTTTTTGGAAGGGGTATAAGTACCCCTTCTTCCCCAACGTCCAGAACATTTGATTCACTCGAATTTGACCAGACCTTGTGCAAGAGCTCTAAATCTCGATCTCCCACTTCAACCACCCGAAGGTCTTGATATTTTGTGGAATTGAAGGAGGAGAAGTTCATCATCAAAATGAAGAATCAAGCGCTTCAACTCCTCTCCATTCACTTGGAGAAATCCCTGATCTAGTATTCTTGTTAATACCTAGATCTTGTTATTGTATTTGACAACTTTGTTCTTGTGGCAGCTTGTTATCATTTCGGGAGCCTCCAAGTTGTTGTGGAGTTGTTGCCCCGCTAGTTGTGTATAGGCGCCGGTGCCCGCCTCGAAGGGTACCTATAGTGGATGGTGGATTAGGCCTGTTGTGGCGAGATCCATCAGAGAATAGGGTGAGGCCTTTTGTGGCGTGGTGGTCTTAGTACCGCCCACCCCTCCAACGCAGACGTATTTCCCTTAACAAGGAAGGAATTGCGGTCAAACAAATCTTGTGTCTCCGCGTGCTTCACTTCGGTTCACTCATTCCTCTTCCACTCGCTCTTTACTCGCTAGTAGATAGGTTTGCATATAGGGAAATTCCACACATTAATTTATCTAGAGAATTTACCTTTGTGCTAAGCCTAAAATTGAAAAAGAATTAAAATTTGGTGTAGCACCTATTCACCCCCCCCCTCTAGGTGCCCATACGATCCATTTCAATTGGTATCCGAGCCCCAGCTCTTAATTCGGGCTTAACCACCTAAGAGTAGTATGGGTACCAGGGATGATGGAAATGAGGTTGTGGATAAGGTCACAATGGATGATCTCAAGTCGTTGGAAACAACCTTGTTGAAATCCTTTGAGGCCAAGATGGAGGAGATGAATCAAATGATTGCTCGCCTTACATCATCCATAGCCCCATCGCCATCCTCCTCTGAGGCTCCCACACCATCATCTAAGGAAAAGTGTAACACCAGATCCAAGGATGATGATGTGGAAGGTGAAAAACTAAATGGCTCCACCTCCAAAAAGGGAAGTGGTAAGGAGGAATATAGTGAGGTTCGCCATGTATATTCCCCCGACCCACCTATCCCTCATCCTCATATAAACAATAGGGGTGATCCACCAGAGCTCACTGCATCTTCTTTTAACCAATGGCAATTTCTAATGAAATCTCATGTTTGCAACACCTCTATTGAATTGTGGAGGATTATTGAAGAAGGTCTTCATATTGGAGATCAAACCAATCTAACAAGAAGGGAAGTTGTGGATAGCCAGTTGAATGCCACTGCTCTCCACATGATACAGCTGGGTGTGGGTCCCAAGGACATGCCACACATTGAACATCTCAACACAGCTAAAGAGGCGTGGGATGCTCTTACGGACCTTTTTGTTGGAAATGAAAGCATGAGAAGAAACCGGTATGATGCCCTTAGTAACGAAGCTAATGGATTCTACATGTTGGATGGTGAAAACCATGAGGACATGTATAGAAGACTCAAGGGCATCGCAACAACATTTCGGAAGCATGGGGCCACTCACATTGATGATGCATGGATAAAAATAAAGTATGTGAGTGCCTTAATGCCTTTCGAACCGACAGATTTGAAGAGCTTGCAAGGTAGACACAACTATCATCAAATGACATCCAATGAAGTCATGCAAGTAATGGCGTCATTCAAAGTGGCAGGAAAGAATGCTGAAGATGCCCGTGATCGGGCCATTGGAATGCAAAAGGGTGTCAATGTGGCTCTCAAAGCCAATGTTGTTGAGCAAGAGGACGATGAAGGAGTTTTTGAGAGGGTATCCATGGACTGCCCCGATGAGGTCAAACGTGCTCATGGTGAGTACATGGCATTCTATGCAAGGAACTTTTGGAAGGACCCTGCCAAAGCCAAGTTTGAACTTGAGCACAAGAATGGGTCAAATGGAAGAAGAGAAAGTGGCCCAAGATTGAGAACTTGCTTCAACTGTGGAGATAGACTACACTTTGTAGCCGAGTGTCCTTATCAAAATAGAGAAGACAATGGTGGCAGGCTCATTCTCAAAGAAAATCCAAAGCTCCGAAGAAGAAGCTGTTTGCTAAGAAGAATGGCCCTTTCAAGAAGCAACCCAAGATGGTCCGTGTAGCTCAAGAGGAATACTCCTCCACAAGTGAAGATGAAGAGGATGATGATAGTTCCCACGAAGTGGCTGCTATAGCCACCACATCGACTCCCTCCTCTCTCTTCGACTCGCCGAACGAGAACACCATCAACAACAACGCCACTTGTCTAATGGCAAGAGGATCCAAGGTATCAACTTCTAACTCCTCATTTCCTAAGACTAACACAATTTTGGATATGGATGATCATGATAGTCTTGAAATGAAAGAAGAAGTTATTGCCTTGGATACTTTTTTCACTAACCTACAAGATGAGCACAAACTCCATTTTGATGCTCTTATGAGTCAACTTGCTCAAGCCGAAGATCTCCTTGAAGAAAAGGGCATAATTGAAAGGGAAGATGCCTTGGAGATAGCCTATTTGAAGAATGCCTTGGAAGAGGAAGAGGAAACTCGAGTTTCTTTGGAAGAAAGACTCGAATCCCTAGAGGAGTCACAAGAAGAAGCTATAGCTCAGCTCATTAAAGAACGTGACCATGCTCTTGCCAAGGTAAAGAAACTAAAGAAAGAAAAGATTGATTTTGGGGCTGTTCATGCTAGACTTTTGGAGAAGTTTGATGATCTTGAAAGTGCTCACAAGGCATTGAAGAGTGATCATTCTACTCTAAATGTGTCTCATGACCAGCTCCAAACTCAATTGAAACGGTATGATGTGCCAAGTACCTCCTCTTCATCCTTTGGAAAAGAAGATCTTGCAAGGAGTTCTCAACACAAAGGTAAAGGGATTATTGATGAGATACTGAGCAGGCAAAGGAAAAACAACAGTAAAGAAGGTCTTGGTTACATACCCAAGATAAAGAGCAAGAAAAACAAGAAGAAGAAGAAGAACAAGACTGCTCAATCGAAGACTAGCAACATTACCAATGACAAGACTAATTTTGATGGTTTTGCAGGGATCAACAATCCTAACTTCGAACTATATTGTGATTCTTATGGTGATGTTTATGCTAGTTATGTAGGGCCTTATGATTGTTACATTCCTTGGTCTATTTGGGTTCCCAAGACCCTTGTTACTAACATGAGAGGACCCATTGAAAAATGGGTACCTAAAACCAAGAAGTAATTTTCTTGCAGGGCTATGCTTCCGGTGGTTCTAAATGGGTACTCGATAGCGGTTGTACGAGTCATATGACCGGAAGCAAGGAGATCATCACGGAGATGCGGCCAAACCTTGATCACATTACCGTCTCCTATGGTGACAAGTCAAAATCTGAGGTATTGGGTCTCGGCAAAGTTGTGGTGGCTCATGATATCTCTCTCGTGGACGTCATGCTTGTTGAGACCCTCGGGTAAAACTTACTTTTAGTTTGTGCCCTTGGTAAGATGGGCTTTGCAGTTTACATTGATGCTGATTTAGTGGTACTCTTGTGGAGCAAGTCTCTAAAAGTCGCTTTCGTGGGATATGTCGAAAACGACCTGTACGTGGTGGACTTTTTGGGGAAAACCACTACAGGTCCGATGTGTCTTTTCGGAAAGGCTGACGCGGGTTGGCTATGGCATCGCCGACTAGCCCACGTCAATATGAGAACTTTGCAAAGTCTCCACAAGGGTGGCCACACTCTTGGACTAAAAGAAAATGTCTCTTTTGCCAAAGATCGTGTTTGCAGGGCGTGTGTTGAAGGGAAAATGCATGATTATCCTCATCGAAGGAAAACTATTATCTCTTCAAAAAGGATTTTGGAGCTCCTTCATGTGGACCTTTTCGGACCTCCATCTCATGCAAGCCTCGGTGGGAAGAAGTATTGTCTAGTGATTGTTGATGATTACTCAAGATACACTTGGGTTTATTTCTTCAAGTTGAAGAGTGAAACTCAACAAACTGTCATCGACTTCGCCAACGAGGTTCAACGTCAACACAACGTCCCCATTCGGGCTATAAGGAGTGATAACGGCTTGGAGTTCAGGAACTACACCTTAAATGAATTCCTAAGTGAAGAGGGGATAAGACATCAATATTCTGATGCGTACACCCCTCAACAAAATGGTGTAGCCGAGAGGAAGAATCGAACTCTAATGGACATGGCAAGATCAATGTTGGCCGAATTCAAATCTCCATATAATTTCTGGGCTGAAGCAATCTCTACTTCTTGTCATTCATCCAACCGTTTATACCTCCGCAAGATTTTGGACAAGACTCCGTATGAAATACTTACCGGTAACAAGCCAAACATCTCATACTTTCGGGTATTCGGGTGTAAGTGTTTCTTTCTTATTAAGGGAGTTCGTTTATCTAAGTTTGCATCTAAGGCTCTAGAAGGTATTTTTGTTGGTTATGGTGCCGAATCCCACACTTATAGAGTCTACAATAAGCTCTCCGGAACTGTTGTAGAATCTTGTAGTGTGGTGTTCGAGGAAAATGATGGTTCCCGTGCGGAGCAAGTTGGTGTTTGTGATGCAAATGTTGAAATACCCCAAGATGCCATAAGAAGAATGGGCGTGGGATTCTTCCGCCCCATTGAGGAACCCCTTGTGGCGGACCGGGAAGGACAATGCTCTACTCATATTGAGCCCTCATCTACACATACACAACATGCTCCAACCACGGGGGCAACTTCTACACCATGTCCATCAACTGCTGAAGGTCAAGTTGCTTCAGAAAGCTCCAGGCCGGATTTTCCAGTGGATACCGGATTATCCGACCACCCCGCTCCAGCTGACCATGTAGCTCCTGGGGGTGAAGATATCAATACAAGCTCCAGGCCGGATTTTCCGGCTAACCCCGGATTATCCGGCTCCTCGCTAGTTCAAGCAAGTCCCAGGCTTCCTGATGAAGCTGCTGCAAGTACCCCTCTCCATCGGCCGGATTATCCGGCCCTGTCTCTCCAGTTCTGCAGCCTCCTGTTATGGCTACGGATTCACCTCAAGGGCATGCGTCTCCACCACCTGCTACTGATGTTCCAGCTACTGATCAAGGCGGAGAAAATGCTTCCAATGAAGACTCAAGTGATGAATCTCCTCCACCAAGAGACAACAAACTTATTGAACTTCATCGCAAGGCTCGGGATGATCGTAACCTTGAGTTGAGGGGTCACACTCTCGACAAGGTTGTTGGTGATCTTCGACGAAGGGTGTCTACAAGAAGAGAATTGGCCAGTTTTGGTGAGCATCAAGCTCATATCTCCATGGTGGAACCTAATAAGGTCTTTGAAGCTCTTGAAGACCCAGACTGGGTTGTTGCTATGCATGAAGAATTGAATAATTTCAAGCGCAACAAAGTCTGGAAACTAGTGGAGAAACCCAAAGAGTGCCGCAATGTTATCGGCACCAAGTGGATTTTCAAGAACAAGCAAGATGAGAATGGCATTGTTGTGAGGAACAAGGCAAGACTTGTGGCACAAGGTTAGTCCCAAGTTGACGGCATCGACTTCGGCGAGACCTATGCTCCTGTGGCTCACCTTGAGTCCATCTGTATCCTACTTTCTTATGCTGCTCATAACAATTTTAAGTTGCAGCAAATGGACGTCAAGAGTGCCTTCCTTAACGGTCCTCTACATGAGTTGGTATACGTAAAGCAACCCCCGGGGTTTGAGGATCCTAACTTCCCGAACCATGTCTACAAACTCGATAAGGCACTCTATGGCCTTAAACAAGCCCCACGTGCGTGGTATGAGCACCTTAAAGAGCTTTTGTTAGATCGTGGCTTCGAAGTTGGGCAAATCGACCCCACTCTTTTTACTAAGAAGGTTAAGGGGGATCTCTTCGTATGCCAACTATATGTAGACGATATCATTTTAGGTTCTACTAACAAAGCTTTTAACGATAAATTTTTAAAGCTTATGACTGACAGGTTTGAGATGTCTATGATGGGGGAATTACGGTTCTTTCTTGGATTCGAGATCAAGCAACTTAGAGAAGGAACCTTTATTAATCAAGCAAAGTACATCCAAGACATGCTCAAGAGATTCAAGATGACGGATCTAAATGGTGTCGCTACGCCGATGCAAACAAAGTGTCATCTCGAACTCAACCCTCATGGTAAAGATGTGGACCAAAAGGTATACCGGTCCATGATCGGCTCTCTTCTTTACCTCTGCGCATCTAGACCCGATATTGTGTTGAGTGTGGGAGTGTGTGCAAGGTATCAAGCAGCTCCTAAAGAAAGCCACTTAGTGGCGGTCAAGAGGATCTTTCGATATTTGGTTCATTCCCCCAACTTTGGTCTCTAGTATCCCAAGGGCTCCAATTTCTCTTTATGTGGTTATACTGACTCGGATTGGGCTGGTGATAAGGATGATCGGAAATCCACTTCTAGAGCTTGTCAATTCTTGGGAAGATCTCTTGTATGTTAGTCCTCCAAGAAGCAGAATTGTATATCTCTCTCCACCGCCGAAGCTGAATATGTTGCTGCTGCCAGCGCTTGTACTCAATTATTGTGGATGAGGCAAACTTTAAAGGAATACGGTGTCAATTGTGACAAAGTGCCTCTTTTATGTGATAATGAAAGTGCTATCAAAATTGCGTACAATCCAGTTCAGCACACAAGGACGAAGCATATTGAGATTCAGAATCATTTTATTCGTGACCATGTTGCTCGAGGCGATATTGATCTATCTTTTGTGAGAAGAACCAACTGGCGGATATTTTTACAAAGCCACTTGATGAAGCAAGATTATGCTATTTGAGGAATGAGCTAAATATCATTGATTCCGGGAGTTTGTCTTGATTACCCATTCACTCACTCGTACATCTCAATCCTTGTTTGGTATAGGTGTGGGCATGGATATAGGAGGAGTGTGGTCCTAACTCATTGGGCTAACCCTCCCCCCATAATGCCAATAGCAATATATATCATTTCTCTTAATATCATGTTGTGATATGTGAGCTTATTGATGAGTATTGGTCGTGAACCCAAGATATATCTTCGCGGTGTCACACCATACACTCCAACAAGGTGGCTTCGGCCACCGCCCTCTCCCTTGTGGAGAATTGGATCTTTTTGGATGTTATTTGCTCTCTCATGTTCTTATGGGAATCACACTCAATCTTGGCTTTTATTTGATTTGGATTTTGCAATTTTGAGTGTCTAGTACCATCTCAGTTTGTCTTGGCTAGCATCGCTCTTCTCCCTTTTTGGTGTCCCGATGCCAAAGGGGGAGAAGTAGTTCTATTAGGTTGTCCGTGGATTTGCATGGGTCGGGCATAAGCACTTGCACTTTTCTATTCGTTATTTCTTGTTTATGCCCATTTAGCGTTGAACTTTTAAATTAGTGGTTTGTGTTTTGAGGTTGAGACTTTATGTGGTTGTCTGGATGATACCTATGGACTTCATATCATGGATTATGCTCATGGCTATATCTATTCATATCCTATTGCTGGAGGTTTATCACGGAAGGCGCGCGCTCATAATGGTTATCCAATAATAATTGTGATTTTTGTCAAGGATGCCTATTCTCTACTTCGGTGGTATGTGCTTTTGCCCTTATGTCTATGGAATAGATTCACCTATTTGTGTGCATTTGTATTCCAATGCAAAACTCTATTATCCACACATTGAGGGGGAGTCCCTTTCATAGTTATCTCTGTTTGTCTTGTGTCTTTCTCCTGCAAATCCTGGTATTGTCATCTAACACCAAAAAGGGGGAGATTGAAAGAACATTTCATGTTTTCCTTTGTTTTGCATGTTAGATAACAATACTATGGAGACTTTTCATGTGTGCTAAGTGTGCAGGAGGTTTTGAGGGGGGCCGGATAATCCGCCCCACCAAGGGCCGGATAATCCGGCCTACCTCATCTCTCAAGGAAGCCAAGGCGCGTCGCTTTGTGTCCAGTCGGATTTTCTCCCAGAAAATCCGAACTGGGGCGGTTTTTCCTCCCTAGGCCGGATAATCCGGGTTTCGCAAGGGCCGGATAATCCGGCCTCTAGTTTTCGAGCAAAAGGAGCCAAGGCGCGTCGCTCGGTATCCGGTCGGATTTTCTCCCGGAAAATCCGAACTGGGGCGGTTTTTTCCTCAGGCCGGATAATCCGGCCTTCGCATAGGACCGGATAATCCGGCCCCCAGAAGATGATCAAGGGCAATCTCGGCACGTCTCACTGTGAGGGGACGGATTATCTGCCGGATATTCCGAGTCTGGGGCGGAGTTTCCGCAGACCGGATAATCCGGCCCTCACTTGGGCTGGATAATCCGGCCCCCAAAGTGTGCAACGGCTGGTTTTTGGAAGGGGGTATAAGTACCCCTTCTTCCCCAACGTCCAGAACACTTGATTCACTCGAATTTGACTAGACCTTGTGCAATAGCTCTAAATCTCGATCTCCCACTTCAACCACCCGAAGGTCTTGATCTTTGGTGGAATTGAAGGAGGATAAGTTCATCATCAACATCAAGAATCAAGCGCTTCAACTCCTCTCCATTCACTTGGAGAAATCCCTGATCTAGTATTCTTGTTAATACCTAGATCTTGTTATTGTATTTGACAACTTTGTTCTTGTGGCAGCTTGTTGTCATTTCGGGAGCCTCCAAGTTGTTGTGGAGTTGTTGCCCCGCTAGTTGTGTAAAGGCGCCGGTGCCCGCCTCGAAGGGTACCTATAGTGGAAGGTGGATCAGGTCTGTTGTGGCGAGATCCATCGGAGAACAGGGTGAGGCCCTTTGTGGCGTGGTGGTCTTAGTACCGCCCACCCCTCCAACGCGGACGTACTTCCCTTAAAAAGGAAGGAATTGCGGTCAAACAAATCATGTGTCTCTGCGTGCTTCACTTCGGTTCACTCGTTCCTCTTCCACTCGCTCTTTACTCGCTAGTAGATAGGTTTGCATATAGGGAAATTCCACACATTAATTTATCTAGAGAATTTACCTTTGTGCTAAGCCTAAAATTGAAAAAGAATTAAAAATTGGTGTAGCACCTATTCACCCCCCCCCCCTCTAGGTGCCCATACGATCCATTTCACAAGGTCAAAGTGTAAGTTGGCCGAGTCACCTCAAGGCAAGCCAACTTACGGAAGACCCGACCCGGAAGAAGTTCATCCAATGGTACCTCAGCCGACATAAACCATATGTCGGTATCTTCTTTGTATCTTGATTGCAGGTACCCACAGGGCCGAGTTAACCAGGCACGGGTCGGGTTACCACTTGGCTTACAAGAGAAGGAAGGAATCTTGCTGGTCAAAGGTTTTATCTCTCCATTGTAGCGTGAGCGCAGAGGAAAGAGAGGAGGACCACCGAGTATGGGCTGACAAGGGTTACCTTCCCTTTGTCGGGTGACGTTGCCTATGTTGGATGACATCACGCCAAAGTGGGGCTCAGAGAGGCTTACGCCAAGAGTCCGGACCAGCTTGCGAAGGGAAAAAGGAGCACACCGCTTTACTATTTTGGGAGAAGCATATTCAGAGAATATGCCTCCACGTATGCCCTAACCTGTAACCTGGGCTCCCCTATATAAGGAGCACAAGGACCTCCATAGGGAGGGTCGGCCATTTTACTAAGGCAAAATCCTAGAGAGAGAGGCATGGGTAGTTGAGAGGTTCATCTTCCTCCTCCCCTCGGACAACTCAAGGAGCACTTGTAATCCTGTATTGAAAAACAAAGCATTTGTGTGTGGAATCACCACACTATCCCTCCCTAGATACCTCTAGTGCTCATTAGCCCCACATTTAGGCTGTACATGGCATCTGCCATGCCACCACCATGACACTCTATGTATGCATTGATCATTGATGTAGTTTCGTATATGGAGCATTTTGATCAACCATGTTAGTTATATGATCTAATTAGAGCCAATTTGGGTTCGGTGCTTCAAACTATTTGAAAACCTAGATATAGAATGAATTGATAATTACTACTCCATACTTACCTACTTATGTTTATCATGTAAATTATCATTGTTTAGTTTGGGTTCCGCTCACCCAATTGCACTATGATCATTTGTTGCCAATTTTGAAATCACATACTACATTTAGAGATTGTTGGTTTATACTTCATGAGTTTGATTGTGTGCAGCACAGGAACGGGAACCGGCACCAGCCCCAGCATAGGCACAGGCACCGACACAAGCTCCTGCATCAGCCCAGGCATTGCCTTGTCGCATTTTATCCTACACATGTGTGAACACTAGGTCGCATAGGACAATGTTTATGAGTATATGGCGGCAGATAAACTACACGGAATGTCTTCTCCTTAAGTTTCACATGATTCAGTGCATTGCTCTTATTAATTGTGCGTCTATCTCTTGCTTTGACTCAGAAATTGCTTAAAGAGTGCCACAAAGCAACTCTAGGCCAGAAGAAAGGGCACAATAGTCTTTAAGATGTAGAGTGAAGGAGTACAAATCGAGAGACGCTATGCCATTAACTAGACAGATGAGTGCTTAGCAGCTACTTCTAGGTGGATCAAGTTCCCGAAATCAGCCAAACTTCCATTGGAAGAATGGTCAAGATTAATGTTTCTCAATGCCGTGAATATCGCACTTTGGTCATGAAGTACCTAGCTATCTAGCTCTTTGATCGCATGCTTTTGTAATTAATTATGTGGTTCTCTTATCTCCACTAATCATATATGGGTGGTAAAATTGTGGCATCCTCCTGCTAGATTGGAGCTAGGACTAGTACGTACTGGTATGGTATATGTATCTATATGACGGTTCTCTATATGACCAACTATTATGACAATGGTTGTGTTCCATCTTTATTTGTATTTTGGCCATGGGCTGCTGGGAATAAGCAGATTGAATTTTGAGTGACAAACTGATCGTGCAACAATGTTTATACATGAATATCTGTCAAAAGAACTACTCTCTTGGTCCAGAAATAAGTGACTTGGGATTGTCTAGATTTGTATGTATCTATACACTAAAATATGTCTAGATACACTTGAATTTAGATAAATCCGACCCACTTATTTGTGGACAGAGGGAATATCTCTTCTTTTTCTTCCCTTGGTGAGGACTTTTAGTAACGAGCAGATGAAAGTTATCCCATTCGATCCTTCTTTAGCCCATAATCTTCTAATTTTTTCGGGGTTAGGGGACTGCAAAGCACAACCTAGTTAAATTTGAGGAAGGACCCCATGGAGCATAGCCCATGGAGTATAGCCCATGTAGAATATCCAAAATATTTTCAATTTGGTCTTTTGGGCATTGCCCCCGCGCCTTAAAAAAACTCAGTCAACCTATGTTTTTAAGAAACTACTCCATTATGTTCATTTAATAAATTGAAATGCCAGGAGTGCTGCCCTTTTATTTTAGAGGAGATAAACATGGACACACAAAATCTTTTTAAGAAGACTAATATATAAGTTATAGGTACTAATAAATGTTTAGTAATAACTTTTTAATAAATATACTACGTAGTGGCAACGCACTCAATTTACATCTATTGAAAGTCTTGAGTTCAAATCATATGTGTGTACATATATTTATCCTGGGTTCACATTTTTCCTTTACCAATATTGCTTTACGGTCACATACCAATGATGGTTGTGATAATACAACAATTTTTAGCAATATAAAGTGTGTCATTTGCCTATCATATCATGCTCTATCTAACTATTGCTATGCCTGATATGCATGACTACTTGTTTTTATTAAATTCAATATGAGCTTTGCACATTTAGTAGTTTAGGTAGAATTTTATCCCGCTTCCTTGTCTTTGATAAGTTTGTAGGTGTCGATGATTATTATGGATAAAACAAAGGCAAAAGGAACAAAGAGAGCATAGTATGGAGGAGCTGCAGGGACCAGAGTTAGCAATTTGAGGTGTTGGAAAAGTGAATTTTTCCAACGTCTCAAAATAAAGATCCAAGAACACAGGGTTGTAGCCCTTGACGAGACGAATTCAACGAGCCCAAGAACACCCAAAACAGAGTTCATATGAAGAAATTGCGACCAAAATACTAAAGAGTACTGAAGGTTTAACGACCAACTATACGGCGGGAGCAAAAATTCCGGCCCTATAGCTCCCGCTGTATAGTTGCCAAAAAGGTCGCAAATAATGGGATTTCGCCCTTTGGAAGCTCCAGAACCTTCCCTAATTCATATGACGGTATTGGGGGAACCCTAGGGCACCCCCAAGGCCTATATAAAGGACGGAGGAGTCAAAGAAGAGAGGAGGAAGCCACCATCCACCATATACAAGATCTAGATCCTATTTACCGCCTCCGCGGCGGCGCCCTACCGCCGGGTCGCCTCCATAGCCTCTACAGCTCCACCAAGATCCAGATCTCCATCAACACCATCAAGCCATCCAAGCAATAAGAGGAGGAGAAGGAGGACACCGCCATCACCACGCTGACGCCACCATCACCGCAGCGTCATCACCATCTCCACCGCCGCTACTTCTTCATCCTTCCCCATCATGATCTCCATGATGGGTTGTAACATGGCTTGAAGTCCCTTTTATTAATGTTATGATGATTTGAGTAATTGAAGTGTGGTGTCTTCTTGTTAATTAATATGTTTGTGCTTTCTCTTTACATTGTTCTATTCATGATATTATTCTAGTGATTGGAGATGTCCAATCCATTGTTGAGGAATTTACTAGGGATTCACAGAGTGTCACAAAACGTATCATGAGTCTCTGCTCTTCCCTAGGTAGAACTAATAGGCCATTTGCTATAAGTGATTTGTGGAGGCAATAGCAGCTTAGGATGCACCGCCTAGAGTTCTCTCAAGATCACTCATGATATAGATAGGTATAGTGTTGCGAATTTCTTGACCCCAAAGTGATAGACAAGATATCTTGTGACTAGCACACTTTCTTAGGAGTACGGTTGTTGGTAGAACTTAATGCCTTTGCTCTAGTTTACCTTGATTAGCATTGTTACCTTAATACACTATTCTCTTACGAGATGACCCATGTTCGAAGAGGGTGTGGACAATTGAGTTGTCTAGTCGCCACTTACCAACAGTGGGAGACAACGGTATATAAGGGGACCGCCATAATTACAGTTAACAGATATTCCATAAGCACTTATCATGCACACCGGTATACACAACATTACTTGAGGAATCATAGCATTAATATTTCATCTCATTGCATTCACCTCTTTTCAGTTTTACTTTTGTTCTGTTTTTCTTCCAGTCCTAGTAGTAGTTATTACAAAACATCTTAAATTCATTTAACCTAGCAACTTATAGAATAGGCTATTTCCAACCACAGTTTGGGTGCGAACATGGTCGCATTGACAACGTGGGTACAGGGTCATGTTCGCCAAGCTCCTATCGGAACAAACTCTTTAAATATTTATTGCTATAAGTATTGCAATAACCCTATTATTGGTGTAAGAACCCAGTCACCGTTGCCGGGTAGCAAAGCGTTCAGTTATCTACTCACACATATTTTATTTCAGTTTGTTGCTATTATCTTACTGCTTCCTTTTATATTGAAAACAATAAAAAAATACAAAACCAAAAATTTGTAAAAACTTTTGCTACTAATCATGTCTTCCAAGATAAATTTTATTCAAGATATAATACACGCATTGGAGGAGATAAAAGATTCAAGTTCATCAAGCCTGGTTGCTATACATGAGCTAATAAAGAAATTGTTGGACCAATTGGAAAGGCATTCATTATGGTTGCGTGCTAACGATGGATCTTATTGCACAATTTTTATAACAAATGACCACCTTAATTTTCAATGTAAGTGTTCCAACAATCCTACTCTAGCAAATTATAATATAGATAAATCTTATGCTAGTTTGGAAGTACTAGAATACGTTCTTTTTAAAGGTAGTATTTAGAGTAGGAAGTACTGATGTTGAAAGTGAAGCACTTGATGGAGTTTTTAATTTAGTATACCCCATATTCCTATTTTGCGACAATAATTTAAGTAATAATGCATTGGTATTATATTATTTGAAGCGGTCGAAAACCGCCATGGAGAAAGATAACCTTTTGTAGGACTCACTAAAGAGCAAAGAGGAAAAGGAGCACAAGGAGGAAGAACGGATTGATCACCTGCTTACACCTTCGACTCCTACTTTTGATTCTATCATTGCTATTAAAACACTAGTCGATGAAAAGGAGGAACAAAAAGGTGAGGTTAACAAAGAGAGTCAAACTACAACTTTTGTTTGTGATGCCTCTCACTCTAGTAGTGATTTTTATGATGCTAAAATTGTTGATAATTGTTCTACGGAGGCCTTGTGCCTAGACACTCATATGGAGAGCATTAATAATAATGAACTAGAGATAGAACCTTGCTATAATAACATGCAGGGTCCTGAACTCCCTGCTATGAAGGAATAATACTATGAAGTGTTCCCCTACATAGGTAACCAAGATAAAGATTTAAGAATTTTATATGAATCTCAAATCCTCTCATTGCAGCTATACACGGAGGCATGTTCACCAAGCTTGGTGCATTAACACTCGCTTGAAAGCGAGAACTTGTTCATCTACATGATGTTGATGCACCGTAAGCGGGTACGACTCCGACCGAACTCTACTTCAAGATGCTCAAAGCTGGTATGTACAACCTCATCTCCAGTCGATATACCTTGGGATCCAGGTTGGAAATGTATGGAGCATCCTAGCCTTTTTTATGGCTTTAAAGACAGCGCTTCCTAGGAGGCAACCCGGAAGTTACTAGGTGTCTTTCTTAGATTTGTGCCTCGAGTCTAGTTGCATTCATGTTGCATTGGCACTTTTATTCTTTGCATGTCTTGCTATTAGAGTAATCTTGTGGTAGTTTTCAAAAGGTAGAATTTATTGTCACTATATTATGTGTTGCATAAACTCGGTAAAAAGGAAGAGAAAATTAGTTTCAGGTGAATCCTTCAATTATATGTATTTGTTGTTTGAAAATTAAAGTTGTTATTTTACCGTAAAAACATGGTGTTTATTAAGTTTCAGGTTAATAACGAATCCTCAAAGAAAGAGGTGAAGGTTGACATTTCCAGAAGGTTTAACGACCAACTCTATGGCGGAAAAAAATTCCGGCCGTATAGTTGTGGTCGTATAGTTATCTACCCCCATCTCCGAATTTCTATTGCAGGGTACTACAAGTTTAATGACCAACTATACGGCGGGACCTTTTTGGTCCAGCCGTATAGTTGCAGTCATATAGATATCGACACCATCTACCCTTCGATGTTCAAGGTACTGTAAGTTTAATGACCAACTATACGGCGGGACCTTTTTGGTCTAGCCGTATAGTTGCGCCCATATAGTTGGGAAAACCCCACAAACGCCAACTAGAAGGTAACAATTGCTCAAAGTTTCATTCTTTATTCTTCTTCTAAAAAACTCGAAACATCACCTGGGAGCTTCTCCCATGTTTTAGAGAAGCCAAGCGTATGTAAACAATAAAGTTTTATCTCAAAAATTCCTTAAGTTTTAATTCTCTTTAGTAGTTCATGTTTTCTTTATGTTTTATTTCATTAGTTGGGTGAACGAACTTTGTTCGTACACCAAACCGTTGTCTTTTATTTTATATGTTATTTTCACAAGGACTTGAACCTTGTGTGAAGACGTGTACGGTAGTGCCAACCGTGCAAACACTCGCATGAGCCACTTGGTTGATTCAATTCAACGTTTCAACAATCAGTGTCTAGTAAAACCTTCCAAGTCGAACCTCTTTTAAATAAGCACATAGGGGCTGCACACTCGTGTCTCGTATCCTGTTTCACTTGCACCTCATCACAATCTAGGAGAGGCCACTTCTAGAACTAGTTTGTTGACTTAAGCGTGGTGCTTAGTTTGATGAACCGACTCAGTGGGAATTGTATTTTTATCACTTGTGAGCCAAACTCGTGCCTTCAAAAACACAAAAATATTTTGTCTTCTCTCTAGTCTTGTTCCTACCAGGTTCTTAAGGAAGGAATACACCGGACCGTGAAGCATTCATTGAAGCAAAGGTTCTTTGTACATCAAAGTAGAGGTTAAAAGCACCTCAACGGTAAAGTGTGTCACCCTTGATTTAACTTATGCTTGGGGAGGTAACCACTTCTTATACTCTCTTTTGATAACTACATTTTCTCTTTTGTTTTCATGATCTTATCAAGTTGGTATTCTTAGCTTGGGGAGGTTATTTTGCATGTATAGAGTCTTGTGCAAAGTTCTTTATCTTAAAAAGTTTTCATGCTATTGTGTATCCCTCTGTTTTTGAATGCTTGCTTAGGTGAGTTTTTTGTTCATATTTATATAAGGGATATACTTGCTCATGTTAGGCCCCATAGGAGACAAACCATATCTTTGATGCACCTTGTTCAAATTTTATCTAGCTTGTGAAAAATATCGTGATCCTCTAAATATACATTGCCATTTTCTCTACATTTTGAGTTGCCCAACATATGTAGCAAAAATGCTATATTTGTGTATGCATTGGTATTCTCATGGGCCTGCATTAAAATAAAAAGTCGGAATACTCCTCTGTCCATTATGATAAATCATTATACCAAAAAGGAAAACCTTGGTAATGGTCACGAGTGTCCTTCCTAGCCTACATAGTCTCGATTGAACATTTACCACTCTTTTGGCATGGTCTCGTTACTAAGAAATATATTTTCTATGAGCTCAACAATCAAAGTTTGCACTTGAAAGACTTTAATATATGGCATGAGTGGGCATCATTGGAAAAATCTATTTCTATTTATGATTGACAACTAACCATGTTCAGCTTTGCCTTATACAAATAAAAATGCAAAAATACAATAAAGTGTGTATAGGAGGATCACAAGTTTACTTGCAAGCTAGATTTAACTTTGACATGGGGCATAGAAGTTTTTGAGTAATCTCTAGTGGGTTGGAATAATATAACTGAGCTTATATTTCTTTGTATGATTATGTGCTCTCTTGCTTCGAGCTTGCAGGAAAAACAAGGATACGGTGCATTGATTTCCAATGATAAGCAAGAACACATCCATTAAGTTATCGATCCTTTTTGCTCGAGGACAAGCAAGATCTAGCTTGGGGAAGTTGATGGTTGTGATAATACAACACTTTTTAGCAATATAAATTGTGTCATTGGCATATCATATCATGCTCCATCTAACTATTGATATGCCTAATATGCATGATTACTTGTTTTTATTAAATTCAATATGAGATTTGCACATTTAGTAGTTTAGGTAGAATTTTATCCCTCTATCTTGTCTTTGACATGTGTGTAGGTGTTGATGATGATTATGGATAAAACAAAGGCAAAAGGAACAAAGAGAGCATACTATGGAGGAGCTGCAGGGACCAGAGTTAGCCATTTGAGGTGTTGGAAAAGTGAACTTTTCCAACTTCTCAAAATAAAGATCCCAGACCACAGGGTTGTAACCCTCGACAATACGAATTCAACGATCCCAAGAACACCCAAAACATAGTTCATATGAAAAAATGACGACCAAAATACTAAACAGTACCGAAGGTTTAACCACCAACTATATGGCGGGAGCAAAAATTCTAGCCGTATAGCTCCCGCCATATAGTTGCCAAAAAGGTTGCAAATGACGGGATTTCACCCTCCGGAAGCTCCAGAACCTTCCCTAAGTCATATGACGGTATTGGGGGAACCCTAGGGGCAGCCCCAAGGCCTATATAAAGGAGGGAGGAGTCAAAGAAGAGAGGAGAAAGCCACCATACACCATATACAAGATCTAGATCCCATTTACCGCCTCCACGGCGGCGCCCTGCCACTGTGCCGCATCCATAGCCTCTACAGCTCCACCAAGATCCAGATCTCCATTAACACGATCAAGCCATCCAAGCAAGAAGAGGAGGAGAAGGAGGACGCCACCATCACCACGCCGACGCCACCATCACCGCGCCATCATCACCATATCCGTCGCTGCTACTCCTTCATCCTTCCCCATCATGATCTCCGTGATGGGTTGTAACATGGCTTCAACTCCCTTTTATTAATGTTATGATGATTTGAGTAATTTAAGTGTCGTGTGTTCTTGTTAATTAATATGTTTGTGCTTTCTCTTTACATTGTTCTATTCATGATATTATTCTAGTGATTGGAGATGTCCAATCTATTGTTGAGGAATTTACTAGGGATTCACGGAGTGTCACAAAACTTATCATTAGTATCTGCTCTTCCATGGGTAGAACTAATAGGCTATTTGCTATAAGTGATTTGTGGAGGCAATAGCAGCTTAGGATGCACCGCCTAGAGTTCTCTCAAGATCACTCATGATATAGATAGGTATAGTGTTGCGAATTGCTTGACCCCAAAGTGACAGACAGGATATCTTGTGACTAGCGCACTTGCTTAGGAGTATGGTTGTCTATAGAACTTAATGCCTTTGCTCTGGTTTACCTTGATTAGTCTTGTTACATTAATACACTATTCTCTTACGAGATGACCCATGTCTGAAGAGGGTTTGGACAATTGAGTTGTCTATTCGCCACTTACCAACGGTGGGAGACAACGGTATATGGGGGACCGTCACAATTATAGTTAGCAACTATTCCATAAGAACTTATCATGCATAATGGTATACACAACATTACTTGAGGAATCATAGCATTAATATTTCATCTCATTGCATTCACCTCTTTTCAGTTTTACTTTTGTTCTAGTTTTCTTCCAATCCTAGTAGTAGTTATTACAAAACATCTTAAATTCATTTATCCTAGCAACTTATAGAATAGGTTATTTCCAAACCACGGTTTGGGTGCGAACGTCGTCGCATTGACAACGTGACTGCGGGGTCGTGTTTGCCAAGCTCCCATCAGGACAAACTCTTTAAATATTTGCTGCTACAAGTACTACAATAACCCTATTATTCGTGCAGGAACCCAGTCATCAACCAGCGTCCCTCGAGTTTAATGGGCGTGTTTGAAAAAATAAGTAGTTCTACAAAGAGGCTGGCATCGGGGACTCACCAGCCAGAACATACATGACTGCATCGAGATATGTTAAGAAGGTCAAAATAACGGACGTGGCCAAAAGAGAAGGTCCAACATAGACACGTTTTCTGTATAGAGAGGTGCTTGATGGCTCAATGCCCGGCGCCCAGAAAAGTGCTGGTGCGTGGTTGATGTAGAGCTCGTTGGGAACCCCAAGAGGAAGGTATGATGAGCATAGCAGCAAGTTTCCCTCAATTATGAAACCAAGGTTTAATTGAACCAGTAGGAGCAAGGAAACACCACAAAGGTGTTACTAGCTGAGCTTTGGCAGGGCGCACTACAGGTGCTAGTCGCAACATGGAGACCTGCACAACACAACCACATAACTTTTTCCCCAACTTGCGATGATGTTGTCAATCTCACCGTGTTTTGTGGAAAAGAAAGGATTAAACGTATCGAATGGAAAGAAGTAAAAGTTTGCAGAAAGTAAACACAAAGCAGTAAAAGGTTTGTAGATTGTATGTAAAGTAAAGGACCGGGATCCATAGTTCACTAGAGGTGGCTCTCCTTAGATAGATAACATGTTGGGTGAACAAATTACAGCGGGGCAATTAACAAACATCGAGAAAGCAATATATGCATATACTAATCATCTTGACTCCTTTGAGACTTGATTGGGCATTACAACATTATACATAGACCGCCATCCAACTGCATCTATGACTAATAATCCACCTTCAGGTTATCATCCGAACCCCCTCTAGTATTAAGTTGCAAGCAACAGATTATTGATTTACGAACTGCGTGTAAAGTAAACAATACGATTGTTCTATGAACAAAGGATATTGTCCCGTCCAGTTCCGAGATATTCATTTTCTGACTTTCCTGGAACCAAAAACAGCAGAAAACCAGCAGCTGGCACTATGGCTCTTATTAATAGGTTAGTCGAAGAAATCATATAAAAAGTACTCCAAAGTGTGGACAAAACACAAGAAAGTGGATAAAACCAAGCATGGAACATCAAAAATTATAGATACATTTGCAACGTATCAACATCCCCAAGCTTAACTCCTGCTCGTCCTCGAGTAGGTAAGTGATAAAAAGAAAGAATAATTTTTGAGGTGACATGCACCATCAAAGACTTGATCAAAGTATTTGTAAAGCATTCAAAGCTGGGATCATAGTACTTCAATCATAACATGAAAGACAAAGTTCTAGCAATAAGACAAAGAAACTATGATGCAACATGAAAAGGCACAAACAAAAGATTCATGAATAACAATGCTTTGCAAGACGTTTGTTTGTTTCACATAAAGAAAACATAGCATAATAGTATTCAGCTTGTCCCTCAATAGAGTAGCAAATATAAATGCATAGGACACCTTCAAAGTTCATAAGAGTGACTAGATACAATAGTTTAAAACAAGCAATAACAAGTTATGCATCAATCAACTAGTTTTGGGACAATGCACATAGAACTAAGAATGGCCACTATGCTCTCAAAGTAGGTGCATAAAGGTAGAAGGTGGAGACTCAATATAATGGTGGAAGAAAGGCCTTTTGTAAAAGGAAGTAGGGATTCAAGTCTCATAAAGAGTTTCCAAAAATTATGGTACTTATAGCTTTCAGCTCTCATTGTCCCTATCATAAGTATCTTTAAGGTGATTAAGGTTAAAATGACACAACTAAGAGGATATGCTTGACAAGTTATAAACCGAAATCTCATGCCCCTTACTCATGAAGACCGATCCTCATGCTACTCAATTTCAGTCACGAGTAAGCTCTTGTCATTGTAAGTACATGTGTATCATTAAGCACCGCCAATGGGGTACCCCTTGCACATGATACGGGAGCTTTCCCATAATCAAAATGACAAGGCAAGCAGACAATGAGCATCTCAGTGATCTTTTTATTTGCTATTTGCATAGGTTTTTATTGAGGATGCTTCATAGAGTGCTCATTTTGCTAATGCTGCAAGTTTCCACCATGATTAGGCATGCCTTAGGCTAGCGGCCCAGGCGTTTCTCTAACACACATACGAACTCCATGATCTTACAAGTTCCACTTTTATTTCACACCGCCGGGATGCATAATCAAAAGAACATGATATCAACGGGGTACAAAGTACAAGTGCAATGTTGAAAGCGTTCCCCATGAAACATGGTCCTGCTAATTTCAACTTATAAAACGCAAGCATATACGCAACAAAGAAGGACCCAATGGTTCAACTTTATTAGATGCAAAAAAAGTAAAGTGTGCCATCAAGTTCGTGAGAGCTTTAATCACTAGTTTTCTCATAACAAGTTTAATTTGGAAGGTAAATAAAAGCATGAATATACTTGGAATAGCATAAGCTAGTAGGTAGGTATGGTGGACTCTTTGGAATAACTTGGTTTAGGGAGTTGGATGCATGAGTGGAACTCATACTTTGTTGTGGAGGCTAGCAAAAGACTAGGAGCGACAAACTAAGAGAGCAATAATGGCCATAATCATGCAGAGCGACAAAACATCATTGATCAAAGCATAAAGTGATACTACAAGTTGAAAACTAAAGGATCATAAAGGCTATGGTGACTTTGGATAGTGATAACATGGTGTGAGCATGCGCCAAGTCAACCCAAATAAAGCATCAAAGGAGAATACCACCATACTATGCTTTAATATGCTAAAACAACGCATGATTCATCCAAGGCACATTAAGCAATATCAATTGTTTATAACAAGTCATTCTATAGCAAAGAATACTAAGCATAAATCCAAAACAATATCAAGCATGGCATGACAAAGCATAGGCCACAGTCAAAAACGAGCTCTTTTTACCACACAAGCAAGAACTTTCCTACTCTTTTCCAAACCAAACCAAACTATTTGCAAACCAATGTATGAAAGAGGGGGTCCTACCAATTTATTCATAAAACTAAGCAAAACAAGCAAACGAAAAACCAAAATGAAAACGAAAAAGAGGACCCTCCAAGAAAAACACAACTGTGCATGAAACAATAAAAATGAAGCGTTTGGAAGAAACCTGGGATTTTTATTGATGAAGAAGGGGATGCCCAAGGCATACCCAAGCTTTGATGCTTGTACTTCTTGAATATTTCTTGGGGTGACACGTGTGGCATCCCCAAGCTTGAGCTTTAGTCCATCCTTCATCTCATTACTCATTCCTTCCATACACCTGCAATTTTTTCCTTCATACAAAACTTCACACAATCTTTATTAGCAACATTAGTGCACTCAAGATAAATAAGTCTTAAGGTACAGTTCTAACACCAAATAAACTTCCATTAGAACACTAGCTACTGTAGTACTTCCCTCAAAAAGCTCAATTCCCCAAAAGAGCTCAAAAAGGAACCAACAAGAAGCAAATGCAGAAAATGGCAGAAATCTGTCAAAACAGACCAGCGGGTAGAGACGAATTTTTTAGAAGACCTTCTGTTGCTCAAATCAAAAAGTGTTGAACTAATGAAACTTAGATAACAACCTGGGGCAGAAGCACAAAACTTCACGCCTCAAAAAGACGTTCAGAGATTTTACACGAATTTTTACGGTGAAGCACAGAAATCTGTTTCGGGACAACAACCTTCCCAATCATTACTTCTCTCATTAGAGGTTACTATTGGCACAAAAAACAAATAAAAAGGATAAAGAGCGGTTATTACAGAGGTAACTTCCAAGACTCATCTAAAACTTTTGGGTTATCTCCCAATAAGTACTTTTCTTTAACGCCTTTAAGTTAGGCATGATAGTTTGAGAAGATGCTCACATAAGAAATATGAATTGAAGTAAAAGAGAGCATCAAGAAGAAAATTCAAAACACATGTAAGTCTAACCCACTTCCTATGCATTGGAATCTTGTATGCAAATAAATTCACAAAGAAAAAAGTGATATGCATAGGAAGATAAAACGAGAATAACTTCAAAACTTTCAGCACATAGAGAGGTGTTTCAATACCATGAAAAGTTCTACAGCCATATTTTCCTCTCTCATAATAATTTTCAGTAGCCTCATGAATAAAATCAACAATATAACTATCACATAAACCATGATTTTCATGATCTACAAACACTAGAGCTTTATCATAAACATTTTCAAAAGAATCCTCAGGAACATGACATTCGTCCTCCTTTGGTAAGCATGGGGGACAATCAAATAATGTAAGGGGTAAAGAGTTACTCTCATTAGAAGGTAGGGATGGGTAGATCCATTCTTCCTCCCCTTGAGCATCACTCTCCTCCTCTTTTTCATCCAATGAGCTTCCAGTTTCAGCAATTTCTTCTTCTATAGGCTCTTGCAAGGCATTAGTCTCTTCCATTGGTGGAGAGCATCTATTAAGATATTCAAGAATATAGCCATTTTCTACCTTGTAATATCAAAGCAAAATTTAAGTATACCATAAACCTCATATTTATAAGGTGAATCATCAATATTTTCAAGCAAACTAGAAAGTTCAAATGCACCCTTCCAAGCAATAAATTCTTCAATTTGTTCCACATCATAAAAGTCATAATTCCCTTTAATATAAGAAGATATGGTAACATTATCATTATACTCACATTGAAAAGGGAGGTGTTTATATCTCCTACAGCAACAAGATTTATCAAAGCAATAAGTAACATTATAAGTAGAGCACACGTTTATAGCAATGGTATACAATTTATCAATTTGTTCCCATAAGTGTTTCCCTTTTTTGTGACAAGCGGTGTTCCTTATAATAATATTTTTGTTCTTCCGTGAACCCACCTTGCCAATAAGATTCAGTTTCAAAGAAACCAACCATTGATAGAAAGCATGATAGAGCAAGACAATAACAGACTAACGAAAATAACAACTATAGTAGGAACTAATTTTTTGTGTTTTTGATAACAAAACAAGCAAACAAAGCAAAAAGAAACTAAGCAAAACAAAAATAACAAAGTAAAGATATTGGTTATGAGGGACTCCCCTTGTGAAGATGTCCTTGACTCCCCGGCAATGGCGCCACAAAAATGTCTTTGATGGCGCGATGTTGGGAGTTTCTTCTTCTTTGATCCTCGGCAACGGCGCCAGAAAAATGCTTGATGGCTCAATGCACGGCGCCAAGAAAAGTGCTGGTGCGTGGTTGATGTAGAGCTTGTTGGGAACCCCAAGAGGAAGGTACGATGAGCACAGCAGCAAGTTTCCCTCAGTTATGAAACCAAGGTTTAATCGAACCATTAGGAGCAAGGAAACACCCCAAAGGTGTTACTAGCTGAGCTTTGGCAGGGCGCACTACCGGTGCTAGTAGCAACGTGGAGACCTGCACAACACAACCACCGAACTTTGTCCCCAACTTGCGATGAGGTTGTCAATCTCACCTTGTTTTGCGGAAAACAAAGGATTAAACGTATCAAATGGAAAGAAGTAAAAGTTTGTAGAAAGTAAACACAAAGAAGTAAATAGTTTGTAGATTGTATGTAAAGTAAAGGACCGAGATCCATAGTTCACTTGAGGTGGCTCTCCTTAGATAGATAACATGTTGGGTGAACAAATTATAGCGGGGCAATTGACAAACATCGAGAAAGCAATATATGCATATACTAATCATCTTGACTCCTTTGAGACTTGATTGGGCATTACAACATTATACATAGACTGCATCCAAATGCATCTATGACTAATAATCCACCTTCAGGCTATCATCCGAACCCCCTCCGGTATTAAGTTGCAAGCAACATATTATTGCTTTACGAACTGCGTGTAAAGTAAACAATACGATTGTTCTATGAACAAAGGATTGTTGTTTTCTCCCTAGTAGTAGCAGCACATCTAGTACCTTAGAGATTTCGGTCACTTCCCTAGATTATGAGAGACATGAACCCACTATCGAGCATAAATACTAACTCTTGGAGTTGCTAGCATCTACTTGGCCAAGATAGCTACTAACAATGGAAAGCATGCAAGATCACAAATAACAAAGACATGATAGAATCAATAATCAATCTGAAATAGCATCTCAATATCCATCGGATCCCCGCAAACACAACATGCAGAATTACAAATAGATGAACTTGATCATGAACGGAGCTCATAAGATCTAAACATGGAAGCACAAAGGAGGAGAACCAGCCATCTAGCTACTACATGGATCCTTAGTCCAAGGATGAACTACTCACGCATCACATCGGAGGCTTGCATGGTGATGAAGAAGGCCTCCAGGGTGAATTCCCCTCTCCGGTAGGGTGTCGGGAAGAGCTTCAGATCCCTCCCGATCTAGGGATGGAGATGACGGTGTCTACAGACTCTTTCGTGGATTTTTGATCATGCACTTAGGGTTTACGTCCCGAGGGCATCTTATAGTCGGAAGGGGAGGCCGAGGGGGTGCCAGGGCTGGCCTCACCACCCCCTGGCGCGGGCCAGGCTGGGTCGCGCGGCCAGGTGGTATGGTGGCCCCCTGGCCCCTCTTCGTCTCGTATTCTGGCACTTGATGACTTCCGGAAAAATAGTCCCCCTGGCTTTTGTCCCGTCCAATTCCGAAAAACAGCAGAAAACAGGCAGCTGGCACTCTGGCTCTTGTTAATAGGTTAGTCCAAGAAATCATATAAAAAGTACTCCAAAGTGTGGACAAAACACAAGAAAGTGGATAAAACCAAGCATGGAACATCAAAAATTATAGATACATTTGCAATGTATCAAGAGGCTGACATCGGGGACCCATTAGTCAGATCATTCATGGCTACTGCATCAAGCAACATTGGCAAGGGCATAATGGTGGTCACGACCAAAGAAAAGAAGACCAAGATAGACACGATTTTGGTCTAGAGAGGCCGACATTAGGGATCCAGCAGCAAGACCATACATGGTTGCCACACCGAGCAACGTTACCAAGGTCAAAACAGCGAACGCAATAAAAACAATGTCCAACATACACACGTTTCCTCTACAGAGGAGGCTGACATATGTGACCAGCCAGCCTGAATAAACGACTGATGCATCGAGCAACAATATCAAGTTCGAAACAGGTAAGCGCGAGCGGATAGTCCATCATACACACATTTCTTTTAATATGTGGCTAACATGAGGGACCCACTAGCCTGACTAAACGGCCGATGCATCGAGCAACGTTGTCGAGTTCAAATCCAGAAGGCGTGACCAAAGAAAAATCCATCATACACAAGTTTCTTCTAATGAGAGGATGATGTGGTACCCAGCAACCTAAATAAACGATAGATGCATCGAGCAACACTATCAATTTCGAAATAGGCTAGCACGAGAGAAGAAAAAAATTCTATCATACACATGATTCTTCTAATGAGAGGCTGACATAGGGGACCCAGCAGCCTGAATAAACGACAGATGCATCAAGCCACGTTATCAAGTTCAAATCAAGGAGGTGCGACTGACATAGGTACGATAACTTGGGTTCTTATAATTCATCACCCTGGTTCCGCAAAGGCTCACAGCCCATGAAGATCCAAGATGATAGCCCAAGAATTATCCAATGATTTAGTTGTATTAGAAAAGGAAACATGAAGAGACAATATGTTGATGTTGTAATCATACATATGTAACCTATCCGTATACAGCTTTGAGACCCAGCCTATTATATATAGGACGGTAGAAGCCTATGAGGAGGTACCGAAAAACCCTCAAGCCATCTGAAATAGAGTTGTTCATCAAGTATTCAGGCGACTTCAAATCCTTTGTTTGCCTGATATCCGACGAAATTCCCAGTGTTCTCTTTTCCACAAAACCCTAAGTCCATCATCCTGGATATTGCTGAGGTTACACCTCGTCAATTGGCACTGTCTGTGGGAAAACTGAACGCTGGAGCCACGGATTCGGTGGACCTCTATTCACCAAGCAGCAATTCATCGAAAGCGAAACCACACCTGCCTACCCCTAATTTGGTTCCTGTCAACGGTGGGTCCGAGCTCATCATCGGAAGTTTCCGTTTCCAAGTAGATGATCCCGAAGAATTTAACCCCTCGGGTCTGATCTCATTAGGACCATCGGTCGGAAAAACTGCGCCGATGGTAATAGCGACATCATCCGTTAGGTCTTCAGCACAAGTCACGATGCAGATTGATGCAGGTGAGGGAATAACGATAAATCTAGGGGACCTTGATGGTCTCTACGATGATCTCTCCTTCGGATCAGACCACTAGACAACCACACCACATGAATCAAGTCCAATCAACGCAGAACCCGAAGAAAGTGATGAAAGCATCGACTTTGGGATAAGGATGGCTAAAATTTACCTAAAACAAAAAATCCCGGACTTCACTGATCCCCCAGACAGTGTCTCCCTCGATTCTAACGATGACGTCACCAGTCCATATGCAACTCAGCACCAAGTGTGCGTAATTATTGGGGACGCTTTGGCTCAGCAAGACTCCAATAGTAACCCTATTTTTGATCCCGATGATATCTTATCAAATGATAATGCAGGAGATCATGGAAACATAGGAAACTGCGGAGACCTGACGAACAATAATATAACACTAGGGAGAGAATAACCACGTGAAGGCGAAAGACAACACCTTCGGCTTCTAGCCGAAGCATGGCAAAAAGCAAGGGAAGCAATTTCGGATGTTGTCCTAGTGACATCCGATGCCACGCACAAAGATTTGCTAGCATACCAATACCTCCTCCATCACAATAAAAGAGACATGCTAAGGATGCAAAGACAACTCGATGAAAGGAAAATGATAGCCGATGAATCCAGCCTCAGACGGGCACAAATAAGCTCTACTCGAGGATCAGGGAGCATAACAGGGGGGAACCGCCAAGGAGAGGAGCATCATGTCTACATAACATACTTGACGCTAAAAGAAACGAACTGCCTTGAGAACTCGACATGTGATTCATGATAGTAGAACTAACGGGACATATCAAGGCAAAACAGCTCAAGCCACGATCGTGGCCGCACAAACATATCTTATCACAACCCAACCAGCACCCGATGACCCACGTGCAACTCTCCACCACTCTGCGATTATGAACCTTGGCATGGTGGGAGCATCTCTCGCACAAGCAGAACAAGGAATCACACGACAACGCAACCACTAGTAGAGAAATGCTTATGGATAGATTTATTATAAGTGGAGCATTTTTTTGAATATGCTCCACTGATAAGCATTTAAAAATATGCTCCACTAATATTTTGCTTAACCAATGGCTGATACGTTGTAAACGTATCTATATTTTTTGATGTTCCATGCTTGTTTTATATCTACTTTCTTATGTTTTGTCCACACTTTGGAGCACCTTTTCTGGAACTAACCGATTAACAAGATGCCATAGTGCCAGTTGCCTGTTTTCTGCTATTTTTGGTTTCGGAAAACTGGAAAAGAAATATTCTCGGAATTGGACCGGACAAAAGCCAAAGTCAATATTTTACCGGAAGACTCACGGAGCCAGAAGACGAGACGGAGAGGGGCCAGGGGCTAGCCACACCATAGGGTGGCGCGGGCCCCCCTGGCCGCTCCACCAGGTGGTGTGGGCCCCTCAGGCCTCCACCGACCTTGCCCTTTCGTCTATAAGAAGCCTCCGATGTAGAAACCCTAAATAATCGGGGAGAAAGCCATGAAAACCTCCACAGCGCCGCCACCACCGAAGGGGAGATTTAGGGGACAGAAAGTCTCTGTTCTAGCACCCTGTTGGGACAGGGAAGTGCCCCCGGAGCCATCTCCATCGATCTCAAGCACCATCTCCATCGCCGTTGTTGATTCCCATGATGAGGAGGGAGTAGTTCTCTCTTGAGGCTAAGGGCTCTACCGGTAGCTATGTGTTCATCTCTCTCTATATATACGTGATCTTATTGAGATCATGAGCTTGTAATATATAGATCTGTTCTGCTACTCAAGTGCTTTAATGAATCTCTGCTTATCCCCACGTGTGTGAAGTTGACAGTGTGCACACTGTGGCACTTTGTCTAAGGTTACATAAATACGTATCATGAGTATATTTTGAGTTGGATGTCTCTATGAAATTGTGTGTTTGTTGGAACCATCTAGCGCTCAAGGTGATAGTGTGGGGTTACCTAGATGGGGAAGACGGACTTTGAGGAGTGATGTTATAGCCCTACCATGGATTAGAGTGTCCAACCGGAGACTAGTTCAGAGTATTATCATGAAGAGAAGATATTTATATGAGAGTGTTCACTAGCGAAAGTATGATCCCTAGGCCTTGTTTCTAAACATTGAAATACCGTTTGCAACTAGATCTGTTACATGTTTGCTTGCTTCCATCTTTTTGCCTTTAGTATTTTCCTCCCGTCAAGCTCTTTTTCTAGCACCGTTGTCTTATATTCATACCACTTGTATTTCACTATCTCTTCGCCGAACTAGTGCACCTATACACCTAACAAGTGTATTGGGTGTGTTGGGGACACAAGAGACATCTTGTATCTTGATTGCAGGGTTGCTTGAGAGGGATACCTTTGACCACTTCCTCCCTGAGTTTGATAAACCTTGGTTGATCCACTTAAAGGAAACTTGCTGCTGTTCTACAAACCTCTGCACTTGGAGGCCCAACAACTGTCTACAAGAATAGAAGTGCATAGACATCAAGCTATTTTCTGGCGCCGTTGTCGGGGAGGTAAGGTAATAGGTACTCACATCCTCCGGTGTGAGTGCTCGAAGTTATTTCCTTTAGATTCTGCAATTTTGTCTTTTTGTTTCTTGTTTTCACTAGTTAGGCTTAACGGAAAACAACAACAAAATTAGAGAACTTTATAGTATTTATCTTGAGTTAGGACATGAAGTGTTTGAAGAGAAAATTAAAAAACCTTTGGAACTTTATTTGCATGCTAATAGCAATGTTATTAGTATGAATTCTTTGAACACCATTATTGCTAATGCTATGAAAAATTCTAAGCTTGGGGAAGCTGGTTTTTATGAGCATGATATTTTTAGTCCCCCAAGCACGGAAGAGAAAATTTACTTTGATGATAGTATGCCTCCAATTTATGATGATTACAATGATGAATATGATATTTTCGGTCCACCTACTATTGAGGAGAAAATTAATTATGATTACAATATGCCTCCTATATTTGATGATTATGGTGATGAGAATAATAATGATAGCTATTTTTTTGAATTTGCTAAAACTACAATTAATAAGAATAACTATGCTTATGTGGAGAGTAATAATTATTATATGCATGTGGCTCATGATAAGAATGTTTTATGTGGTAGTTATATTGTTAATTTTATTCATGATGCTACTGAAAGTTATTATGAGAGAGCGAAACATGGTTTTACGCATTTCAATAATATTAAGTTTCCCCTCTTTATGTTGAAAATCTTGAAGTTGCACTTGTTTAGCTTTACTATGCTTGTTGCTTTGTGATTTCATGACTTGTTTATTTACAAGATTCCTATGAATTGGAAGTGGGTTAGACTTAAATGTGCTTTGAATTTGCTTCTTGATGCTCTCTTTTACTTCAATTCATATTTCTTATGTGAGCATCTTCTCAAACTATCATGCCTAACTTAAAGGCATTCAAGAAAAGTACTTATTGGGACATAACCCAATAGTTTTCTTGAGTCTTGGAAGTTATTACTTGTGTAATAACCTCTCCTTATCCTTTTTGTATTTGATTTTTGTAGAAAGAATAACCTCTAATGAGAGGGAAGTAAGATTTGGGGAAGTGCTGTCCCGAAACAGATTTTTGTGCTTCGCTGTACAAATTCGTGAAGAATCTCTATATGTCGGATTGAGCTGTAGTTTTCTGAATAAATCCCCCAGGTTGTTAGCTAACTTTTGTTAGTTCAACACTTTTATATTTGAGAAACAGAAGATCTTCGAAAAATCGGTTTTCACCTGCTGGTCTATTTTGACAGATTTATGCCATTATTTGCATTTGTCGCTTTATCGATTTCCTTTTGGGTTCTTTTTTGTGAATTGAGATTTTTGAGGGAATTGCTAAAGTATCTTGTGTTTTTAATGAAAGTTTTTCTGTTTTAAAACTAAACCCCAAAGGTTTATTATCTTTTAATGCACTAATATTGCTAATGAAGATTGTGTGAAGGTTTGTATGAAGGAAATTTTCAGGTGTAGGAAAAGAATGATGTAATGAGCTGAAGAATGGACAAGAGCTCAAGCTTTGGGGTGCCACCCCATATCACCCCAAGAAATATTCAAGAGGTACAATCGTCAAAGCTTGGGGATGCCCAAGGCACCCCCTTCTTCATCAATAAAAATCTCAAGTCTTTCTAGACACTTTGTTTTTATTGTTTCATGCACCGTTGTGTTGTTCTTGGAGCGTCTTTGTTTTTGTTTTTAGTTTTATTTTGCTTTTTTTGCTGCAATAAGTCTTTCTAGACACACTCTGCTTTCACTGTTTAGAACACTCTAGTTTTCATTCTTATTGTTTTGTGAGTGTTCTCTTTTGCTAGCACTATGTTTAGCCTTAGTTTTCTTGTGCTTTCAGCTTAGAATTTTTTAGTTCTTCTTTGTGGATTTGTGACACAAGCTCACTGATCTTTATTTATTATTATCTTTGTGAGTTGTTTCAAGTAAGTTGATTTGGATTGGAAAAGAGTAGGAAGTTTCATACTTATAAGTGGTACAAAAAGTGTTTTGTTTTAACTGTGGCCTAGAACTTATCATGTCATGCTTGATATTGTTTTGGCTTTATGCTTAGTGATTATTTCTGTAGAATGACTCGTTATAAACAATTGAGATTGCTTAATGTTCCTTGAAAGAATCATGCGTTGTTTTAGCATATAAAAGCATAATATTGTGGTATTCTCCTTTAATGCTTTATTTGGGTTGACTTGGCGCATGCTCACACCATGTTAAGACTATACCAAGTCACCATAGTGATGACCCACAAGTATAGGGGGTGTATCCCAGTATTTTCGATAAGTAAGAGTGCCGAACCCAACGAGGAGCAGAAGGTGTTGGCGAATGGCTTGGAGCAGGAATTCTCTGTAAATACTTAGCAAACAGGTTTTTAGGGGTTTTTGATAATGTAGGTAAATAAAGTACGAGTAAATAAAAGACAATGAGAGTAAATGCAGCAAGTGGCCCAATCCTTTCTTTAGCAAAGGACAAGCCGGTTGTATTACTTAAGATGACCAAACGTTCTCGAGGACACACGGGAATATCGTCAAGTGCTTTCGCTTCATATAGTTGATTAATCTTCTTTAGTTTGCTAAGTGTTGTGTGGGTGAACCTATGCTAATGTACCGACCTTCCTAGGACTAATACATACTTGTGATTATACCCCTTGCAAGCATCCGCAGGTACAAGAAAGTAATTAAGGTAGAAACCTAACCACAACTTTAGACTCTAAGACCCTGACATCTCTTGTGCAAAGGTTTCCTAATGGGGGTTTAGGTTTCTGTCACTCCGGCAACCCCTATGATTAGTAGCCAAATACACAATGCGTTCCCCTAGGCCCATATAGGTGAAGTGTCTAGTCGACGTTCACATGACACCACTAGAAGAAAGCCACCACAACTTAAATATCAAACCATTGAATCTTTCTCAACACAATTCCACTACTAACAACATGACTTCTCCCATGTCCTAAAGAACTAAACAAACTACTCACAAGACATCATATAGATCAAGATCAGAGATGAAATAATGATAAGTAACAATCTGAACATGAACGATAATTCAATGGTTCCACTCAATAGCATCAACTACAATAAGTAATCGATACCGGGAAAGTTTCCCCTAAGAACTATGCAAGATTCAACCCAATTGTTACGGCGGTATGGAGTGGTGATGATGGTGCTGGTGGTGATGATGATCCCGATGAAGTCCAACTTGATGGTGGTGTTGATGGCGACGATCTCCCCTCTCCGGGAAGGAATTCCCCCGGCAAAATTTTGTCTACCGGAGAGATCTTTCTCTCTCGGTGTTTTCCGCCCCGCAGAGGCGGCGGAATCTTTCCATGGTCGCTCCCCCAGTATTAGGGTTCCGTCGGGGTAATATACGCCAGAGGGGAGAGCCTGGAGTGGGCCAGGGCGGCCACACCACCTGCTAGCGCGGCTAGGGGTGGCCTGCGGAAGGGGGTGGTGTGGGCCCCTGTGGCCTATCTCCGCTCCCCCTTGTGGCAATCTTTGTCTTCTGGAAAAATAGAATTTTCCATGTATTTTCCCGAATTTTCTGATCTTCACAAATTTTGCCTTCAAATAGAACATTTTCCATCAGAATCCTGACTACAGTAGTCCATGCTCCAAAAGTCATCAACCATGCAAAAACAGATGAAATAACATAAGTATCATCTCTTAATATGAAATATATCAATGAATAAAAGTAAATTATGATATAGAATAGTGATGCAAATTGGACATATCAACTCCCCCCAAGCTTAGACTTCACTTGTCCCCAAGCAAAAACTGAGCTCAATAAACATGACCTCAGTTTTATGGAGTCGAGAGTCGATAAAATAATACGGACAAGAAGCATCACATTCATCAATACATAAATCATAACAGAAGATAACTCACTATTATATAACTTAACTTGCAATAAGTAGAGGAAACACAATAAAGATGCATAAAGTAAATCATAATTGGTAATGGCAAACCTTGCTCTTGATCGAAGAATAGTTGACAATTTGTAGGAGTTCACAAATAATAGGTTTTCAATGATAGCTTCAAGGTAGTAAACACTAAGATAAGAGCAATGTGCAAAACAAGGAACATAAGAAACATGATTGAATAAATCATCATATGAATGAATGAAACACAACAACTCAAAATACTTGTTGAGATAGAAGGGAATAGGTTTACTGACTCAACTAAAAAGTAAGAGAAAGGCCCTTCATAGAGGGAAGCAGGGATTCCAAGTTTCATAAAGAGCTTCCAAAAATTATGATACTTATTAGCTTTCAGCTCTCATTGCCCCTATCATAAGCCTCTTTAGGTGATTAAGGTTAAAGTGATCAAATATGAGGATATGCTTGACAAGTTGTAAGTTGAAAATCTCATGTCCCTTGAATATGAGGGTCGCTCCTCATGCTACTCAAGTTTAGTTACCGGTAAGTTCTTGTCATAGTAAGTATATGTGTATCATAGAGAACCGCCAACGGGGTACCCCTTGCCCGGTGATACGGAAGAATCCCCATATCAAAATGACAAGGCATGCAGACAACAAGCATCTCAACAATCTTCTTATTTACCATGGGAATATGGTGCTTTTTCTCTCTTTCCTCTTTTCTCATATCTCTTTTTTTCTTTTTCTTTTTCTCAATCTCTATCTTGCTTTTTATAAGAAGAATGCTTCATAGATGCTCATTATGGTTACGTTGCAGGTGTCCACCATGACAGCATGGATTAGACCGGCGGCCCAGGCGTTTCTCTAACACACATACGTAACTCCATGGACTTACAAGCTCCCCTTTCATTTCACACCGACGACATCCATAGACAAAAGAGCATGATATCAACTAGGTACAAAGTACCGGTGCAATGTTGAAAGCGTTCCCCATGACAACATGGTTCTGCTAATTCACAACTTACAAAGCGCAAGCATATACGCAACATAGATGGGCACAATGGTTCAAGTTTATTAAGTGCAATAAAGTAAAGTGTGCCATCAAGTTCGTGAGAGCTTTAATCACTAATTTTCACATAACAAGTTTAATTCGGAAGGTAGATAAAAACATGAATTTACTTGGAATAGCAATAGTGCTAGTAGGTAGGTATGGTGGACACAAATGGCATAGGTTTTGGTTTAAGGATTGGATGCACGAGAAGCATTCCCTCTCAGTACAGGTTTTAGGCTAGCAAGGCTGGGTAGCAAGCATAAGAATTGAAGGAAACAAACAAACATACAAGCGATAAAAACAAACACACAATCTTCCTTGGAAGCACAAAAGATCTAACTAAAGAATACTAAGCTTATGAGCAAATCAAGGAAGAAAGATGATGAATTATATTTCTTTAATAGTAGTTTTATCTTTTTCATTCAATTCTCAAAATAGTGTTGCTACTGACCGAACCAGGTTTGCCAAAACCAACTAAATTAACTCAATGATCCCCAGAGTGATACCAATACTAACAACAAGACCTATCATATAATATGAATTGAAAACTAATATAAGATCTGCAAAAGAGTAAATGATAGAACTTCTCATTAATATTCCAAAACGGCAACTCACACCAAGGGATACATAGATATCTAATGAGAGGGGGGGTACTTCCATAATGCAAACCATCCTACATGATAACTTCTCTATTCATGATATGACTCTACTAAAAACGTAAAAAGATAGAAGATAGTGATGTGATACCGCGGCACTCCCCCAAGCTTGGAACAAATCAAGGGGATGCCAAAACCTGATGATGAATTACTCCTTCAGTGGTGGTGGTGTTCTCTCATCATCATCGACTTCCAAGGTAAGGGCTCCCCATCAACAAAAGACAGCGTGGTCTCCAACATCCTGAAACTTGCAGCAACACTTATGCGTTTAAACCTAACCTCGTACTCACAGTTTTGATTATGCACGTCGTAGATCTACGCTTATAGTTGGTTGGTTGTTTGGTGGAGAGAGAGAATTTCACCCTTAAGCTCAACAGTCTCCTTCTGGTGCTTGGCGATGAGTTCGGAACAAATCTTATGGATGATGTCCACTTTGTGTTCCACCATCTTCCTGTACCTAAAGACTTCTTGCTCCAGCGCTTCCATCCCGTCCTCTAGACTTCCTTCACCTTTAGGGACTTGAACCTCTTTTATCTGTACCTCCCCATCTTCAAACAACAACTCCTTGGGATGAATCTTCAACTCATGCATGTACGGGTTGATGATATCCGCTGAGGAATCTTCCTTGGCTGATCTAGAGGAAGACATTGTGGCTCCAAAACTCGGACTCTACCTGTTAGAAGCAGATCAAAACGAAAACACGACGAGAACACAATATACGAACCTCGGTGGATCCGGGGGATTATATATTACGAATTTTTACAACAAAAGGAAGGTACTGGGAGAAAACGGGTCGGAGACGGAGTCCGGGGCGGCCACACCTCCTATTGGCGTGGCCAGGGGGCCCGCGCCAGGGGGTGGTGTGAGCCACCCAGGCACCGCTTCCGTCCCTCTTTCGCTTCGTTGCTTTTCCTGTTGCATAAAAACTGCAAAAATATAACTGAACAGAATTTTCGCGGAACTTTTCTTTCCAGAACTGTTACCTATTCGAAAACGGACTCTGCAGGTCTCTGAAGTTGGTCTTTGATAATTTTTTCCGAATTCATCGCTTGAATAACATCAATATATTCATCTTCATACACATATTACTTGATTCATGAAACCTTTCACTATCTTAGTACACCATTTTCTCCAATAACCTAGAAATTTCTTTCACACAAAACTTCACACAATTCTCGTTAGCAACATTAGTATAAGCAAGGTAATAAACCTTTTAGGTTCAAATTCAACTGAAATCCATCAAAACATAAGCTACTGTAGCAAATCCTTCCGAAAACCCAAAAAGAATTCAAAAAGGAAATCGATTAAAGAAGCAAATGTAAGAGTGGCAAAATCTGTCAAAGCAGACCAGCAGGTAAAGATCAATTTTTCCCAAAATCTTATGTTGCGAAAATCAAAAAGTGCAAAACTAACGAAAGTTAAATAACAACCTAGGGCAGAAGCACAAAAAATTACAGCTCAATCCTACATACAGAGATCTCTCACGGATATTTACGGTGAAGCACAAAAATCTGTTTCGGGACAGCAACTTTCCCAAATCTTACTCCTCTCTCATTAGAGGTTGATCTTGACACAAAAACCAAGCAAAAAGGATAAGGAGAGGTTATTATCAAAGTAATAACTTCCAAGACTCAAATAAACAAAAACAACTGAAAGCAAAACTAAATAGGGTTGTCTCCCAAAAAGCTCTTTCTTTATAGCCATTAAGATGGGTATGATAATTTTAATGAAGCTCACACAAGAATATGAATTGAAGTGAAAGAGAGCATCAAGAAGCAAAAATACACAAGTTTAAGTCTAACCCACTTCCTATGCAAGGGAATTTTGTAAGCAAATAAATTGTTGAAACTAGAGGCTACTAGCATAGGAAGACAAAATAAGTGCAACATAAAAACTTTCAGCATAAAACGAGGAAACTTAATATTATTGAGATGCATAAGGACAGTCTTTCCTCTCTCATAATAACTTTCAGTATCATGCATAAATTTAATGATATAACTATCACAAGAACCATTGTAGCAATGATCACTTATCCTAACAGAAAATACAGGGACACTAGCTCTCATAACACTACCTTGTGAAACAATATTAGGGATATCCTTACAAAGGATAGTGTGTCCATCTTCTTCATATTTAGTGACAAAATCTTTCACATTTGCTACTACAGGTTCAGCATCCACTTGTTCATAAGGTTTAACAGCTTTATTTGTACTTTTATTAACCATACTAGCTATCATAGAATGTTCCTTTATCTTAACCGGGAAAGACATTTTCTCAATGTAAGGTTCAGGTAAATCATGATGAGCAGTATAAACTTCAGTATTACTTGCAGGAACACTACTAAAAATGTCTTTATAAGTTGCATGATACTTATTCCACTTCTTTTTAGGAACTTTAATATGGGAAGAAAAAGCCTTAAAACAATTTGCAATAGCTTGAGAGTCTAGACCATACACATTTTTAATATTTTGAAAGTCACCCGTTCCCATAAAAGATTCAATGCATTCATAATCATAATTTATACCTGACTTCCTTCCTTTGTCATCCTCCCATGCTTTAGCATTGTATTGAATACGGTCTAGAAGGTCCCATTTAGCTTCTTCTTCCATGCGTGTGAATGATCCAGCATAAGAGGAATCCAATAAATCCTTATCATGAAGAGGGAGCCTTGCATAAAATTTATTGATAATAATATTGTTGGGGAGCTCATGAATGGGATATTTGAGCATTAGTAACTTCAATCTCCCCAAGCTTGAGCTGTACTCTCTCCATCAAGTGGCCAAAAGTTGTATATTTGATTCCGATCTTTATGAATCTCACTAGGAGGATAAAATCTTGAATAAAAGAGAGGCACTATCTCCTCCCATTCAAGAGCTTGACCATTCTTCAGAAGCTTATACCATTCCTCAACTCTTCCTTTCAGTGATAGTGAGAATAATTTCTTCTTGACTTGATCTGTTGTAATACCTGCACACTTGAACAACCCGCATAATTCGTGTATAAAGAGCAAATGATCACCGGGATGGACAGTTCCATCTCCAACATAATAGTTATCCATAACACAATCAATAATTCTTGTAGGTATTTTAAAAGTATCATTCTCAGCAGGTGGTGGTTCATCTACTACCTTATTAGTGGTAGTAGCATTATGAAATAAGAAACTCAACGAATTATCCATATTGAAAATAAAGCAACTAATAGAAGTAAATAATACTCACAGTAGAAGTTTCCTTTACCAGTTCCACTCTCCAATAGCGCTTCACTCCTCGGCAACGGCGCTAGAAAATAGTCTTGATGACCCACAAGTATAGGGGATGTATCGTAGTATTTTCGATAAGTAAGAGTGTCGAACCCAACGAGGAGCAGAAGGTGTTGGCGAATGGCTTGGAGCAGGAATTCTCTGTAAATACTTAGCAAACGGATTTTTAGGGGTTTTTGATAATGCAGGTAAATAAAGTATGAGTAAATAAAAGACAATAAGAATAAATGTAGCAAGTGGCCCAATCCTTTCTTTAGCAAACGACAAGTCGGCTGTATTACTTAAGATGACCAAACGTTCTCGAGGACACACGAGAATATCGTCAAGTGCTTTCGCTTCATATAGTTGATTAATCTTCTTTAGTTTGCTAAGTGTTGTGTGGGTGAACCTATGCTAATGTACCGACCTTCCTAGGACTAATACATACTTGTGATTATACCCCTTGCAAGCATCCGCAAGTACAAGAAAGTAATTAAGGTAGAAACCTAACCACATCTTAAAACTCTAAGACCCTGACATCCCTTGTGCAAAGGTTTCCTAACGGGGGTTCAGGTTTCTGTCACTCCGGCAACCCCTACGATTAGTAGCCAAATACACAATGCATTCCCCTAGGCCCATATAGGTGAAGTGTCATGTAGCCGACGTTCACATGACACCACTAGAAGAAATACACCACAACTTAAATATCAAACCGTTGAATCTTTCTCAACACAATTCCACTACTAACAACATGACTTCTCTCATGTCCTCAAGAACTAAACAAACTACTCACAAGACATCATATGGATCAAGATCAGAGATGAAATAATGATAAGTAACAATCTGAACATGAATAATAATTCAATGGTTCCACTCAATAGCATCAACTACAGCAAGTAATCGATACCGGGAAAGTTTCCCCTAAGAACTATGCAAGATTCAGCCCAATTGTTACGGCGGTATGGAGTGGTGATGATGGTGCTGGTGGTGATGATGATGATGATCCCGATGAAGTCCACCTTGATGGTGGTGTTGATGGCGGTGATCTCCCCTCTTCGGTAAGGAATTCCCCCGGCAGAATTCTGTCTGCCGGGGAGATCTTTCTCTCTCGGTGTTTTCCGCCCTGTAGAGGCGGCGGAATCTTTCCATGGTCGCTCCCCCAGTATTAGGGTTCCACGGGGGTAATATACGCCAGAGGGGAGAGCATGGAGTGGGCCAGGGCGTCCACACCACCTGCTGGGCGCGGCCAGGGGTGGCCCGCGCCAGGGGGTGGTGTGGGCCCCCTGTGGCCCATCTCCACTCCCCTTGTGGCAATCTTCGTCTTCTAGAAAAATAGAATTTTCCATGTATTTTCCCGAATTTTCTAATCTTCGCGAATTTTGCCTCCAAACAACACCTTTTCCATCAGAATCCTGACTGCAGCGGTCCATGCTCCAAAAGTCATCAACCATGCAAAAATAGATGAAATAACATAAGTATCATCACTTAATATGAAATATATCAATGAATAACAGTAAATTATGATATAGAATAGTGATGCAAAATGGATCGTATCAACTCCTATAAATTCCTATGCATGGTGTGTTACACCATTCCAAGTATATTCTTGTTTTATCTATCTTCCGAATTAAACTTGTTATGTGAAAATTAGTGATTAAAGCTCTCACGAACTTGATGGCACACTTTACTTTACTTTCCCCTAATAAACTTGAACCATTGTGTCATCTATGTTGTATATGCTTACACTTATACGTTGGGATTAGCAGAACCATGCTATCATGGGGAACGCTTTCAACATTGCACTTGTACATTGTAGCCAGTTGATATCATGCTCTTTTGTTTATGGATGTCGTCGGTGTGAAATAAAAGGGGAGCTTGCAAGTCATTCTTTATGCACCTATTGAGAGAGCATAGTGGCCATTCTTAGTTCTATGTGCATTGTCCCAAAACTTATTGATTGATTCATAATGTTGATATTGCTTGTTCTTGAACTATTTGTATCTAGTCACCCTTATGAACTTTGAAGGTGTCATTTGCATTTATGTTTTGCTACTCCATGAGGGACAAGCTGAATGCCACTATGCTATGTTTTCTGTATGTGAAACAAACAAACGTTTTTCAATGCATTGTTATTCATGATCTTTGTTTGTACCTTTTCATGTTACAACATAGTTACTATGTCTTATTGTTAGAACTTCATCTTTCATGCTCATGTTTAGAGTACTTTGATCCTAGCTTTCATGCTTTGCAAATGGTTTGATCAAGATTGTGATGGTGCATGTCACCTCAAAAATTATTCTTTTTATCACTTACCTACTCGAGGACGAGCAGGAGTTAAGCTTGGGGATGTTGATACGTTGTAAACATATCTATAATTTTTGATGTTCCATTCTTGTTTTATATCTACTTTCTTATGTTTTGTCCACACTTTGGAGTATTTTTACATATTTTCTGGAACTAACCTATTAACAAGATGCAACAGTGCCAGTTGCCTGTTTTTTGCTGTTTTTGGTTTTAGAAAAGCTGGAAAAGAAATATTTTCGGAATTGGACCGGACAAAAGCCAAAGTCAATATTTTACCGGAAGACTCGCAGAGCCAGAAGACGAGACGGAGAGGGGCCAGGGGCTGGCCACACCATAGGGTGGCATGAGTCCCCCTGGCCGCGCCACCAGGTGGTGTGGGCCCCTCAGGCCTCCACCGACCTTGCCCTTTCGCCTATAAGAAGCCTCCGGTGTAGAAACCCTAAATAATCCGGGAGAAAGCCACGAAAACCTCCACAGCGCCGCCGCCGCCAAAGGGGAGATTCGGGGGACAAAAAGTCTCTATTCTGGCATCCTGCCGGGACGGGGAGGTTCCCCCGGAGCCATCTCCATCGATCTCCACCACCATCTCCATCGTCGTTGTTGATTCCCATGATGATGAGGGATTAGTTCTCTCTCAAGGCTAAGGGCTCTACCGGTAGCTATGTGTTCATCTCTCTCTCTCTATGCATGATCTTATTGAGATCATGAGCTTGTAATCTATAGATCTATTCTACTACTCAAGTGCTTTAATGAATCTCTGCTTATCCCCACGTGTGTGAAGTTGACACCGTGCACACCATGTGGCACTTTGGCTAAGATTACATAAATACTTATCATGAGTATATTTTGAGTTGGATGTCTCTATGAAATTGTGGTGTTTGTTAGAACCATCTAGCGTTTAAGGTGATAGTGTGTGGTTACCTAGATGGGGAAGACGGACTTTGAGGAGTGATGTTATAGCCCTACCATGGATTAGAGTATCCAACCGGAGAGTAGTTCAGAGTATTATCATGAAGAGAAGATATTTATACGAGAGTGTTTACTAGCGAAAGTATGATCCCTAGGCCTTGTTTCTAAACATTGAAATACTGTTTGCAACTAGACCTGTTACATGTTTGCTTGCTTCCATCTTTTTCCTTTAGTCTTTTCCTCCCGTCAAGCTCTTTTCTGGCACCGTTGTCTTATATCAATACCACTTGTATTTCACTATCTCTTCGCCGAACTAGTGCACCTATACACCTGACAAGTGTATTGGGTGTGTTAGGGACACAAGAGACTTCTTGTATCTTGATTGCAGGGTTGCTTGAGAGGGATACCTTTGAACAGTTCCTCCCTGAGTTCGATAAACCTTGGGTGATCCACTTAAGGGAAACTTGCTGCTGTTCTACAAACCTCTGCACTTGGAGACCCAACAACTGTCTACAAGAATAGAAGTGCGTAGACATCAATGGCGTACATCTAAAAAATGCGCTACTGATAATGTGAGCCCGACACCCTGGAGGACTATGGAACAAATATCAATGGCTCATATGCGCCATTGATATTCTTCTCACTAATAGTGCATCTTACTCAATATGCACCATTAATAATTTGTGGACCCCACCTAAACCCCACCACTCATAAAGATGACCGGATTATCAATGACGTATATTGGAGATGTGCTATTTTTTCCCAATAACGCATATTAAAAAAAATACGCCACTTATAAATCTACCCTATACCTAATCCCACCTACCCCTACCCAGCTGCCACCGCCACTACCCCAAACCACCCCGCCACAAGAAACCAACCCAGCCACCTCCACCTATCGCGGGGCACGACACCCTCGCTGGTGCGACACCCCCGCTCCTCTCTCTCCCCGCTCGCGTCCTCCCTCGCTGGCGCCGCCGCCTCCTGCCACCGCCCGCTCGAGCCTCCACGCCACCCTCTTTGGCCTCCGCCACCTTCCTCATATTCCCTGCTCGAATCACCACGGCCGCGCCGCCAGGCTTCCTCGCGCGCCGACCCGAGCTGCCCTCTGGTCGCGCCCTCGCCGTCTCCCCTCCGCAGGCACCGCCGACCTCACGCGTCGCCTCTCCGACCTCGTCCCCGACGCCGGTGCCCACGGCCTCGAGCTCGCCGCCCTGTGCGTGTTCCGCCATCGGACGTTCGAGTCGATTCACGTCAGATTCACAATTCTCCGATCTCGTCGATTCCTTGCCTCCATTTGATTGTCGTTGTGGCATCTGCAGGACATGGCCATGTCTTCTCGATTTCCGCCACCGCTACTCCTTAGGCCCCTATCTTTCTCTCTTGCTCGCAGCAAGTCATGGAAGACCTCAAACGGGCGTTGGTCCTCTGCGACCCATGGCTGGCCGCTTCTCAGTGGACCAGATCGTCACCCAAACACCAAGTTCCGGCTGCTGGAGTAATCGATTGAGGAAGGGAATCATAATATTGTGTTTGCCATGTCCCGTGCTTCCGATTTCCCCCGCCGATTTCTCGCCACCACCGCCACAGCCTTTTTCTCCTCGATGTCGTGGAGCGGACCTAGCCCGTGTGCTTGGGTGCCATGGCATGATACTCGGCTGCCAGCAATCGATGCATGGTCGCCTCCTCCCTACGCTCCTTGCCATGCTAGCCGCCACAAGGGTGGAGAGCGAGATGGTGCACGGGTGGAGGAGTCCCGGTGGTGGCGGTCGACAGGCATAGTGCTTCATGAGAGTTTGCTCTGCTATGGCATGTCGTGGGGACCCTGAACCACTGCTTCGTGGTAACAGAGGGGTGTGTCCGCCCTATGCTTGGTCGTTGACTGTCTGCGACGACTACAGAGAAGACGATGGCGTTGATGCGCTTTCTTGCCTCGGTCTTACTTCCGGTTCTCTCTCTTCCGCGTCGGAGTCATCGAGGTGTGGGTGGGTGCGGTTCATGTTCTTTCCTGTCTGTCTTGTTTCTTCTTTTCCCCTTATTTTTTTATTTTTTTGTGCTTGGTGTGGATGCTTTGTATAGATTCGTGGGCTATGTCGGTCATGTTGGCTGCATTTTGTCATCCATTAGTGCATGGTTTGCATTATCATCACTATGGCCCTGCCGATGTTATTTTCTGATGACTAAGAAACTCCCCCTATCTAAGGCTTCAAATAGTGTTACAGTTTCTGAAATTTTGTGTTTCTGTTGACCCCATTGAACTAATTTCATTAGCCTAAAGGATAATTTGTGAAATTGTAGCAATACATTGAGATTTAACATCTTCTAACAAGTTTTGGCGAAAGAAAATCCTATATGTTTTTAAATGAATGAATGCTCACACATAGGCCAATATCTTATTTCATGCAAATCCGTTGGGTCATAATATATACATTCATGTACTATGGTGTTCTTGGAGATAAAGTCTGAGATCCAAGGCTGCAAGTTGGCCAATTTTCTAGAGAACTGGTCATATGATATATTGACAAGCCTTGCTAATAACAAGTTTTGTTTACAGGACTTTGCTGACCTTCAGGTCTGAGTGATCAATCAACAACTTTTTAATTTCATCCAGCTTTTTTATTTCATTGATTAAATCATTAAGTTCAGATATGGCTCCTCCTTCGGCATTCACGGCCTGTACAACAGTTGTACAATCACTCTTAAAATTAACTGTGCCATGATGTCTGGAGTAGCAAGATTGATGCCCTCTTTCAGAGCATGAAGTTCAGGTTTCTCATCGTTCAGGAAATTGGCGAAAGTGCAGGCAGCCAGGAAGATCATGCTACAGTCTGAAGTTCTGTCCACTACACCGAGGCTAGCTTCCTCTGTGTCTGGAGAAGAGTAGGCTGATCAAGGTATCCGATACTTTAAATAGATTCTAATTATGCCTATACTTATAAAGTGCTTATATGACCCAAGATAGTTGTAGGAAACCATGAAGTTGCATCATAGATTCTAAATGATCTTTTACATCCATCCTGATTGTTCATGTATTATAGGTAACCCGCGAATTTGATTATACCTCTGACTTAGAACTTAGAACTACTTGGGATATGAGGAGGCAAGGGGTTGCTCTTATTTCATTGTAGCTAAGTGGAGCAGAAAAGATGGGCTTTGCGTCTCTCCACTCGAAGAGGGAAGAATCTGATTTTGTGAACATTTTGTTCCCTCTGAAATTTAACCAGTTTTCCAATTTTAAAGTTCAGTTTAACAATTTCTTGCTACCTACCATGTTCTATTGCATTTTTTACTAGAAGTTGCAGCCTTGAAGCTTTCTCTCTAAAAGGTTACCATGTGCATCACTGTGCCATGAAAAGAAATACTTTTTTCTGACTGAGATACATACTAACCTTTTTTCTCCTTATTGTTTGTAGAGGGCGCAGAGCCAACAACCTCATATACACATCAGAACGGGAGACGCTAGGAGGGTACTATCCTAATCAGGAAAACTAAGGAATAAGGATGCTGCTCTATCTCGGACCAAGAGGACAACGACGAACAACACGGTGTAAGATGTACCTTACCATATATTCAGCTATGCCTGTTAGTAGTAGTATATAGATTGGACACCGTCTTCTCTGAAATGCAACATTATCCATGCATGGCTAGGCCTGGTGAAACTATGTGCGACACAGTCGGCATAATCCACTATGTAAACCAGTGCAAATATGTCTACTAGACATCTTACATTTTAGTGTTTATCTTACACCTAATAAATACTAAATCTGTGTACTAGTATTAAAATTAACTATATTGAAAGCTCACAACCAAGTCAAAATTATTGTATACATCAAAAGGTCTGTCACCAAGTTTCCTAGTACAACCTATATCATTCCGATCGACTGAGATGGTTTCAAAGTTGAATTTTGGTCGGTGAAAAGCTTCAGACCTATTGTTCTTTCATTAATGGGGCATTCACCCTTTTCTTTCTTCTGGTGTTATTGCAGGCATGCCAGTGTTTTTATGTGTGTGTGATCAAATGCTCATTTTCTTATGGAATTTTCTTATTATTCTCTTCCTGGTAATTACAACAAAGTATATGGATTTTGTTATCCAACATGAGTAGTTTTTTTTTGCTTCTCCCTTTCCTGTTGGTCTCCAAAGATGACTTAATGTTTGATGTTTTACTAATACAAATGTCTTCTGAAGGTATAGTGATATATAGGTCAACAAGATCATTTTGTTTTCTAATATTATGTATTCTTTTTCAAATCACACAGTGAAGCCAGGAACATTTCCTATTGATGGGAATCATGTACTAATAACAAAGAAGTGGATAACGATGGTTTCGGTATAAAATGAATCATCTATTGACATAGTACTGTTTCTCTATGTTCAAGTTAATATATTATGTTATATACTCATGCAATCCTAAGTTGTATATATTGACAGAATTGTTCCAAATTTTATTTACGGACGACGTGAAAAACACCTAAAATATGTTGTGGTTGATAGAGACATGGTCGAGAACACATGCCAGGCTGCCTACCTCACAGTGCCAAAACACAATGCAGGTGGCGCGGCTTCAAGCCACACATTTCTCGCTAAGTAAAATAAAAGTCTAGATGTGAAGCTTGAGTTCAAGTGGCCCCAATAGCATAGTATGAACCACACAGACCTTTAACAGAATGAATGTACTTTCTTGATTTACCATGTTGGTTCTTTTACCCAGCAAACTCAAACTTGCTTGAGATAGTAATTCCGCTTTATTGGGTTGTGCGTTAAGTTGCCGTCTGATCTATTTACTAGATGTTGATTCTTAATTTGTTATCGATAAACTCTATCTAGAGTATTAAAAAAATCTAATGGTGCAAGCTTAGATTTGTGGATATATCTTTGTAATTTCGAAATCATCAATAGAAGTTTCCTAAACCTGTTCCCTGAATCTTGTGTGTCTATGATTCCTGATAGTGTGTGACCTGTTCCCTGAACATTGACATTTCATCATCTCTGAGCAACATTGATAGAAAATATGTTCTTAGATACAAAGGGTACCATATGTTCTTAGATACAAAGGGTACCCGATGAGTGAGCAGGCGAAAGCTAGGTGGAGGAACCACCTCCTTGGAGAACAGAGAGATAGGAACCGGATGAAGACCTTGATGATCGTGCTTCCTGTCTTGCTCATCACCGCCATTGCGGTTGTACTCTACTCAGTCCTTTAGTAGATTAGGACTTGGCTAATGATGATGATCAACTTGTTGTAATGTGTAATGTATGATATGATGATCAACTTGTTGTATGCAAGACTTGTATAATATTCGGACACTTGTCACTATGTTGGGTTCTAATTGATGTGATGATATATAATTCTATTTGTACTATTATCTATGTTTCTATACTGTTGTATACATGTATAAATACCTGAGAGCCCTGTATTTTGTATACATGTACGGAACATCAGTGGGGCATCTTTTATTCAGCCAGTGGCGCATTTGGATATATGCTCGACTGGTAAAATATCAATGGCGCATATTGAGGATGCGCCACTAGCTTTCCCACTATCAATGATGCATATTGAATATGCGCCATTGGTACTTAATTATCAGTGGCGCAACACTAGTGGCGCATTTCATATGCGCCATTAATAGCAAAAAATATGCTCCACTGATAAGCAATTCCCCACTAGTGGAAAGATCTCCATGCCGTCGCAATAACCCTCGGCAAGCGAGACACACCTGACGATCACGATCGCCACATCCCACTTCTTAGGGTCAGAACCGCGAAATGGTGCAAGGGACGATATTACACAACGCATGATCAATAGATCCAGGGAAGAGCACAGTAGCCAAAGATATTACGAGGGCGAAAGCTAATATGAACATGAACTATGTGGAGCTAGTTGCTTTATCTGACGGGTTCGCAAAACTCCAGTACCAAAGGACTCAAAATTGCCTCATGATTGTCAAAAGTACGAGGGTCTCCAAGAGCCTGAAGTCTGGTTGGCAGATTACCTAGCAACTATCAAAATACAGTGTGGCTCCAAGGCCACCGCAATGCAAAGTTTGCAGCTACATCTGACTGGCGTGGCACGATCCTGGCTACGACAACTACCCGAAGAATTCATCAGCAGCTGGAACGATCTTGAGGACAAATTCATTAGAAATTTCCACTCCACGGTCAAATGACCCACATCTTTGGAACAATTATGAGCATGCACACAAAAACCAGGAGAACCGACACGGGATTTCATCCAGGGGTGGAACATCATAAAAAATTCAGCTGAAGCCATATCCGATGAAAGAGCAATTGACACATTCAATGATGGACTTCATCGGTAAGAGTTTATCGAAGAATTGGACGAATCAAACCCAAGACAATCTCACAGCTAATGCACATGGCCAACCACTGGGCCGACGGGGAAGATGTAGTACACAACAAAATAGCCCGGTCACTCAAAGAAGACAGGGACATGCGAAACAACGACAGAAGACGACGAAACAACGATGGATACGGTGGACCAAGCTACATCGCGACAGTTTTTTTGGAGGGGATAACCGAAGAAGTGATGAATACAATGGCGGGTATCACAGTAGAAAAGACGATGTCGGTGGAAGCCAGCCACAACAATGATACCATTCGAAAAATCGAGACCCACCAATGTCAGCAGGGAAAATGTTGGAAGGACCCTGCAATATGCACTTCTACGTCGACTCAACGGGCAAAAGGCGATCCAATCACCTATTCAAAGATTACCGAATATTCTTAAAGATGCAGGAGCTATGAACTGCAAGGGAAACTGAAGCAACAAACAGACGTTACGCTACCACACCTAGTGCTTTAGCCATCGGCGCACCACCACCACCGGGGCATCCGCCAACTAGGCAGCCACAGAATACAACACACCAAGAGGATGAATATCATAGATCAAAAGGAGCAATGTCGATGATCCAAAAAGGATGACCGTCTAATAGGACACAGAAGCTGATTGCCAAGCAAGTAAACATGGCAGTAACAACGCCACCCCCCTACACGTGAGTATCTCCACTGGTCAGAACAGGAAATTACCTTTAGCAGAGCTGATCATCCACTTCGGGTCCCTCGACCGGGTCAGTCAGCATTGATAGTAGAAGCAAAAATCGACGGGTTCGACATGAGTGGACGCAGGGAGCAGCATCAACCTAATCTACGCCAAAACTCTACGGGCAATGAATTGGTCCATGACAAATCTAGTATCTATATACACAACTTTTCACGAGATAGTTCCAGGCAAAGCTGAAATCCCACTGTGCAAAGTCCACCTTGACGTAGTCTTCGGGTCAAGGAACAACTTCAAACATGAAAAACAGGAATTTGAAGTCATGGACTGCCCATCACAATACCACGCGGTCATGGGATGACTAGCTTTCGCTAGATTCATGGCAGTACCTCACTATGCAAACTTGGTACTAAAAATGCCAGCCCCCAACAGAGTCATAATAGTACGAAGAAGTTTCAGTCGTTTGGATAGTTGCGATCGAGAATTTAACAAAATATCAGAATCCTTCGAGATGAAGATAGAGCTCCGCTAGTTGAAAATAGCGGATGAAAAACCGCTACACGAAGAATACGCTCCAAAACAGCAGACCCGCGAAGCGTCAACTTCTCAACTACGGGCGACCTAGTAAACTAGTCATGTTTCTCTCTGGTCCACCGTAAAAACACGTCGCTTCTGGTCGAAAGAACGAAACCTCCTTGGACGCGACATGAAGTATGATGAAGCACCTCAAGACAGAAGTCGTGAATCTTAGGTTGATTCTTTACTTTTACGCATTTTATATTCAATAAAGGCCAATGGCTAGGCAAACATGTCAAAACAATGTATCCCTTTATATTCATCAATGAATAAAGAAGTACTTCCCGCCATAAAGTTTCAAGACACAATCACGAAGATAATTACTTCGACAATGCCAAAATCATCGGGTTCTACTTAAAGGATGTCTTACGCAAACAAACAAAATCTCGTATAGACATACAACCTTTTTGATAAACACAATAAGCTTCATACAATATTCTTCTAAGTACAAAAGTACACAAAGCAAGGAAAAAATTAGATAGCAAAATTCATGAAAAAATCCGCGTCTGCCTCTAGGCAATTTCAGACAATCTGAATTGCAGGTATACGGGCGTCAACATAATGTGGCGCCATATCGACAAGATCGCCGACAGGAGGAGGCAGCCCTGACGATACAACATCCAAATCCAGCGTCGGATGATGCGCGTGCACCCACGAAAGCGCAAGTTTGGCTCCCGCTACAAGCTGAAGCTTCACGTAGTGACGAATCCTTTCACCCTGTCGAAACTTCGCAAGCAAGTCAGCCAAGGTTCGAGGCTAGGGATCCGGAGGAAACATGGCATTGTAAACAATGGTTAATGATCCGCGACAGCACTGAACAAATTGCTCCACCTCGGATACATGATCTTGAAGCAAAGCCATGGGGTAGGCACGGTGGTGATCAACCCAAAAATCTGTCTTGGAATTTCGGGAAGCTGACACAAAAGCCTGAATTCAATTGCGCAGATGCTGGGTTTCCTCCCTCTCGCACAATCGTATGCCTATAAGAAGTAAAAAGGAAAATTGATATCCCAGATAAAAAGAAGACAACACAAAAGTAGATATGGAAGACTTACACAGCATCTTCTCGCTCGCCCCAGAAATCTCCTCCAAAAAGAATGCTTCACGATCGAGGGCTTGCGCATTTTCGACTTAGCAACATCCACCCTGAAGTTTCCCTTCAAGTTTCTTCACCTGCTCAATCTTTTCAGCATACAATGGCGGATCTACTATGCGCACCATGGCAGTCTTGGTTGCACCCATTCTAGAGGAGGATGGAATTGCATCCGACGTCTGGGCGGGCGCAGGAAGAGCCAGTAGATCATTCAAAATCTGGCAAAGGAACATGAAAAATACAAAGACTTTAGCATACATGGAGGCGAAAGGTGGTGGCGCCACTTGGTTTTGGTCGCTAGAGACACGCTGGTGACGAGCTCCTGCGGCGGCGGCAGACAATGCTCGTGGGGAGGACGACAGAGAGCAAGAGGGAGGAAACGGAGAGGTGCCTGAGCACCAGAGGCTCACCACGAACGCAATGCCGATGTCGGGGAAGCAAGGGGAGGCCGGATGGAGGCAAATCGACAGCGGAGAGCTCTGTCGGTGATGGTGAAGACGGTGATGTGGGGCTTGATTGAGAGCACACCGGCTTGATTCCTTCCGAGAGAAGAAAGAGGGGAGCACGACGGTTCTCCAGGGCACCTCAGCATGGCTCGGGGTGGCCGAAGATGGCGGGGAGCCGGCAAGGTCAGGGCTAGGGTTTCGGCATAGCGCGGGAAAACAAGGAAGAGGAAGGCAGAGGGAGCCGTGGGGGAAGTGAGAACCAGAGGGAAGAGAGAGACAGTGATGGGTCCTTATCCTTCTCTACGAGCGATGGCGAGCATCTCAACAGCGATCGGTCATCGCGATGACGGCGAACGACAGAGGAAACTACACGGAGGAGCTTCCCTAGCGAGGAAGACGATAGCGAGGGGGGTACCAGGCCTAGGTAGGCTGGCTTGGGCCAGGCTGGGCTGCAGACGGGCTGCGACAAAGCTCCTGAAGAGGACTGCTAGCTGCTACGCTAAGCGGCAGATAGGGAGGGGGAGGAAAGATGGGCTTCAGCCCAGGTTAGGTTAGGATTAGTTTTTATTTCAAAAAACCTTTTTTTTCTGTTTTCAGTATTTCAGAAATACTAGAAGGTTTGTAAAATATAACAAAAACATGTAGGGACCCTTGATACTATTTGGGCTCCATACATTTTGTAGTTTTCGAAATTCAAACTATTTTGAATGTGTTTGAGAGGAAGAAGAAAACTAGGGTTTAGGGTTTCCATTATTTTATTTACATGCATTTTAAGGGATGATGCTCATGTATACACAAACAAAGTCCTAATTATGATTTAACTAAAACTGGGGTGTTATAGATGAGGATGTGCTGAAATTCGAGAAACATCTGGTAAGCAACTAACCATGTGGATCTCAAGTCGATTGGCGATCAATAATGAAGCCAAAATTAAAAATGGGTTCACCTTCCTTTTGCAGAAAGATGAAATAGCGGCTGAGGCAAGTTCCCCCACCACGGGGCTATCGGAGCCGTGGGACACTCCTTTCAACAGGGCGGTGAACCTTGTCAAGAAGAGGCCTAAGAACATGAAGATGACGCCTGGTGGACGTGTTTCCAACTATGGGCTGACCATGAAAGTCGGCGTCCACTTCAAAGAGGACTCAAAGATCAGAAAGGGGAGAAAGTCCAAGGTGGAGGCTGAGCAGAGAGGGGAGATCGCAGATCTCAAGGCCAAAGTGGCCCAGTTGCCGGCACAAATGGAGGACAAGTTGGAAGCAAGGTTGCGCGAGATCATTCCTCCTCAGCTGTGGGAGGTCTAGCCCAGTGGAATGTTGCTGGTGGAGTTGGGCTGATACCGGTGCCCAGCGTGTCTGGCAGCAACTCGGCCCAACACGTGTCGCCGAACTTGGTGACCCCGCCCTCCAACACCTTGGCGCAGCCGGTCGCATTGATGAGCCCGCCGGCGCCCAACACCAACACGCAGCCGGCGACGCCCAACACCAACGCGTAGCCGGCGGCGCCCAACACCAACACGCAACCGGTGTTGCTTCGTGATGCACCCGAGCAGGATGTCACGCAGCCCCGCATGTCCACATTAGCCAAGCTCGACACCCTCACCAAGGTAACTAATTATGCTTCATCGTAGGCCCGACTTCATACACCATTGTTGGTCTCGATCTAATCGACTTCCATCTGATTATGATCCCCAACATGTTTTCCCACAGGATGCTCATTACATATTGCTGCAGTATGTGGACGGCGTGCTAAAGGATGTAGCCAAGGGTAGTATCATCCAACTGAATATGCTCATGATGCACAACAAGCCGATCCCTACTGGCATGTTCAGGGTCACCTTGGTAAGGACATTGAAGGATTGCGATGGCATTGACCCCCCAACCAACCTGAAGGAGCCGATGAGCATAAGACCTTTGGAGGTTGCTATGGCTGGCCCTTGCTATGGCCCAAGTCCTAGATCCGCCTTGATGTAGCCAAGGAAGGGCGGCGCCCCACCGCCCCAACTAATAAGACATGGCCACCGGTGTTCGTCCCCATCACTAAGAGGCATCAGTAGTTAATCGCACACACATCGTCGCCACAGCCCGAGGACGTGCATCAGGATGCACCTCACGTCGCCAACGATGAGGATGACGTCGACGGCTACCTTAACACCATGGCCGCTAACGGATTCTACATGCCTCCTATTGGAGAGCCAGCCTCCCGCGGTCAACAACCCGGTCATTCCATGTCATGCATGCAGCGTCTGCACTTCGTTGGCGCTTATAATCAAGAGACGCCTCCGGGTGACACCGCTGGTCCACAACCCAACCCGACGGTAATCATCAGCCCCACCACACTCCACAAGGTGGTTGAGGAGCAGTTAGGACGATCCACTAATCCTGTCGAGGCGGCCGAGAAGCCGAAGAAGGGTCGGAAGCATAGCCGAAGAAAGAAGGTTTCGAGCCAGACGCTTCCAAAGAAGATACTCCAGGCTCGGGACGACGTGAGACAAGAGCCTAGTGATTTCAGGGCACACATAGCGGGTAAGCCGATTCTGACTGAGCATATGCTTAAAGTCGCGGGTGGACCCATAGCGAATATGAATTACTCAATTCTGCATCTAGAGACCACCCTTCTTAAAGAGAAGAAGCCTAGGTACCCGGTCTTCACATGCAAGGTGCCATCGTGCCATGGCTTCGTCGACCAAGCACCCACGTACATATTCTTCGTGCGGTACAAGGACATCTACAACCTCCTGCACTCAAAGCGGCTGGACTATAACTTGGTACTTCTATACTCGCTCAATATGGCGTTGAACGCCAAGAGGGAGAAAACCAAGGGAATCGTGATAGTGGACCCCTACTACATGCGTGAGGTTGTCTTGGCGAACGATGGGGATCGGGCAATGGTGGCAGAGTACCTAGGGAATATCTTCCATGAGAACCAGACCGTTGATTCCATTCTTCTGCCTTGCTTTCCTGAGTAAGTAAACACACATTAGGTCGTTGTTGTAACAAATTATTTCTTAGTTTTTTGTTGTCCTCTTCCAACAATAATTAGTTCTGTTTCAATTGTGTTGCGCAAAGGCATATACTGCACACTCGTCTCCGTTTGTCTGAGGTTGTCCCAAGCAACGTACTTCGACTCATCGAGTGACACAAAGCCAAAGGACTACGGCAGATTCAAGAGAGTTCTAGATGATGCTCTACAAGTCTATGTCAAAAAAGGAGGCAAATTCTCCAAGGGGAGGCAAGAACCAAGGATGGCAAACATGTGTTCATGCACCACATGAAGTTCCCCTATGCCAAGCAGCCGACCCACAGTGTGAAGGAGGCCTTCTACGTCCTCCTTCACATCAAGGGGTTCATGTGGGATTCACGGATCGAGGTGCTGCCAGCTAATCTTTGACACTAGGCCACACAGTTGGCGGCGATCGTGATGTGGACCTTATGGGGGACTTCTAGTGCATCCAGAATCGGCTCTACCAAATCATCCATGACGATGTCGAAACGAAAGGGGGCGTCATGTACGTGCCCATCGTGTTGAGTAACCACGAGATCGAAGAATGCCTCGACATGCAGCACGACACCAAGACATTCATGACGAGAGAGGGCGTGACCCCGTTCCCGGCGAGGTCTACAGGATGTGTGTGCGCCTATCGTTTGTGTGTCGTGTCGTAGACTTGACTATCCTCGTGATGTGTTTCCAAACTATCGTTTGACGTGTGTGTCGTAAACATTATTAACTACCCAGGGCTAGTAAAACCCTTGATGGTTGATGTTGGACTTGCTTATATGATAGTCATCGTTGGTGCTATATTTTATTTTAAGTTTATGAATCTTTGCTCATTTATCTGATGCATGTCTTGTCTATGCATGCCTTGTCTATAGAGATGGCTAAGTGATACGTGGTACATTGGTGACACCACTGATGCCGAGAGGGTGTGAAAGAGCAGGGACAACACTACGACCAATTTGAGGGAGATTCCGGTTGAGCCCAGTCCTCCGGCCCGCCAGAATCTCCCTCAAACTGGCCATAGATGTACTCCCTAATATGTGGAACACACTGGTGTGCGAGAGCAGGGACACCACTACGGCCAACTTCGGGGAGATTCCTAAGGATCTAGTCCTCAGGCATCTCCCTAAAGCTGGCCATAGAGGCACTCCCTAATATTTGAGATTAGTTAACTCCCCGGCATATTTTGATCTAGCTAGACAAGTTATAAACTCCAAGATGGTGTGCGAGAGCAGGGACAACACTACGGCCAGCTTCAGGGAGATGCCGGAGGATCCAGTCCTCAGGCATCTCCCTTTAGCTGGCCATAGAGGCACTCCCTGTCCAGCCGAAGGGTAGTATCGTTCAACGGAAGATGCTCATGATGCACAACAAACCGAATATGATCGTCATCGGTGCTATATTGTATTTATCGGTTATGAATCTTTTCTCATTTTTCTGATCATGCAAACATGTTAGTAGTTTGCCATTCTTTTGTTGTATAACATATACTACATGCATGTCTACAGAGATGGCGAAGTGGTACATGGTATACAGGGGTCAGGTTCCAGGGGTCTACGACGCACAAGTGAACAACTTCAGCGGCAACAACTACAAAGGCTACAAGACAAGAGAGCTGGCGGTAGCCTCGTGAAGGAGATACATGTGGAAGAAGAACCGGATGAAGATCATCATGGTCTCGGTGTTGCTCCTCGTCGTCGCCGCTATGCTCTATTCGATCATAGGCTAGAGTGATAGCTCTATGCACGTGTAATGTGATGATTGAATTTATAATGTGATCGACCAAATTTGTACTACCACACTTTGTGTAATAATCTAATAACACTTGAATTCATATTTGATGTATTTTAGCACTTTGAATTCATATCTTATATTAAATTCATATTTGGTGTATTGTTGTATATAACTGCTGTATATAACTGTCATATAAATAAAAAAATACACTCGAACAGTCAGTGGCGTACTATTTTTGGGTTCAGTGGTGCATCATGTCAATGGCGCACCACGTTCACGTGCGCTGCTGATAATATCCGTGGCGCACGGCCCGGTGGTGCGCCACTGACTGTCTTGCTAACCGTGGCATGCTGGTGCGTGCGCTGCTGGTAATATCTGTGGCACACGGAATAGGGGTGCACCACTGATGCCCTACTATCCGTGGCGCACGTCCTAGTGCACCACTAACTACACTGCTATCAGTGGCGTAATATCAGTGGCGCACGCCCCGTGCGCCACGAACTTTGTTTTTGGTGCGCCACTAGTAAGCATTTTTCTACAAGTGTAAGTGCCCCAAAATTTGTGTTTTCCTGTTTTTCTTACAATTATATCACTCGGGGGGTTGCGCCGCCCTTTACACCTTGTTCCACGAACAACGCAGTATCCTGAGTAGCTGACGCACTATCAATCGAACTCTTGGTAAAACCAACTCAGCTACAACGCACCTGATAGGTTGGCAAGGTGCTGAGATAAATATATGTCATGCTAACGAAAAGAAATTACATATTACAATACACTCAAAAACATACAAGCTAGCAAGTTGTTTACACAATAACGGGTATCAAAAACACCTGGCACAATTATATGAACTTTACAACACCTAGACATCCATGTGCAGGTCCATACTACATTACTGCTGCAAAAGGAGGACATTTGTTTGCTCTTCGAAGAAATCGACAATATCCTCGGCTGGCCGATCAACCGCCTGGTAATGTGGCACCATATTCCAGGTCATCCCTTCTAGCGGAGACTATGGTCCAGCGGCAATAGCTGCAACATCCACATCTGGCCGATACAGGCGAACAAGCGCCAATGCATCCTTGGCACCCGCGACCAACTGCTCACACACGCACTCGCGAACAGCGCTGATATCTTGAAATTTTGACAGCAAAGCTAGCAAGCTTGAAGGCACCACATCAAGGGGAAACATTGCTTGAAAAATATGCCTAAGGCACGACCGCGCCTTCTTCAAACACTGAAGCACCCGCGATGCACGAATTGCAGCTTCGCCAATGCGATTGCAGGATCGTGATCCACCCAGAAGTACCCACTAGTTTGCAGCTGCTCCTGGGTCAAATCATTCATTCGAATGGCGACTCGATCCTTTTCATCCTACGGATGACGAGCACTAACGACTTCAAGAAGCAGAGAAAATCATAAGGATAAGGCATCGCAGTGAGTGGCTAAGGAAAATGAGAAGAAGCTAGAAAGCTAACATTTAAATTGCTCATTCAATTGAGCAACTTCGCCCAGGAGGTACTTCTCACGCGCACTGGCCTTCTCAGCCTTCGACTTCCACACGTCTGTATTGACACGGATCATGGGCAACTCTCGCTCCAACTGCTTTATGCGATCGAGTAGTCGTGCAAGCAGCGACAACTCCACCTTTGAACGCGGTCGCGCCACAGTTTCATCGGTGGGAGGAGAGTCATGAGGACCACTCGAAGGACCCTATTACAGCCAAATCAAGAGGCGAATAAGACCAACCATCCATCAATAAAAGAAGAAGTGCATTCAAACTCAACAAGTATCAAAAGGGGCACCCCCACAAGAAAACAATTCAGCAAAAAAAAGCTAGGCTATTACACAAGGCAGCTAGGGAATGCTCTACTTTTTCACTTTCGACTTCGGGGGCTTCCTCGCATCTGTGGCAGTCTCTGACGCCACAGACTTCCCAATTGTATCCCCATATGCCGCAGCCTTTGCCGCCTTCACTTGCCACAGCTCTGCCGAGTAATTGGCGACTGTTTCAATAGGCCGAGGCCCATATTTACTGCAACTACCGGCTAAAGGAGCGAACACTACCTGCTGGCCATCCGTGGTGACTGGCATCGCCTTGGAGATTTCGTTGGGGTCCAGTTCCACACCGTGGGCTTGCGCAATCGTGAGTACCATGGTCGCGCCAACTGACTTCTGCGGGTCCATCGGGACACCCTCTGCAAAGGATTCCACCAGGCCGTCAGATTTTCGATCAACTTAGCCTTGGGAAGCATCTCCTCTCGAAGGCGGCTCAGCACGCCCTTGGCCTTTCCAAGCGTATATTGGACGGAGACGTTGCGGTCTTCAACTGTGGCCATGGCGCCAGCCAAGGCATCTAGGCGAGTCAAGGCCTGGGCGTCAAAGCTCACGCCAGCAGCATCTAGAGAACACACATATCAACACAGCAACATGCAGGAAAAACGCATTGGAAAATACAAGTGAGGCAGTATCATACCGAGAGCGCTTTTGCGACAGAAAAGAGTTGTTCTACCAACAACTTTTCCCTCTCGGCGGAGGAGGAACGTAACTCTTCCTCGTGCTTTTGCGACTCCTCAAGAGCCTCTACTGCCTCCTCGCCTTTCTTCTCTGCAGCGGCAAGTCCTTTTCAAGGGAAGTGACGCGACAAAGAAGCTCATTATGCTCACCTACAAGGGACAAAAATGGCAAAACATGAGCTCACCAACCCCTACACAAGAAGAGCGAGTAGCAAGATCTAAAGCTAACCTTCGATAGCACGATGGCGGGTATCCAGCTTAGCATGCTGTCGACATAAGGAAACAATCTACTTAGCGAGTCAAGCAGAATTCTTTAAGATAGGCTACACCAAATAAAAAGAAGCGTGAGCATTAACAAAAATTCGACTGCCAGCGACAAGAGAGAAACTCACGTGTTCCTTCAGGGTCTCCGAAGATTATTTCAGAATCGACATGCAGGCAACAATCTGGTGCCCTCCAGTGTGGGGGGAACTCGAAGACTTGGCACCGGAGTGGGCTGCCACTAGAGGAGGAGACTGTGTTGCCACCTCCTTGTTCTTGGAGTCTGCGACTCCGGACTCCTTGACAAATTGGCAGTCATCGGAGGACGACGACGTCGTTTGACTGCCAAACAACCAACATTACTTCAGAAGGAAAAGATTGTGAGAAGACAAGACGAACTCGCAAATATATAAAGACTTACCCGTCAAAATTTTCGAGGTCAAAGAAATATCCAGACGACTCCTTTGGCAACCTCGGCTTCTTTCATGAAAGAGGAATGGCATGAACATGCACGGTAGGGATTGGCTCCTCCACTGCAGTGGAAGGACCCTCTAGCATCGTCGGCGAAGATGCATCCAAATCCTGGCTACGGGAGCGCTTCCGAGTCCCGTGCCCACTGGACTTGGGGGCTTCCTGCTTCTCCCCAAAAGGGACGGTGGATCCCGACTCATCCTCTTCTTCCGCTTCGCGCGGAATGATTCCTTCGGGAAGAGGAGGCAAGTTGGCGGCTACCTTCCAGTCCTAAAAACAGAACCAAGCATCAGTATAAGTTACAATCAGCAAGTAATTGAAAATATGAAGAACATTCAAAAAGAAGTCCACCTCAGGCGGAGGATTGCTTGCGCAGAATGGAGGCACGACTGAGTCACCCGGGAGATCCTCCTTGGTGGTGTACTTGGTCAGCAGTCAAAACCTCCTATCTACTTCACCAGAAGAAATGCCCGCTGCAGAAATGCGAGTGACATCACCAGTACCAATCCAGTGGCACATCGGATGCACCCTGGCCTGTAGAGGCTGTACTCGGCGACGCATCCAAGTGCGAATGAGATCAGCTTCGCCTACTTATTTGCCTATGTGGCGTTTGAGGTCGCAGACACGCTGATACAGAGTCTCTGTCTCCTCGACTTCACCGGGCATCACGATGTTCTTCCATGACCTCCTCCTCCAGGCCGCCAACGGATCAAAGGGCGTGAGTCCGTAGTGCTCTCCGTCGACCTTTTGGTCACGGATGTAGAACCACTTCTCCCTCCACCCTTGGATAGATGCAGTGAGATTGATGGAGAAATATGTGACGTTGGAGTCAACGTGGATCCCGCAACCCCCTATATCATAGACTACTGAACCTGAACCCGACTGACATTTGAGCTTAAAGAGTTTTTTGAAGAGGCCAAAGTATGGCTCGATTTTGAGCCAACACTTGCAAAGAGTAATGAAGCAGGCGATGTGGAGGATAGAGTTTGGGGTCAGATGGTGCAGCTGGAGCCCATAGAAACAAAGCAACCCCCTCACAAAAGGGTGAAGGGGGAGAGAAAGACCGTGAATGATGAAAGCAAGGAACATCACTCAAAACATAGGAAGATTGGGGATTACCTCATCGCCAGGAACGCAAGAGTCATCCTTCGTGGCAGAGAGCGCCCCATCCTGGCGCTGGGTGAAAAGCTCTGAGGGCTTAATGACAGATGGGATCCATGACCCATTGGTGACACGGGTCCCCAGGCCCTTCTTCTTCCCAGCCACAGCAGCAGCGCTGGTGCCCGCGGTGGCGGCGCCCTTCTTCTTGGCCGTAGTAGTGGCCGCCGCAGATCCACTAGCAGAGCTTCCCTTCTTCTTCCCCATTTGGCGATGGGAGCGCAGGAAGTAGCTCGGGAATGTGCGGAGTTGGTCCAGTGCCACAAGGAGGACGAGAGCAATGAAACAACAAGAGCAACAATGGCGGAAGTGCGCGATCAAGAAGAAGATGTGGGGAAATTACCGCATGGCAGACCTCTACTTAACCTCATCAAAGATGCCATCCGATGGCTAGGAGAAAACCAACCTGACGCGCGGAACAAATCGATGTCGATGCATGGCAAGGGTAAACCACGAACCGTCGCCCCACTCTGTCACATCCCAAAATTCTCCTAATTTTGGAATGTAAAGTTAATAAAATAACTTGGTTGAATTGTTTGACTTTGTTGAAATTTCTCAAAGAAAAGAAACTTTCTGTTATGATTTTCCTTCCTTGAATTCAGAAACTTGTATGAGATTGGATTAACATGACTATCCAACTTGTTTTCATTTTCTTTTCAACTATTTGATTCTTTAAATATCCAACCATGCTTAGATGATTAAATAGAGGGAATAAAATGACTTTCCCAATTATGGTGGAGTGATATTCTAATTTCCCTATTTGACCTTTAAAGTCTCTACTTCGATTTATAAAACCATTCTAGATGCTTTTCACCACTTGCTTGAAAAGAGAGAAGATAACATGACATCTTCATTTTCATTGGATGTTAAGAATGTGTTCCTTTATGTTATATGATTGAACTTGTTGTTTTGGGCATTTGTGGCATTGTGTGTTTTGGTTGAGTGGTTAAAATAAAACCCTAATAAACTATTTAGAAATATTGCATAGTAGCCAAGGCCAATTGCATAAAACCCTATATCCTTTTGATAATACCTAAGTAGCCATATAGGCAAAAAGGCGTGAATTGAGTTTTAGTTTTTAGGATTTGTGTGAATGTTTGCAAAAATGAAAATCATGAAGCATTCATAAGCATTGCTTTGCATTCACGCAAAGTTCCCAAAAATTAAATCGAAATCCTAATATCTAAATCTAATAGTTGATTTGCCGAAATGTTCCTATAAGGAATATATAGAAATTTGTGAAGCCACCATCTTAAAACTAGTGAAAAAGTTACAAATATGATCCTATAATAATCTACTGGATTTTAGAAAAATTTAGAAACAAAAATCATGTCATTTGAAGTTCGTATGCAAAAGATATAAAGAAAATACCAAAACAGAAATAGAAACGAAATGGGCCACCCGGCCGGCCCACTCAGCCGACCGAACCAGGATCCCACCTCCGCTTTAAAAAGCGTGCGAAAATCTGATTTCTAAACCTGTCTCTATTCAAACACTTATAACTTTTTATCTATAACTCCGAATTGACTTCCGTTTGTTTCTACTTGTTCTCTATTTCAAGATCTATCTTCCCATCATCCTAAAATCCAAAATAATCCATCGGAGCCACAGCTATAACACTTTTCCTTCCCGAAATCTCGAATCTACACCCTACCAAATCGTATTTCGCTTCTAAACCCATCTAAACTTTGTCGGATGCCTTCGGCTTCAACACGAAAGTTGTAGATCTCGTCGAAATCTTTCAATTCCGACCAACCTCACCTCTTTTCATCCACCACAGCTGGAGAATTTCGCAACGCACTATTTCAGATCTGATGGCGTAATTTCAAGATCTTCTCGCGCTCGTTTCTTCAAATCCAAATTCCTTCGGTGAAAAGGTAGATCTAATCATCCTCCACAACTTTCATGTTCAAAGTTTTTCGATTTGACCTACAGATTTGTCTCTCTAATACAGATCTACTTCTAATCCTTTGTGAGACAAAATCGGGTCTATTTTAAGCCAACTTCTCTTCTAGCCACCGGATCTCATCTCGACGGTCGAGATTAAATCGTCCCGATCAGTTGCCTCGTCACCGCCACGTCGTCGTCAGGTCAGCGTCTAGTCCCAGTCAGCCTGCATGGTCAACCTGTCCAGTCAGCGGAATATTCTCTGGAATATTCCGTTCGAATTTAAAATTATAGATTATAGATCTAACTTGTAAAATCCATAGAAAATTCATACTATGTCCAAACATTGCAAATAATATACCGTTGGAATCACAAAATTGTGTAAAGTATTAATATATAATTGTATCAGACATTTACTGTAAGTATTTGTCGTGATTATTTAAATGGTTTAATACACTTTTTGGAGCAATTAATTCACAGAAAATAAAATACAACTCAGAAAAATACAAATGATATACCCCTGGATTCAAAAAGTTGTATAGAACATGATTCTGGAATAAAATTACAAGTTTAGTATATAGATTACTGGCGAATAATTAATTAGTATTATTGGCCTTTTAAATCATTAAATTCATAGTAAATGATCTATAGATCCAAAAAATATGAGTAATATGTCCCTGAGTTCATAATCTTGCGTAGTTTTCAGATCTGTACTTAGTTTTATTTGTTGTCAGCACGATCTGTTCAGATTTATTAAACTCCATTAAACACTAAATAAATCCTAGAAAAAGATCTATAACTTTGATTAGGGTGAATCCAATTGCTACTGGTTCGTATTAAAGCCCTCTATCCATTACAGTTCAGATATAAATTTAATTAGGCAACTAGTACAGAAGCTACAACAGTTATGTTAAAACCCCTTTATTGGCAATTGAAATTGGATAACAAATACTATATTGCATTAAAACACTTCTACATGCATCATGTGATCTAGTATTATTTAGATAACTAATTACAACCATTATGACATATTAAATCATCATGCATGCATTGGACCATCACTTTTCTATTGTATTGTTATATTGTTGCATGATTGCAATGTTTGAATGATATGTTGTTGTGCTTTTGCTTTTGAACGATAGATCACGAGGAGTGTAACTACTATGATCGCAACAGCTATGGTTGCGAGCGTTGTGATTGCAAGTCTTTTGAGTGCGACGAGTACAACTATTATATCTGTGAGGATTATCTAATCGACTATATCTACAACAAAGGCAAGTAGATGCTATTTAATTCATACCATTGTCCTACTATTTTCTCTTATGCATGTGTAGTATATTTCTGTAGTTATTGTGTAGGAACTACTATGCTATGCTATATCCTATATATTGTGGTAGGATTCTCCTTGTAGTTGAGCCCCGCTCAGTAGATGTGCTTAGACTCACTGTGAAGACGGGGAAAGGAGATCACACTATGGTAGAATTGTGTTTGTTTAAAACTAAAACAACTAAGTGTTAATGAACTACCTGGGCGGAATGGTTGGATGGTCATCGGAGTGTGGTTAATGGTGGGGAATACCGCCCAGGGTACTGAGAAGGATTGGTTCTCTTTGTTATGGTAACTTACGTGTGCAACCATGTGCCAGTAAGAATGGGTGGCTGGTTGGACTTAGTAGGTCGTGGTGATCCGAACCCAGCGTAGCCAGAGATGTAGTGACTGATAGGTTGGGACCGGTGCGCAGTGGGGTTTGGTGATCTACTTCCCGAAAGGTCCCTTCTTGGACTTCTCCCTATCATCACACAATATGAGTGTGATGGTACGAGCTAGGTTGGCCAGGTCACATGGGTAAAGTGTACAAACCCCTGCAGGGTGTAAAAACTGAGTACTTAGCCGTGTCCCCGGTTATGGACAAATTGAGTTGCTTGATCTTGAGACTATGACATATTCTCGCTCATCCTTATTTCTTAATTACTAAAACTTGACGGGTGAACTTAATGGGTTGCTGTGAATCAAATTGGTTTATAAAAGTAGAGCAAAGGTTTTTGAAATTGCAAGCTAGCCAAAGCTCCACCAGCCAAATAAGCATGTAGAAGCTAGGTGCATTGTCTCCTTATTTAGCCCTACTTGCCATACATTCCAAGTATTGACCCTTCGGGGCTGCTACGTTTTATGTTGCAGGTTATACCGATTCTGAGTGATCGTATTAGGTCGCGAGACTCCACTCAACAGTTGTTCGCCTGTGGCACAATTGAAGATGGAGCCTACTATCTGTTTATGCTTCCGTATGCTACTTTGTTATTTGAGCTAGCCTTTGAGCTACGCATTATGTAATAATTACAGATTCTGGATCATTCGATGTAATAATGATGCACTGTTATATTCTTTGGTATTCATCTGTACTGTGTGTGCCAGTGAACCGATCCAGGGATTGGCACTATACACAGGAACTCAGCCTTATCAGGCGAGGGTGTTACACACTCCCTCCATTACGCGTGAGAATCGAGGAGACATAGTTAAACCAAAATATTACGCACGCCTGGTCAAGTCCAAGTCAGAAAATGGGACCGGCTACTCGTCACGTCCCGTCAAAACCACTCCCGTGGACAACTGAGGCCATCTCATCGTCAACACTGATGTCATTAACTCCAGCAAGAGCACATTTTGACTACTCTAGTCCTTACTCGAGTTTTCGACTCGACCAAGCACTCGGGGGCTACTCCCAAACAGGAGCGCTGGCCATGCACCCGAGGAACTTTGTACGACATCCAAGCATTATGAGAACATATTTTCTCGCAAAAACCCTTCACTCGAATCAACAATTTGACTGTAGACTCCAGGTTACTCCCATAGGAAGCGCTGAAAGCACATTCGACTGAAACAAGAAAAAGAAGACAGCTGTCGCAAAATACTTATAGTCCCCACTCGAGTCTACGACTCGAATAGGCACTCGGGGGCTACTCCCATAGGGAGCGCTAGCCGCGCACACTATGATATTTTCTTATACATTGCACTGTGTGTTGATTCATCCACACTCGAATACTCTGGCGACTCTGCCTCATATTTTCTCTGCAAAGAGACTACGTCTCTTGGGTCATCTGAATCATTTCTGCGATGATAAAAATTCGGATGCCACGCTTGTAGCGTGAAGATAAGACCTGAATAAGGCCTAGCAAGGCACCTACTGCGCCCTACCAGAAACAATCCGTGCCTACAGGTACGATGAATAAGCCTTGACAAACGCGTCGAGTGCTCACACTTACACACTGGGATTCGACTTTATAAGACCTCCTCGGCCTGAGTCAATTATGCCGGCACTTTTCCGAATTCGAGTCCGGGGACTCGAGTTTGAGTAGATTACGTTGTTTTGCCCTAAGGCAGTTAACTGATCCTGATACATCGGATAAATCAGGCACGTATATCAACAATCCATATGATACAAGTTAGAGCACTCAAAAATATGCCCAGATATGCACTCGAAAGACTTCATAAGTCTCCGCTCGAATCTGCGATTCAACCAGACACTCGGGGGCTACTGACGTGGGCATACCTTACAGGTACTCGAGCTTGGTATATACAGTCCAGTCTGGCAGAAGCCCACGGTGTTACCAGGGCCCAATCAAAGATTCGGGTGACCGAAGGAAACTCCGACTGCTTGTGGCACACGGCAAGTTCAAAGATAAAAAGTTTAAAGGGACAAACCCTAACTTGTAACCGACTCGACCTGCTACCCAAGACCTAGCCTATCTATATAAAGGCTAGGAGGGGGCGGCGAGGAGGACAATCATAACTTTAGTTTCCACAACCTCGCTAGATTGCATCTGCGCACCCCCTGTAACTTTCGACTCCCTCGATAATTCGAAGAGAAGACAAGCAGGAGTAGGGTCCTCTACGAGGCCTGGACCTGGGTAAACCTTGCGTCCCTGTGTGCTTGTTTGCTAGCCGATTGATGCCTCCAGCGTTCCCTCCTTCTCCAAAACCCAAGCCCATAACAATGGGCATTGATGAGTTTAACCCTCGTCACTGACCCTCGACTAACTGATCCTTGATGTAAAACCACTTGGTTTTACACCCTTGGAAGGAATCAGCAGGCTTAAAATCAAAGTAATCTACATCGGAGCGAACAGAGAAAATGGCGCCACCAATGTCATGGACAAAGGTGTCGGTGGTATTCCGACAAACATAGAAGAAGTACTTCCACATGCCCCAATGGGGATGGATCCTGAGGAAGCATTCACAAAGGGTGACAAAACAAGCAACGTGGAGGATAGAGTTGGGCGTGAGCTGATACAGCTACACGCCATAAACAAAAAGAAGACCACGAAGGAATTCATGGATAGGGAGAGAGAGGCCGTCGAAAATAAAGGAGAGAAACATTACCCTCCAGCCCGATTCAGGGATTGGAGTAGCTTCATCCCCAGGAAACTTAAAGGCACCCTCCTCCAGATGGTCGGAGTTCCACGCCTCACGCAACTCCCGCGCATCGCACTTTGAAGGGGTCCATCCGACGACCCTCTTCCTGGTGGCCTTGGCGGCCGTGGTGGAAGTCCCCACCTTGCTTTTGCCCATGGTGATGAAGGAGCGACACTAGCGCGTGGAAGAACAGCCGGCGTACGCGAGAAGGATAGAGAAAGGCAAGAGCGCGAGGAAGAAGATGAAGTTAGCGAAGGAGGGGTAAAAAGCAGTAAAAGGAATCTCTCCCCCTTTATAAAGAGCCAAGGTACACAGCTAAAACCGTTTGATGTAAAATCGAACCGTCGCAAACACACGTGATGGTGACGTGTGTCCATGAATCCTGTAAAAGGAAAAATCTTTAGCAGTTATTACTACGGTAAAAATGGGAGAGCCTCGCACGATGCCTTGATCTTTGCGCAAAAAAGGGGACTTGCAGTCGAAAACTCCAACACACTACCCACGCGTCATCATTACTGTTGCACGGCCCCACATTTGAAATGTCCCTTCACGACGTGTCCCTGAGAAACTACGGTGCAAGATTCGTCATCACTGATGTCATATGATGCAAGTCGCAAAGAAAATCGCGACATTGCAACAAGGGACGAAGATCGGAAGAAAAATCAAAAGGCATGGCTGATCAAAGAACAAATTCTCGGAAAAAGATACCGAGACTACAATCGAATACTTCGAATGTAGCCTCGGGGGCTACTCCTATCAGGAGCGTTGGCTGCGCACCCGACAAAAATCAAAAGGAATATTGACGAAACGGATATGGCATGAGTTTTCGACCCTATGTCCCGATACATACATTCGAGCATAGCCTCGGGGGCTACTCCCATCAGGAGCGCTGGTCACGCACCTGATAAAGAAAAATTAAATAAAGTATCATTGAGAAATTACTCCTATCGGGAGCATCTATAGAAACTAGAAAGTTTCAAGTCAGCTGATAAAAGTTAAATCTTGAAAATCTCGGATCGCACTCGACACGACAAAACTCTGAATGCCATGTCTAAAAACATGAAGGTAAGACCCCATGATTCGTTTTGTGTGGCCTGATAATCGTACAAGAATGCGCTCTGCTAGTAATATATCCGTATTAACGATACGATGAAAAATCCCAACGGATGCGTTGGGTACCCGATAAAATAAAACTAGAATTCAGTATTCGACAAGACCTCAGCGGCTCGAACTGGATTATGCTAGTTATAATTCCGAATTCAGACCTAGGGACCTGAATTTGATGTAGGTCAACACTGTTTTTGCCCAACAACATTTAACTGATTCCCGATCTATTGGATGCATCAGTCCCGTTGCACCAGATCTCTATAAAAACCAAAACAATAGAAACAAATGAGAGTAAAGAAAAAGTTAAAAATATCTTTTTGAGACTCAACCCGAATCTACGGTTCAGGTAGAATCTCGGGGTTACTAACATAGGTACGATAACTCGGGCATGAATATCCAAGATGACAGCCCAAGAAGTATCCAATGATTTAGTTGTATTAGAAAAGGAAACATGAACCGACAATATGTTGATTTTGTAATCATACATATGTAACCTATCAGTATACGGCTTTGAGACCCGGCCTATTATATATAGGACGGGAGAAGCCTATGAGAAGGTACCGGAAAAACCCCAAGCAATCTGTAATAGAGTTGTTCATCAAGTATTCAGGTGACTTCGACTCCTTTATTTGCCTGATATCCGACGAAATCTCCAACGTTCTCTTTTCCGCAAAACTCTAAGTCCATCATCATGGACATTGTCGAGGTTACACCTCGTTAGCGACCGAAAAGTATGGTCCCTAGAGACACTAACATTCAGGACCCACACGCCTCAAAAGATTTCACTCAGTCAACTAGGGGAGGTGGAGGTGTGATTACTTTGAGTCATCGGTGGAGGTGGAGGAGAACTAGACGGATAGGGGGTAGTAGTCTAGCCGTCACCACCGCCTCCGATCAGACATGAGTGTGCTGCTGCCGATCGGAGATGAGTGTGCCGCTTACCTACTCTCCGCCTTGGAACTGGAGCTCAAAGGGGGAGGGGAATGGTGTATTTTAGCGGGAGGTGATAGTAGCGAGTAGAAATAGAGGAAGGGTTTTGATGGAAGGTGACGGAATCTTCCCCTCCCTCTTCCCCTTTTTGATGAGACACGCTGGTGCTCCTGCCATCTCCATGTATGGTCGAGCTCGTGCACATAATCTCCCCTTTTGCATTTAGGGAGCACTACACCATAGTCGATTTTCAAGGGCACAAAATAGTGCCTTGGAAAATAAATAAAAAGTGCCTCAAAACATTTTTGGAGGCGTTAAAAAAATTGCCACATCAAATGGGGTAGGGAAAAATCATTTAAGGCACTTTCGAAAATTGCCTTTAAAAATGATTTTTTGAGGCACTTTTGAAAATGCCTCTAAAATAGATTTTTTGAGGCACTTTGAAACTGCCCTAGAATATATTTTGAGGCACTATTGAGGAATGCCTTTAATAATTTTGTTGGCACTTATACAATAATTCCTCCACAAATAATTCTAGGCATTATAAATAATGTGCCTCTAAGAACAATTGTTGGCATTATAATAATGCCTCTAAAAACTATTAAGGGCAATACTTTTCAGACACTTTTAAACATGAATTCAAGTTATGTGTGGTAGGCACGGTTCATATATATTATGATGAACAACTAATGATTTTACAACAGACATAGCATTCAATTTAATCCAAGTTCAATCGTTTGCACTATTCAATACAAGTTACAGATTTCAGTCAATTTGGCACTACAGAATTAAGAACTAGCAGAACTACAGAAATCACATCAACAAGAAACACCGAAACGGTGATAAGAAAATGGGTCTAATCATCTGATAGAGGTCTGCATTCTAGAAAGCTGTACATTAGTCTACTTGATGGTCTAAAAAAATAGAAATTCAGGCTTCAACCTAGAGTCCTTGAAATGTTCTAGCAAATGATCCCAAGTATCTTCTTTCTGCATATAGAATGTTCACATCAACACATCAAGAAGCTAGAATCAAATGGCTAAAAAGCATACCTGTGTTAGTTTATATTGCAAGCTCGCATAAGAAACATGAAACTCACCTTATGTAACATGAAACCCACCTCCAAAAATCTTCTTGTCAGAAACAATCATGCCGCAGACATTGGAACTACCAAAGGATCTGACTAGTTCGCCGACATTGTTGCTGCACAACAGTGAAGCAGGATGCATATTGCCAGGTCTAATGAACTGTCGTGCATAAATTGTACACAAATGAAACTCAGACTATGGGATCATCAGTTTATACTTAGATACTTTCATTATCTAGTTTTGTGCAAATATATGAAGGAAACGTCAAGCTGATAAATAGCTATGACTGCAGTGTCAGCACCGCCAAGCAGGCAGAAGTAGCACGTATGCATCAAAAAATGGCTACTGTCTCAAAGCAATATCCTGCGGGAAGAATTACAAACCTACAAGAAAATATATGACAAAATGCAAATGCGCTGACAATACAAAGAAAAACTATATGTTCAGTCATTAGATATCTAAAGCAACAGTATGAAGCATGGAGAATTATCTCACCATCCTCTGCTAAACAATATTATTTATACTGCTCTTTAGAAAGACCAAAACAGACAAAAAGATGATAGAAATTGGTGTTTCTTCTCCTAAGTGTCAGTTAACAAGGGCTAACATATGGTGCTTCTTCTTTCGGCTTATTAAGATACCTCAACTGAAACCGGCCATGACACAGGGAAATGAACACAAGAAACATATCAAACTATTCTGAGAGAGTTATGTATCCTTAAGGAGATTTCAAGAAAGATAAATACACTTCTATTAAAAGGAAGGAACTACAACGTGATCATCTTTTGCTAGATATTGTGATTTCCTAGTAAGATGTTTCTCTTGACCGTATAGTAGCTAAAGATTTCATGCCCCTACAACATATCAACGACCAAATCAAATCAGATGCACGCCAATGGGCTTGGCCAAGTGGTGGCCCTCTAGCACTTCCAGTGGCGGTGTGAGTAGTTTTGGGGTCGTTTCCTCCGTTGGATGCGAGTTTTCAGTTTGGTGTGCCAAGCTAGCTCTGAGGGTCGTCAGGACATAGTGAGTATTCGTACTTGGGGTTGGAGTAGCCGTTTCTTACATAATTTTCAATGACATGCAGCCAACCATTCTATTTGTATTTGAAGGTGTCGTAACTAAGTTGGACCACTTGTACCAGATTAACCCCTTTTGTTAGTTACTTAAGCACATGAGTTACATACATTCAGTCACAGAGTATATGCACCGCGCCCAAGACCTAGAGAATGCAATCTTACAGGTTACACAGACTACTAGCATGTTAATCAGTAGTCTTGAAAGTACTAAAGCAGAAAGGGATTAGTACAGACTACTAGCATGTTAATGAGTAGTCTTACTTACAGTTATTACAACACATATTAAAGTTTCAGATATTGCGCTTGTTACAGCAGCAAATTACCAGGTATCATGCACTACTGATTTCTATTGTTGATTGGGATATACACAATTCACGTTTCAAATAGTGAGTGAATCATGAAAATATCAATTCAAAATCAATTACGTACCTAGATAAATTTACTTCATCAATTTTCCACACATGCAGCGTATATCATTGTCCAAGTTGCATTTTCCACACATGCAGCGAAGATGTAAGACATACTACTAATTCTGTTTCTGAACTTCGCTGCATGTCCATATTAGAGAGACATCCCAACAATTCAAAGGAAAAATATAATCACTGTCCAAGAAAAGATATTAACCAAGTTTTTCAGCAAAGCTCCCAAAGGCTATCTACAGGGTTTTGCCATTTTGAGAAGCAAGGATAGAAAATATTTAAGTACTCGGGCCACTGGCTAAATAATTTGCAACGCAGTTATCACTGTAGAAAAATAAAAAGAACAATTAAGATAAAATTACCAGTATTAATTCACGTTTGCACTAAAAGATGGCCTACTAGGCAATGTCACAAACACCTAGCGAGCAAACAATACTACACGGTAAAATAAAACCCTGCTAATCCCTAATTTCTCCTAGCAAGCAAGGTCTTACTCAACCAATCAATATAGCTCCATGACCACACGAACGCATCACAGCACAACAGATTCATCAGGGATCATGACATGAGCACCAGGAAGGTTGGAACGTCATGTGGGGGAGAGGGGGTGGAGATCGCGTCACCTCTGGGGCAGCGGTCCTTGGGGAGGGAGGAGGGAACGACGAGGCGGATGTGGTCACCTCGGGCACCAGCCGATTCACTAGAGGTGGAGGCCCTCTGATTGTATGTATGTTGTATGTTGCCTAGAATGAACTGAAGTATTAAATTGAATTATACGGTTCAATGGACAAAGTTATATTGCACTCGATCGAATAAGTTTAATTTGTTACATCTGAGTGTATGTCTCCATGGATTCTCTCTGTATTTCACTTGAGTTTGGAACAAACAGGTTTGGTCAGAACTTCAGATCTTATAGCTAGGACGGTACTTATTAGTGAAGTTCCATTCAGGTTTCCTCGACAGAACCAAAAAAATAAATCAAATATAGGAATTTTTGTTTTTTATTAGTCTTTTAGCAAATGTCGTGAATTTTTTTTTTGCGCCGAGCCTTCGAGTCTAGCTTGCAGAAATCTTCAAGTATTTGCCGTCGTTGCATAACACTAAAAATGGTTCGAACCTTGATAACCAAAGATTAACCATTTGTAATCCTAATAACCTAATGTTTAACCTATGTAGCTCCATCACACAAAATGGTTAAATAGGTTCGAGTTCGAAACATAAATGGTTAACCAAATCCCATCATGACTGGAGGGCGAGGCGGCGGCGGACGCGCCGATGGCCTTGTCCAGGTGCTTGTCGAGCGCGTCACTGATGAGATTCCGATCCAGCCCCGCCCTCCCGATGTTCACTGCTTAAATATATCCCGCCGTATCGCCGGAGAACGACGACAATCCCCCTCGTCGGCTCGCAGGTGTCCATTAGAGAGGCGCGCGCGAGGGTTAGGGTTCAGGCGGGAAAGCGAGGAGGGCTATGGTAGGGTGAGGGGAGGAGCACGGGGAATGGAAGGACCCCCATTTCATGAACTGCTGCAACACCATGCTCCGAAAGTGTACTTTGGAAATAAATCTTAAAAACTTCTGGCAGAATATACATACTCTAAAACAAAATTATGACAATCTTACATGCATGTAGAACTTTATGTTGGAGTGTGTGTCTAGTACGTTCTATTGGAGTGTGGAGTGTTGTATGCCCATTGAGGCCAGGTTAAGTCCATTCAGCAAGACGGTATTAAGTGTATCCGAGGGTGTGGAGTTCCAAGGGACTAACCTATCTAATTTTCCCAATTGTACACACTATTTGTAGCAAAAGTAACATCGGATTTCATTAAGAAAAATAAGATCCAATGGTATGTTCAGCAAAGATCAATGAAGGCTCAAGCGGATAAACACCGCAGCGAACGCACATTCCAGGTGAATGATCTTGTCTACCTGAAATTGCAGCCATATATTCAGTAGTCTGTCGAAGCTCGTGTTAATCAGAAGCTGGCATTTCGCTTTATCGGCCCGTACAAGATCCTGAAGCGCATTGGGGAAGTCGCTTATAAGTTGGAGTTGCCATCATATAGCCAAGTACGTACATCATGTTGTACATGTTTCCCAGCTGAAGAAGCATGTCCCTCCAAATACTCCAGTAAGTACTTCTCTCACGTCCCTGGCAGCGGTTACTGACAGCTCGATCGAGCCACTGCAGATTGTGGAGCGCGCCTTTTTACCCCATGGCAGTGCTACAGCTACTCGCACCCGTGTACGTTGGGCAGGACTAATTAACACCGGACATGACATCATGGGAGGATGCTGACGATCTATGCAGATGCTACTGCTTGGGTACAAGCAGTTCTCCAAGAGGAGGGGAATGTCACGACCGGTGACTAACGGCTGATGCCACGGCTTTGGCTGGAACACGTGATGGAGATTAGCAATTAAAGAGTATGACAAGTGGGGCCTACGGGTTGTAAACAATTGAGGGGATGTGCTGTGCGGGAGTTTCCTTAAGTAGGAAAGTTCCATTCGTATTCGACGCATTCTTCCTCGAGGCTTCCATTTCTGACGTCGATCCAAACCTTCAAATGCAGCTTCTTTGCTCTATTAAGTTCAATACGCAAACACGAGAGGGGATTTGGTATAAGTCTGCTTCTCCATATAAAGTGGCTTACCTATAGTACCAGCAATCCTTCCTATAATATTGGATGACCAGACGTGGAGCCCGAGCTGAGGGAACCGTACCCTCATAGGGACGCTCTGCAAGAGGTCTTTACGGATATCCAATCCTCTTTCCCATTTTTGCAGGATGAAAACCCGACCACCAATAAGCCAAGATCCGCCTTTGAGCACTTTGGAGCCACCAGAGTTGGGAGGGGAAAGGGGGATGATTGAACAAGTACCGTAAAACTCTATTTCTCGAACCTGGATATGCTTCCATCCCTTCCCTAATCCCATATTTTCCCTCCTGAATCCCCTTTTCTCCTTTGTGTATTGATTGTGTCCGTGACAAGCAATGGGCAGCATCTCGGCTGCCTTGAAGCTTTTGCATGCCGGTAAGACACAGTGCGGGCGGAAGACCTGGGAATCAACCGCATGATAGTACGTAGTAGAATCTGATTGCAAACAAGTGGTTCCTAATATCGCTGAAGGTACACTTGAAAGATATGGTGCTGTTGTTTCTGAGATTAGGGATAGGACGGCACAGTTTCATGAGTGCAAGTTCATTTTTGAAGGCAGAGAATCAAATTTCGAAGCCATCAGATTAGCTAGACATGTATTATCTTATGGTGTTGGCCGCCACCTGTGGCTGGGCAACCCACATAATTTAAACTTTCATGTAAACATTATTCAATAAAGTCTAGCTGATTTGCCTCAAAAAAAAAAGTTGACGGACAAAATCTGGCTGCTTGGTTGTTCTACGAGTCTACGACAAGCATGGGTTGCAGCAACGATTGGTGGTGTGGTGTTCAGAAGGCAGTTGGCGTGTTCGCCTGTCTCTGAGTTGCCGGTGGACGTCCTCCGTGTCCTTGGTTCTGCTCGAGTCTCCTTCCCTCTACTGGTTGGGCCACACCGTATATACTCCCTCCCTTCCCTCTACTGGTTGGGCCACACCGTATATACTCCCTCCGTCCCAAAATAAGTGATATGGGTTTGTCTAGATTCAGATGTATGTAGACACGTTTCAGTATATAGGTATATCCGAATCTAGACAAATTCACGTCACTTATTTTGGGACGGAGGGAGTAGTCAACTTCGCAAGGGGTATGCAACCTCAAATATCTATGTATCACTAATACTACTAATTACAGGTTATCTGGAAAGTAATAATACATATAGAAATAGAAAAATTCCTAGCCATCAATCTAGTGAAGCCATACTATAATGTTCCTCGAGGATCCATTCAAGATATCATGTTGATTCTTGAGCGGCTAACATGGAAATCTTTTCTGATGCATCTATTCTGTTTAGAGCGGAATATCGGATGCACTAGGGTTTGGAAATCAACAACATAGCAAGGGTGCATCTACTAAAATCAGTCAAAGATGCTCCGGTCCCCCAGGGCTAGGAATTAATAATCAAAAATTTGATGAACTGCTGCAACACCATGCTCCGAAAATGTACTTTGGAAATAAATCTGAAAAACTTCTGGCAGAATATACATACTCTAAAACAAAATTATGACAATCTTACATGCATGTACAACTTTATGTTGGAGTGTGTGTCTAGTAGTACGTTCTATTGGAGTGTGGAGTGTTGTATGCCCATTGAGGCCAGGTTAAGTCCATTCAGCAAGACAGTATTAAGTATATCCGAGGGTGTGGAGTTCCAAGGGGCTAACCTACCTAATTTTCCCAATTGTACACACTATTTGTAGCAAAAGTAACATGGGATTTCATTAAGAAAAATAAGATCCAATGGTATGTTCAGCAAAGATCAATGGCAATTTGATGCCAAATCGTAGCAGGATAATATGAGCCCTGGAACAATACAGCAACCATCATCCTAGCAACTATAGCAACTCATGCTGATTCAATGTGTATAGATACATTCAAATTTAGACAAATCAAAATCACTTATTTCCGGACGGAGGGAGTACATTTTGGACGTAACAAGGACTATGAGTCTGTAACGGGTGAAAACATATAACGGAACCAATATGATTGCACAAGAATGTATAAGTGAAGTAAAGCTGAAGAGACCCAAAAGGCAACTTTCACTACCCTTTAAGAAAATCTGGTAACATACAAGAAAAGCAACTTAGTCAAAGCAAAATTCCTTTAGGAACAATCAGTACATATGATCATTAGGTAACAGTAATTTACTCGGGAGTTTTCGCCGATGGTGTTCTCTTTTTCAAAGTCCTACTCCATTCGCTCTGAGCAGCTCTCACCCTGGTTGGAATATATTTACAATGGAAAGCGCATATCAGAAGTAGGAATTGCTCAGAAATAAAACAAATTCAATGAAAATAGATTGTTCTCTTGCAAGGAAAAATACATACCTGAAAGCAATCCCGACAGTCGCTCGCGTGATTCTTCTCCTTCTCACGGAGTTCTTTGTAATCCCCTTATTATCTTTATGAACCTTTTCATCCATCGTATCTGGTTCAGAACACCTTTGGATTTCAAGTATGAGCTGGGTACGATGTTTGTCAGCTGCTCTGCTGATAGAAGCTTCCACAGCTTCAACCTCCACATTATTTGAACCACTACAGCTGATGTCAACGAAGAGATTTTTCAGGCTTGTAAGATGGTGGATGCCGCTGTCATCAATGCCACCATACATGCACATTGTTTTGCATGTTTGGAAGCAAAGATGTAACGTGTCAAGCTCCGGCATAGCACCTTCTGCAAACACCATCCCCATTCCATCATTCCAGCATATGAAATGGAACTCTTTTAGGTTTTGAAATCTTCGGTTACCAATATTGATGATTTTATTGGAAGCATCCTCCACCTCTAGCTCCAGATAGAGAAGATCGACTATGCCTTCAAGCATATCAAGATCTTCAGCTTGCACGGTAACAACTTTCACTTCCAACTTGACAAGACTCTGAACCCGTCCGATCCATTTTGGAAGCCGTGAAATGTGGGCAATTCTAAGCATTCTGAGACATGGAAAATCGAGGTGTACTTCAATCAAGGAATCAAGGAGAGAACCTTCTTCACTATCTATCTTTAGACAGTGAAGGTTTCCCAACTTGTTGAGGGATGACACAAAACAAGTTGTGTACGCGCTCACTTCATCGACCATGTCAGCAGGTTTTCCAAAAGTTATCTGAAGTGCCCCCATTAGATTCAATTTGCCAAGCTCTTCCATAAATCTGATGGAGTTACAGGACATTGAGGCACACAACAGCATCTGTAAACCTTGCATGCATCCAATCTCGTCCGGAAATCTTACACTGCTGCCTACAAATAGGCGTTGCAAGTTCTTCAATGTAGCAATAGTAGAGGGCAACTTCTCTATTCTACACCGAAGATCCAACGTTTCCAGGTATTCGAGATTTCCTATCTGGCTTGGAAGCTCGGTGATGCTTGTTTGACTGAGATCCAAATATCTAAGTTCAGTCAACCTTCCTAAGTTCTCAATATGGTGGTTTTCAATAAATCTACAAGATCCCAAGTCCAAAACCCTCAACCTCAATGCTCGAAAATCTCTGAGACGGGGTATTTCTCTGACATGCCCAAAGACGCTAAAAGATTGAACTTGAGATAACTCATCCCTCCTCATTTTCCTAACTGCTTTTTCAGTATAGGTAACATTGTAGGACAACCTGTGTATCTTCCTAAGTTTAAATTTTCTCTCCTTATGATCTACTATGGTAACAAAATTATCCTTCGTAGATATTGATATAATAAGCTCAAGTATCATGTCATGAACTCTACAACCTAGTGCTGTACCATCATACTGAATATCCGTAGGCTGTATCAAACTTCTATTAATAAGCTCATTGAATACCTCATTTCCTACTTGCTCCGAAGTACGGCCATGTACTTCAGGAATGAGATCTTCAGCTATCCATCTCCATACTAATTGTTCTCTTTCAATCACATGGTCTTCTGGAAATATACTTAGATATAATAAGCAATTCTTTAGATGCAAAGGTAGCTCATTGTAGCTGACTGATAATATCTTTCTCATGTTCTTCATAGCAGAACATTCTAGCTCAATGCCTAAGGATTGGTTCAACTTGGACCAATACTTGTATGTGTTCTCATCTCCCAACTTACTTTTCAACACACTAGCTATTGTAATGATTGCCAATGGTATTCTACCACATCTGTTCAAGATGCTTTCAGATATTTTAGCCAATTCAATGGGAGGACGTTTTTGTTCGGCACCAAATATTCTTTGGTAAAATAATTTTCCTGAGTCATCAACTGAAAGAGGTTTGAGTTGATACACACCACCAACATGCTGGGCAACATTACGATTACGAGTTGTTGTAATTAATCTACTTCCACAGTTATTCTCAGCCAGTGCACATTTGATTTTATCCCACACAGATAGATCCCATATGTCATCGATAACAACGAAGTACCTACAAGTGAATAACAAAAGTTCATATATTAGTGTTTTCTTTTAGAAAACAAATATATTTGTGTGTTGAAGCTCGCAATATTACCATGCTACTTTCACCTATCTTTTGTCCAATTGACATTTCTGTTTAGGTAGTACAGTACCCATCTATTCCCATAAATGGAATTAAATTTTCAGGGGCATCCTAAACTCAAATTGCTATGGATGAAAATTTTCAGAACCTATTAGATTGCATTTTCCTTGAAACATGTAAATAAGGACACATACATACCTCTTATTTCGAAGAAACTCTTTTAGCTCGTTGATTAGCTGATCTTCGTTGTTGCTGTCAGTATCCGTCTTACCAAATTGATGGAGAATATTCTTGAAAATCTTCGCAATGTTAGGATTGAAAGAAACAGAAACAAAAGCACCACAATCAAAATGCACTTTGAGCTTCTCGTACACAACTTTAGCAATGGTTGTCTTCCCTAATCCTCCAACACCAATGATAGAAACTATTTTCTGTTGTTGCTTGGATACCTTGTTGCTCTCCATCAGTCGCTTGAGCAGGTTATTGCAATTCACTTCAGTGCCAATGAGCTCCGCCTTTTTTTTCCGGATCTTATGCTGTTTGTCCCTCTTCAGCAAGTCGATGCTCTTATTGATGAATCCCTTGAAGCTATTCGTCTTCTTTAGAGCATTGATTGAAAACATTGCACTGTTGTTATTCTGTGCCAGAAAATATGACATGCATCTCTGCTCTGGTTGGATAGAAATGAGATCATCCTGGTTCTTCTTCCTCAGCTTGTCCTCGTCCAGCAGGACCATCGCGTCTCTCAGCTCGGACAAGATGATATCAGGCCGCATCACTTTCTTCGTCCTCGATTTTCTGAGCTTTCTCTGATTGGTAGTTTTGAGTATTAGTGTATGCGGGGGCAGGTGGGTGGTGGGTGTGAATATGTAAATGATGTGTGTGGGGTGTGAACGCAGCTTTGTGTCAGGCGTCTTTTGTACGTACCTCAGCCTCATGACTAAGGTCCTTCGAGTTGTCAGATCCAAAAGAGCCACTGGGAACTGATTTTGATCCACCTTGTGCCGGTCCTGTTCGTGAATCAGTATCCTTATGTCCCCCGTTATTTCCCCTGAATCATAAAATATAGGATGATAAATATCAAGCGACGAATGGGGAAGATTAATATTATCAAAATATACCTATTGGATGAGAATTTGACATTCGTCCAGGCACCTCCCACATGTGATCCATTAAAGATAACTGAAGTAACCGAGTCATTTTGTACAAAGGAAGTCATCTTTCCTGCTTGCTCATTTTGCACATCACCACCTTTAGGTACTGAAGCATCTTTTTCCCAATTAACAGGACTGGATACACGCTCATTAAGATCATGAAGAACCGCTGAATTATCACCTCCGTTATCCGAGACATCAGATACTTCTTCAAGGTTCTCGGCATTTAAGATCACTTCTTCCGCTTGACTTGAGAAATCATCCAGGATTCTATCACCTGATGGGCAGCTCTCTAGAACTATGGCCTTGATGCCCATGTTTTCATTTCTCCCGTTACTATTTTTCTGATCGTTGTTCTTCTGTTTGGCCTGGGCAGAGAGATGGGGAACATTATAAAAGATGTTCTCAATAAATAGCGACAACATGAATGCGATGATAACATTGCAATCTCCAATAATCCAACTGCACGTTCGAAATAACATTTAAACAGGCTGAAGGGAAAAATATGTCAAAAAATGGAATCCAAGAGATCCAGAACTACAGATGTTTATACCAGAATGTAGTAAGATAAATGAAAATCTATTATGACAGAATAACATGGTGCTGGTGCACAACTGAAAAGACAAACCTGATTCTTCCGGATGCGTTTTTCGTTCTCACGGATGCGTTTTTCCTTCTCAGCAGCACTGCGCTTGGCCATAAGTTCAATTTTGGCAAGACAAGCGGCTTCCTCTTCACGAATGAGCTCCTCTTGGTGCTTCAAAGCCACCCCTTCTTGGTATTTCACTTTAATTTCACTGATTCAAGACTTCTGTAAGATGCGCATGGAAGCCATAATCCACACAGGAATTTTATGATGTAAAATTTCATCATGGCTTTCTAGTTTACCAAGGAAAAGAAACGGCATCAGAATTATTCAAGTCACTAATAATAGCAATGGTATGCTTTTGCCACATACGGCAACTATCAACAGCAGAGCCATGCACCGAAGTATACCATATTAACAGAACGATCAGACATGTCAAGTGTAGCATTAAGGGCTGCGAATTGACATTTCAAGTTACGGAGAACAATACCAAGACAAGATGGACATGCTGAACTAGAAGAAACTTCACACCTGAATATATGAGCCAAGGCAAAAAATTCCAGTGTCTTCCAGCCGAGCTCTGTAAGTCGTTTATTATGCTCAGTACATTCTTTATTGAAGTCGTCATCTGAGCTGCCATCCTATAATCAAACATTTATTAGGAATCTTACGTAACTCCTTCCAAATGTAGATTTTCTCAACAACCTAAAACAAAATTTCCTCGATTTTCTCAACAACCAACATAGCCCATGTTAAAGAATTCTATTTCAGAATATTATTATTTAGGAATGTTTAGTTTGTTTGAAGGATAAGAGCAAGTTTTTTTTTTGTAGCAAATATGAATACAGCCTCGATTTATATCTTTTGGTAACACTAAATAACCAGATTGCTGGCATGATGGTAAGGTTGAAGATTCAGTTAATTTTGTAATTAACGTTCATATCCTATTTCTAAGGGCTCGAACATGAAATGCAAAAGTAAAACTTTTCAGAGTTCATATGATGAAATAGCGGTGCAAACTGGTAAAAGAGAAATATTTATACCTTGAGGGGGTTCTGTGAACTTTTATCATCATGTGTAGGCAATGGTTGCTGCGGCAGTGGGTCTAGGGTAGCTCTTTCAAGCGAGAGTATCACATCATCGGCCAAGACAAACATATCCTGATCGACCAGCACCATAGAAGTGCTTCGAGCGCCAGTCCCTGTTAATTTTAACAAGCCATTTTTGTTCTTGCTCTTATATTCAAGAGCCTTGAGCCCGCTATATAGTGCGTCCATTACTAAGATTGATGTAATTTCGTTTTCTATAAAAAAGTGTTTCACTAGAGCTTTCAGTATAGTGCCAGTCTTTCCTCTTGTCATGTGGTGCCGCACAATTGGATCCATTCCCAGCCAGAATGCTTTGACTCTGCAACTTGCCAAGTAAACATTCAATTGGCACAAAACAATCATAATTTTGCATTGAATTTGTTTAAAATGAGCTTGGCCACAAGACAGTGAATGTGCTCAAAAGACAGTTCTCTAACCTGGACCATCTGACTCTATCCTCAATTAACCTCTGAAGCTTGATTGTTCTTCTCTCGATAAAGCGCCGGCAAATTCGTTCCACATTTGACAAATACACCCTAACTAGTTCCCTTCGGTACTGACCATCAAGGCAACGAAATGGGCGGTCTACCTTCTCCCTCAAATATTACAATGCAGAAGAAGACATGGTTATGTAAAGTAAATGCATACTCTCAACTCAAAATAACTGATGGCAGCACTAGTCCAGCCATTGTCACCAGAAAATGAAAAATCTAACTCAAAGAACTGCAGGAAACAGATACCTGATAACTTGAACTTGAGCTTCGATGGTTAGAACATCCTCAACAACAAAGCCATCATGTAGCTTCGATAACTCCATAAATCTTTTCCATCCCCAATCATGTTCTGCCTTCGAAAATAGGTGCAGTGAATCTGCAACACTACATTGTTTAAACTTCACATGCAGATGTCAAGCAAATTTTAGTAGCCAAACAAAATAGTGGTATATCAAACTCACCAGAAATCTTCGATTTCATAGGGTCCTTATTAATTATAGCTATTGTAAACTGTGCAAGGTGTCTCCATTCTGAAAAAAGGAACGACGTTGAAGATAACAGTTGGGCAGTCAGACGATTGCCATGGTTGACAATATATAGAGCATTTCATCTACCTGGGCGCAGCATATTATGGTTGGCAACACAAAGAAAGAGTGACAAGTGATTGCAAACATCACATCCTTGTGGATAAATCAAGATGTACCTGAAAGTCAACTCGTAGATGTCAAAATTTGACACAGAAGACTTGCCCTATAAGTCTAAAGGCAAACATTAATACTTCCTCCGATCCAAATTAATGGACTCAGATTTGTCTAGATTCGGGTGTATCTAGCTCTAAAACATGACTGGATAAATCTGAATCTAGAGAAATCTAAGTCCATTAATTTGGATCGGAGGGAATACTAATTTATATTTAAAAGTTAGCTGAGACTGCAAAATACATGAAAAACAAAAAACACGATAGCAAAAATAAAATAAATAATAGAACACGTCCTAATTCTATTACTCCCCCCGGTCCATATTAATGGCCTCAACTTTATCTAGATTCGTATGTATCTAGTTAAGTATTTAGACTAGATGCATTTGTATCTAGACAAAGTTGAGGCCATTAATATGGACCGGAGGGAGAAGTAAAAGAATTCTGCTTCCCTTCCTCGGTATGAGGGACGACACAAATAGCATTTTGCAAATTCCAGCAAAGATAAGCTTGGTTTTGCCTATGAAACTACTGCTAATTGAAGATGGAAGTATAGGCATAAGCATATCAAATGAATTGGAATCAAAAGCTAAATAGACTTTTTTTTCCGAGAAAAATGATGGATTGTGCCTCGATGCATGATAAGAGCGGAAAAAAATACTTCCCTTCCATTCCAGAGCAAGCAAAACAGCTTAATTGCCCGCCAGCAGAAGCTGGAGGTTAGTCGCGCCTGATGAGACCCAGATGGCTACCTCATCCTTCATAGTGTGAACCAGCAACACGGCGTCAAACGTTGTGGTTATTCCAAATTTACCAGGCAGTGAGTTGAATTAGAGAGTCTGTTCCCTTCCCAAGAGCGCGTGGAATGCTCCGGACAGCGGTAGCCCACCATTCGGTGAAAACCTGCCCAGCCAGGAGTTGATCGAACCCAAGAGGGCAGTTCAAGCCAAGTGATACTGGCCACCAGGCACTCCACACACATTTAATAATAAATTGGCCTTTCATCTCTATGGCACTATATGCTAAAACTATAGGCTGCTCACAGAAAATTCAGATAGCAAGAGAACAACTACTGCTTAAATGAGCTGCCACCAGCAAGTTGATAAAGAGTGCTTGTGTGCCAAAGGAAGCAAGGTTAATGTGATAGCTGTTCACACCCATATGTCCAATAAGATGCCTATCCACATGGTCCACTTCAGGCTTCAGGCTTCAGCTATGCTAAGAATGCTGTAGTCGGCCTAGCCTAAGTCCTTTGGTCCTTCGTTCACTAACTCACTGTTAACTGATTGTTGTCCATAGTAAATGTGCAAATAGCGGATCCACTCTGAGCTATCGCAATAAATGCATAAAAACTTGGTTGTGTTGTCACCTTCTAGTTGCAAAGTTTCAGAAGTAGACAATTTAGTCACATCTAGCAGGAAGAAACAAGCCCATGTCACAGTTACTAGGATTGCTCGGTCAGCGACGATCAGGGTCAACAGGGTGCGAATTTAGATAACCAAAAATGGTGAAAAGGCAAAGCAGGATGAGCGGGTGCCGAGGAGGTAGGCACATTTACATGAGAGGGGGGGAGGATTAGGAGAAAAGAGCTTACAGTTACATGAGAGGAGGGGAGGATTAGGAGAAAAGAGCTAAGGCATGAGATGAGAGGAGGAAGGATGGAGAGGGAGGACATATGTGGATGAAGGGGAGGGGATGCCATGAAGAGAAGTGGTGGGAACTGTGTTCTTGGGTTGGCGATGAGGGTAGAAAAAACAAATTTTCTGTGGTTAAATTGTGTTTGCTTGCATGAGGGGTCTTCTATGCTCTTGTTAGTTCTCGGGTAACAAATACTTACATATATTTGGAGTGCTGCCTGAATCCCACGCTAAATTCCCCTCAAAAAAATAATTTCACACTCGATAATTTAATAACGGGGTTTTCAACCGAATAAGCGTGATGGCTCCAGGTAGCCCGGCTGGTTTGTTATTTTTCAAACTCCGAAAATTTGAATTCAGTGGTTTTCAAAAAATTCTTGAAAAATACCTGCATGTAGCCAACCATGAAATCTACCAGTGTGTATATTTTCAGCTCGAAATACGAGATATTTTGGGTCAGTAAAAAAGACAAAATCGCACAAAATGACAAAATCATCACTTTGTAATGTTTAATACTGTTCACCGATGACAAAAGCTCAATCTGTCATTTTTGCTGAGCCTAAAATGCAAAGTATTTTGAGCTGAAATTTTACACGCTAATAGAATGCATAGTTGGCTACCTGATTGTATTTTTTTCAGAATTTTTTAAAACTTCTAAATTCAAAATTTTAAAGATTAAAAAACCAGGCTCCCTGGAGCCCAGGAGCCATCATGCCTCACTCGGTCTTCAACCCCATGTTCCATGTTCTGAACAAGCGTCCTGAAAAACCCCTACAGTGCTTCGTCCCAAATTTTAGCCCTCATATCCTGTGTTCCATGAATGAAGGATTTTCTATGGCTTTTGTTTAAACTAGTTGAAGTTGTTTGGGATAACAAATGCTTACTTATGTTTGGGATGTTATCTAACATTCACACTACATTATTCAATAACAGGGTCATCAAACAACAGCCATCCTGAAAAATCCACCATGCTTCGACCCAAGAAAATTTAGCCCCACACATCCTCTGTTGTGACCCCATTCATTGATCTGGATGCACCTCGTTCAAGCTAAAGATGTGGCACCATAGACAAAACTTTCAAAAATGCAATGGTGACTCCAATTAATATCCATGAGAAGATCATACCATTCATGACCACCAATATAAATTGGATTGCTCCGTAGTTCCCTCTTATTAAATAGGGAAAAATCATAAATCGTCCATGTAAATTTTCCATACAGTTCTGAAGACCTTGAACCTAATACAAGTAGTAAAAAACAATTAAAAAAACTTAATGCTAAAATCACTATTAAGTTACAACGACTGAAAGTAAATATAAGGAACCAAATCAACTTCAAATAGCTAAGATAGTAAATTATGTCCCTTTTGAAATTAAATTCCAGACAAGTTTCATTTCAATAACACTATTGTCAAAAATGACAAGTAATGATAGAAACAAGGTAGTGCATAACCTTCTTGCTAACTATGGCATGTGATGGAGCATACAGAAACAATGTAATACAGAACCATGTGGCCAACTACGGCTGTGTGATGGAGCACTAGGCAGGTTGGCCGTGCATCTGCTTAGGAAGCATGAGGTGAATCAATTGGACAAGGTGATACCGACCGCTTTGAGCTAATCAAAATAACTAGGAATACATCTTTTCTCTTAGTTAATCCACTCTACCAGCTTGGACATCTGCTGGCTCCTTTTTCTGGTTGAACCAGACATGTGAGGTCAGGCTTTAAAAGCAATGCTAGTTAAGCGGCAATTTTTCACGAAATACGTATCCAACCCCAATGGAACTCCAACATGACAGAAACCATGTAATATAACAAGTGTTGAATAAGTAAGTATTCTTCAACGTGCGAGAACTGGTTGCTACTTGCTAGTATAAATATGTATATTCTTAGTATTCCACCATTACCTTTGCCATTTCATCCATAAACTAAAAGTTAATTGAGCTCAGTTTAATCCAGGTTCAACATAAACCGGCTGAGCTTCAAACAAATAACTCCAAAACCTCAATATTTTTAATTTAAGGCATGCTTCAGCAAACTAAATCATGGAAATACCTTCGTACACATATCCACCATTTGTACTTTGAATGAAATTCCAATTAGCATTTTGATGTGAACTATAATTACGATTTACGAATGCTACTGCATGTCCCATAAGCAAACACATTGGCCAATTTTTTCAGATTTCAGTTACCATAGTGCAAAGGCAGATACATCTGAATCAATATCAGATACCCAGGATCGGTTCAGCACTAGTCGTATAACACTTAGCATAGACTCGTTGAGTTTGCCAAGGATTCGTTGCAATACCATAATTAGCTAAATGAATGTAACAAGCATATGTTTCAAGAGATTCAAAGGTAACTACTCCCTCCGTCTCACAATGTTAGTTCATTTAGTTTTGTCCTAAATCAAACTTCATCAATAGAAAAAGTAGCAACATATGCAACATCAAATAAATACAACGTAAACATATATTTGATAACGTATCTAATGATGCTAGTTTGGTGCCCCATATGTTACTTTTGTTGTATAAACTAGTCCGAAGTTAAGAAAGTTTGACTTAGGACAAAGCCAAATGGACTAACATTACGAAACACAAATAGTATTTGTTTTACAAAAAATTAAATAGACAGGCAACTATTTGTGACTCATCCAAACTCCTAGTTCATCACTGCACAAAATTATTACATTTTCCATTGAAACCATAACGTAGCTTAATTTGCTCAGAAAGTGGCGACTACAGACCAACAGACTGCATATATTTATTCTAAGCACGATAAAATCAATCCAGAATTGCACAACTGTGAAGTCCAAATAAGTTCCGAATAGGCAATGTAAGGCACCGCTCAAGCTCAGTTATAGTGCATAAAAATAAGTTGTGAAATTTCATTAAATTCCTAGATGTAGTACATAGCAAGACAACCAAATCAGTTGATATTTTTATTATAGAGCACTGTAATGATCAAACAGATACAAACTGCACAGGCATAACAGTAACATTGGAAAGAGATAATTTTAAACAATTATTATGCTCAGATAAAACAGAAACAGGTAAATGTGCTAAGAATGTATAGGTTTCTCTAGTTCCCTGCACATTGTACATTGCATATGGTCTGTTTGGACTGATGGAATACACAGTTCTGTCATTCCAACAATATGGACAAATGCAAGATGAGATAAACAACATACCGCACTCATCGTCTTCAGTGTCAGAGTAAGCTGGTGAAATACCGCACTCATCGTCTTCAATGTCAGAGTTAACTGGTGAAGTGGATGGTGGTGTTCCATCCTCAACTTGCTCGCTCGAGTGCACGACCTCCATTCCGCCAAAGATTCCCCCACAATACCTTTGTTGATCACTTGGTATCTCCTCGGTTGATGAGGATCCACCATCCACTGGCTAGTTTTCGACCAAAGTGCCAGCCATTAATCTATCCTCTGCGGAAGCAGTGCTGCTACAACTATGAGACGCTAGAGTTAATAAAGCTCAACTTCACATGACGCTGACATGACAAAATTACCATAGAAAAAGGAACCATTAACCTCTAGGCTCTAGTTCCCCAAGACACCAAACATCACAACAACAAAAATAACTAGACCTGGAGCGCCGGCAAATGCTCACCTCGTGTAGAAATTGTCCTCCGATTTGACCCACCACCCCTGGTAGTCCGGATCTGGCCTGAACTCCCTTTCCTCCCTCCAACCGAGAAGGGACTGGCTGCCGTGCGTCCTCGCCCTTGCTGTTGCTTGAGGCGTAGGCGGACGCGAACGGCAAGGCGACGGTGACCGGCGGCGGGGTTGCAGTGCGGGGCCTTGGCGGCGGCTGCTGGCGGCTGTCGAGCGCGCGGAAGAGGCAGAGAACGGGCGGCGGAGCTCGCGCGGGGAGGCAGAGGCGTGGAGGACGCAGACGAGGCAGAGCACGAGCGGCCGATCTCGCGCTGGGTCGCAGAAGGGGAACTCCGGCGCGGGGAGGCAGAGGCGTGGAGGACGCGGGGCAAGCAGGTGGACACTGCCACACACCCGTTGCCGCCGGTGAAGATCGGGGCGTGAGGTCGATACAAACTGAATACAATGATTGATTGTGGTAGCAACCGAAGCTGAAGAAGAAGGGGATCCTAGTGGAGCAGAGGAAGAAGAAGACAGACCAGAGGAGTGAGGAGTGAGGAGTTCAGTTCAGTTATAGTATTCGATGCGTTCCCGGGTTGACCTCCGGTGCCCTTTTATCTTCACATCTGCATGGTTTGATCTGTTGGGCCGAGCCCATGCCCTCGACCCATCACCCAAGAGTGGCCCAGGGAGTACATCAGGTGTTAGGGCATCTCCATCGGGCTGACCAAACGGATGACTGAAACGTCAACTATGTCTGTTTGAGTCGGGTCGTGGTCGCTTTTGGGTCACGTTCTGGCCTGTCCGGCCAACCGCGCCCAGCAGCGCGACCCATCTGTTCGCGCTTGGCAAAAGGCCCATCATTGACGTCGGCGCCAGTGTATTATCATTGCGTTCCCACCGCCTCCCGTCTTTCTTTCCCGTCGATTTTCGCCTCTCTCGGGTTTCACGTCGTGTCCAGGCGTGTCCATAAAAAGGGGAGGTCAGCCAATGTAAGCACAACCAGAAATCACACCCCCATGGACCTCCATGTCTGACCGTCGTGTCGTCGCACTGGCAACCCCGACAATCGCCCAGAAGTCCCACCGCCCCCCGAGCGCATGTTGCCGTCGTGGTGGTCGGACCCGCCGGAGGAACCGGACGTGTTGCCGCCTCCGATTCTGGGGCACCCGCAGATATACACGCTGACGTTCAACCACCGGCGGCGCACTCACTACAACTGCAACAGGATCACCGGCGAGCCTTTCTCGTGGGAGGTGATGGACCGCGTCTTTCTGCCAGAGCACCGACGGCGTGTTGCGCTCGCAGACGTGTGTGACGAGCTCCGGGAAGCGGTGCAGGTCAATCCCAACGACTCATACATGTGTGCTCGCCTCGCCCAAACTGTAGAGGAGTTGTAGACGCAGGAAGCGATCTACCGCTCTCTCGAAAAAGAATGGGGTCTTATTGACCCGTCGGCGCCGCCAGAGCCCTAGGAGGCGCATAGTTCGAGTGGTGTTTGCTTATAATATATTTGAAGACTCGAATAAAATTTTCCATTACATTCTCCACGTTTCTACATTATACATGGCGAGTGCACAGCCTAGCCTACTCCTCGGAGGAGTCGGAATCGGAGTTGGGGTGGTAGCAGCGACGACACATGGTGTCGTCGAAGATGCTGACATCGAGCTTTCCTTCGCCGTCGTACTTGAACACGACGACGTTGCCTACTTTGATCTGGTGGCGAGTAACATCTGGCTGAGGCGGTCGAACAGCACCTCCATCGGGTACATGGTGGTATTGACACCGGACGCCCGCAGAATGACCTGTTGGGGCGGTGCGTCGTCGACCAGCGACGTGAATTTGCGGGGAAGGAGCAACCTATCCCGCGCCATGCTGAAGTGGATGGGCACGACGAACTCGATGCCGGTGTCGAGAAAATGGGGCAACGACATCGGTGAGGGAGAGCTTGGCGGCGCTCTGCTTTGGCCACGTCCTCCACGCCTCCTTGGACGTCCACGGCCAGGACCCGGAGTTCGTCCTAGACGTCCTCCCCTCAATCCAATGCCGTCGGCCATGACTAACTAGTAGGAGTGGGGGATTGGGGGAGGAGGAGAGTGCGGTCGATGTTGAGGATGATGGCCGAGGGCGGCCAGTTAAAATGGCCCGGCATCGGATGCCAGCGTGGAGGCCGAAGCGACGGCATTGAAGCGTCGCGGCAGGAGGGCAGGCGTCGGCCGACGCCAGCAGTGCGACCAACCTTTGGAGCAGTCTTCCATTGATGGCTAGTGGAAGACAGTTGTTGGGTCGCTGGCAAACGGGTCCTCGGCCCGCGCGGGAGGACATGGGAGGCCGCACGCGCTGTCCGAGACGACCCAACCATTTCCCAAATTAGGTGCACGGATGGGTCAAACCGGACGCGTCGGACGAACTAAAGCAAGAGAAGCACTAGGGCCTCCATCTGGCAGATAACCCGCTGGGAGGCCACGCACGCACGCACGTCCGCGCGGACGCGTTCAGACGCGTTCAGATGCCCTTACACTACCGTCCCGGCAAAAAAATTGTTTGTCCCCAGGCAATGGCGTGCAAAGGTCGCAGAAATTGATAGCTCCACTTTGGCATCGAGATTGTCTGGCCTTCAAAGGGATTAGAACAGCTGACTCACAGATTGCGACTATACCTGTTTCCAAGGTGCTGACAAGTCACTCATGCATACGATTAGTTTGAATCCTCGGCTCCTCGCGCACCCACTGAATCCTCCGCATCCTCCATGATCGACTAATCGACGTTCAATATGGTTCTGCTCATGTTGGCAGTCCTGGTTCAGAAGAACCCGCCTGGATCCCATTGTATGTGTGCATCCGCTACATCGACACAAGGCGCAGCATGCATTGTAGAATTGCATAGAATGTGAGCACGTGGAGGAGGCCGACCACGGCGGCGCCCAGGGTTGGCTGGCCATACCAAAAAATGGCTACGGTGTGCCGCGTCTGCCGGGCACCACCTGGAGATGACCAATCAGCGGCGGCGATAGGAGATGTGGCGACTACGACTGCCACGAGAGAAATTTCAAGGCGGGCTAGGTTTCCACGCCGCCGCATCTGTTCCTGCGTCATATCATCACATTTGGGAGATAAAAGGAACTCCAGCAGTCGACGGCGCCGCCCCGCCCCCCTTCTAGAGCCGCACATCATGCCCGCAGCGCCGCCCCGCACGACCGCAGCCGCGCCGCCACCACCCGCCATGTGCCACCTGTGCCTGGACGCCTAGAGACCCGCGGAGGAGCCGCGAGAAGAGTAAAGATGGCCCCGCCTCCACCTTCCCAGGGTCGCACATAGCTTTTCTGGGCGCCCACTAGCGACGGCGATGCGGGCAGAGGCGGGGAGGAGCGGCAAGGTCACCGACGGAAGAACCAGAACTCGAGCTCGCCTCCTAGTCGCCTCTCTCATACTGTATCGAGTGTTTGAGAGACTGCTTGGGGTATTGCGCGTTGAAAGGCCCACGTCGAGCGAGAAAAAGGGCCCACACAGGCAGAGAGAAAGGACCACAAGACGCGCTCAGGAGCTCTCTGAGAGCTCGCTGCCTCTCAGGCTTAAGTTATTAAATAATAATAATCGATGACAATATTGTGGCAATTACAAGAGGTATATATGAGGGTCTAGGTGCACCGGCCTAGCCCTATAACAAACCGACTAGGACTCTTAATCCTAACAAGAGTTGTATTCTAACATCCCCCCCTCCCCCTCCCCCCCCCCCCCCCCCCCCCCCCGCAGTGTCAACGGTAGGCTCGACGACGTTGAGATTGAAATGAATGTCTTGAACAAAGTAATCGCTAGACCTTTAGTAAAGATATCAGCGAACTGAGCTGAAGTAGGCACATGTAGAACACGAACTTGACCGAGAGTCACCTTCTCTCAAACAAAATGAATGTCGATCTCTATATGCTTGGTACGACGGTGTTGAACCGGATTGCCTGACATGTAAACAGCTGAAATATTATCACAGTAAACAATAGTAGCTTGCTCAATAGGGCGATGCAGCTCTGACAGCAACTGGCGCAACCAAACCGTACCAGCAATCGCATGAGCCACACCGCGATACTCAGCTTCGGCTAACGAGCGAGAAACCGTAACCTGCCTTTTTGAAGACCAAGAAACCAAATTGTTACCAAGAAAAACACAAAATCCGGATGTGGGCCGTCGAGTATCGGGGCAACCAGTCCAGTCTGCATCAGAGTAAGTTGTCAACGAGGTAGGAAAGGCTTTGTTTATATGAAGACCTAAATCTAATGTGTCTTTGAGATACCGAAGAATACATTTGACATGGTTGAAGTGAGGAACAAGAGGATCATGCATGTAAAGACAAGCTTGTTGGACAGAAAAGAAATTTCAGGACGAGTAAGAGTAAGATATTGAAGGGCGCCGGTAAGACTATGATAAAGAGAAGGATCAGAAAAGGGATCACCATCGGCAGAAAGTTTTGAACCCGTATCAGCAGGAGTACGAAACGGTTGACAATCAAGCATACCAGCACGAGAAAGAAGATCTAGGATGTACTGACGTTGAGATAAGAAAATACCAGATAAGTCACGGATGACAGCAATACCTAAGAAGTGATGAAGAAGACCTAGATCGGACGTAGAAAATTCTTTGCGAAGAAGAGAGATAATATGATCTAAAAAGTGTTGTGAGGAAGCTGTGAGAATAATATCATCAACATAGAGAAGTAGATAAGCGGTGTCGGTATTATGATGAAAGGTGAAGAGAGAAGTGTCAGAACGAGAAGGAGTAAAGCCAATTGTTTGAACATAAGTAGAAAAACGTTGAAACCAAGCCCGTGGTGCTTGTTTTAGACCATAAAGAGATTTTTGAAGAAGTGATACATCGTAAACGTATCTATAATTGTTGATGTTCCATGCGTGTTTAGTATCTACTTTCTTATGTTTTGTTCACACTTTGGGGTATTTTTATACATTTTCCAAAACTAACATATTAACAAGATGCCACGGTGCTAGTTGACTATTTTTTGCTGGTTTTGGTTTCAGAAAAGCTAGTAAGGAAATATTTTTGGAATTGGACGGGACAAAAGCCAAAGTCAATATTTTACCCGAAGCAACACGGAGTTTGGAGGGGAGATGAAGTGGCGCACCAGGGCGGCCACACCTGGTGGCGGCGCCGGCCTTGGGGGCGCGCAACCAGGGGGTGTGGGCCCCCCCGGTGCTCCACCGACCTTGCCCCTTCACCTATAAAAGCCTCCCGGGTCGAAAACCCTAAGGACCCGATCAAAGACCCAATCAGAAATCCACGAAAGAGTCTGTAGCCGCCACCATCTCTATCCCTAGATCGGGGGGATCCGAAGCTATTCCAAGTATATTCATGTTTTTATCTACCTTCCATTAAACTTGTTATGTGAAAATTAGTGATTAAATCTCTCACAAACTTGATGGCACACTTTACTTTCTTGTACTTAATAAACTTGAACCATTGTGTCCATCTATATTGTGTATATGCTTGCGCTTTATAAGTTGAGAATTAGCAGAACCATGCTGTCATCGGGAACGCTTTCAACATTGCACTTATTATTCAGTTGATATCATGTTCTTTTGCTTATGGATCCCGGCGGTGTGAAATAAAAGTGGAGCTTGTAAGCTCATGGAGTTTATATGTGTGTTAGAGAAACGCATGGGCGGCTAGCCTAAGCCATGCCTAATCATCGTGGAAACTTGCATCATAACCATAATGAGCATTCTATGAAGCATCCTCAATAAAAACATATGGAAATAGCAAATAAAAAGATCGCTGAGATGCTCATTATCTGTTGCCTTGTCATTTTGGTATGGGATAGCTCATGTATCATGGGGCAAGGGGTACCCCGTTGGCGGTTCTCTATGATACACATGTACTTACAATGACAAGAACTTACTCGTGACTAAAGTTGAGTAGCATGAGGTTCGGTACTCGTAAGTAAGGGGCATGAGATTTTCAACTTATAACTTGTCAAGCATATCCTCATATTTGCGCCACTTTAACCTTAATCACCTCAAGATGCTTATGATAGGGGCAATGAGAGCTGAAAGCTAATAAGTACCATAATTTTTGGAAGCTCTTTATTTGACTTGAATTCCTGCTTCCTTCTATGAAGGGCCTTTCTTTTTACTTTTATGTTGAGTATCCATCTTCTATCTTTATGCACCTATTGAGAGAGCATAGTGGTCATTCTTAGTTTAATGTGCATTGTCCCAAAACTTGTTGATTGATTCATAACTTTGATATTGCTTGCTCTTAAATTATTTGTATCCAGTCACCCTTATGAACTTTGAAGGTGTCCTATGCATTTATGTTTTGCTATACCATGAGGAACAAGCTGAATACCACTCTTATTATGTTTTCTATATGTGAAACAAAAAAACGTCTTTTAATGCATTATTATTCAAGATCTTTTGTTTGTACATTTTCATGTTACAACATAGTTGCTATGTCTTATTGTTAGAACTCTATATTTCATGCTTATGTTTAGAGTACTTTGATCCCAGCTATCAATGCTTTACAAATATGATGATGCATGTCACCTAAAAAATTATTCTTTTTATCACTTACCTACTCGAGGATGAGTAGGAGTTAAGCTTGGGGATGTTGATACGTCGTAAAAATATCTATAATTTTTGATGTTCCATGCTTATTTAGTATCTACTTTCTTATGTTATGTTCACACTTTGGGGTATTTTTATACATTTTCTGGAACTAACCTATTAACAAGATGTCACGGTGCCAGTTGCCTGTTTTCTGTTGTTTTTGGTTTCAGAAAAGCTAGTAAAAAAATATTCTCGGAATTGGACGGGACAAAAGCCAAAGTCAATATTTTACCCGAAGCAACACGGAGTCTAGAGGGGAGACAAAGTGGCGCACCAAGGCAACCACGCCTGGTGGCGGCGCGACCTGGGGGGCGCGCCAGCAGGGGGTGTGGGCCCCCTGGTGCTCCACAGATCTTGCCCCTTTGCCTATAAAAGCCTCTCGAGATGAAAACCCTAAGGACCCGATCAAAGACCCAATCAGAAATCCATGAAAGAGTTCGTAGCCGCCGCCATCTCCATCCCTAGATCGAGGGGATCCGAAGCTCTTCTCGGCACCCTGCCGGAGGGGAGAGATCACCCTAGAGGCCTTCTTCATCACCATGACTGCCTCTGGTGTGATGCATGAGTAGTTCATCCTTGGACTACGGGTCCATGTAGTAGCTAGATGGTTGGTTCTCCTCCTTTGTGCTATCATGTTTAGATCTTGTGAGCTCCATTCATGATCAAGATCATCTATTTGTAATCTTACATGTTGTGTTTGCGGGGATCCGATGGATATTGAGATGCTATTTCAGATTGATTATTGATTCTATCATGTCTATGTTATTTTTGGTCTTGCATGCTTTCCGTTGTTAGTAGCTATCTTGGCCAAGTAGATGCTAGCAACTCCAAGAGGGAGTATTTATGCTCGATAATGGGTTCATGCCTCTAGTAATCTAGGGAAGTGACAGGAATCTCTAAGGTTGTAGATGTGCTATTGCTACTAGGGAGAAAACAACAATCCTTTGTCCAAGGGCAATCTTATTATTTACTTTACACACTTTGCTTAAAGCAATTATCTGTTGCTTGCTACTTAATACTGGAAGGGGTTCGGATGATAACCTGAAGGTGGATTATTAGTCATAGATGTGGTTGGATTACGGTCTATGTATAATGTTGTAATGCCCAATCAAATCTCATAGGAATCAAGATGTCTAGTATATGCATTGTTATGCTTTCTCAAATCTGTCAATTGCCCCGCTGTAATTTGTTCACCCAACATGCTATTTATCTTAAGGAGAAACACCTCTAGTGAACTATGGACCCCGGTCCATTCTTTTACCATTGATATACAATCTAATGTTTATTGTTTTCTTTCTGCAAGCAATTACTATCTTCCACACAATATGTTTAATCCTTTGTTTTCAGCAAAACCGGTGAGATTGGCAACCTCACTATAAGTTGGGGCGAAGTTCTATGGTTGTGTTGTGTAGGATTCCAAGTTGTTAGGAGCACCTTGGAGTTGTTTCCTTGCTCCTACTGGTATGATAACCTTGGTTTCATAACTGAGGGAAACTTGCTGCTGTGCTCATCATACCTTCCTCTTGGGGTTCCCAACGAGCTCGACGTATCATGATCCATCAAGCCTTTTTCTGGCGCCGTTGCTAGGGAGTCAGGGACAGCTTCACAAGGGGAGTCTCTCACAACCAATCTCTTTACTTTGTTTTTTTGTTTTTCTTAGTTTATTTTTGTTTTGTTTGCTTGTTTCTGTATAAAAAATACAAAAAATAGTTGTACTGGTTTGCTTCCTTTATCAAAAACACAAAAAGATGACTACTCTTGAAAATACTAAGTTGTGTGACTTTACTAGCACAAACAACAATGATTTCATGTGCACACGTATTGCTCCACCTGTTCCTGAAGCTACTTTATTTGAAATTAAACCCGCTTTGCTCAATCTTGTTATGAAAGAACAATTCTCTGGTGCTGGTACTGAAGATGCTGCTGCTCACCTTAATAACTTTGTTGAACTTTGTGTGATGCAAAAACATAGGGATATAGATGGAGATATTATTAAGATTAAATTGTTTCCTTTCTCTTTGAGAGGAAAAGCTAAACAATGGTTTCTATCCCTAACTAGAAATAGTATTGATTCTTGGATTAAATGCAAAGATACTTTCATTGGAAAATACTATCCTCCTACTAAGATTATATCTATGAGAAGTGAAATAATGAAATGTAAACAATTTGATAATGAACATGTCGCTCAAGCTTGGAAAAGAATGAAATCTTTGGTAAAGAATTGTCCCACTCATGGATTGACTACTTGGATGATTATCCAAACTTTTTATGCAGGACTGAATTATTCTTCAAGAAATATGTTGGATTCTGCTGCTGGAGGTACTTTTATGACCATTAGTTTGGGTGCTGTAACAAAGCTCCTTGATAATATGATGGTTAACTATTCTAAATGGCACACTAAAAGAGCTCCACAAGGTAAGAAGGTAAATTCTGTTGAAGAAACCTCCTCCTTGAGTGATAGAATTGATGTTATTATGTCTATGCTTGTTAATGGAAAAGCTCATATTAATACAAATCATGTTCCCTTAGCCTCTTTGGTTGCTCAAGAAGAGCAAATTGATGTGAACTTCATTAGAAACACTAATTTTAGCAACAATGCTTACATGAATAATTTTGGTAATAACAATTATAGGCCTTACCCTTCTAATAATATTAATGGTTATCTTGGTAAATCTAGAATGCCTAGTGAAGAAAGAATTTTAGAAGTTGAAAGAGCCACTAAAAATTTCATGCAAATGCAATATGAGCAGAATAAATTATTTACTAAAACCATGGAGGAACAATCTACTATTTTGAAAGATATTAGTCATCAACTTGAGAATTTAAATAGGGAAATTCCTGGTTTGCAATCCAAACTTTCTAATGCTGAAAAAATCATCTTTGTCTGAAGCACAATCCTCTTTGATTAATAAAATGGCTGCTAAACCTAAAACTATGGAAAACCCCTTTGCTGCTGCCAATGCCATACAAGTTAGAATTGATGAAAATGTTAGACTGTTAGCTGAATTTCATGCTATGTGGGAAAGAGAAGATGAAATTGCTAGAAATAATAGCATTTGCACTATTACCATCACCAATGTTGATGCTAGCAAACCACATGAAGTCCCCATTCCTTCTGCAACAACGCCTAAAACCAATGGAACCTTTCCAATAAAAACGCTGTAATTCTTCAAAATATGGGAAACAATAGCTCTACTACCTTGGATGCTAATTTTTATTTTGATCTTGATGGTTGCAATATTTCTGAGGTAATTCTGTTCCTACAAAATCTTGCTAAAAGTCCTAATGCTAGTGCTATGAATATGGCCTTCACAAAACACATTATTGATGCTCTCATAAAAATTAAAGAAGAGAAGTTGAAAAATAAAGTTTCTATTCCTATGAAATTAGAAGATGGTTGGGAACCCATCATTAATATGAAAGTGAATGATTTTGATCTCAAAACTTTATGTGATCTTGGTGCTAGTGTCTCTATTATGCCTAGAAAGATTTATGAAATGCTTGATTTGCCACCATTGGAAGATTGTTATTTAGATGTCTAACTTGATGATAATGCTAAAAAGAAACTCATGGGGAGTATTACTGATGTTCTTATTATGGTTAACAATACCTATGTCCCCGTTGATTTCTATGTTTTGGATGTTGAATGCAATGCTTCTTGTCCTATTATTTTGGGAAGACCTTTTCTTAGAACTGTTGGTGCCATTATTGATATGAAAGAAGGCACCATTAAATATCAATTCCCTAAGAAGAGAGAAAAGATGCCTTTTGCCTCTCCTATTAAAACAAAATTTGCTCTTAATGCTTCTTCTTTTGAGAATACTTGAATCTTGCTTCCTATGCCTAGCTCAAAGGCGTTAAAGAAAAGCACTATTGGGAGATAGCCCAATTTTTTATTCAGTATGTTTTTCTTTTGTTGAGTATTGGAAGTTATTGCTTCTCTAATAACCTCTACTTATCATTTTTGTGTGGTCTTTGTGCCAAGAATAACCTCTAATGAGAGAGAAGTAAGACTTGGGAAAGTTGCTGTCCTGAAACAGATTTTTGTGCTTCACTATAAAAAATCATGAAAAATCTCTGTAGGTAAGATTGAGCTGTAATTTTTTGTGATTCTATCCCAGGTTATTATATAACTTTCGTTAGTTTATCACTTTTAGATTTGAGCAATAGGAGGTCTTCGTAAAAATCGGTTTTTACCTGCTGGTCTGTTTTGACAGATTTCTGCCATTACTTGTATTTGCCTCTTAATCCCTTTCTCTTTGAGTTCTCGCCAATTACTTGAACTTTTAAAAGGAATTGCTACAATAGCTTGTGTTTTAATGGAAGTTTTACTTGTGTTGAAACTGAACCTAAAGACTTATTATCTTGAATACACTAATGTTGCTAATGAAGATTGTGTGAAGTTTTGTATGAAGAAAATTTTAAAGTGTAGGGAAGGACAATGTGATAATATGAAGTATGGACAAAAGCTCAGGCTTGGGGATGCCACCGTTATTGCCCCAATAAATATTCAAGAAGTACAAGCGCCAAATCTCGGGGATGCCCAAGGCATCCCCTTCTTCATCAATAAAAATCTCAGGTTTTCTTCCAAACACTTCATTTTTATTGTTTCATGCACAATCGTGTTGTTCTTGGAGCGTATTCATTTTTTTAGTTTTCTTTGGCTTAGTTTGCTTGAATAAATTGGTTGGACCCCTGCATTCATATGTGGTTTCAAATAAGTTTGATTTGTGTTGAAAAAGAGTAGGAAGTTTCATACTTATAAGTGGTACAAAAGGAGCTTGTTTAGACTGTGGCTTAGACTTTAGCATGTCATGTTTGATGTTTCTTTGACTTTATGCTTAGTGATTATTGTTGTAGCATGACTTGTTCCAAACAATTGAGATTTCTTAATGTGCCTTGAAAGAATCATGCGTTGTTTTAGCATTCTAAAGCATAATATTGCGGTATTCTCCTTTGATGCTTTATTTGGGTTGACTTGGCGCATGCCTACACCATGTTAAGACTATGAACTAGTCACCTTAGCCTCTATAATCATTTATTTTATGACTTGTAATATCACTTTATACTTTAATTAATAATGTTTTGTCACTTTGCATGATTATGGACATTATTGCTCTCTTAGTTGGTTGCTCCCAGTCATTTGCTAGCCTCCACCTATACCAAGTATGAGTTCCACTCATGCATCCAACTCCAAATGAAACCAAGTTATTCCAAAGAGTCCACCATACCTACCTATTAGCATTATTGCTATTCCAAGTATATTCATGTTTTTATCTACCTTCCAAATTCAACTTGTTATGTGAAAATTAGTGATTAAAGCTCTCAAAAACTTGATGGGCACACTTTACTTTCTTGCACTTAATAAACTTGAACCATTGTGTTCATCTATGTTGCGTATATGCTTGCGCATTATAAGTTGAGAATTAGCAGAACCATGCTGTCATGGGGAACGCTTTCAACATTGCACTTATTATTCAGTTGATATCATGTTCTTTTTCTTATGGATCCCGGCGATGTGAAATAAAAGTGGAGCTTGTAAGCTCATGGAGTTTGTATGTGTGTTAGAGAAATGCATGGGCGGCTAGCCTAAGCCATGCCTAATCATGGTGGAAACTTGCATCATAACCATAATGAGCAATCTATGAAGCACCCTCAATAAAAACATATGGAAATAGCAAATAAAAAGATCGCTGAGATGCTCATTGTCTGTTGCCTTGTCATTTTGGTATGGGATAGCTCATGTATCATGGGGCAAGGGGTACCCCGTTGGCGGTTATCTATGATACACATGAACTTACAATGACAAGAACTTACTCGTGACTAAAGTTGAGTAGCATGAGGTTCGGTACTCGTAAGTAAGGGGCATGAGATTTTCAACTTATAACTTGTCAAGCATATCCTCATATTTGCGCCACTTTAACCTTAATCACCTCAAGATGCTTATGATAGGGGCAATGATAGCTGAAAGCTAATAAGTACCATAATTTTTGGAAGCTCTTTATTTGACTTGAATATGTGCTTCCTTCTATGAAGGGCCTTTCTTTTTTACTTTTATGTTGAGTCTCCATCTTCTATATTTATGCACCTATTGAGAGAGCATAGTGGTCATTCTTAGTTTAATGTGCATTGTCCCAAAACTTGTTGATTGATTCATAACTTTGATATTGCTTATTCTTAAATTATTTGTATCTAGTCATCCTTATGAACTTTGAAGGTGTCCTATGCATTTATGTTTTGCTATACCATGAGGGACAAGCTGGATACCACTCTTATTATGTTTTCTATATGTGAAACAAACAAACGTCTTTCAATGCATTGTTATTCATGATCTTTTGTTTGTACCTTTTCATGTTACATCATAGTTAATATGTCTTATTGGTAGAACTCTATCTTTCATGCTTATGTTTAGAGTACTTTGATCCCAGCTATCAATGCTTTACAAATATGATGATGCATGTCACCTCAAAAATTAATCTTTTTATCACTTACCTACTCGAGGATGAGCAGGAGTTAAGCTTGGGGATGTTGATACTTCATAAACATATCTATAATTTTTGATGTTCCATGCTTGTTTAGTATCTACTTTCTTATGTTATGTTCACACTTTGGGGTATTTTTATACATTTTCTGGAACTAACCTATTAACAAGATGCCACAGTGCCAGTTGCCTGTTTTCTGCTGTTTTTGGTTTCAGAAAAGCTAGTAAGGAAATATTCTCGGAATTGGACGGGACAAAAGCCAAAGTCAATATTTTACCCGAAGCAACACGGAGTCCGGAGGGGAGATGAAGTGGCGCACCAGGGCAGCCACACCTGGTGGCAGCGCGGCCTGGGGGCGCGCCACCAGGGGTGTGGGCCCCCTGGTGCTCCACCGACCTTGCCCCTTCGCCTATAAAAGCCTCCCGGGATGAAAACCCTAAGGACCCGATCAAAGACTCAATCAGAAATCCACGAAAGAGTCTGTAGCCGCCACCATCTCCATCCCTAGATCGGGGGATCCTAAGCTCTTCCCGGCACCCTATCGGAGGGGAGAGATCACCCTGGAGGCCTTCTTCATCACCATGACTACCTCCGGTGTGATGCATGAGTAGTTCATCCTTGGACTACGGGTCCATGTAGTAGCTAGATGGTTGGTTCTCCTCCTTTGTGCTATCATGTTTAGATCTTGTGAGCTTCGCTCATGATCAAGATCATCTATTTGTAATCTTACATGTTGTGTTTGCGGGGATCCGATGGATATTGAGATGTTATTTCAGATTGATTATTGGTTCTATCATGTCTATGTTATTTGTGATCTTGCATGCTTTCCGTTGTTAGTAGGTATCTTGGCCAAGTAGATGCTAGCAACTCCAAGAGGGAGTATTTATGCTCGATAGTGGGTTCATGCCTCTAGTAATCTGGGGAAGTGACAGGAATCTCTAAGCTTGTAGATGTGTTGTTGCTACTAGGGAGAAAACAACAATCCTTTGTCCATGGGGCAATCGTATTGTTTATTTTACACACTTTGCTTAATGCAATTATCTGTTACTTGCAACTTAATACTGGAAGGGGTTCAGATGATAACCTGAAGGTGGATTATTAGTCATAGATGCAGTTGGATTATGATCTATGTATAATGTTGTAATGCCCAATCAAATCTCATAGGAATCAAGATGTCTAGTATATGCATTGTTATGCTTTCTCAAATATGCCAATTGGCCCGCTGTAATTTGTTCACCCAACATGCTATTTATCTTAAGGAGAAACACCTCTAGTGAACTATGGACCCCGGTCCATTCTTTTACCATTGATATACCATCTACTTTTTATTGTTTTCTTTCTGCAAGCAATTACTATCTTCCACACAATACGTTTAATCCTTTGTTTTCAGCAAAACCGATGAGATTGACAACCTCACTGTAAGTTGGGGTAAAGTTTTGTGGTTGTGTTGTGTAGGATTCCAAGTTGTTAGCAACACCTTGGATTTGTTTCCTTACTCCTACTGGTTCGATAACCTTGGTTTCATAACTGAGGGAAACTTGCTGTTGTGCTCATCATACCTTCCTCTTGGGGTTCCCAACGAGCTCGACGTATCATAAGCCATCAAGAAGAGAAACATGATTTGGATAAGAGGAATTTTCAAAGCCAAGAGGTTGTTGACAATAAATTGTTTCTTGAAGAGAGCCATGGAGAAAAGCGTTTTTGATATCGAGTTGATGGATGGGCCAAAAAGAAGAAACGACAATGCTAAGAATAGTACGAATAGTGCTAGGTTTGACAACTGGAGAGAAAGTCTCATCATAATCGACGCCGTGTTGCTGAGAGTAACCACGACATGCCCATCGAGCTTTATAACATGCAAGACTTCCATCGGAATTAAATTTGTGTCGAAAAACCCATTTGCCGGAAACTATATTAGTGTTTGATGGACGAGGAACTAATTGCCACGTATTATTTTGAATGAGAGCATCATATTCATCTTTCATGGCTGCGGCCCAATTAGGATCTAGGAGAGCTAATTTGTAAGATTTGGGAAGAGAGGAAGAAGACAGAGATGCATTGAGATTTAGACGATCTTTAGCGGGTAAACGAAAACCGGATTTGCCACGTGTGCGGATGGTATGATCATTAGTGGGAGCTAGGACGATAATAGCATGAGGAGGAGGGACGAATGATGATGTCGAAGACGCGGCCGGCGCAGCGGAAGAAGCAAACATGGGAGTCAGCTATGGAGACATCAACGGCAGGAAGTCTACCGTGACAGAGTTTTTGGCGGTTTCGACACCCGAGGCAGAGGTGGCGCAGGAGAAGGCATGCCAAGATCAACTGTCGTGGTAGAGAATTTGGGTGTTTTTGCTACCGCGGCAGGAGCGACGACAGGAGGTGGCTGATGAAAGAAGGGAAAATTGTTTGGACGAGGGGGACTAGGAGATGGTGCGAATGTTTTAGGATTGAGAGATTGACGCTCAGAAAAGGGGAAAATATTTTCCACAAAAGTTACATGACGAGACACATGAACGCGACCACTAACAAGATCTAGACAATGATAGCCTTTGTGTTCATCGGAAAAACCTAGATGGACGCATGGGATAGAACAGGGTGAAAGTTTGTTAGGAGAAGTACAGTAGGAGTTAGGAAAACAAAGACAGCCGAAGACACGAACGTCGGAGTAGTTTGGGTGAGAAAGAAATAAAGAGAAGTAGGGTGTGGTTTGAGGATTAACTTTAGATGGTCGAATGTTAAGTAGATATGTGGCCATGTGGAGGAGAATATCATTTTGTGCCCCGAAAGTTGGTGTGCCCAGGCAACGCGGTACCCGAGTTGATTTTAATCACCACGATTCGAAAAGTTGGGGCGCCAATTACTGAGAGGGGTGTTTCGAGTGAATGATGGCCAAACCCAATATTTTCAAATCACGTCCGTTAAGTCAGGATATTCCGTTACACTAGTTCCTATTGTGCCCCTTCTTCGCCGGTCACTCTTCTTAGCCACCCTGCATGTGTCGTAGGGGCAAATCCATTACTGTACTTTCCTAACTCTTGACACTGAATCTTGCTGCAGCGGTGGCGGTCCCTTTTCTTCCCTCCCCGACCCTGAATCTGCAGCAGCGGAGGACCTTTTTTCTCCCTCCCCTGACACTGAATCTGATGGCGGCGGCCTAGCATGCCTTGCAAGCCGAAGGTTATAGCTACGTCGCCGACTGATTCGGGTCCGTTAGAGCCCACGTCTGGGGCTCAATGAGAAGCAACGGCGAGGTCTTCAGCCCCGGTTAGCGAGGATGTCAGCAAGGATTCTGCTCCCAAGGTACCTACGAGCAGCGGGTTGAAGAGAAAAGCAAGGCTGGCGGCGGATTGTTCGGCTCCAGTGGGCAGATGCGACACCCAAATCTCGAAGAAAAAAACCCGAGAGAAGAGCGAGAGGTGAATTTTTCTTATCTGTGCCTTATCTTACAAGTTGATTAGTTACGGCATAATAGAATCGAATGAACCGAAAAGTTCCCCTTTTTAATCAAATTAGGCACAACTTTGATACAAGGGACCTATATGAGTTCACAGTTCATGTTTGCCAGTACACTGCAAAACTTGATTTTGGTTGCGAGAGGGTTGTGTTGGGGCAAGATGTGCATCTGCTTGTGAATTGCAAAGAGGTTGTGTCTGTTTCGTAGCTGGTAGATATGCTTGCCTCTAGGATTCCCTAGGGTTCTAGATAGAGGACAAAATTGGTGTGGCGCAACATGAATGATACCTATCAGCAAATTGAGCACTCCCATGAGCTTCAGATGGGTTGAGAGTATTGTGCAACTGATCGTAAGGTGAAAGTTGAAGCGATGATTGATGATATGTATGTAGATGCTGGAGATCTTGCTAGCAGAGCTTCTACTCCTAGAGAGTATGGACCAATAGATGTTGATCTAGATAAGTTCAGTATACGCATAGAGGTGGATTCATACATGGCAAAATTGATGAGGGAGTTAATAAGCCAATTTTGTCATGTACTGTGGAGATCACTATCGATTCCAAAAACATAACTCTTGATGAAATGAAAGAGATGATCGGTAAGGAAATCAGTATTGGCCCTAAACAGATGGCACAAATCCGGTGGTGGCATCATAAGAAGCAGCAATTCATAGATGTTTTGTATACTAAAGATCTTATGCAGATTATGTGACGAAAGAAGCAAACCAGGAAGGTGTTCTTCCTTGGTACCATTTCTGATGTTGTTGAACATGTTATAGTGGATGTATAGTGGCTGAACAGAATGAGGTGGTCGACATTGATGAGATCTGATGAGAGCTGCTACCCTAGGCTTGTCATATGGACCGCGGGGTTCCCCTGCCTGTATTTGTAATGTTGACTGTTGTTGCATTTAGAGCGTGTTTCTATGATTATGTTTGTTGAGAGATTGCGATATAATGCTGTGCGAGCTGTTGAGATTTTCGGACATGTCACTCACTGAAACCATCATTGTTGTAATAAGACATAAGTACATTGTAGTTGACATGATTATGTTTCTTAAGGTGATGTACTGTACTTGTTTCTATTATTATGTTTGTTGGGACATTGTAATGTAATGTTTTGTGAAACCATGACTAGACAAGTGATGCATAAATACATTGTAGTTGACATGATTATGTTTCTTGAGATGATGTACTATACTTGTTTCTGTTATTTTGTTTGTTGAGAGATTGTAATGTAATGTTTTGCGAAACCATGACTGGACAAGTGATGCGTAAGTACCTTGTAGTCGACATAATTTTGTTTCTTGAGTTGATGTAATATACTTGTTTCTGTGATTATGTTTGTTGAGAGATTGTAATGTGATGTTTTGTGAAACCATGATGTGATTATGTTTGTTGGGAGGTTGTAATGTAATGTTTTGTGAAACCATGACTGAACAAGTGATGCATAAGTACCCTAAACATTACAAAAGGAGTGGAGCATGAACTGATATTCGTGTCCCCTCTAACGGGAATTAGACTTGGGCATTGCTCCGATACGCCTCCAGACAAGCCCTTAGCTCCTCGGTCTCTTTCCAAACACCCTCAAGTACGGTGATCCCTCTGCTCATGTCCTCCTTCATCTCTTTGACTGCATCCAGGCAATGGTTCTTGTCATGGTAGGCTCGGATGGTAGCCTTGGTTTCCTCGACGCGTCCTCTGAGTGCCTCGGTGACTTCGTCCTACAGGAGAGTGCACCTTTCCACGAGATTCTTCTTCTCCTCCATGAGCTCGTTGATTATCTTGATGGTCTGTTCTTGCCTGTTCAAGTTACGGTCGAGCACTTTCTGTAGCCTCACGACATCACGTGCAAAATCTAGCGAGATCCCCTTCTGCATAGATAATTGCTTGCGTAGGCTCTCATTAGCTTGGGTGAGGGAGCGTGCAAGCTCATGTTGGTTGTCAATCTTGGCACTGGTCGCGGCCACCTTGTCATGGTACTCGGCCTTCGATCGCTGCATCATTCATGTTAATTGAAATAGAAATTCTATAATTACACTCCAGGTTCAAGGTGAATACTAATATAGATCAAAAAATCCCCGTTGAATCTATTGAGTACAGTGTTAAAAATGGACCTAGAGATCTATTCATGACCACGATAAACTAATCCTAATCACAAAAAATCCATAGTGAATCTATGAACAACGGTATTAAGGAAAGACCAAGAGATCCAATCATATTCATGAAAACTAATACAACTCGCAAAATAAGAACAAAAGCAATGCGGGGCAGACACGATCTAAGAAATCCACATCACAACTCGGAGAAATAACAGTGTGGAGATTTGCTACCTCGCTGAGACGTGGATGGGGCCGAACGGGTCCTGCAACGCCTCCATCGTGGTGGATTCTGGCTCCATGGCCGACCTGTAATACGTAGAAGAGGAAGAGCAAGAATAAGAAGAAAAACAAGAAGAAGCTAAATAAGATCATGATGGAGAGGGAGATGGAGAAGAAGTAGAACAAGAAGACCGTACCGAGAGGAGCCCTCGCCTGCTAGAACATTCGACGCCATTGTCAGGGAAGATTGGGCCTCAGTGAGAGGGGGCTTGAGCGGCTGGTAGAGCAAGAAGTGCCTGACGGCGAGATCTCTCCCTTTTCTCCGCGAGGATCGTCGACCGGCCTCTCCCCCTCCTCAGGGGAGCCATGGCTTGCAGGGTGAGGGTGGCGGCGGCAGGAGGAAGAAGATAGTGATTAGTGTGGGAGAAGAGTCAAAGAGTACAAGCCATGGTCCAGTAGTACTACTACTATTATACAAGCCACCGTGTATGGTCTACCTTCTCAAAGAATCCAGGGAGGCAAGGGTAGGGAATCGATGGGACTTGTCTTTATTGTGATGGACAGTTCAATGGTCTTGGGCGCAGCCTAAAATCTAGTATGGAGTAAGAGGAGTGCGACCCGGGTGGTCATCACGGGCATCGGCGTGCACGTCCTGCATGCATGTGTCACATGTTGATGGGGCAATGACGTGCACAACTGCTGCACGATCACGTTGCCACGTCAAACTCCGTCGAACTCCATGTCGACAGGCACACACGGGATATTTACGAGTCTAGAATACGTTGTGCCACTTTTGTTGTGATCAAATTATGTTCAGTACACGAGATATTACTTTTTTTTGATAATCGACAAATGCATGCGTGAACTCGACGCATGAAACCGCTGCTCGTCCTTGATCAGATCAGCACCCCACTCTGTGTACCCGCCATCGACCATTCAGAACAACTACCTCGAGCACGATGCCCCCTCGCCGTGGCGATGGCAGGTCCAAGCCATCCACTGACCGTCCTGCATCCCCGGCTCTTTGCTGCATCGTTCGCGCTCGTGAGTCGCCTGCTGAGGCAGCACGTCGTGTCCAACCGTGCAAGGATCCATCGACATTGGCACTCAAGGACACCACGATGTCGAAGCTCGTACTGGCCGCGCAGGAGGAGCGTGGGGTACCTGCAGCGACGGACGAGCGCAAAGCAGCAGCCAGGACAGGGGCGTGTGTTGCACCGGCGAGTACGGACAAGAAGAGCAACGAGAAGAAGACTAGGAAGAAGAGAGGAGACAGCTATTTGGACGAGTCCGACTCGGCCAACGAGGAGGCGTTCATCGATCAGCTAGAGGCAGAAGCAGAGGAGAGTGACGTGGACCCGTGGGACTATGAAGAGGAGGAGGAGGACTTCGACGAGAAGATAACACGCTTATTCGAGTAAGGGGGCGGTGTCGAGTCATCAAAGGAGGACACCGACGGTGGCGATGGCAAGGACCATGGCGTTGAAGAAGACGAGGACGAACCGGAAGATGAAGCCGATAGCTTCTTCGAAATGTGATCATTTATTTTATTTAGATAGATGGATTTTCACTTGTTTATGGAGGTAAAGTATTAGTGGCACGGATAGAGAGGAGGCACGGATAGACCATGCATAAAAAAAGTGGAGAAGGGAGGGGTTATCCTGCTCGTTGGATCACAAAGGATCAACGGTTGGTGGAGATGATGCGCGTGCCATTTGCGTCAGCCAATCAGGACCTAGCACCCAGAGTGAGCACACATTTGGGATTTTGTAAGATTTGTGACCGAGAGAGAGGGAAAATCTCTTTTCACAAACCACCAGTGTCATTTAAATGTGTATTCTTTCATTAAACACATCTAGAGTCATTTCATGTCTATTCCTTTCACAGATCACATATGGATCCACCAGAGTTCATTGCATGTGTGTTCTCTTCACAAACCACATATGGATCCACCAGTGTCATTGCATGTGTGTTCTTTTCATAGTCCACATATGGATCCACCAGTGTCATTACATGTATGTTCTTTTCAGAGCCCACATATGGATCCACCAGTGTCATTGCATGTGTATTCTTTTTATTAACAACAACTAGAGTCATTGGTGTGTTATTTTCATTAACCACGCATGGATCCACCTGTGTCATTGCATGTGTGTTCTTCTTATTAACCACAGCAAGAGTCATTACATGTCTGTTCTTTTTAGAGACCATAGATGGACCCACCAGTGTCATTGCATGTGTGTTCTTATTGTTAACAACAACTAGAGTTATTGCATGTGTGTTCTTTTCACAGACCACATATGGAACCACCGGTGCCATTGCATGTGTGTTCTTTTCACAATCCACCTATGGATCCACCAGTGTCATTGCATGTGTGTTATTTTCATTAACCACAGCTAGAGTCATTGCATGTGTGTTATTTTAATTAACCACATATGGATCCACTAGTGTCATTGAATGTGTGTTCTTCTCATTAACCATAGCTAGAGTCACTGGATGTATGTTCTTTTCACAAACCACATATGGATCCACCGGTGTCATTGACATGTGTGTTCTTTTCAGAGACCACACATGGGTCCACCATTGTCATTGCATATGGATCCACCAGGGTTCAGTGCATGTGTGTTCTTTTCACAATCCACCTATGGATCCACTAGTGTCATTGCATGTGTGTTCTTTTTATTAACAACCACCAGAGTTCATTGCATGTGTTTTTTTTTCACAATTCACCCATGGATCCACCAGTGTCATTGCACGTGTATTCTTCTTATTAACCACAGCTAGAGTCATTGCATGTGTGTTCTTTTCACAAACCACATATGGAACCACCATTGTCATTGAAATATGTATTCTTTCATTAACCACATCTAGAGTCATTTCATGTATATTCTTTTCACAGACCACATATGGATCCACCAGTGTCATTGCATGTGTGTTCTCTTCACAGACCACATATGGATCCACCAGTTTCATTGCATGTGTGTTCTTTTTATTAACAATAGCTAGAATCATTGAATGTGTGTTCTTTTCATTAACCACATATGGACCCACCATTGTCATTGCATGTGTGTTCTTCTCATTAACCACATCAAGAGTCACTGGATGTATGTTCTTTTCACAAACCACATATGGATCCATCAGTGTCATTCAAATGTGTGTTCTTTTCAGAGACCACACATGGATCCACCAGTGTCATTGTATATGGATCCACCAGAGTTCATTGCATGTGTGTTCTTTTCATAATCCACCTATGGATCCACCAATGTCATTGCATGTGTGTTCTTCTCATTAACCACATCTAGAGTCATTGCATGTGTGTTCTTTTCACAAACCACATATGGAACCACCATTGTCATTGAAATGTGTATTCTTTCATTAACCACATCTGGAGTCATTGCCTGTGTGTTCTTTTCACAGACCACATATGGATCCACCAGAGTCATTGCATGTATGTTATTTTTAGAGACCACATATGGATCCACCAGTGTCATTGCATGTGTGTTCTTATTATTACCAACAACTAGACTCATTGCATGTGTGTTCTTTTCATAGACCACATATGGAACCACCAGTGTCATTGCATGTGTGTTCTTTTCACAATCCACCTATGGATCCACCAGTGTCATTGCATGTGTGTTCTTTTCATTAACCATAGCTAGAGTCATTGCATGTGTGTTATTTTCATTAACCACATATGGATCCACTAGTGTCATTGCATGTGTGTTCTTCTCATTAACCACATATAAAGTCACTAGATGTATGTTCTTTTCACAAATCACATATGGATCCACCAGTGTCATTGAAATGTGTGTTCTTTTCAGAGACCACACATGGATCCACCAGTGTCATTGCATATGGATCCACAAAAGTTTAGTGCATGTGTGTTCTTTTCACAATCCACCTATGGATCCACTAGTGTCATTGCATGTGTGTTATTTTTATTAACAACGACCAGAGATCATTGCATGTATGTTCTTTTCATAATCCACCTATGGATCCACCAGTGTTATTGCATGTGTGTTCTTCTCATTAACCACAACTAGAGTCATTGCATGTGTGTTTTTTCACAAACCACATATGGAACCACCATTGTCATTGAAATGTGTATTCTTTCATTAACCACATCTAGAGTCATTTCATGCCTATTCTTTTCACAGACCACATATGGATCCACTAGTGTCATTGAAACACCCTCGCCTGATAAGACTGAGTTCCTGTGTATAGTGCTAATCCCTGGATCGGTTCACTAGCACACACAGTACAAAACGATACCAAATATTTCCGTGCATCATGAATATAACGAATATGATCTAGAATTTACATTATATTACAGCGGAAACAATACAAGGTAGATCTCCATCCTTCAAAAGTGCCACAGGCGAACAATTGTTGATTGGAGTCTCACAACCTAATACGATCACTCAGAATCGGTATAACCTGCAACATAAAACGTAGCAGCCCTGAAGGGTCAATACATGGAATGTATGGCAAGTAGAGCTAAGTAAGGAGACAATATACCTAGAAACTACAGGCTTATTTGGCTAAGTGGAGCTTTGGCTAGCTTGCATTTTCTTAAACGGTTTTACCCTACTTTTAAATCAAGTTTGATCACAACAACCCATTAAGTTCACCCATCAAGTTTTAATAATCGTAAATTGGAATGAACGAGAACATGTCATAGCACCTATAATTCAACAACTCAAACGTCCATTACTGGGGACACGACTAAGCTCTTAGTTTTACACCCTACAGGTGTTGTACACTTTACCCATATGACCTGGTCGACCCGCTCGTACCATGACACGCATATTGAGTCATGATAGGGAGAAGTCCAAGAAGAGACAATTCGGGAAGTAGTTCCCCAAGCCCATCCACGCACTGTACCAACCTATCACATTCACTACATCTCTGGATACGAAGAGCTCGGGTCACCACAACCTACTAAGTCCATCCAGCCACCCATAACTTACTGGCACATGGTTGCACACGGAAGCTACTAAATCAAGACACTAGTCATTTCTTAGAAACCTGGGTGGCCATCCACAAGTGAGATACTTGGGTAAACCATAGACATAGGCCCAGCATTCACGAACCAAGCAATTACCAATTCCACCCAGAGACTTCATGGATTAAGTTGTTTTAATTGAATAAAACATACACAATACCATAACATGGTGTAGATCCATCCCCGTCTAGATAGCATGGCTAAGCACAACTAGCATACGACGGCTCAACTACAAGTGACTCCTACCAAGATACATAGGACATAACATAGTGATAGTAATTCCTACTCATGCATCTACGAGAAATACACTACACAATGCAGTAAGAAAATAGTAGGACAAATCATGACCAAAATAGCATCTACTTGCCTTTGTTGTAGATGTAGTCGATTAGATAATACTCACAGATATGATGGTTGCACTCGTCGCACTCAAAAGACTTGCAATCACAATACTCGTAATCATAGCGGTTGCGATTATAGTAGTTGCACTCCTCGCAATCTATCGTTCAAAAGCAAAGGCACAACAATACACCATTCAAACATTGCAATCATGCAACAATGCAACAATACAATAAAACAATGATGATGCATGCATGATGATTTAATATATCCCAATGGTTGTAATTAGTTATCTAAACAATACGAGATCAAATGATGCATGTAAAGAATCATTTAATGCATTAGGGTATTTATTATTAATTCTTAATCGTCAATAGATGAGTTTGAATAGTTATGTTGGAACTTCTGTACTACTTTTCGTATTAATTTATATCTGAAGTGTACTGAATAGAGGACATTAATACGAACCAGTAGCAATTTGATTCACCCTAATCGGAGTTGTAGATCTTTTTCTATGATTTAATTACTACTTAATAGAGTTTAAATTATTTAAACAGTTTACTGTGACCAAATATAAATCTAAGGCCAGATCTTGAATCTACATGGAATTGTGAATCCAGGGACATACTATTTATATTTTTCGGATCTATGGATAATTTACTATGAATTTATTACTCCAAAAGGCTATTAAAATTATTAAATTAATTACCAGTTAACTGTAGTGCTAAAGTTAGATCTAATCTGATATTAATAATCTACATGAATGTATCTTCAATTTGATATATTATATGTAATTTTTGGACATAGCATGAATTTTCTATGGATTTTACAAGTTAGATCTATAATCTCCAATTTTAAATTCGAACGGAATATTGCAGGGAATATTCTGTTGACTGGACAGGTTGACCGTGCAGGCTGACTGGGACTAGGTGCTGACCTGGCAACAACGTGGCGGTGACAAGGCAGCTGAACAGGACGATTGAATCTCGACCGTCGGGATGAGATCCGATGGCTAGGAGAGAAGTTGGCTCTAGTTAAGCCCGATTTTGCCTAAAAAAAATTAGAAACAGATATGTGTTAGAGAGACAAATTCGTAGCTCAAATCGAAAAACTTTAAACATGAAACTTGTGAAGAATGATTAGATCTACCTTTTCAGCAAAAGAATTTGGATTTGAAGAAACGAGCGCGAGGAAATCTTGGAATTACGCCATCAAATCTGAAATATTGCGTTGCGAAATTCTCCGTCTGTGATAGATAAAAAGAGGTGAGGTTTGTTAGAATTGAAAGATTTCGACGAGATCTACAACTTTCATGTTGGAGACGAAGGCATCCAACGAAGTTTAGATGAGTGTAGAAGCGAAATATGAGTCTTTAGGGTGTAGATTCGAGATTTCGAGAAGGAAAAGTGATATAGCTATGACTTCGGGGATTATATAGATTTTTAGGACGGTGGGAAGATAGATCTTGTAGTAGGGAACAAGTAAAAACAAACGAAAGTCAATTCGGAGTTGTAGATAAAAAGTTATACAAGTTTGAATACTCATAGGTTTAGAAAACAGATTTTCGCACGCTTTTTAAAGCAATCGGTGGGATCTATGGGTTCTCTCCCTGCGCTGGTGGTTCGGTCGGCTGAGTGGGCCGTTCGGGTGGCCCATTTCTTTTTTTCTTTTTGTTTTCTATTTTGATATTTTCTTTATATCTTTTGCATACGAACTCCAAATGACATGATTCTTGTTTTTAAATTTTTCTAAAATTCAGTAGATCGTTATAGTATTATATTTGTAACATTTTCACTAGTTTGAAGATGGTTGCTTCATAAATGTGTATATATTCCTTATAGGAACATTTGGGTCAATCAACTATCGGATTAAGTTATTAGGATTTGGATTCAATTTTTGGAACTTTGCATGGATGCAATTCAATTTTTATGAATGCTTCATGATTTTCATTTTTGCAAACATTCACACAAATACTAAAACTAAAACTTAATTCACGCCTTTTTGCCTATATGGCTACTTAGGTCATAATAGAGTGAGGTCTTTCCAATTCAAAAGGTTTCTTTTCCTTGAGAATTTTCAACAAAGTCACATAATCCACCAAACTTATTTTATCTATTTCACATTCCAAAATTAGAAAATTTTGGGATGTGACAGACTACCACCCTTAAAAGAAATCTCGTCCCGAGATTTGAGAAGGCTTGAAAGAAAGATGGGTTAAGGGTCCACTACGGTGTTACCACCCTTAAAAAGGAAAATTGACTAGATTGTTTGTTAATAATTCAGTTGGCTCCTATTGATTCTTCCTTGGACATTTAATGGTGCAATGGCCCTATATTTTCTAAACTCCATGATTTGTAGATTCTAGGCTAACACTACTTGAACTAGCGAAACTCTCCTGGTAGGCAATTAGGGAACATTTGCTTCATGGTACCCAATATACACGGTTGAGATTCATCCTTACCGTACATTCCTACGCATAGAAGTGAATGCTTATGTAAAGGTTCAAAGTCATACCATTCTAAGGTCTAGGCTTAACGTCGTCTCTTTTCTAAGGTTGGAAAGGCACTCAAGATTCACAAAGCCAACAGTACAAGAGAAAATAATAAGAGTAGTAGGAATGGTGATCAATCCATCCTGCACCCAAATCATTACCCTGCATGAGGATAGGTGAATCTCGTTTTTCTACCACTCGGGCATCCTCACTTTCCTTGTAGATCGTTTCCATGGGCACGAAACAATGCTCGATGTAGACTCCCATGTATTCAATCAACAAAGCTACTATAAAACTAGGCTATCGATGCTCTAAAACATTCAAGTTGCGTAATCAACTACATAACATCCTTTACAACACTTCTTACTTCCACATCCCTTTTGTTGCATTAGATGAGCTATTCACCTTCATTGGGGCATCATCATCGAAACATTTCCACTAAATCCTTCTCCATGCATTGAACACATCGTTCTTACTCTAAGGGTTTAAGATAGAAAAGAATCAAGTCTAGAGGAAAGAAGCTAAAGATACCCATACAAACTAGAAATAAGTTCAATTCCTAGCTACCAAGAAAACAAGGAAGGAATGACAACTAACAAATCTCCACATCAAATGTTTCCAGCTAAGCGAAAGTGGGTTGTGATTTCTAATGGGTTATCCTAAAAATCTTTGAGTCTTAGGGCATCTATCATAGACAAGTTAGAGGTCTAGGGGAAACGTTATCCCTATGCTAACATAATCACACAACACTCAAAGCAACAAGAACACAAACAATTCAATCAAGCAAGCAAGCAACTAGTATTTCCTTTACCACATAAGTTGGTAAGATCAACATGCTAACAAGATAGCGATGATCTCCTAAAGAGATGAACTTGGTGGTCTATATCTACTCAAACTTGGTGAGACATTCATTGTGTCATCTTATTAGTTCTTTTACTTATAGGCCAAGTACCATTTAGGGATAGGGATATTTGTGTTGGACTACTTCTAATAGTAGAAGTATGAGAATTGAAGTGGTAAGAGGATAGTAGAAAGAAGTGTTTGAAGATAAGAAGATAGAATAGATTCTATAATTCATATGGCTTTCCTATTCCATTCCTAGGACACGATCCTACAGTCAACACACAACTCTAATACCATCTTGTAACACCCTCGCTTGATAAGGCTGAGTTCCTGTGTATAGTGCTAATCCCTAGATCGGTTCACTAGCACACACAGTACAAAATGATACCAAATATAACCGTGCATCATGAATATAACAAATATGATCCAGAATTTACATTATATTACAGCGGAAACAATACAAGGTAGATCTCCATCCTTCAAAAGTGCCACAGGCGAACAATTGTTGAGTGGAGTCTCACGACCTAATACGAGCACTCAGAATCGGAATAACCTTCAACATAAAACGTAGCAGCCCCGAAGGGTCAATACATGGAATGTATGGCAAGTAGAGCTAAGTAAGGAGACAATATACCTAGCAATTACAGGCTTATTTGGCTAAGTGGAGCTTTGGCTAGCTTGCATTTTCTTAAACGGTTTTACCCTACTTTTAAATCAACTTTGATCACAACAACCCATTAATTTCACCCATCAAGTTTTAATAATGTAAATTGGAATGAACGAGAACATGTCATAGCACCCATAATTCAGCAACTCAAACGTCCATTACCGGGGACACGACTAAGCACTTTGTTTAACACCCTGTAGGGGTTGTACACTTTACCCATATGACCTGGTCGACCCGCTCGTACCATGACAAGCATATTGAGTCATGATAGGGAGAAGTCCAATAAGAGACAATTTGGAAAGTAGTTCCCCAAGCCCATCCACGCACCGTACTAACCTATCACATTCACTACATCTCTGGATACAAAGAGCCCGGGTCACCATGACCTACTAAGTCCATCTAGCCACCCATAACTTACTGGCACATGGTTGCACACGGAAGCTACCGAATCAAGACACTAATCATTTCTCAGAAACCTGGGTGGCCATCCAAAATTGAGATACTCGGGTAAACCATAGACATGGGCCCGGCATTCACGAACCAAGCAATTACCAATTCCAACCAGAGAGTTCATTGATTAAGTTGTTTTAGTTGAACAAAACATACACAACACCATAGCATGGTGTAGATGCATCCCCGTCTAGATAACATGGCTAAGCATAACTAGCATATGAAGGCTCAACTACAAGTGACTCCTATTGATGACCCACAAGTATACGGGGTGTATCGCAGTATTTTCGAGGGAAGTGAAACCCAATTTATTGATTCGACACAAGGGGAGCCAAAGAATATTTATAAGCCTTAACAACTGAGTTGTCAATTCAGCTGCACCTGGAAACAGTTTTGCTCACAGCAGTTTATCACTAGCAACAGTTTTGTTGTTGGAATAGTAAAGTAACCGAAGTAGTAAAGTAAAGACAGCGGTAAAAATAGCAGTAAACAGTAGGATTCAAGTGCCGTAGGCATATGTATGGATGGATGGGCGTTGCATGGACAAGACAATTCACATAGAAATCAGAACATAGGGCAATTGCAGATAAAGAAGATAAAGCATCCAAGTACTAGATAATCCTAGGCATGTGTTCCATATATAGTCATACGTGCTCGCAATGAGAACTTGCACAACATCTTTTGTCCTGCCAGCCTGTTTGCAGCAGGGCCTCAAGGGAACTACTGGCAATTAAGGTGCTCCTTTTAATAGAGCACCGGAGCAAAGCACTAACACTCCATGAACACATGTGATCCTCACATCAAAGCCATTCCCTCCGGTTATCCCGATTTCTGTCACTTCAGGGCCATTGGTTCTGGACAACAATGTGTGTATACAACTTGCAGATAAGACCATAAACAATACTATCATAATGAATCAATAACATGTTCAGATCTAAAATCATGGCACTCGAGCCCTAGTGACAAGCATTAAGCACAACAAGTTGCAACAAAGTCATAAAGCACTAATAAAAGATACTAGGCACCATGCCCTAACAATCCGATGCCATTACATGAACGATCTCATCCAATCCCTACCATCCTCATAGCCTACAACGGGGGATTACTCACTCATAGATGGGGGAAACATGGATGGTCGATGGAGAAGCGATGGTGATGATGATGGCGATGATCTCCTCCAATTCCCCGTCCCGGCAGGGTGCCAGAATAGAGTTTCTAGTGCTGTTTCGTGGAATCTGGTGGTGGCGGCGGAGCGGAACTCCTTCTAGAAAAACGTCGAAACCCCCCGGAGTTTTTAGGTCAAAAGGCTTCTTATAGGTGAAGAGGGAGACCAAGGGGGCGCCTGGGAGGCCCACACCACCCCCTGGCGCGGCCTGGCCTAGCCCGCGCCACCAGGTGGTGTGGCCACCCCTGGCTCTTCTCCGTCTCGTATTTTGGCTCCTGGAGTCTTCAGGTGAAATAGGATTTTCTGCATATTTTCCGGGATTTTTCCCGATAGTTGATTTTCTGCACAAAAAGTAGACACCAAGGCAATTCTGCTGAAAACAACGTCAGTCCGCGTTAGTTGTATCCAAATCGCATAAATTTAGAGGAGAAACAATAGCAAAAGTGTTCGGGAAAGTAGATATGTTTGGGACGTATTACCTACCAAGATACATAGGACATAACATAGTGATAGTAATTCCTACTCATGCATCTAGGATAACTACACTACACAATGCAATAAGAAAATAGTAGGACAAATCATGACCAAAATAGCATCTACTTGCCTTTGTTGTAGATGTAGTCGATTAGATAATACTCATAGATATGATGGTTGCACTCGTCGCACTTAAAATACTTGCAATCACAATACTCGTAATCATAGCGGTTGCGATTATAGTAGTTGCACTCCTCGCAATCTATCGTTCAAAAGCAAAGACACAACAACACATCATTCAAACATTGCAATCATCCAACAATGCAACAATACACTAAAACAATAATGATGCATGCATGATGATTTAATATATCACAATGGTTGTAATTAGTTATCTAAACAATACGAGATCACATGATGCATGTAAAGAATCATTTAATGCATTAGGGTATTTATTATTAATTCTTAATCGTCAATAGATGAGTTTTAATAGTTATGTTAGAACTTTTGTACTACTTGTCGTATTAAATTTAGATCTGAAGTGTACTTAATAGAGGACATTAATACGAACCAGTAGTAATTGGATTCACCCTAATCGGAGTTGTAGATCTTTTTCTATGATGTAATTACTACTTAATAGAGTTTAAATTATTTAAACAATTTACCATGACCAAATATAAATCTAAGGCTAGATCTTGAATCTACATGGAATTGTGAATTCAGGGACATATTATTTATATTTTATGGGTCTATAGATAATTTACTATGAATTTATTACTCCAAAAAGCTATTAAAATTATTGAATTAATTAAGTTAACCATAGTGCTAAAGTTAGATATAATCTGATATTACTAATCTACATGAAATTATCTTCAATTTGATATATTATATATAATTTTGGGACATAGCATGAATTTTCTATGGATTTTACAAGTTAGATCTATAATCTGCAATTTTAAATTTGAACGGAATATTCCAAGGAATATTCCGCTGACTGGACAGGTTGACCGTGCAGACTGACTGGGAAAAGACGCTGACCTGGCGATGACGTGGCGGTGACAAGGCAGCTGAATGGGACGATTGAATCTCGACCGTCGGGATGAGATCCGGTGGCTAGGAGAGAAGTTGGCTCCAATTAAGCCCTATTTTGCCTCAGAAAAGATTAGAAACAGATATGTGTTAGAGAGACAAATTTATAGATCAAACCAAAAAAACTTTGAACGTGAAACTTGTGGAGAATGATTAGATCTACCTTTTCAGCAAAGGAATTTGGATTTGAAGAAACGAGCGCGAGGAAATCTTGGAATTACGCCATCAGATCTGAAATATTGCGTTGCGAAATTCTTCGTCTGTGGTAGATGAAATGAGGTGAGGTTTGTCGGGATTGAAAGATTTCAACGAGATCTACAACTTTCGTGTTGGAGCCGAAGGCATCCGACGAAGTTTAGATGGGTTTAGAATCGAAATACGATTCGGGGTTTCGAGAAGGAAAATTGATATAGCTGTGACTCCAGGCGATTATCTAGATTTTTAGGGTGGTGGGAAGATAGATCTTGGAATAGGGAACAAGTAGAAACAAACGAAAGTCAATTCGGAGTTGTAGATAAAAAGTTATACAAGTTTGAATACTCATAGGTTTAGAAAACAGATTCTCGCACGCTTTTTAAAGCAATCGATGGGATCGATGGGTTCTCCCAATGCGCTGGTGGTTCGGTCGGCTGAGTGGGCCGGCCGGGTGGCCCATTTCGTTTTTTTCTTTTTTTTCTTTCTATTTTGGTATTTTCTTTATATCTTTTGCATACGAACTCTAAATGACATGATCCTTGTTTCTAAATTTTTCTAAAATTCAGTAGATCATTATAGTATTATATTTGTAATATTTTCAATAGTTTGAAGATGATTGCTTCATAAATGTCTATATATTCCTTATAGGAACATTTAGGTCAATCAACTATCGGATTTAGGTATTAGGATTTGGATTCAATATTTGGAACTTTGCATGGATGCAATTAAATTCTTATGAATGCTTCATGATTTTCATTTTTACAAACATTCACACAAATACTAAAACTAAAACTCAACTCACGCATTTTTGCCTATATGACTACTTAGGTCATAATAGAGTGAGGTCTTTCCAATTCAAAAGGTTTCTTTTCCTTCAGAATTTTCAACAAAGTCAAATAATCCACCAAACTTATTTTATCTATTTCACATTACAAAATTATAATTTTTTTGGATGTGATAGTCATTGCATGTGTGTTTTCTTCACAGTCCACATATGAATCCACCGGTGTTATTGCATGTGTGTTCTTTTTATTAACAACAGCTAGAGTCATTGCAAGTGTGTTCTTTTCACAGACCACCTATGGATCCACTAGTGTCATTGCATGCGAGTTCTTATCATTAACCACAACAAGAGTCACCGGATGTATGTTCTTTTCACAAACCACATATGGATCCACTAGTGTTATTGAAATGTGTGTTCTTTTCAGAGACCACACATGGATCCACCGGTGTCATTGTATATGGATCCACCAGAGTTCATTGCACGTGTGTTGTTTTCATAATCCACATATGGATCCACCAGTGGCATTGCATGTGTGTTCTTGTCATTAACCATAGCTAGAGTCATTGCATGTGTGTTCTTTTCACAAACCACATATGGAACCAGCATTGTCATTGAAATGTGTATTCTTTCATTAACCACATCTAGAGTCATTTCATGTCTATTCTTTTCAGTGACCACATATGGATCCACCAGTGTCATTGCACGTGTGTTCTTTTCACAATCACATACGGATCCACCAGTGTCATTGCATGTGTGTTCTTTTCATTAACCACATCTAGAGTCATTGCATTTGTATTATTTTTATTAACCACCTATGGATCCACCAGTGTCATTGCATGTGTGTTCTTCTCATTAACCACATCAAGAGTCACTTGATGTATGTTCTTTTCACAAACCAGATATGGATCCAACAGTGCCATTGCATGTGTGTTCTTTTTATTAACAACAGCTAGAGTCATTGCATGTGTGTTCTTTTCATAAACCACATATGGATCCACCATTGTCATTGCATGTGTGTTCTTCTCATTAACCACCACAAGAGTCACTGGATGTATGTTCTTTTCACAAACCACATATGGATCCACCAGTGTCATTGAAAAGTGTGTTCTCTTCAGAGACCACACATGGATCCACTAGTGTCATTGTATATGGATCCACACGAGTTCGTTGCATGTGTGTTCTTTTCACATCCACCTATGGACCCACCAGTGTCATTGCATGTGTGTTCCTCTCATTAACCACAGCTAGAGTCATGGCATGTGTGTTCTTTTCACAAACCACAAATGTGTATTCTTTCATTAACCACATATGGAGTCATTTCATGTCTATTCTGTTCACAGACCACATATGGATCCACCAGTGTCATTGCATGTGTGTTCTGTTCACGTACCACATATGGATCCACCAGTGCCATTGCATGTGTGTTCTCTTCACAGACCACATATGGATCCACTAGTGTCATTGCATGTGTGTTCTTTTTATTAACAACAGCTAGAGTCATTGCATGTGTGTTCTTTTCACAATCCACCTATGGATCCACTAGAGTCATTGCACGTGTGTTCTTTTCATTAACCACAGCTAGAGTCATTGCATGTGTGTTCTTTTGACAAACCACATATGGAACCACCATTATCATTGAAATATGTATTCTTTCATTAACCACATCTGGTGTCATTGCAAGTGTGTTCTTTTCACAGACCACATATGGAACCACCAGTGTCATTGAAATGTGTGTTCTTTTTAGAGACCACATCTAGTGTCATTGCATGTGTGTTCTTTTCACAGACCACATATGGATCCACCAATGTCATTGCATGTGTGTTCTTTTTATTCACAACAACTAGTGTCATTGCATGTGTGTTCTTTTCACAATCCACCTATGGACCCACCAGTGTCATTGCATGTGTGTTCTTCTCATTAACCACAGCTAGAGTCATTGCATGTGTGTTCTTTTCACAAACCACATATGGAACCACCATTGTCATTGAAATGTGTGTTCTTCTCATTAACCACAGCTAGAGTCATTTCATTTATATTCTTTTCACATACCACATATGTATCCACCAGTGTCATTGCATGTGTGTTCTTTTCACAATCCACCTATGGATCCACCAGTGTCATTGCATGTGTGTGATGGGTTCTTAGCATGGAAAAGAAAAAATTTCTACCGCAAGAATGAACAAAACCCAGATCTAATCTAGATAAAAGCCAAGATCTAATCTATTAGACATGAGCAACGAGATAGATAGGAACTAACCCTCGTAGATCCGAAAGCGTTACGAGATTGGATCTCGTGGTTGATGTAGTCGATCACTTGCCGATCTCAAGATCGTGTGGACGATCCTTCCGGCGTCGCGTTCCAGCAGCGCTTCCGCAGTCGGTCAAGTGGACGATCCTTCCGGCGCCGCGTTCCGGCAGCGCTTCCGCAGTCGGTCACACGTGCGGAGTCGAAGCAGACCTTCCTCTCCCCGTTCCATTGAGCAGCGGAGGTAGTAGATCTTCTCCACGGAATCCCAGCAACACGACAACGTGGTGGTGGTGGTGGAGTAGAGAATTCTGCAGGGCTTCGCCTATGCCTGTGCAGAAGAAAGGTGGAGGAGAGAGGCGGGAGAGATTGGGAGTTGTGAGAGAGAGCTTGGAGGGGGCGCCCCTGCCCTTCTATTTAAGGGGGGGAGGCGCGCCTGGGGAGGGGGAGTCCTAGTAGGACTCTCCTCCTATGGCCGGCGGTGGGAAGGGGGGAGAAGTCCTCCTCCCCCACGAATCCATGTCTTGCCCCACTAGGTTTCCTTTGACCCTTTCTTGGTTTTCAAGCAAACTCCAAGAAATCCTCTAGAACCTTCCGGAACATTCCGAAACCTTCTAGAACCCTCATACAAATAATCCGGAACATTTCCTAACTCAGAAAATGATCCCCAATATATGAATCTTATTCTCCGGACCATTCCGGATCTCCTCGTGATGTCCCGAATCCAATCCGAGACTCCGAACTACATTCGGTCTCCAACGCATATTCCATATCTACTTAAAACAACTTCGAACCTTAAGTGTGTCACCCTACGGTTCGTGAATATGTAGACATGATAGAGACACATCTCCTATCAATAACCATCAGCGGGACCTGGAGATCCATAATGGCTCCCACATACTCAACGATGACTTTGCGATCGATTGAACCATTTACATACGAAACCAATTCCCTTTGTCTCGCGATACTATACTTATCCGAGGTTTGATCGTCGGTATCTCCATACCTAGTTCTACCTCGTTACTGATAAGTACTCTTTACTCGTTCCGTGATATGTCATCCCTTGTGACCTAGTCACATGCTTGCAAGCTAACTAGATGACATTCCACCGAGAGGGCCCAGAGCATATCTATCCGTCATATGGATGGACAAATCCCAATCATGGTTCATGCGCTTCAACACATACTTTCAGCATACCCAATGACACTTTTATAACCACCCAGTTATGAAGCGGCGTTTGATGTCATCAAAGTATTCATCCGGTGATGGTGATTAACATAACCTCATGGTCGAAGGATTAGGTTACTATGTATTTGAAAGCTTACAGCAATACGAACTTAATGACTTGATCTTATGCTACGCTTACTATGGGTGTGTGTCCATCACATCATTCTCCTAATGATATAACCTTATTATTAATCACATCCTAATGTCCATGATCAGGAAACCATGATCATCAATTAATCAACAAGCTAGTTCAACAAGAGGATTACTAGGGACTCTTATATGTTTACAAAACACACATGTATTAGTGTTTCCTAATAATACAATTATAGCATGGGATGTAAACATTCATCATAAACACAAAGATATAATAATAATCACTTTTATTATTGCCTCTTGGGCATATCTCCAACATTCTCCCACTTGTACTAGAGTCAATAATCTAGTTAAAAAAAACTTGTGCATTCAACACCTATGGCTTTCTGGTGTTGTATAGACACTATTGTAAGTGGTAAACATAATCTTCGGATCTGAAACTTCCAGGTCCCTGTGTATTTGCATGTCCTCGCGTCTCTACGCATTACTCATTTTCCAATGAGATGGCATTGTATAAATTTGGTCCTTTGGTGAGACCTTTAGTTCCTTGGGATCAAAATATGTTGACATTATTGTCACACAATATATCTTCATAGTATTAGCCCACTTTGAACCACACCTAGTTTGATAAACTACTTAACACAAATGCCCTCCTTTGCTGCTACTACAGCAGTTATATACTTAGCCTTTTGTTGTAGTATCCGTCACAATGCCTCAATTTTGGAACTCATCCAAATCCATCATGGAACATCCTTTCCATTATATTGTGCCACCTATAGTCTAAATTGAGATAAATTTAACTTGTATCTTGTGACAAAACTAGTATCAATGTAACACTTTACAATGAACTACCTTTAACTATTTGTCACTTATACATGGTATATTCTTAGTTCTTCCAAAGCTCATAAGAATATCTTTACTATTGTCCAATGATCATCTTATGAATCATTCCGGTATATGCTCATAACATTTAGAGCCTAGGACATATCTGGATGTGTACATCTTAAAGAATGATTGATCAAAATACTCTTGCGATTTCACCAAGTGTCAAAACACTTGAATCTCGTGTCAACACACTTGAATCTTGATTCAGTCCTTTCCGTGCGTCCAGAACTTTTCTTGTTGTTTCCAATTTGAACTCATTCAACATCTTATCTATGTACATTTGGCAAAACCATATTAGCGCCTCAATCTATCCATATAGACATTGATGCCTAATTTGGGTTATGCCTAAGTCTTTCATCGAAATAAAATTCTTAACCTGTGTCAATAAAAGATACATCATTTCCAATCAACAATATGTCTTTCACATAATGTATTAGAAATATGTCTCAGTGCTCCCACTTAATTTCTTGCAAATGCAAGCATCTTCATCATTTCCGATGAATTTAAACTCTTTTAATAGTTTCATCATGGTGAAGATTCCAACTCCGCTATGCTTACTTCAACCATTGAAGTTTTGCATACTCTTTTAGCATCCTTTGAATTAACAAAACCCTTTGGATCGTGTCATTTACACGTCCTAGGTAACCATTCTATTAGAAGAACTTGTTTTGTTTATTCAACTACCATATACCAAAATATATGTAGTGGTTGCTACATTAATCCGTCTAGACTAAATATCGCTATGAAAGATCAAATCTTATCATAGTCAATTCCTTGAACATTGTCGTAAACTCTTTCCGACATGTCGACTATTTCATAGATTTGAGACATCCATGTCTATTTCTTTATAGATCCAAACACGACCGATAGGCTTCACGCCTTTCCGGAGGGTCTTCAAAGTTCAGAAACTTGATTTCTCGTGTATGGATGCTATCACGGATTCCATGACTTCTAGTCATTTTATGGAGTCAGGGCCCATCATCGCTTCTTTGCATGTAGTCGGTTCATCATTGTCAAAACAATAACGACTTGCTTATCAAATCTTACTATTTGATTCTTACCGACCCACACGGTTCTATAGGAACTTTAATCTCCGAGATCACACCTTTTGTAATCACGAGAGCCATGAGCATTGTGGCCGTCACCGGGACACTTTCCGGCGCTGCGCTACTTAGAACATATAGCTAAGGTTCAACAACCTTATCAAAGTTCTATTATCCTCCCACTTAACTTTTCACGAAAAATTCCTTCCCAAGAAACTTGACGTTCCAAGTAACAAACTCTTTTGTCCTCGGTGTTATGGAGAAATTCCCAACAAATTCTTTGGGATAACCTACAAAGACGTGCTTATCCAACTTTGGTTTGTAAACATTTTACTTATGCATAACATACCAAAATTTAAGAAAAGACAATTCGGGTTTTATCCCAAACCATGACTTATATGGTGTCATTTCAACAGATCACGATGGAGCTCTTTTCAATGTAAAAGCGGTAGTCACTAAAGCTTTAATCTTTAATATATAATGGCAGTTTTATAAATGACACCCTTGATCTTACCATCTCAAACATGGTTTGATTTCATCTCTCGAATATGCCATACTCCTATGGTTTATCGGGAAATACAAATCATGGAACAATTCCTCAAGTCTTAGGTGTTTTTGCTAAACATGTAACTCAAATATCTTCCTTTATGATCGAATCATAAACTCTTTATTTTCTTGTTACAATGATTTTCAACTTCATCTTGAAAGTCTTTGAACAACTTTCAAATGTTTCATACTTCCTCCTTATTAAGTAAATATACAGATATATTCACTCAAATTTTCGGAGAAAGCATATGAAGCAAAAAGATCCATCGCATATGGCTACACATAATGGACTATGCACATCAGCATGCACAATTTCCAATAAGCTAGTCATCCGTTCCTCTCTGGCCTATGGACGGAGTTCCAATTATCTCGAGGAAAGTCTCACATGCGTCAATTGATCAAAATCAAAGACTCCAAAATTCCATCAACATGGAGTTTCTTCATGTTTTCTTTCAAATATAATTTAAACAACAATGTCACTTCATAAGTGATCTTGCAATCATTTGTCTTGCGACATTTTAGCAATAGTGTTTATGGATGTGATTTCTCCCACCAGACTTGTAAAAGTTCATCCATCTTTTATGGAATACGGTAATTATTTGAACAACCTTTGTTCTCGTAATACCGGAACAAAATAACAATTATTAAAACAAATCTTGAAGGCTAGGTTTGATGTCAATGAAAAAAACAATAACACTTTATTTTGTTTTCGATGAACATCATCACTCATTCTCTTGCTAGTTACTTAGGACATTGTAGTTCATGAATTGTGTTGTCCTGTATGACACTTCATACCAACCAATTCGGTATCCAATACCGCAAAACCACATTGTTTAACAACCAAGGAATACAGCCATAACATGTATCTTCTATATACCTAAGTTGGACATCTCCAATCTTTTCTTTTCTGCCAAATATTTTATAGATTCTCTTTCAGCAATTCCTTTTTTCTTTAAAAGAATCTATCAACATCAATAGTGGTGTCATTCACATGACACATAGTACAAAGCGTATATAGTCAAATACTAATACCTTTGGACTTGCACTTTGAAGTGGATCACCATCATCAAATGTTTGGCATTCTTTCAAAAATCCATTCTTTAGTAATCTATTAGTGTAGTAAACATTTTGCTTACATCTTCTATTCATCCTTATCATGAAAACTTTCATGATCAAGCTGTTATAGCTTATAAAGGTGAATTGTGAGTATAATGTTTCTTTTTCAAAACCTTTTGGAGGATTAGGACGACTAGCGTCTCCAACCTTCACAAATTCTCATCAAATATGAGGACGTATACTCTATCATGTTGTAACCAACACATTGTTTTAGATATCGCAATACCTTTCACATATGATGGTTTTTGAAACATTGCTTTCAGCTCTTAGATAAACTTGATATTAAAAACAATCTTTTGAGTATCAAGAATCATGGAGGCAAACATGATACATTAGATACTAACACTGGAATTGTTACTCTTGATTTAATACTATTTATTAAACTTCATGGAGTAAATAGAGTTTGCTGAAAGTTTGCAATAGGACTTATAAACTTTAAATTGACTTTCAAAACAATACGATACCAATTCGTAAAGTAAATATCCAGAATTTCTATAGTTCCACTATCTCAACTATAACTAAGCGTAAGGTGGTGAACGGATGCCAATGACTACAACAAACTATGAAAATTCACTTTGATTGTGTTTATGATAAATTGAGTTCGACTAATCCAAATTACAAATGAACTCCCACTCAAAACAACATCCCTCGAGTTGTTTTAGTGATTACACGAACCAAATCCACTACACCAAGTCCGATCATCACGTGAGATGATGTAGCTTTAAAGGCGAACAATCAACATGTTCATCATATCATCCATATGACTCATGCTTTACCTTTCAGTATTCCGTGTTCCGAGACCATGTCTGTACATGCTAGGCTCGTCAAGGTTAACCTTAGTTTCCGCATGTGCAAATCTGGCTTGCACCCGTTGTATGCACACGTAGAGTCTATCACACCCGATCATCACGAGATGCTTCGAAACGACGAGTCTTAGCAACGGTGCCAACTAAGGACGAACACTTTATTACTTGATATTTAGTGAGAGGGATCATCTTATAATGCTACCGTCGCAATCTAAGCAATACAAGATGCATAAAGGATTAACATCACAGGCAATTCATAATATGTGATATGATATGGCCTTTCTTCTTGTGCCTTTGATCTCCATCTCCAAAGCATGGACATGATCTCCATCATCACCGGCGTGGCGTCAAGGTCCGTGGCGCCGCTTCATGGTTGTCCATCATCACTAGCAACTATTACAACTACTTGGAACAAAGCTATTACAAGATGAATAGACACGTAGGTCTTAACAGAATTGAAGACAACCATTAGGCTCCTGCCGGTTGCCATATTACAACAAGGATCATTGCATACATCAAATATAATCACAATCACATGATGGCCATATCACATCACAAAACCCCTGCAAAAACAAGTTAGACGCCTCTAATTTTCTTTGCATGTTTTACGTGGTTTGGGGCTTTCGAATAAGACCGATCTTACCTACGAACAATAACCACAACGTTGATACAAGTGTTGTCAGATGCTCATTGTAAATTGAATCTTAACTATGGTGGGAGAGACAAACACCCGCAAAGCCACTTGTGCAAAGCAAGTTGCACGTCAAGCGTGGAGCAAGTCTCATGTGTGATGACATGTAATGTTAGCCCGAGCCGCTTCATCCCACCATGCCGCAAGATGCAAAGTACATGCTAAGACACCGACAACAAAAGCTTCAACGCCCACAAAAACATTGTGTTCTACTCGTGCAACAGATCTACGCATAGATACGGCTCTGATACCACTGATGGGTTCTTAGCATGGAAAAGAAAAAATTTCTACCGCAAGAACGAACAAAACCCAGATCTAATCTAGATAAAAGCCAAGATCTAATCTATTAGACATGAGCAATGAGATAGATAGGAACTAACCCTCGTAGATCCGAAAGCGTTACGAGATTGGATCTCGTGGTTGATGTAGTCGATCACTTGCCGATCTCAAGATCATGTGGACAATCCTTCCGGCGTCGCGTTCCAGTAGCGCTTCCGCAGTCGGTCAAGTGGACGATCCTTCCAGCGCCGCGTTCCGGCAGCGCTTCCGCAGTCGGTCACACGTGCGGAGTCGAAGCAGAACTTCCTCTCCCCGTTCCAGCGAGCAGCGGAGGTAGTAGATCTTCTCCACGGAATCCCAGCAGCACGACAGCGTGGTGGTGGTGGTGGAGTAGAGAATTCTGCAGGGCTTCGCCTATGCCTGTGCAGAAGAAAGGTGGAGGAGTGAGGCGGCAGAGATTGGGGGTTGTGAGAGAGAGCTTGGAGGGGGCGCCCCTGCCCTTCTATTTAAGGGGGGAGGCGCGCCTGGGGAGGGGGAGTCCTAGTAGGACTCCCCTCCTATGGCCGGCGGTGGGAAGGGAGGAGGACCCCACGAATCCATGTCTTGCCTATGGCCGGCGGTGGGAAGGGAGGGGGAGTCCTAGTAGGACTCTCCTCCTATGGCCGGCGGTGGGAAGGGGGGAGAAGTCCTCCTCCCCCACGAATCCATGTCTTGCCCCACTAGGTTTCCTTTGACCCTTTCTTGGTTTTCAAGCAAACTCCAAGAAATCCTCTAGAACCTTCCGGAACATTCCGAAACCTTCTAGAACCCTCATACAAATACTCCGGAACATTTCCTAACTCAGAAAATGATCCTCAATATATGAATCTTATTCTCCGGACCATTCCGGATCTCCTCGTGATGTCCCAAATCCAATCCGAGACTCCGAACTACATTCGGTCTCCAACGCATATTCCATATCTACTTAAAACAACTTCGAACCTTAAGTGTGTCACCCTACGGTTCGTGAATATGTAGACATGATAGAGACACATCTCCTATCAATAACCATCAGCGGGACCTGGAGATCCATAATGGCTCCCACATACTCAACGGTGACTTTGCGATCGATTGAACCATTTACATACGAAACCAATTCCCTTTGTCTCGCGATACTATACTTATCCGAGGTTTGATCGTCGGTATCTCCATACCTAGTTCTACCTCGTTACTGATAAGTACTCTTTACTCGTTCCGTGATATGTCATCCCTTGTGACCCAGTCACATGCTTGCAAGCTAACTAGATGACATTCCACCGAGAGGGCCCAGAGCATATCTATCCGTCATATGGATGGACAAATCCTAATCTTGGTTCATGCGCTTCAACACATACTTTCAGCATACCCAATGACACTTTTATAACCACCTAGTTACGAAGCGGCGTTTGATGTCATCAAAGTATTCATCCGGTGATGGTGATTAACATAACCTCATGGTCGAAGGATTAGGTTACTATGTATTTGAAAGCTTACAGCAATACGAACTTAATGACTTGATCTTATGCTACGCTTACTATGGGTGTGTGTCCATCACATCATTCTCCTAATGATATAACCTTGTTATTAATCACATCCTAATGTCCATGATCAGGAAACCATGATCATCAATTAATCAACAAGCTAGTTCAACAAGAGGCTTACTAGGGACTCTTATATGTTTACAAAACACACATGTATTAGTGTTTCCTAATAATACAATTATAGCATGGGATGTAAACATTCCTCATAAACACAAAGATATAATAATAATCACTTTTATTATTGCCTCTTGGGCATATCTCCAACAATGTGTTCTTTTCACAAACCACATATGGATCCACCAGTGTCATTGAAATGTGTGTTCTTCTCATTAACCACAGCTAGAGTCATTGCATGTGTGTTATTTTCACAAACCACATATGGAACCACCATTGTCATTGAAATGTATATTCTTTCATTAACCACATCTGGAGTCATTGCATGTGTGTTCTTTTCACAAACCACATATGGATCCACCAGAGTCTTTGCATTTCTGTTCTTTTCAGAGACCACATATGGATCCACCAGTGTCTTTGCACGTGTGTTCTTATTATTAACAACAACTAGAGTCATTGCATGTGTGTTCTTTTCAGAGAACACATATGGAACCACTAGTGTCATTGCATGTGTGTTCTTTTCACAATCCACCTATGGATCCACCAGTGTCATTGCATGTGTGTTCTTTTCGTTAACCACATCTAGAGTAATTGCATGTGTGTTATTTTCATTAACCACATATGCATCCACTAGTGTCATTGCATGTGTGTTCTTCTCATTAACCACAGCTAGAGTCATTGGATGTATGTTCTTTTCACAAACCACATATGGATCCACCAGTGTCATTGAAATGTGTGTTCTTTTCAGAGACCACACATGGATCCACTTGTGTCATTTTATATGGATCCACCAGAGTTTAGTGCATGTGTGTTCTTTTCATAATCCACCTATGGATCCACTAGTGTCATTGCATGGGTGTTCTTTTTATTAACAACCACCAGAGTTCATTGCATGTGTGTTCTTTTCACAATCCACCTATGGATCCACCAGTGTCATTGCATGTGTTTTCTTCTCATTAACCACAACTAGAGTCATTGCATGTGTGTTTGTTTTCACAAACCACATATGGAACCACCATTGTCATTGAAATGTGTATTCTTTCATTAACCACATCTAGAGTCATTTCGTGTCTATTCTTTTCACAGACCACATATGGATCCACTAGTATCATTGCATGTGTGTTCTTCTCATTAACCACATCTAGAGTCACTAGATGTATGTTCTTTCTCACAAACCACATATGAATCCACCAGTGTCATTGAAATGTGTGTTCTTTTCATTAACCACAGCTAGAGTCATTGCATGTGTGTTCTTTTCACAAACCACATATGGAACCACCATTGTCATTGAAATGTGTATTCTTTTCAACGACAGCTGTTGGCCACAAACAATCGGGACGCAGAGCTAACCAGCAAACGCTCCGGGCTTCTAGATGACCCGATCCCCGATTGTTAGGTGCCGTTGGATCGGGGTGCATGGACGATAAGGATGTCCATGAGGGCGATCCACGAGAAGTCTGTTCTACGAACTGATTGGCAGTGGCAACCACGTTGGGCCTATGTCCTTGCCCTTATCCCCTTAACCTCGGGGCCAAAGCTCAAATCATGTTCCTTCATCGCCATGGAGAGGGAGAGGCCCAAACTCAGCTTGCACGAGGCTCGTATGTTCGCCCACTACGACATACTCGCACCGCCGTTGGCGAGGCTTCTGGACGGCTTCGAGCTCAGCTACAACGGGGTTCCTGTCACGCTGCTCTTGCGTGACAACGCGTTGGCACGGCAGATCGAGGAGCGCCACCGCCAGCTGCCGGAGCGGAAGAGGGCAATGGCACGGTACTTGTGCACGAGCGCGTACTGGCGAAAGCTGTTCAAGAAGGAGCGGGTTGCGTTGATTGAGCTATGCGGAACCCATCGGTGGGAGATCCACCCGGATCTGCGCAACCCCAAAGGAAGGCAGCGCTTCTGGGCAGTGCCTGGGCGTACGACCTCCACCGTTATCGATGCGGCGCGCCGTGAAGAATCCATGAGGAGGAGGAATGCTGCCGGGAACATCGGCATCGACTCCGACGCGGAGGAGGCTGGCGGCGAGGAGGACAATGTCGTCGATGATGGAGACTGCGGGAGCGTCATAGTCGATTAGGGCACCTTAAACATAAATTAAATCTATGTTCGGTATCTGAATGCCCTCTTTGGATCTGGGTCACTTGAGTCATAGTCGATTATCATCATAATCTATATATGTTGGCCATGTTTTAGTTGTCTTTGTCTTTGAAACTAGTCTAAACTCGTCTGATCCTGAAAATAAAGTTCACGCATTCCTGGCATATCGGATGGGACAATACGCTGACTCTGCTCCCAGCACTTGATGGCACAGCCATAATTTGGAGTGCACCAGAGGAGAATGGGTCAAGCATGTTGTAATAGTGTACTACTCCTTCCCAGATATAACTGATTTAGCTTTTTTAGATATTTAAATGTGTCTATACCCAAAACATGTCTAGATACATGTTTTAGGTTTCTTTGTCTTTCAAAAAAAAATCAAAAGTCATCAAATTCTGAACAAACAAAGTCATTGCATTCACATCTGATGGGACAATACGCTGACTCTGCTACTTGATGGCACAACCATAATTCTAGAGTGCGCCAGAGGAGATGGGAATCCAAGGGAGATGGGAACTAGTAGCTGCGTCCATACACAAGTAAAAAATTAATGTAATAATATTTAAAAAATTGTAATCTAGTCCACATGACCCCATCACAAACACGTTGCACGCTCCAGATACAAATAAAGACAACACGACTAGTTTAGTTTTAATGATATAATTCAACATATGATGTTATTGTGCCCACATCTTTCTGCTCCTTGATACATTGCAAATGTATCTATAATTTTTGATGTTCCATGCTTGGTTTTATCCACTTTCTTGTGTTTTGTTCCAACTTTGGAGTACTTTTCATCTGATTTCTTGGACTAACCTATTAACAAGAGCCACAATGCCAACTGCCTATTTTCTGCTGTTTTTGGTTCCAGGAAAGTCAGAAAATGAATATTCTTAGAATTGGACGGGACAAAAGCCAAAATGCCTATTTTTCCGGATGTCATCAAGTGCCAGAATACGAGACGGAGAGGGGCCAGGGGGCCACCACACCACCTAGCCTGCGCCAGGGGGTGGTGTGGCCGCTCCCGGCACCCCCTTGGCCTCTCCTTCTGCCTATATATTGCCCTCGGGACGAAAACCCTAAGGGCCCGATCAAAAATCCACGAAAGAGTCTATAGCCGCCGTTATCTCCATCCCTAGATCGGGAAGGATCTGAAGCTCTTCCCGGCACCCTACCAGAGAGGGGAATTCACCCTGGAGGCCTTCTTCATCACCATGCAAGCCTCCGGTGTGATGCGTGAGTAGTTCATCCTTGGACTACGGATCCATGTAGTAGCTAGATGGCTGGTTCTCCTCCTTTGTGCTTTCATGTCTAGATCTTATGAGCTCCGTTCATGATCAAGATCATCTATTTGTAATCTTACATGTTGTGTTTGCGGGAATCCGATGGATATTGAGATGCTATTTCAGATTGATTATTGATTCTATCATGTCTTTGTTATTTGTGATCTTGCATGCTTTCCGCTGTTAGTAGCTATCTTGGCCAAGTAGATGCTAGCAACTCCAAGAGTTAGTATTAATGCTCGATAGTGGGTTCATGCCTCTGGTAATCTGGGGAAGTGACAGAAATCTCTAAGGTACTAGATGTGCTGTTGCTACTACGGAGAAAACAACAATCCTTTGTTCATAGAACAATCGTATTATTTACTTTACACGTAGTTCGTAAAGCAATAATCTGTTGCTTGCAACTTAATACTGGAGGGGGTTCGGATGATAACCTGAAGGTGGATTATTAGTCATAGATGCAGTTGGATGGCGGTCTATGTATTATGTTATAATGCCCAATCAAGTCTCAAAGGAGTCAAGATGATTAGTATATGCATGTATTGCTTTCTCGATGTTTGTCAATTGCCCCGCTGTAATTTGTTCACCCAGCATGTTATCTATCTTAAGGAGAGCCACCTCTAGTGAACTATGGATCCCGATCCTTGTCTTTTACATACAATCTACAATCTTTTACTGCTTTGTGTTTACTTTCTGCAAACTTTTACTTCTTTCCATTCGATACTTTTAATCCTTTGTTTTCCACAAAACATGGTGAGATTGACAACCTCATCGCAAGTTGGGGACAAAGTTCTATGGTTGTGTTGTGCAGGTCTCCACGTTGCTACTAGCACCAGTAGTGCGCCCTACCAAGGCTCAGCTAACAACACCTTTGGGGTGTTTCCTTGCTCCTACTGGTTCGATTAAACCTTGGTTTCATAACTGAGGGAAACTTGCTGTTGTGCTCATCATGCCTTCCTCTTGGGTTTCCCAACGAGCTCTACATCAACACCGCCATCAAGCATTTTTTTGGGCGCCGTGCATTGAGCCATCAAGCATTTTTCTAGCGCCGTTTCCGGGGAGTCAAGGACATCTTCATAAGGGGAGTCCCTCATAACCAATCTCTTTACTTTGTTATTTTTGTTTTGCTTAGTTTCTTTTTGCTTTGTTTGCTTGTTTCTTTATCAAAAACACACAAAAAATAGTTTTACAAGTTTGCTTTCTTATTTGAAAACCCAAAAAAATGACTACTCTTGAAAACACTAAGTTGTGTGACTTCAATAGCACCAACAACAATGATTTTATGAGCACACCTATTGCTCCACATGTTCCCGAAGCTACTTTATTTGACATAAAACCTGCTTTACTCAATCTTGTTATGAGAGAACAATTTTCTAGTATTGGTAATGAAGATGCTGCTTCCCATCTAAATAATTTTGTTGAACTTTGTGAGATGCAAAAGCATAGAGATATAGATGGTGATATAATAAAGATAAAATTGTTTCCTTTGTCTTTGAGAGGAAAAGCTAAAGAATGGTTGAATTCCTTACCTAGGAATAGTATTGATTCTTGGACTAAATGCAAAGATGCTTTTATTAGAAAATACTATCCTCCTGCTAAGATTATATCCATGAGAAGTGAAATAATGAAGTTTAAACAACTTGATAATGAGCATGTTGCTCAAGCTTGGGAAAGAATGAAATCTTTGGTAAAGAATTGTCCCACTCATGGACTGACTGCTTGGATGATCATCCAAACTTTTTATGCAGGATTGAACTATTCTTCAAGGAACCTACTGGATTCTTCGGCTGGAGGTACCTTTATGACCATCACTTTGGGTGCTGCAACAAAACTTCTGGACAATATGATGGTTAATTATTATGAATGGCATACTGAGAGAGCTCCATAAGGTAAGAAGGTAAATTCTATTGAGGAAACCTCCTCCTTGAGTGATAAAATTGATATTATTATGTCTATGCTTGTTAATGGGAAAGCCCATATTGATCCAAATAATGTTCCTTTAGCCTCTTTGGTTGCTCAAGAAGAGCAAGTTGATGTGAACTTCATAAGAAATAACAATTTTGGCAACAATGCTTATGGTAATAATGCTTATAGGAACAATTTTGGTAACAGCAATTATAAGCCATATCCTCCCAACAATGGTAATGCTTATGGAAATTCTTACAACAATAATAAGAGTGCTCCCTCTGAACTTGAAGTTATGCTTAAAGAGTTTATTAGTAAACAAACTACTTTCAATAAAACTATTAAGGAAAAATTCTCTAATGCTGAAAGGAATATAACATCTTTGGCTGAAGCTCAAACTACTTTGAACAAAATGGCTGCTAAACCTGAAACTAATGAGAATCCCTTTGTAGCTACTAATGCTATACAAGTAAGAATTGATGAAAATGTTAGATTATTAGCTGAATTACATGCTAAGTGGGAAAGAGAAGATGAAATTGCTAGAAACATTAGTGTTTCTACTATCACCACCACTAGTGTTGAGGCTAGTAATAGTTCTACTACTTTAGATGATAAAGTTGATTTTGATCTTGATGGTTGCAACATCTCTAAAGTTATTTAGTTCCTACAAAAGCTTGCTAAAAGTCCTAATGCTAGTGCTATGAACATGGCTTTTACAAAACACATTACCGATGCTCTCATAAAGATTAAAGAAGAAAAGATGAAACATAAAGCTTCTATTCCTATAAAACAAGAAGATGGTTGGGAACCCATCATTAATATGAAAGTGAATGACTTTGACTTCAAAGCTTTATGTGATCTTGATAGTAGTGTTTCTGTTATGCCTAGAAGGATTTATGATATGCTTGATTTGCCTCCACTTGAAGATTGTTATTTGAATGTCCCACTTGATGATAATGCTAAAAAGAAACTCATGGGGAGTCTTAATGATGTTCTTATTATTGTTAACAATTCCTATGTCCCCGTTGATTTCTATGTTTTGGATGTTGAATGCAATGCTTCTTGTCCTATTACTTTGGGAAGACCTTTTCTTAGAATTGTTGGTGCCATCATTGATATGAAAGAATGCACCATTAAATATCAACTCCCACTCAAGAAAGGTATAGAACACTTCCCTAAAAATAGAGAAAAGATTTCTTTTGCTTCTCCTATGAAAACAAAATTTGGTCTTAATGCTTCCTCATTTGAGAACACTATATTGTTTCTTTGCTTCTTGTGCCTAACTTAAAGGCGTTAAAGAAAATTATTTATTGGGAGATAAACCAAAAGTTTTAGATGAGTCTTGGAAGTTATTACCTCTGTAATAACCTCTCCTTATCCTTTTTATTTGCTTTTTGTGCCAAGAGTAACCTCTAATGAGGGAGAAGTAATGATTGGGAAAGTTGCTGTCCCGAAACAGATTTCTGTGCTTCACCGTAAAAATTCGTGTAAAATCTCTGAACGTCTTTTCGAGGCGTGAATTTTTGTGCTTCTTCCCCAGGTTGTTATCTAACTCTCGTTAGTTCAACACTTTTTGATTTGAGCAACAGAAGGTCTTCGAAAAAATTCTTCTTTACCTGCTGGTCTATTTTGACAGATTTGTGCCATTTTCTGCATTTGCTTCTTGTTGGTTCCTTTTTGAGTTCTTTTGGGAAATTGAGCTTTTTGAGGGAAGTGCTACAGTATCTAGTGTTCTAATGGAAGTTATTTGGTGTGAGAACTGAACCTTGAGACTTATTTATCTTGAGTGCACTAATGTTGCTAATAAAGATTGTGTGAAGTTTTGTATGAAGGAAAAATTTCAGGTGTATGGAAGGAATGCGTAATGAGATGAAGGATGGACTAAAGCTCAAGCTTGGGGATTCCACGCGTGTCACCCCAAGAAATATCCAAGAAGTAAAGCGTCAAAGCTTGGGGATGCCCAAGGCATCCGCTTTTTCATCAATAAAAATCCCAGGTTTGTTCCAAACGCTTCATTTTTATTGTTTCATGCACAGTTGTGTTGTTCTTGGAGCGTCTTCTTTTTCGTTTTCGTTTTGGTTTTTAGTTTTCTTGGTTTGCTTAGTTTTCTGAATAAATTGGTTGGACCCCCTCTTTCATACATTGGTTTGCAAATAGTTGGTTTGGTTTGGAAAAGAGTAGGAAAGTTCATACTTATGTGGTAAAAAGAGCTTGTTTTTGACTGTGGCCTATGCTTTGTCATGCCATGCTTGATATTGTTTTGGCTTTATGCTTAGTATTATTTGATATAGCATGACTTGTTATAAACAATTGAGATTGCTTAATGTGCCTTGGATGAATCATGCGTTGTTTTAGCATATTAAAGCATAGTATAGTGGTATTCTCCTTTGATGCTTTATTTGGGTTGACTTGGCGCATGCTCACACCATGTTATTACTATCTCAAGTCACCATAGCCTTTATGATCCTTTAGTTTTCAACTTGTAGTATCACTTTATGCTTTGATAAATGATGTTTTGTCACTCTGGATGATTATGGCCATTATTGCTCTCTTAGTTTGTCGCTCCCAGTCTTTTGCTAGCCTCCACAACAAAGTATGAGTTCCACTCATGCATCCAACTCCCTAAACCAAGTTATTCCAAAGAGTCCACCATACCTACCTAGTAGCTTATGCTATTCCAAGTATATTCATGCTTTTTTTTACCTTCCAAATTAAACTTGTTATGAGAAAACTAGTGATTAAAGCTCTCACGAACTTGATGGCACGCTTTAATTTTTGCATCTAATAAACTTGAACCATTGGGTCCTTCTTTGTTGCGTATATGCTTGCGCTTTATAAGTTGAAATTAGCAGAACCATGTTTCATGGGGAACGCTTTCAACATTGCACTTGTACTTTGTACCCCGTTGATATCATGTTCTTTTGCTTACGGATCCCGACGGTGTGAAATAAAAGTGGAACTTATAAGATCATGGAGTTTGTATGTGTGTTAGAGAAACGCCTGGGCCACTAGCCTAAGGCATGCCTAATCATGGTGGAAACTTGCAGCATCACCATAATGAGCACTCTATGAAGCATCCTCAATAAAAACCTATGCAAATAGCAAATAAAAAGATTGCTGAGATGCTCATTGTCTGCTTGCCTTGTCATTTTGATTATGGGAAAGCTCCCGTATCATGTGCAAGGGGTACCCCGTTGGCGGTTCTTAATGATACACATGTACTTACAATGACAAGAGCTTACTCGTGACTGAAGTTGAGTAGCATGAGGATCGGTCTTCGTAAGTAAGGGGCATGAGATTTTGGTTTATAACTTGTCAAGCATATCCTCTTAGTTGTGTCACTTTAACCTTAATCACCTTAAAGATGCTTATGATAGGGGCAATGAGAGCTGAAATCTATAAGTACCATAATTTTTGGAAGCTCTTTGTGAGACTTGAATCCCTACTTCCTTTTAAAAAGGCCTTTCTTCCACCCTTATATTGAGTCTCCACCTTCTAACTTTATGCACCTACTTTGAGAGCATAGTGGCCATTCTTAGTTCTATGTGCATTGTCCCAAGACTAGTTGATTGATGCATACTTTGATATTGCTTGTTTTAAACTATTGTATCTAGTCACTCTTATGAACTTTGAATGTGTCCTATGCATTTATATTTGCTACTCTTTGGGGTACAAGCTGAATGCTATTATGCTATATTTTCTTTATGTGAAACAAACAAACGTCTTGCAAAGCATTATTATTCATAAATCTTTTGTTTGTACCTTTTCATGTTGCATCATAGTTTCTTTGTCTTATTGCTATAACTTTGTCTTTCATGTTATGATTGAAGTACTATGATCCCAGCTTTGAATGTTTTGCAAATACTTTGATCAAGTCTTTGATGGTGCATGTCACCTCAAAAATTATTCTTTCTTTTTATCACTTACCTACTCGAGGACGAGCAGGAGTTAATCTTGGGGATGCTGATACATTGCAAATGTATCTATAATTTTTGATGTTCCATGCTTGGTTTTATCCACTTTCTTGTGTTGTGTTCCAACTTTGGAGTACTTTTCATATGATTTCTTGGACTAACCTATTAACAAGAGCCACAGTGCCAGCTGCCTGTTTTCTGCTGTTTTTGGTTCCAGGAAAATTAGAAAATGAATATTCTCGGAATTGGACGGGACAAAAGCCAAAGTGCCTATTTTTCCAGATGTCTTCAAGTGCCAGAATACGAGACGGTGAGGGGCCAGGAGGCCACCACACCACCTGGCCGCGCGGCCAGGCCTAGCCCGCGCCAGGGGGTGGTGTGGCCGCTCTCGGCACCCCCTCGGCCTCTCCTTCCGCCTATATATTGCCCTCGGGACGAAAACCCTAAGGGCCCGATCAAAAATCCACGAAAGAGTCTGTAGCCGCCATCATCTCCATCCCTAGATCGGGAGGGATCTGAAGCTCTTCCCGGCACCCTGCCGGAGAGGGGAATTCACCCTGGAGGCCTTCTTCATCACCATGCAAGCCTCCGGTGTGATGCGTGAGTAGTTCATCCTTGGACTACGGATCCATGTAGTAGCTAGATGGCTGGTTCTCCTCCTTTGTGCTTTCATGTCTAGATCTTGTGAGCTCCGTTATTGGTCAAGATCATCTATTTGTAATTCTGCATGTTGTGTTTGCGGGGATCCGATGGATATTGAGATGCTATTTCAGATTGATTATTGATTCTATCATGTCTTTGTTATTTGTGGTCTTGCACGCTTTCCGTTGTTAGTAGCTATCTTGGCCAAGTAGATGCTAGCAACTCCAAGAGTTAGTATTTATGCTCGATAGTGGGTTCATGCCTCTGGTAATCTGGGGAAGTGACAGAAATCTCTAAGGTACTAGATGTGCTGTTGCTACTAGGGAGAAAACAACAATCCTTTGTTCATAGAACAATCGTATTGTTTACTTTACACGTAGTTCGTAAAGCAATAATCTGTTGCTTGCAACTTAATACTGGAGGGGGTTCGGATGATAACCTGAAGGTGGATTATTAGTCATAGATGCAGTTGGATGGCGGTCTATGTATTATGTTGTAATGCCCAATCAAGTCTCAAAGGAGTCAAGATAATTAGTATATGCATGTATTACTTTCTCGATGTTTGTCAATTGCCCCACTGTAATTTGTTCACCCAGCATGTTATCTATCTTAAGGAGAGCCACCTCTAGTGAACTATGGATCCCGGTCCTTGTCTTTTACATACAATCAACAATCTTTTACTGCTTTGTGTTTACTTTCTGCAAACTTTTACTTCTTTCCGTTCGATAGGTTTAATCCTTTGTTTTCCGCAAAACACGGTGAGATTGACAACCTCATCGCAAGTTGGGGACAAAGTTCTGTGGTTGTGTTGTGCAGGTCTCCACGTTGCTACTAGCACTGGTAGTGCGCCCTGCCAAGGCTCAGCTAGCAACACCTTTGGGGTGTTTCCTTGCTCCTACTGGTTTGATTAAACCTTGGTTTCATAACTGAGGGATACTTGTTGTTGTGCTCATCATACCTTCCTCTTGGGGTTCCCAACGAGCTCTACATCAACACTGCCATCAAGCATTTTTCTGGGCACCGTGCATTGAGCCATCACTCCTCTTATTAGTGTGCTAGCCCACGCTGCATTAAGCAACAATTGATGAGGATAAAAAATTGATAAAATGGCAAATAAAATAATTTTTAAGCTTACCTTTCATCTAGAGAATCGTACAAAGATGAAATTGGAAGGGATTTATTATTTCTCCTGCAGTTAGACGAAAGATCCTCAAGAACATCCTCAATCACCCCTACAATTTCTTCATATTCTAATACACCTCCATTATTTTCCCTTTCCTCCCTGTTATGCTTACCCTTTTGTTTCTTTTCACACCCTTTTCTCGCCGGCACCTCCACTTCTTCATAAATTGGCTGCTTACTTGTGTTTTCCTCCGAGTACTCATCACCATTTTCCTCCACCTGCTACACTTCCTCAAGTTTTTCATCTTCGCGCTGCTCTTCCTCCAGTTCTGGCTGAGAAGCCTCATTTTTTGCCACCGGGGTGTGAACATGGACAAGATCATGTGTAACTGGGTTTTTGCACAACCTGTTGATATGGCCGAATCTGCCACAACGTTTGCATTTCCTTTTCCTAGCTCCCAACCTTGAACCTTTATCGGTGGAGGCTTCGATCCTTAGCTTTCTAGGCCTCCCAGGTGGCCTCCTAAGAACTGGTGGTTAAAGTTTGAACCCAATCTCCCAATCATTTTCATCAGCCATAGGTGGTACATTTTCTGCATAAGTTGCAGCAAACTTGTCCACGGAGAAATAGTTGTCGACATAGTTCTCTATTTCAGCTCCGCTACCTCTAAGCTTTAAGATGAAGTAAATTGCATGGTGACATGGCAGACAAGTGATCTGCCACTGCCTGCATGAACACGTCTTGTTTCCAATTTCTACAGTGTACCTCTGTTCACTTCCACGCTTGTATTCTGCATAAACCTCAACCAATGTTCTAGAACTTCTGACCATCCTCATCTTTACCGTTCTCATTGCCATGGTTCTTGCATTCAGTAACATAACCACCTTTGGAACTATTTTATGGCCTAAAAAGTTTTTTGCACAAATTTTGTGCCTTAAATCTATCTTCACCATTATGCACTATCTTATTGAATCCAACAAAATATCAATTCCAAGTGTCTTCATGCCGAAATCTTATCATTGAAACTCTCTACCAAATTATTGCAAACAAAATCCACCTTGCTTAACTCACCAAACTTGCTTCTGGCCCATAGCTTGGTGTGATGTTCTTCAAGGTATTTTTTTCACCTTTGGCACTACATACATGTTCTGCAAGTAAGTAGCATGCGTGCTTGGGGTGTATGTGTTTGCTGATCGCCACAAGTCCTCTTCAAATATCTTTCTTTTGAACTTCTTCATGAAGTTAGTAGCGAGGTAAAGCATGCATTCCCTATGCTCAACCCCAGGAAACACAGCATCAACAACATTCTCAAGACCCTTGCATGCACCGGTGTGTATCACCAAGCCTTCAGGGTGACCAATTACTGCCCGTAGTCTCTACATGAACCATGGCCAACTTTCATTTGATTCACCCGCAAGAACAACATAAGCTACGGGTAGAAGCCAATTATGTGTGTCCAAAGCACAAGCAGAAGCAACATGTCCAATGAACTTCCTTGTTAAAGAAATTGCGCCTATTGCCAAGTATGGCCTGCAGCCGTCTAGGAACCCCTTCCAGCATGCCTTCAGGCAGACAAAACATCTCCTAAAGCATTTCTTATCTGCCTGCTTATACTTGACCCCCCTCGAGACCTTTTCTCTTCCTTTCACAACCTTGTAATCGATGCCAACAACACTACCAGGTGATGTTTTCTCTACCTGAGCTTTGAAACTATACAACATGTGAAAACTGTCATTCCACTTGCCTTGAATGACGTCTAGAGCCATCTCCTTCCCATCAAAGACTCTGTGGTAAGGAATCAGAACGTTAAACTTTTTGCTAATCTTTGCTCTGAGTTCAGTAGGTCCAATGTTATGATCCTGCCTCACCCAGTAAAGTACAATAGCAGCAATCCACTTGGTAGTCACCAGTCTAATTTTATCACTTAAAGAAGTATTAGGGCAGTTGTGTTTCTTCGTGTTTGCATTCTATAAGAATACAAATAGTTCAGAGCTAATTATCAGCAGAATAAATATGAGAAAGACTGAAACTAAATGTAGCTATTGCAACCTGAAATGGGTGTCCACCCCGCATTGGAGATGCATGTAATCTCCATTTACACACATTACTTTCCCTACAATGCACCCTAAATGTCATTTGGTCGCTCTTTTCAATGATAAATTCGAACCCAACTCTGATTACATAGGTTGCAACTGCATATCTCTAGTCCTCCACATTCTCAAAGACAGTCCCCTCATCAATTGTAGGATTGTCCTGTCAAAGTGTATCACTGGCCTGTATTCGTCTTCGTCGTCGTATCTACATCCCATTTCCACATCTTCACATTCTTCTTCCTCATCAGTCCCATAGTCAGGCTCAAAGTTCGAATCAACCAAATATTCCCTACTCTCCATCCTATCAGGGCCAGCAGCCACGTCTGGATATGCTTTCTCATCATCATCCGCACCGCCACACATTTTAGTGTCTTCATGCTCGCTTGACAAAGCATCATGCTCAAGGACAAGCTATACAGACGTCATGCGGTTACCAACACATATCATTGCCATCACCACGGGACTAGAAACACTAATTGGGGTATGTAGAAAAGGAATCACAGTTTTTACCCTTCAATGTGGACGCATGGCACCTTCTTTGGGCTCCATACCTCCAAAGCTCTGCACCCTGCTTCCTCTTCCCCTGTTTCGTTCTCCTCTATGCTCTCCAGACTTGAAGGAGATTCCGTGATCTCCAGCCATGCAGGACCCATCTCTGTGTTCTCAAGCCTCGCAGGATCCATCTCCGAGCAGGATCCGGATCACCAGCATTGTTGGGTGCCTAACCCAACAGCCGACTCTCGGTTTTCGTTTCCAGACGCGCCTAGGTGGTGGAAGGCGGCAAGGAGACATGGCAGGGAGGGGACGTGAGGGGATGGCAGGGAGGGGAGGGCGGGAGGACGACGGCCCATGGGGACGACGAGAGCGGTGCACGACTAAACGGGGTGGCGGTGGCAGGAGCAGAGGAGCGGAGTGGAGCTGGTTGTGACAAAACATGGAAAATTGCACAATAATGTGTTGGTGGGTGGCACCAACCCTCGAACCTGGGACGCACGCCATCGAAGGTGAAGGAGGCGGGCCCGCCAGTCAGAAAACATGCCACCTGTCAGCGCAATATGCACGGTAGGACTTCACGAAATTTTTTAGCCGGTCCCACATGTCAGTATGTTTGATCAAAACTTGCATGCAGTGCATGGCTAGTTCACTCGCTAGTTTCGAAAAAAGCCCGTTGATCCAAACTTGAAGTGGTAGTTCCGCTTCTTCTCCCTCGTCTCCTCGTAGTGGTAGTTCCGCTTCGTCTCCCTCGTCTGTTCTCCTCTTCTTCTTCTCCTCGCAGTGGTAGTTCTTCTTTCTTCCTCGATCAAAACATTCTCTCACGTAAGCCATGACCAGTAGCCGGATGAAGAGGAACTGGTCCGATCTCCCGGCCGACCCACTTCGCAAGATCGCCGACTACTTGTTGGAGAAAGAGGAGTACGTCGACACCTATATTTCTTGTCGGGAAGTCTGCACCGATTGGCGCCGCACTTTAAAGGTGCCCGAATTCCATCTCAACAACTGGATCATGATAGATCACACACTTGCAGACATTGGCGACTTCACCTTCCTCAACCTCACCACTGCTTGTTGCTTCAGGACGAATCTAATGGACGTCCATCGCAGGTTCACATTCACATCTGATATATATAACATTCATTTATTTGTATTTTCCATTGTAAACATCTTAGTGCTAACTGATGCTCTCTTCTTCCAAAATATTCTACTTCGTCAGTGTTTCTCGTGGCGTCATCGTGCTTGCTCAGAGGGTGGAGCCGTACTAGATTCGGCTTCTGAACCCAATCACTCATAAGTCTAACACTGTGTTTCAAGCACACATACCATCTGATCTTCTGCAATCTGTCGTCATGACGAAGTCCCTGATGATGGTGTTCGTTTGCATAGATTATCCAGATCATATTGCGTGGGCCAATGAGAGCACCCCAACGGGGCAAATCAATGAATCATTTGGAGAAGGATTGTATTCGCCACCTCCTGATACGCTTCTAGTCTACATGACGGTATTCTGAGGGGAAGTATATGCATTACTTGAGAATGGAGACATCATGTCGGCCAACATCCAATTAGAGCAGCGCGCGAGCACTGTCACGATGGCCAAAATAATTCTAGTCCCAGTCTTTGAACAGGTACGTGGAGGCTACAGATTTTACCTAGTTGAGTCAGATGATGATCTGCTTCTTGTATTGAACAGGGATTTTGCCAAAGGGCAACCGGTGTTGTACCAGGTGGACACAGAGAACCGCTCTCTCGAGGCCATCATTGACATTGGAAGTCATGCCCTATTCGTTGATTACGATCAATCTATCTCCATTGACACCAGGTTACACCCCACGGTCAAATCCGGTTGCATATACTACCTGAATTATATCAGACGGTACGATCATGAGGTTCAAGCCTGGGAAGAGGAACCAACAATGACGTATGGCTTAAGTCTGGAACATACACCGAGGCCTTACCCTCTAGACGAGATACTGGCAGCACATTGCAGACAGAGAGAGTTCTCTGAACATGTGTTGCAGCACGCGGGAGCCAACCACGACGAAAAATATAGGGGAGAATGAATCCTATATTCATCCTAGGTTATTTGCTAGAATTTTTAGGTCTATTTTTTGAAGTAGAAATTTGTACTGTATTTATATTATTTCGATCAGCAGTATGCGTATTACCTTTCAGACAAAATTGTAATGTATTTAATTTTAGTACTTTCAGAATTCAAAGTATTTATTTTTAGTAGCTTCTTTCAGAATTCTCTGTGTTCGACAGCCAGAGCCGACGGGCATCAACTCAGCGTCGGAATTCGGATTCCACATGGAAAATTGCACAATAATGTGTTGGTGGGCGGACCAGCCCTCGAACCTGGGATGCGCGCCATCGAAGGTGGAGGAGGCGGGCCTGCCAGTCAGAAAACATGCCACGTCGTCATCCCCTGTTTCTGATGCCCTTAAAAAAACAAAACACGCCACGTCGTCATCCCCTGTTTCTGATGGTGTTGCTACAATTCGACGTTACATAGTGGCATAGAAATAATATCGTATAAACATAAGGGCACGGTCATCAACATTTTTAAAATGAAACCCGATTCCCTACCTGTCCTGGTACATTGCCTGATGAGGTGGATAGCCACGACCAATCTTTTTAATATGTTCGCACTCTTATGCTGAGAAGGGAAATAAAGATTGAGCGGTTAATGCAACGAGTGTCGAATTATTACCCTCCAAGGAAATGGGAGATGGTTATTTTCACGCGTGCCCGTAGTCCAAACCTACTGTCAGTCTGTCAATCCCCTTCTCCGACAAACCACAGTTCACCTTGCGCAGCTCCTTCGCGCCACCCCACCTAGGGTAACATGGCCCCGCCTAAGTAGCCGCCACCGCTGCCGCGACAACCACCGAAACTGGGGTATTTAGCCCCGCTAAGGCAGGCCATGAAGCTCTACTTCAAGGCCGGTCTCCCATTGCCCTGCCAGGTGGATGATTTCGCCGAATGCACTGAATTGGCCGCGGACCAGTGTCGTCGCCGCCGGATGCAGCAAGAAGGGCCAAGAGAGAAATGCGGAGAAATCGCGTGGCGACATTACGGCATGCTCTAGGCAGTGGGAACAAGGTACGTATCAAATCGTTCATGAGAGCACGCTGTCGAGGGTACACACCCTTGAATAGGGCAGCACCAAGGTCTAGGAACTCTCGCGTCCATGCTTCGGCGTGGGCTATGTTAGGCTGGGAACATGCCGTCTGCGGCAAAGACGCTCCATCCAACGGATCGTCCGAGGCCGTACCGTGTTAGCAACCAAGCGTCTACACTTAGCATGCTGGATTGTTCGATAGCCGGAGCCGACGGAGGGCATCAGCTCAGCGCCGGAATTCAGGTTCAAGTTCACACAGACCTACGATCCCAAGAAGAAGATGCCGAATTTCAGTTTCGAAGAAATCGTTGCGGCGGCGCGGATGGTCCAACTGAACCGAGACTGGCGCATGCAAAGCGGTAGTGTATGAACGATGTAGATTTCTTGTAGTTTGGCAGGAAGGAACTATATCAATTTGGGTTAAATGATCAAAGAACTTATGTCCTCTCAAGGCAATTGGCTAGCCAACTTTTCTGATGGAGATCTGTAGTTTCTTCAGTGTAGAATAGTTAAGTTCAGACTGAAGAATGGCTTTTGTAGATGAAATGCTGACAAATTGTTCTATAAACTAGTAGGAAGTTTTGCCCACTTTTGTGTAGCTATAAGACCCTTTTGTATGGAAGTATTACTCTTGTAAGCAAATACTTTCAAGTATCTATTTCCTTCAATTACTAGTCATGGTTAAATCCAGTTAACTGGCTTTTTTTTACCCCAGACTACAGATTTTGCATCTGTTGTCTGTGATGTAAACCATTTTCCCTTTGTCTTGTGTCGTCTACAAAATGGTCCTGCAGTTCAACGTGTTACAAATATAGCTACCTTGTACTTGAAGAGGAGATGGACTACATTTTCCTGGCATCTATAGAATTGACATTGCTCATTGCCAGACCACTCTCTTTTCATGAGGTTGTCCTTGGTTATTCATAGAAATTATAAAGCACGGTGTTCAACTACATCGATTCAATCTATTACACACACACTATATCAAATTCATTACCCACACATATTACATCGATTCAAACTATCACACACACAGACTACTTCAAATTCATTACCCACACGTACTACATCGATTCAAACTATTATACATTTTTAGTCGATGCTAACTTCCTGCTACGCTCTCCATACTACAAATTCATTAGCCACACATACCACGAAAATTTACTAGAGCTCTGTCTTCACTCGAGGGAAATCAAAACCAGCAGCTTGTCCAAGCCCAGTTCCCTCACTAAAACTGTGTGCGCCATCGCGAAACGATGGTGGTCCTGTGCCATCAATCCTTCCAGGCCAACACTGCAGGCGACGAGGACGCTTTCTGGCAGCCTCTTCCGGGCCCTGAATGCCATGTACCGATTCCAGAACCTCCGCCATGTGGATGATGACCGGGTGCTTCCAGCAAAGCTGTCGCCCTGCCCTGCTTGGAATCTGCACCTCGTACATCTTAGGAACGACGTCAGGATCTTTCAGCCATGCCTTTACCTCGATGACCCATCTGTCGCTCGGTGGCACGATTTCCACCAGCTCGCCGCCAAGGCTACTGACGAACTGCTTGAGGGCCTCCGGCTCCCAAGCATCCAATGGGAGGCCGTCAAAGCCGAGTTTGGAGAAGAAACGAGGCTGCCCCAAGCGATCGTCCCACCCATAGGTGTGATGCCAATGCATGAAGCTCATTTTCTCCCCGCAGCATTCAAAAGAACGGGAAGAATGGAGAACGCGCTCGGTGTCTAAGTTGTGCTCGAACCGGACGAAAAAATCGAATGGCGGCGCGCATACCTCAATCTTGACCTCATTTTGTCTGATCCCAAAATAAGACCTAAAAGCCGACAACAACTCTGCTGGTGACACGGCAGGACAAACGCCCAACACGGTGGCCATGAGAGCGTGGTTGTCAAACTGCTATGCCAGGGCTACCATGCCTGGGGTGCGCGGCAGAACACAACTACCCGAGGCTGGTCGCCAGCTAGGATCGCCCGACGGGACGCGCTCCGGCGTGCGAGAAGGACTAGCCAGAGGCGCGATATTAGTCCGGGGATGCGAAGCTCTGATACGGCGGACGATGCAACGATGACAACTGCGAGCTTCGATTAGGAGCGTGGGAGGTTGACCGGACATGGCGGGGATGCAAATTAGAGCAAGTGCAAGCTCCGATCTAAGACGAGCAGCCGGAGCTGAGAAAATGTTATGGGGAGGGGAGCAGGGGAGAAGAGCAGAGCAAAGCAAAGAAATAGATCTTGTCCACTCAGGGATCTCGTCCATACAGGGGTAAGCTAGTCCACGACCGCAAAAGATAACGGGGAATACTGACAGGGCGGGCCAAGAAGAGTTGACCTAATGACGGTATTTGAGTTCAACCGTTTTTCTTCTGGTCCAAACGACCGTTTGGCCATTAGATGTGTATTCACCCCCATTTGGCCCTTCTGGACAATTGGTGATTCTACTATGGCCCCTCCGCGCAATTGATGACAACTCCGGTACCGGGATGCACTCGCCCGGGAAGTTTGGTACTGCAAACAAACAATCCCCATGTGGAGAGCTTCAGCCCAGAACTTCGAAGGCATAGAAGATTGAATAAGAAGGGTGCGGGTGATGTCATTAAGAGTGCGAAGAGAACGCTAGGCCTTGCCGTTTTGAGAGGAGGTATAGGGACAGGAAAAATGCAGAAGAATTCCATATTGGAGAAAGAAATTTTGGTTTTTAAAGTTGTCAAATTCATGACCATTATCGCATTGAATAAATCTTATAGGAAGGAAAAAAGTGGAGCGAGACATAGCGCTGAAAATTAAGAAAAATATTGTGAACATCGGATTTGTTGCGTAAGGGAAAGGTCCAAACATAGTGTGTAAAATCATCAAGAATAACAAGATAATACTTAAAACCAGAAACACTTTCTATTGGTGGCGTCCATAGATCATAATGAAGTAACTCAAAAGGAAAAGTACTAGAGGATAGAGAGGAGCTAAAGGGGAGACGAACATGTTTGCCTAGTTGACACGATTGACAAATAGAAGAATTATGATAATCTCTATTACAAGGTATTGAAAATTCACTAAGAAGAGTAGATAACACATTATTATTGGGATGGCCGAGACGTTGGTGCCACAGATCAATAGAGGCCACCATAGATGATGGAGGGGCAGCGGCCGGAACACCATGGAGGGAATACAAATCACCGGAGCTATTGAATCGAGCAATCTCGGCCTTGGTCTGGTAATCTTTCACGGACAAACCAAAGGGGTCAAATTCAACAGAAACATGATTGTCATTGGTGAATTTGCAAACAAAAATCAGATTTTTAATTAGTGCTAGAGCTACAAGAACTTCGCGAAGAAGCAAAGGTTTGATTAGGGATTGGATTTGGGCTTGACTGACATAGTAAATAGGAATAGATGATACTTCACCGAGAGTAATAGATGGAAAAGGCGACGGTGTGCAAGAAGACAACAAATTACTTGATGCAGACATATGACTAGAAGCATCAGAATCGAAAATCCAATCTGTACCTGAGTTTCCTTGTGCAGCAAAGTTGTTCATGGCTTGTAGAAAAGCAGCTTGGTCCCAGCTCGGAGTTAAAGTAGAGGCCGGTGTAGACATGGGAGTTGGCGGGTGTGGAGGCTTCGGCAGTAGGGCCGTCATCAGCGTATAGATAGAGCCACCATCATTGTAATGTGACATATTGTACTGCGGCATGTAGGGTGAGGTTGTAGCGCCATATGAAGCATTAGGAGCAGCGTTGTAGATTGTTGGTGCGTAGGCGGGGGCGGCGTGGTACGCAGTCGTTGGCTGTCGCGGCGAGGACGGGAGCGCCGGTGTGAGGGCGGGCATCGGGCTGCTAGCCACCAGTGTAGGAAGGCGGGGCACCATAGGGCGTCGGGGCAAACCAGGGCATAGGCCGCCTGGACTAGCCTCGACGAGGGGTGACCTCGGTAATGCCCATGGTGATAGACTTAGGGTCTCACGGAAAAGGGAATGCTGGGAATTTCGTCGGATGTTAGGAAAACAATGAAATCAAAGTCGTCTAAATATTGGGGAAATCACACTATTACAAGTTGTCTTCTAGATTTTGGTACCCTCGCTTGGGCTTCTCCCGTCCTATATATAATAGGCCGGGTCTCAAAGCTGTATGCAGATAGGTTTCATACACATGTAATTACAATACCAATACAATGTCGGTTCTTAGTCTCTTTCCTAATATAATCAAAGTCTTTGTCGGTTGCTTCCTTGGGCTATCATCTGGAATCTTCATGGGCCGGAAGCCCTTTTACCCAGTATAGGGTAGTAAATCATAAGCATCCGAGTAATCATACCCATGTTAGTAGCCCCACTCTACTTGAACCGCAGTTTCAGGTTGAGTCTCAAAGTTTCTTTTTCCTTCTTTTTATTTCCATATTCTTTATTTTTCATAGGGATCTGGCACAACGAGTCTGATGCTTCCGATGGATTGGGAATCGGTTAATTGCTCCTGGGCAAAAACAAGGTTGTCCTACATCAAATTCAAGTCCCCAGGCTCGAATCCGGAATTTGCAACTGGCGTAATTCAGTTTGAGCCGCTGAGGACTTACCGAATACTGAATTCTAGCTTCTTTTTTATCGGGTACCCAACGCGTCTGTCGGGATTTTTCATCGTATTGTTGATACAGATATTTTACTGGCAGAGCGCATTCTTGTGTGATTACTAGGCTACACAGGACGAATCCTGGGGTCTTACCTTCATGTTTCTGAACACAACATTCGGATTTTTTGTCGCGTCTGAGCGTGATCCGAGATTTTTGGCTTTTTTGGCGATTTGCCTACTGGGCCACCGATATTTCTGATTTTATCAGATAGTTTTAATGCTTTATACCAGCTCCTGATGGGAGTAACCTTTCTCTTGAGCATATATTTTTGAGGATACATTGATGTAAAACTCAAAGGTACTTTCAATAATGAATATTTTGTTTTATACACAATTGGATTTTTATCATGTGCACGCAGCGCTCCCGGTGGGAGTAGCCCCCGAGGCTATGTTCAGATGCTTGTATCTGGACATAGGCTCATAGTTGTTGTTAGCTTGATGGAAAACATAGATCTTTGGAACAACAATAAAGAGCTTAAGGTACGAAAAACTTATCTCTTTATACATAAGGCGAAAAATCGATGATACATTATTGTTTGGGCGGATGGCATCTGGTCGTTGTCTTGGATATTCCGGCTTTAAGAAGCCGAACTGTAACTCTTATCGTATTGTAAGTAATCTTATGCGTAAAAGCGTCGTAGCTGTGCAACGTTCCATGGATTTGAGTAATTTACTCCTGTCTTCTTGTCTTGTAGTCGATATGCTCCTCCGGAAATAACTTCTGTGACAATGTATGGTCCTTCCCATGGCAATTCTTACTTCTTATGGCCATCTTTCTTGAGGAAAAGAACTAGTTCCCCTACTGCGAAGGACCTAGGCCGCAATCTTCAGCTGTGGTAATTGTGCAAATTTTGCTGGTACATAGTTGCTCTTTGTAAGGCTTCATCTCGAGCATCATCAAGTGCATCCACATCATCTTCGAGTGCTTCTCTTGATTCCTCTTCATCATATGCAGCTACTCTTGGGGATTCATGTGACACCTCAACAGGAAGCACGACTTCTGCACCGTGGACCAGGAAGAAAGGTGTATCTTGGGTCGAATTATTTGGAGTTGTACGTAAACTCCATAAGATAGATGGAAATTCATCCACCCATGCTCCTTTTGCTCTGTCCAGCGGTGCTAGTAGTATTTTCTTGAGTCCAGCTGTAACTAATCCATTGGCTTTTTCTTCATGTCCATTTGTTTGCCGGTGAGCTACCGAAGTGTAGCTTACTTTGATACCCATCTCCTGGCAGTACTCCTTGAACTCATTGGAAGTGAAATTGGTCCCATTGTCCATGATGATGTTGTTCGGTATGCCGAACCGAAATACTATGGACTTAATAAAATTCACTGCCAAAGTTCCGTCTTGGGTGGTGACAGGCATTTCTTCGATCCATTTAGTAAATTTGTCGACTGCTACTAGCAGAAAGACGTGCCCTCCTAGCGATGATTTGTGAAGTTTTCCCAGCATATCGAGTCCCCAGTGAGCAAAAGGCCAAGCCAAAGGTATAGGATTTAACTCAGAGGTGGGTGCTCCAGGCTTTGTTGTGAATCGTTGGCATGCTTCACATGTTCTGATGATATCTTTTGCATCTTGAACTACAGTGAGCCCATAAAATCCTGCCCTGAATGCTTTGGCAACAATTGCTTGGCTACTAGCATGGTGACCACAAACTCCTTCATGGGTATCTTTGAGTATGATTTTTCCTTCTTCAGGTGTTACGCAATGTTGCAACACGCCCAAAATTCTCCTCTTATATAGCTCCCCTTTGATTATTCTAAAGGCCTTCGATCTTCGGGTGATTCGTCGGGCTTCTATCACATCTTCGGATAGTTCTCCCTTAGTCATATATGCTATATACGGCTGCATCCAGGTAGGCTCAATTAGCATGACCTCTCCAATTTCCTGCTCTTCTTCTTCGATGGCCTCTTCTATACTCTTGCTATCTGATGGAGCCCCTGAGTCTTTTTACGGATGTTTCTTTTTTCCTGTTTTTGGTGCTACAATCTCAGAGACTCTTTTTGCTTTGATCGATTGCTCCATTATTTCTTCCCAAAAAACTCCTGGTGGTATTGGTAAACACAAGGATCCGATGTTTGCTAGATTGTCGTCTTCTTCATTGCTTGCTCTCCCTATGTGCAATACCTCGCACCCATCAAATTGAGCTTCCATAACGCCATATAGATCACGGTAAGCAATCATATTTTCGCTGACAGCGTCGCATTTGTTCATTGATTGGTGTGCCACAAGGTTGGAGTCTCCAAAGATCTTGAGGCGAGTTGCACCGCAAGCTTTGGCCATTCGCATGCCGTGCAACAAAGCCTTGTATTCAGCTTTGTTATTGGATGCATTTGCAAAGCTCATTCGAAGTATATAGCGCTTTTTGTCGCCTTGTGGTGATACTAGTATGACTCCTGCTCCTCCTCCTTCCGTTCTTTTTGATCCATATAAGTACATTGTCCAGGCACTAGAAAGGTCCGATGGACCTGCACATTGCAACTCTGTCCACTCTTTGATGAAATCTGACAGAACTTATGATTTGATTGCTTTGTGCTTCTCATACGTGATATCTCGAGGAGATAATTCGATGCCCCATAGAGAGACACGTCCAGTTGCTTCTAGATTGTTGAGGATGCTTGACAAAGGTGCTTCATTGACCACTATGATCGGATGTTCCAAAAAATAATGGTGTAGTTTTCGTGCTGTCCTAAATACCCCATATGCTAGTTTTTGGTAATGTGGGTACGTTTGTTTTGATGGTGATAAGACCTCGCTCAGGAAGTAGACTGGCCTCTGCACACCATGGGTTTTCCCTTCTTCGGGTCGTTCCATGACCAAAACCGTGTTGACCACCTGATTTGTGGCAGCGATATAAAGCAGTAAAGGCTTTTTCTCTTTTGGCGACACGACAACAGGAGATGTCGAAAGTGTCCTTTTGAGATCTTCAAAGGTGCGCTGAGCTTCTTCCGTCCATTCGAATTTTTTGGATTTCCTCATGAGGGCGTAGAATGGCAGCGCCTTTTCTCCTAATCTTGCAATGAAATGACTGAGTGCCGCTACCCGTCATGCCAGCTGTTGTACACCATGCAGATTTTTTGGCTTCTTCATTGTTAGGAATTCTTGTATTTTCTCTGGATTGGCCTCAATTCCTCTAGCTGATACCAAATATCTGAGGAGTTGCCCTGCTAGGACTCCAAAGGAGCATTTCTTCAGGTTTAGTTTGATGTTGAACTTGTCGAGATTTTTAAATGTTTCTTCGAGGTCCTTGATGAGCGCAGATCCTTGTCTTGTTGTAACTATGACGTCATCGATATATACTTGTACGTTTGTGCCTATTTGGCTTCCCAAACACTTCTGCATCATCCGCTGATATGTTGCTCTAGCATTCTTGAGGCCAAAGGGCATTGCTGTGTAGCAAAATACACCATAAGGCGTGTTAACGCCGTTTTCTCCCGATCTTCTTCCTTCATCCTAATCTGGTGGTATCCTGAGTAAGCATCCAAGAAATAAAGACATTCACATCCCGCGGTGGCATCGATTATTTGGTCGGTTCGCGGTAACGGGAAGTGGTCTTTTGGACAATGTTTGTTCAGTGCAGTAAAGTCGATGCACATCCGAAGTTCTGTAGTATTTTTATTTGGAACACATACTAGATTTGCAACCCACTCTGCTTTTGTTAGTTCTTTGATAAAGTTGGTGTCGGTAAGGCGATGGAGCTCCTTTCCAATGGCTTTATGCTTTGGTTATGCGAAGTGACGAAGCGGTTGCTTTACTGGCTTCGCCTTTGGGTCCAAATTTAATGCGTGCTCAGCAAGTTCCATGGGAATTCTCGGCATGTCATAAGGTAGCCATGCGAAGATCTCCCAGTGCTCACGGAGGAACTCGATGAGCGTGCTTTCCTATGCGGGATCAAGATTGGAAACCACAAATGCTGTTTTCATCGGGTCGACAGGGTGGATCTGTACTTCTTTTGTGTCCTATACGATATCAAAAGCCAGATCAGGATTGACACGCGCTACTTCCAGTGGTTCTGCTATTGCTGAAGTTTTGATTTGTTCGAACTTCGTTGCCATCCCGAAAGATTTAGAAATTTTGTTGAATTCCCTGTTGCAATTGTCAGCACGTGTGAAGCTTCCTTTTACCGTGATGATTCCCTTTGGTGCTGGCATTTTCATGACCAAGTACGCATAATGCGGTACTATCATAAACCGTGTGATGTCTACGCACGCTTCTATTCTTGTAGATGGTGTCGGGCCTCCAAGTGCAGAGATTTGTAGAACATCAGAAAGTTTCCCTTAAGTGGATCACCCAAGGTTTAGCAAACTCAAGGACGAAGTGGTCAAAGGTATCCCTCTCAAGCAACCCTGCAATCAAGATACAAGAAGTCCCTTGTGTCTCCACCACACCCAATACACTTGTCAGGTGTATAGGTGCACTAGTTCGGCGAAGAGATACTGAAATACAAGTAATATGGATGATTATAAGTGGTAATTACAATCTGAAATAATAGTGGCAGCAAACAAACATGTAACAAGACTGATTGTAAACGATGTTTCAATGCTTAGAAACAAGGCCTAGGGATCATACTTTCACTAGTGGAAACTCCCATATAAATATCTTCCCTTCATTATGCTACCATGAACTACTCTCCGGTTGGACTATGTAGGGCTATAACAACACACCTTAAAGTTCGTGTTCCCCATCTAGATAACCCCTCACTGTCACCTTGAGCGCTAGATGGTTCCAACAAACACCAAAATCTCATAGAGACATCCAACTCAAATTATACTCATGATAAGTATTTATGTAACCTTAGCCAAAGTGCCACACGGTGTGCAGACTGTCACCTTCACACACGTGGGGATAAGCAAAGATTAATTAAAGCACTTGAGTAGCAGAATAGATCCTAGATTACAAAGCTCATGATCTCAATAAGATCACGCATAGAGAGAGAGATGAACACATAGCTATCGGTAGAGCCCTTAGCCTCGAGAGAGAATTACTCCCTCCTCATCATGGGAGTCAGCAACGGCGATGGAGATGGCAGTGGAGTCGATGGAGATGGCTCTAGGGGCACTTCCCCGTCCCAGCAGGGTACCGGAACAGAGACTTTTGTCCCCCGAATCTCCTCTTCGATGGCGGCGGCGCTGCGGAACTTTTTTTTGGAATTCTGATATGGTATCTAGGGTTTTCATCTCGGGTGGTTTATATAGGCGAAGAGGCGATGCCAGAGGTGGGCCAGGGTGGCCACACCACCTGGTGGCGGAGCCAGGGGGACCCGTGCGAGGGGGTGGTGTGGGCCCCATGTGGCCCATCTCCACTCCTCCTTCTGGCCTCCTTCGTCTTCTGGAAAAATAGGAACTTCGGCTTTTGTTTTGTCCAATTCCGAGAATATTTCTTTTCTAGATTTTCTAAAACCAAGAACAGTAGAAAATAGGCAACTGGTAGTGCGGCATCTTGTCAATAGGTTAGTTCTAGAAAATGTATAAAAATACCTCAAAGTATAAACAAAACATAAGAAAGTTGATATAAAACAAGCATGGAGCATCAAAATTTATAGATACGTTTACAACGTATCACCGTGCGAATGCTGGTCGTTCCAGGATCGCATGATATTGTGATGGCCAGTCCATGACTTCAGATTCGAGTTTCTCTCGCCTGAAATTTACTTTGGAACCAAAAACGACGTCAAGAAATACTTTGCCTAAAGGAATTTTGGCTTTACCTGGTACTATTTTGTGGAAAGATGTTTCTGTTGGCACAAGATTGTCCAGGGGTAGCCCATTGTTCCTAACGTTTTTGCGTAGATAAAATTTATGCTGCTTCCTGCATCCATGAAGACTTTGCTAATATCAAATCCGCCAATTTGTGCTTCGACTATCAAGGCTGAGTGACCTGGTTGTGGGACCCGAAGCGGGTGATCGGCTCTGCTAAATGTGATTTCTTGCTCGGACTAATGGAGATATTCGGGTGTGGTTGATGTTGTTGTTTCCTCCATATTGATTTGTCTCGTGATGAGCTTCTGGGTTCTGTTGGATGGATGCCCCTTTTGAATCATTGACATTGCCCCTTTTGACCTAGGGTATTCACCGTTTTGATCATTTGTGTTTTGTGGTTGCACATATAGAAAACATAATAAGAGTGGTAATCAGCTTGACCCTCATGGATTAGCAAAACATAAATGCATAGGACACCTTCAAAGTTCATAAGGGTGACTAGATACAAATAATTTAAGAACAAGCAATATCAAAGTTATGAATCAATAAACAAGTTTTGGGACAATGCACATTAAACTAAGAATGACCACTATGATCTCTCAATTGGTGCATAAAGATAGAAGATGGAGACTCAACATAAAAGTAAAAAAGAAAGGCCCTTCACAGAGAGAAGAAGGGATTTCAAGTTTCATAAAGAGCTTCCAAAAATTATGGTACTTATTAGCTTTCATCTCTCATTGCCCCTATCATAAGCATCTTGAGGTAATTAAGGTTAAAGTGACACAAATATGAGGATATGCTTGACAAGTTATAAGTTGAAAATCTAATGCCTCTTGCTTACGAGTACCGAACCTCATGCTACTCAACTTTAGTCACAGGTAAGTTCTTTTCATTGTAAGTACATGTGTATCATAGAGAACCGCCAACGGGGTACCCCTTGCCCCATGACACGAGAGCTTTCCCATATCAAAATGATAAGGAACATACAATGAGCATCTCAGCAATCTTTTTATTTGCTATTTGCATAGGTTTTTATTGAGGATGCTTCACAGAATGCTCACGATGGTTATGCTGCAAGTTTCCACCATGATTAGGCATGGCTTAGGCTAGCCGCCCAGGCGTTTCTCTAACACACATACAAACTCCATGAGCTTACAATCTCCCCTTTTATTTCAGACCGCCGGGATCCATAAATAAAAGAGCATGATATCAACTGAATAATAAGTGCAATGTTGAAAGCGTTCCCCATGGTATCATGGTTCTGCTAATTCACAACTTATAAAGTGCAAGCATATAATTAAGCAATATAGATGGACACAATGGTTCAAGTTTATTAAGTGCAAGAAAATAAAATGTTCCATCAAGTTTGTGAGAGCTTTAATCACTAATTTTCACATAACAAAAGTTTAATTTGGAAGGTAGATAAAAACTTGAATATACTTGGAATGGTGTAACACACCATGCATAGGAATTTATAGTGGACTCTTTGAATTAACTTGGTTTTCTTGGAGGTTGGATGCATGAGTGGAACTCATACTTGGTACAAGTGGAGGCTAGCAAAAGACTGGGAGCGACTAACTTAGAGAGCAATAATGGCCATAATCATGCAAAGCAAAAAAACATTATTAATTAAAGCATAAAGTGATATCACAAGTCAAAAACTAAATAACCATAGAGGCTAAGGTGACCGGTTCATAGGCTTAACATGGTGTAAGCATGTGCTAAGTCAACCCAAATAAAGCATCAAAGGAGAATACCACAATATTATGCTTTTGTATGCTAAAACAACACATGATTCTTTCAAGGCACATTAAGCAATCTCAATTGTTTGAAACAAGTCATGCTACAACAATAATCACTAAGCATATGGTCAAAGCAACATCTAGCATGACATGATAAAGTCTAAGTCACAGTCAAAACAAACTTCCTATTGTACCAATATAAGCATGAAACTTCCTACTCTTTTCCAACACCAATCGAAAACTAAAGCTAAACGTAGTGCTAGCAAAGGAGAACACTCACAGAACAATAAGAGTGAAAACTAGAGTGTTCTAGGCAATGAATAACGGGGTGTGTCTCTCTCCAAAAGAAGTGTGTTGGGATCCAACCAACTTATTGCAGAAAAGAAAGCAAAAGAAAACTAAAAACAAAGACGCTCCAAGACAACACATAGTGCATAAGGTAATAAAAATAAAGTGTCTTGAAAGAAGACCTAAGATTATTGATGAAGAAGGGGATGCCTTGGGCATCCCCAAGCTTTGACGCCTGTACTTCTTGAATATTTCTTGGGGTAACACTGGTGCCATCACCAAGCTTGAGTGTTTGTCCATACTTCATCTCATCACATTATTCTTCCCTACACTTGAAAATTTCCTTCATACAAAACTTCACACAATCTTCATTAGCAACATTAGTGTATTCAAGATAATAAGTATTTGGGTTTAATTTCAACACAAGTAAAACTTCCATTAAAACACAAGCTACTGTAGCAATTCCTTCTAAAAGCTCAAGTGATTAAAGAGAACTCAAAGAGAAAGAGATTAAGAGGCAAATGCAAATAATGGCAGAAATCTGTCAAAACAGACCAGCATGTAAGAACCGATTTTCTCGAAGACCTTATGTTGCTCAAATCGAAAAATGCTAAACTAATGAAAGTTGGGTAATAACCTAGGGCATAAGCACAAAACATTACAGCTTAATCAGACGTACTGCGATTTTTCACGATTTTTTACAGGGACACACAGAAATCTGTTTCGGGACATGAACTTCCCCATATCTTACTTCCCTCTCATTAGAGGTTATTCTTGGCACAAAAAACCAAACAAAAAGGATAAGGAGAGGTTATTACAGAGGCAATAACTTCCAAGACTCAATAGAACAAAAATAAATGGAAAGTAAACATATAATGGGTTATCTCCCAAAAGCTCTTTCTTTATAGCCATTAAGATAGGCATGATAGTTTCGATGATGCTCACATAAGAAATATGAATTGAAGTAAAAGAGAGCATCAAGAAGAAAATATGGAACAAATTTAAGACTAACCCACTTTCTATGAAAAGTAATCTTGTAAGGAACAAGTCATGAAAGCAGAAAGCAACAAGCATAGGAAAGCAAAACAAGTGCAACTTCAAAATTTCCAACATAAAGAGGGGAAACTTAATATTGTTGAGATACATAAAAGCATATTTCCTTCTCTCATAATAACTTTCAGTAGCATCATGAATAAAATTAAAAATATAAATATCACATAAAACATTCTTATCATGAGCCACATGCATAAAATAATTATTACTCACTCTATAAGCATAGTCATTCTTATTAATCATAGTGGGAGAAAATTCAACAAAATAGCTATCATTATTATTCTCATCACCATAATCATCAAATATAGGAGGCATATTGTAATCATAATTAATTTTCTCCTCAATAGTAGGTGGACTGAAAATATCATATTCATCATTGTAATCATCATATATTGGAGGCATAGTATCATCAAACTAAATTTTCTCCTCCGTGCTTGGGGGGACTAAAAAGATCATTTTCATAAAAACTATCTTCCCCAAGCTTAGGCTTTTCCATAGCATTAGCAATAATGGTGTTCAAAGAATTCAAACTAATAACATTGCTATTAGCACGCAAATAAAGTTCCATAGGTTTTTTAATTTTCTCTTCAAACACTTCATGTCCTAACTCAAGTTAAATACTATAAAGCTCTCTAATTTTGTTGTTGTTTTCCATTAAGGCTAACTAGTGAAAATAAAACCAAGAAACCAAAAGATATAATTGTAGAATCTAAAGGAAATAACTTCGACCACTCACACACCAGCAACAATACTGGAAGATAGCTTAGTAGCCAGAGGATGTGAGTATGTTTTACCTTACCTCCCTAGCAACGGCGCTCGAAAAGTGCATGATGTCAACACACGCTTCTATTCTTATAGACAGTGTTGGCCTCCAAGTGAAGAGGTTTGTAGAACACTAGCAAGTTTCCCTTAAGTGGATCGCCCAAGGTTTATCGAATTCAGGGAGGAAGTGTTCAAAGGTATCCCTCTCAAGCAACCCTGCAATCAAGATACAAGAAGTCCCTTGTATCCCCAACACACCCAATACACTTGTCAGGTGTATAGGTGCACTAGTACGGCGAAGAGATAGCGAAATACAAGTAATATGGATGATTATAAGTGGCAATTGCAATCTGAAATAATAGTGGCAGCAAGCAATACAGTAACAGGACTGGTTTTAAACCGTGTTTCAATGCTAAGAAACAAGTCCTAGGGATCATACTTTCACTAGTGGACATTCTCATATAAATATCTTCTCTTCATTATGCTACCCTGAAGTACTCTCTGGTTGGAGGATGTAGGGCTATAACAGCACACCTTAAAGTTCGCGTTCCCCATCTAGATAACCCCTCACTGTCACCTTGAGCGCTAGATGGTTCCAACAAACACCACAATCTCATAGAGACATCCAACTCAAATTATACTCATGATAAGTATTTATGTAACCTTAGCCAAAATGCCACACGGTGTGCACACTATCAACTTCACACATGTAACACCCTCGAATCGGCCCTATGCAAGTTTTAGCCCTTTCCGCCAAACCCGCATAGAAACGATTCAAGGACGCCTACCAGGCACTTTCGTGCGGGTGGAAAATGAAGTAATACCATTACACATTAGTCCACGATGGAACCCACAGAACATATATATATATATATATACAACAATGACTCCATGAGTCAAGAATACAGATATACTATACAAAGATCCAAATCACCTTGAAAACGATAGAGCGTCCGACTACGGACAAGATGCAAATGGGTCTAAGCGCCCTGAAGAAGAACCAATGGCGTCCATAACCCTGCCCAGGCCAAGCCGGAAGGGTAACCCTGCTAATGACGTCGATTTCAAACCTGCTAAAATAAAAGGGGTGCCGACAAAGGGCAAAGGAAAAAGAGGAGCGTCAGTACTGAGGCCAGTACATGGCGAGGCTAGAATTCGGCGGCTCTCGCCTACATGGGTATGGTGGACTGAAGCGGCAGCCCAACATGCACTAAACATCCTATAGAGACTCGGTACAACTAGCGGCTATTAGAGAGGGGTAAGAAAGACCTATTCGAATCCAACATGATACTACCACCAAACATACCCATCATGGCATTTCCCCCTCGAGACCAAACGAGGAAGTCAGACCGAGGAACTCACACGGTTGGCAATTTTACTCATTCCGTTTTAGTTGGAGCACTTACTATACACATACAGATAGCATGAGTCGTTCTGAAGCATAAGTAGTGAGCCGTTTTAATTAACCACTCCGTGGTAGTTGGAACATTTACTAGTCAGATATAATTGTCCTGAGGAATCCCAAAACCCAGCAGTTGTTGGCAATTTTATCACATTCCATTGGAGTTGCAATACTTACTAGGCAGGTATAGTATGACATAGATCACCACAGATCCGCCAGTTGTTGGCATTTTTATTATCCATTCCATTGTAGTGAAGCTGATTACTAGTCATACATAAGTCAAGTTTATAGCAATACTTTAGTTATGCTTGTCTATGATCGAGATACTGTGCTCCAAGTCGTCCATAACCGCGGACACGGCTTTCAGAAAGTTTTACCCTGCAGGGGTGCACAAATAGCAACACACACTCGATCAACCTCAGAAAAACCAACTCAAAACCCAACGAGGCTTTCACGACAAAGCAATCACAGGATTCATAAATATTTCAGGGGGCCACCCCACTAAGCTACCCGCAACGAAGTTGGCCGGCTCCGAAACGGACCCAGGGTTTGCGACGACGGCTGTAAACGACTGGGAACCCGAAAGTGTGACTGGGCTTGTCGATACCGTGAATACGTGGCGCGATCCAAAACAGTAAAGGTGCTCCGCGCACAATCTTAAATAAAGCAGTAAAACATGGCATAAGTACGGGATAGTAATAAATCCCCAAACTACTTTGTGGCCCCAAGAAATAGAAATGAATCAAGCTCTAGCTCAGGGGGATCCCATAGGGTCTCCCGGATGTGGATAGTCCGAATAGTCAAGGAACAGGTATCAAGTACTCAGGGTCCTACGGGACACAAGTGAGCGTGGAAGAACCAAATAACCTCTATTGCCCACCGATTCCTCTACATTAGTTATATCTAGCAATTTAATAGTTGTGTTTAATGTCATGATCATCTCCACCATAAACATCTGCCAGCATTCCAACAACTGTGGTACTTGACAACACGAGATCGCACCTGAGAAAGCAACTATGACTCGCAAGGCCAGCTATCTACCAAACACAGGTAATAGGAGGTGTCCAAGGCAATATAGAGGCTGCACGGGATATAACTGGTGTACGGAAAACTAAAGCATCGCAACACGGATAGCAATAGAACAATAGGAGGAATTAAAGACTATAAATGCAAAATAGGTAGAAGGGGGAGAGATGCTCGCCTGGGAAACACTGCTGACGGATCATATCCAGAGAACTTGTCGATACTCGCATCCACTCATCGGCCTAATCCGCGAAGAAGCAAACACTAGAAGAAACACCAGATGCAATATTTAATACTACGGCAGAAGATCCGACATGATTATGATATGATGCATGGCATGGCAAAGATGCGTTGCAATTAGGCAATATTAAGCGGAACCGGGGTCCCGATAATTAGTTACATGGTTCAAGTTATTTAACTACCCCGCAATTTAAATGTTGTATTAACAGGGCGAAACATGGCATCGGTTCGCTACACCAATTTAAATGGAGGCATTAATAGACAGGAATAATCCGCATATGCGCTCCATATTTAATTATGAGGTGAATCGACTATACAAACCGGACCCACAAAATATGTATGCAATCATGTACAATTGATATGCAACAATTCATATATATGTCAATTTATAAAATAGGGCTCGGATAAAGGGGTCACACATTAGAGGCGAAGGTCTTGGTTCCAGGGGTTCGGGTCGGGTCTCAGGGTCCGGATCTGGGGTTCGGTTCGACGGGATCGTTCTCAGGCAACGGAAGGAGAGCTTGGCGTTCCGGGAAGAAGGACTTGGTGTGGCGTCAGGGGGCGCATTGGATTCGCCCCGGTCGGTGTCGATCTTGACGTCGTGAAGATCTTGTCGGGTCCGCGCCATCGAGTCGGTCTTGGCGTGCGGGATGCAGAACTTGGCATTCGGCGTCGGCGTCCTCGGTGTTCCGCGGTGAAGTGCTTGTCGTTCCGGTGACGATCTTGGCGGTCTTCTGATCCGGGTTTTGGCGTGGCCTTCGGATCACCGGGATCGGGCTTCGGGGTCTCGATCATCGGATCTGTGAAGGAGATCTTGGCGTGCCGAGGGTTCGTGAAGTAGATCTTGTTCAAGTTGAAGTCCTTGGGGTTTTTCCGTGACGGAGAACTTGAGACTTCGGCTTCAGTTGTTGGGGCGAACTTGTGTGGGTGTTCGTGGCGCATCGAAGGTGGAACTTGGATTGGCGTTGATGGTCTTGTAATCGAAGGCATTTCCGAGGAACGGACTTGTCCGCACAGAACTACCGAAACAAGAGCGTGGCATAGGAGGCCTTGTGCCCTAGCATAGTAGTGCGGATTGTGTATTCGATGGCCTCACCGGTGGACACACGAACACACAAACACACGCGCAACACGGGATCCCCACGCTAGTCACGGAGGGCAAGGCGAGCGCGGAAGATGCGCGCGAGGACGGCGGTCGGGCACGGAACAGAGAGCGGAAGGGGGCCACAGCACGAGGCAGAGGACGGCCAGCCATGGCGCAGGCGGGTGGAGGCGACGCAGAAGAAGCGGGAGGCGGGGCCCACTTGCTGGCCGAGGGAGGCGAGCTTGGCGGCGAGCAGAGAGAGCCCGCGGCGGTGGAGAGCGATGCGGTCTAGGGCGCTGGTCGGGCGGAGCTCAGGAGAAAACCTCTGGGGCCGAGGCGGGCATGGTCGGCCGGGCTTCGGCGACGTAGGCGGCGGCGGCTCGATGCGGAGGGACAGAGCTCACGGGGCGCGACCGGCGGAGAAGCGGGCGAGGAGGAGGGCGCACGGCGGCGAGGCGGCGAGGCACATGCGGCCGGAGAATGGCCAAAGGCGGTGGTGGCCTCTGCAGGTGGAAGGAGCAGCGCGACGCCTGGGGCAGAGGCCGGAGGAAGGTGGTGGGGATCGCGAAGGGGAAGATGGTGGCGTGCGGGCCCGAAGAGGAGGACGACGCTCGGAACCGAGCTCCTGCAGAGAGCGGGCGGCGGCGCCAGGCGGGATGGACGCAAGCGAGGGAGACGCGATGGTGGGGTTGGTGGGGAGCGGCCTGTGCGAGAGAGGGGACGCGGTCTGTGGGGTGGGGCCAGCGCGCGGGCGGGAGAGGCCAGGCTGGGAGTGGGCCCATCTCTAGGCGAGGGAGCGGGACTGGGTGAGCGCGGGATGGGGAGCTGCATGCGGCAGGTGGCGGGGGTCGCGTGGGGGCATGCGTGCAGGTGGCATTGGGGTGTGGGCAGGGGGTGTGGTCTGGTGGGGTGGCGAGACGGGGTTGGTTGGGGTGAGGTGGAGGTGTGTGCGGTGGAGAGAGAGAGAAGTGGCGGCTGGGTGTGGTTTTGGGGTAGGTAGCTAGGGTTTGGTCCAACCGACTGGGTATTGGGCCTGGCCGGTTTAGGTCTAGGGTAGATCTTTTAGGGTTTTCGCTGGGCAACAAAAATAGTTTTATTTATTTGTTTGTTTTAATTAGAATACTTTTGGTAAATAGTTTTTAGACAAACTAAAGATTCGAAAAAGACCGAGGTTTTGAATTGAAATAAGGACGGGGATATTTAGAAAACAAAGTAGGCCTTTAGAAAATAATTTTAGGCAAACAAATGCATGATGACATGACGATGCTCAAATGCAATGTGGCATCATGACATGAGCATGCGTTCATGATGATGTAATGCACAAAAACACAACGATTTTCTAGTAGTGGTTTTAGCGGGATGCCACAATTCGACACCGCTAACAAGGGATCTCGCCCTCGAGATCCGCCTCATGGTATCGGGTAGAAGGTTAGCGATCTGAATCTTCTCGCTTCGCGTAGATCCTCGTGACACCACTAACAAGGGTCGCTCCTCACATCCGTAGAGAGAACACTCCGGATAAACAAAGGAGGAAGGTAAAGGTATCAACAAATAAAGCCACCTCTAGCTTCCATGGACGGAGTAAAATTGTTGGATCCACCGATTCAATGTACGAGAGCGAATGATAAGAGTAGTCGGATGGTGATCAGTCCATCGTGCACCCAAACCATTACTCTGCACACGAATAGAAGAATTATGCAACCAACTCTCGGAATCAGACTGAAGATCTCGACAAGCGAGGTTCGGAAATAAGGAGGGATGCAGACTCTACATCGGATCTGGCGTAGATGATGTCGTCACGTTGAAAACCATCGGAAGGCACAAGAAGGAACAGAGAGAAGTCCAACAGATGAAGGATTCCTCAGATAGCACGAAGACTGGATATAGAAGCACCGTCACCAAAGAAGGAAGCGAAGCCCTGAAGGTACGACGACAACCCAACCACGAGAATTCCTGGACTCGAAGAAAGGGAAGAGAGCAGATTCAAACACGCGGAGGTAAGAGGAGAAAAGCAGAGGGGTAAGGAGTAAAATCAGACCTGATCAGATCTATCCAACCTATTTTCCAAAATAGTTTTGACACTCTACTTCGGCCATTAGCTAGGTTATCCTACAGGCTGGACAAGTGGGGTATCGTAACTGCTGAGCTCTGATACCACTCTGTAACACCCTCGAATCGGCCCTATGCAAGTTTTAGCCCTGTCCGCCAAACCCGCATAGAAACGATTCAAGGACGCCCACCAGGCACTTTCGTGCGGGTGGAAAACGAAGTAATACCATTACACATTAGTCCATGATGGAACCCACAGAACATATATATATATATATACAACAAGGACTCCATGAGTCAAGAATACAGATATACTATACATAGATCCAAATCACCTTGAAAACGATAGAGCGTCCGACTACGGACAAGATGCAAATGGGGCTAAGAGCCCTGAAGAAGAACCAATGGCGTCCATAACCCTGCCCAAGCCAAGCCGGAAGGGTAACCCTGCTAACGACGTTGATTTCAAACCTGCTAAAACAAAAGGGGTGCCGACAAAGGGCAAAGGAAAAAGAGGAGCGTCAGTACTGAGGCCAGTACACGGCGAGGCTAGAATTCGGCGGCTCTCGCCTACATAGGTATGGTGGACTGAAGCGGCAGCGCAGCATGCACTAAACATCCTATAGAGACTCGGTACAACTGGCGGCTATTAGAGAGGGGTAAGAAAGACCTATTCGAATCCAACCAGATACTACCACCAAACATACCCATCCTGGCATTTCCCCCTTGAGACCAAATGAGGAAGTCAGACCGAGGAACTCACCCAGTTGGCAATTTTACTCATTCCGTTTTAGTTGCAGCACTTACTATAGACATATAGATAGCATGAGTCGTTCTGAAGCATAAGTAGTGGGCCGTTTTAATTAACCACTCCGTGGTAGTTGGAACATTTACTAGTCAGATATAATTGTCCTGAGGAATCCCAAAACCCAGCAGTTGTTGGCACTTTTATCACATTCCATTGGAGTTGCAATACTTACTAGGCATGTATAGTATGACACAGATCACCACAGATCCGACAGTTGTTGGCATTTTTATTATCCATTCCATTGTACTGAAGCTGATTACTAGTCATACATTAAGTCAAGTTTATAGCACTAGTTTAGTTATGCTTGTCTATGATCGAGATACTGTGCTCCAAGTCGTCCATAACCGCGGACACGGCTTTCAGAAAGTTTTACCTTGCAAGGGTGCACAAATAGCAACACACACTCGATCAACCTCGGAAAAACCAACTCAAAACCCAACGAGGCTTTCACGACAAAGCAATCACAGGATTCATAAATATTTCAGGGGGCCACCCCACTAAGCTACCCGTAACGAAGTTGGCCGGCTCTAGAACAGATCCAGGGTTTGCGACGATGGCTGTAAATGACTGGGAACCCGAAAGTGTGATTGGGCTTGTCGATACCGCGAAAACGTGGCGCGATCCAAAACAGTACAGGTGCTCCGCAGATAATCTTAAATAAAGCAGTAAAACATGGCATAAGTACGGGATAGTAATAAAGCCCCAAACTACTTTGTGGCCCCAATAAATAGAAATGAATCAAGCTCTGGCTCAGGGGGATCCCATAGGGTCTCCCGGATGTGGATAGTGCGAATAGTCAAGGAACAGGTATCAAGTACTCGGGGTCCTACGGGACACAAGTGAGCGTGGAAGAACCAAATAACCTCTATTGCCCACCGATGCCTCTGCATTAGTTATATCTTGCAATTTAATAGTTGTGTTTAAAGTCATGATCATCTCCACCATAAACATCTGCCAGCATTCCAACAACTGTGGTACTTGACAACACGAGATCGCACCTGAGCAAGCAACTACGACTCGCAAGGCCAGCTATCTACCAAACACAGGTAATAGGAGGTGTGCAATGCAATATAGAGGCTACACGGGATATAACTGGTGTACGGAAAACTAAAGCATCGTGACACGGATAGCAATAGAACAACAGGAGGAATTAAAGACTATAAATGCAAAATAGGTAGAAGGGGGAGAGATGCTCGCCTGGGAAACACTGCCGACGGATCATATCCAGAGAACTTGTTGATACTCGCATCCACTCATCGGCCTAATCCACGAAGAAGCAAACACTAGAAGAAACACTGGATGCAATATTTAATACTACGGCAGAAGATCCGGCATGATTATGATATGATGCATGGCATGGCAAAGATACGGTGCAATAGGCAATATTAAGCGGAACCGGGGTCCGGATAATTAGTTACACGGTTCAAGTTATTTAACTACCCCGCAATTTAAATGTTGTATTAACAGGGCGAAACATGGCATCGGTTCGCTACACCAATTTAAATGGATGCGTTAATAGACAGGAATAATCCGCATATGCGCTCCATATTTAATTATGAGGTGAATCGACTATACAACCTAGACCCACAAAATATGTATGCAAGCATGTACAATTGATATGCAACAATTCATATATATGTCAATTTATAAAATAGGGCTCGGATAAAGGGGTCACACATTAGAGGCGAAGGTCTTGGTTCCGGGGGTTCGGGTCGGGTCTCAGGGTCCGGATCTGGGGTTCGGTTCGACAGGATCGTTCTCGAGCAACGGAAGGAGAGCTTGGCGTTCCGGGAAGAAGGACTTGGTGTGGCGTCAGGGGGCGCATCGGATTCGCCCCGGTCGGTGTCGATCTTGACGTCGCGAAGATCTTGTCGGGTCCGCGCCATCGAGTCGGTCTTGGCGTGCGGGATGCAGAACTGGGCATTCGGCGTCGGCATCCTCGGTGTTCCGCGGTGAAGTGCTTGTCGTTCCGGTGACGATCTTGGCGGTCTTCGGATCCGGGTTTTGGCGTGGCCTTCGGATCACCGGGATCGGGCTTCGGGGTCTCGGTCATCGGATCTGTGAAGGAGATCTTGGTGTGCCGAGGGTTCGTGAACTAGATCTTGTTCAAGTCGAAGTCCTTGGGGTTTTTCCGTGACGGAGAACTTGAGACTTCGGCTTCAGTTGTCGGCGCAAACTTGTGTGGGTGTTCGTGGCGCATCGAAGGTGGAACTTGGATTGCCGTTGATGCGAAGGCATTTCCGAGGAACGGTCTTGTCCTCACAGAACTACCGAAACAAGAGCGTGGCATAGGAGGCCTTGTGCCCCAGCATAGTAGTGCGGATTGTGTATTCGATGGCCTCACCGGTGGACACACGCGCAACACAGGATCCCCACGCTAGTCACGGAGGGCAAGGCGAGCGCGGAAGATGCGCGCGAGGACGGCGGTCGGGCGCGGAACAGAGAGCGGAAGGGGGCCACAGCACGAGGCAGAGGACGGCCAGCCATGGCGCAGGCGGGTGGAGGCGACACAGAAGAAGCGGGAGGCGGGGCCCACTTGCTGGCCGAGGGAGGCGAGCTCGGTGGCGAGCAGAGAGAGCCCGCGGCGGTGGAGAGCGATGCGGTGTAGGGCGCTGGTCGGGCGGAGCTCAGGAGAAAACGTCTGGGGCCGAGGCGGGCGTGGTCGGCCGGGCTTCGGCGACGTAGGCGGCGGCTCGATGCGGAGGGACAGAGCTCGGCGGGCGGGACCGGCGGAGAAGCGGGCGAGGAGGAGGGCGCAAGGCGGCGAGGCGGCGAGGCACATGCGGCCGGAGAAGGGCCGAAGGCGGCGGTGGCCTCTGTAGGTGGAAGGAGCAGCGCGGCGCCTGGGGCAGAGGCCGGAGGAAGGTGGCGGGATCGCGAAGGGGAAGATGGTGGCGTGCGGGCCTGAAGAGGCGGAAGACGCTCGGAACCGAGCTCCTGCAGAGAGCGGGCGGCGGCGCCAGGCGGGATGGACGCGAACGAGGGAGACGCGATGGTGGGGTTGGTGGGGAGCGGCCTGTGCGAGAGAGGGGACGCGGTCTGCAGGGTGGGGCCAGCGCGCTGGCGGGAGAGGCCAGGCTACGAGTGGGCCCAGCTGTAGGCGAGGGAGCGGGACTGGGTGAGCGCGGGATGGGGAGCTACGTGTGACAGGTGGCGGGGGTCGCGTGGGGGCGTGCGTGCGGGTGGCGTTGGGGTGTGGGCAGGGGGTGTGGTCTGGTGAAGTGGCGAGACGGGGTTGGTCGGGGTGAGGTGGAGGTGTGTGCGGTGCAGAGAGAGAGAAGTGGCGGCTGGGTGTTGTTTTGGGGTAGGTAGCTAGGGTTTGGTCCAACCGGCTGGGTATTGGGCATAGCCGATTTAGGTCTAGGGTAGATCTTTTAGGGTTTTTGCTGGGCAACAGAAATAGTTTTATTTATTTCTTTGTTTTAATTAGAATACTTTTGGTAAATAGTTTTTAGACAAACTAAAGATTTGAAAAAGACCGAGGTTTTGAATTGAAATAAGGACGGGGATATTTAGAAAACAAAGTAGGCCTTTAGAAAATAATTTTAGGCAAACAAATGCATGATGACATGACGATGCTCAAATGCAATGTGGCATGATGACATGAGCATGCGGTCATGATGATGTAATGCACAAAAACACAGCGATTTTCTAGTAGTAGTTTTAGCGGGATGCCACAACACACGTGGGGATAAGCTGAGATTAATTAAAGCACTTGAGTAGCAGAATAGATACTAGATTACAAAGCTCATGATCTCAATAAGACCACGCATAGAGAGAGATGAACACATAGCTACCGGTAAAGCCCTTAGCCTCGAGAGAGAACTACTCCCTCCTCATCATGGGAGTCAGCAACAGCGATGGAGATGGCAGTGGAGTCGATGGAGATGGCTCCCGGGGCACTTCCCCATCCCGGCAAGGTGCCGGAATAGAGACTTTTGTCCCCCGAATCTCCTCTTCGGTGGCGGCGGCGCTGCGGAACTTTTTGTGGAATTCTGATCTGGTATCTAGGGTTTTCGTCTCGGGTGGTTTATATAGGCAAAGAGGTGATGCCAGAGGTGGGCCAGAGTGTCCACACCACCTGGTGGCATGGCCAGGGGTGGTGTGGGCCCCTTCTAGCCTCCTTCGTCTTCTGGAAAAATAAGAAATTCGGCTTTTGTTTCGTCCAATTCCGAGAATATTTCTTTTCTAGATTTTCTGAAACCAAGAACAGCAGAAAACATGCAACTAGCACGGCGACATCTTGTCAATAGGTTAGTTCCAGAAAATGTATAAAAATACCTCAAAGTATAAACAAAACAGAAGAAAGTTGATATAAAACAAGCATGGAGCATCAAAATTTATAGATACGTTTACGACGTATGACCGTGCGAAAGCTGGTCGTCCCAGGATCGCATGATATTGTGATGGCCAGTCCATGACTTCGTATTTGAGTTTCCCTCGCCTGAAATTTACTTTGGAACCAAGAACAACGTCAAGAAATAGTTTCCCTAAAGGAATTTCGGTTTACCTGGTACTATTCTATGGAAAGATGTTTCTGTTTGCGCGAGATTGTCCAGGGGGTAGCCCATTGTTCCTAACGTTTTTGCGTAGATCGGATTTATGCTGCTTCCTGCATCCATGAAGACTTTGCTCATATCAAACCCGCCAATTTGTGCTTCAACTATCAAGGCTGAGTGACCTGGTCGTGGGACCCGAAGCGGGTGATCGGCTCTACTAAATTTGATTTCTTGCTTGGACTAATGGAGATATTCAGGTGTGGTTGATGTTTGTTTCCGCCATATTTATTTGTCTCGTGGTGAGCTTTTGGGTTCTGGTGGATGGACGCCCCTTCTGAATCATTGACATTGCCCCTTTTTACCTGGGGTATTCACTGTTTTGATCATTTGTGTTTTGTGGTTGCACTGCTGGTGATGGTGGTGTGCCGATGGCTAATGTGCCAGGCGTAGATTTGTATCCTCTATTTGTCGCTTCAGTTGCTTTTGCTTTACATAGTTCCTACATCTTCAAGAATGTTCAGCAGTATTTCATGAGATGGTTAGATTGTCGCCTGCCTCCTAAGTGGATGTAAAAGTGCATATTACAGGGTCCTTCCAGCATTTGCATTGCAGACATAGGTGGATCTCAAGCTCTTGGCTGGTACCGCTATGTTGGCTGGTTTCCTCCGACGTCATCCCTGTTATGGCGGTATCCGCCATTGTGGTTGTTGCTTCTATTGTTGCCTTCACCTAAGAAACCAACTGCAACGTAACTTGGTCCTGTGTTTCCATCGTTGTTCCTTCTTCTTCTATCGTTGCCGTGTTTATCCCTGTCTTCTTCGGGTGATCATGTACGCTTGTTATGCAGTTCGTCTTCTCCATCAGCCCAGCGATTTGCTATTTCCATTAGTTGTGAGATTGTTTTGGGTTTAACCCGTCCCAGTTCTTCTATGAATTCTCGGCGACGGAGGCTGTCGTTGAAGGCGTTGATGGCCCTTTTGTCGCATATGGACTCGGCCAAGTTTTTTATGATATTCCATCATTGGATGAATGCTCTTATTGATTCCCTAGACTTTTGTTTGCCTGCTCGCAACTGCTCCAAGGATGCAGGTCGTTTAAACATGGACTGGAAGTGCCGGGTGAACTTATCTTCTAGGTCGTTCCAGCTGCCAATGGAATCCTCGGGTAGCTGCCTGAGCCATGATCTTGCGGCGCCGGTGAGAGGTGTTGTTCTAGGCTTTGCATTGCGGTGGCTGTGGAGCCGCCTTGCAACTTGACAGTAGCCAAATAGTCTGCTAACCATGCTTCGGGTTCCTGGAGTCCGTCGTACTTGTGGCGATCGTGCGAAAGTTTGAAGTCCTTGTGTACTGAGGTTTTGCGAAGCCTCTGAGTGAAACAACTGGCCCTGCACAGTTCATAATCGTCTTTGTTATGTCTGTCGTTATATCGTCGGCTGCGGGTTTTGTCTCTTGGTCCATCGTTCCTGTATTGCGTGTTGTTGTTTCTTATGCCGCTTCGCGGCTCGGGTACTACAAGATGTGCCTAGTGTGGCGATCGAGATCGTCAGGTGTGTCCCACTTGCTAAGGACTGCTGTGACGGCGTGGGGATCTATCGTGCTGTCGCGTGGTTCCTTGTTCTGCTTCTGCGAGGGAGGCTCCCACCATGCCAAGGTTCATCAGGGCAGAGCGGTGGAGGGCCGCACGGGGATCATCGGGTGCGGGCTGAGTTGTGAGTAGATATGTTTGCGCGGCCACGATGGCTACTTGGGCTGTTTTTTCCTTGATGTTTTCTGCTTAATCGGTCGACATGAACAATAGATCTAGATTGCGGATGAGTCTGCCTCTCTCTGTTTCAGGGACATTTGCTAATCGAGATGTTCTCCTTCCTGGTGGTGCTCCTCCTGTTACGCTCCCTAATCCTCGGGTGGAGCTTAATTGTGCCCATCGTAAGCTGGATTCGTCTGCTAATCTCTTTCTTTCGTCGAGTTGCCTTTGCATCCTGAGTAAATCTCTCTTCTTGTGATGAAGCAGATATTGATATGCTAATAAATCCTCATGTGAAGCGTCCGCTGTCATCGGGACTGCTCTCGAAATTGCTTCCCTTGCCCTTTGCCATGCCGCTGCTGGTAGCCGAAGAGCTCACCTCTCTCCTTCATGTGGCTCTCCGCCTCTTCCTTTGACTATGCGGTTATCCGCCGTTTCTCCTTCATTTCCGTAGTCCCCTTCATTGCTGCGATTTCCTGCATTGTCATCTGATAAAATATCATTAGGGTCGAGGATAGGGTTACCGTTAGAGTCGCGTGGTGTTGAGGTGTTCCCATTGACCATGCACACTTGGTGGCGTGTTATGCGTGGGCTGGTGACATTGTCTTCTGCTCCAAAGGATGCGCTGTTACTATTCTGAGATTGTAGTTCTGGGTAAATCGTTGCCATCCTTATTCCAAAGTCGACGTTTTCGTTGCTTTCTTCGGGTTCTGAATTTGTCGGGCTTGCTCCACGTGGTGAGGTTAGCTGTGGGTCTGATCCAAAGGAGAGATTGTCATAAAGACCATCAAGGTCCCCCAGATCCATCTCGATTTGCTCGTTTCCTTCGCCTGCTTCGATCTGTGCTGTGGCGTCCATGGAGGACCCGACAGAAGATGCTGATACCGCCATAGGCGTAAGTTTTTCCACCGACGGTTCTAATGTGATCAGGGCCAAAGGGTGCGATTCTTGTGGGTCTTCTACTTGGAAGTGGAAGATTCCGGCGATTAGATCGGATCCGCCGTTAAAATCGGCGGCTACCAATACAGGGGTGGGCGGGTGTGGAACTGCTTTCGCCCGGTTGATGCTTGGTGGAGAGCGATCTGTTGAATCCATGTTTCCAGTGTTCAGGTTTCCCACAGATGGCGCCAATTGACGAGGGGTGACCTCGGCAATGCCTATGGTGATGGACTTAGTGTTTCACGGAAAAGAGAACGATGGGGATTTCATCAGATGTCAGGAAAACAATGAAATCAAAGTCGCCTGAATATTGGGGAAATCGCACTATTACAAGTTGTCTTCTAGATTCCGGTACCCTTGCTTGGGCTTCTCCCGTCCTATATATAATAGGTCGGGTCTCAAAGCTGTATGCGTATAGGTTTCATACACGCGTAATTACAATACCAATACAATGTCGGTTCTTAGTCTCTTTCCTAATATAATCAAAGTCTTTGTTGATTGCTTCCTTAGGCTATCATCTGGAATCTTCATGGGTCGGAAGCCCTTTTACCCAGTATAGGGTAGTAAATCATATGCATCCGAGTAATCATACCCATGTCAAGCCCGGTCCACGGATCAGGAGAAGGACGCCAGCCGGGGTGCGGCGGTGATGCGGGCGGTGGTGCAGATGGTGGAGCCGGAGCTGAGGGCGGAGGAGGAGCAGGCGTCGTATGAAACTGTGGCGGTTTAGGGTTTCGACCCCTGTAGTTGGGACTTGGATGCCAGCCCGATGGTTGAGGAGGAGCCATTGGAGGAGGTGGCGGTGGCGGTGGTGGTGCAAGCGGTCGAGGAGCAGCAGCGAAGACCTGAGGACGGGAGTCCTTATTGGTTTGGGCACGATCAGCCCATTGCAACGTCGAGCGAACCTCAGCGAAGGAGGGGCGTGGACGCATCATAGGGATGAAGGAGGCCTATTTATCGAACCGCTCGCTGAGGCTGATGAGGAGGACGTTGATGAGCTGCTGATCGTCGATCGGATCACCGAGTTTGCGGAGTTCATCCGCCCTCAAGGCGTTGGCATTAGACGCCGACGGGTGCATCACCTTGCACCGTGTTCCAAAGCTCGGTGTGGAGATTGTTGGTGCGAGCGTCAACGTTCTCCTGGAAGAGCTGACGAAGGGCTGCCCACAGATCGGCGGCGGAGGCACCATCACAGTGTACGAGATTGAAGATTTATGTGGAGACTCGCATGTAGATCCATTGAATAATGGCGAGATCATCCTTGACCCATTGCGGATCGTGAGGTTGAGGCGAGGGTCGTCTGCGACGTGAGAGCGGAGGTTACATCGCCCGAGGTGGACATCGAAGAGGTGACGCCAATGGTAGTAGTTGTGAGCAGCGAGGTCTAGGGTTATGGGTATGTAGGGGCTAATATCGGATATGGTGTTGGTGAAGGAGATTGAAGGGGCTATTGGTGGAGGTAGAGCTAAAGTAGAGGTAGAGGTGGAGGGGGCCGCGGCCGCGACGACCTTGGCGGCGACGATGGCGGCGCGCCGCTCGAAGTAGCCGGGTGGCGGCGGGGTCGGCGGGTGAGCCATACCCTAGGATCGGAAGTCTGATACCATGTAGAATTGCATAAAATAATAATCGATGACAATATTGTGGCAACTACAAGAGGTATATATGAGGATCTACGTGCACCGGCCTAGCCCTATAACAAACCGACTAGGACTCTTAATCCTAACAAGAGTTATATTCTAACATGCATGACACACACTTTCGGTCTTCAACAACAAATCCTCCTTGCCTTCGGTCGTCATGCATAAGATCAAGGAGGAAGGAAATGATTGGATTTTAGTCGGTGCTAAGAACCTAGCTGAGCTTGTTATCTGAGTTTTTCTTCAGGTTTTCTGTCCCCTTGTTTTTTTCCTTTTTTGATGGCTTAGGCCAAACCCTTGTTTGCTCCTCCTATATCAATATAAGGCAAAAGTTTTTTTTGCCTCATTTCAAAAAAGAACACACCTTCAATTTCATGAACAGTTAAACGATCAAGCCCTCGTGTTTGTTGAAGTGGCAGCAGAAGCTCAGGAAGTACCACCAACACGTTAGTGTGCTGCTATTTGATGTTCCACTATTGGCACAATATCCTCTCCAAGATGCTTGATGTTCTTATCTCTTACATGTTCATCACCCATTAGTAGTTCCCAAGTCTGCTGGGCTGTGGTAATGCAGCTTAACACTCCCAAGTGGTGAGTCAACTCTCCGTCAAAGCACCAAGATTTCTTAAAATCCTCAAGCAACTCAACAATGCCCAAGAAAACCCATGTACTCTGCTATTCAGATTAACTCCCCGACACATGCAGGGACGAGTGTATCTTAAGCAACAAGTATTTTCCGTTTTGATATGCACCCAGCCAATCAGAAAATGATAGCCTTTGCTCCAAGAATGAAAATCAACGCCACCAAGCTTTTGTTCTGCCACTCTGATTTTGTAATAATGGGATGCGCTAACTGTCTGACTGCCCATACATGAAGATGAAAAGTTGTCCATCAATTCATTTCTGAGATAGATTCGGAGCACCCATTCCTTTGCCCCAAAGAGAAGACCACATCAGACTTATGTCGCACTGATCCTGAGTGACAGCATTTGTTCCTCTGAGCCCCTTGGAACTACAGTGTCGGGTAGCTTATTAGTACCACAACGTGCAAACCTGCTGGCATTGTCCACTTTGCACGATGGTTGTGGCCACCTTGATGGAAAGCCTACGACTCCCCAATCTTTTCCAGATTGCCACAGATTGTCAGTGCATTGCTTGTAGGATCGAAATGAGTTCAGATCTTCATGTGTGAATTCCCACATTTTCTTGTTTAGTAGGAGTACATAACATCCATCCTGCCATGCAAGAGCCTTCAGAATGCTGGATACCACTGTTCTGCAGTGGGGTATGTTACCTTATGATGCTCATGTGGATCAGGCTGGCCACTGACTATTTTAGCATGAAAAACTCCTGAACTTGCAAACCAATAGCAGACATCAACTTCTGGCCTCGCACAGACAACCAACTTCCCTTGCCAGTCAGTGAAAAAATTGTGGGAACTTGCTTGTAAGAGGATGGCCAGAAGTTCAGGTAACATAGCTGTAGTTTTGGCATGAAAGGTGCACTTGTACGAAGTCATCCACATCACTAAGCATGTGTTAAACCATGCAAGGATTATGGAAAAGTTATCATGATTTACTGCCTCCATAGATGTCACAAAAACTAGAGCAATGTGAAGGGAGCAGAAATTGGTGATGGAAAAAAAAAACTCGAAAGCAGATGACATAAGTACATCTAAAAAAAGCCTACACAAGTACATCTAAAAAAAACCACTGGATTGTGTCTTCACCGGGCGTGTGCTCCGGCTTTGTGTGGTGTTGATCTCGTCGCCGATCTGGTCCTGGCAGCCTTTGAGTGTGGCGGTGCGGAATATTGTTGCTTTGTGGTGGATGGTGGAGGATCAAGCCGCATGCTAGGCGGGGTGGCGCTATCCCCGGATCCGGTGTTGAAGATGCTCGGAGGGCTCCTCCAGCCGATGTTCCTTAGCAGCAGGCTAGATCCAGTCTTACGAGGCTGGTGGTTATTGCGGACATTAATGCCTTATGGCTAGGGGTTTCTTAAGTGCCAAAGTGCGAACCGACTGCTGGTCATTTTCTTCTCCGGCGACGGCGAAGGGTTTGGGTCCTTAGTAGTTGCGGCGAGGACGGTTTGCAGCTGCTCAGCCGTTTGTTTTCTCCCACTTTTCTGTTACTTGTATGTGTACCATCTTTGTATTGCTACCGCTATAAATACAAGTAATGTATGCCCATGAGCATACATATTCAAAAAAAAGTACAGGACGGCGTCTTTCCCATCTCCTCTCTCTCGTTCATCTACAGTAGTTGAGAGGTGTCTCGTGCGCTCCGGCCCATACCAAACCACTCCCGCCGGCATTACTAGCTAGAGATGGTGGAGGGGAGGCGCCAGTATCTATAGAGTAGGTTTTAGTCTAGGTTTTCTTCTCATAGTGAAGTTTTGGAGTAGAGGGTTAGATCTTTTGGGCTGTATCTGGTTGTTCCTGTTTTGATTGTTCTTTGTTGCTCTTCTCAGTTGGCAGGAGGTGGAACAAGTGGAGAAGATCAAGCCTTGCATCTCGGAAAATAAGCCTTGGTCGAGCTATACTACTCTCGTTCTAGGGCACGGTACTAGGGAGTCATCGGCGAGCTTCTTGCTTCTCTCAGCCGGCCGTGGTGGCGGGGGAGGAAGCGGGTGGAGCTCTGCTGCAAGCTCATGGAATAAGCACAGTTGCCTTCTTCCCGGCATCCTTCAAGTTCTCTTATTTTCCTCGGCTAGCCGTGGTGGTGGGGGAGTGGATGGAGAGGGCTTTGCGGCAGCGGGATCAAGAATGTGGTGGGGTGGTCAAGTGCAGCTCCTGCGAGCACTCAGGAAGTGACCAAGATCTATGAGCTACATCAACACCGGCAGCTTTGTGGCAGAGTTATCAAAGGCTTCAAGAGCCTTCCTCTTTTCGGAGTTCCCAAGAGGCCACCGTAGAACGACATCGCTATCCATGGCAGATGGAGCCACTCCAAACTCAGGTACGATGTATGCTCGAGCATCTTCTTCCTCCAGGTTGATGTGCCCATTCGAAGGATCTTCCTCGACCTCGACAAGGGATCCACCATCGACGTCGCCCGAAGTGGCATGTTCCCCGGCGGCGGCGATGAAGGGCTTCAAAGCAGAAAACATATTTTTTCTAACTAGAGCAACACCAAAAGCCAGGACATATCTATGAGTAATGATGTAATGGAGAAGGTTTCAGTGACATACCCTTGTAGACTGAAAGCGCTAATGTTCTGCGGAGAACGTGGATGAGGTAGTCAAACTCGTAGCCGACATCAACGTCACGAAGCTCCTCGCAACTCACCCTAGGTCCTTGCACGACAACCCAACTACCACATGTGCCAGCACCACCGTGGTTTTGCACATGTCTGGTGCATGACGACGGCCTCCGGTTCTCTGATCCATCTGAGAGTGCGGAAATAGATCTTCTGGCCGAGTCTCCGCAGCACAACGGCGTGCCGCAACGAAGAACTTCCTTTCACACGCAGCCCTAACTCAGAGCCGTAGTTGCGAGAGAGAGATCCTCTAAGTAAACTGCCTTAGAGAATATCTTATTTTGTGTGTCTTTTCCCACCTATAGTACCCTCCTTATATAGCGAAAAAGGGGAGACCCCTGTCTCCTCAGTTCTCGGGGTGGGACTAAAGGAAGGGAGTGATGGAGGAGGCCGCCAGTCGGCAAAGGAGGGGTGGCGGCTAGGTGATCCCCCCCCCCCCCCCCCCCCCCCCCGCGCGCGGCCCAAGGAAGTCCGGCGGCCAGGGTGGGCCCTAGCGGCAGCAGCGGCTCCCCATGTGGCGATTTGCCCCTTTGGGCATTTTCCCTCCGGTGATTTGGCCCATTACGAAAGTTACCCTTTTAAATTTAGTTTTAAATATGTATTTAATATAATTAATATATAAATACATTTAATATTAAGGCACCACCCTTATAAAGCAAAACTGCATTGCACACGGCTCCTATGGTTGCATGTATCTTGTATAGAACAATAGAACATGTCACCAGTTTAGCTCTCCTTACTAGGCGTGTACCACCTGAACAAACACAAATTAAGTTGTGATTTGAGAAATGAGAGATCAATGCCCAATGCAAAAAATTGACTTGGTATTGCAGTTAGACGCTAAGTGTGTTGTGAATGGAAGACATTCAGGAACACATCCTCTGCTGGGCCCGGCATCGCCGTTTCTCCACTTGCTATTGTATGAAAATTTAACGGAATGATTGTGCGAGGTCTCTCCTCTTCGGAGATGAAAGCATAAAAGCTCACTGCCACGATAAGTTCAGCAAAGCCCTAACATGGAGGGCTCTCAAGGGATTTTACTGATCAGCTGTGGCGGAGGATCCTGTGCGGTCTTCTGTGAAAGTTCGCCGGTTTTCGCCGGACCTAAATTGTTCTTTCCGACCCTTGTTCGTAGCGAACACTATTTTGGTGAACAGTAAAATGCCCAATGCCCCTGTAATGTGCAACGAAGTAACGAGGGTACATTTACATATCTACAAATGGTGGCCTTAAATGGCGACAAATAATCTATTAATTGGACATTACAACACAGAGATCGTGAGTTGTATGTGTCGTTTTCAGCAGATCATTTTAACAAAATTTCTCCTGAGCGTTTGCGTAAACAAATTTGTAATATTTTCAGAGATGGGACATGGTCGTCAAAAATAATCCGCTTGAAGAACTTTTTCAAATATGGTCAAACTTCATATAGATGTTCATAGCGCATGATAAAAAGTACTCCCAATAAGTAGCAACACTTATCACGGATTGGAGGGAGTACGAGCTCCGGAATGCAAGAACAATTGTGGACTTTTTTTTTAGAAGATAACTGCAATCAACAGAAGACTATTACAGACTCGATACAAACGCAGAAATCTCGAGAGAGCCCGAGAAGAAAAAAGTGCCCCAGCAAAAACGCAGACAAGCCCTAGAAAAAAAAGAAAATAACAATCAGGTCCCTGTGGGGCTCTGCCACCGACACCATGCCCGCCGCCACCAGGACGCCGGAGAAGGATGCGGGCCACCATCTTCCCAGAAGGCCGAGATCACACCATCACCAAACCTGGCTTTGTGAGTCGAAGGAGGACCTCGCCGTGACCGACGAGGCATAACCGTTGGGGTGCGTCGACCAGGACTTTCCCCATGCTTTCTCGGCCCCGGATCCGGTGCCTCCAATCGAGATCGACGAAGCACCACCGGGTCCGCCACCCTGAGCCACCAACCTTGCGCCAGGGTACGAGAACTCCCGGGCGCCGACACGAAATAGCTTCACGCCGGCCACCAAGCTCCTGCGGAAGCTTCTGGATCCGCGACCAGAGATGGAGGGAGCTCTGCCGCGACGGCTTTGGATCCAAAGCACAAAAGACCAGGGCCGGGCCGACGACGCCGTCTTGCCGGCCACACCCAGCCAGATCACCTCAAGATCCGCGCCCGGCGGCGGAGGAAGCCTCGCAGGACCCAGATCTGAGGGAACTTTATTCGGCGGCGTTGTCCGCCTTGCCAGAGCGCGGCGACGAACACCTGAAGACCTAGCTTCGCAGCCTACCACTAACCCTAGACTACAGCTATACATGGCCGGGCGCTGGATCCATTGATTCCCCTTCCACCAGAGAGCCTGAGGCCCTCGGGGAAGAAGAATCGCCGGAGCCAGCGCCGGCAACTCGGTCTCCTCCTTTTTCGCCTCCTCGAGCACTGTAGAAGGGAGAAAGGGGAGAGAGCGTGTGTTGCGAGAGTCTGCTCGTAATGCTTGATGCTGGTTCCTTTATGCCACGGGATGGGAGAGCTAGTGCTGGTATGAGAAGGCACGACGGCTCAATAATTATGTCATCATGTTGTGTACCGATGAATAGTTGCTCAGTGTTGGAGGCCGAACTTAGAGCTTTCATTGAGGGCGTTTCTTTAGCTAAAGGAGTGGTGTCAACAGACAATCCTAATTGAAAATATGCACCGAGATTGTCTGGATGGTCAAAGGTAGAGAGAAGGATTTATCTGAACTCGGAAATCTCATAGATGTTGCCAACGTCTGTTGAATTCAGAGCGGATCGGATCGCTGGTGTTGCCAAAGTTACACGGTCGCAGAATATAGCTAGTCATGAGTTAGCAAAGCATGGTACTCCCTCTGATCCTAAATAAGTGTCGCAGTTTTAAACTAGGTCTGGCCAGAATATATTCTGGGTACCATTTTAAGAGATTGTATTGATTAATACAATCCCTTTGCCCCGCAAAAAATAAATACGCATTATTAGTGTCACCTCTAACCCAGCTAGCCAAGGAAACAACACAGCCTGCACACTACAAAAAATACGGTTGCAACGGTGTATAGAAGAATAGAACATGTCACAGGTTTAACTCTCCTTATTACTAGGTTTGTACCACCCAAACCAATACAAATGAATAGTAGTGAACGATAGTGCTAAGTTAAACAGGTTAGTGGCAACACCACCATTATTCGAAAGAATGAGCACATGTAAGGAACAAGTTGATTTCGCAGAGGACCGAGAGCCAGAGGGTTTTACTGAATAAGAGGTGGACGAGGACACTAAATGCCAGCAAAACAATATAATAACAATTTCTCTTGAATTTGCCTAGCAAAATTTGTGAAGTTTTAAGAGATCATACATGGTCATCAGTAAAAATTATCTGATTTGGAGAACATTATTGAACCATGGTCGAACTCGATGAAGTTCAACATAATAAAAAATGCGGGCTCTAGAAAGCAAGAACAATTGGGGAAGAAAATAGCTTCACATTGAAAACTAAATACTCATTATTCAAGTAGTCACTCTAACCCAGCTAGCCCAGGAAACAGCACAACCTACACACTACAAAAAATCTGAACATTGCATAAGAAAAATAAAAAACAGGGATTACCACGACTCAAATAGACCCATACCTTACTACTCTACCACAATGAGAGTTGGGGATACTTAATAAAAATACTCTTATCTAGTACCTTACTGCAATTCCTATTTCATAATCTAGAGAAGTTCAGCAACATTGGTGGGGAGCTCCTCGATGACCGTGTTGTAGAACTTCAGGATGTCGAAGAGCATCCTTTTGTCCTCGCAGGTGACAAAGTTGATGGAAACTCCCTTCCAACCGAACCGATACGATGGAGGTAGTTCTCAGGCTGAGTCAGTAGGTCATAGTTGATGACGAGGGAGACTTGCTGGACATCGATACCACAAGCCAGCAGGTCGGTGGTGATGAGCACATGAGAAGACCCATACCTGAACTCCCTCAGGCCTCGTTCGGTTGATCCCACGAAGGCATGGATTCACCTGGATTGCAACCCAATCCTTGTCATCGAGTCCACCAAGACAATTTTTTCAGCCCACCCAACTTGTGGTCTTCGTTTATTCCAGCCTAGTATACTGTCTGGGCCTGGAAAAAAAATTATCGCCAAGCAGCCCATGGAATGATTTCCAGGACGGGAAGAGAGCGAGCACGCCGCGGAGTTGGGATCGAGTTGGCTTAATCGAACACGTATGTTGTGTTAGTGGTTAGCATGACATTGATTTGGTGATGGTATTGGATCAACCCAATCCAATACTAGATTGGTTCCACGTCTAGTTTGATTCCAAACAAAACGAACAAGGCATCATGATGATGTCCCTAGTGTTCTGGTCCATGTCTCAATGGGTGGTAGAGACTGTATGGTCCCTTCTCCTCATCTTGTCAGTTCAGTGAGCCAGTCCACCTTGCGGTGGGTGTTCACAAAGACGACACACTGGGTAATATCTAAGGTCTCATATAGGTCAACTCTTCTCCACATAAATATAAAACTGCTTGATACCCTCAATGGCAAGCATCTTAATTTTACTCATAATTATCAACACCTTGGTAATTGCAGCAAATATGCCATGGCGTACTGGATGGTGCCAACCAAAGTGGCACCCTGATAGAAGGTCCACATCTGGCCATGACCAACAGCGGTGAAAGCCGACGATCCAATTGCAGGCGCAAAGATCTGGTCAAAGAACCGAGCCTACCGATTTGCAAATCGAAGCAATCCTGCCATGTACTGTGCCATTTGAGGCCTCTGGTGAGGAAGAATAAGCTCGGCGATCCACTAGTACTACCTCCATTTCAAAATATAAGGAGTGTATCTAGACCCTTTTTACTTTCTAGGTTCAATTCAAACCTAAATGAATCTAAACACTAGAAGAGGTTTAGATACACTCCTTTTACAAAGAAAAAACATCTTATATTTTAAAACAGGGAGAGTACTTGTTAACATGCAGCCGTCCCGAAGACCAGGTGTGTGTCCACTAGTAGCTGCCAATTTCCAGCCTCATCTTGCCCCTGGGCGTGAAGCGGACTGTGGGGCTGCTGAGGCGGATCTTGCCAGTGTCAACAGGGTCAGATCGGCAATGTTGTGGTCAGAAGAATGCCAAGGCTAAAGGGGAAAACGCAGGCAGAGGCTCCCTGCCACCACCATCCACCGGACGGCCTCCTCCAGCGGTGGCGGCGGGTGGGGGAGGGATGTTGAGGAAGGGTGGTGGCGGCTCAGACAGTAGGGTTTCCCTCGAGTTGCCCAAGTTGGACAATGCGAGGGTCTAGCCAGTTCAATTCGCGCAACTAGAAGATGACCAGATGGGCATTAATCAAGCTCATTGAGTGCAAATGAGAACTAATAACTTGCATGCTGAATCTTTTCCAAGAGACCAAGTGGAACCTAGAAAAATAAGCCCTCGATGAAGTAAAGCGGATTTAACTATGGCATGTCTACCCCGTTTCAAAAAAAAACTATGGCATGTCTACAAACACACAATGTGTGGACACTTATATATGAGAGGGTACAAGTACGTACTCTTGCTCCGGTGCTCCGCCCCTGGCGAAGTTGAGGGGTTATTATATTTTTTTCCTTTTTTCTATCTTAGGCTCGCCGAAACTCATATCCAGCCCGCGTATACCCTTATGTATAGATACGTACCTATACGGCGCGTTTGAAAAAAAAAGTCACGTGACCAGATCGATCCTATCTTGCTGGCCCACATCGTGCATGAGATGTTATTCGCCGCTTGTCCCGCATCTAATTAGGTTAGGCGCCGGCGCGCCGCCGGCGGACGGAGCGTGCGACTATCGTCTCTGCCATCTCCGGTGAGTTCGTGGCCGCATAAGGTTTCCAGAATCACGGAGGGTACCCTCTCTTCCCTGTGAGGCTAGTGTTAGGGGCAACCTAGGGTTAGGGGCTCCGCCCCACCGATCGATCGTATCGAGGGGCAACCTAGGGTTAGGGGCTCCGGCGCGTGGGACGGTTCTTCATCCACTTCATCTGGCGCATCGACCAGTGCGGTGGGGTGGGCTTTATCCGCCGGCACATCTATCAGCGTGGTAGATTGATTCGTTCTTCTTTAAGTTCATGACATGGGCAGAAATATGATTAATATATCATTTGTTTGTGTTCTTTGTTGATGTACTGAGGTAATGTACTATTGTAGGAAATGGCGGAATCTATGTCAGGTATTTTTGAGGTAGAGAAGGAACCTGGGTTGGAGTTTCCTGCAGATGGGTCAGATGATTCTAGTGAAGGTGTTGGCGATTGGGTAGATGAATCTATGTCAGATAGTGAAGAATTATCTGTAGATTCAAAGTCAAATGCTGGTGACAGCTCTGAGCATGTGAGCACAGATGTTATTAATGTAAGTTATTTTATTTGATTCAATTATTAGGGATAGCAAAATAATTATGTTAACGTTAAAATTACAACATTATTCATGATACCAATTTATGTAGATGGACATAGACAATGATAAGGAGGAAAGCAATTCCGAGTCCCTGTTCGAGGAATACATTAATGAGGTACATAGAGTGTACTAATTATTTGTGAAGCAACGAAGTAAATGACCATTAGTGGATGAGTAATTGTGTTATTATTTTGTGCAGGAAATAGCTGGTCTTCAAAACATGTACGACTACTATGGTGAGTCGGACATGGAGAGTGATATTTTTGATGGAACAGATTCTGGGGAGTCAAAGGAGGTGAACATTATGGAGGTAAGATTTATGGATATGTTTGTTGTGAAGAATTATCTAGGACCCGGTTGTTGAATATAAAATTATGTAGGTTTTTATTGCTTTTCTCTACATGTGCAGGCCCCGGTTGATGATGTGAGCTGGAATGTCAATGATGTTTGCAAAGCTGAGGATAAGATGGACATGTTGATGAAGATAAAGGAGATGACTTTTCCTTGCGAAGCAGCTGCTTTTGTATTCTACAACAGCTACGCTAAAGATAATGAATTTAGCATCAGAAAGGACAAGGTCAGATATAGCAAGAAGCGTACGAAACATTTGGTTTATAGACGTTATTTGTGTTCGAGGGAAGGTGAGCGTGATAAGAGGTTGATGACCGGGGAGGGACGAAGTCGGAGGCTCAGAGCTTTGTCCCGATGCAAGTGTGGGGCTCATCTGACAGTGAAGCTTAATGCAAAACTTGGCGTATGGTACGTTGAAAGTTTTGAGCCCAATCACAGTCATGTGTTAGCAAGACCGGATGAAGTACCTTTTCTTTGGTCGTGTAGAAAAATAAAAGAGTACCAGAAGGCTGAGATATTAGCTATGGGAGCCGCAGGAATTAGAAAGCACATCATAATGGACTCCATGATCAGCAAAAGTGGATGGTACGGCGGTGTTGGGTACGTTAGGAGGGATATGTACAACCTTTGCAGCAAGGAGAAGATAAAACTACTGGCGAAAGGTGATGCTGCCACGACCATTGGCATTATGGCTAGCAGAAAGGAGAGGGACCCCAGCTTTTATTTTGACTATGACTTAGATGAAGAAGGACGGCTGAAAAGAATGTTCTGGTGTGATTCCCAGTCTATACAAGACTATGAGGACTATGGGGATGTCCTTGTGTTTGACAGCACGTACAAGATAAATTGATATGGTATGCCATTCATACCTTTTGTCGGTTTGAACAATCACCGTAGGACTACTATTTTTGGTTGTGCCATAGTTTCGGATGAGACAGAAGAAACATATGTGTGGCTATTGCAAACATTTCTCAAGGCAATGTGTCAGAAGATGCCTCGGAGTGTAATCACGGATGCTGACTCGGCGATGATTAGGGAAATACGCAGAGTATTTCCAGATGTCTGGCACCGAATATCTACTTGGCATATTGAGAAAAATATGAAGGTCCATCTTAGTAGTAAGTCCTTGGGAGAGTTTCGCTCTATGTTGTACTACACTACGTCGAAAGCCGTATTTGAGCAGAGATGGCAAGCGTTCTTAAGGAAATGGCAGTCGGAGAAAACCAAAACTTGGTTGAGAAGGATGTATAGGAAGAGGGGCATGTGGGCTGCAGCGTATCTGACTGATGGTTTTTGGCTTGGTATGAAAAGCAACCAGCAAAGTGAAAGTCTAAATTCCTGCCTTCACCTGCACCTTGATGGAGAGATGACTTTAGTGGATATGATATTGCATTATGAGAATTGCATCAACCGCATCCGTGAGAACGAGGCGCGAGATGACTGCACGGCCTCACAGACTATACCAGTGCCCGTAACTAGATGTAGGGAACTAGAGGTAGCTGCTTCGCACAAGTTCACCCCGGCTAACTTCTATATGTTGCAGGATGATCTGAAGAAAGTTGGTGCCTACTGACTGTTGAAAAAAAGCTAGGATCTGGATCAGAAATATTTGTCGTCGCATGGCATGATAATCGAAAGAGGCAATTCACCGTGGAATATACACCGAAAAATCCAAAAGAATCTATAAAGTGCAGCTGCAGAAGAATGATTAGAAAAGGTCTACCGTGCAAGCATATATTCCACGTTCTGAACGAATTGCATATATATAAAATTCCAGATTGTTGTGTTCTTCATCGGTTGACAAAAGACGCAAGGCACGGTCTTCCTGCAAGGCGCACTAGTGATTTGTTCGGAGTAGGATGGTCAGGGGATGGGGAAAGATTGAAATATAGCTAGGTCAGTGTGCTAGCTTCATGCGGCATGCAAACACCCCTCCCTTTGGGATCAGTTGCAGGAAATTTGAAGGCTGTGATATCTAAGACTATTGAGTACGATCAGAAGGAGGAGTTGGCAATTGTTCCTATTTGTCTAAGCTCATTAGCGGTTGAACACGTAGAGGATCATGAAGGAAACATTTTTAAGGTTCAGGATCCTTTAAAAGTATCGAGCAAAGGTGCATAGAAGCATAGCTCGAAAGATGAGGAATACGATTATCGTCCAAAGTCTAAAAATGGGAGACCATTATCATTTGACGAACATAGAATCAAGTGCGGCGCTTGCAAGGAACGAGGACACAGCAAACGCAGCAAGCATTGCAAACTTAACCAGAAGTAAGTGTTACCAAACTACATTGAATATATAAATAATGAACTTGTCAAACTTATTGAAATTTTGTGTTTTCATGTGCAGGAAGGTGGTATAGGAACATCACTAAAGGAGTTATTTGAGTTAATATTGTTAGAAAATCTATAAATTTGGTGGCACAGTTTTTAAAGTTGTAATACGGTTTTGACGTTCACTATTATTTTGGTTACGCCGTTGTTGTGTTGTACTGTGTCATTGTCTTACCACGTCTTCGTTTATTTTGGTTTATGATGAAATTTGTGCCATGTCAATTTTGACAATGATATGAATATATTACAAGTTCGGCCCGATGTAAAAAGTTTTATGATGTAAAAAAATAAAAAGAATAACGCTGTTTGCATAAAATTGCAACGACTTTTATCCATAGCTTGCCCACGAAGTAGTTGATTGTTCCCCCGTTAATTTGGGATGTAATGCTACTCGGTCCATGGACTAGTCACGATCCTGGTAGCCGGGCCTAGGGTTTGCAAAATTTTACTATATAAATGTGCATACCCTGAGTCTCATCTAGGGTTCGTCTGGGCTACGTCGTCTCGCTGTGTGACTGATCGGCGGCTGCAGGCGCGCGCAAACTCGTCGGCTGGGATGGATCCGACGGAAGGCGCTAAGGGATGGGCGAAGCTTACATCTGTTGTCCATTACGACTGCGGGAAGATCAAGAAAGGCGCACCGCCAACCCTAGATGAGACGGTTAGTTCTTCAAAATCTTTCTTTCTGTTTCATTTCTACGCAATTTACGCAGTATCTGATATTTTGCAATTTAGGATGTTAACGAGGACCTGTTGCCCCACTTTGTTGATGCTTTGCCGCAATATGAGTATGATCCTTCTTACAATGGTATTGAGCGCAAAACCAAAAATAGGTGCGGCCACTCGGTGTTCCTTGCTCGTCGTGTCTGCAAAGATGGTTGCGATGCTAGTAGTCAGTTTCTGGGATGTCCAAATGAGGTTTTATCCTATATCCTTGTGTTATGTACTTCATTGACAATATATTAAGATATCACACAACAAATATAACTTTTTTCATTATTTCAGGGATTACATAAGTGTCGACATGTCGAATGGGTAGAAGATGAATGGAAAGGAAGAGAAAGATATATAATTGGGCAACTTGCCGAAAAGAACAACAAGATATTGATGGCAAAAGAAGAGGCTGAGAAAACTCTGAAGACACATTTGAAAATGCAAAATAAACTATTAAAATGTAAGGACAACATTATTTGTTTTCTTATGACAATGTGTGTTGCAATGTTTGGACTTTTAGTAGCCATCATGTACAAGTGGCAAGATGCAAAGTAGCAAGTTGTTCCAAAAGAGGAGTTTTTTTACACTCTAATAATAAACCAGTTGTGTCTTTTTCGTCATATAACAATATATGAGTAGCCTTAAGTGCATATAATAAAAGAAAATAGTTGAGGTCATTATGTTACATAGTTGATCGACAAAAACAAGTTATAATGGCTAGGAAACCTTCTTCGGGACTAAAACCTAACCACTCTAACTTGAAAATTCTAATCATCTATGCTTTCATTACTTGTTCATCTTTGAAACGATCTCGTGAACTTTCTTTTTCACGGCATCTAATTTGTTGGACGGCGACAACATCATTTCTGCGACGACACGTCTCCTCCTTGCGTTAACCGTGGCCTACAAATTAGTAGAAATCGTGGTGAGTTGAAATTTATTAAAGATGGAACGTTTAGTTCGTAATCATACCTGGGAAAATTTTCCTGTCATCCGTTCACCATCCCAATGCTCCATGCATTTGATGACAAATAATCCACAAGAGTTTCTGTTGTAAAGGTATAAGAGTAGAAAGATTAATACAGTGCTCATGTTCATTCCGTCGTACAGAATATGATGTAACATTTACTCACCCATCCCGCTGCTGCGGCATCTCATACTCTTTAATTGGCCACTTTGAAACATCTGGATATCGACCATCTGTAGTTGCATTTGCCACTTGCATGTCTTGTCCAATTTGGCGACGCTGTAAAAAGATCATGGTTAAATGCGCAACACATTTTGACAAAAAAATAAGGATAATATATTCTCCACATACTAGTGCCTCGACAGTCTCCAAAGTTAAGTCCAGGGGATATAGCGAGTCCAGAACTTGGAACTCTTGCTTTGGCATGTGCATGACCACCGTCATCCAGTGTGTATTGCCAATATTCAAGGGAAAATAAGTCTACAAAAAACTCATATTATTAAATATCCGATGGATTTTTAGATGTATATTATTAAATATCCGATGGATAATATAACATACATTTTTACGAACTGTATATTCTTCCAACACTCTATTAACTGTTTCAGATTTTTGCATCTCATTATCCATGTTCATGGTGGACTCTTCTACTTTGTCTCCAGCAATTGCACGGTCTACTAGAAATTTAGATCTCCATGCTGGACATAAAAAACGGTCATGCCCAACCCGGAGGGTTAAATGTCCAATGTACCCATCTATTATCTGCAACATACATCATTGAATAAAGTGTTTGCGACACACAAAACATAAATTTAATGTATTAGCATTATATTAAAGTATTGCCAGTAAGTGCAGTTAGCACTTACATCATCAGACAACCATTTACGGTCTAGAACAACACGTAGTCTTTCTGCACTAACTTCATCTCCACGGGAGTTCTTGTATAAGCTTTTTTCTTGTGCTGTTCTGACCGAGATACGAGCTCAAGAAATACGACGGCGACATCTATTTGTTGTGGAGTCAAATTAGTACATGAATCAGTGTTGCAATTTGCATCTGGTTTATCATCGAAATCGAGAACTGCATATATAAATGAAAAACTGAATTAGTATATTTGAATGCAAGACATGTTTACAAGTTTTATTAAACAATTCAAACATGAACTTTACCTTTTGCAGTAGATCCGCGGACTAAACGCTTGATGGATTTGTCAAGAGCATAAGGAGACTGAAACTTTTTTGGGACTGTACGCTTCTGTTTCCCAGTTAACTCATCTTTCTTTTGGCTATCAGCTGCTTGACAATCATTTGCTACACCTTTATTTAATTGTGCCATAGACATAAACTTAGTAACAGAAACAACAGAAATATCAATATCAGATTCTTCTTTTACTGATTCTGCATTATCAATAATAAAAGGGTTATCCGGTGTGCTGCCAAGTGCACCAATCCTCTTGTCTAGTATAGGATCATTCACACCATTCGTCTTGCTAAGTGGTGTATGGACATTTACGCCATTATGTGCAGGCGCCTTCTCATGTGTGCCATGGTCAGGAACTTCGGCAGGTGCTGTCGCACCAATGCACTCGACCTCTTCTTCGAAATCGCTATCTTTCTTGTACACAAACTCTTTTTTTCACGAGGTCCATTTTGAAAAGAACCAGCATCTTCTTCCTCTTCCAATTATGCTGAAGCTGCTGCATCCATAGGTTTGTACGTCACGCCTTCCTTGTTGAACAGTTCCAATGTTCTCTACAAGACATGGAAATGTAAGAGCACAGCCAAATGTTCATCTATAATGACCTTAACTATGTAGTTTAGTATCTCACCTGAGCACATAAACCAGCTATAGGAGTCAACATTTTATGCAACTGTGTGTCCAAGTGATCTGTCACCCGCTTAAACAAAAGCTCCAACTATTCATTACCAATTTGTTGTATACCATTGATCTTCTTATGCGGAACACTAACTGGCTTGGCCTTTTGCTTACGAGCGGGCATAGGATCTGCCATCAATGGCTCTTGCATACGATATTCTTCAGTGATATTATCTTCTATCTGCATGATGGTACAAATGATACAAGCTGTAAGTCCTGCATATTTTATTTACATGAGTCATAATCTAAAAAAGGCAATATACGAGGAAAGCCAAAAAAATATTACCTTGACGTTACCACGACCACGCCCATTCTCGTAGTCGAAATTGTCTCTCTTTGTGGTCGCGGCTTCGTTCCAATTCCTCATGAGGGGGCGTAAGGACATTTTAAGATTAAATGCACATTTGCCTTCCTGAGGTAGCACTTTCTCCCAATACAAGTACTACATTTTAAGAAATATAAGTAAATTCGCTATAGCACAGACATCATAGAGTATAAATGCGAAAACAAATGAGTACGAAAATAAAACCTGCAATAGTCCAAGATATCCTTTCGGCCATTGACGGATTATTTTTCCTTTTCTCCCAATCCTGATGCTGTCCATTAGAACCCTCCTCGTTAAAGCATTCCAATTAATCTTGCACATTCTGTTAACATCATCAACTAATGCATAGAACTGCTTCGGAACAACCTTTGTCGCCATAGGCGCAATAACTGTTCCAAGTAGCACTAGCATCACCTTTCGCAGAAAGTCATCATCGGCAATTTTATTTTTAAGATGTCAGCGATTAAATCATCAATTACGATATTTCCAGTAGATTTTCTCAGAAAGTGTGTGGGGACGTGATCCTTCACGTCCTCTCCTTCTTCAGTAAGTATGTCCGCTGCTGAAAAACCTTCATTCTCGAGACCAAGGATACACTCTACGTCGACAGGCCCAATAGAGATTACCCCATTTGTCTCTTCTATGGCGAATGTACCTGTTGTAGGGTCAAAAGCCTCGAGCATGAACCTTCAACAATAATTACCATGAATCAGTATATAGGAGAAAAAACATATGTACAATGGTAGAACAGAAATATTTGCATTAGTACCTTATTAGGATTGTGCGCATCTTCGTAGATGGCATCATCATCATACTGCGCAGATTCGTTTGGGCTAGTCTAGCCCGTTGAGCAATGGAAAGACCCGCCACTAACTTACACCATTTTTCGATGTTGGAACAAATATCCCCCTTAAGATCGTCCATCCTAAAAACCAAAAACACAATTAATATATTGGCGAGACACTAATATGTAGATTGTATTGCTGCATGCGATATGAGTTACTCACTACACACATAAAATGACGATACTATTTTCTATAAACATGTCTGGTCATATCTAAATGAACTAGTGAATCTATAGGGCCTAAAAATATTAATAACAGTCGTCCTAGTTGGCTTGTGTCTTCACCGGCAAGCGTCCACTCTACCATTAACGACAAACAACAATGGACAGAATTTCTGCGCGATTCAATAGTATTTGAAAACAAGAAATCACTACAACCGCACAAGGATACAATTAAACATAAATGTAAGAGAAAGTAGTATCGGATCTTAGAGCTCTAAGTCATGAACCGACTAGCCTACCACTTTCGAGGATCAGAGGAAGATGTACCTAAAATAAAACTACTGATGCGCAGGATTAGAGGTTTACCTGAACGACCTCTTAGGAGGAGGAACGACCACTGTGGAGGAACAGGGCCGTCGAATCTGCGCCGTGGAATTAGGTGCACACGAGGTCAAAGGGGCTGCGAGTCGACTAGCGGACTATGGCGGCGTTTAGGGTTAGGAGGAGGAAGCGATCGTGGGGTTTAATATTCGGTTTAGTCAGAAATATTTCTACTCGACCGGTCCTTCTTGGGCCAATAAAGGCCTCTGGACTTATCCCGTCCGACATATTAAGGGCCGGCCGAAGTTTTTTTCGTCATACCGAAGTTTTTTGTTATCTTTTTTGATATAAATTTTATAAAATCCTTAAATTTCGAACTTTCAATTATAGGAAAATAACTATATATTTCACATCAGTGGTTGACATGTAACATGTATACAAAGTTTGAAATTTTTTATAGAAGGTCGGAAAAAATGACAACTTAGAAACAAGTCATTTCGTCTAACTTGAACCATCTTTTCTAAGCATGTGAATTTTTCGACCTTCATTAAATTTTCTAATTTTTTTTACGCATGGTGACACAACCAATCTAAGACACATGGGCATGGTTTTACATTTTTTTTGAATTTTTTTACATTTCTATTGCCCCGGTCAAATTTAGGTCAAAAAAACTAAGACATTCGAACAAATATAATGTCTTATGATGTGCAAGATCTCTTTCAAAGTTCTAGCAATATACAAACCGCATGCTATACCTCCATATTAACAACATATAAAAATATGGTATCAAAATTTGAAAGTTAACTTGCTCAAAATACAAATTTGATTTGGAGGTGATTTAGTATTTTCAAATTTTTACATGCACCAAGTTCTGAATATGAAAAAAATCTACAAATGGAAAATGTGTCCCTTGGAGTCCTTCAAAAAATGGTGAAAACGTCATGGAATTCAGACATACACAACTCCTGAAATCTAAATCTGAATTTTTAGGTCAAATTCGCGTCGAACGCAGAGGACGCATATGTACGAACCAAGCTGACCTAACAATATATCCATGATTAAACCACATCTCGTGGACCTAAAAATGATTTTTTCCAAAAATAATGAGGTTCGAATGATATAGATGTAGTTCAATATTTTAATGTTTTGACCATATTGACCAAAGTTTGACTTGAGGTAAAATTTGAGCAAACAAGCATTTCACACTGAACAAAGTGGTCACATTCCAACTAAATGACCCCAAAATCCATACCATATTGGTGAAAGACAATTTGTATTCAAATTTTTGAACTACCTTCACAAAATGTGTTTGAATTTAAATTATTAAAATAGAAAATGGTATGTGAAATCATAGTTGGACAAAAACCCCAAAAGATGAAATGTGTGCTATGGCAAGATACACCTACCTGCCAAATCTTAGCCCATTCTAACAAAGTATGCCAAAGAGTTGGCCATTTCCTAGGTAATTTGGGTACTTACCCATGAGACTCACACTTGAAACCAAGTGTGAGAGAGCAACCTTAACTTTCATTCTATAAAATCAAGGTATATTATTTTTTGTGCAAACTAGGGTATAATCTAAGACACATGGCCAATGTTTTATATTTTTTTGATTTTTTTTGAATTTGTAGTGCCCTGTCAAAGTTTGGTCAAATTCGCGTCGAACAAATAAAATGCATAAAGATGTGCAAGCTCTCTTTGAAATGTTCTAACAATGTCCAAACTACATGCTCTACCTGCATGTTAACAACATATGAAAATATGTTACCAAAATTTAAAAGTTAACTTGCTCAAAATTCAAATTTGATTTGGAGATGATTTAGTATTTTCAAATTTCTACATGCACTAAGTTTTGAATATGAAAAAACTCTACAAATTAATAATATGGCCCCTACAGTCCTTCAAACAATGGTGAAAACCTCATGCAATTCAGACAAACACAACTCCTGAAATCCAAATCTGAATTTTTCTGAAAATTCATGTCAAAACCACCTATTTGATGTGTTTAACTGAATTTTCAAATTTCTACATGCACCAAGTTTTGATTCTGAAAAAACTCTATAAATGAATAATGTGGCCCCTACAATCCTTCAAACAATGGTGAAAATCTCATGCAATTCAGACAAACACAGCTCCTGAAATCCAAATCTGAATTTTTAGGTCAAAATCGCGTCGAACGCAGAGGACGCATATATATGAACCAAGCTGACCTAACAATAAATCCATGATTAAAACACATCTTGTGGACCTAAAAATGATTTTTACCAAAAATAATGAGGTTCGAATGATGTAGATGTAGTTCAATATTTTAATGTTTTGACCATATTGCCCAAAGTTTGACTTGAGGTAAAATTTGAGCAAACAAGCATTTCACAATAAACAAAGTGGTCACATTCCAACTAAATGACCCCAAAATCTATACCATGTTGGTGAAAGACAATTTGTATTCAAATTTTTGAACTACCTTCACAAAATGTGTTTGAATTTGAATTATTAAAATAGAAAATGGTATGTGAAATCATAGTTGGACAAAAACCCCAAAAGATGAAATGTGTGCTATGGCAATATACACCTACCTACCAAATCTTAGCCCATTCTAACAAAGTATGCCATAGAGTTGGCCATTTCCTAGGTAATTTGGGTACTTACCCATGAGACTCACACTTGAAACCAAGTGTGTGAGAGCAACCTTAACTTTCATTCTACAAACTCAAGGTCTATTATTTTTTGTGCAAACTAGGGTATAATATAAGACACATGGCCAATGTTTTATATTTTTTTGATTTTTTTTGAATTTGTAGTGCCCTGTCAAAGTTTGGTCAAATTCACGTCGAACAAATAAAATGCATAAAGATGTGCAAGCTCTCTTTCAAATGTTCTACCAATTTCCAAACTACATGCTCTACCTGCATGTTAACAACATATGAAAATATGTTACCAAAATTTAAAAGTTAACTTGCTCAAAATTCAAATTTGATTTGGAGATGATTTAGTATTTTCAAATTTCTACATGCACTAAGTTTTGAATCTGAAAAAACTCTACAAATGAATAATGTGGCCCCTACAGTCCTTCAAACAATGGTGAAAACCTCATGCAATTCAGACAAACACAGCTCCTGAAATCCAAATCTGAATTTTTCTGAAAATTCATGTCAAAACCACCTATTTGATATGTTTAACTGAATTTTCAAATTTCTACATGCACCAAGTTTTGATTCTGAAAAAACTCTACAAATGAATAATGTGTCCCCTACAATCCTTCAAACAATGGTGAAAACCTCATGCAATTCAGACAAACATAGCTCCTGAAATCCAAATCTGAATTTTTAGGTCAAAATCGCGTCGAACGCAGAGGACGCATATGTATGAACCAAGCTGACCTAACAATATATCCATGATTAAACCACATCTTGTGGACCTAAAAATGATTTTTTCCAAAACAATTTAGGTTGCAATGATGTAGATATAGTTCAATATTTTAATGTTTTGACCATATTGACCAAAGTTTGACTTGAGGTAAAATTTGAGCAAACAAGCATTTCATAATGAACAAAGTGGTCACATTCCAACTAAATGACCCCAAAATCCATACCATGTTGGTGAAAGACAATTTGTATTCAAATTTTTGAACTACCTTCACAAAATGTGTTTGAATTTGAATTATTAAAATGAAAAATGGTATGTGAAATCATAGTTGGACAAAAACCCCAAAAGATGAAATGTGTGCTATGGCAAGATACACCTACCTGCCAAATCTTAGCCCATTCTAACAAAGTATGCCATAGAGTTGGCCATTTCCTAGGTAATTTGGGTACTTACCCATGGGACTCACACTTGAAACCAAGTGTGAGAGAGCAACCTTAACTTTCATTCTACAAACTCAAGGTATATTATTTTTTGTGCAAACTAGGGTATAATCTAAGACATATGGCCAATGTTTTATATTTTTTGAATTTTTTTTGAATTTGTAGTGCCCTGTCAAAGTTTGGTCAAATTCACGTCGAACAAATAAAATGCATAAAGATGTGCAAGCTCTCTTTCAAATGTTCTACCAATGTCCAAACTACATGCTATACCCGCATGTTAACAACATATGAAAATATGTTACCAAAATTTAAAAGTTAACTTGCTCAAAATTCAAATTTGATTTGGAGATGATTTAGTATTTTCAAATTTCTACATGCACTAAGTTTTGAATCTGAAAAAACTCTACAAATGAATAATGTGGCCCCTACAGTCCTTCAAACAATGGTGAAAACCTCATTCAATTCAGACAAACACAGCTCCTGAAATCCAAATCTGAATTTTTCTGAAAATTTATGTCAAAACCACCTATTTGATGTGTTTAACTGAATTTTCAAATTTCTACATGCACCAATTTTTGATTCTAAAAAAACTTTACAAATTAATAATGTGGCCCCTACAATCCTTCAAACAATGGTGAAAACCTCATGCAATTCAGACAAACACAGCTCCTGAAATCCAAATCTGAATTTTTCAGAAAATTCATGTCAAAACCACCTATTTGTTGTGTTTAACTGAATTTTCAAATTTCTTTATGCACCAAGTTTTGAATCTGAAAAAACACTACAAATAAATAATGTGGCCCCTACAGTGCTTCAAACATTGGTGAAACCCTCATGCAATTCAGACAAACACAACTCGTCAAATCTAAATCTGAATTTTTCTCAAAAAAATGTCAAAACTATTGGGAATCTGCAAAAACTTTAAAAATGATAAAAACAGTATAAAAAACCTAAGTACATAAAAATATTACAATTATTTTACATACAGTTATCCAATCTTTATTACAAGCTATATTACAACTTACAAGTAATATTGAAATAATAACAATTTTTTTAAAAAAGGGACACAGCCCAGCCAGGCCTTCTGCCCGGACAAGCTACCTATGACCTAACTGGGCCTCTTTGAGCCCATTATGTCCCTAACGCCGCACGACGTCAATCTGGTCGGACGACGGGGAGTTTAGTCCCACCTCGCCAACTGAAGAGGATTCCGACCAGCTTAAATAGCCGCGCGTTCGGCTGCTATCAACAACCTCTCTGTTCTATCTTACTTGCGATCAGTCACGAATCCTACTTTGGCCCGTTGGGCCTACTGGCAGGTCACGGGCCTGCATCCTGGCCATTCATTTGGTTTCTAGTCGTATGCAGGTCGTGATTCCCTTGAGGAATATCCTGCCAGTGGGTGGCCTTTTTAATGCTTTATTTGATCTTTTTTCTCCTATATTTTAACATAAATTCATACATTTTTTAATACAAATTTACATGGCATAATGCATATACAACACTATCTCTACACTTTAATGACTCTCACCATTTCAAATTTTGAAACAATACTACAATTTGCTGCACATATCAAAACCTTCCAATTTAGAATTGGCACACATATTACTAACTAGCAGCACGGCTATCATGCCACATCAAAGATACATATATAAAAAACAAGCAATTAACAGCATGCAACCATAACCTTAGTAGCAGCATAATAACATATAAGTCTTACGGGAACTTCACCACAGTACCAAAATAACATAGTTCTCAACCACTTCTACCTAGTTAACCAGTTCAACATATTAACCATATATACATAAACATCATCGCTATAATGATGATGTGACCATACATACTAGCAACTGATCAACATTCACTCTTCAGTCTCGGAGTCGCTGAACACAAACTCCTCTGGCTCGAGGACCCTGAGGAGAGCTTCGTGCCTGCCACGATCACACAGGTCACCCTCAAAATAGTCCTCACCCAGACGTCCTCGAGTGGCAACCTCACGGACATGCTGGACAAGACCCACCCTCAGGCCCCCACGTGGCTTGAAGTGGTGGAATGGGCACCTGTAGAACTCAGCATTGAATGGCAGGTACACAGAAATCCCCTGAAGCCTGAGTTTCTTCTCCTCTTTCCTCACAAAGGACTTGTAGGTCCATTGCTCAACATCATTACCTGACCCAGAACCAGAAAAGTACTACACAATCAAAAAAAGAAATCAAGAGTTAGTACTTGTAATTTTGTACAACAAGTACTATATGTGTGCATATCTGAATGCACTTAAACAGATGGAAGAACAAACCTCCTCATCGGGGACCGGGGAGAGTACATCATAGCCAGCAGCAGGGTTTGGTGCCTGCCAAAATTTTTACAACATTAATTACCGAAAGCATTCAACAAAAGTCATTGAACAATAATAGCAAAAATTGATAGCATATCAAATTATGGTTCACAAATCAGATCACTAAACTAACATTGATTAACTTGACAATAAAAGCTACTTAAGCTACATGTCATTAAATTACAAGGATTGTGCAATTATGTTGCATGTACATAATTGCACAGTCATTATGCAACCTTTGTTCTATCAAACATATAATCAAATTTTTCTATACTACATGTCATGTCCATACATGTAGTTGCCTTAGATAGTCAGGATCAGTTGCAAGAATTGCAAAATTTATGAGGCTTTTCATAAAGCTGTGATAACAGCTCACAATAGTAAACAATTATTTAAACAAGGTATGCTAAAAGGCTAAGTTTATTTGCAGCCACAGAAACAAGATACGCTAGAAGGCAGCCACAGAAACAAGGTATGCTAAAAGGCTAAGTTTTTTGTATTCATTACCACCAGCGTGTTCATTAACAGATCATGAAGACGATCAGACTCAACTTTTAGTACAAGTCTCCAGTTCAAGTGTCAAAATACTCTAGTATGCTAATACAGTTTAGGGCATGCAGCCATTTACCATTTATCACCGTGCAAAATCAAGGAAAATGATAAGCTGATATTTCAATATACCCACTAATTAAACTATACTGAATATCATATCTTAGGAACATCACTCTATACATGCAATTGTAGTACTAGCAAGATGAAAGAATATTTATGCAGGTATATCACTCTATTCATTTAACAGAACTACTCTAGCTTACATATGATCATACAATTTCATAAAAAAAACTACAACAAAAATATACAGGCAACATTGTGTAATTTCATAGTTAAATTTCCCGAATAATCCTATGCCGAACTATTTCCTAGGGCTAGACTCATGCTGCAATGAATAACTGTCAATTCCTAAACACAATCTACACCAGGAATCTACAGAACCAAGCTTCCATCCACAAATAATCCCTAAATTATATCAATCCCTAATACTGATAAGCTAAATCTACAGAACTGAGCTTCCATCCAAACAATCTAAAGGGGAAAATAGGAAATTAGCAGAAAAAACTCTTACCTGCATCGGAGCAACCACTTGAGGCTGCACCGGCGCCAGATCCTCCACGGTGCCGACCGCCACGTTCAGATCCAGCCGCTCCGCCTCGCTGACCTCCGCATCCACCATCTCCACCTCTCCTAGAGCCGCATCGACCAAAGTGGCCAAAGCGGCCGTACCACCACCGCCACCGCCATGGCCCTCGACAACCTCGACCGCATCTGAGCGGGCCACGGCTCCCATCCCCACCCTAGCAGAACCGCCCGCATCGGCTCCGGAGCCCACTCCTGCCATCGCCGGAGTCGAAATCGCGCGGAGGAGGATGACACTCAGGCTGGAAGCGGAGGAGACGACGACGTGAGGTAGGGTTTCTCACTCCTCACTCCTTTCCGTATCAGGTGAGACAAAAGGGAGGGGGAAATGGTGGGATCTAGCGAGGCGGAGCGGCCGAGAGGGCTCTTATACGTCCCGTCGATTCGTTTCCGCTGACGTCACCGGCGCCGAGTCGATTCGTTTCCGCACGTGACGTACACTGTACAAAATACGCGTACAAAAAAAGGTACAAACTACCACGGGCCTGTATAGGCTTGAACGGGCTCTACGTATCTCTCCGAAGTCAAGTATTTACGATCTTGCCACCGGTAATGAACCGGTATTGGACAATCTCCACCATCCCTCCTCCGTTCTTTTCAGAATCAAAGCCAAGGGTGGAGCACCGGAGCAGAAGTGAACCGACAGAGGAAGATATAGGGGGAGTAGCACAAGTATTCAATGTGGTGTCTAGGTTAATTTCTAATCGGCTAGGACCATTAGCAACGCGTATAATAGGTCTAAATCTCTACAAACACAATGGTTGGATGGCCCAAGCCCATAAGTAATGGGATGAATGGCCTATTGCGTACTCCTGGTCCAAATGGTGTAGCAAATGGATCTGTGCAAATGAGGTAATGGACCACAGCAAGTGTCTGTCACTCTGACATCATGGTGGCCATGCACCCATTATCCATGCATAGCGCCTCTGCCTCTCGTCCTTACCCACAAGATTATGCAGCCTCCCACACCACCTCACGCATGACCTAGATATGGTATATTAGTGGTATCAATTTTCGAATTTTATGAACTACCTGTAAGTTTTTTTTTTGTTGAATCGCTAACAAATTGCATATACTACTAATGTTTTTTAGCTTGATACAAACTACAGTAGTAGTTAGATTTAGGAAATTCATGAGATTAATTTGAAGCCTACTCTATAAAAAATACAAATCTATCCGTTGTGGCACATTGATTTCTAACTTCTACGGAGTTAATATATGCGGACTGGGGATTGATATTCGTACCACCAGGAGAAATTGTGGATTAACACTCGAATGGTGGCTCCACCCCGCCAACTAATATTCTGAATTGTAAGGAAATTTGTATACGATTGTTACACACAAAAATCTAAGATGGAGTATTATTCTCGCACGATGATGCGTTCGGTCTGTTGTCATCTTCCCCAAGCAGCTAAGTTCATGATCTAAATCCTGAACACGTTTGAAGGAAATAAAGTTCATACCTACAAAGGTTGTTGCGAACCGCACTTGGGGTTGGGAACTTTCATTGTCCAGAATATAGTATTTACCAGATCCGGTAAAAGTAATGTCTTTATTTTAGGTTCATTAACATTCAACAAGCCCAAACACCAACTCACCCATCTTTCGATAAATGCAGGCACCACCCTTATAAAGCACAACTGCATTACAAAGGCCTCCTATGGTTGCATGTATCATGTATATAAGAATAGAACATGTCACCTGTTTAGCTCTCCTTACTAGGCTTGTACCCCCGAACCAACATAAATTAAGTTGTGATTTGAGAAATGAGAGATCAATGTCCAATGCAAAGTTGACTTGGTACTGCAGTTAGACATGGAAGGCATTCAGGAACACATCCTCTATTGGGCTCAGCATCGTCGTTTCTCCACTTGCTATTGTACGAAAATTTAACGGAATGATCGTGCTAGGTCTCTCCCATTCTCAGATGAAAGCATATAAAGTTCTTTGCCACGGCAAGTTGAGCAAAGCCCTAACATGGAGAGCTCTCGGGGGGATTTTACTGATCAGCAGCAGAGGAGGAGGATGCGTATGTTGGTGTTAATGCTGCAGCGGGAGCCTGTGTGGTCTTCTATGCAACTTCGCAAGAATTCGATGGATATTGCACCATATTAATTGTGCTTTCTGTCCCCTGTTTGCGACGAACACTATTTTGGTGACCGTATCCACAGGGAAAAAAAAGGATGGCGTCTGCTCCATACGGAGTATGATGGGGATGAGCGAAAGATCATTGCTCATTCATGCAAATGTGGTATGGTATGAATTGTGTTACGGTGCACGGAGACGCTCATATGTTTCCGTGGTCACTAAAGAAAAAAATCCCACAAGGGAATAGGTACGAGGGTCGGTGAAAATCCAGCTTTGAAAAATTAGAATGCCCAATGCTCCTATAATGTGCGGCGAAGTAACAAGCGTACATTTAAATTTCTAAAGAAAGGGGCCTTAAACGGCGACAAACAAGCTATTAATTGGACAACACAATAAAGAGACTGTTAGTTGTATTTATCATTTTTCAGCAAAACACTTTAATCGCAGCTTCTCCTAAACGTTTACCCGAACAAATTTGTGAACTTTTCAGAGATCAGACATGGTCGGTACTAAAAAAGAATCTGCTCGGAGAACTTTTTCAAACAAGGTCGAACTCCATATAGAAGTTCACAGCATATGATAAAAAGTATGAGCTCCGGAATGCAAGAATAATTGCGGAAGACATCGAAAAGTATATACACATTAGACATTACTCAAGTAGTGTCACTCTAACCCGGCTAGCCAAGGAAACAACACAGCTGTCCTTAACCATGATTCAAAATGATTTGTACCTTGCCACTCTTACACAATGAGAGAGCTGCACCACACATACCTAATAAGGCTGCAAGTCATTTTGTATAGAACAATAGAAAATGTCACATGCTTACTAGGCTTGTACCACCCAAACCAACACAAATGAAGTTGTCAAAATGAGAGGTCATATCAAATGCAAATTGGCCTAGTACTGCAAAGTTTACTGCCAAAACAAGTTGAGCAAAGCCCCAAACATGGAGGGCTCTCCAGGGTTTTACTAAATCAGAGGTGGATTATGCCGAGGCAGAGGGTGTGGCAGCCACGGCAAGCAGCGATGCATGTGTACACCAAAACAAAGGAGCCTGTTTGGTCGTGTTTTCAGAACCTAATTGCAGCTAACACCTTTGGTTTTCAGCAAAGTGCCACAATTAGGCTTGGTGGAACTTTATTAAACGAAAGTCGAACTCCATGTAGAAGTTCACAGCACATGATAAAAAAACACTGAGGTAGAACATAGCTTCACATTGAAAAGTAAATACCCATTACTCAAGTAGTGTCACTCTAACCCAGCGAGCACAGAAAACAGCACAGCATACGCACTACAAAAATTTCCGAACATTGCATACGAAAAATAAAGACAGAGACCGTCCTCAAACCATGACTCAAATAGACCCATACCTTATCACTCTACCACAATGAGAGTTGAGGTTACTTAATAAAAACAAACTCTTATCCAGCACCTGACTGCAATTCCTAAGATCATAATATAGAGAAGGTCAGCAACGTTGGCGGAGAGCTCCTCGATCACTATGTTGTAGAACTTCTGGATGTCAAACAGCATCATCTCGTCCTCGCAAGTGACGAAGTTGATAACAACTCCCTTCCTCCCAAACCGACCACTGGGACTAATGCGATGGAGGTAGTTCTCAAGCTGAGTCGGCAGGTCGTAGTTGATGATGGAGGAGACTTGCTGGACATCGATACAATGAGCCAGCAGGTTGGTGGTGATGAGCACACGGGAAGACCCCGACCTGAACTCCCTCATGATGATGTCCGTAGTGTTCTGGCCCATGTCTCTACGGGTGGTAGAGATTGTATGGTCCCTTCCCCTCATCTTGTCACTAAGCCAGTCCACCTTGCGGCGAGTGTTCACAAAGACGACACTCTGGGTAATGGGAAAGGTCTCGTCTAGGTCCACTCTTCCTTCTCCATATTGATATAGAACTTCTTGATACCCTCAATGGTAAGCATCTTAATCTTACTCATAATTTTCAACACCCTGGTAATCGCAACAAAGATGCCATGGCGTACTGGATGGTGCCGACCAAAGTGGCACCCTGATGGAAGGTCCACAGCTGGCCATGGCCAACAGCGGTGAAAGCTGGCGATCCAATTGCAGGCGCGAAGATCCGGTCGAAGAACTGAGCCACCCGACCAGCGAATCGATGGCATCTGCCATGTATTGTGTTATTCAAGGCCTTTGTTGAGGAAGAATAAGCTCGGCGCTCCACTAGTACTTGTGAACATGCATTCATCCCGAAGACCACGCGTGCATCCGCTAGTTGCTACCAATTTCCAGCCTCATCTTACCCATGGGCATGAATCATAATGCGTACAATGGGGCAGCCGAGCCAGATCTTGCCAGCGCCAATGGGGACAGATCGATGATGTTGGGTTCAGAAGAACACCAAGGTCGAAAGAAAAAACATAGGCAGATTCTCCCTGCCGCTGCTTTCCATCGAAGGGCCTCCTTCGGCAGCGGTGAAGGCGGGCAGGGGAGGGATGTTGAGGAAGGGTGGCGGCGGCTCCGGCGGTAGGGTTTCCTCTGAGTTTCCCAAGGCACAAATTGAGGGTCTAACCAGTTCAATTCGCGCAACTAGAAGATGACCGGCGGCTGGGCAATAATCAAGCTCATTGGGTGCAAATGAGGACTAATAACTTGCATTTGAACCTTTTCCAAGAGATCGAGTGGAACCTAGAGAATTATGCCCTCCATGAAGTAAAGTGGATTTACTCCCTCCGTTTACAATTAGATCGCGTTCTAGGTTTAGTCAAAGTCAAACTTTTTAAACTTTGACCAAATATTTAGCAAAATAGAAAAATATCTAAAATGTAAAAGCTATAGTATTAGAATGGTAGTAAATTATATTTTCATAATATACATATTTGATATTATAATTATTGATATTTTTTCTACGCCCTCCATCTAGGTTTATTGGGCTTAATTGGAGCAGCGCTGCGACCAAGATGGGATTCTATTGGTGAAGAAAAATCGCATAGATGGGTTGCAATTGCTGATTTCCTCTTATTAACTACGAGGATTAATTACTACTCCATTACATGCAATGTCATGCATAAGATAGTCTCATGGAGTCATGCACAAAAGGTTGCCACGAGGCTGGTTTTAGAAATCGAGACAATTAAACCACGAAGTAAGTAGCAAATCTAGTCTAATTTTTTGAAATTTTTCTAATTCTACTAGTAGCCCAATAAACCTGGATGGAGGGAGTATATTTTTTGTCAAAGTTGACAAATTTGACTTTAGTAAATCCTAGAACGCGATTTATTAAAAAACAGAGGGAGTAAGTATGGCATGTCTACAAACACACAAAGCGAGGACACTTATATACGAGATGGTACATTGGTACAAGTGCCTACTAACCGACAGAGGCATTTATAGAGGAAGTAGCACAAGTATTCAGTGTGGTGTTTAGGTTAATTTCTAATTGCTAGGACCATTAGAAAACATATAATAGGTCTAAATCTCTAGAAACACAACGGATGGATGACCCAAGCCCATAAGTAATGGGCTGAATAGCCTATTACATACTTTTCGGTCTCATGGTGTTAAAAACTCAGTCTGTGCAAATGAGGCAATGGACCTCAGCGCTATGACATCTTGGTGGTCGTGTGCCCATTGTTCATGCACGCGCCTCCGTCTCACGTCCTTAACGACTGGATTATGCAGTCTCCCGCACCACCTCACTCGTGACCTAGGTATGGTATATTAGTAGTATCAATTTTCGATATTTTTATGGACTAGTTGTTTGTATTTTTGTTGAATCGCTAACAAATTGCATATACTGCTATTTTTTGTTAGCTTGATACAAACTAGAGTGGTAGTTAGATTTAGGAACTTCATGAGATTAACTTGAAGCCTACTCTATAAAAATACAAATCTATCCATCATGGCATGTTGATTTCTGACTTCTACAGAGTTAACATATGTGGACCGACGATTGATATTTCGTACCACCGGCAGAAATTGAGGATTAACACTCAAATGTCGACTCCGCCCCTACCAACTAATATTCTGAATGTATGGAAATTTGTATAGATTGTTACAAAAAAACTAAGATGAAGTATTATTCTCGCACGATGATGCGTTAAGTCTGTTGTCATCTTCCCCAAGTATCATCGTAAATCCTGAGCACGCGTGGGGTTGGGGACTTTCATTGTCCAGAATATAGTATTTACCAGATCTGGTGGAGGTAATGCCTTTATTTTAGGTTCATTAACATTCAACTAGCCCAAACACGAACTCACCAATCTTTCAATAAATGCAGGCACCGCCCTTATAACGCAAAACTGCATTACACACGCCTCCTATGGCCGCATGTATCTTCTATAGAACAATAGAACATGTCACCTTTTTAGCTCTCCTTACTAGGCTTGTACCAGCCAAACCCACACAAATAAAGTTGTGATTTGAGAAAATGAGAGATCAGTGTCAAATGCAAAATTTGAATTGGTATTGCAGTTAAATTAAGTGTATTGTGAATGGAAGGCATGTAGGAAAAGCGTGCTACGTCTCTCCCTCGTAGATGGAAATATACAGAGTTCAGTGCCACAACAAGTTGAGCAAAGAACCTAACATGGAGGGCACTCGGGGGATTTTACTGGTCAGCGGTGGAGGAGGAGGCCGCGTACATCGTGGATTGTTGCTGCAGTGGACACTGAAGGAGCCTATGTGGTTGTCTATGCAAGTTCGCCGGATTTCGACGGACCTTGCACCACAATCATCGTTATTTCCAACACCTGTTTGCAACAAACACTGGTTTTGGTGACTAGTAAAATGTCCAATGCTCCTGTAATGTGCAACAAAGTAACAAGGGTACATTTAAATTTCTACAAAACGTGGCCTTAAACATCCACAAACAACACAGCAAAGAGATCATGAGTTGTATGTGTCGTTTTCAGCAAATCATTTTAGTCACAGAATCTCATGAGCGTTTGGCTGAACAAATTTGTGAACCTTTCAGAGATCATACATGGTCATCAAATTTGTGAACCTTTCAGATATCATACATGGTCATGAGCAAAATAATCTGCTCGAAGAACTTTTTCAAACAAGGTCGAACTCCATATAGAAGTTCACAGCACAAGATAAAAAGTACGAGCTCCGGAATGCAAGAACAATTGCGGACGAACATAGCTTCACATCGAAAAGTAAATACACATTAGACATTACTCAAGTAGTGTCACTCTAACCCAGCTAGCCAAGGAAACAACACAGCCTGCACACTACAAAAATCATGCGGTAAAAAACTCAGAGACCATCCTTAACCACGATTCAAATAGATCCATACCTTATCACTCTTCCACAATGAAAGAGTTGCACTACACATAATTCATACGGTTGCAATGCATGCATCATGTATCACATACTCCCTCGGTTTCTAAAATGTAAGAGGTTTTCTAAAACACATGTATCTAGACGTCTGCTAGTGTGTAGGTTAGGAGTAAAATGAGTGAACCTACACATTAATATGCTTCTAGATACATATGTTGCAGAAAAAAGCTAAAACATCTTATATTTTGGAACGGAGATAGTACAACTCATTACTTGTACCACCCAAACCAACACAAATTAAGGTGTTTGAGAAAATGAGAGATCATATCAAATTCAAATCGGCTTAGTACTGCTAAGTTTTACAGCCAAAACAGGTTTTTTTTAACAAAGCCCCAAACATAAAACAAGTTGAGCAAAGCCCAAACATGGAGGGCTCTGGGTTTTAATTAATCAGAGGTGGAGGACTTGAGAACCAAGTGCTGGCTTGGTGGTAATGCTAGCGAGTGCGCAGCCAGTCCACCTAGGTTCGAGTTCCCAGAGGGACCGGATTAAACGGGGTATTATCCGAGCGCGTTTAATCCACTACTGGAGAGGTCCCATCTATCTAACAACCTACAGCTTGCGAGGGACCACTCCCCGAGGGTTAACGTTTTTAGAGGTGGAGGAGTCTGCCGAGGCCAAGGGTGTGGCACAACATTTTGTGTAGGCGGCAAGCGGCAACCAATCTGTACGCCAAACAAAGGAACTTGTTTGGTCGTGTTTATAGAACCTGTTTGCAGCTAACTTTATTTTGGGGAAAGAGTAAGTTTTGCGTTGTTTTCAGCAAAATAATCTTGTTTTGGGAGAACTTTATTAAACAAAGTCGAACTCCACGAAGAAGTTCAAAGCACATGATAAATTATACTGAGCTCTAGAGAGCAAGAACTAGGGAAGAACATAGCTTCACATTAAAAAGTAAATACTCATTACTCGAGTAGTGTCACCCTAACCCAGCTAGCCCAGGAGACAGCACAGCCTACGCACTACAAAAATTTCCAAACATTGCATACGAAAAATAAAAACATAGACCGTCCTCAAATCAAGACTCAAACAGACCCATACCTTACCAATAGGGTGTCAAGTGGGTGGGCTACGGCACTGCTTTTTAACTAATCATTCTCTAGTTTTGCTAGCTTCTGGACACTTTTTTACCTATATTTTGCTTTTGCGGGTCGTTATGCGGGTGCCGCTTACCGCTCTACTTACCACTCTACCACAATAAGAGTTGGGGATACTTAATAAAAACAATCTCTTATCCAGCAGACCGGCACCTTCCTGCAATTCCTAAGATATCATAATCTAGAGAAGGTCTGCGACATTGGCAGGGAGCTCCTCGATGACCACGGTGTAGAACTTCTGGATGTCAAAGAGCATCCTCTCGTCCTCGCGGGTGACAAAGTTGATGGGAAACTCCCTTCCTCCCAAACTGACCACTACGACCGATGCGATGGAGGTAGTTCTCAAGCTAAGTTGGTAGGTCGTAGTTGAGGACGAGAGAGACTCGCTAGACATCCACTAGTACAAACTCGTTACTTAGAGACTGTACTAGAGCCGGTTTATCTCTAAAATACAAATCACCGGCTGTGTCCATCAACCTCAGGAGGTCGTAATTTTTTGACCGCCTCTAACTCGAACCTCAGACGGTTATGAATCCACACCATCTCTAGTATGACTTCCACCCTCAGCCGCTCGTTTTAAACCAAAACGCCTTTAAATGGACCTGAGACGATGGAAATGATTGGCCGCCTCTTTATAAATTTAGCTCGCAGCCGTCCATAAACAATTACCGCCTCTAAGAACATCCTGAGGCTAGCGGTTATAACGACCATCGCGAAAACTTGTAGCTAGGGCGGTCATTAATTGAAACCGCCTCAAATATATATATTACTAGAGGTGGTTTAAATTATAAACCGTTTAAGATCTCCTTTGTTGTTTTTCCTGCGGGATGCATCTCCTTTATTGACTATATATATGGATCAACAAGGCATCGATGCCTTCACTCTTGTGCTAGGGTGATCGAGTTTGCCAGTGTTATTTCGAATGTGCGTTTTAATCTTGACCACTTTTATTTTTATACAATCTATTTTTCTTGCAAACTATTAGTAACACATACAATCATGCAATCAATTCTCACATATACTGATTACTAACACATACAATCATGCTCTGAGTAACAATTAACTACTTCGCGCATTTAAAAAACCTAGACATGGCTATTATAACCGCGACTAGGATAACAATGGCACCAAAGGCATATTATAGAAACCTTTCCTTCCAAATAGCATACTTTTTTATCTTATTCATCTTCAACCTAGTTGTTTTCCTACTTTCTTGTTTCTTGATGTTATGTGCATCGATGGTATCGTCCAACACCAACTCTATTTGCCCCTTCTCTTCCACAACCCTTTCCATTTTTTCCGTAGATGGTTTTCATTGTTTGCTCCATCATTCGGATTGTCTCATGAGCTAGCCTTAGCTTCTCTTCTGTCTTCCTCAATTCTTCATTGGTCTTCCTCAATTCTTCATTTGTCTTCCTCTTCTGCTCCCTTGTAAAGTCCATTTCTCTTAGGATAGTGATTTTTGCGTCTAGACAACGTTGGAACTAGGCACATCCGTCACGAATACCGCAGTCACAAGCTGATTCCTAGAAAAAATTAAAAACAAATTGAATTCGGAAAAGCTCATCAAATGCATCCAAAATTGCAAGACAAATAGAATTAGAGAGATGAAAGCTAGAAGCTTAGTACCTCATCCGACAAGGAGGGGTAGTTCCCGAGGCAGACGAGGATCTCGCTGTCGCCCATTGTCCTAACCATAGCGACATGTACGCAGGCGGCGTAGATCTGAGGCATGACGACGATTTGACGTCTGCGGCACCTCGTGGCGGCGAAATCCAGATGCTGGGGTTCTCGATCTAAACCGCGGCCGGTGGACACCGATGGATAGGGGTAGCCGACGGAGGTGGTTCAGGAGGGAGAATAGAGAGGGCGTGGGGCATAAAGGGGGCATCAGAAGAGTGATGAGAAAAGCTAGGAGAAGGGTCTGGCCGCAGGCCATAAAGAGGAGAATTCGGACCTTCCGGATAATAACCGGACGTCCCGGTAAAATGCCTTTTTTGGAATACTTCAATTTTCATCTGTTTGTTTTAGGATAAATGTTGTATTAAATGCATGTGAATTCATATTTTATTACTTGTGCATATTAATTTGTTTTATTTTGCAGATGGACCGTGGTGGATGTACCTAGGGAATCGTGTGACCGATATGTACCTTGACTATATTAAGGAGTTTTTGAACTCCGCTGAAATGAATGCAGTTCATACAGAGAACCCATGGATACTTTGACCGTGCTGTGACTATAAAAATATCCAGAGTTTTACAAGCATTTCACAAATTCAGACACATTTGATCAAAAGGGGATTCATGGCGGTGTATGATTGTTGGCTCTAGCACGGAGAAGTACGACAAAGTACATATGAGGAGGGTGATGCTAATAAGGATGCCAACATGGATGATGTTGAGATTACCACCATATTTCCATCAACTGATGATGAGGTTGATCGAACAAACGACATGAACAATATATCATCGCAAGAGAACATTGAAGATGTTGAAGAAGACAATATGAGTTAGACGTTGCGGGAGTTGAAAGAAAACTGTGAGGATCAAAAAATGCACAATAAATATGCTTGCATGATCAAAGACTCAGAGACACCAATGTATCATGGGTGTAAGCCGCACTACACAAAGTTAGCTACTATGCTAGAACTGATGCAGATAAAGAAAATGTTCGGATGGTCAGATAAGAGTGTAACGGAGTTGTTAACTTTCTTACAAGACTTTCTTCCTGAAGGAAACCACATGCCAGATAGTTTTTACAAAGCTAAGAGGATTGTGTGTCCATTGGAAATGGAGGTTCAGAGAATACATGCATGTATAAATGGTTGTATTTTGTACCGCGATGATGCCTACATCAATTTGCGTGAATATCCAGTGTGCAAATTTCCAAGGTTCAAGGTTCCCAAGGTTGAGGCAACTAATATGGCAGATGACAGCAGCAGTGAGGATGATCTGGACACTGATCAGGCGATCAAGAAGAAGCTTAAAAAATGGGTAGGAAGGATATCCCGGTAAAAGTGTGTTGGTACCTGCCTATTATTCCTTGTTTGACACGCTTATATGCAAACCCAGATATGGCAAAACTGATGCGTTGGCACGCAGAGGAGCGCATTCAGGATGACATGCTTAGACACCCTGCCTACTCTCCGTAGTGGAGGAACATCAATAGGTTAAAGGCTTTGGGTCCAGATGGTGATCATTTTGGAGATGATCCTAGAAATGTGGGGTTTGCACTGAGCACCGATGGAATGAACCCGTTCGGCAACTATAGTACCACCCACAGCACCTGGCTCTTGAATCTTGGCATTTAAAACCTTCCTCCATGGTTATGCATGAAGCGAAAGTATATCATGCTCGCAATACTAATATAGGGCCCCAAGCAAAGATTCTTCGTCAGGTGCATCACGTCGATTGCAGAGCGGACCTCTAAGACTTTCCAATAGGGTAGCTCCCAAAATATAGATTTATTCTTCCACATGGGTGCGTGTCCGCCAGCGTCCTTCGATACGAACTGTCCGCCAGGACCCTTTCCAAAGATTACTTTTAAATCCTTCACCATATCAAATACATCATCACCGGTACGACGGATAGGCTTACTCCGGTGATCTGCTTCACCATTGAAATGCTTGCCTTTCTTTCTTAGGGAATGCGTGGGCGGAAGAAAACGACGATTCCCTAGATACACATTCTTCTTACACTTATCCAAATAAATACTTTCAGTGTCATCTAAACAGTGTGTGCATGCATTGTATCCCTTGTTTGTCTGTCCTAAAATGTTACTAAGAGCAGGCCAATCATTGATGGTTACAAACAACAATACTCGTAGGTTGAATTCCTCATGTTTGTGCTCCTCCCACATACGTACACCTTGTCCGTGCCACGGTTGTAAAAGTTCTTCAACTAATGGCCTTAGGTACACATAAATATCGTTGCCGGGTTGCTTTGGGCCTTGGATGAGCACTGGCATCATAATGAACTTCCGCTTCATGCACAACCAAGGAGAAAGATTATAGATACACAGAGTCACGGGCCATGTGCTATGACTACAACTCTGCTCCCCAAAAGGAATCATGCCATCTGTACTTAGACAAAACCATAAGTTCCTCGCGTCACCTACAAAGTCCGGATAGTTTCTATCAATTTTTCTCCACTGCGACCCATCATCGGGGTGTCTCAACATCTCGTGTTTCTTACGGTCTTCTTTGTGCCATCGCAACAACTTGGCATGCTCTTCGTTTCTGAACAAACGTTTCAACCGTGGTATTATAGGAGCATATCACATCACCTTCGCGAACCCTCTTCCTGGGGCGGTCCCCCTCAACATCACCAGGGTCATCTCGTCGGATCTTATACCACAATGCATTGCATACAGGGTATGCATCCAAATTCTCGTACTGCTCACCGCGGTAGAGGATGCATGCATGTATCTTCTGTACCTCTAACCCTAGAGGGCAGACAACCTTCTTTGCTTCGTAAGTACTGGCGGGCAGTTCGTTATCCTTTGGACGCAGCTTTTTCATTATCTTCAACAACTTATCAAATCCCTTGTCAGGCACACCGACCTATGCTTTCCATTGTAACAATTCCAGTGTACTACCTAGATTTTTGTGGCCATCTTCGCAATTCGGGTATAACAATTTGTTGTGATCCTCTAACATCTGCTCAAATTTCAACCCCTCCCTTTCACTATCACATTCTCCCTTTGCATCAGCAATGGCCCGACCAAGATCATCATCTGGCTCATATGATGCATGTTCTTCCGCTTCTTCTTCATCATTGTCTTCCATTGTAGTACCACCGTATTCAGGGGACATAGGATAGTTGTCATCATTCTCTTCATCTTCGTTGTCTTCCATCATAACCCCTATTTCTCCGTGCTTGGTCCAACAATTATAGCCAGACATGAAATCGAACCAAAATAGATGGCCGTGAAGGACTCTTGAGGAAGAGTATTCCTTCTGATTCCGACACTCACCACATGGACAACACATAAAACCATTCCGCTTGTTTGCCTCTGTCCCGACGAGAAAAGAACGCACGCCTTTAATGAACTCGCCAGAGATTCGGTCAGCATACATCCATTACCGTCTCATCTACATTATATAAGTACATCAAACAAAATCACGATGCTAAGATTAGTACTAGTCTAAAAATAAAAGCACACAGTGTATACATCAAACAACTATGCACTGATTTAAAAACATTCTACTCCATCTTTAGTCCCGGTTGGACACACCAACTAGGACTAAAGGGGTTGCGGCAGGCTGGGGCCCACGTGAGCCCGTTTAATTCCGGGTGGTGTCTCCAGCCGGGACTAAAGGAGACTCCAACCGGGACTAAAAGTGGATGACGACACTATATGTCGTGAGTGGAGACACTATGCCATTGAGTGGCGACACTATTTCAGTGGGTGGAGACACTATGACAGGGGTGAGTGTCGATATTATGTCATGAGTGTCGACACTAGGTTGCGCTGCTTAGTCTATAAATAGGCTTCCTTGTGAAATATCAACTGCAAGGAACGAGACCAGGGACACCACTACGGCGGAGCTTCTCGAAGATGTCTTAGGACCTCGTCCTTAGACATCTTTGAGGAGCTCGCCATACATGCACTCCCTAATATGTGAAATTAGTTAGCTCCACCAGCATACTGATATAGCTAGAGAAGATATAAAGTGAAAGATGGTATGCGAGAGCAGGGACACCACTACGGCAGAGCTTCTCGAAGATGTCTTAGGATCCCGTCCCCAGACATATTCGAGGAGCTTGCCATAGAGGCACTCCTAATTTAATTTGGTAGCTCCCTGGCGTGTTCATATTTTTGGTTTTCCTTAAACGGTCGATGATTAAAATGCTAGGGCGCCACTATATATATGTATGCCTTCATAGTTTTGGTTCTTATTTTTTGTAATGGATTTTGTGTCGGCGGGTAGAAGAAGAAGGATATTGTGTTGCTCGACGGTGGCATGATGCATTTGTATCTCAATTTCGAGACTATGTGCCAAACCAATATATATATATATATATATATATATATATGATGATGATGAACTCATGTATCACATGAATTTCGAGAACTATATATGCCAAATTAACCAGATATATAGAGATAGAATCCACACAAATCCCTCCATTTCTAGAGCATAAAATGAGCTAAAACGAGCAATGAAATATGAAAGGAAGAAGTTGCTAACCTCTTAGGACCCTTAGATAGATGTGGATCCAAAAAAATATTCACAAAGCTTGAGAAAAATCGGCAAGAATTCGAGCTTGAGGGAAGAAATTTGAGGGAGATGATTGTGTGAGCTTGAAATGGCTCGGGCGGGGGGAGGAAGAAGATATAGTCGGGCCCTTTAGTCCCGGTTCGTTTAAAAAACCGAGACTAAAGGTCCACCCATCCTCTCCTTTCCAGCGCCAGACCCCTTTAGTCCCGGTTTGTTAAACGAACTGGGACTAAAGGTCTCCTACGAACCGGGACTAATGTCTTCTGGGCCCTGCGGCCATTTCTAGCCGTTGGGACCAGGGCAGAACCGGGACTAATGCTCTGGATCAAAGGTCCGTTTTCTACTAGTGTTAGTACCACCCACCCCTCCAATGAGACGTATTGGTAAAACTTCGTCATCCCCACGTGCCTCGGTTATCTCTCTACCCGAGTCCTTTACTTATGCACTTTATACTGTGAGAGAACCAACTCGAAATTCGGTAGATTTTTGCAACGAAAACGTAAAGTGGTAGATTTCCGGAATTTTGCTCGGATTGTGGTAGTTTTATGCTAACAACTCCTTAGGGTTGGAGAGACTTTCATTGTCCAGGATACTGTATTTATTAGATCCGGTGGAAGTAATGTCTTGATTTCAGGTTCATTAACAATCAACAAACCCAAACACCAACTCACCAATCTTTTGATAAATGTAGGCACCGCCCTTATAAAGCAAAACTGCACTACACACACCTACGACTGCATGTATCTTGTATAGAAGAATAGAACATGTCACCTGTTTAGCTCTCCTTACTAGGCGTGTACCACACGAACAAACACAAATTAAGTTGTGATTTGAGAAATGAGAGATCAATGCCCAATGCAAAAATTGACTTGGTATTGCAGTTAGACGCTAAGTGTGTTGTGAATGGAAGGCATTCAGGAACACATCCTCTGCTGGGCCCGGCATCGCCGTTTCTCCACTTGTTATTGTATGAAAATTTAACGGAATGAATGTGCGAGGTCTCTCCTCTTCGCAGATGAAAGCATAAAAGCTCACTGCCACGACAAGTTAGCAAGCCCTAACATGGAGGGCTCGCTCTCAGGGGATTTTACTGATCAGCAGTGGCGGAGGAGGCCGCGCATGCCAGGGGTTGTTGCTGCTGCTGCAACAGAAGGAGCCAGCTGTGTGGTCGTCTATGCAGGTTCACCGGATTTCGACGGATCATGCACTTGTGCTTTCCGGCCCCGGTTTGCAATGAACACTAGTTTTGGTGACCAGTAAAATGCCGATTGCTCCTGTAATGTGCAACAAAGTAACAATGGTACATTTACATTTCTACAAAATGTGGCCTTAAATGCCGACAAGCAAGCTATTAATTGGACAGCATAACAAAGAGACAGTGAGTTGTATGTGTCGTTTTCAGCAAAACATTTTAATTGCAGTTTCTCCTGAGCGTTTGCCTGAACAAATTTGTGAGAAATCAGACATGGTCGTCAGCAAAAGAATCTGCTCGAAGAACTTTTTCAAACAAGGTCGAACTCCATATAAAAGTTCACAGCACATGACAAAAGGTACAAGCTCCAGAATGCAAGAACAATTGCGGAAGAACATTGTTATGACCGGCCTCACGTACAGCCGGAGAAAGCCTGCTAGTGGGCCAAATTAAAGGCTTAGCCCATTTATTTTATTATATAAGAGTTGTAATCAGACTATTCAGATTTAAGCAATAATCAAAGTTATTATTGCCGACTCCTCCTTGAACCCTAGCCGCCGCCTCTCCAACGCCGCCGCCTCCTCTTCCTCGCAACCACGGCGCCGACACGCCGTCGGCGACGTCCAACTCCTCTCTGTCCTCCCTTCCACCCATACAATCTACGTCCTAGACCTGGTAGATTAGCTGGTTCTACCAATTTGGTATCAGCTAGCTCAGGCTCGATGTCTACGGGATTGCCCACCGCCTCCGCCGCGATCGCCACCTCTGGCGCGCCCGACTCCATGGAGTCGCCGCTGGCCACGTCGGGACCGGCCGCTGCGGGCCAGGCCGCGCCGCCCTCCGAACCCGCCCCTCTCCTCTCGCAGTAGGAGGTCTCCATGGCTGTCCGCGACCTAACCTGGACAGTCACAAACCTTCGAACCTTCCTCCAGGAGTTCACCGCGCCGCCACCACCGCCGGCCGCCGCGCCCTTCACACCGCCCCCACCACCGCCGCCACCAGTCGTCACCTCGCAGCAGGGGATCCCGATCACGCAGATCAAGTTCCCACCATCGCCGTCACAGCTGCCGGCCTGGCTCGACCAGTCTACGTACAAGACGGCGCCCGCCAAGCCGACCGCGCCGGCGCCGGCCGCCGCCTTCGGGGGATTCACCGGGTACGACGAGCCGTATACATCTATGGCGCCGACCTACTCTCCCCCCGCAGCGCTGGGTCGTTCCGAGGGAGCCTACGCCGCCGTTCCGCACGTCCAGCAGCCACCCCGCTTCACCAAGCTCGAGTTTTTCACCTACGACGGCACCGTCGACCCCCTGAACTGGCTCAATCAATGCGAGCAATTTTTTCGGGGGCAGCGGACACTGGCATCGGACCGCACCTGGATCACCTCCTACCACCTTCGTGGCGCCGCCCAGACGTGGTACTACGCCCTCGAGCAGGACGAGGGCGGGCCGAGCTCGGACGCCTTCCCTTCACAGGCTCGGTGCAGGACTTCGCCGACCGCTTCCAGACATTGGCGTGCCATGCGCCTGGCGTCACGGCTCGCCAGCGCGCCGAGCTCTTCATCGAGGGCCTACCCCACCAGATCCGCGTCGACGTGGAGATGCGCGAACCACAAGACCTGCAGACGGCCATGTACTACGCACGCGCCTACGAGCATCGCGCCCTCGCCATGCAGCAGACTTTCCCAGGCCGTGGGGTGCAACCCCCACCTCGCCCGGCCCCGGCGGCCCCTGCCCCGACGCGTCTCGCCCTGCCACCCGCCCCCGCGGCTGCGTCAGCGCCGATGCGCCCCTTCCGTCGCCTGACCGCGTCCGAGCAGCTCGATCGGCGCCGCAAGGGGTTGTGCTTCAACTGCGACGAGACCTACGCGCTGGGTCACGTGTGCGCCCGCCTGTTCTACTTGGAGACCGTCGACGATGGGGAGGTGGAGGCCCTAGCCGCGGAGCTCGAGGCCACGACTATCTCCGAGGCCGGCGTTACAACCTACGGGTCGGTCGACGCAACGGCTTTCGTCGTCTCCCTCCACGCATTGGCGGGCATCAAGACGGCCAAGACTATGTTGCTTCCGGTAACTATCAACGGGGAGCGCCTTACCGGCCTGGTGGACACGGGCTCGACGCACAACTTCATGTCCGGGGACACCATGCGCCGCCTCGCACTCCAGCCGTCGGGTGCCGAGAAGTTCCGCGTCACCGTCGCCAACGGGGACCGCCTGGCGAGCCAGGGCGTGGCGCGGAAGGTCCCGACCCTCATCGGCGATGAGCGCTTCGCCATCCACTGCGTCGGCATCAACCTGGGCTGCTACGACTTCATCCTCGGCCTCGACTTCCTGTCCACACTGGGCCCCATACTCTGGGACTTTGACGCGCTGACCCTCATCTTCTGGCGCGAGAGAGGCCGCCGAGTCCAGTGGACGGGCATCGGTGGTACAGGTCCTGTGACCCCGCAGCTCCAGCTAATGGCGGCCACCCTCGACGAGGCGCACCCCCTGCTGGCCGACCTCCTGCAGCAGCACATCGACATCTTCGACGAGCCACAGGGCCTCCCACCAGCGCGGGCCTGTGACCACCACATCCACCTGCTGCCGAATATGGCGCCTGTCGCCGTGCGCCCATACCGCTACCCCCAGCTGCAGAAGGACGAGCTCGAGCGCTAAGTGGCGGTGATGCTCGCGCAGGGCATTATCCGGATTTCGACGTCGCCGTTCTCGGCACTGGTGCTCTTGGTGCGCAAGCCCAACGGCACGTGGCGATTCTGCATCGACTATCGCGCCCTCAACACCGTCACCTCCAAGGACAAGTTTCCCATACCCGTCGTGGACGAGCTCCATAGGGCGCGCTTCTTCACCAAACTCGACCTCCGCTCCGGCTATCATCAGGTGCGGATGCATCCGGACGACATTGAGAAGACGGCGTTCCGGACGCACCACGGCCACTTCAAGTTCTTGGTGATGCCATTTGGCCTCTCCAATGCTCCGGCGACGTTCCAGGTCCTCATGAACGACGTGCTCAGCCCCTACTTACGCCTCTTTGCCATGGTTTTCTTTGATGATATTCTTATCTACAGTGCATCTTGGGCGGAACACCTGCAGCACGTCGCCATCATCTTCAACGAGCTTCGAGCGCATCATCCTCACCTCAAGCGCTCGAAGTGCTCGTTCGGCACGACCTCCGTCGCATACCTGGGACACGTCATCTCAGCGGAGGGCGTTGTGATGGACGCGGATAAGGTCGCCGCCGTCGCTGCGTGGCCAACTCCGCAGTCACCGCGTGCCCTACGCGGCTTCTTGGGCCTCGCGGGCTACTACCGGAAATACATCCGGGACTTCGGCCTCATCGCCGTGCCACTGACGCGCCTTCTGCGCCGCGACGCCTTCGCATGGGACGCGGAGGCCACGGAGGCGTTCCAGGCCCTCCAGCGGGCACTCATGACGGGACCGGTGCTGCAGATGCCGGACTTCGACAGCCCCTTCGTGGTTGACTGCGACGCCTCCGGCATCGGGTTTGGCGCCGTCCTCCACCAGGGCGAAGGACCGTTGGCCTTCTTCAGCCGCCCCCTCACTGCTCGCCACCACAAGCTTGCCGCATACGAGTGCGAGCTGATCAGGCTGGTCCAGGCCGTGCGGCATTGGAGGCCTTATCTTTGGGGGCGGTCGTTCCGCGTGCGCACGGACCACTACAACCTCAAGTTCTTGCTAGACCAGCGTCTCTCCATGGTTCGGCAGCACCAGTGGATCAGCAAGCTCTTCGGCTATGACTTCACGGTTGAGTACAATCACGGCCGTCTCAATACGGTTGCCGACGCACTGTCGCGTTGTGACACGGAGGTGTTTGCGGGGGACGCATAGACCTCGGGAGCGGTCCTATGCATCCGCTCCGGGCTATCATTCGCGCTCATCGACGACATACGCCAGGCCACGGCGACCGCCGGCGATGCGCGGGGCCTACGACAACGCCTGGACGCTGGCGAGCTGGAGGCGCCCTGGCACCTGACTGACGGACTGCTCCTCCATGGGCGCCGTCTCTTTGTGCCCGACCACGACGACCTTCGCCATCAGGTCTTGACGTTGGCGCATTCGGCTGGCCATGAGGGTGTGCAGAAAACCCTCCATCGTCTTCGCGCCGACTTCTACATTCCGGGCAATAAAGCGCTGGTGCAAGATTGGGTGCGGACGTGTGTGACGTGCCAGCGCAACAAGACGGAGACGCAACGACCAGCGGGTCTTCTTCATCCCCTCGAGGTGCCCTCGCAGGTGTGGGCGGATATCTCCATGGACTTCATTGAGGGGCTGCCCAAGGTGGGGGGCAAGTCTGTCATCCTCACGGTGGTCAACCGCTTCTCCAAGTACGCGCACTTCATTGCGCTCGGCCATCCGTACACCTCCGCGTCCGTGGCACATGCCTTCTTCAACGGCATCGTGCGCCTCCATGGGTTTCCATCGTCGATCGTCAGCAACCATGACCCGGTGTTCACTGGTCACGTCTGGCGGGATCTCTTTCGGCTGGCCGGTGTCAAGCTTCGCCTGAGCACGGCGTTCCACCCGCAGACGGACGGTCAATCTGAGGTGGTCAACAAGGTGATTGCGATGTATATGCGCTATGTTACAGGTGATCGTCCACGCGCTTGGGTGGACTGGTTGGCATGGGCGGAGTATTGCTACAACACCTCCTATCACGCCACCCTGCACACCACACCTTTCGAGGTGGTTTACGGTCGTCCGCCTCCGCCGATGCTGCCGTTTGAGGACGGGACGGCCCGGACTGCGGTTGCGGGTGACTTGCTCCGCACCCGCGACGAGATCTTGGCTGAGGCGCGCCAACGCCTTCTCCAAGAACAGCAGCTGGCCAAGAAGTACTATGATGCTCATCATCGCGAGGCGGAGTTCGCGGAGGGTGACTGGGTGTGGTTGCGCCTCCTTCACAGGACGACGCAGTCCTTGGACCCGCGCGCCAAGCGCAAGTTGGGACCTCGCTACGTTGGGCCCTTTCGTGTGCTGGAGTGCATCGGGACGCTCGCCTACCGAATGGAGTTGCCGCAGGGGTCTCGCCTTCACGACGTGTTCCATGTGGGCTTGCTCAAGGCCTACCGTGGAGACCCACCTGCAACACCGCCGACTCTACCTCCTACGGACGAGGGCCGCCTGTTGCCGAGCCCGGAGAAGGTGATGAAGGTGCAGAAGCGCCGTGACGTCTGGCATGTCCTGGTACAGTGGACAGGACTTTCGGTGGATCACGCTACTTGGGAGAAGCTCGACGAGTTCCGCCAGCAGTTTCCGGATATCCAGCTCGAGGACGAGCTGTTTGTCGAGGCGGGGAGAGATGTTATGACCGGCCTCACGTACAGCCGGAGGAAGCCTGCTAGTGGGCCAAATTAGGGGCTTAGCCCATTTATTTTTATTATATAAGAGTTGTAATCAGACTATTTAGATTTAAGCAATAATCAAAGTTATTATTACCGACTCCTTGAGGAGTCGGCCTTGAACCCTAGCTGCCGCCTCTCCAACGTCGCCGCCTCCTCTTCCTCGCAACCACGGCGCCGACACGCCGTCGGCGACGTCCAACTCCTCTCCGTCCTCCCTTCCACCCATACAATCTACGTCCTAGACCTGGTAGATTAGCTGGTTCTACCAAACATAGCTTCACATCGAAAAGTAAATACACATTAGACATTACTCAAAGTAGTGTCACTCTAACCCAGCTAGCCAAGGAGACAACACAGCCTGCACACTGTTAGAGGAATAAACGACTTATATTCTAGAGGGGCCAAAAGGCCTCAATATATAGTACATGTACAGGTGTTAGTATGCAGAAAGCCTCCTAACTAGTGGGGAAAATACAATATACAAATATTTCTGTAACACCGCCCCCCCCCCCCGTCACTCTAACACAGCTAGCCAAGGAGACAACACAGCCTGCACACTGTTAGAGGAATAAACGACTTATATTCTAGAGGGGCCAAAAGGCCTCAATATATAGTACATGTACAGGTGTTAGTATGCAGGAAGCCTCCTAACTAGTGGGGAAAATACAATATACAAATATTTCTCTAACACCACCCCCCCCCCCTCAAACTCATGGGGGATCCACAACACTGAGTTTGGAGAGAGAGAAATTGTGCCGTGCTCTAGTTTGGGCCTTCGTAAAGAAATCTGCCAACTGTAACTCTGAAGGCACATACTGGAGTGAAATAACTTGATCCTGCACACTTGCACGGACAAAAGAAGCATCAACACCAATATGCTTGGTAAGCTCATGCTTTACCAGATCGCATGCAATACTGATAGCACCTGTACTGTCAGATAATAGAGTAGTTGGTGTTGTAACAGAGACACAAAAATCAGCAAGTAACCACCGCAACCAAGTCACCTCAGCAGTCAAAGAGTCATAGCTCGCAACTCAGCCTCTACACTCGAACGGGAAGCTGCAGTCTGTTTCTTTGTATTCCATGCAATAAGAGAACCACCAAGAAACACACAGTAGGCAAAAAGTGAGCGTCGATCCGAAGGATCACTAGCCCACGTGGCATCATAGTAGGCATGGAGCTGTAAGGAGCTAGAACGGTGGAAGAATAGACGACGTGTGTTTGTGCCATAAAGATAGCGAAGAACACGAAGGAGATGACTAAAATGAACCGAAGTAGAAGCAAATACAAACTGGCTCAGAATATGAATAGGATAAGAGATATATGGGCGAGTGACAACAAGATAAACAAGACTCCCAACAAGATGACGATAGCGTGTCGGATCAGAGAGAGGATCACCATCAGAAGCACGGAGCTGGACATTGAGCTCCATAGGAGTCTCAACAGTGCGCTCATCACCAAGAGCAGCACAAGCCAGGGGATCCTGGATATACTTTTTCTGGGAGATATAAAATCCATCAGAAGTGGAGGAAACCTCAATCCTAAGAAAGTAGCGAAGAGGACCAAGATCAGTCATAAGAAACTGCTCGCGAAGACGGGCCTTAACAAAGGCAATATACTCAGAATCATCACCGGTGATGATCATGTCGTCAACATAGAGGAGTAGAAGAGTACGTCCACGAGGAGAAGTGTGAATAAACAGGGCAAGATCATGAGCACCAGGGGAGAAACCAGCAAGAGTCACCACAGAGGCAAAGCGCTCAAACCAGGCACGAGGAGCCTGTTTTAGGCCATAAAGAGAGCGCCGAAGACGACAAACCATGCCATCAGAGACAGAGTACCCTAGAGGAGGCTGCATGTAAACCTCCTCACGCAACTCACCATTGAGAAAAGCATTCTGAACATCAAGCTGAGACATAGACCAATGGCGAACAGAAGCCACAGCAAGAAGAGTATGCACAATGGTCATATGAGCCACCGGAGCAAAAGTCTCATTATAATCACGGCCCTGCTCCCGCTCGAAGCCACGAGCCACAAGACGCGCCTTATAACGCTCAAGAGATCCATCAGAACGAGTCTTAATCTTGTAGACCCACTTGCATGTGATGGGGCGAACACCGGGAGGAGGAGAGACAAGATCCCATGTGCCATTACACTCAAGCGCAGCAATCTCCTCAGCCATGGCAAGCTGCCACTCCGGGTAGTGCGCAGCATGCCGATAAGAGGTCGGCTCAAGGGCAACAGAAAGACCATAGTGACTAGGAGAGTAACGATCAGGTGGACAACGATGGCGAGCAGGAAAAGGAGGAGTCTCCTTAGGAGAGGAAGAAAGCACATCAGAAGAAGAAACATCGGAGGAAGCATCCTAAGCATGAGAGCGACGAGTATAATGGAAGGGAAAGGGAGACAATGAGAATGTCGGTGGAGGGGAACTAGGTGGCGAGGAGGGTGGCGATGGGGAAGAAGAAGCATCAACAAGAATGCGACATGGAGGAGGATCAATATGAACAGAGGGTAGGGTGTCAGGAAACAATAGAAAAGATATGTCCTCCACCAAGAAAGATGAGGATGAGGGGCGTGGATAGAAGGGACGCGACTCATCAAACGTGACATCACGAGAGATGCGCATCCGACGGCCAACAGAATCCCAACAGCGATAGCCCTTGTGCTCATCACTGTATCCAAGGAAAACACACTCAACAGACAGAGTTGTCAGTTTGGTGCGGTCGCGAGAAGCAAGAAGAACATAGCAAACACAACCAAACAACCGAAGCACCGAGTAATCAGGCGAATGACCAGAGAGACGCTCGAGAGGAATACCACCCTGCAAAGCGGCAAGGTTGAATATTGATAAGATATGCCGATGTAGAAACAGCTTCAGCCCAAAAATGAGGGGGAAGGGAAGCAGCGATCATCATTGCACGAGCAGTCTCAAGAAGATGACGATGCTTACGCTCAGCGACACCATTCTGAGCATGTGCACCTGGACAAGAGAACTGAGCAAAGGGTGCCCTGCTCAGCCAGAACACCACGCAAGTGCTTGGAGATATACTCACCAGCAGAGTCAGCACGAAACACGCGAATCGATGTAGAGAACTGAGTAAGAACCATCGATGCAAAGCGCTGATATATGGAGAGAACCTCACTCTGATTAGACATAAAGTACAGCCAAGTATAGCGAGAGAAATCATCAATAAAAATGATATAATATCGATGGCCCCCTTTCGAAGTGAAAGGAGCCGGACGGGCGGTGGTGACGGCGCGGCCAGAGAAGATGGGCGGCGGCGGCGGTGAATTTTAGTAGTCTGAAAAAATACCTAATCTGGTCTCTGATACCATGTTAGAGGAATAAACGACTTATATTCCAGAGGGGCCAAAAGGCCTCAATATATAGTACATGTACAGGTGTAAGTATGCAAGAAGCCCCCTAACTAGTAGGGAAAATACAATATACAAATATCTCTCTAACACACACTACAAAAATCATGCGTAAAAAACTCAGAGACCGTCCTTAACCACGATTCAAATAGATCCATATACCTTACCACTCTTCCACAATGAGAGAGTTGCACTACACATAATTCATAAGGTTGCAATGCATGCATCATGTATCACATACTCCCTCCCTTTCTAAACTGTAAGAGGTTTTCTAAAACACGTGTATCTAGACGTCTTTTAGTTGTAGGTTAGGAGTAAAATGAGTGAACCTACACATTAATATGCTTCTAGATATATATGTTGCAGAAAAAAGCTAAAACATCTTATATTTTAGAATGGAGATAGTACAACTCATTACTTGTACCACCCAAACCCACACAAATTAAGTTGTTTGAGAAAATGAGAGATCATATCAAATTCAAATTGGCTTAGTACTGCGAAGTTTTACAGCTAAAACAGGTTTACTTTTTACAAAGCCCCAAACATAAAACAAGTTGAGCAAAGCCCAAACATGGAGGGGCTCTGGGTTTTACTAAATCAGAGGTGGAGGACTCTGCTGAGGGTGTGGCACATCACAGAGGGGTTTATTTTGTGTAGGCAACAAGCGGCAGCCAATCTGTACGCCAAACAAAAGAACTTGTTTGGTCGTGTTTACAGAACCTGTTTGCAGCTAACATTATTTTGGGGAAAGAGTAAGTTTTGTGATGTTTTCAGCAGAATAATCTTGCTTGGGAGCACTTTATTAAACAAAGTCTAGCTCCATGAAGAAGTTCACAACACATGACAAATATCACGAGCTCTAGAAAGCAAGAACTGGGGAAGAACATAGCTTCACATTGAAAAGTAAATACTCATTACTCAAGTAGTGTCACTCTAACCCAGCTAGCCCAGGAGACAGCACAGCCTACGCACTACAAAAATTTCCGAACATTGCATACGAAAAATAAAAACATAGACCGTCCTCAAATCACGACTCAAACAGACCCATACTTTACCACTCTACCACAATGAGAGTTGGGGATACTTAATAAAAACAATCTCTTATCCAGCACCTTACTGCAATTCCTAAGATATCATAATCTAGAGAAGGTCGGCGACATTGGCAGGGAGCTCCTCAATGACCACGTTGTAGAACTTCTGGATGTCAAACAGCATCCTCTCGTCCTCGCGGGTGACAAAGTTGATGGCAACACCCTTCCTCCCGAACCGACCACTACGACCAATGCGATGGAGGTAGTTCTCTGGCTGAGTCGGCAGGTCGTAGTTGATGACGAGGGAGACTTGCTGGACATCAATACCACGAGCCAGCAGGTCGGTGGTGATGAGCACACGTGAAGACCCAGACCTGAACTCCCTCATGATGATGTCCCTAGTGTTCTGGTCCATGTCTCCGTGCGTGGCAGAGACGGTGTGGTCCCTTCCCCTCATCTTGTCGGTGAGCCAGTCCACCTTGCGGCGGGTGTTCACAAAGATGACACTCTGGGTAATGGCCAAGGTCTCGTACAGGTCACAGAGAGTATCCAGCTTCCACTCTTCCTTCTCTACATTGACATAGAACTGCTTGATACCCTCGAGGGTAAGCTCATCTCTCTTCACAAGAATCCTCACTGGCTTGTTCATGAACTTGCGGGTAATCTCAAGGGCCTCAGGGGGCATGGTAGCAGAGAACACGCCAACCTGAATCTTTCCAGGAAGAAGCTGGAAAATATCATAGATCTGCAGAAGGTACAGACACATGTAAGTTCAAGCTATACAGAAACAATCTAAACAGTTAGTAATCGGTGTATGAACATCAAGAGATTGTCAATGAAGATGCATGCCACAACAATCTAACCGACACCGTGTGTAAATGAATATGTGCAAGCAAAAGCCTGATACTTACAAAAGTATACAGTTTGAACAATAGCTATGTACTGCAGAATTCTAAAGGCGAGTATCGAGTAAGAAGCAAACCTGATCCTTGAAACCACGTGAAAGCATCTCATCAGCTTCATCCAGCACAAACATCTTGATCTGATCTGGGCGAAGAGATTGCCTGCGCAACATATCAAACACACGACCAGGTGTGCCGACAACAACATGCACACCACTGGCAAGAATCCTTTGGTCTTCACGAACAGATGTTCCACCAACACATGCATGCACCTTGACGCCTAGGTAGTCACCAAGAGCGCGCATGACCTTCTCAATCTGCTGAGCAAGCTCACGGGTGGGAGCAAGGACCAGGGCCTGGCACTCGACCAAGCCATAGTCCAGCTGCTGCAGGATTCCTGAGCAGAAGGTGGCAGTTTTTCCTGTTCCAGACTGAGCTTGCTGGATCACATCAAGTCCCTTGCAGAAAGGCACAATCCCTCTCTGCTGAATGGCAGATGGCTTCTCAAAACCTACAAGTAAGAAGCATTGATATTTGTCAGATGACCCAACACATTCGATTGTAAAACAGGGCGGAAGAAAGAGTAATTTGGTATACCATATGCATAGATGCCTCTGAGAAGGTTCTCTTGGAGGCCCATGTCGTCAAAACTCTCGTGCACTTCATCGTAAGAAGTGAAAAAGTCCTCGGTGTCGCCTTGGTTCCTGCATATCACAGACACAAAAGTGCAAGTCATGAATTAGAGAGAGCAAAATGCATAGCTGCATATAGCATCAGAAGGCTGTTTTTAACTGAAGTGGTAGAGAGATGACTTACAGCAACTCTGACATCTTGCTGTCATAATGCTTTGCATCAAACTGGGAACCCTCTGGTGCCATTCCTGCCATGACTGTAGTGGAGCAAAAAAAATAATGAGATGTTAGCAAATAGGACAAGTAAAGGACACATGGTAAGGAACAATTGGAGGCATCATCAAAAGCATGCAAATATAGCAACCAAGTTGAACCAAAAAAGGTACTTTACTTGATCCGATCCATCATCGGACACAGACAACTAGTCTACACGTTTGGAGCCAGGTATACAAGACATCTGCTACAACTACCACACTGACGGTCAGTCTACCTAATGCAAGGCAGCACTACACTCCATCAGATTTATTACCAGCCAGAAACAATCTCAATGTAGATGGAAGCATCAGGCAAAAAAAAATAGTTCCGACAAGTGCTACTACAACAAAGAAATTGACTTTTTTGTGATTCCATCCATTATCAGACACAAATAACAATTCAACACGTTTGGAGCCAGGTATTCTATTCTGTATCAACTACTAACAGTGTAGCTAATCTAGCTCAGCAGCGCACGCTCAGTCCGGCGCTCCACAGTACAAAGTACATACCATCAGATTAAAGCATCATCAAGACATCAGAGCCTAGCCTACATCTAAACCAGGCAGTAATAGCTTATCAAAATCACTAGTCCAAGAAAAATATCTAGCCTTCCGGTTCCAGAACTAAGAAAACAAAAAATCACGCGTGAAGCTAAAATATCCCGAATCCGGAAGCTCTAAATCGACGAATCTCGAGATCGAACCACTCTGGCGGACAGCTAAAGAAAGGCAAAATTTCCCAACCCACTCGCAAGGGGGAAAAAAGGGTATCTTTGCCGCCGGCTCCGCCCAGATCTAGTTACCAGAACGATACTACACAAGCCCAGATCGATCTAGAGCTAGACCAAACAAAACAAACCCAGATCGATCGACTATTCGACTATGAACGAAGAGCAAGATCTTGTCTGCCAAGGACCTGGTTGGTTTACCTGAAGAGCTTTTGTTGAAGAAGAAACGATCTGAAGGCTTTGGCTGGTTGCTTCGTGTCGATGGGTCGAGCGAATCCGAGATCGGCGTCCCGGATTCGATCGATTGGGTGAAGGAGGGTTTGGTGGAGGCTGGGAGAGGAGAGAGAGAGAAAGGCGGCTTATATTGGTTCCCGACGGAAGCGGCGGGCGGCTCGACTGCTTCTCTCCTCCTCGCTCTGTATGTATCTCTCGTCGACGAGACGAGTAGGGTTTTCTTCTGGCTTCGGTCCTGGGCTTTGGTTGGGCCTTTGCCGCCCCGGCTTGCGGGCTTTTATATCCACCGTCCACGACCGGTCCCTGTCGCTCCCGGTAAAAAACTTTCCTTTTTTTTCTCTTTGCAGAAGAAAAAAAAAGGAAAATTGAAGACGAGCTCGGTTTTTCTATTTTTTGCGAGTTGTATTTTCGGTGGGAAAAGAGTTGTACTAGTTCTATATTGTTTGTGGCACTTGCAAAGCAAAAGCTGGGCAGTTTTTTTTTCCTGCGAGGAGTACGAACTGGGCACGATTCCTGGGGGCTGGGGGCAGCCAGCCGTGCGAGGCACGACGACGCGTCTGGCTCCAGTTCACGCGCCTACAGCTCACCGCCACCACGTGTTCGATTCACAATGGTACTTGGCAGCCAAGAAACCCGGAGACTTTGAGCAAACTGTTGGTGTCATGCTAGATTTTTGCTTATTTAAAAGAGAAATAAATAAGAAAAAGAAGATTGTCTTCTCTTATCTTTTTCTTATCTAAACGATGATCTCTTACAAATAAGGAAAGCTAGTTTCTCCATTGTACCATATGTGCTCCCTTAGCAAACCAATTAATTAATAAAAATAGTTAATTCTCATTAATTGTTAGAGATGACAATAAGAGGTAGTACATTGTACAACTTATATATATTGTCTTCTCTAGATGATGTGGAGAGCTACATTCAAAGGCAAGCGTTGCCCTGTCCGTCCTTTTAAGAAAATAAACTATATATTATTTTAGATTGTAACAACATGTAAAATTCATACGGATGTTATTATTGTGCATACATTAGAACAATGAGGCTTGTTTGCTTATTTTCAGCATCCTCGTGAAAAGGGGGAATGTAAAGTAAATACAAATTACTACCCTTTTTTTCGAACGGGAAGAGCCCCGAAGGGGCTGGAAGCTTTCTATTAATCGCAAACAGTGGAGGAGTACAATATTACAGAAGACCCCATATAAAAAAGGAGTAAACACATAGGTCCCCATTTTAAGTGGATAAGGCCCTGCTGAAAACTTTGAGTTGCAATCAGGTCCCTTCCTATCTCCACTGCCGAGCCGAAGGTCAGCTGCACCGTCGCCGAGAACCACCGCTGAGACAGAGCCACTTGCTTTAGAGCCGACGTTGGACGTGGCCGCTAACCCGAAAAGGGCCTCCGATGGAGGTTAAACAGATGCCGGAGCTCACCGGCTGTAACGGACGGCACGCAGCCGTCAAGATGAAGCTCGCCGATGTCGCTTCCAAGCTCCGGTAATCCCTGGCGGAATAAACTTCGCAAGCTCCGTCGATATCGAACAACCCGCACTCCAGCACAACACTCCTGCCACGGGTGGGTGAAGGCGGGCATAGTTGGTCGGAGAAGCGGGGTGAAATCTGCCAGAAGGGGAAAGACCAAAACTCCCCTGGGCGCCCAGGCCAAGCCTTTTTCACGCTACTACCTGCAACCTCTCCCTCGCCGCCACGGCCGGCCAAGAGGAACAGAGAAAAGCGGCGGGTATCCAGGCTGGCCCGAGTTCCAAAGATGCACTTATGATGAGGATTCACTTGGAATGGCATCGTCGGCGTCTTACTCCTCTTAAGACTGTCAGGAACCACCCACGGTGGCCTCCTACCGCCGCGTAGATGCGTCAGGAGGCAAAATCCATCGCCTCTTCCTCTTGCAGTCGCCAATCGCTCGAACACCTCCTCCCCTCGCTGCCACGGCCGACCGGAAGAGGAATCACAAGCGGGTCACCACCACAGGAAAGAAGAGATGAACAATCGCTCGAGCACGGAACCGCCAGCGGATGGAGCTCCCCTATCCCACACCACCATGGCCGGATCAAAGGGGAATACCAAATCTTCGGCAGGACCGGGCTCCAGCGAGCCATTATTAAGGGAGAGGCGAGCCCTCCCCCAACACCACCCTCACTAGGGAGATAAGGGGGCGCGCCGCCGCATCCTGGCTGAGGAAAGGGGCAGCCTCCCGAGCAGCACCAAGGCACCAAACACGGGGTCGAGGCCCCAAAAACTAACTACTAGCTACTTTGTAGCAACCGTCGCCCCCCTCCCCCCAGCTAAGCTGGCAACGCCAGCGAGCAAGGCTTGGGGGCGGGGCGGCGCGGCGCGGAGAAAGCTCGAAGTATTGTAGCTCTTGGGAGAGGAGGGGATAAGGTTGAGGAAAAAGACTCCTGGACCTCGGTTCTCGCTTATTGAGTTACAAATTACTACGTAGTAACTACTTCTACGATAAAGGACACCAACACTGACTATGCATGCCAAGATTTACTTTGGTCACAAAATAAAAAGTTGTGACTTGAAAATACCAAAATATTTTTGAGAATTCTTCCCATTTTTTTAGAGAATAGGTCTGAGCCTTGCTTTTCATTAATAAAAATAAACAAGGTTCTATTACAATCTACAAATGAAAACTGGGATCACCAGCTAAACAAATCCAATACAGTAAACAAGCATCGGAGCCCCTAATGCACATACTCCCCTCACACGAAACAGAACAGAACACACATGTTCAGAGTAATTACCAAACTCCCCTAACATCCAAAAAAGACAACAAAAGATAGAGGCCAGAAGAGATCAAAAGCTTTTAGTTCCTTCTACTTCGAAGCACCTTCACATGTCTTCTGCACCTCCTGACCACCCAGTCCAAGACCATTTCTAGCTGCTCATCCCACAATGGCATCCATTGCTGAACATAGAAGATCACACGATACATTGCGTCAGCAGGTTGTTTGAGAATCTTCCTTCAAAAATCAACTCGTTGCGTATGGTCCAGATAGACCACATCACCGCAGCAGCTCCTACCCAAATGGCGTCAAAGTTTTCCACCATTCAATGTCTGGTCAGAGAGAGAGAGATCCAAGACAGAGTGGGGGATATCCCCATCCAACAGAGACCCTAACAACAGTCCAAACAAAAACTGCAACATGGCAAAAGAAAAGCAAACGATCAACAAACTACATAGCATAACACAAAATAAAAAGGCAGAAGTTCTCCCCCTCCTTATCAAGATTTGCTCTCTTGTGGGGAGCCTATAATGAATTACCTGCCACAAAAAAAATCTTGATCTTCATAGGTATTTTGTAGTTTCCAGACTTTCATAAGTTGTGGATCAGAGACTCCCTCATAAGCTAACCACCTATACATAGACCTAGTAGAATACTCCCCATTTTTCTCAAAGGCCCACCTGATGCTATCTTGTTGATCAGAGAGGAAAATGGGCTAATCACGTCCACACACCAACTCCCATTGATGCATATTAGAAGGTCCAAAAGCTCTAATAAAGCCTAATGACCCATAAGTATAGTGGGTGTATCACAGTATTTTTGATAAGTAAGAGTGTCGAACCCAACGAGGAGAAGAAGGTGTTAACAAGTGGTTTAGATTAGGAATTCTCTATAAAAAAGTTAGCAAACGGATTTTTAGGGGTTTTTGATAATGCAGATAAATAAAATGCGAGTAAATAAACAATAATAATAATTGCAGCAAGTGGCCCAATCCTTTCTTTAGCAAAGGACAAGCCGGTTGTATTACTTAAGATGACCAAACGTTCTCAAGGACACATGGGAATATTGTCAAGTGCTTTCGCTTCATATAGTTGATTGATCTTCTTTGGTTGGATAAGTGTTGTGTGGGTGAACCTATGCTAATGTACTGACCTTCCTAGGACTAATACATACTTGTGATTATACCCCTTGCAAGCATCCGCAATTACAAGAAAGTAATTAAGATAAAAACCTAACCACAGCCTTAAACTCTGAGATCCTACACTCCCTTATGCAAAGGTTTCCTAACGGGGGGTTCAGGTTTCTGTCACTCCGGCAACCCCACGATTAGTAGCCAAATACACAATGCATTCCCCTAGGCCCATAAAGGTGAAGTATCATGTAGTCGACGTTCACATGACACCACTAGAAGAATAGCACCACAACTTAAATAGCAAACCATTAAATCTTTCTCAACACAATTCCACTACTAACAACATGACTTCTCACATGTCCTTAAGAACTAAACGAACTATTTGATGTCTACGCACTTTTATTCTTGTAGACAGTTGTTGGGCCTCCAAGTGTAGAGGTTTGTAGAATAGCAGCAAGTTTTTCCTTAAGTGGATCACCCAAGGTTTATCGAACTCGTGGAGGAAGTGGTCAAAGGTATCCCCTCTCAAGCAACCATGCAATTAAGATACAAGAAGTCTCTTGTGTCCCCAACACACCCAATACACTTGTCAGGTGTATAGGTGCACTAGTTCGGCGAAGAGATAGTGAAATACAGGTGGTATAGATAATTATAAGTTGTAACGGTGATAGAAAATAGCTTGATGGCGTGGAAAAGACTAAAGTAAAATTGAAATAAAGATAGAAGCAAGCAAACATGTAATAGATCGAATAGCAAACGGTGTTTCAGTGCTTAGAAACAAGGCCTAGAGATCATACTTTCACTAGTGAACACTCTCATATAAATATATTCCTCTTTAAGATACTGCGATGAACTACTCTTCGGTTGGACACTCTAATCCATGGTAGGGCTATAACATCACACCTCAAAGTTCGCTTTCCACATCTTGATAACCCCACATTGTCACCTTGAGCACTAGATGGTTCAAACAAACACCATAATTTCATAAAGACATCCAACTCCAAATATAACTCATAACAAGTATTTGTAATCTCTAGCCTAAGTGCCACCATGGTGTGCACACTGTCAACTTCACACACATGGGGAGAGCAGAGATCTATTAAAGCACTTGAGTAGCAAGGTAGATCTACTTGATTACAAAGCTCATGATCACAATATGATCACGCATAGAGAGAGATGAACACATAGCTACCGGTAGAACCCTTAGCCTCGAGAGAGAACTACTCCCTCCTCATCATGGGAATCAACAATGGCGATGGAGATGGTGGTGGAGATCGATGGAGATGGCTCCGGGGGCACTTCCCCGTCCCGATAGGGTGCCGGAACAGAGACTTTCTGTCCCCCGAATCTCCCCTTCGGTGGCGGCGGTGCTGCGGAACTTTTCGTGGCTAGACGCTTGACGATTTAGGGTTTATGCATCAGGAAGCTCTTATAGGCGAGAGGGGAGACCGAGTGGGTGCCAGAGGGGCCCACACCACCCCCTGGTGCGGCCTGGCCTGGCCCGCGCCACCTGGTGGTGTGGACACCCTCTGGCCCTTCTCCGTCTCGTATTCTGGCTCCAAGTGTCCCCTGGTAAAATAGTAACTTTGGCTTTTGTCCCGTCCAATTCCGGGAATATTCATTTTATGACTTCCTGGAACCAAAAACAGCAGAAAACAGGCAACTGGCACTGTGGCATCTTGTTAATAGGTTAGTCCCAGAAAGTGTATAAAAAGTACTCCAAAGTTGGAACATAACACAAGAAAGTAGATAAAACCAAGCATGGAACATCAAAAATTATAGATACATTTGCAATGTATCACTATTCACGAGACATCATACGGATCAAGATCAGAGATGAACATGAACAATAATTCAATGGTTCCACTCAATAGCATCAACTACAACAAGTAATCAACACCAGAAAGTTTCCCCTAAGAACTATGCAAGATTTGACCCAATTGTTACAGCGGTACGGAGTGGTGGTGATGGTGCTGGTGGAGATGATGGTGGAGATGATGGTGGAGATGATGGTGGAGATGATGATGATGATCCTAATGAAGTCTTGCTTGATGACGGTGTTGATGGCGACGATCTCCCCTCTCCGTGAAGGAATTTCCCCGGCAGATTTCTGCCTGCCGGAGAGCTCTTTCTCTCTCTATAGTTTCCGCCCCGCAGAGGCAGCGGAACCCATGGTAACATGGTTCTGCTAATTCACAACTTATAAAGTGCAAGCATAAGCAACATAGATGGACACAATGGTTCAAGTTTATTAAGTGTAAGAAAGTAAAGTGTGCCATCAAGTTTGTGAGAGCTTTAATCACTAATTTTCACATAACAAGTTTAATTTGGAAGGTAGATAAAACCATGAATATACTTGGAATATCAATAATGCTAATAGGTAGGTATGGTGGACACAAATGGCACAGGTTTTAGTTTAAGGATTGGATGCACGAGAAGCATTCCCTCTCAGTACAGGTTTGTGGCTAGCAAGGCTGGGTAGCAAGCATAAGAATGAGGAAACAAACATACAAGTGCTAGAAACAATCATGCAATCTTCATTGGAAACACAAAAGATCTTAACTAGAGAACACTAAGCTTATGAGCCAAACAAGAAAGAAAGATAATAAAATTATATTTCTAAAATTACTTTTATATTTTCCATTCAATTCTCAAACAGTGGTGCTACTGACCAGAGCCAGGTTTGCCAAAACCAACTGAATTTACTTAATGATCCCAAAGTGATACCAATACTAACAACAAGATCAATCATATAACATAAATTGCAAACTAAAATAAGATGTGTAGAAAGTAAATGATAGAACTTCTCATTAATATTCCATAACGGCAACTCACACCAAGGGATACATAGATAACTAACTAGAGGAGAAATGCTTCCACAATGCAAACCATCCTATATGATAACTTCTCTATTCATGATATGACTCTACTAAAAAGGTAAAAAGATGAAAGATAATGATGTGATACCGCGGCACTCCCCCAAGCTTGGAACAAACCAAGGGGATGCCAAAACTTGATGACGAATTACTCCTTCGGAGGTGGTGGTGTTCTGTCAATAAGCTTTTCAATCAATTTCTTCAAATCCTCAATATCGAAGGTAAGAGTACGAATAAACTCCGAATTGTGCTCAGTGCGGTTCATGATCATGTTGGGATGTAAATCCCAGCCCTTGTGATTCTTTCCCCACTATTCCTCCTTAATGTATTCTTTTCCTGCATGGTTAGAATGAGACATATCCCAATTGGAGGGTAATTTTTCCTTAGGCATCTTTTGGAACTGCTGCTCATCTATAAGGGTATGGAATGGATTCTTGTCGCGTGGAGGAAGTGACCGTGAAGCTAAGAAAAGGCACGGAACCATCCCTCCAGTGGACATCCGTGTAGTCCTTTTGAGGTTGACATGACGTTCCATCACTCCAATGCTTGAAATGGTGGTGCTGGTGCACGTATGCTGGTATTCCTTCACTTCCTCTTCAACTTCACCCTTGATCTCCTCCTCCTGCTTGGGGTCTTGGAGATCATCTTCCACAAGCTTCTTGCCCTTATCGTTGGTGGAGACCATCGTGCTTCTAAACTTGAGAATAGTTCCTGACAGAAACAGATCGAAATGAAAACATGAAGAGAACACGATATACGACCTCGGGGGATCCGGGCGATTATATATTACAAAGTTTAACAACAAAACAAAGGTACTAGGAGAAAACGGGTTAGAGACGGGCTCCGGGGTGGCCACACCCCCTGGTGGCGCGGCCAGGTGGGCCCGCGCCACGGGGTGGTGTGAGCCCCCGGGCTTCGTTTCCGTCCCTCTTTCGACTCATTATCTTCCATGTTAGATAAAAACTGCAAAAATATAAATTGAAAAGTTTTTCGTGGACCTTTTCTTACCAGAACTGTTATCTATTCGAAAACGGATTCTGCAGGTCTCTGAATTTGGTCTTTAATAAATTCTTCCGGAGTCACCACTTGAATACATCAATATCTTTATTGTAAGAATCTTTAAAAATATAATGCTTGAGTCTTTCGACCATTCACCATCTCATTACACCATTCTCTCCTAACACTTGAAAATTTCTTTCATAGAAAACTTCACACAATCTTCATTAGCAACATTAGTGCATGCAAGATAATAAACCTTTTGGGTTCAATTTCAACTGAAGTCCATCAAAACATAAGCTACTGTAGCAACTCCTTTCGAAAACCCAAAAGAATTCAAAAAGGAAATTGATTTAAGAGGCAAATGCAAAATGGCAGAAATCTGTCAAAACATACCAGCAGGTAAAGATCAATTTTTTCGAAAATCTTCTGTTTCTCGAATCAAAAAGTGCAAAACTAATGAAAGTTAAATAATACCCTAGGGCATGCGCACAAAAAATTACAAATGAGTACGATGTTCTCGGATTTTTCACGATATTTTATAGTGAAGCACAAAAATCTGTTTCGGGACAGCAACTTCCCCAAATCTTACTTCTCTCTCTTGATCTTGATACAAAAACCGAACAAAAAAGGATATGGAGAGATTATTACAGAAGCAAAAACTTCCAAGACTCAAATAAACAAAAATAAACTGAAATAAAAAATATAATGGGTTGTCTCCCAAAAAGCTCTTTCTTTATAGCCATTAAGATAGGCATGATAATTTCAATGATGCTCACATAAGAATATGAATTGAATTAAAAGAGAGCATCAAGAAAAAAAATACACATATTTAAGTCTAACCCACTTCCTATGCAAGGGAATTTTGTAAGAAAATAAATTATTGAAACCAGAGGCTACTAGCATAGGAAGGCAAAACAAGTGCAACATAAAGACTTTCAGCTATAGCGAGGAAACTTAATATTATTGAGATGCATAAAAACATTTTCCCTCTCTCATAATAACTTTCAGTATCATGAATAAATTTAACGATATAGCCATCACGTGAACCATAGTAGCAATGATCACTTATTCTGACAGAAAACACATGGGCACTAGCTTTCCTAGTTCTACTAGGATGTGAAACAATATTCGAAGTATCCTTACAAAGGATAATGTGCCCATCTTCTATATTTTTGGTGACAAAGTCTTTCACATTTGCTATAGTAGGTTCAACATCTATTTGTTCATCAGGTTCTATAGCTTTCTTCGTACTTTTGTTAACCATACTAGCTATCATAAAATGTTCCTTTACCTTAACAAGGAAATGTATTTTCTCAATGTAAGGTTCAGGTAAAACACAATCAGCAGTATAAACTTCAGTATTTCTAGCAGGAACACAATTAACAATATCTTTGTATGGCTCATGATACTTGTTCCATTTCTTTTTAGGAATTTCACTATAAGAGGCAAAAGCCTTAAAACAATTTGCAATACTTTGAGAATCAAGGCCATAAGTACTAATATTATGAAAGTCATTAGTTTCCATAAAATATTTAATGCATTCATAATCATAATTTATACCTCACTTTCTTCCTGTATCATTCTCCCATGCTTCAACATTGTCCGTATACGGTCTAGAAGATCCCATTTAGCTTCTTTCATACGTGTAAATGATCCAGCACAAGAAGCATCCAATAGATCCTTATCATGAAGAGGAAGTCTTGCATAAAAGTTATTGATAATAATATTATTAGGGAGCTGATGAATAGGACATTTGAGCATTAGTAACTTCAATATCCCCCAAGCTTGGTCGGTAGTCTCTCCATCACGAGGCCAAAAGTTATATATTTGATTTCGATCTTTATGAATCTCACTAGGAGGATAAAATTTGGAATAAAAGAGGGGTACAATTTCCTCCCATTCAAGAGATTGGCCATTCTTTAGCATCTTATACCATTCCTCAGCTCTGCCCTTCAATGATACAGAGAATAACTTTTTCTTAACTTGATCTGTTGTAATACCCACTTGAACAATCCGCATAATTCGTGTATAAAGAGAAAATGATCATCGGGATGGACAGTTCCATCTCCAAAATAGTAGTTATCCATAACATGATCAGCAATTTTTGTAGGTATTTTAAAGTATCAATTTTAGCAGATGGTAGTACATCTACTACCTTAGCAGTGGTAGTAACATTCCAAAATAAGAAACTAAGTGAACTATCCATATTAAAAATAAAGTACAAAATAGAAATAAACAATACTCACAGTAGAAGTTTCCTTTACCAGTTCCACTCTTCAATAGTGCTTCACTCCCCGGCAACGGCGCTAGAAAATAGTCTTGATGACCCACAAGTATAGGGGGTGTATCGCAGTATTTTCGATAAGTAAGAGTGTCAAACCCAACGAGGAGCAGAAGGTGTTGACAAGTGGTTTGGATCAGGAATTCTCGGTAAAGACTTAGCAAACGGATTTTTAGGGTTTTTTGATAATGCGGATAAATAAAGTGCGAGTAAATAAAAGATAATAATAATAATTGCAGCAAGTGGCCCAATCCTTTCTTGAGAAAAGGACAAGCCGATTGTATTACTTAAGATGACCAAACGTTCTCAAGGACACATGGAAATATTGTCAAGTGCTTTCGCTTCATATAGTTGATTAATCTTCTTTGGTTGGATAAGTGTTGTGTGGGTGAACCGATGCTAATGCACTGACCTTCCTAGGACTAATACATACTTGTGATTATACCCCTTGCAAACATCCACAACTACAAGAAAGTAATTAAGATAAAAACCTAACCACAGTCTTAAACTTTGAGATCCTACACTCCCGTATGCAAAGGTTTCCTAACAGGGGTTAAGGTTTCTGTCACTCCGGCAACCCCACGATTAGTAGCCAAATACACAATGCATTCCCCTAGGCCCATGATACGTCCAAAACGTATCTACTTCCCCGAACACTTTTGCTATTGTTTCTCCTCTAAACTTGTGTGATTTGGATGCAACTAATACGGACTGACGCTGTTTTCAGCAGAATTGCCTTGGTGTCTAATTTTTGTGTAGAAAACCAACTATCAAGAAAAATCCGGGAAAATATGCCAAAAATCCTACTTCACCCGAAGACTCTAGGAGCCAGAATACGAGACGGAGAAGAGCCAGGGGGTGGCCACACCACCTGCTGGCGCGGGCCAGGCCAGGCAGCGCTAGGGAGTGGTGTGGCCCCCCAGGTACCCCCTCGGCTTCGCTCTTCGCCTATAAGGAGCCTTCTGACCTAAAAACTTCGGGGGGTTCGACGTTTTTCCAGAAGGAGTTCCGCTCCGCCGCCACCACCAGATTCCACGAAACAGCATCAGAAACTCCGTTCTGGCACCCTATCGGGACAGGGAATTGGAGGAGATCATCACCATCATCATCACCATCGCTTCTCCATCGACCATCCATGTTTCCCCCATCTATGAGTGAGTAATCCCCCGCTGTAGGCTATGGGGATGGTAGGGATTGGATGAGATCGTTCATGTAATGGCATCAGATTGTTAGGGCATGGTGCCTAGTATCTTTTATTAGTGCTTTATGACTTTGTTGCGACTTGTTGTGCTTAATACTTGTCACAAGGGCCCAAGTGCCATGATTTTAGATCTGAACATGTTATTGATTCATTATGATAGTATTGTTTTTGGTCTTATCTGCAAGTTGTATACACACGTTGTTGTCCGGAACCAATGGCCTTGAAGTGACAGAAATCGGTATAACCGAAGGGAATGGCTTTGATGTGAGGATCACATGTGTTCACGGAGTGTTAATGCTTTGCTCCGGTGCTATATTAAAATGAGCACCTTAATTGCCAGTAGTTCCCTTGAGGCCCCGCTGCAAACGGGCTGGCAGGACAAAAGATGTTGTGCAAGTTCTCATTGCGAGCACGTATGACTATATATGGAACACATGCCTAGGATTATCTAGTACTTGGATGCTTTATCTTATTTATCTGCAATTTCCCTATGTTATGAATGCTATGTGAATTGTCTTGTCCATGCAACGCCCGTCCATCCATCACTATGCCTACCACACTCGAATCCCACTGTTTACCGCTATTCTTACTGCTGTCTTTACTTTACTACTGTTGTTACTTTGCTATTCCTACTACAAAACTGTTGCTACTGATAAACTGCTGTGAGCAAGATTGTTTCCAGGTGCAGCTGAATTGACAACTCAGTTGTTAAGGCTTATAAATATTCTTTGGCTCCCCTTGTGTCGAATCAATAAATTGGGTTTCACTTCCCTCGAAAATACTGCGATCCACACCCTATACTTGTGGGTCATCAAGACTATTTTCTGGCGCCGTTGCCGGGGAGCATAGCTTTATTTATCAAGTTTACTTGGATTCTCTATTGTTTGCTGCTATCCATCCATCATGGGTAAGTCTCGTGATGGCAAGGTTCCTATTTTACCATCCACTACAAGAAGAGGTACGGTTCTGAACACCTCCGTTGCTCTTGATTCACCGTCTGTTATGAGTAAGTTCCTTACACCACCACATACACATGCTACACACACTGCTACTACTGCTGAATCTGAAACTTCTGATGCTTATGATGCTGCTTCTACTGTGCTTGATAAGAGTGGTTCATTAGGTCCTTTCCTAGATGCTACAATTGCTAGAACTATAGCTGGAAATACCGAAACTCCTAGTGAAGACACTACCACACCTGTTAGTTCACCTGAGTCTATTGAAAGTTATGATATTGAAGATGGTTATGTTGAGATGACCAATTAATTTATTAAAGAATGTAAGAACACCCATGATAGGAGCGCTGCTAAGAGTCTCCTTGAGAGGCGTACTATTAGATCAAAATTTTCTCCTATTGCTAAGTTTGCTGCTTCTCCCATAAACATTATAGATGAAGATTTTGATTTCTCTCTCGATCTATCTTACATAGCTATTGTCGAGAAAGAACCTTTTTGTGGGACTAAGAATGAAAGTGCGGTAGCACATATGAATGAACTTTCTACCATGAGTGGCTTGTTTTCTGATGATATTAAGATGCGTACTTACTTTGTTGCCAAGATCTTCCCCTTTTCACTGAAAGGAGAAGCTAAAACTTGGTTTAGTAATTTACCTCCTGGATCTATTGATAGCCCTGAGTGCTTGATTAGTACTTTCCTGCAGAAATATTTTCCTCCTAGTGCTAGACATGCTATTTTGCAGGAACTTTTTGATTTTAAACAGGGAGAAAAAGAGGTATTGCCTGAATCTTGGGCAATGGTTTTGTGCTTTGATTCATGCATAGGCTGGAAGTCCATTACCTAAGAATGAGCTTCTTGATATATTTTATAATGGACTAACCGAAGAATCTAGGACATACCTAGATAATTGCGCTGATTGTGTTTTCAGGAATAGAACTCCTAAGGAAGCTGAGGAATTAATGGCTAAAATAAGTATGAACTATGAAGATTGGACTCCTCCTAAACAAGCTATACCTGAAGTAATTGTACCAGAACCATCTATTCCGGTGCCTATTCCAACATCAAAGAAGAGGGGAGTTATTGAATTAAATGATGAAGTGATGAAGGAAGCTAAGAAATGTCTTAAGGAGGAGGAAATTAAAGCTGCAGATGTCAATAATTTACCTCCTATAGAAGAATTATGTAAGCCTATTCCCTACTCATCCACTATTGAGGTACACTCTCTCCAACACTTAGATGAAGGTGACATCCCTTACTCTAAACCTCCTGATCAGTGCTTAGAAGAATTTGATATCTTTATTGTTAAGCAAGATAACTTTAATAAAAGGGTGCAAAATCATCTAATGGAAAACACTAGAGCTATTGTTGAGTTGAAAGATATTGTGGAAAGAACCTCTAATGATGTTAAAATGATTGTTAAACACTTTCAAATGGTTCAAACTCAAATAGATCAACTCGTTAAAGTGCAAAACGACTTGCTAGTTAATGCTGCTAAAGAAAAACATGCTTATGAAATTAGAACTAGAAGTCGTGTTGTTACCCGGGATCCTCTATATCCTGAGGGGCATCCCAAAAGAATTGAGCAGGATTCTCAACAAGCTGAAAATAGTGGTTCTACTCGTAAGAAAAGGAAAAAGAAACATAAAACTATTGTAGAACCCTTTGAACTTGCTATAGATCCTAATAGTATATCTATCTCTGATGCTGAAACTGAAAGTGGTAATGAAGAAAATGAAGTTCCTAATGAAGAGAAAGTTGAAGAAGAACCTGAAAACCACACTAAGAATACTAAATACACCAAAGAAGATTTTATTGCTAAGAAACATGGTAGTGAAAGAGAACCTTGGGTCCAAAAACCTATGCCTTTCCCTGATAAGAAACACAAGTCAAAGGAAGATGAACATTATAATAAGTTTTGTGAGTGGATGAAGCCTTTATTCTTGTAAATTCCTTTGACTGATGCTATTAAATTGCCTCCTTACTCAAAGTATATGAAGGACATTGTCTCGAATAAAAGGAAGATCCCTAATGAAGAAATTTCTACTTTGCTTGCTAATTATTCCTTTAATGGTAAGGTTCCTAAGAAACTTGGAGACCCAGGGATTCCAACTATCCCTTGCTCTATTAAGAACAGTTATGTTAGAACTGCTTTGTGTGATTTGGGAGCTGGAGTTAGTGTTATGCCTTTCTCTCTCTATAAGAGGCTTCAGCTTGAAAAATTGATACCAACTGATATATCTTTGCAAATGGCTGATAAATCTACCACTATTCCTGTGGGTATATGTGAGGATGTACCTGTTCAAGTGGCTCATAATTGCTTGATATTAACTGATTTTGTTGTGCTTGAAATGCCCGAAGATGATAATATGTCTATTATTCTTGGGAGACCTTTTCTTAATACTACATGAGCTGTTATTAATTGTAATCAAGGAAAGGTGACCTTCAATGTTAATGACAAGGAACATACTGTCTATTCCCTCAAGAAGATTGAAAGTACTTATGGTTTGAATTCAATTGAACATGTTGAAGGCATTCAAGTTGGAGAAATATATTGTCCCATACCAAGAGAAAAAATTGAAATTATTATGATTGGGACCATTGCTATCAAGGTTGAGGTAATATAATCATTAGTGGAATACAAAGTTTTGTCTCATATGGAATTGTTTTGGTAGCAAGACTTGATCACCTTGTTAACAAAAGGATTCCATTGAACAAAACAATGTTTTCATTATGATTGTATCCGTTTATTTCTATCCTTTGCATTTTAGTTTTTGCTTTCATTTTGCTTTCTTTTTGTTGTTAGTTGCTGGCATGTTAGAGTGTCTTAGAACTTCTGTAGTTTTAGCTTTGTTTTGTCCTTGCATCATGTTTCCAAAAGAAAAAAATCTGTCTGTCAGAAAAATCATTCTTCTATTTCTGAAAAATGCCCAAAAATAAAGTGTCTCGAAAAATTCCAGAAAATTCATATTAAATTTTTACGTGAAAAAGGGGCAGAGGAGTACCTGGGAGGTACCAGGGGCCCACCAGGAACGCACACCACATGGTAGCTCGGCCAGCCCTGGGTGGCGCCATGCCCTGGTGTGCGCAACCCCTGGCCCCCACTAACTCTCTCACCTGCCACTTTCTTCTCTCTCCCGAGTAAGCTCTAGTTCATTGCTCAAAATCGGGTTCTTGTTATGCTTGCTCTCGATTTTTTCGATCTCCTTGCTCAACCCATCTTTCTTGCTGAAATTTGGAGCATTTGTTCCCTGGTATGTGACTCCTCCCCTTGTCCAAGTAGATTTGTGTTTAGTGGATTATATATTGAGTATTTTGCCGATATAGGTGACTGGTTATGAGAGCTTGTAAGCTTGTTTGATGCTTAGAGATATAGTTTTGATGCATGTTTAGGCCTCTTGCAAGTCCCTATGAGTAGAATCCTTCATTATATTTACTTTGCAATCACTTGTTTAATAGGTGTTTAAATTTCAGAATACCAAGCATGAACAACCACACTTTTGGAGAGATATTTGAGAGTGATGCACCTAGGAGGTCGAGGCCCTCAAGAACAGCCTCTCAAGCTATGCCATCATACAACGAAGATCTCATTGCAACTCATATTGGTAGTGAAAGGGATGATGGGGATGCTCACCCATCCTCTTTTCCTTGTTTTACTTTCTTACAAGCTGCAGGTATTCTTGATGATTTCTTGCTACTGATTGAGAGGGTTGGTTTGACCTCATATATGCAAGATGAGAGTGTGCAGTACGCTACGCTCACCAAAACTTTTGTTGAGAGCTTCACGTTTACTAACACATCCTATCAGTCGACTGTCTCTTTTAAAATCTATAATCTGCCCTTCACCATGCCTTTGGAGAGATTTTGCAGTATTGTAGGTGTACGCATGAAAGAGACCGTGAAGAAAATTCAAGGGCGAACCGCTGATTTGTTGGACCTTTATCGAGGGGTGACCAATGATGATAACCGCGTGGCGCAACGCGGAAAGATAAGAAATATTCAACTCCTTGCTCTTAGATACTTTGCGTATTATCTTGCTACTAGTGTACTAGGCAGGGAGAATACAAGTAATATCTCCAACTATCATTTAGCTTTTCTTGCTACTGCGCTTAACAATGATACTCGGTACAATCTTGGCTCGCTTATTGCTCGCCGCCTAGCTGCTAGGGGGCCTATCTATGGGGGCATCATAGCCTCGCGTATAGTCAATGCATTAGGTCTTTCAGTGGATCCCTATGATGCTATGCTGGCACCACAAAGGCTTGACCTTGTTGCTATGAAAACTCATCACTTTGTCACTGCTACTTCTGATTTGAACAATCTAGTATATAGGATGCTTTTCACTGACGGGGATGAAAGGGAGATCCTTTTGCCACAGCCTTCTTTGTTTAGTGTTCACATGAGACCGTGGTCGCGCTCCAAGGAGGAGGTGGACGAGCAGCTTCGTTTGCTGGGTTTCCATGAGCAGCACTAGGAGGATGCGACCTCCTATGATTACTCCGTGCATTACGGAGGGACGTACTCGAGCTCGCACCAAGATGAGGGGACCTATTCGTCGTACCAGGGTGACACTTCATCCTGGCCAGCTTGGGATTGATACCCACTTAGGCCAAAAGCCTAAGCTTGGGGGGAGGTACGCCGACACCGCACTCATCTCCATATCATGTTGTGTCGGTACTTTGTATATTCATGTTTTCATTCTCTTTTTTGTTTTTCTTTTTCTTTGCTTTTGCTTCCTAAAACACAAAAAGACCAAAAATATTTCTGTTGTTTCTCTTTGGTTTGCTTCTTCTTTTTTCCTTGGTTTGTTTTTCCCTTTTTGCTTTGTTTGAACTATTCGAAAAACCCAAAAATATTTTGCTTGCTTGTTTTTCCCTTTTGGTTCTTGTTTAAAAATCAAAAACACCAAAAATATTTGTCGTTCTTCTTTGGTTTTGTGAGTTTGCTACAGGGTTCAGCAGTCCTCAGTGGATATTGGTTTCATATTATTATTCAAGCCACACAAGTGAAGAGCAATAATGAGTATTAATGACAACATGAGGCGTGGTAAGAGGCTGGTAACGAACTATATTTGTTTTCATTTTTGTACATATACTCATCACTGTGGGCATACTTAGTCCGTTCATGTAGAGTGTATGTTTTCTTTGGATGCTTAGTAGTTCTTGCTTTCTTATGATTAGATCCAACTCGCTAATAGTTTGTAGCATGTCTTATGAATGTTTGCTTGCATTGCTCTATTCATAAATTGGTATGACACCGTGGTATCCTCCTCTGAATGTTTATTTAAATTGACTTGGCACATGCTAACGCATGCACATGACTGTGATAATCAGTTAAGCCTTGATGAATTATTTTGCCTTGACGATCTTGAATCACTTTCATGCCATGAGCAGTCCTGTTTTGTTGCAAGCATGATAATGACAGCTATTGCTCTCTCGTTTGTCGCTTCCTTACTATTGCTAGCCTTCACTTCCACTGAGTGTTTTACTCAAGTTTCCAACTCCCTAAACCAAATATTTCCAAAGTGTCCACCATACCTACATATTAGCATCATTTGCTACTTCCGTGCATATTCAATATGCCTTGTTTTCTTCCGAATAAAATGTTTGCTTGTTATGAGAAAATTAGTTAGTAAAGCTCTCACGAACTTGATGGCACACTTTATTTCCTGCACTTAATAAACATGAACCGTTGTGATTTCTCCATGAAAGTTATATGCTTGCAAATTATAGGCTGGGGATTAGCAGAACCGTGCTGTCATGGGGAACGCTTTCAACACTTGTAAATATATACCCAATTGATACCTTGCTCTTTTGTTTGCGGATGTCGTCGTTGTGAAATAAAAGGGGAGCTTGTAAGTCCATGGAGTTATGTATGTGTGTTAGAGGAACACCTGGGCCGCTGGTTGATACATTGCAAATGTATCTATAATTTTTGATGTTCCATGCTTGGTTTTATCTACTTTCTTGTGTTTTGTCCACACTTTGGAGTACTTTTCATATGATTTCTTGGACTAACCTATTAACAAGATGCCACAGTGCTAGTTGCCTGTTTTCTGCTATTTTTGGTTCCAGGAAGTCAGGACGGGACAAAAGCCAAAGTTACTATTTTCCTAGAAGACTCACAGAGCCAGAAGGAGAGCCGGAGAGGGGCCAGGGCCTAGCCACACCCCCTAGGCGCGGGCTAGCCCTACCCGCGCCACCAGGTGGTGTGGGCCCCCTGGCCGCCCACCAACCTTGCCTCTCCACCTATAAGAAGCCTCCCGAGGCATAAACCCTAGATCGTCAATCAGAAATCCACGAAAAGCTCCGCAGCGCCGCCGCCACCGAAGGGGAGATTCGGGGGACAGAAAGTCTCTGTTCCGGTACCCTGCCAGAACGGGGAAGTGCCCCCGGAGCCATCTCCATCGATCTCCACCGCCATCTCCATCACCATTGCTGATTCCCATGATGAGGAGGGAGTAGTTCTCTCTCAAGGCTAAGGGTTCTACCGGTAGCTATGTGTTCATCTCTCTCTATGCATGATCATATTGTGATCATGAGCTTGTAATCTATAGATCTATTCTGCTACTCAAGTGCTTTAATGAATCTTTGCTCTCCCCATGTGTGTGAAAGTGACAGCGTGCTCACCATGGTGGCACTTAGGCTAGAGAGTACAAATACTTGTTATGAGTTATATTTAGAGTTGGATGTTTCTGTGAAATTGTGGTGTTTGTTGGACTCGTTTAGTACTCAAGGTGACAGTGTAGGGTTTTCTAGATGGGAAAGGCTTACTTTGAGGTGTGCTGCTATAGCCCTACCATCGATTAGAGTGTCCAACCGGAGAGTAGTTAAGAGTAGTATCATAAAGAGAAGATATTTATATGAGAGTATTCACTAGTGAAAGTATGATCCCTAGGCCTTGTTTCTAAGCATTGATACACTGTTTGCATCTAGATTTGTTACATGTTTGCTTGCTTCCATCTTTACTTCAGTTTTACTTTAGTCTTTTCCACGCCACCAAGCTATTCTATATCACTATTACCACTTATAATTATCCATACCACTTGTGTTTCACTATCTCTTCGCCGAACTAGTGCACCTATACACCTGACAAGTGTATTGGGTGTGTTGGGGACACAAGAGACTTCTTGTATCTTGATTGCAAGGTTGCTTGAGAGGGAATACCTTTGACCACTTCCTCCCTGAGTTCGATAAACCTTGGGTGATCCACTTAAGGGAAAACTTGTTGCTGTTCTACAAACCTCTGCACTTGGAGGCCCAACAACTGTCTACAAGAATAGAAGTGCGTAGACATCAAGCTATTTTCTGGCGCTGTTGCCGGGGAGGAAAGGTAAAAGGTATTCACACCGTAGGATTAAAGAAGAAGAACCTCCCACGGCAAACGCCTATTTTCTGGCGCCGTTCCCGGGGAGGTAAGGTAAAAGGTACTCACATCCTCCGGTGTGAGTGCTCGAAGTTATTTCCTTTAGATTCTGCAATTTTGTCTTTTTGTTTCTTGTTTTCACTAGTTAGTCTTAATGGAAAACAACAAAAAAATTAGAGAGCTTTATAGTATTTATCTTGAGTTAGGACATGAAGTGTTTGAAGAGAAAATTAAAAAAGCTATGGAACTTTATTTGCATGCTAATAGCAATGTTGTTAGTATGAATTCTTTGGACACCATTATTTCTAATGCTATGGAAAAGTCTAAGCTTGGGGAAGCTGGTTTTGATGAGTATGATATTTTTAGTCCCCCGAGCATGGAGGAGAAAATCTACTTTGATGATACTATGCCTCCACTATATGATGATTACAATGATGAATATGATATTTTCAGTCCACCTACTATTGAGGAGGAAATTAATTATGATTACAATATGCCTCCTATATTTGATGATTATGGTGATGAGAATAATAATGATAGCTATTTTGTTGAATTTGCTCCCACTATAATTAATAAGAATGACTATTCTTATGTGGAGAGTAATAATTATTATATGCATGTGGCTCATGATAACAATGTTTTATGTGATAGTTATATTGTTAATTTTATTCATGATGCTACTGAAAGTTATTATGAGAGAGGGAACAAGGTTTTATGCATCTCAATAATATTAAGTTTCCCCTCTTTATGTTGAATGTCTTGAATTTGCACTTGTTTTGCTTTCCTATGCTTGTTGCTTTGTGCTTTCATGACTTGTTTCTTTACAATATTCCTATGCATAGGAAGTGGGTTAGACTTAAATGTGTTTTGAATTTGCTTCTTGATGCTCTCTTTTACTTAAATTCATATTTCTTATGTGAGCATCTTCTCAAACTATCATGCCTAACTTAAAGGCTTTAAAAAAAAGTACTTATTGGGAGATAACCCAAAAGTTTTAGTTGATTCTTGGAAGTTATTACTTCAGTAATAACCGCTCCTTATCCTTTTTATTTGCTTTTTGTGCCAAGAGTAACCTTTAATGAGAGTGAAGTAATGATTGGGGAAGTTGTTGTCCCGAAACAGATTTCTATGCTTCACCGTAAACATTCGTGAGAGAGATATGTATGTCGGAATGAGCTGTAATTTTTTGTCCTTCTGCCCCAGATTGTTATCTAACTTTCGTTAGTTCAACACTTTTTGATTTGAGCAACAGAAGATGTTCGAAAAAAATCGTCTTTACCTGTTGGTCTGTTTTGACAGATTTCTGCCATTTTCTGCATTTGCTTCTTGTTGGTTCCTTTTTGGGGAATTGAGATTTTTGAGGGAAGTGCTACAGTAGCTAGTGTTCTAATGGAAGTTTATTTGGTGTTTGAACTGAACCTTAAGACTTATTTATCTTGAGTGCACTAATGTTGCTAATAAAGATTGTGTGAAGTTTTGTATGAAGGAAAATTTTTAGGTGTATGGAAGGAATGAGTAATGAGATGAAGGATGGACTAAATCTCAAGCTTGGAGATGCCACGCGTGTCACCCCAAGAAATATCCAAGAAGTACAAGCGTCGAAGCTTGGGGATGCCCAAGGCATCCCCTTCTTCATCAATAAAAATCCCAGGTTTCTTCCAAACGCTTCATTTTTATTGTTTCATGCACAGTTGTGTTGTTCTTGGAGCGTCTTCTTTTTCGTTTTCGTTTTGGTTTTTCGTTTGCTTGGTTTTCTTAGTTTGCTGAATAAATTGGTTGGACCCCCTCTTTCATACATTGGTTTGCAAATAGTTTGGTTTGGTTTGGAAAAGAGTAGGAAAGTTCATGCTTATGTGGTAAAAAGAGCTCGTTTTTGACTGTGGCCTATGCTTTGTCATGCCATGCTTGATATTGTTTTGGCTTTATGCTTAGTATTATTTGCTGTAGCATGACTTGTTATAAACAATTGAGATTGCTTAATGTGCCTTGGATGAATCATGCGTTGTTTTAGTATATTAAAGCATAGTATAGTGATATTCTCCTTTGATGCTTTATTTGGGTTGACTTGTCGCATGCTCACACCATGTTATGACTATCCAAAGTCACCATAGCCTTTATGATCCTTTAGTTTTTAACGTGTAGTATCACTTTATGCTTTGATCAATGATGTGTTATCGCTCTGCATGATTATGGCCATTATTGCTCTCTTAGTTTGTCGCTCCTAGTCTTTTGCTAGCCTCCACAACAAGTATGAGTTCCACTCATGCATCCAACTCCCTAAACCAAGTTATTACAACGAGTCCACCATACCTACCTACTAGCTTATGCTATTCCAAGTACATTCATGCTTTTGTTTACCTTCCACTTGTTATGAGAAAACTAGTGATTAAAGCTCTCACGAACTTGATGGCACACTTTACTTTACTTGCCCTTAATAAACTTGAACCATTGTGTCTTCTATGTTGTATATGCTTGCACTTATTTGTCGGGAATTAGCAGAACCATGCTTTCATGGGGAACGCTTTCAACATTGCACTTGGTACTTGTACCTAGTTGATATCATGCTCTTTTGTATATGGATGTCGTCGGTGTGAAATGAAAGGGGAGCTTGTAAGTCCATGGAGTTATGTATATGTGTTAGAGAAACGCCTGGGCCGCTGGTCTAATCCATGCTGACATGGTGGAAACCTGCAGCGTAACCATAATGAGTTGTCTATGAAGCATTCTTCTTATAAAAAGAGAGTCCTATATTGAGAAAAAAAGAGAAAAAGAGAAAAAAAGGAGATACTATGAAAAGAGGAAAGAGAGAAAAAAGCACCATATTCCCATGGTAAATAAGAAGAATGTTGAGATGCTCGTTGTCTGCTTGCCTTGTCATTTTGATATGGGGATTCTTCCGTATCATCGGGCAAGGGGTACCCCGTTGGCGGTTCTCAATGATACACATGTACTTACGATGACAAGAACTTACCGGTGACTAAACTTGAGTAGCATGAGGAGCGGCCCTCGTATACAAGGGACATGAGATTTCTGACTTATACTTCGTCAAGCATGTACATCATAGTTTATTCACTTTAACCTTAATCACTTCAAGATGCTTATGATAGGGGCAATGAGAGCTGAAAGCTATAAGTACCATAATTTTTGGAAGCTCTTTATGAGACTTGAATCCCTACTTCCTTTTATAAAGGCCTTTCTTCCACCATTACATTGAGTCTCCACCTTCTACCTTTATGCATCTACTTTGAGAGCGTAGTGGCCATTCTTAGTTCTATGTGCATTGTTCCAAGACTAGTTGATTAATGCATACTTTGATATTGCTTGTTTTAAACTATTGTATCTAGTCACTCTTATGAACTTTGAAGGTGTCCTATGCATTTATATTTGCTACTCTATGATGGACAAGCTGAATGCCACTATGCTATGTTTTCTTTATGTGAAATAAACAAACGTCTTGCAAAGCATTGTTATTCATGATTCTTTTGTTTGTGCCTTTTCATGTTGCATCATAGTTTCTTTGTCTTATTGCTAGAACTTTGTCTTTCATGTTATGATTGAAGTACTATGATCCTAGCTTTGAATGTTTTGCAAATAATTTGATCAAGTCTTTGATGGTGCATGTCACCTCAAAAATTATTCTTTCTTTTTATCACTTACCTACTCGAGGACGAGCAAGAGTTAAGCTTGGGGATGTTGATACATTGCAAATGTATCTATAATTTTTGATGTTCCATGCTTGGTTTTATCTACTTTCTTGTGTTTTGTCCACACTTTGGAGTACTTTTCATATGATTTCTTGGACTAACCTATTAACAAGATGCCACAGTGCCAGTTGCCTGTTTTCTGCTGTTTTTGGTTCCAGGAAGTCAGAAAATGAATATTCTCGGAATTGGACAGGACTAAAGCCAAAGTTACTATTTTCCGGGAAGACTCACGGAGCCAGAAGGAGAGTCGGAGAGGGGCCAGGGCCTGGCCACACCCCTAGGCGCGGGCTAGCCCTACCCGTGCCACCAGGTGGTGTGGGCCCCCTAGCCGCCCACCGACCTTGCCTCTCCGCCTATAAGAAGCCTCCCGAGGCATAAACCCTAGATCATCAATCAGAAATCCACGAAAAGCTCCGCAGCGCCACCGCCACCGAAGGGGAGATTCTAGGGACAGAAAGTCTCTGTTCCGGCACCCTGCCGGGACGGGGAAGTGCCCCCGGAGGCATCTCCATCGATCTCCACCGCCATCTCCATCACCATTGCTGATTCCCATGATGAGGAGGGAGTAGTTCTCTCTCGAGGCTAAGGGTTCTACCGGTAGCTATGTGTTCATCTCTCTCTATGCATGATCATATTGTGATCATGAGCTTGTAATCTATAGATCTATTCTGCTACTCAAGTGCATTAATGAATCTTTTCTCTCCCGATGTGTGTGAAAGTGACAGCGTGCTCACCATGGTGGCACTTAGGCTAGAGATTACAAATACTTGTTATGAGTTATATTTAGAGTTGGATGTTTCTATGAAATTGTGGTGTTTGTTGGACTCGTCTAGTACTCAAGGTGACAGTGTGGGGTTTTCTAGATGGGAAAGGCTTACTTTGAGGTGTGCTGTTATAGCCCTACCATCGATTAGAGTGTCCAACCGGAGAGTAGTTAAGAGTAGTATCATAAAGAGAAGATATTTATATGAGAGTGTTCACTAGTGAAAGTATGATCCCTAGGCCTTGTTTCTAAGCATTGATACACCGTCTGCATCTAGATTTATTACATGTTTGCTTGCTTCCATCTTTACTTCAGTTTTACTTTAGTCTTTTCCACGCCACCAAGCTATTCTCTATCACTGTTACCACTTATAATTATCCATACCACTTGTGTTTCACTATCTCTTCGCCGAACTAGTGCACCTATACACCTGACAAGTGTATTGGGTGTGTTGGGGACACAAGAGACTTCTTGTATCTTGATTACAGGGTTGCTTGAGAGGGAATACCTTTGACCACTTCCTCCCTGAGTTCGATAAACCTTGGGTGATCCACTTAAGGGAAGACGTGTTGCTGTTCTACAAACCTCTGCAGTTGGAGGGCCAACAACTGTCTACAAGAATAGAAGTGCGTAGACATCACTGGTCCAATCCATGCTGACATGGTGGAAACCTACAGCGTAACCATAATGATATCTATGAAGCATTCTTCTTATAAAAAAAGAGAGAGATAGCTATTGAGAAAAAGAAAAAAAAGATTTATGAAAAGAGGAAAGAGAGAAAAAAAGCACCATTTTCCCATGGTAAATAAGAAGATTGCTGAGATACTCATTGTCTGCTTGCCTTGTCATTTTGATATGAGGATTCTTCCGTATCATCGGGCAAGGGGTACCCCGTTGGCGATTCTCAATGAGACACACATACTTACGATGACAAGAACTTACCGGTAACTAAATTCGAGTAGCATGAGGAGTGGCCCTCGTACTCAAGGGACTTGGGATTTTCAGTTTATAGTCTGTCAAGCATAGAACTAAGATTGGACCTCACTTTCACCTTAACCACATTAAAGATGCTTATGATAGGGGCAATGAGAGCTCAAAGCTAATGAGTACCATACTTTCAGCATTTGGAAGCCTTTCAAATTATTCAAAACCTTTTCTTTTACTTGTTGAGTCTCCACATATTCTTTGAGCACCTTCTTGAGAGCATAGTTGTCATTCTTTGTGTTTGTTCCATTACTTGATTATTTGTGTTATGACTTTGATGCTTGTATCCTTGATATCTTTACTTCTAGTCATCACTTGAACTTTATAGGTGCCTTGAAATTCATAATCAAAGGCAAGCGAGATACCACTCTATCATACCTTTCTATGAGCATTGTAATGTTGCTTATGTTTGTGCCTCATGCTACTTATTATTTTTGAGTTGGAATCTCTTCATAGCTTGCAATGACTATTAAGTAGACTCAGTTGCATACTCTTTATTATGAATTGTCTAAGTAGTTGATCACATTGCTGATAATATTTACATCATATGAAGCAAATGTGTTTGTGAAAGTTCATTTATCGCACTCAATTTTCAAATGAATTGCTTGAGGACAAGCAATAAGCTAAGCTTGGGGAGAGTTGATACGTCCAAAGCGTATCTACTTTCCCGAACACTTTTGCTATTGTTTCTCCTCTAAACTTGTGTGATTTGGATGCAACTAATGCGGACTGACGCTATTTTCAGCAGAATTGCGTTGGTGTCTACTTTTTGTGCAGAAAACCAACTATCAGGAAAAATCCGCCAAAAATCCTATTTCACCCGAAGATTCTAGGAGCCAGAATACGAGACGGAGAAGAGCCAGGGGTGGCCACACCACCTGCTGGCGCAGGCTAGGCCAGGCCGCGCCAGGGGGTGGTGTGGGCCCCCAGGCACCCCCTCGGCCTCTCTCTTCGCCTATAAGGAGCCTTCTGACCTAAAAACTTCGGGGGCTTCGATGTTTTTCCAGAAGGAGTTCCGCTCCGCCGCCAGCACCAGATTCCACGAAACACCACCAGAAACTCCGTTCTGGCACCCTGCCGGGACGGGGAATTGGAGGAGATCATCACCATCATCATCACCATCGCTTCTCCATCGACCATCCATGTTTCCCCCATCTATGAGTGAGTAATCCCCTACTATAGGCTATGGGGATGGTAGGGATTGGATGAGATCATTCATGTAATGGCATCAGATTGTTAGGGCATGGTGCCTAGTATCTTTTATTAGTGCTTTATGACTTTGTTGCGACTTGTTGTGCTTAATGCTTGTCACTAGGACCCGAGTGCCATGATTTCAGATCTGAACATGTTATTGATTCATTATGATAGTATTGTTTTTGGTCTTATCTGCAAGTTGTATATACACGTTGTTGTCTGGAACCAATGGCCCCGAAGTGACAGAAATCGGGATAACCGGAGGGAATGGCTTTGATGTGAGGATCACATGTGTTCACGGAGTGTTAATGCTTTGCTCCGGTGCTCTATTAAAAGGAGCACCTTAATTTCCAGTAGTTCCCTTGAGGCCCCACTTCAAACGGGCTGGCAGGACAAAAGATGTTGTGCAAGTTCTCATTGCGAGCACGTATGACTATATATGGAACACATGCCTAGGATTATCTAGTACTTGGATGCTTTATCTTATTTATCTGCAATTGCCCTATGTTCTGATTGCTATGTGAATTGTCTTGTCCATGCAACGCCCGTCCATCCATCCCTATGCCTACCGCACTCGAATCCCACTGTTTACCGCTATTGTTACTGCTGTCTTTACTTTACTACTGCTGTTACTTTGCTATTCCTACTACAAAACTGTTGCTACTGATAAACTGTTGTGAGCAAGATTGTTTCCGGGTGTAGCTGAATTGACAACTCAGTTGTTAAGGCTTATAAATATTCTTTGGCTCCCCTTGTGTCGAATCAATAAATTGGGTTTCACTTCCCTCGAAAATACTGCGATACACCCCCTATACTTGTGGGTCATCAGCCCATAAAGGTGAAGTATCATGTAGTCGACGTTCACATGACACCACTAGAAGAATAGCACCACAACATAAATATCAAACCATTAAATCTTTCTCAACACAATTCCACTACTAACAACATGACTTCTCCCATGTCCTTAAGAACTAAACGAACTATTCACGAGATATCATATGGATCAAGATCAGAGATGAAATAATGATAAGTAACAATCTGAACATGAACAATAATTCAATGGTTCCACTCAATAGCATCAACTACAACAAGTAATGAACACCGGGAAAGTTTCCCCTAAGAACTATGCAAGATTCAACCCAATTGTTACAGCGGTACAGAGTGGTGGTGATGGTGCTGGTGGAGATGATGGTGGAGATGATGATGATCCTGATGAAGTCTAGCTTGATGATGGTGTTGATGGTGACGACCTCCCCTCTCCAGGAAGAAATTCCCCTGCATATTTCTGCTTGCCGGAGAGCTCTTTCTCTTTCTGTAGTTTCCGCCCCGTAGAGGCGGTGGAACCTTTCTGTGGTCGCCCCTGAGTCTTAGGGTTTCGAGGGGATTATATACGCCAAAGGGTGATGCTAGAGGTTGGCCAAGGTGGCGACACCACCTGGTGGCGCGACCAGGGGTGGCCTGCGCCAGGGGGTGGTGGGGGGCCCCTGTGGCCCATCTCCAGTTCCCCTTCTGCCCTCCTTCGTCTTCTGGAAAAATAGGAATTTTCGTATATTTTCTGGGATTTTCTAATCTTCGCCAATATTGCATCTGGATAGTGCTTTTTCCATAAAAATCCTAACTCTTGTGGTTCATCCTCCAAAAGTCATCAATCATGCAAAAATAGATGAAATAACATAAGTATCATCTCTTAATATGAAATATATCAATGAATAACAGTAAATTATGATATAAAATAGTGATGCAAAATGGACGTATCAAAGCCCACATTTCAGGAATGTGAATGAAGATCATAGTTATGTGCTATAGAAGCATCTGGATTCCTAGCAGCCTAGAACAAATATGGGAAAGCAATCTTAAGAGGAATTGTTCCAATCCACACATCATGCCAGCACCTTGTAGCTTTACCATCACCCACTAAGTGAATAGAACCCCAAACAAACCACTTCATCACACTTTGTAAGCCATTCCAGAACTAGGATCCTCTAATTTCACTCATTAGGATGGACTCACCATAAGGCATGTATTTCTTTTTAAGAATCTAAATCCATGGAGCCTTAGAGGAATCATTGAAAAGCTTCGACATCCATTTCAGCAAAAGTGCAATATTCATGTATCTAGTATTGACAATACTAAAGTCTCTAAATTCTTTAGGTCTACACACCCTTTCCCACTTCATCATATGATATTTAAAGGACTGAAAACATCCTTCCCAATAAAACCTCCATCTCATATTTTCCATTTCCACATGCAAACCTCTCCCAAGAAGTAGAATCACATCTGAAACATTGACATGTTTGACAAACAAGCATTGGATAGAGTAAGCCTGGCAACAGATGACATTAATATCCCATGCCATGGATCTATCCTATTAGTGATCTTCCAAACCAATGAAAAAATTGATCATTGTTCAGTCTATATTCACCAATTGGCATGCCCAAATACTGAAGAGGCAACTGTCCCAGCTTGTAATTAAATAGGTTAGCAACTCTATTATGTTCCTCCAGATAACTCCCCGGCACAAAAACCTCACTCTTATGATAGTTTATTTTCATACTAGACATACTCTCAAAGTATAACATGAACTTCATGTGTAAAATATTCTGATCGGTTTTCCCAAGAAAAATCATAGTATCATCTACATATTGTAACATACTAACACACCCTAGAACCAAATGAGAAGCCAGACCAGTCAAATGCCCTGCTCCCTTAGCAGATTCCATCATACCAGCCAAAGAATCAACCACATAATAAAAAAGAAGGGGGACAAAGGATCCCTAGCATGGGGTAATCAGGTCAATGCCCATACTTGATGGACTTGGGTTTAAGGGAAGAGTGGCGCACTAGAGACTTGGTCGACTAACAGACAAACACACGGGGATACAAGGTTTACCCAAGTTTAGGCCCCGGGAGGAAAAACCCTACTCCTGCTTGTCTGCTCTGGATTGATGATAAATCGAAGGTTTACAAGGGAGCCTAGATGACAATGGTGCACATATGAGATCTAGTTGGTGTATGCGAGAGAGTGTTGATTACCCTTCTCGACGTTACCTCATGTCCCTTATATGGGGAGGTCAGGTCCTGGGATACGCCCGAGTCGGTTACAGATCGAGGGTGAAATCCTAAATACTACTACCTAATCATGTCGTATCCTCTAAGGAGTCACGTACTTCGTGGGCTTGACCTTACCCGTATCATCATGGGCTCCATTATCAATGGAAGATCGTCACGTGGGCCTCCCGCCAGTCCGTACTAGGTAGGACAATAGTAGGTACCCGTAGGGTATACCTATGTTCGTAGACCCCTAGTGTCCAATCGAACCGAAGATTCAAGTGGAGACTTAGAAGTCATTCACCAAATATTAAGGACTCTAAAGTTTATCGGGCTTGAGCAAGGCATTCAATTAGTTCATGGGGATTGCAGTGCATGTGCCCGGTTCATCCGATGGATCGGGACCCGTTAATTTCTCTTGGGCAAAAACAATCATGACCTTCTCAAACTCGAGTCCCTAGACTCGAATTCAAAAATTGCTGGCGTAGTTCGAATCATGTTGCGGAGGACTTACTAAGCCGAACTCCAGTTGTAATGTATACGTACCCAGCACGTCCGTCGGGATTTTCATCACACAAGTTGGTGCGATATTAACTAGTAGAGTGTAGCGGGGGCGGTTGCCAGGCCATAAGATTGTATCTGTAGTTCTTATATTTACGTCGTAGAAGCAACATCCAAATGTTTATCGCCGTAGAGGTGTTTCGGGTGGCTAAGGAGATGTTATCTCTGAACTTGACATTAAAATGTGCATGGATAGAGTCAACAATGATTTCTATTGCCGTGGGCGAGTCAGCATTGTGGACGTAGTCGATACAATGTACCATTATATGAATTTTTTATTGTCTATAGGGTGGACGATCAGTGCTCCCTATGGGAGTAACCCATGAGTGTATGTTCGAGTCGTAGACTCGAGTAGAAACTTAAAGTTACTGATTGCACGACCACATTGAATCCAAAAGTGCTTTGGATGAACCCTCGAACGTCTTTGACACCATCAAACTATCGCATGTCTGAACAACGCTCCCTATGGGATTAGCCCCGAGTCCTTAGCCGAATCATAGATTTGAGTGAGGAGTCAAAGTGTGTTACTTGAAGATCTTATAGGTATGAGATTAGCGCCCCAGTTTGGAGTAGCACCTAGTGTCTAGCCAAATCATAGATCTGGGCAGAGACTTGAGTCCTTGTGCTTGATGGCTTCGATTGATAGTGTTGTAGGCTCATGCTGGGCCCGAAAGGATATCAGGTTTGTGACCTGCACTCTGTTAGGAGTAGCCCCCGAGTGTCTAATCGAGCCGTAGACTTGATCAGAAACTCAATCTTGGTTTGTTGGTATAATTGCATTCGATGATTTACTTGACTCAGATGTTTAGCTTTATGAATGTAGTCAAATGTTCTGTTGGATTCCTTGATGAGTTGTGTTTGGTTTGAATGGATAATGACTTCAGGGATGACGATTGGTGATATGAACCGTCAGTAGGAATGATTGATTTGACATGGCATAGTGGGTCCCATCAGAAGGCTAGCCGGATTTGACCGCACAACATGTATAAAATGGGTATTAACTATGCCTCCTTGTTTACGCGCATAGTAGGGAAAGTGGAGCGATGGTTTAGCTCTCGTTTGCCATGTTTCTCCACTTGATGAGTGCCATGCGCCCACGACCATGAGACTACAACCAAGATTGACTGGGATGCAGTATAAGAAAAGGGTAAATCGCAGTAAAATCTCACTCCTCCTTCTTCCTCGCCTTCCCCATTTCTCCTGTGCCCCTCCATTATTCTTTCTTCGTGTTGCGCGAGTTCCCGAGCGCATTCCTCCATGCATCCAAGAGAAGATGAGGTGCCACCATGGGGAAAACCAAGGGCAGGGGTAGTGGAGGCGTCGGTTCTAGCACCGATGCTGCTTCGAAGAAGAAGAGTGTTGCTGCCTCGAGGGTTACCGATGGTAGCTCGCGCCGGTCCATGATGAAGAAGTCGGACCTGTGCCAACTGTGCCTTTCCGTCTTGATTCCTACTACCGAAGATGATTGCGTTATCCCAGGGATGATGGTAATCCCCAATCCTCCTGATGGGTTCAGGGTGATGTTCATGGCTTTTGTTCTTCGTGGGATATCTCTCCCTACCCATGATTTCCTCCGTGGCCTTCTTTTTCTGTATGGTGTTCAACTGCATCAGTTGTCGCCAAATTGAATCCTTCACATTGCTTCCTTTATCACCCTCTATGAGAGTTGGCTCAGCATCGCACCACACTTTGGGTTGTTTAAGAAGGTGTATGGTCTAAAGAGGAAGTCGGGTTATGGAGGTCATGTATATGAGGTTGGCGGATGCGGCATCTCCATCCGCCCAAATCAGCAATAATTTCTTTCAATATAGTTGATTCTGCTCCAGGATGGAGAGACAAGTGGTTCTACATCCATAACCAGAAGGTTGGCGAGCAAAATTATGGGTTAGCCCTGTTTGACGCAAGTGTCAAGAGGGGAAAATTAAGTAAATCGAGCACCTGATCAGAGTACAGATCACAGATCTTATCCCTCTCCTAAATCTCCAACAATACCAATGACTCCACAAGCTCCTTGTTAATGGCAAAGCCCATAGCGTCATCAGTAAAGTTATTTTAATCTATCAGAAGTAAAACAACACTCAGTTGTTTCGGTCTCCCCAATGGTGCAGAGCAAGCAAGTTCAATTCTAGATTCAATACCTCCCAAATTAAGTAGTCTTGAGCAGGATTGTTGGCTCGAACCACCCATGAACTCCCCCACTTTCATTGGTGTTGCAGTCAGTCGAAACTCCTCATAAGACTCTGATTCCTCATCATGTATCTCTGCAAACCCTCCCTCAAAGCTTGATTTAGAGATTACCTTAGTCTACAGGGTAGGAGAGAGACTATGCTCGTTCATGGAGGAATTCCCCTCAAGGGCACTCGAAGCCGCCGTTACTCCACCCGAAGCTTCTCCGACTCCTCACACATGGTGAGTTGGCCCAACTCCATATAGCACAGAAGCACGCGAACTGGATCCGACGCGGCTTGAATCGCCGCCATCACCACTCGCTCCTCCTTCGATGCCAGCCTCACACGAAGGATGAGAACCTTGCGGCACAACTTGTCTATCTCGGACCCCATGCGCTCCCATTGCTGACGCTCCTGCTCCCTATGTGCATTTACGCTAACGGTGAAGAGAGAGCGCATCCACTTGGCGGGTGTCCTCCAAGGTGCCCTCCATCCTCCGGCGAGAACTCCGGCGCACTACGGTGGTCAATGGTGGTGGGGTGGTTCCGCTCGGTCAGTAAAGCGGACACGGACATAACGCCCTCTTCCAGAATTCTTCCCTTTTGTTAACTTTTGTTGATTTCTCGGTGGCACAAAAGATATTATCTTGCAGTTGTGTTGGCTTTGCGACAATCAAATAACGAAGAACGAAAACGAAATCACAGCAAGGGGGACACGGACTTAACGTGGAAAACCCTCTCAAACAAAGAGAGGGAAAAACCACGGGCGCCAGCCAGCAGAACTTCACTATACGGGGAGTGTTTACGCAACGCCGGGGATTTCACAGATGCAACATATCCTAGCCGACGGCTTACACGAGGTTTATATAACGGTGGAAACCTAGGTCTTCGACGATCCATACCGCGGGAGGCTGTCGCCCAAGCCTCCAGCGACGGGCCTCGCTCCGCTCCGTTAGAAGTTGGTCTTTACTTTGTAGAATTTGGATCAATAACAAGTTGTACATGATAAGAAGCCAAAGAGCAGCGCGAAGCATTTATAATTTGTTACAACACGTTTTTTTTTCCGAATACACATCCAAATATGTATCATTTTGTACTAGAGAGAAAACGTCATAATACAGCAGAGTGCAAAGGACAAAAACAAACAAGCGAAAATCTAGAAAAAAAATCTTGGCCTAGCTAATAAAAAAATCAAGAGGTAATAACTCTCGCCTATATCTACTCATGGTAGCTACATCAGGAAGCTACAAGTACGGCATGCACCTGCCTCCTTCTAGACATAACTTATATGAATTAAATGGTTAGGCATAAATTGAACAGAGCTTGTATGAATTAAATGGTTAGACATAAATTAGATAGAAAATTAAGCATGGACGTCCTTTGAGCAAGGATGTAGACAATCATAAAATATTTTGTTCTTCTCTCAAAGGGCACCACACTGGCATATAGATTAAAAACAAGTATAAACTATAAACTGGCATGATTCATAAAGAAAAGAAAACACACACATGAGGGAGCATGCAAGAAACTTCAAAGGATAAAATATCATGCTAAAACTCTTGAACTAACGCTGACACATAGTTTCCCAAGGACCTGAATGAAATATTATTGTTTATGACCTCCTTAAAAATAATATCCAGCATTCTAACACAACAAACAATACAACCATGTTTCGGCAAAAATAATGATAGGTTTAACAAAATTACAGAACAGATAATCCAGAATAGTGACATTTTTCAGCTTAACCATTTACATGAAAATAACTTGTATAGATGTGACTTGAGAAATAAAATGAACTCGTTATCTGCTATCGACCAGTCAAGAACATGTATTCTCCACTTACAATAGTCTTCATTGATTGTTGGATCTTGGAAGGATGAGTTATTAGTAAAATGTAATCAAGATCAAGATGCATATCAGTAGCCTAACTTGTTTCACATTTAGATCTTATAACAACCCCTCGTGTGATGACAAAGCAACAAAAAATTAATGCACAAAGATGGACCTACCTATATTCTCGCTAGGAAGGTCACATGGTAGTAAAGGATGCTAGATTTAGGGGTGCACCTTCGCGCACGACCCCGTGGCTCTCGTACCAGATTCAGTTTATACGGAAAACAATATTTTGGGTCGTGGCTTGTCATGCTATGCTAAGCGTTAACACGATGGAAGCTATGCACAACAAATAGCACATGTATGGTAGAGGTTGATAGCAGGTAGACAACACTAGCTAATACACTCCTGAAATTGGGCAATACACTCCCATTACTGGTTGCCGTGGCACACTCCAAGAGTATGCAAGAATTAGAGCCGTGCCTTGGTTTACCCGCACTCATAAATTATTAAAAAACCGCCATATCAAGCATCTATACAAATCATAGATAAGCAAACAGTAAACAAATAGAAATAGAGAATACATAGAAATGCAGAGTTGTCCGAATTTACGTCTATAGAGAACCACATTGTTCTTCCATACATAAGGTTTACATAAAGTTCATCTTAAACACAACAACTTTCCCCATGAATCTCACTGGTATGATACTTATAAAAAAATATGTGGGATAACAATAATATGTTTACATGCAACTCACGCAAGATTATGAGATCCTACAAATATGGATGCAGGAGGTGCTTTATGGATCGACAATAATTTAACATATTATATAATCAAGAAGGAAAAAAGCTAGGTAAACAAAAAATGATAGTTCTACAAGTAGTAAGTTGCAGAATAAACTTAGAAAAAATAGGGAATATTACATATGAATGGCTATTTGGTTCTACATAAAAGCAGGGTGCACGCAATAAAGTATATGCCACTGGCTTACACTATATAATACACATAGACCTAGACTGTAACATAATTGAGTACGCCATAAGACAGAATGCTGGAGGTGGAGAGATTGCAAGGTGTGATGATACTTTTCCTCAAACTGAGATCATGAAACAGAAGTTACCCCTCCGTGTCATACATTAGTTCATAAAACACTCTCTTTCATTGATACTCGGGTTCCAAAAATAGCAAGCGAGAAAGTGATCATCTTTAGGTTAGACTCATGTTGCCAGCTCTCATGACAACAGTGTTGTATGCCGACATTTGAAGCTGCAGCTCATCCATCATGGCATTGAGCATTACCTTAGATGGTGCGTCCACAATGTGCTACCTGGTGTTTAGTGGATGGTAAATGGGACATTAGCCAAGGGGTAACGATGGAAGACTAACATGCTATCTTAACAATTAGCCTATTTTCATCCAGGTGTAGACTAAATTAGATATACTAACTTATGAACCAACTATAGCAAATATTAGAGACTGCAAAGAATAAATGCAAAGAGGGAAATAAAGAACTGAGAGAACTTGCGAGAAATAAATGGCAAGTGTGCCTAATATCAGAACGGAAGAAAAAGCAACATGAGACAACACAATTTACATCAGACATAATTTGACATGACAAAACAGGCTAGCAAGGGCATCTCTTATAGGAAAAATGGGTATAAGAAACTGGACAAAGACACATAAGACATACTAATAACAAAGGAAGTGACAGATTATCGATTGTAAACATATAAGAAAACCATCGTTACCAATGATAGTACCAGATTAGTGCACACAAGTATCATGGACCAGGTCATGACTCACCAATCCATCTTGGAAAAGGAGATGAAACAACTAAATTCCTTGCTGGTCTTGAGAACACAACATTTTTTAATCTTCACACTACTAGGAAAACGATTATAGGTAGATTTTAATTCCGTGGCGCATATAGCAAATGCTCCACAGAATTCCTGCAATTTTGTGGCGCATATAGCTATATGCGCCACAGAAAGTGAGAATTATGTGGCGCATACAGCCATATGCACCACATAATTCCTATGGGCCTGACCCCAACACATGGGTAGGCCAGAATTTTGTGGCGCATATGGCTATATGCGCCACAGAATTTCAGTTTTTTTGTGGCGCATATAGCATATGCGCCACAAAATTCTCACTTTCTATGGCGCATATAGTTATATGCGCCACATAATTTTGACATTATGTGGAGCATTTGCCATATGCGCCACAGAATGTGCGAAACAGATCTAAAAAAGGTGGCAACCACCATTTCCCTTCTTCCCACCACCTCCAACTAGCTCGCCCCCCTCCTCCCTCCCACTCCATTTTGCTCATACTCACCTCCATTGTTGATAGCTAGACCTACTTTGGTTCATGTACTTGTGAGGGGAAGCTACTCCTACTTGTAAAGGTAGTAAACCACCCATACTTTCCTCCTCCACATCCCACACCCCCTCTTGCTACACTATGCATATGGGTTGGTGTAGATTTGGTTTGTAGATTTGTGAGGTGTGTGCATGGGTACTTGTGTGATGCATGTTTTGTGTGGCCGGCGGGCCTCGGCGCGGTGCGTATGGATGTTTTGTAGGTAAAGATGGTTCCGCGAGCGGTATGCGATGGCAAGACGATGTTCCTTCGCTTTGTGTTGTGCTTGAATACATGTTTGCTTGTGGAGGGAGCTTGTGTTGTGCTTGAATGCATGTTGCCGGCGCCGGGTGCATGGAGGTTTGCCGAAATGTTGATTCACGTCCATTTCGGCAAATTTCTGCACTAGCCATACGTCCTATTTTTAGGATAGGTCATGCCGAAATTTCCCGGCGATCATGCATGCATGTATGTGTGCGTGTTGTGTGTGTGTGCATGGTTCTAACATACTCTCTTTAATTTGGTCTATGTTCGCGCGCAGGCGACCATGGTCATCCATATGAGCGAACGCTGGGTGGTTAGATACAAGGCTGACGCGGTAGCCGACATGGTTCGGAACAACATGGCCAAGATAAGATGTCTGTGCCGAACGTGCAAACACCAGAAGTGGATCAACCCTGATTCCGGACAACTAGAGTCTCACATGTTCACGCGCGGTTTCATGCCTGGCTTCTTAGTGAATGAGGAGCCGCCGGTAGATGGCGGTGGCTATGATGAAGAAGAGGTTGGGGGCAGGGAGAAGACGAAGGGTCTCCCGGACATGGTCATCATGACGAAGGAGATGCCGACAAACATGATCATCATGAAGAAGGAGATGCCGGCGGGCACGATCATCATGAAGGAGACGATGCCGAAGCAGATGGTGGTGGTGGCGACGGAGAAGACGGGAGCACGGACAAGCCGCTAACTTCGGCCTTGTGGGACCCTCATCTTCAAGAAATACTCCTCAAGCAGACGGCCAACACGAGATCTGCAGCCAGAGAGAAAGCCAAGCTGGCACAGATGGAGGTAGATGGGAGAACTCCATTGTATTCTGGGTGCCGGCCTGAGGATACACGCTTGAGTGTAACGCTGAAGGCTCTAGAGATGAAGTCGGAGCACAAATGGACCGACACTAGCTTCAACGCTCACATGAAATTCTTGCACGCTCGTCTTCCCAAGGACAACACATTGCCAACAAGTATCGAGGAGGCGAGGAAAGTAGTTTGCCCACTAGACCTACCATACGTGAAGTACCACGCATGCATCAACGACTGCGCACTTTACCGGAACGAGTACAAGGATAGAACCACATGCTTGGTGTGCGGCCAGGGACGGTACAAGAGAGGGAACAAGAAAGTTCCCCGAAAAGTGGTGTGGTACTTTCCTATCACTTCTTGTCTGCAGCGGTATTTCATAGTGAATGGAATATGCCCGAGAGGCAATAATAAAGTAGTTATTATCTTATTCCTTGTTTATGATAAATGTGTATTTTGCATGCTATAATTGTATTAATTTGGAAATGTTAATACATGTGTGTTTAATAAACAAAAGTAAAGTTCCTAGTTATGCCTCTCTTATAAACTAGCTCGTTGATTAACAAGATGGTCAAGGTTTCCTGATCATGGATATTGGATGTTGTTAATAACGAGGTCACAACATTAGTGGAATGATGTGATGAACATTCATCCGAAGTATAGCATTACGATCAAAGTCATTGTGTTTATATTACTATAACAGCATACAAAGTAATCCTAGTCCTTAGACCATGAGATCATGTCAATCACTAACAATAGAAGAGTATCTTGATAACATCAAACGTCACACTGTGAAAGGGTGATTATAAAGGTGGGTTTAGTGCTATGAAAGTGTTATGTAGAGGCTCATGGATCAAGAGTGGGATTTTTCCATCCCGATGACGGATAGATATACTCTAGGCCCTCTCGGTGATATCACATTGGTTAGCTTGCAAGCAAGTGATGAGATCACTAGAATGTTATATCATCGGAACGAGAAAAGAGTACATGTCGGTAACGAGATCAAACTAGGTATGGAGATACCAATGATCGAATCTCGGACATGTAATATATCGCGAGACAAAGGGATTTAGTTACGACGTTAAAGGTTCACACGGTCACAAGAGTCATCGTTGAATATATGGGAGTCAGTACAGATCTCCAGGTCCCGCCGCTGATTATTGATCGGAGAGGGGTCTCGATCATGTCTGCTTTATTCACGAACTGTAGGGTGACACACTTAAGGGATACCGACACCATTTGGAGCAAATATGTTTCAGATAAAGATTTAAGAAAGTGCTAGGATTATTTCAATAAACATCAAAACTGTTTCGGGTGAAATTGCTAAAATTGGTTCTGCATGTAATATTGAAATATTGCAGGGGGTTTTATGTGAATTTTTGTTAATTAAAGTATAACAAAATTCTGAATAAAATTAATAAAAGGAGTTTTATGAGAGAGCATTAAATTTGGAGAAATTTAATGCATTTAAAGTGGAGACTTTAATGGAGACCAAATTTATGTGGAGGGAGTTACCACCACATGAATAAGGAGGTGAAGGGTCACCCCTTAGGCGCTGGCCATGGGGAGGGGCACCCCCTCCTCCTATAAAAGGCCCCCTCTCCTCACTTCTCACTCACACCTCCTCGTGAAGGATCTCTCTCCCCCTCTAGTATTTTCCCCCATGGTCTCGGATTAGGGAGATACATGTTCCCGGTGGCTTTATCTAGAAAGGAGTTGCTGCTTACGCTGCTTTGCTAGAGCGAGTGACAGAGGTTGTCGGGGTACTCTACGTGTGTGCGATCACGGATGCACCACTGCTTTGCGGTGCTGGACTTGGTGGTGCTGGACTTGCTGGAGCTGGATCTGATGGATGTACTGGAGTTGGACCTGCTGGACTTCATCACGATCTTGAGATCGACAAGTGTATGACTACATCATCCACGAGTTCCATCTCGTTAACAAAGCTTTGTTGTCTTCGAGGGTATATTTGTTGGGAATATGCCCTAGTGGCAATCATGGTTGATGGTATTTCCCAAAGTATTCATAAAGTAAAGTTGTCCCTATATGAACATCCGATATATATCACTGAATGTGTGATTCAGTTGTGGAACTATGTATTCGTGATTGTTCATATTAGAATGTCCTTGGTCGTTGAGGTTGTGCTGGGCACACAACTTAGACCAATGTGCAAGTCGGCCGATGACACGGTTCCACTTGTCATGGGCATGGTGATGCTATTCCGACTTACACTGATTCAGCTAAAGAGTTTAGCGAGTCGGACTGACCCACAGTTGAGATGCAACGAGCATGTTGTCATTTGTAGTCTCAAGCAATGGAATCCTTTAACCTGAGGTGATTGCATGATCCGAGTTGCGGATCGCCAACTTAGGTTCTATCAAACGCTGTTCCGTAAATGGGCAGTTATAAAGGTAGAGTTCGGGTTGGTCGTGAAGCAAGCTACGTGACGTGGATTACCAAGATGGGATTTTCCCCTCCGTAATGGAGAGATATTCTCTGGGCCCTCTCGTGTGATATGATTCGGAAGCATGGCCATGCGCTACTCAGTTAAGTGTTAACTGAGGAGTTGGACTAAGAGTTAGTCCAGTGAATCACATATCATGGTACGAGAAGAGAGTTAAGCTATTTAAGGGATGGCAACTACTAGCCTATAGCTTGACAGATATATCATGTGGCAAAGGGACTTGGACGAAAGTCACATTGAAGGTTCGTCTTCTGACTTTACGGCACTTGGGAGTTGGCACGTCTTGCTAGAGGCCGCTACCATCTATCGACTTGAGACCGAGTGTTCATGGGAGTGAGTTGGACTCAAAGCCATGACGGGATACTTGGAGGAGAAGCTCATGTCGTGTCCATGTGCACGTGAACCTACATGGTCACACACTTAAGGGTAAGGAGCCCATGTGGATTAGATCCATATGGATATTGGAGTACAACCTAGATGGGCCTCAAGTGTTGAGCCCAACTAGGAGTGTATATAAGTGGAGTGACAAGGGATAGTCCCTGACCTAGCCGTCACTTTCTCCACTCCCATTTCGGGCTAGACAGGATCTAGCAGTCCTCTGCCCGAAGCTCCTTCCTGCATGTGTGGATACCGGTAGAGGCGTTGCACGTGCGGCGCTGGAGACGGAGAAGCTCGTGGGGATCTAACGAGGGAGTTCGTGGGATCCGGTGGGGCTGTCTGTGGGATCGTTCGGCACTGCTTCGACACGCAACATCAACTTCCGCATCTGCGCGTCTAGCGGTAATCTCGTGGCCTATAACCTGAGCTAGATCTTGGGAGTTCCCGTTAGGGAAAAAGTTTTGTTTATCTCTGCGTGGCCTAACAGTGGTATCAGAGCGAAAGCTTCTGGTTTTAGGCTCTAGATCTGTGCATATGTGATATGCACGAGGTGGTGGATGAGATCCACTTAGGGTTTCGGTGGTCGATCTATGAGATAGATCGGTTTTGTGCAAGATTGATTGGATCAATCGCACTCGGGGGTGCATGGAAGATCAGGTGAGGATGATCAATGAGATTGGTCAGATCTGCACAGGGATTAGATTTGGGTAAAAGTGTTTTATCCAATGAAGGAATCCATGGTTCGAAATGTAGATTGGATCTGTGATTTTGGAAAAATCGTCGGGCGCTGCCCCTTCAATCCCCGCCCGCTATACGGCTAGCGGGACCGCCGGTTTTGCCCTATCATAGCGGATTAGATGTCGTTGCGAGGTTCACAACGCCGGTAGATATCGTATCTATGCATAACTGGTTTTTGCAGGAAGTTGTGAATGGTATGGCTTATGTGCATGTGATGTGTGTAATCCATATGTGATCTGTGTATCACGGGTTTGTCAGCCGGCTGGAGCCAAAGTGCTGTCACTGTTATTGTATAACAACTTGCGTGTCGGCATGAGATGCCATCTTCTTGCATATTCCTTAGTGCTAGAGTAGCATGTTTGGAGGACTTGAAGGACACTTCAGCCAAAGGCATGACGAACAGGTTCATGGAGATGGAGATCACCATGAAAGGAGCCATACCATTTCACATTATAATTGGATTATTTTGTGTTGTTGTTATGTCTCTAGTTTTACCTCTATGAGATAGTTGGTAGAACTTTAATCCCTCAAAGAAGGTCTAGTCGGTCTCCCTGCCAGTGCTACACCATCACAAGTCGGACATTATTGGTAGTGGGCTCATAAAATTGAGGTGCTACCAATTCTCTTCGACTAGATGGGTTTGAGTCGGACTCCTACAGCGGAAGCACTTGGTAAGATGGACGGGTCTATCACAACGGTTGTGGGGCTCGGGGAGAGGGTGGTTGGGAGCCGGGGCATGAGATGCCACCTGACCAACAGGAGTCGCATGAGATGCGACTGGCAAGGAGTTGCCTACCTAGATCACTTGACGACTAGTGGTGATGCTAAAGCTCACTAGTCGGCTTGCTGATTTAGGATCCTGAATCACTAAGTAACCATCGGAGGGATGTTGGTTCTAGTGGGAGCATAAGTATTAAATTGTTTAATACGCCTGCTCTTTTATGAATACTTGTCTTAAATGTTTTGCATATTTCTGTTGTAGATAATGGCACCTAGTAGCAGTCTCCCTCAGTTATCCAGTTTTGCATTGAGGACCATCCTAGAGAAAGATAAACTTAATGGGACAAACTTCACCAACTGGTATCGTAATCTGAGAATAGTTCTCAAACAAGAAAAGAGGGACCATGTTCTAGACAACCCACTTCCAGATGCGCCAGATGAGAATGTGAGTGTCGCAGCAACCAATGCCTATCGTAGAACATGTGATGAGTCTATAGAAATTAGCTGTCTTATGCTTGCTCACATGGAACCGGACTTGCATCAGTAGTTCGAGAATGTTGAGGCCTACGATATGATCGAAAGCCTCAAAAGTATGTTCCAGGCTCAGGCAAAGACCGAGAGGTATCAAGTCTCTCAAGCTTTGCTGAGTTGTAAGCTTAAGGATGGTGATCCACTGAGTCCGCATGTGATCAAAATGGTTGGTTACGCGCAGTCTCTAGAAAGACTTGGCTACCCCATTAGCGAAGAGTTCGCTACGGATATAATTATGAACTCTCTTCCTAGTGCGTATGGTCAGTTCATATCGAACTACCACATGCATGGTATGGATAAGAAGCTCACTGAATTGCATGGGATGCTTAAGCAGGCATAGGTTGATCTCAAGAAAGGTACTAGCCAAGTGTTGGTGGTACAAAATAAGGCTAAGTTTAAGAAGATTTCTTGGACTAAGAAGAAGATGGCTAAGTCACGAGGTAATGCTCAGGATGAGATCCCAAGCGTTTCCTCAGGGACTAAGTCATCTCCTTCAGCCGGATCCGCTTGCTTCTATTGCAAGACGGATGGACACTGGAAGAGGAATTGCAGCAAGTATTTGGCTGATAAAGCCAAGAGTGGAGGTGTGACTTCCAACTCAGGTACACTTGTTTGCAATGTTATAGAACTTTATCTTGCTGATGCACCCGGTGGTTCTTGGGTATATGATACCGGATCAGTCATTCATATCTGCAACTCGTTGCAGGGACTGGTAAGAACTAGGGGCGTAGCAAGAGGTGAGGTTGACATTCGGGTCGGCAACAAAGCAAGAGTTGCTGCGTTAGAAGTCGGCACGATGCAACTTCATTTACCTTCAGGATTCTTAATGGAACTGAATAATTGTTATTATGTTCCAGTGCTTAGTCGAAACATCATTTCTGCCTCATGTTTGATGAGACAAGGCTATGAGTCTAATATTAAGAACAATGGCTATTCTTTATATTTGAATGATATGTTTCACGGCTTTGCACCCGTTCAGAACGGGTTATTTATTTTGAATCTTGATCGTGGGTCGGTCTATAACGTAAATGTGAAAAGGTTAAAACCAAATGATCTGAATATGACTTACTTTTGGCACTGCCGACTTGGTCATATAAGTTGGAAACGCATGAAGAAGCTCCATGATGATGGACTCCTAACTTCGTTTGACTTGGAGTCGTTCGAGACATGCGAATCCTGCCTTCTAGGCAAGATGACCAAGACACCTTTTGCAAGGAGTTGTGAAAGGGCATCTGACTTGTTGGGACTAGTACATAGTGATGTATGTGGTCCAATGAGTGCGACAGCCAGGGGTGGTTATGAGTACTTCATTACCTTCACTGATGATTTGAGTAGATATGGATATGTCTACTTGATGAAACATAAGTCGGGAGCCTTTGAAAAGTTCAAAGAATTCCAGAATGAAGTACAGAATCAACTCGCCAAGAAAATAAAGTTTCTTCGGTCGGACCGAGGAGGCGAGTACATGAGCCACGAGTTTGATGACCATCTAAAGAGTTGTGGAATAGTTCCTCAGCTCACTCCGCCGGGTACACCGCAGAGGAACGGTGTGTCGGAACGGCGGAATCGGACCTTGTTGGACATGCTACGATCAATGATGAGTCGGTCATATCTACCTTTATCATTTTGGGGTTATTGTCTAGAAACGGCGGTGTTCACACTAAAGAGAGTACCATCGAAATCGGTAGAGAAGACACCACATGAGATGTGGACAGGCAAGAAGCCGAGTTTGTCTTTTCTTAAGATTTGGGGTTGTGAAGCATTTGTCAAGCGACTTCAGTCGGACAAGCTTGCAGCCGAGTCGGATAAGTGCATTTTCGTTGGGTATCCAAGGGAAACCTTGGGTTACTACTTCTACAACCGAGAAGAGGGCAAAGTGTTTGTCGCTCGGAACGGTGTCTTCCTTGAGAAAGAGTTTCTCATTCGGGAAGTCAGTGGGAGTATGGTGCGGCTTGAAGAAGTTAGAGAGGAACCGGTCAGTAGCGATTTGGTAAAAGCCTTGGAGGTTGAGCCAGTCATGGTAGCTGAGCTGGCGGCTGCACCTACACTGCGAAGATCGGCAAGATTGCGAAGTGTTCGTGAGGTATTACTGTTGGGCAGTGCTGAGCCGGCAACTTATTCGGAAGAGATGGTGGGTTCTGATTCTGAGTCATGGCTTGGAGCCATGAGATCCGAGTTAAAGTCCATGGGTGATAATCAAGTTTGGAACTTGGTTGATCTGCCAGACGGTGCAAGACCCGTCGAGTGCAAATGGGCCTTTAAAAGGAAAACTGATATGGATGGAAACATTTATATCTATAAAGCACGACTTGTCGCGAAGGGGTTCCGATAGGTTCAAGGAGTTGACTACGATGAGACTTTCTCACCGGTAGCGATGCTTAAATCAGTTCGGATCATGTTAGCTATAGCAGCCTATTTCGACTATGAGATATGGCAGATGGATGTCAAAACGGCATTCCTTAATGGAAAATTAACCGAGGACGTGTATATGATATAGCCCGAGGGTTTTGTCGATCCAGCTAATGCTGACAAGGTATGCAAACTTTAGAAATCAATTTTTGGGTTGAAGCAAGCATCCCGGAGTTGGAACATTCGCTTTGATGAGGTAGTCAAATCGTTTGGCTTCATCAAGAGTGATCATGATTCTTGTTTATACAAGAAGTTTAGTGAGAGCAAAGTAAACTTTCTGATCTTATATGTGGATGACATATTATCGATTGGAAACGATGTCCAGATGTTGCAAGAAACCAAGAAGTCATTGGAAAGGAGTTTCTCAATGAAGGACTTGGGTGAGGCAACTTACATACTAGGAATCCGGATCTATAGAGATAGATCCAGGCAGCTCATTGGATTGAGTCAAAGTGCATATTTGGATAAAGTGTTGAAGAAGTTCAACATGGAATCGTCTAAGAAGGGGTTCTTACCGATGTCCCATGGCATAAGACTTAGCAAGACTCAGTGTCCTTCGATGAATGATGAGCGAAGTAGGATGAGTGTGATTCTGTATGCTTCGGCAGTTGGGTCCATCATGTATGCCATGATTTGTACTAGGCCAGATGTTTCCTATGCTCTAAGTGTTGTGAGCAGATACTAGGCTGACCCTGGAGAAATCCACTAGGCAGCAGTTAAGAACATTCTTAAGTACTTGAGAAGGACTAAGGATGTGTTCCTAGTTTATGGAGGTGAGGTTGAACTCAGTGTAAGGGGTTACACGGATGCGAGTTACCTTACTGACTTAGATGATTCTCGTTCGCAATCTGGATACGTGTTCGTTATGAACGGAGGGGCTGTGAGCTGGAAGAGTTCCAAGCAAGAGACTGTGTCTGCATCTACAACAGAAGCTGAGTATATTGCTGCCTCGGAGGCAGCAAATGAAGCTATTTGGATCAGGAATTTCCTGATTGATCTCGGTGTGGTAGAAGGCTCGTCCAATCCGTTAGACGTGTATTGTGACAACAGTGGTGCTATTGCACAAGCCAAGGAACCTAGACAACATCAGAAGAACAAACATATACTCATGCGATACCACTTGATTCGCCAGTTCATGGATCAAGGTGATATCAGATTATGCAAGGTACACATGGATGCAAACGTTGCAGATCCGTTGACAAAGCCACTTCCACAGCCTAAGCATGAGGCGCACATAAGAGCCATGGGTATTAGATGCCTAGACATGTGATGTAGGGATGATTGACTCTAGTGCAAGTGGGAGACTGTTGGGAATATGCCCTAGTGGCAATCATGGTTGATGATATTTCCCAAAGTATTCATAAAGTAAAGTTGTCCCTATATGAACATCAGATATATATCACTGAATGCGTGATTCAGTTGTGGAACTATGTATTCGTGATTGTTCATATTAGAATGTCCTTGGTCGTTGAGGTTGTGCTGGACACACAACTTAGACCAATGTGCAAGTCGGCTGATGACACGGTTCCACTTGTCATGGGCATGGTGATGCTATTCCGACTTACACTGATTCAGCTAAAGAGTTTAGCGAGTCGGACTGACCCATAGTTGAGATGCAACGAGCATGTTTTCATTTGCAGTCTCAAGCAATAGAATCCTTTGACTTGAGGTGATTGCATGATCCGAGTTGCGGATCGCCAACTTAGGTTCTATCAAACGCTGTTCCATAAATGGGCAGTTATAAAGGTAGAGTTCAGGTTGGTCATGAAGCAAGTTGCGTGACGTGGATTACCAAGATGGGATTTGCCCCTCCGTAATGGAGAGATATTCTCTGGGCCCTCTCGTGTGATATGATTCGGAAGCATGGCCACGAGCTACTCAGTTAAGTGTTAACTGAGGAGTTGGACTAAGAGTTAGTCCAGTGAATCACATATCATGGTATGAGAAGAGAGTTAAGCTATTTAAGGGATGGCAACTACTTGCCTATAGCTTGACAAATATATCGTGTGGCAAAGGGACTTGGACGAAAGTCACATTGAAGGTTCGTCTTCTGACTTTACGACACTTGGGAGTTGGCACGTCTTGCTAGAGGCCGCTACCATCTATCAACTTGAGACCGAGTGTTCATGGGAGTGAGTTGGACTAAAAGCCATGACGGGATACTTGGAGGAGTAGCTCATGTCGTGTCTAGGTGCACGTGAACCTACATGGTCACACACTTAAGGGTAAGGAGCCCATGTGGATTAGATCCATATGGATATTGGAGTACAACCTAGATGGGCCTCAAGTGTTGAGCCCAACTAGGAGTGTATATAAGTGGAGTGACAAGGGATAGTCCCTGACCTAGCCGTCACTTTCTCCACTCCCATTTCGGGCTAGACAGGATCTAGCAGTCCTCTGCCCGAAGCTCCTTCTTGCATGTGTGGATACCGGTAGAGGCGTTGCACGTGCGGCGCTGGAGACGGAGAAGCTCGTGGGGATCTAACGAGGGAGTTCGTGGGATCCAGTGGGGCTGTCTGTGGGATCGTTCGGCACTGCTTCGACACGCAACCTCAACTTCCGCATCTGCGCGTCTAGCGGTAATCTCGTGGCCTATAACCTGAGCTGGATCTTGGGAGTTCCGCGTTAGGGAAAAAGTTTTTTTATCTCTGCGTGGCCCAACAATCTCTATGGATGTATATCCACCCGTTGCTTGTATCTAATAGATAGATCTTGGCGTATAATAGTTCTCATCGTAGGAATTTTTTTGTTTTCAATGCTGCGAACCCTTCAGTGGTATGAGAGCCTGATCTATGCGTAGGTGCTTTGCACGGGTAGTACACATATGTTTATATGTGGGCGATGATGATCATGTTTTTGCTTCTTTCATGTATTTTGGATATTGGTGGCATAGTGGGATGAAGCGGCCCGGACCAACTTTACGTGTCACCGCACATGAGACCGCTTCCACGACTGACATGCAACTAGTTTTGCATAAGTGGCTGGCGGGTGTCTGTCTCTCCTACTATAGTCAAAGTCTGATTTACAACGAGTTTCTAATAACTTAGTTATAATCGTTGTGGTTCCATGTTCGTAGGTAAGACCGGTTCTATCTTCGAAAGCCCTAAGCCACGTAAAAACTTGCAATTGATAAATTAGAGGCATCTAGTTTAGATCGTTGTTGGGCTAGTGTCATGATATGGAAATGTTGTAAGTTGATGTATAGTTGATACCCTTACAACACACCTAACGTGTAAGTTCCATAGACCTTGGCCTTACACACAAAGGAATGATAGAGATCATACCACGATGCACCTGATAGTGATCAAATGCATGGACCATATCATTCCACTTTACACGTATTATGTTCGCATCTTATATTGTTAGTTTGGCGCTTTTGGTGTTGGAAATATGCCCTAGAGACAAATATTTATATGGACTATTATCATATTTCATATAGTTTATGATTAAGTTTTATATCATGCTATAACTGTATTGAGTGGAAACATCAATACACGTGTGATATACAAACAATCAGGGGTTCCTAGTGAAACTCTAGTCACTGGTTCATTGGTCAACAGATGATCAAGTTTCCTGATCATGTGGCATTTATGCCAGTTGGAAATGGAGTCAACTCATTCTGAGAATGAGAGGATGAACCAATACCCAACCTAAACATCGTGACCCGATCATATCACGAAGTTCAAGTTACGATGATTAGAAATGGATCCTCGTAGACTATTCCTTAGACCGTGAGGCTATATCAATCACTGTCTCCCGAGAGTGCTTAGATAGCATCAAGCGCCACTTGGAAATAAAGTGGTATAAAGGTGCGTTCAGGTACTCGGAGGAAACCGTAGAGGCAATATATGTCAAGAGCAGGATTTGTCCATCCATGCGATGGAAAGATACTCAAGGACCCACTCAGAGAAGTTATATCCAATAGCTGCGCAACATGTGATTTGATCATAGGGATATCACTTGTCGGAACGAGTTGATGTCTCAATGCACGGCGCCCAAAAAAGTGCTGGTGCATGGTTGATGTAGAGCTCGTTGGGAAACCCAAGAGGAAGGTATGATGAGCACAACAGCAAGTTTCCCTCAGTTATGAAACCAAGGTTCAATCGAACCAGTAGGAGCAAGGAAACACCCCAAAGGTGTTACTAGCTGAGCTTTGGCAGGGCGCACTACCGGTGCTAGTAGCAACATGGAGACCTGCACAACACAACCACAGAACTTTGTCCCCAACTTGCGATGAGGTTGTCAATCTCACCGTGTTTTGCGGAAAACAAAGGATTAAACGTATAAAATGGAAAGAAGTAAAAGTTTGTAGAAAGTAAACACAAAGAAGTAAACAGTTGTAGATTGTATGTAAAAGACAAGGACCGGGATCCATAGTTCACTAGAGGTGGCTCTCCTTAGATAGATAACATGCTGGGTGAACAAATTACAGCGGGGCAACTGACAAACACCGAGAAAGCAATACATGCATATACTAATCATCTTGACTCCTTTGAGACTTGATTGGGCATTACAACATTATACATAGACCGCCATCCAACTGCATCTATGACTAATAATCCACCTTCAGGTTATCATCCGAACCCCCTCCAGTATTAAGTTGCAAGCAACAGATTATTGCTTTACGAATTGCATGTAATGTAAACAATACGATTGTTCTACGAACAAAGGATTATTGTTTTCTCCCTAGTAGCAATAGCACATCTAGTACCTTAGAGATTTCTGTCACTTCCCCAGATTACCAGAGGCATGAACCCACTATCGAGCATAAATACTAACTCTTGGAGTTGCTAGCATCTACTCGGCCAAGATAGCTACTAACAACAGAAAGCATGCAAGATCACAAATAAGAAAGACATGATAGAATCAATAATCAATCTGAAATAGCATCTCAATATCCATCGGATCCCCGCAAACACAACATGCAAAATTACAAATAGATGATCTTGATCATGAACGGAGCTCACAAGATCTAGACATGAAAGCACAAAGGAGGAGAACCAGCCATCTAGCTTCTAGATGGATCCGTAGTCCAAGGATGAACTACTCACGCATCACACCGGAGGCTTGCATGGTGATGAAGAAGGCCTCCAGGGTGAATTACCCTCTCCGGCAGGGTGCCGGGAAGAGCTTCAGATCCCTCCCGATCTTGGGATGGAGATGACGGCGGCTACGGACTCTTTCATGGATTTTTGATCGGGTACTTAGGGTTTTCGTCCCGAGGGCAATATATAGGCGGAAGGAGAGGCCGAGGGGGTGCCGAGAGCGGCCACACCACCCCCTGGCGCGGGCCAAGCCTGGCCGCGCGGCCAGGAGGTGTGGTGGCCCCCTGGCCCCTCTCTGTCTCGTATTCTGGCACTTGATGACATCCGGAAAAATAGGCACTTTGGCTTTTGTCCCGTCCAATTCCGAGAATATTCATTTTCTGACTTTCCTGGAACCAAAAACAGCAGAAAACAGGCAGCTGGCACTGTGGCTCTTATTAATAGGTTAGTCCAAGAAATCATATGAAAAGTACTCCAAAGTTGGAACCAAACCAAACTATTTGCAAACCAATGTATGCAAGAGGGGGTCCAACCAATTTATTCAGAAAACTAAGCAAACAAAATAAAACGAAAAACCAAAATGAAAACGAAAAATAAGATGCTCCAAGAACAACACAACTGTGCATGAAACAATAAAAATGAAGTGTTTGGAAGAAACCTGGGATTTTTATTGATGAAGAAGGGGATGCCTTGGGCATCCCCAAGCTTTGAAGCTTGTACTTCTTGGATATTTCTTGGGGTGACACACGTGGCATCCCCAAGCTTGAGCTTTAGTCCATCCTTCATCTCATTACTCATTCCTTCCGTACACCTGAAATTTTTTCTTCATACCAAACTTCACACAATCTTTATTAGCAACATTAGTGCTTTATGGCTCAATGCACGACGCCTAGAAAAGTGCTGGTGCGTGGTTGATGTAGAGCTCGTTGGGAACCGCAAGAGGAAGGTATGATGAGCACAGCAGCAAGTTTCCCTTAGTTATGAAACCAAGGTTTAATCGAACTAGTAGGAGCAAGGAAACACCCCAAAGGTGTTACTAGCTGAGCTTTGGCAGGGTGCACTACCGGTGCTAGTAGCAACGTGGAGACCTGCACAACACAACCACAGAACTTTGTCCCCAACTTGCGATGAGGTTGTCAATCTCACCGTGTTTTGCGGAAAACAAAGGATTAAACGTATCGAATGGAAAGAAGTAAAAGTTTGCAGAAAGTAAACACAAAGAAGTAAACAGTTGTAGATTGTATGTAAAAGACAAGGACCGGGATCCATAGTTCACTAGAGGTGGCTCTCCTTAGATAGATAACATGTTGGGTGAACAAATCACAGCGAGGCAATTGACAAACATCGAGAAAGCAGTACATGCATATACTAATCATCTTGACTCCTTTGAGACTTGATTGGGCATTACAACATTATACATAGACCGCCATCCAACTGCATCTATGACTAATAATCCACCTTCAGGTTATCATCCGAACCCCCTCTAGTATTATGTTGCAAGCAACAGATTATTGCTTTACGAATTTCATGTAATGTAAACAATACGATTGTTCTATGAACAAAGGATTATTGTTTTCTCCCTAGTAGCAACAGCACATCTAGTACCTTAGAGATTTCTGTCACTTCCCTAGATTACCAGAGGCATGAACCCACTATCGAGCATAAATACTAACTCTTGGAGTTGCTAGCATCTACTTGGCCAAGATAGCTACTAACAACGGAAAGCATGCAAGATCACAAATAACAAAGACATGATAGAATCAATAATCAATCTGAAATAGCATCTCAATATCCATCGGATCCCCACAAACACAATATGTAGAATTACAAATAGATGATCTTGATCATGAACGGAGCTCACAAGATCTAGACATGAAAGCACAAAGGAGGAGAACCAGCCATCTAGCTTCTAGATGGATCCGTAGTCCAAGGATGAACTACTCACGCATCACACCGGAGGCTTGCATGGTGATAAAGAAGGCCTCTAGGGTGAATTACCCTCTCCGGCAGGGTGCCAGGAAGAGCTTCAGATCCCTCCCGATCTAGGGATGGAGATGACGGCGGCTACGGACTCTTTCGTGGATTTTTGATCGGGTACTTAGGGTTTTCGTCCCGAGGGCAATATATAGGCGGAAGGAGAGGCCGAGGGGGTGCCGGGAGCGGCCACACCACCCCCTGGCGCGGGTCAGGCCTGGCCGCGCGGCCAGGTTGTGTGGTGGCCCCTGGACCCTCTCCGTCTCGTAGTCTGGCACTTGATGACATCCGAAAAAATAGGCACTTTGGCTTTTGTCCCGTCCAATTCCGAGAATATTCATTTTCTGACTTTCCTGGAACCAAAAACAGCAGAAAACAGGCAGCTGGCATGGTGGTTCTTGTTAATAGGTTAGTCCAAGAAATCATATGAAAAGTACTCCAAAGTTGGAACCAAACACAAGAAAGTGGATAAAACCAAGCATGGAACATCAAAAATTATAGATATATTTGCAATGTATCACGAGTCAAGTAGCATTGTTCGGTAACGAGATTGAACACGACATGGTGATGTCATTGATCAGATCTCGGGAAATGCAAGTATCAAGATACAAAGGGAATAATACATGACTGTCTCGGTTTAAACGACGAAAGATCTTCATGGAACGCACAGGGGTCACATGGCCATCCAGGTCCCTCTATCGATCATTGGTGCGGGAGAGTCCCGACCATGTCTGGAGTGTTCCCGAACCATGGGGTATCACACTTAAGGGCTTGATGATGCTTAGAGAGTGTTTATAGGATCGGAAGAATCGCCGAAGAATAGTAGAGAGAAAACCGAAAGGGTTTCGGTAAGTCCGGAGGATGTCCGGAGTGGAGGTGGAAGGTGTTCCATAGCCATAGAGGTTGAATAATATGTGAATGAATGTTAAATATTGATTTAATCATTTATTCATAATTATTTAATAAAAGAGAAAATCAATTTAAATGCTCAAAGGCTTAATGGGCCAATTCCGGAGGGAAGAGGGTCCATTAGGGAAAGGAGGGAGGGAGAAGGGGCAAAGGGGGTGGCCGGCTGGGCCAAGCCCCCCCCCCCCCCGCGCGGGGCCCACTAGGGCCGGCCGGCGGCTTCCCCTCCCCCTTGATACATTGCAAATGTAGCTATAATTTTTGATGTTCCATGCTTGGTTTTATGTACTTTCTTGTGTTTTGTCCATATTTTGGAGTACTTTTCAAATGATATCTGTGGCATCCTGCTATAGCCACTACTAGAAAATCGCTGTGTTTTTGTGCATTGCATCATCATGACCGCATGCTCATGTCATCATGCCACATTGCATTTGAGCATCGTCATCATCATGCATGTGTTTGTCTAAAACTATTTTCTAAAAGCCTAGTTTTCTTTTCTAAAATATCCCCCGTCTTTAATCAAATCAAAATCCCGGTCTTTTTCGGATCTTTTATTTATCTAAAAACTATTTATAAAATCCTTTCTAAAAATAAAATAAGTAAAAATAATAATATTTATTTTGTGGGGGAGGCAGTCAGCGGTCAGGCCCAAGGCCCAGCAGCAAGCTACCTACCACCCCACCAGGAAAAACCCTAGCCTACCCTAACCACCTACCCCCGCACTCCCTCTCCCTCCTGCCCCGCCGCCACACTTCCTCCGCGCGGCTTTTTCCCGCCCAGCCGACAACCTCCTCCACCTGGGCGCGCCTCCCATCGCGCCCACCTGCACGCCACCAACCCCCCGCTCTCCTTCCCGCCTCCTTTTCCGCTGCCGGCCCTACCACCTGCCTAAATCATGCCACCACCTTGCAACACCCCACCCGCTCCAACGCCACCCCCGATAGCTTCCCTCGATCCCGTCGCCATCCCGGGACCCACCCCGTCACCTGCCCCGCCTCCGCTCTCTCCCTTCCCCGCATCCCCTGCTCGCCATCTCCCCCGCACCAACCACCACCTCCGCGGGTCGAGCCCCGTTGCCGCCCTCCACCGCGCGCCCCGCCGCCCTGTCCCTCTCGAGCCGGCCCGCCGCCGGGACCGCCCCTCTCTCCTTCTGCTCGCCCGCCGCGCCGTCGCGGGCCCCCACCTCGCTGTCGCCTGGGCCCCGTCCTCCCAGGCACCTTGCCGCCGTCGCCTCCATCTTGCTCGCATCCCCGCCGCCTCCTCCGTTGGCCGCACGCCCCCTACTCCGGCCAGCACCGCGTCCTCTGCCTGCGCCCTCTCTCGAGCTCTGCACGAGCCGCCGGCCCTACCGGCGACCTTCTGTGTCGTATCCAGGTGCTCCGCCATGTCCTCCCTCCGCCGATGCCGACCTCGCCGGCGTCCCTGTGCCTCCCTGCGAAGCTCTTTGAGCCCGGCCTCCTTCCGCAGCAGACCCCGCGCCGGACAAGCTCCTGCTCGAGCGGAAGCCCCAAGGCCGCCGTCGCCGTGGTTCTGCTCACCATCGGGCTCACCGTCCGGCCATCTCCACGCGAGCATCTCCGCCCTAGGATGCTGTCGTCGGCCTCCTTGCCGCCCTCTCGCCGGCCTTCTCGCGGCATCCCGGTCCTTCCTTGCCGCGTCCGGCCGCACCTCTGCCCCAAGGCCCATCCTCGTGTGCTTCTCTGGCAGTGTTCCTGGTTGTTTCAGTTGATGTGCAGGTGATGTGGGTTTGTGTGTGCAAGTTGATTCCCTGGACGCGCATGGGGAGATGCAGCCCAGCTAGGACCTGCGGTTGATGTGTTGATCGTGTGGTTCTATTGCGGCTGCTATAGCCCTTCTCGGAGGTTGATCGATGAATTCATGCGTCATCGAGTTCTACATCTACGTTGTGAACCATACCTAGACTCCGACAAGACTGTACCGGTGCCGAACCCAAGTCCGGCCCCGACATATAACCAACTTCTTCACCACGGACGACAAGCTCTCCATTCCGGAGTTTTTCCCGAGGATCCACCGTCCGAGACCCTGAAGCCCAATCCCGGAGTCCGAAGACCGTTCCCGTCGAACATGAACCCTCGGCACGCCAAGATCTCCTTCACAGATCCAATGACCGAGACCCTGAAGACCGATCCCGTCGAACCCCCTTGGTGAACCCTAAGATCTTCGGACCTTGATGTATGCCCCTTTCCGAGACCCGTATTTTTATAATATATAATATCTCCTGGTTGCATTAATTACTCATGTCGCATACATATTGTGGTTTAGGGGGCATTATGCCAGTGCACCTCATAATTAAATATGGAGTACATATGCGGGATATCTTTGTCGTATTCCGGACTCCATTTAAATTTGTATAGCGAACCGATGCCATGTTTTGTCTTATTAACACAACCTTTATTTTGCGGGGTAGATAAACAACTCAAACCTATTAATTAATTGCCGGGACCCTGGTCCGCTTAATATTGCCTAATTGCACCGCATCTGCATCATATCTTAATCATGCCGGATCTTCTGCCGTAGTATTAAATATTGCATCCGGTGTTTCTTCTAGTGTTTGCTTCTTCGCGGATTAGGCCGATGAGTGGATGCGAGTATCGACAAGTTCTCCGGATATGATCCGTCGACAGTGTTTCCCAGGCGAGCATCTCCCCCTTCTACCTATTTTGTATTTATAGTCTTTATTTCCTCCTGTTGATCTATTGCTATCCGTGTCGCGTTGCTTTAGTTTCTGTGCACCAGTTATATCCCGTGTAGCCTCTATATTTCCTTGGACACCTCCTATTACCTGTGTTTGGTAGATAGCTGGCCTTGCGAGTCGTAGTTGCTTGCTCAAGTGTGATCCCGTGTTGTCAAGTACCACAGTTGTTGGAATGTTGGCAGATGTTTATGGTGGAGATGATCATGACTTTAAACACAACTATTAAATTGCTAGATATAACTAATGCAGAGGCATCGGTGGGCAATAGATGTTATTTGGTTCTTCCACGCTCACTTGTGTCCCGTAGGACCCCGAGCACTTGATACCTCTTCCTTGATTTTTCGCACTATCCACATCCGGGAGGCCATGGACCCCCCTGAGCCAGAGCTTGATTCATTTCTATTTCTTGGGGCCACAAACTAGTTTGGGGTTTTATTACTATCATGTACTTATGCCATGCTTTACTGCTTTATTTACGATTGTGCGTGGAGCACCTGTACTGTTTAGGATCGTGACACGTTTTCACTGTATCGACAAGCCCAGTCACACTTTCGGGTTCTCAGTCGTTTACAGCCGTCCACACAAACCCTGGGTCCGTTCCGGAGCCGGCCAACTTCGTTGTGGGTAGCTTAGTGGGGTGGCCCCCTGAAATATTTATGAATCCTGTGATTGCTTTGTCGTGAAAGCCTCGTTGGGTTTTGAGTTGGTTTTTCCGAGTTTGATCGAGTGTGTGTTGCTACTTGTGCACCCCTGCAGGGTAAAACTTTCTGAAAGCCGTGTCCGCGGTTATGGACGACTTGGAGTATAGTATCTTGATCATAGACAAGCATAACTAAAGTAGTGTTATAAATTTGACTTAATATGTGAGTAGTAATCAGCTTCACTATAATGGAATGGATAATAAAAATGCCAAACAACTAGTGGATCTGTGGTGATCTGTGTCATACTATACCTACCTAGTAAGTATTGTAACTCCAATGGAATGTGATAAAAGTGCCAACAACGGCTGGGTTTTGGGATTCCTCAGGACAATTATATCTGACTAGTAAATGTTCCAACTCTAACGGAATGGTGATTAAAACTGCCCACTACTTATGCTTCAGGATGACTCATGCTATTTATATCTGACTAGTAAGTGCTTCAACTATAATGGAATGAATAAAACTGCCAACTGTGTGAGTTCCTTGGTCCGACTTCCTCATTTGGTCTCGAGGGGGAAATACCAGGATGGGTTTGCTTGGTGTTAGCTTCAGGTTGGATCCGAATAGGTCTTTCTTATCCCTCTCTGATAACCACCAGTTGTATCGAGTCTCTATAGGTTGTTTAGTGTCGCTGCGCTGCCGCTTCAGCCCACCATACCTATGTAGGCGAGAGCCGCCGAATTGTAGCCCCGCCTTAGTACTGGCCTTAGTACTGACGCTGCTCTTTTTCCTTTGCCCTTTGTCGGCACCCCTTTTGTTTTAGCAGGTTTGAGATCGACGTCGTTAGCAGGGTTACCCTTCCGGCTTGGCCTGGGCAGGGTTATGGACGCCATTGGTTATTCTTCAGGGCTCTTAGCCCCATTTGCATCTTGTCCATAGTCGGACGCTTTATCGTTTTCGAGGTGATTTGGACCTTTGTATTGTATATCTGTATTCTTGACTCATGGAGTCATTGTTGTACATATATGTTTTGTGGGTCCCATCGAGGACTGTTGTGTAATGGTATTACTTCGTTTTCCACCCGCACGAAAGTGCCTGGTGGGCGTCGTTGAATCGTTTCTATGCGGGTTTGGCGGAAAGGGCTAAAACTTGCATAGGGCCGATTCGAGGGTGCTACAGAGTGATATCAGAGCACATCAGTTGCGATACCCCACTGGTCCAGCCTGTAGGATAACCTAGCTAACGGCCGATGTAGAGTGTCAAAACTATTTTGCAAAATCGTTTGGATAGATCTGATTAGGTCTGCTTTTACTCCTTACCCCTCTACTGTTCTCCTCTTACCTATGCGTGTTTTGATTCTACTCTCTTATCTTTTCTTCGAGTCCAGGATTTCTCGTGGTTAGGTTTCCATCGTACCTTCAGGGTTTCGCTCCCTCCCTTTATAACGGTGGCTCTAAAATCATCAATCTGCTTCTCGGCTATTGTACCTTCAGGGTTACCCTTCCGGCTTGGCCTGGGCAGGGTTATGGACGCCATTGGTTATTCTTCAGGGCTCTTAGCCCCATTTGCATCTTGTCCATAGTCGGACGCTTTATCGTTTTCGAGGTGATTTGGACCTTTGTATTGTATATCTGTATTCTTGACTCATGGAGTCATTGTTGTACATATATGTTTTGTGGGTCCCATCGAGGACTGTTGTGTAATGGTATTACTTCGTTTTCCACCCGCACGAAAGTGCCTGGTGGGCGTCGTTGAATCGTTTCTATGCGGGTTTGGCGGAAAGGGCTAAAACTTGCATAGGGCCGATTCGAGGGTGCTACAGAGTGATATCAGAGCACATCAGTTGCGATACCCCACTGGTCCAGCCTGTAGGATAACCTAGCTAACGGCCGATGTAGAGTGTCAAAACTATTTTGCAAAATCGTTTGGATAGATCTGATTAGGTCTTCTTTTACTCCTTACCCCTCTACTGTTCTCCTCTTACCTATGCGTGTTTTGATTCTACTCTCTTATCTTTTCTTCGAGTCCAGGATTTCTCGTGGTTAGGTTTCCATCGTACCTTCAGGGTTTCGCTCCCTCCCTTTATAACGGTGGCTCTAAAATCATCAATCTGCTTCTCGGCTATTGTACCTTCAGGGTTACCCTTCCGGCTTGGCCTGGGCAGGGTTATGGACGCCATTGGTTATTCTTCAGGGCTCTTAGCCCCATTTGCATCTTGTCCATAGTCGGACGCTTTATCGTTTTCGAGGTGATTTGGACCTTTGTATTGTATATCTGTATTCTTGACTCATGGAGTCATTGTTGTACATATATGTTTTGTGGGTCCCATCGAGGACTGTTGTGTAATGGTATTACTTCGTTTTCCACCCGCACGAAAGTGCCTGGTGGGCGTCGTTGAATCGTTTCTATGCGGGTTTGGCGGAAAGGGCTAAAACTTGCATAGGGCCGATTCGAGGGTGCTACAGAGTGATATCAGAGCACATCAGTTGCGATACCCCACTGGTCCAGCCTGTAGGATAACCTAGCTAACGGCCGATGTAGAGTGTCAAAACTATTTTGCAAAATCGTTTGGATAGATCTGATTAGGTCTGCTTTTACTCCTTACCCCTCTACTGTTCTCCTCTTACCTATGCGTGTTTTGATTCTACTCTCTTATCTTTTCTTCGAGTCCAGGATTTCTCGTGGTTAGGTTTCCATCGTACCTTCAGGGTTTCGCTCCCTCCCTTTATAACGGTGGCTCTAAAATCATCAATCTGCTTCTCGGCTATTGTACCTTCATCCAATCTTTTGTCCTTGAACTCTTTATCCGTATGTGCCCTTGACAGATATCTGTATCATTGAAAAGCATATGAGAAGGATAAGCATTGGTGAAGTTGGAGTATACCTTGAGTATGTGTTGTTCATGCCAATGGAACCATCACAAAACCTGATCATTGTGCCTTTTCGTATGATGTTTCTTTGTATCTTCCGGTGGTTCCCAATGTGACGACATCATCTACGCCAGGTTCGATGAAGATCCTGCATCACCACTCTTGTTCCGAACACCGCTTGTGAAGATCTTCAGTCTAAATCCTGAGAGTTGGTTGCACGATTCTGCGATTCATTTACAGAAGGATGCTTTGAGTAAGGGATGGACTGATCACCCTACCCGCCTCTCACTGTGCACTTTTGTACATCGGATCGGTGGATCAAGAAATTTCGCTCCGTCCATGGAAGTTAAAGGTGGCCTTATCTCTTGATACCTTTATCTTCTTCCTTTCTTCCCGGAGTGTTTACTCGACGACCATGGACAACGACCCCTTGTTGGTGGTGTCGCTGATTCAAGACGAAGAAGGGACCTTTGTTAGTGGTGTCGCGAGGATCTACACGAAGCAAGAAGATTTCGATCATCGCCCTTCTTCCCCATACCATGAGGCGGATCTCGAGGGCGAGATCCATTGTTAGTGGCGTTGAATTGTGGCATCCTGCTAAAACCACTACTAGAAAATCGTTCTGTTTTTGTGCATTGCATCATCATGACCGCATGCTCATGTCATCATGCCATATTACATTTGAGCATCGTCATCATCATGCATGTGTTTGTCTAAAACTATTTTCTAAAATAAAAGTTTTGTTTTCTAAAATATCCCTCGTCTTTAATCAAATCAAAACCCCAGTCTTTTTCGGATCTTTTATTTATCTAAAAACTATTTATAAAATCCTTTCTCAAAATAAAATAAGTAAAAATAAATAAATATTTATTTTGTGGGGGAGGCAGTCAGCCGCCAGGCCCAAGGCCCAACAGCTAGCTACCTACCACCCCACCAGGAAAAACCCTAGCCTGCCCTAACCACCTACCCCCGCACTCCCTCTCCCTCCTGCCCCGCCGCCACACTTCCTCCGCGTGGCTTTTTCCCGCCCAGCCGACAACCTCCTCCACCTGGGTGCGCCCCCCATCGCGCCCACCTGCACGCCACCAACCCCCCGCTCTCCTTCCCGCCTCCTTTTCCGCTGCCGGCCCCACCACCTGCCTAAATCAAGCCACCACCTCGCAACACCCCACCTGCTCCAACGCCACCCCTGACAGCTTCCCAAGATCCCGTCGCCATTCCGGGACCCACCCCGTCACCTGCCCCGCCTCCGCTCTCTCCCTTCCTGGCATCCCCTGCTCGCCATCTCCCCGCACCAACCACCGCCTCCGTGGGCCGAGCCCCGCCGCCGCCCTCCACTGCGCGCCCCGCCGCCCCGTCCCTCTCGAGCCGGCCCGCCGCCGGGGCCGCCCCTCTCTCCTCCTGCTTGCCCGCCGCGCCGCCACGAGCCCCCACCTCGCCGTCGCCTGGGCCCCGTCCTCCCAGGCACCTCGCCGCCGTCGCCTCCATCTCGTTTCTATGCGGGTTTGGCGGAAAGGGCTAAAACTTGCATAGGGCCGATTCGAGGGTGCTAAAATATCTTGGACTAATCTATTAACAAGATCAACAGTGCCAGCTACCTGTTTTCTGCTGTTTTTGGTTCCAGGAAAGTCAGAAAATGAATATTCTCGGAATTAGACGGGACAAAAGCCAAAGTGCCTAATTTTCCGGAAGACATCAGATGCCAGAAGATGAGATGCAGAAGGGCTAGGGGCCGGCCACACCACCTGGCCGCGCGACCAGGCTTGGCCCGTTTCAGGGGGTGGTCTAGCCGACCCCAGCACCCCCTCGGCCTCTCCTTCCACCTATATATTGCCCTCGGGACGAAAAACCTAAGTACGCGATCAAAAATCCACGAAAGAGTCTGTAGCCGCCGTCATCTCCATCCCTAGATCGAGAGGGATCTGAAGCTCTTCCCGGCACCCTGCCAGAGAGGGGAATTCACCCTGGAGGCCTTCTTCATCATCATGCAAGCCTCCGGTGTGATGCGTGAGTAGTTCATCTCTGGACTACGGGTCCATGTAGTAGCTAGATGACTGGTTCTCCTCCTTTGTGCTTTCATGTCTAGATCTTGTGAGCTCCGTTCATGATCAAGATCATCTATTTTTAATTCTGCATGTTGTGTTTGCGGGGATCCGATGGATATTGAGATGCTATTTCAGATTGATTATTGATTCTATCATGTCTTTGTTATTTGTGATCTTGCATGCTTTCCGTTGTTAGTAGCTATCTTGGCCAAGTAGATGCTAGATTCTCCAAGAGTTAGTATTTATGCTCGATAGTGGGTTCATGCCTCTGGTAATCTGGGGAAGTGACAGAAATCTCTAAGGTACTAGATGTGCTGTTGCTACTAGGGAGAAAACAATAATCCTTTGTTCATAGAACAATCGTATTGTTTACATTACATGAAATTCGTAAAGCAATAATCTGTTGCTTGCAACATAATACTAGAGGGGGTTCGGATGATAACCTGAAGGTGGATTATTAGTCATAGATGCAGTTGGATGGCGGTCTATGTATAATGTTGTAATGCCCAATCAAGTCTCAAAGGAGTCAAGATGATTAGTATATGCATGTACTGCTTTCTCGATGTTTGTCAATTGCCTCGCTGTGATTTGTTCACCCAACATGATATCTATCTTAAGGAGAACCACCTATAGTGAACTATGGATCCCGGTTCTTTCTTTTACATACAATCTACAAACTGTTTACTGCTTTGTGTTTACTTTCTGCAAACTATTATTTCCTCCCATTCGATACGTTTAATCCTTTATTTTCAGCAAAACCGGTGAGATTGACAACCTCATCGCAAGTTGGGGACAAAGTTCTGTGGTTGTGTTGTGCAGGTCTCCATGTTGCTAAAAGCACAGGTAGTGCTCCCTGCCAAGGTTCAGCTAGCAACACCTTTGGGGTGTTTCCTTGCTCCTACTGGTTCGATTAAACCTTGGTTTCATAACCGAGGGAAACTTGATGCTGTACTCATCATACCTTCCTCTTGGGGTTCCCAACGAGCTCTACATCAACACTAAGCCATCAAGCACTTTTCTGGCGCCGTTGCCGGGGAGTCAAGGACATCTTCACAAGGGGAGTCCCTCATAACCAATCTCTTTACTTTGTTATTTTTGTTTTCCTTAGTTTACTTTTGCTTTGTTTGCTTGTTTCTTTTTCAAAAACACAAAAAAAATTGTTTTACAAGTTTGCTTTCTTTATTAAAAACACACAAAAATGACTACTCTTGAAAACACTAAGTTGTGTGACTTCACTAGCACCAACAACAATGATTTTATGAGCACACCTATTTCTCCACCTATGCCTGAAGATACTTTATTTGAGATAAAACCTGCTTTACTCAATCTTGTTATGAGAGAACAATTTTCTAGTATTGGTAATGAAGATCATGCTGCCCATCTAAATAACTTTGTTGAACTTTGTGAGATGCAAAAGCATAGGGATGTAGATGGTGATATTATTAAGCTGAAATTGTTTCCTTTCTATTTGAGAGGAAAAGCTAAAGAATGGTTGAATTCCTTAACTAGGAATAGTATTGATTCTTGGACTAAATGCAAAGATGCTTTCATTGGAAAGTACTATCCTCCTGCTAAGATTATATCTATGCGAAGTGAAATAATGAAGTTTAAATAATCTGATAATGAACATGTTGCTCAAGCTTGGGAAAGAATGAAATCTTTGGTAAAGAATTGTCCCACTCATGGACTGATTGCTTGGATGATCATCCAAACTTTTTATGCAGGATTGAACTAATCTTCAAGGAACCTATTGGATTCTGCTGCTGGAGGTACCTTTATGACCATTACTTTGGGTGCTGCAACAAAGCTTCTCGATAATATGATGGTTAACTATTCTGAATGGCATACTCAAAGAGCTCCACAAGGTAAGAAGGTAAATTCTGTTGAGGAAACCTCCTCCTTGAGTGATAAGATTGATATTATTATGTCTATGCTTGTGAATGGGAAAGCCCATATTGATCCAAATAATGTTCCCTTAGCCTCTTTGTTTGCTCAAGAAGAGCAAGTTGATGTGAACTTTATAAGAAATAACAATTTTAGCAACAACGCCTATAGGAATAATTTTGGTAACAAGAATTATAAGCCATATCCTCCCAACAATAGTAATTCTTATGGAAATTCCTACAACAACAATAGGAGTGCTCCCTCTGAACTTGAAGTTATGCTTAAAGACTTTATTAGTAAACAAACAGCTTTCAATAAAACTATTGAGGAAAAACTCTCTAATGCTGAAAGAAATATAGTATCTTTGGCTGAAGCTCAATCTTCTTTGAATAAAATAACTGCTAAACCTGAAAATAATGATAATCCCTTTGCAGCTACTAATGCCATACAAGTAAGAATTGATGAAAATGTTAGACTATTAGCTGAATTACATGCTAAGTGGGAAAGAGAAGATGAAATTTCTAGAAACATTAGTGTTTCTACTATCACTACCACTAGTGTTGAGGCTAGTAATAGTTCTACTACTTTAGATGATAAATTTGATTTTGATCTTGATGGTTGCAATATCTCCGAAGTTATTAGGTTCCTACAAAAGCTTTCTAAAAGTCCTAATGCTAGAGTTATGAACATGGCCTTTACAAAACACATTACTGGTGCTCTCAAAAAGATTAAAGAAGAAAAGATGAAACATAAAGCTTCTATTCCTATAAAACAAGAAGATGGTTGGGAACCCATCATTAATATGAAAGTGAATGACTTTGATTTCAAAGCTTTATGTGATCTTGATAGTAGTGTTTCTATTATGCCTAGAAGGATTTATGATATGCTTGATTTGCCTCCTCTTGAAGATTGTTATTTGAATGTCCCACTTGATGATAATGCTAAAAAGAAACTCATGGGGAGTCTCAATGATGTTCTTATTATGGTTAACGATTCCTATGTCCCCGTTGATTTCTATGTTTTGGATGTTGAATACAATGCTTCTTGTGCTATTACTTTGGGAAGACCTTTTCTTAGAACTGTTGGTACCATTATTGATATGAAGGAAGGCACCATTAAATATCAACTTCCACTCAAGAAAGGTATAGAACACTTCCCCAAGAAGAGAGAGAAGATTTCTTTTGCCTCTCCTATGAAAACAAAATTTGGTCTTAATGCTTCTCCATTTGGGAACACTTGATTCTTTTTCTTGCTTCTTATGCCTAACTTAAAGGTGTTAAATAAAAGTACTTATTGGGAGATAACCCAAAAGTTTTAGATGAGTCTTGGAAGTTATTACTTCAGTAATAACCGCTCCTTATCCTTTTTATTTGCTTTTTGTGCCAAGAGTAACCTCTAATGAGAGAGAAGTAATGATTGGGAAAGTTGCTGTCCCAAAACAGATTTCTGTGCTTCACCGTACAAATTCGTGTAAAATCTCTGTACGTCCTTTTGAGGCGTGAATTTTTAATATTATTCCCCAGTTTGTTATCTAACTTTTGTTAGTTCAACACTTTTTGATTTGAGCAACATAAGGTCTTCGAAAATATTCGTCTTTACCTGCTGGTCTGTTTTGACAGATTTCTGCCATTTTCTGCATTTGCTTCTTGTTGGTTCCTTTTTGAGTTCTTTTGGGGAATTGAGATTTTTGAGGGAAGTGCTTCATTAGCTAGTGTTCTAATGTAAGTTTTCTTGGTGTTGGAACTGAACCTTAAGACTTATTATCTTGAGTGCACTAATGTTGCTAATAAAGATTGTGTGAAGTTTTGTATGAAGGAAAAATTTCAGGTGTATGAAAGGAATGGGTAATGAGATGAAGGATGGACTAAAGCTCAAGATTGGGGATGCCATGCGTGTCACCGCAAGAAATATCCAAGAAGTACAAGCATCAAAGTTTGGGGATGCCCGAGGCATCCCCTTCTTCATCAATAAAATCCCAGGTTTCTTCCAAACGCTTCATTTTTATTGTTTCATGCACAATTGTGTTGCTCTTGGAGCGTCTTCTTTTTTTCGTTTTTGTTTTTGTTTTGGTTTTTGGTTTTCTTTTTTTCTTAGTTTTCTGAATAAATTGGTTGGACCCCCTCTTTCATACATTGGTTTTCAAATAGTTTGGTTTGGTTTGGAAAAGTGTAGGAAAGCTCATGCTTAAGTGGTGAAGAGAGCTTGTTTTTGACTGTGGTCTATGCTTTGTCATGCCATGCTTGATATTGTTTTGGCTTTATGCTTAGTAGTCTTTGCTGTAGCATGACTTGTTATAAACAATTGAGATTGCTTAATGTGCCTTGGATGAATCATGCGTTGTTTTAGCATATTAAAGCATAGTATAGTGGTATTCTCCTTTGAAGCTTTATTTGGGTTGACTTGGCACATGCTCACACCATGTTATGACTATCCAAAGTCACCATAGCCTTTATGATACTTTAGCTTGTAGTATCACTTTATGCTTTGATCAATGATGTTTTGTCGCTCTGCATGATTATGGCCATTATTGCTCTCTTAGTTGGTCGCTCCCAGTCTTTTGCTAGACTCCACAACCAAGTATGAGTTCCACTCATTCATCCAACTCCCTAAACCAAGTTATTCCAAAGAGTCCACCATACCTACCTATTAGCATATGCTATTCCAAGTATATTCATGCTTTTGTTTACCTTCCAAATTAAACTTGTTATGAGAAAACTAGTGATTAAAGCTCTCACGAACTTGATGGCACACTTTACTTTTCTTGCCCTTAATAAACTTGAACCATTGTGTCATCTATGTTGTATATGCTTGCACTTATTTGTTGGGAATTAGCAGAACTATGCTGTCATGGGGAACGCTTTCAACATTGCACTTGGTACTTGTACCTAGTTGATATCATGCTATTTTGTCTATGGATGTCGTCGGTGTGAAATGAAAGGGGAGCTTGTAAGTCCATGGAGTTATGTATATGTGTTAGAGAAACGCCTGGGCCGCTGGTCTAATCCATGTTGACATGGTGGAAACCTGCAGCGTAACCATAATGTGAAGGGAATATGCCCGAGAGGCAATAATAAAGTGGTTATTATCTTATTCCATGTTTATGATAAATGTTTATTTTGCATGCTATAATTGTATTGATCGGAAACATCAATACATGTGTGTTTAATAAACAAAAAGGGTTCCTACTTATGCCTCTCTTATAGACTAGCTTGTTGATTAACAAGATGATCTAGGTTTCCTGATCATGGACATTGGATGTTCTTAATAACAAGGTCAGACCATTAGTTGAATGATGTGATGAACATTCATCCGAAGTATAGCATTACGATCAAAGTCATTATGTTTATATTGCTATACCATCATACGAAGTAATCTTTATCCTTAGACCATGAGATCATGTTAATTGCTAACACCGGAATAGTATCTTGATAACATCAAACGTCACACCGTAACAGGGTGACTATAAAGATGGGTTCAGTGCTACGAAGGTGTTATGTTGAGGCTCATGGATCAAGAGTGGAATTTGTCAATCCCTATGACAGATAGATATACTCTGGGCCCTCTCGGTGATATCACATTGAGATAGCTTGCAAGCAAGTGATGTGATCACTAGAATGTTATATCACGGGAACGAGAAAAGAGTGCATGTCGGTAACGAGATCAAACTAGGTATGGAGATACCAATGATCGAATCTCGGACATGTAATATATTGCGGGACAAAGGGATTTAGTTACTAGTGTTAAAGGTTCTCACGATCACAGAAGTCACCGTTGAATGTGTGGGAGTCAGTACGGATCTCCAGGTCCCGCTTCTGATTATTGATCTGAGAGGAGTCTCAATCATGTCTGCATTATTCGCGAACCGTAAGGTGACACACTTAAGAGTTACCGGACACCATTTTGGAGCACACATGTTTCAGACGAAAGAATTGCAAAGCGCAGGAATTGTTTCGTGAGAAACCAGAAATTGTTCCGGGTGAAATTGCAGAAAGTTGTTCTGCATGTGATATTGAAATATTACAAGGGGTTATATGTGAATGTTTTTTAATTAAAGTAATTAACAAAATTCTGAATAAATTTAATAAAAGAGTTTTATTAAATGAGAGAGCATTAAACTTGGAGAATTTTAATGCATTTAAAGTAGGGACTTTAAAGGGGAATGTGAAGAGGCATTTTAATGTGGAGGGGTTACCACCACATGAATGGGGGAGGTGAGGAGTCAGCCCCCCATGCGCCGGCCATGAAGGAGGGGCACCCCCCTCCTCCTATAAAAGGCCACCCTCTTCCTCCTTCTTCCTCACACCTCCTTGTGAAGGATCTCTCTCCCCCTCTAGAATTATTACCCCATGGTCTCGGATTAGCGAGATACATGTTCCTGATGGCATTTCATCTAGAAGGAGTTGCTGCTTCCGCTGGATCGCTGGAGCGAGGATGTGGAGGTTGTCCGGTGGCTTGAATGTGTGTGCGATTACGGATGCGCTGCTGAGTTGCGGCGCTCGGACTTCCTCACGATCTTGAGATCGGTAAGTGTACGACTACATCAACCACGAGTTCCTACTCGTTAACAAAACTCGTTGTCTTCGAGGGTAAGTTCTTGTTGGATGTATGTCCACCCGTTGCTTTGTACCTAGTAGATAGATCTTGGCGTGTAGTTCTCATTGTAGGAAATTTTTTGTTTTCTATGCTGCGGACCCAACCGTGGTATCAGAGCCTGATCTATGCGTAGGTGCTTTGCACGGGTAGTACACATATGTTTATATGTGGGTGATGATGATCATGTTATGGCATCTTCTATGTATTTTGGATATTGGTGGCATAGTGGGATGAAGCGGCCCGGACCAACCTTACATGTCATCGTACATGAGACCGGTTCCACAACTGACATGCAACTTGTTTTGCATAAGTGGCTGGCGGGTGTCTATCTCTCCTACTATAGTCAATATCTGATTTACAACGAGTTGCTAATAACTTGGTTATCCTCGTTGTGGTTCATGTTTGTAGGTAAGAACGGTTCTATCTCCGAAAGCCCTAAGCCACGTAAAACTTGCAATTTATACATTAGAGGCGTCTAGTTTAGATCGTTGCTGGGCTAGTGTCTTGATATGGTATTATTGTAAGTAGATGTATAGTTGATACTCTTACAACACACCTAACGTGTAAGTTCCATAGACCTTGGCCTTACACACAAAGGAATGATAGAGATCATACCACGATGCAAATGATAGAGATCAAATGCATGGACCACATCATCTCACTTTACACATTAGATGTTAGCATCTTATACTGCTAGTTTTGCGCTTTTGGTAGCATTGTAAGATGATCCCTCATTTAGATATCAAGATAAAAATGTGTTCTTCCTTAAGTATGCACCGTTCTATGGATCGTGTTTCAAGACATCACGTGGTGATCGGGTGTACTCGACTCTACGCTTTCATACAACGGGTGTAAGACAGTTTTACACACACGAGTACTAAGGTTCTTACTTGGCAAGCCTAGCATGTACAGACATGGCCTCGGAATACGGACCGAAAGGTTAAGCATGAGTCATATAGTTGATATGATGCCCATATTGATGCTCGCCTTTGACGCTACACCGACTCATGTGATGATCGGACTTGGTGTAGTAGATTTTGTTCATGTAATCACCAAAAAGGCACGAGGGATGTCATTTTTGAGTGGGAGTTCATTTCTAATTTGGATTAGTTGAACTCAATTTGTCATAAACTAAATCGAAGTGAATTTGCATAATTTGTTGTAGTCATTGGCATCTGTTCACTACCTTATGCTTAGTTTTAATTGAGATAATAGAACTATAGAATTCTAGATATTTACTTTACGAACTGGTATCGTATTGTTTTGAATGTCAACTTAAAGTTTATAAGTCCTATTGCAAACTTTCAGCAAACTCTATTTACTCCATGAAGTTTAATAAGTAGTATTAAATCAAGAGTAAGAATTCCAATGTTAGTATCTAAAGTATCATGTTTGCCTCCATGATTATTGATATTCAAAAGTTCTTTTAATATCAAGATTATATAGGATCTGAAAATTGTTTCAGAAACCATCATGTGTGAAAGATATTGTGATATCTGAAACAAAGTTGTTGGTTGCATTATGATAGAGTGTAATTTAGCAAAATACATGTTCTCATATTGTATGAGAATTTGTAAAGTATGGAGATGCTAGGCATCCGAATCTCCTAAAAGGTTCCGGGAACTAATATTACACTCGCGATTCTTCCTTATAGGCTATAGTAGCTTGGTCATGAAAGTTGTCATGATAAGGATGAATAGAAGATGTAAGTAAAATGTTTACTAGACTAATAGATTACTAAAGAATGGATTTTTGAAAGAACACCAAACATTTGATGATGGTGATCCACTTCAAAGTGCAAGTCCAAAGGTATTAGTATTTGACTATATACGCTTTGTACTATGTGTCATGTGAATGACACCACTATTGATGTTGATAGATTCTTTGAAAAGGAAAAGGAATTGCTAAAAGAGAATCTATAAAATATTTGGCAGAAAATAAAAGGTTGGAGATGTCCAACTTAGGTATATAGAAGATATACATGTTATGGCTGTATTCCTTGCTTGTTAAACAATGTGGTTCTGAGGTATTGGATACCAGTATTGGATACCGAACTGGTTGGTATGAAGTGTCATACAGGACAACGCAATTCATGAACTACAATGGCCTAAGTAACTAGCAATAGAATAAGTGATGATGTTCATCGAAAACAAATAAAGTGTTATTGTGTTTTTTCATTGTCATCAAACCTAGCCTTCAAGATTTGTTTAAATAATTGTTATTTTGTTCCGGTATTATGAGAACAATGGCTATTCAAATAATTACCGTATTCCATAAAGGATGGATGAACTTTTACAAGTCTAGTGGGACAAATCACATCCATAAACATTATTGCTAAAATGTCGCAAGACAAATGATTAAAAGATCACTTATGAAGTGACATCGCTGTTTAAATTATATTTGAAAGAAATCATGAAGAAACTCCATGTTGATGGATTTTTGGAGTCTTTGATTTTGATCAATTGACGCATGTGATACTTTCCTCGAGATAATTGAAACTCCGTCCATAGGCCAAAGAGGAACGGATGACTAAATTATTGGATATTATGCATGTTGATATATATTCCATTATGTGTAGCCATATGCGATGGATATTTTTGCTTCATATACTTTCTCCAGAAACTTAAGTGAATATATCTATATATTTACTTAATAAGGAAGAAGTATGAAACATTTGAAAATTGTTCACATACTTTCAAGATGAAGTGGAAAATCATTGTAACAAGAAAATAAAGAGTTTATGATTCGATCATAAAGGAAGATATTTGAGTTACATGTTTAGCAAAAACACCTAAGATTTGAGGAATTGTTCCATGATTTGTGTTTCCCGATAAACCATAGGAGTATGGCATATTCGAGAGAGGAAATCAAACCATGTTTGACATGGTAAGATCAAAGGTGTCATTTATAAAACTGCCATTATGTTTTAAGGATTGAAGCTTTAGAGACTACCGCTTTTACACTGAAAAGAGCACCATCGTGATCCGTTGAAATGACACCATATAAGTTATGGTTTGGGATAAAACCCGAATTGTCTTTTCTTAAATTTTGGTATGCTATGCATAAGTAAAATGTTTACAACCAAAGTTGGATAAGTACGTGTTTGTAGGTTATCCCAAAGAATTTGTTGGGAATTTCTCCATAACACCGAGGACAAAAGAGTTTGTTACTTGGAACGTCAAGTTTCTTGAGAAGGATTTTTTCGTGAAAAGTTAAGTGGTAGGACAATAGAACTTTGATAAGGTTGTTGAACCTTAGTTATATGTGCTAAGTAGCACAGCATCGGAAAGTGTCCCGGTGGCAGCCACAATGCTCATGGCTCCCGTGATTACAAAGGGTGTGATCTCGGAGATTAGAGTTCCTATTGAACCATGTGGGTCGGTAAGAATCAAATAGTGTGATTTGATAAGCAAGTCGTTATTGTTTTGACAATGATGAACCGACTACATGTAAAGAAGCGATGATGGGCCCTGACTCCATAAAATGACTAGAAGTCATAGAATCCATGATAGTATCCATACACGAGAAATCAAGTTTCTGAACTTGGAAGACCCTCCGAAAAGGCGTGAAGCCTATCGGTCGTGTTTGGATCTATAAATAAATATACATGGATGTTTAACATCTATAAAATACTTGACATGTCGGAAAGAAGTTTACGGCAATGTTCAAGGAGTTGACTATGACAAGATTTGATCTTTCATTGCGATATATATAGTCTCGACGGATTAATGTAGCAACCACTACATATAATTTTGTATATGGTAGTTGAATAAACAAAACAAGGTTCTTCTAATAGAACGGTTACCTAGGACATGTACATGACATGGTCCGAAGGGTTTTGTTAATTCAAAGGGTGCTAAAAGGGCATGCAAACTTCAATAGTTGAAGTAAGCATAGCGAAGTTGGAATCTTCACCATGATGGAACTGTTAAAAGAGTTTAAATTCATCGGAGATGATGAAGATGCTTGCATTTGCAAGAAATTAAGTGGGAGCGCTGAGACATATTTCTAATACATTATGTAGAGAACATATTGTTTATTGGAAATGATGTATCTTGTATTGACACAAGTTAAGAATTTCATTAAAATAAGATTTCGATGAAAGACTTGGGCAAACCCGGAATATTTGGCATCAATATCTATATGGATAGATTGAGGCGCTAATAAGGTTGTGCCAGACATACATATATGAGATATTGAAAGGGTTCAATATGGAAACAACAAGAAATGTTCTTGCTGCAAGGAAAGGATTGTATCAAAATTCAAGTGTTGCAACACTTGGTGAGTAAAATCACATGAAGATTTTGATCGATTATACCATGATATATATATATCCAAAGTGTCCTATGCTCTAAATGTTATGAGCACATACCAGAATGATTCATAAGATGATCATTGGACGATAGTAAAGATATTCTTATGAGCTTTGGAAGAACTAAGAATATATCATGTATACGTGACAAATAGTTAAAGGTAGTTCATTGTAAAGTGTTACATTGATACTAGTTTTGTCACAAGATACAAATTAAATTATCTCAATTTAGACTATGGGTGGCACAATGTAATGGAAAGGATGTTCCATGATGGATTTGGATGAGTTCCAAAGTTGAGACATTGTGACGGATACTACAACAAAAGGCTAAGTATATGACTGCTATAGTAGCAGCATTGGAGGGCATTTGTGTTAAGTAGTTTGTTATCAAACTAGGTGTGGTTCAAAGTGGGCTAATACTATGAAGATATATTGTGTGACAATAATATCAACATATGTTAACCCAAACGAACTAAAGGTCTCACCAAAGGACCAAATTTATACAATGCCATCTCATTTGAGAATGAGTGATGCATAGAGACGCAAAGACATGCAAATACACACGGACCTGAAATTGTCATATCCGGAGATTATGTTAACCACTAGCCATCACGTATATGCAACACCAGAAAGCCATAGGTGTTCAATACGCAAAGTTTTTCAAACTAGATTATTGACTCTAGTGCAAGTGGGAGACTGAAGGGAATATGCCTGAGAGGCAATAATAAAGTGGTTATTATCTTATTCCATGTTTATGATAAATGTTTATTTTGCATGCTATAATTGTATTGATCGGAAACATCAATACATGTGTGTTTAATAAACAAAAAGGGTTCCTAGTTATGGCTCTCTTATAGACTAGCTTGTTGATTAACAAGATGATCTAGGTTTCCTGATCATGGACATTGGATGTTGTTAATAACAAGGTCACAACATTAGTTGAATGATGTGATGAACATTCATCCGAAGTATAGCATTACGATCAAAGTCATTATTTTTATATTGCTATAACATCATACGAAGTAATCTTTATCCTTAGACCATGAGATCATGTTAATTGCTAACACCGGAAGAGTATCTTGATAACATCAAACGTCACACCATAACATGGTGACTATAAAGATGGGTTCAGTGCTACGAAGGTGTTATGTTGAGGCTCATGGATCAAGAGTGGAATTTTTCAATCCCGATGACGGATAGATATACTCTGGGCCCTCTCGGTGATATCACATTGAGATAGCTTGCAAGCAAGTGATGTGATCACTAGAATGTTATATCACGGGAACGAGAAAAGAGTGCATGTCGGTAACGAGATCAAACTAGGTATGGAGATACCAATGATCGAATCTCGGACATGTAATATATCGCGGGACAAAGGGATTTGGTTACTAGCGTTAAACGTTCTCACGATCACAGAAGTCATCGTTGAATGTGTGGGAGTCAGTACAGATCTCCAGGTCCCGCTTCGGATTATTGATCTGAGAGGAGTCTCAATCATGTCTGCATTATTCGCGAACCGTAGGGTGACACACTTAAGAGTATCAGACACCATTTTGGAGCACATATGTTTCAGACGAAAGAATTGCAAAGCGCATGAATTGTTTCGATAGAAATCGGAAATTGTTTCGGGTGAAATTGCAGAAAGTGGTTATGCATGTGTTATTGAAATATTGCAAGGGGTTATATGTGAATGTTTGTTAATTAAAGTAATTAATAAAATTCTGAATAAATTTAATAAAAGAGTTTTATTAAATGAGAGAGCATTAAACTTGGAGAATTTTAATGCATTTAAAGTAGGGACTTTAAAGGGGAATGTGAAGAGGAATTTTAATGTGGAGGGGTTACCACCACATGAATGGGGGAGGTGAACAATCACCCCCCATGCACCAGCCATGAAGGAGGGGCACCCCCTCCTCCTATAAAAGGCCACCCTCTTCCTCCTTCTTCCTCACACCTCCTTGTGAAGGATCTCTCTCCCCCTCTAGAATTATTCCCCCATGGTCTCGGATTAGCGAGATACATGTTCCCGGTTGCATTTCGTCTGGAAGGAGTTGTTGCTTCCGCTAGATCGCTGGAGCGAGGAGGTGGAGGTTTTCCGGTGTCTTGAATGTGTGTGCCAGTAAAGATGCGCTGCTGAGTTGCGGCGCTCGGACTTCCTCATGATCTTGATATCGGCAAGTGTACGACTACATCAACCACGAGTTCCTACTCGTTAACAAAACTCATTGTCTTCGAGGGTAAGTTATCGTTGGATGTATGTCCACCTATTGCTTTGTACCTAGTAGATAGATCTTGGCATGTAGTTCTCATCGTAGGATTTTTTTGTTTTCTATGCCGCGGACCCAACATAATGAGCTGTCTATGAAGAATTCTTCTTATAAAAAAAGAGTCCTCTATTGAGAAAAAAAAGAGAAAAATAAAAAAATATATTATGAAAAGAGGAAAGAGAGAAAAAAGCACCATATTCCCATGGTAAATAAGAAGATTGTTGAGATTCTCATTGTCTGCTTGCCTTGTCATTTTGATATGGGGATTCTTCCGTATCATCGGGCAAGGGGTACCCCATTGGCGGTTCTCTATCATACAGATGTACTTACGATGACAAGAACTTACCGGTGACTAAACTTGAGTAGCATGAGGAGCGGCCCTCGTATTCAAGGGACATGCGATCTCTAACTTATACTTTGTCAAGCATGTACACCATAGTTTGTTCACTTTAACCTTAATCACTTCAAGATGCTTATGATAGGGGCAATGAGAGCTGAAAGCTATAAGTACCATAATTTTTGGAAGCTCTTTATGAGACTTGAATCCCTACTTCCTTTTACAAAAGGCTTTTCTTCCACCATTACATTGAGTCTCCACCTTCTATCTTTATGACCCTACTTTGAGAGCATAGTGGCCATTCTTAGTTCTATGTGCATTGTCCCAAGACTAGTTGATTGATGCATACTTTGATATTGCATGTTTTAAACTATTGTATCTAGTCACTCTTATGAACTTTGAAGGTGTCCTATGCATTTATATTTGCTACTCTATTGAGGGATAAGCTGAATACTATTATGCTATGTTTTCTTTATGTGAAACAAACAAACGTCTTGCAAAGCATTGTTATTCATGAATCTTTTGTTTGTGCCTTTTCATGTTGCATCATAGTTTCTTTTGCTTATTGCTAGAACTTTGTCTTTCATGTTATGATTGAAGTACTATGATCCCAGCTTTGAATGTTTTGCAAATACTTTGATCAAGTCTTTGATGGTGCATGTCACCTCAAAAATTATTCTTTCTTTTTATCACTTACCTACTCGAGGACGAGCAGGAGTTAAGCTTGGGGATGTTGATACATTGCAAATGTATCTATAATTTTTGATGTTCCATGCTTGGTTTTATCTACTTTCTTGTGTTTTGTCCACATTTTGGAGTACTTTTCATATCTTTTTTTGGACTAACCTATTAACAAGAGACATAGTGTCAGCTGCCTGTTTTTTGCTGTTTTTGGTTCCAGGAAAGTCAGAAAATGAATATTGTCGGAATTGGACGGGACAAAAGCGAAAGTGCCTATTTTTCCAGAAGACATCAGATGCCAGAATATGAGACGGAGAAGGGCTAGGGTCCGGCCACACCACCTGGTCGCGCAGCCAGGCTTGGTTCGCGCCAGGGGGTGGTATGGCCGACCCCAGCACCCCCTCGGCCTCTCCTTCCGCCTATATATTGCCCTCGGGACGAAAACCCTAAGTACCCGATCAAAAATCCACGAAAGAATTTGTAGCCGCCGTCATCTCCATCCCTAGATTGGGAGGGATCTGAAGCTCTTCCCGGAACCCCGTCGGAGAGGGGAGTTCACCCTGGAGGCCTTCTTCATCATCATGCAAGCCTCCGGTGTGATGCGTGAGTAGTTCATCTCTGGACTACAGGTCCATGTAGTAGCTAGATGGCTGGTTCTCCTCCTTTGTGCTTTCATGTCTAGATCTTGTCAGCTCTGTTCATGATCAAGATCACCTATTTGTAATTCTGCATGTTGTGTTTGCGGGGATCCGATGGATATTGAGATGCTATTTCAGATTGATTATTGATTCTATCATGTCTTTGTTATTTGTGATCTTGCATGCTTTCCGTTGTTAGTAGCTATCTTGGCCAAGTAGATGCTAGCAACTCCAAGAGTTAGTATTTATGCTCGATAGTAGGTTCATGCCTCTAGTAATCTGGGGAAGTGACAGAAATCTCTAAGGTACTAGATGTGTTGTTGCTACTAGGGAGAAAACAACAATCCTTTGTTCATAGAACAATCGTATTGTTTACATTACATGCAATTCGTAAAGCAATAATCTGTTGCTTGCAAGTTAATACTGGAGGGGGTTCGGATGATAGCCTGAAGGTGGATTATTAGTCATAGATGCAGTTGGATGGCGGTCTATGTATAATGTTGTAATGCCCAATCAAGTCTCAAAGGAGTCAAGATGATTAGTATATGCATGTATGGCTTTCTCGATGTTTGTCAATTGCCCCACTTAATTTGTTCACCCAACATGTTATCTATCTAAAGGAGAGCCACCTCTAGTGAACTCTGGATCCCGGTCCTTTCTTTTACATACAGTCTACAAACTGTTTACTGCTTTGTGTTTACTTTCTGCAAACTATTACTTCTTTCCATTTCATACGTTTAATCCTTTGTTTTTAGCAAAACCGGTGAGATTGACAACCTCATCGCAAGTTGGGGACAAAGTTCTATGGTTGTGTTGTGCAGGTCTCCACGTTGCTACTAGCACCGGTAGTGCGCCTTGCCAAGGTTCAGCTAGGAACACCTTTGGGGTGTTTCCTTGCTCCTACTGGTTCGATTAAACCTTGGTTTCATAACTGAGGGAAACTTGCTGCTGTGCTCATCATACCTTCCTCTTGGGGTTCGCAACAAGCTCTACATCAACACTGAGCCATCACCCCTCCTCCCCTTTAGTCCCACCCCGGGACTTTGAGGGAGGTAGTACCTCCCCCTATATATAGTGGGGGTATTTGGCCAGATAAATACACACAATATTCCATAAAGGTCTTCTCACTTTTGGGAAGACCTCCAATTGATATTCTCTCTCTCTCTCGTGACCGTGGTCCCAAGTTCGGACCGCGCGAATGAGAGACATCTTCACCGCGGAGCACCGTCACGCTGCGGGATTCGGATCCAAGAGCTCTACTTCCGCAACTGCTGCTGGATCGGAGAAGCGGGAGTCATCGTCAGGCACCGGACATGTGTAACTCCCCGCGAGGTATCACACTTGAGGCACTCAAGTCGTTGGAGCCACAGGAGCGCAAGGACTTCATCTCGACCTTGAGGTCGGCTTCGGCTCGTCTACATCAACCACGCTCTACTGAGCGTTGACAACGCTTTTCAGTCTTCAAGGGTAAGTTCGCGAAAAGCCCCTCCCATTACTGTATTACTAATAGATAGGTCCTGGCAGCATCAGGGGTTCAGGGGCGTAGGGTAAAATTTATTGTTTTCATGCGCGGAACCCCTACAGTGGTATCAGAGCTAGATCTATGCGTAGTAATGCTAGTACGGGTAGAACACACGAGATGTAGCGTGTGGGCATTGATCTTTTAGTTGTTACCCTCCCACGTGTACTTGTGCATCCCGCAGTAATGCTTGATGAAGCGGCCCCCAACCGACTTTACGCGTTCATTCGCGAGACTGGTCCATGCTTGACATACGGCTTGTACCATATAAAGTGGCTTAGGGGGGTGTCTGTCTCTCTCGCATTAGTTGGTATGCCATTTACAATGGAGGGCCCCGAAAGGGGTGTAGTAGAGACAACTACTTGATTAGCGTTGTGCTGAAAGTTTGTAGGTAAGAAGGGTTCTTGTGCGAAAGTCCATTTAGGCACGTAAAACATGCAAAGATAAAGTAGAGGTTTCTAACTTTGTTTTGCAAGGGGGCATTGCTTTGTGATATGGTTGTGGCAAAGGTAAAGTGATTACCTAATGTTATGTAGTAGTAGATAGTCACGGAGGTGACGGACTACCACGCTGGAATGACACCGGTACCCTTGTGTCTACGGCGCCAGAACCCTAGCGCTGGAATCCGGTGACGCGGATGGAGATCACGACGTGAAGTACCATATCACATCGCATTTACATTCAATGTTATTGTTTGTATATCTTATTGTGTGCTAGTATTAGATACTCGAGGGTAGCCTAATAATATGATCCCTATTAAAATTACCAATGATTGTGTTCCCCCTTAGTGTGCACCACCAAGAAAGTTCTTCGGTATGAGGCGACCCAGGGTGACTAGGTGTCAGACATATCTACGTTCGCATACAGTGGGTGTAAGCCATGTTGCATATCGAATACACTAAGGTTGAGTTGGCGAGCCTAGCGCGCCATAGAAGCGTGGCCTCGAAACACGGATGGTCGAAAGATCGAGCACGAGTCGCATGAATGATGTGACCTACGTTTAGCGTCCACCCTTGAACCCACATTGATGGCCAAGATGATCGGGGGAGATGTGGCTGATAGGGGTCGTGTTATCACTAGGAACCCTTATGGGGATAGGTGTTTCTGAGTGGAGTTATTATTAACTCATTTAATTATAAACTTAGTCTAAATTCCTTTTACAATTGTAAATGTAGAGATGGCTCACCGTGAAGCTTACTTTGTCATTGAGGAATGGGTAATGGGTGAAAAACTTAGACTTGATGGATCCAACTTCCCTGGTTAGCTTGTGCGCCTGAATGATCTCCTTACTAGGAATCATGTGGTAGAATAAATACGTTGCACGATGGATTTGACTGAGCCAGACCACTATGAGACCCCACAAGAGTTGGCAAACCGCTACTATCGTCAAGAGATGTCCACCTACCTTCAGATAATAATGCGTTACAAGATGGTGGATGAACTCCACCCGCTCATGGGTGATCTTCATCCATATTCGATGGTGGATCAGCTGAGAGTAGAATTCATAAGCCATGTGCGCATGGAAGCACGAGCTAATTGGAGAGTTCCTTTCCATACAGATGGAGGAGCACACATGTCTGAAGGGTCACTTGGAGCGCATGCTTGATGCACACATGAGGCTGGTTCACTTCGTGGATTACTGGATGGATGATCCGTTTGCGATAGGCGTGCTGCTTCGATCGTTGCCTCCCAGCTACGAAGGACATGTCTAGAGTAGCATCATGAGTGGTGATACGGAAACATTGGATTTCCAAGAGTTCCTATTACGTTTCAGGAACGTAAAGGTTGAACCAATCACCGGAGAGGTCATCGATGACAAAGGTATATATTTGATATACAATTTTATAAATGTTATAATCTTGCAAACACATTTGTAGTGTTAAGTATATTTGATACTTGTTCTGTTTTGCTGAAAACAGGTCCTTCTGCACGAGAGGTGCTTGCTGGAGAGGAGGTGACGTTGCGTGTTGATGGCGAGCATGATGATGATGGCCGATGACACTCTCCCTCAACATTTATCACTTAGTTTATGTTTAGGATGATTATTGAAATCAAAATATTATGAACTTCTTTAGTGTGTCTCACACTTTGTGAGACGGTTATTCATTTGAGTTGTAACAAACAGTTGTTCTACTTTTATGAATGATTTCTATTTTTGTTCATATCATGTTTGATTATATGTGAATTATCCTTGTTGTTTGAAACAAATTGATAATGCATGAACATCTGTAAAATATTGAAATGCCTTAAAATACCCAACTTAATGATATGTTCATTAATGAATGAAACCATTGTTTGAATTCAAAGTTATAATGATAATATGTGAAAGTCATTCGATTTCCTGTCACATATAAATCATGCCAAAGTTCAGCAAAATAACTTGAACACCGTGTATTGCTTGAATACAAAGTGTTTTATGAATTGTTAAAAGTAAATAAATATTCGATGTATTTAGTTTTAACATAATGGTAATTATCATTATAAGATTGTTTGAATGTGTAAATAAGTTTACCAAAGGAAACATAAGTATGAAACTATTTGATTTGATCAAATTGTTTCACCAACAAAGGGTATAAATATAAAAGAGAATCTAATTACTATGATTTGATCAAAAGTAATGAAATTCAACTTTATGAGATTGGCATAAAAGAAATTGTGGAATGCAAAGCGTTTTGAAATGTCAAAATGCAAAACATCACAATATGATATTAGATATCAAAATGGTTGTATAGATGGCACCAAATAAATCGTTGTAGTGTAGATGTAGAGACGACTAGTTAGAAATAGTTAGCACTCAATTAGAATATATAGTGAACCATTAGAATTCGTGAAAACGGCTCCATATCTAGTATGGATCGTCGTAAGTGTTTTGGGGTTATTCGATATAACCAAAACAATAGCGAATAAGTCCTTGTAGAGTATTCATTGGAAACTTTGAATACGAAATCCATAGTTGAAGCCAAAAGGAAAGCAAAATTTGTATTGCTTGGATTTTGGTCCATTCTTGAGAAAGCTCACTTTTAGTGATATTTCTCGATTATGGAGCAAATTTAAGATAGTGAAAAACACAATGAGGATTCAAAACCCTGCATCAGAGTGTTGAGAAGCGCAACGGAAAACGTTCCTGAACGATTCTCTTCACAAAGGAAAGAATCAATGATAATGATCATTGTGTTTTCCCCACTGGTGTTTTTACTACATGAAGTAGGATTCAAAATGTAACCCATATCTTGTATGGAGACATTTGTGAATCATTTGTCATGATTCTTGGAATATGACATACCTACGAACTACTAATGAAATAATGGTAAACTAGAATTATGAGAAATCCCAATAACAAAATTCCCTTGAGATTAGAAAGCAATTCGTTGCTGAATCTCACAAGTAAAAGGGGTTACTTGAATTTTCCCAAATGATTGCAAAGCCATAGTGGAAAAGGGGGTGAATGACAGAAGCACAATTTGTCAAGTATTGGACGAATTCAAATGAATTTGATTCAAGTGTGCTAAATGTCTAATGGATTCAAAACTAGTAAAAACACTAGTATCTCATAGTAAATCTCCAAGTTTGATATTTGATCAAAGGATTTTGAAGTTGTTCAAAATAGTGAGTGGATATGCAATTTGCATGAAGTTGAGTGGGAGCTATAAAAGTCTTCCTAAAACAATATGTGAATGACATATTTTTGAGTGGGAGCAATATAAGTCTCAAATTCAAATATGTAGCAACATAGTTTGAGTAAGAGTACTGACTCTTACCCAAATATGGTAGGAACATATTTTGAGTGGGAGCTTATAGGAGTGATTCTTAAGTGTGTTAAGAATGAAAGCACAAGTACCGATAAATAATGATTTATAAGGTGTAGAAGTTGATAATAAGTGTATTATGATATTATGTAGTATTCCTTAAGGGATTCTGAAAACAGTTCCAGAATAGAATTTAATTAAGGAACTGGTCCTAAATAACTCAAATTAGGAATAGTATTAAGTTTAACATCAATGGTTGAAAGAAAGAAAAAGGACGATCATCATCCACTATGTTGAGACATAGGTTCTATCTTAGAAAACCATGATGATAACTTAACATAATATATGATCCAATAAGGAATGATTGAAAAGTGATTAAGTTTGAATCATAGAGCGTTGAGCTAAGTTTGTACGCAATGACTAATAGAGAACTGTAGACATATTTTCCAAATCCATAAAGGATGACATATCTTAAAACATAAAGGGTTATGTTATAAGGAAATATGTTGGAAACTCATGTAAATACCGATTAAAATCAAGTAGGAAGCGAGGTGAACAAAACATCGAAAGTTGCACAGAGTGCACTAGTGTTTCGATGAATACATTTATAATAATAGATAAGGGTACCATCTAAAGTGTTGTATAATGTTATGGCAGGGATAGTTCGCTTTTAACGTAGAATGATGTATCCCAGGGCACAGAGCCCATGAAAAAGCCCTCAAGGTTGATCTAAAGTCACTATAGGCTCCTAGAATCAGGCCTCGTTCTGCTGCCATAGCGACAATGCATACACACAGATGTTATCATGTGATGATAAAGTATTAATGTCAATCAAGGTGACATTAGTAAGTTGCAAAGGATTTGGGACTGTAAAGTACATGCCCAAGACTCAACCTCTTCCATGAGCAAGCGTGTTCAGGGTACCGGATATGGTGCCAATGATTAAGAACAAATGCAGCTAGTGTATTTGTACTCTAGTGCAAGTGGGAGAGTGTTGGAAATATGCCCTAGAGACAAATAGTTATAAGGACTATTATCATATTTCATATAGTTTATGATTAAGTTTTATATCATGCTATAACTGTATTGAGTGGAAACATCAATACATGTGTGATATAGAAACAACCAGGGGTTCCAAGTGAAACTCTAGTCACTGGTTCATTGGTCAACATATGATCAAGTTTCCTGATCATGTGGCATTTATGCAAGTTGGAAATGGAGTCAACTCATTCTGAGAATGAGATGATGGACCAATACCCAACCTAAACATCGTGACACAATCATGTCACGAAGTTCAAGTTACGATGATTAGAAATGGATCCTCGTAGACTATTCCTTAGACCGTGAGGCTATATCAATCACTGTCTCCCGAGAGTGCTTAGATAGCATCAAGCGCCACTTGGTAATACAGTGGTTATAAAGGTGTGTTCAGGTACTCGGAGGAAACCATAGAGGCAATATATATTAAGAGCGGGATTTGTCCGTCCACGTGACGGAAAGATACTCAAGGCCCCACTCAGAGAAGTTATATCCAACAGCTGCGCAGCATGTGATTTGATCATAGGGATGTCGGAACAAGTCAAGTAGAATTGTTCGGTAACGAGATTGAACATGACATGGTGATGTCATTTATCAGATCTCGGGAAATGCAAGTATCAAGAGACAAAGGGAATAAGACGCGACTGTCCCGGTTCAAACGATGAAAGATCTTCGTGGAACCCATAGGGGTCACATGGCCATCCAGGTCCCTCTGTCGATCATTGGTGGGGGAGTGTCCTGACCATGTATGGAGTGTTCCCGAACCATGGGGTATCACACTTAACGGTTTGATGATGCTTAGAGAGTGTTTATTGGATCAGAAGAATCGTCGAAGAATAGTAGAGAGAACCGGAAAGTTTTCCGTAAGTCCGGAGGATGTCCGGAGTGGAGGTGGAAGGTGTTCCATAGCCACGGAGGTTGAAAAATATGTGAATGAATGTTAAATATTGATTTAATCATTTATTCTCAATTATTTAATAAAAGAGAAAATCAATTTAAACGGTCAAAGGCTTAATGGCCAATTCCGAAGGGAAGAGGGCCCATTAGGGAAAGGAGAGAGGGAGAAGGGGCAAAGGGGTGGCCGGCTGGCCAAGCCCCCCGTGCATGGGGCCCACTAGGTCCGGCCGGCTGCTGCCCCTCCTCCTCCTCTCCTTAAGTCCCACCCCAAGACTTTAAGGGAGGTATTACCTCCCCTCCCCCTATATATAGTGGGGGTATTTGGCCAGATAAATACACACAATATTCAATAAAGGTCTTCTCACTTTTGGAAAGACCTCCAATTGATACTCTCTCTCTCTCTCTATCTCTCTCTCTCTCTCTCGTGACCATGGTCCCAAGTTCGGACTACGCGAACGAGAGACATCTTCACCACGGAGTGCCGTCACGCTGCGAGATTCGGATCCAGAAGCTCTACTTCCGCAACTGCTGCTGGATCAGGGAAGCAGGAGTCATCGTTAGGCACCGAACATGTGTAACTCCCCGCTAGGTGTCACACTTGAGGCACTCAAGTCGTTGGAGCCACATGAGCGCAAGGACTTCATCTCGACCTCGAGGTTGGCTTCGGCTCGTCTACATCAAGCACGCTCTCCTGAGCATTGACAACGCTTTCCGGTCTTGATGACCCACAAGTATAGGAGGTGTATCGCAGTATTTTCGATAAGTAAGAGTGTCGAACCCAACGAGGAGCAGAAGGTGCTGGCTAATGGTATGGATCAGGAATTCTCTACAAATACTTAGCAAACGGATTTTTAGGGGTTTTTGATATAGCAAGTAAACAAAGTACGAGTAAATAAACGACAATAGGAATGAATGCAGCAAGTGGCCCAATCTTTTATGCAGCAAAGGACAAGCCGATTGTATTACTTAAGATGACCAAACGTTCTCGAGGATACATGGGAAGATAGTCAAGTGCTTTCGCTTCATATAGTTGATTAATCTTCTTTAGCTTGCTAAGTGTTGTGTGGGTGAACCTGTGCTAATGTATCGACCTTCCTAGGACTAATACATACTTGTGATTATACCCCTTGTAAATATCCGTAAGTACAAGAAAGTAATTAAGGTAGAAACCTAACCACAGCTTTAAACTCTAAGACCCTTACGTCCCTTGTGCAATGGTTTCCTAACGGGGGTTCAGGTTTCTGTCACTCCGGCAACCCCTACGATTAGTAGCCAAATACACAATGCATTCCCCTAGGCCCATATAGGTGAATTGTCATGTAGTCTACATTCACATGACACCACTAGAAGAAGTACACCACAACTTAAATATCAAACTATTGAATCTTTCTCAACACAACTCCACTACTAACAACATGACTTCTCCCATGTCCTCAAGAACAAAACGAACTACTCACAAGACATCATATGGATCATGATCAGAGATGGAATAATGATGTATAACAATCTGAACATAAACAATAATTCAATGGTTCACTCAATAGCATCAACTACAAAGAGTAATCAACACCGAGAAAGTTTCCCCTATGAACTATGCAAGATTCAACTCAATTGTTACAACAATATGGAGATGGTGATGAGGGTGCTTATGGTGCTGATGGTGGTGATGATGATGATGATCCTGATGAAGTCCAGCTTGATGGTGGTGTTGATGGCGACGATCACCCATCTCTGGGAAGGAATTCCCTCAGCAGAATTCTGTCTACCGGAGAGATATTTCTCTCTCGGTGTTTTCTGCCCCGCAGATGCGGTGGAATCTTTCTGTGGTCGCTCCCCGAGTCTTAGGGTTTTGGGAGGATAATATACGCCAGAGGGGAGTGCCAGGGGTGGACCAGGGCGGCCACATCACCTGGTGGCGCGGCCTAGGCTGGCTCGCGCTAGGGGGTGGTGTGGGCCCCATGTGGCCCATCTCCAGCCCCCCTTCTGGCTTCCTTCGTCTTCTGGAAAAATAGGATTTTCCGTATATTTTCCCGGATTTTCTGATCTTCGCAAATTTTGCCTCCAAACAGCACCTTTTCCATCAGAATCCTGACTACAACGGTCCATGCTCCAAAAGTCATCAACCATGCAAAAAACAGATGAAATAACATAAGTATCACCTCTCAATACGAAATATATCAATGAATAACAGTGAATTATGACATAGAATAGTGATGCAAAATGGACATATCAACTCCCCCCAAGCTTAGACTTAGCTTGTCCCCAAGCGAAACGGAGCTCAATAAACATGGCCTCTGGTTTATGGAGTGAAGAGTCGATAAAAGAATACGGATAAGAAGCATCACATTCATCAAATACATAGATCATAATAGAAGACAACTCACTATTATATAACTCAACTTGTAATGGGTAAAAGAAACACAATAAAGATACATGAAGTAAATTATAATTGGTAATGGCAAACTTAGCTCTTGGTCGAATAATAGTTGATAATTTGCTGGAGTTCACAAATAACTGGTTTTCAGTGGTAGCTTTCAAAGTAGTAAACATCAAGATAAGAGCAAAGTGCAAAACAAGGAACATAAGAAACATGATTGAATAAATCATCATATGAATGAATGAAACACAACAACTCAAAATACTTGCTGAGACAAAAAGGAGTAGGTTTACCGACTCTACTACAAAGTAAAAGAAAGGCCCTTCAAAGAGGGAAGCAGGAATTGCAAGTCTCATAAAGAGCTCCCAAAAATTATGATACTTATTAGCTTTCAGCTCTCATTTCCCCTATCATAGGCATCTTTAGGTGATTCAGGTTAACGTGACACAACTAAGAGGATATGCTTGACAAGTTATAAATTGAAGTCCCATGCCCCTTACTTACGAGTACCGAACCTCATGCTACTCAACTTCAGTCACGAGTAAGCTCTTGTCATTGTAAATACATGTGTATCATTGAGAACCGCCAATGGGGTACCCATTGCACATGACACATGAGCTATCCCATAATCAAAATGACAAGGCAAGCAGACAGTGAGCATCTCAGCGATCTTTTTATTTGATATTTGCATAGGTTTTTATTGAGGATGCTTCATAGAATGCTCACTATAGTTATGCTGCAAGTTTCCACCATGATTAGGCATGGCTTAGGCTAGCGGCCCAGGCGTTTCTCTAACACACATATAAACTCCATGATCTTACAAGTTCCACTTTTATTTCACACCGCCAGGATCGATAAGCAAAAGAACATGATATCAACTAGGTACAAGGTACCAATAGTGTTGAAAGCGTTCCCCATGATACATGGTTCTGCTAACTTCAACTCATAAAACGCAAGCATATACGCAACAAAGAAGGACCCAATGGTTCAAGTTTATTAAAAAAGTGTGCCATCAAGTTCGTGAGAGCTTTAATCACTAATTTTCACATAACAAGTTTAATTTGGGAGGTAGATAAAACAAGAATTTACTTGGAATAGCAATAGTGCTAATAGGTAGGTATGGTGGACACAAATGGCAAAGGTTTTTGTTTAAAGGAGTTGATGCACGAGAAGAATTTCCTCTCAATACAGGTTTTTGGCTAGCAAGGCTGGGTAGCAAGTACAAGAGTTGAAGGAAACAAACAAACATACAAATGATAAAGACAAACATGCAATCTTCCTTGGAAGCACAAAAGTTCTTAACTAGAGAATACTAGACTTATGAGCAAATCAAGAAAGAAAGATGATGAAATTATTTTTCTTTAGCGTACTTCTATCTTTTTTCATTCAACTCTCAAAAATAGTGTTGCTACTGACCGAGCCAGGTTTGCCAAAACCAACTAAATTAACTAAATGATCCGAAAGTGATACCAATACTAACAACAAGATCAATCATACAACCACGAATTGAAAACTAATATAAGCTATGAAAAAGAGTGAATGATAGAACTCCTCATTAATATTCCATAACGGCAACTCACACCAAGGGATACATATCTAATGAGAGAGGGGACACTTCCATAATGCAAACCATCGTACATAATAACTTCTCTATTCATGATATGACTCTACTAAAAAGGTAAAAAGATAGTGATGTGATACCGTGGCACTCCCCCATGCTTGGAACAAACCAAGGGGATGCCAAACCTGATGACGAATTAATCCTTCGGTGGTGGCGGTATCCTATCATCTTCGTCCGACTTCCAAGGTAAGGGCTTCCCATCAACAAAGGACATCGTGGTTTCCAGCATCTCGCGAAGCCTATTATTCTCCAGTTGAAGCATGTCCACCTTCCTCCTCAAGTCTCGGTACTTATCGCAGAACTCATTAGTGACTCGCAGAGCTTCCGTTGATCTGGGGCAAGAGGCTAAAGGTACCAGCCCCTGCTTGGGGTCTTGAGAATCCTCCTCCATAGGCTCCTTTCCTTTATCCTTAGTGGACACCATTGTGCTTCTAAACTTTCAAAGAGTATGTCCTGGCAGAAACAGATCGAAACAAAAACACAACGAGAACACAATATACGACCCTCGGGGGATCCGGGGGGTTATATATTATGAAGTTTCATATCAAAAAGGAAGGTACTAGGATAAAACGAGTCGGAGGCGGAGTCCGGCGTGGACTCACCACCTGGTGGCGCGGCCAGGGGAAGGCCCGCGCCACAGGGTGGTGTGAGCCACCCTAGCTCCGTTTTCGTCCCTCTTTCACTTCGTAGCTTTTTTCATTGATTGAAAACTGCAGAAATACAGTTGGATAGTATTTTTGCGGAACTTTTCTTACCAGAACTGTTACCTATTTGAAAACAGACTCTGCAGGTCTCTGAATTTGGTATCTAGTAGATTCTTCCGGAGTCATCACTTGAATAACACCAATATATTCATCTTCATACACTTATTACTTGAGTCATAAAACCCTTCTCTTCCTTATTACACCATTATCTCCACTTCCTGGAAATTTCTTTCACACAAAACTTCACACAGTTCTTATTAGCAACATTAATATAAGTGAAGTGATAAAACCTTTTGAGTCCACTTTCAACTGAAAACCATCAAAACATAAGCTACTATAGCAACTCCTTCCGAAAACCCAAAAAGAATTCCTTGTTTATGATAAATGTTTATTTTGCATTAATAAAGTGGTTATTATCTTATTCCTTGTTTATGATAAATGTTTATTTTGCATGCTATAATTGTATTAATTTGGAAACGTTAATAAATGTGTGTTCAATAAACAAAAGGAAAATTCCTAGTTATGCCTCTCTTATAAACTAGCTCGTTGATTAAAAAGATCATCAAGGTTTCCTGATCATGGACATTGGATGTTGTTAATAACGAGGTCACAACATTAGTGAAATGATGTGATGAACATTCATCCGAAGTATAGCATTACAATCAAAGTCATTGTGTTTATATTGCTATAACATCATACGAAGTAATCCTAGTCCTTAGACCATGAGATCATGTCAATCACTAACACTGGAAGAGTATCTTGATAACATCAAACGTCACACCGTGAAAGGGTGATTATAAAGATGGGTTCAGTGCTATGAAAGTGTTATGTAGAGGCTCATGGATCAAGAGTAGGATTTGTCCATCCCGATGACGGATAGATATACTCTAGACCCTCTCGGTGATATCACATTGGTTAGCTTGCAAGCAAATGATGACATCACTAGAATGTTATATCACGGGAACGAGAAAAGAGTACATGTCGGTAACGAGATCAAACTAGGTATGGGGATACCAATGATCGAATCTCGTACATGTAATATATCGCGAGACAAAGGGATTTAGTTACGATGTTAAAGGTTCACACGATCACAAGAGTCATCGTTGAATATGTGGGAGTCAGTACGGATCTCTAGGTCCCGCTGCTGATTATTGATCGGAGAGGGGTCTCGATCATGTCTGCATTATTCGCAAACCGTAGGTTGACACACTTAAGGGATACCGACACCATTTGGAGCAAATATGTTTCAGATAAAGATTTAAGAAAGTGCTGGGATTATTTCAATAGACACTGAAACTGTTTCGGGTGAAATTGCTGAAATTGGTTCTGCATGTAATATTGAAATGTTGCAGGGGATTTTATGTGAATCTTTGTTAATTAAAGTAATTAACAAAATTCTGAATAGAATTAATGAAAGGAGTTTTATGAGAGAGCATTAAATTTGGAGAAATTTAATGCATTTAAAGTGGAGACTTTAATGGAGAATGTGAAGCGGCAAATTTATGTTGAGGGAGTTACTACCACATGAATAAGGAGGTGAAGGGTCACCCCTTGGGTGCCGGACATGGGGAGGGGCACCCCCTCCTCCTATAAAATGCCCCCTCTCCTCACTTCTCACTCACACCTCCTCGTGAAGGATCTTTCTCCCCCTCTAGTTTTTCCCCCATGGTCTCGGATTAGCGAGATACATGTTCCTGGTGGCTTTATGTGGAAATGAGTTGCTTCTTCTGCTGCTTTGCTAGAGCGGGGGATGGAGGTTGTCGGGGTACCGGACGTGTATGCGATCACGGATGCACCGCTGCTGGACGTGCTGGAGCTGGACCTTCTAGACTTCATCACAATCTTGAGATCGGTAAGTGTACGACTACATCATCCACGAGTTCCATCTTGTTAATAAAGCTTTGTTGTCTTCGAGGGTATGTTCTCTATGGATGTATATCCACCCGTTGCTTGTATCTAATAGATAGATCTTGCCGTATAACAGTTACCATCGTAGGAAAAGTTTTGTTTTCTATGCTGCGAACCCTTCACATAGACCCTAGGGAAGCAGAGCTCATGCAATGTCACGCGAAGAGGAAGAAGCCGGAAGATGATTCGGAGAAGGGCAAGATCTTGACACACCCTGCGGACGCTAGCCAGTGGAATGCGCTGGACATCAAATTCCAAGATGAGTTCGGGCTCGATCCAAGGAATGTAAGGCTAGGCATGAGCACCGACGGACTCAATCCCTTTGGCAACCAGAGTAGCACACACAACACCTGGCCCGTGTTTGTATGGCCGTACAACCTCCCCCTGGTTGTGCACGAAGCAGTGGTACGTACACATGAGTATCCTTATCCAAGGGCCGAAACAACCGGGTGTCGACATGCATCTGTATCTCGGGATCCTGAAAGAGGAGTTAGCGACGCTGTGGGAGACGCCGACACGTATGTGGGATGCCTACACTGGAGATTATTTCGACCTGAGAGCTGCGTTGCTCACGATGGTGCAGGACTATCCTGGTTACAGATATGTAGCGTGTCAGGTGAACCACGGATTCTGTGCATGTGTCAGGTGCATGGATAAGACCCCGCATCTGCAGCTGCCGAGGGATCCTGGTGTTGGGGTTCCGCGTATGAAAACAATAAATTTTCTCCTACACCCCTGAACCCCACATGCTGCCCGGACCTATCTATTAGTAAAACAGTAATGGGAGGGGCTTTTCGCGAACTTACCCTTGAAGACCGAAAAGCATTGTCAATGCTCAGGAGAGCGTGGTTGATGTAGACGAGCTGAAGCCAACCTCAAGGTCGTGATGAAGTCCTTGCGCTCCCTTGGCTCCAATGACTTGAGTGCCTCAAGTGCGACACCTCGCGGGGAGTTACACACGTCCGGTGCCTGACGATGACTCCCGCTTCCCTGATCCAGCAGCAGTTGCGGAAGTAGAGCTCCTGGATCCGAATCCCGCAGCGCGACGGCGCTCCGCGGTGAAGATGTCTCTCGTTTGCGTAGTCCAGACTTGGGACCATGGTCACGAGAGAGAGAGGGGGAGGGAGAAAATATCAATTAGAGGTCCTCCCAAAAGTGAGAAGACATTTATTGATTATTGGTGTATTTTATTTGGCCAAATACCCCCACTATATATAGGGGGGGGAGGTACTACCTCCCTCAAAGTCCCGGGGTGGGACTAAAGGAGAGGAGGGGGGAGGGGTGGCACCACCGGCCACCCCCATGGGCCCCGCGCGGGGGGGTGGGGGGTGGCCCACTAGGGCGCCAGCCACCCCTTGGCCCCTTCTCCCTTTCTCCTTTCCCTAATGGGCCCTCTCCCCTCTGGGAATTGGCCCATTAAGCCTTTGACCATTTAATTGATTTTTATCTTTATTAAATAATTACGAATAAATGATTAAATAAATATTTAACATTCATTCACATATTATTCAATCTCCGTGGCTATGGAACACTTCCACCTCCACTCTGGACATCCTCCGGACTTACCAAAACCCTTCCGGTTTTCTCTCTACTAATCTTCAGCGATTCTACTGATCCTATAAACACTCTATAAGCATCATCAAGCCCTTAAGCGTGATACCCCACGGTTCGGGAACACTCCAGACATGGTCGGGACACTCCCACACCAATGATCAACAGAGGGACCTGGATGGCCATGTGACCCCTGTGTGTTCCACGAAGATCTTTCATCGTTTGAACCGGGACGGTCGTGTCTTATTCCCTTGGTCTCTCGATACTTGCATTGCCCGAGATCTGATCAATGACATCACCATGTCATGTTCAATCTCGTTACTGAACAATGCTACTTGACTCGTTCTGACAAGTGATATCCTTGTGATCAAATCACACGCTGCACAGCTATTGGATATAAGTTCTCCGAGTGGGCCCTTGAGTATCTTCCCGTCACATGGACAGACAAATCCCGCTCTTGACATATATTGCTTCTACGGTCTCCTCTGAGTACCTAAACACACCTTTATAACCACTGTATTACCAAGTGGCATTTGATGCTATCTAAGCACTCTCGGGAGACAGTGATTGATATAGCCTCACGGATAGGACCAAGGATGGGCTGAAAGCAAGAAGCGACCTAAAATTGCTTGGCATTGAGAAGGAACTTCAGTACCCCGATAGTGACGATGCTGATGATGACGATGAACAAATGGAAGGGACCCAGGGTCGCCGCAAAAGGGCTAAGAAGAATGAGGTGGTGCTTAAAGCTGCATGCTTCACTCTAAGCGAGGAGGAGCTCGAGAGGTTTTTCCGTTGTCTCCTAGGAGTCAAGGTTCCCCACAGCTACTCTGGGAAGATAAGTAGATATCTGGACATAGCAAAGAAGAGGTTTAGTGGGATGAAGTCTCATGACTCCAACTCCCCATTGCGATCCGAGGGATAATGGACAAGCACGTCCGTGAGACGCTGTTTGGCCTATGCAACTTCTTCGATGTCATATCTAGGAAGTCTATCGGCGTGAAGCAGCTCGGCAAGCTACAGGAAGAGATCGTCGAGATACTATGCGAGCTCGAGATTTACTTCCCTCCTGCGTTCTTTGACATCATGGTGCATGTGCTTGTCCATGTCGTGGATGACATCATCCATCTCGGGTCGGCGTTCGTGCACAATGTCGTTCGAAAGGCTGAACAGTGTCATCAAAGGATTCATTCGCAACAGGTCCCGTCTAGATGGAAGCATAGCCAAGGGCTTTCTGACCTATGAGTGCATCTCCTTCATGACCTATGACCCCCTCCAGTATTAAGTTGCAAGCAACATATTATTGCTTTACGAACTTCGTGTAAAGTAAACAATACGATTGTTCTATGAACAAAGGATTGTTGGTTTCTCCCTAGTAGCAACATCACATCTAGTACCTTAGAGATTTCTGTCACTTCCCCAGATTACCAGAGGCATGAACCCACTATAGAGCATAAATACTAACTCTTGGAGTTGCTAGCATCTACTTGGCCAAGATAGCTACTAACAACGGAAAGCATGCAAGATCAAAAACAACAAACACATGATAGAATCAATAATCAATCTGAAATAGCATCTCAATATCCATCGGATCCCCGCAAACACAACATGTAGAATTACAAATAGATGATCTTGATCATGAACGGAGCTCACAAGATCTAAACATGAAAGCACAAAGGAGGAGAACCAGCCATTAGCTGCTACATGGATCCGTAGTCCAATGATGAACTACTCACGCATCACACCGGAGGATTGCATGGTGATGAAGAAGGCCTCCAGGGTGAATTCCCCTCTCCGACAGGGTGTCGGGAAGAGCTTCAGATCCCTCCCGATCTAGGGATGGAGATGACAGCGGCTACAGACTCTTTCGTGGGTTTTTGATCGGGCACTTAGGGTTTTCGTCCCGAGGGAATCTTATAGGCGGAAGGGGAGGCCGAGGGGGTGCCGGAGGCGGCCAGACCACCCCCTGGCGCGGGCCAGGCTGGGCCGCGCGGCCAGGTGGTGTGGTGCCCCCCCGGCCCCTCTCCGTCTCGTACTCTAGCATCTGATGACTTCCGGAAAAATAGGCACTTTTGCTTTTGTCCCATCCAATTATGAGAATATTCATTTTCTGACTTTCTTGGAACCAAAAACAGCAGAAAACAGACAGCTGGCACTATGGCTCTTGTTAATAGGTTAGTCCAAGAAATCATATGAAAAGTACTCCAAAGTGTGGACAAAACACAAGGAAGTGGATAAAACCAAGCATGGAACATCAAAAATTATAGATACATTTGCAATGTATCAACATCCCCAAGCTTAACTCCCGCTCGTCCTTGAGTAGGTAAGTGATAAAAAGAAAGAATAATTTTTTAGGTGACATGCACCATCAAATACTTGATCAAAGTATTTGCAAAACATTCAAAGTTGGGACCATAGTACTTCAATCATAACATGAAAGACAAAGTTCTAGCAATAAGACAAAGAAACTATGATGCAACATGAAAAGGCACAAACAAAAGATTCATGAATAACAATGCTTTGCAAGACGTTTGTTTGTTTCACATAAAGAAAACATAGCATAATAGTATTCAGCTTGTCCCTCATAGAGTAGCAAATATAAATGCATAGGACACCTTCAAAGTTCATAAGAGTGACTAGATACAATAGTTTAAAACAAGCAATATCAAGTTATGCATCAATCAACTAGTCTTGGGACAATGCACATAGAACTAAGAATGGCCACTATGCTCTCAAAGTAGGTGCATAAAGGTAGAAGGTGGAGACTCAATATAATGGTGGAAGAAAGGCATTTTTATAAAAGGAGGTAGGGATTCAAGTCTCATAAAGAGCTTCCAAAAATTATGGTACTTATAGCTTTCAGCTCTCATTGCCCCTATCATAAGCATCTTGAAGTGATTAAGGTTAAAGTGAACAAACTATGGTGTACATGCTTGACGAAGTATAAGTCAGAAATCTCATGTCCCTTGTATACGAGGGCCGCTCCTCATGCTACTCAAGTTTAGTCACCGGTAAGTTCTTGTCATTGTAACTACATGTGTATCATAGAGAACCCCCAACGGGGTACCCCTTGCCCGATGATACGGAAGAATCCCCATATCAAAATGACAAGGCAAGCAGACAACGAGCATCTCAGCAATCTTCTTATTTACCATGGGAATATGGTGCTTTTTTCTCTCTTTCCTCTTTTCATAATCTTTTTTTTCTCTTTTCTCTTTTTTTTCTCAATATAGGACTATTTTTTATAAGAAGAATGTTTCATAGACAACTCATTATGGTTACGCTGCAGGTTTCCACCATGTCAGCATGGATTAGACCAGCGGCCCAGGTGTTTCTCTAACACATATACATAACTCCATGGACTTACAAGCTCCCCTTTTATTTCACACCAACGACATCCATATACAAAAGAGCATGATATCAACTAGGTACAAGTACCAAGTGCAATGTTGAAAGCGTTCCCCATGAAAGCATGGTTCTGCTAATTTCCAACAAATAAGTGCAAGCATATACAACATAGACGACACAATGGTTCAAGTTTATTAATGGCAAGAAAAGTAAAGTGTGCCATCAAGTTCGTGAGAGCTTTAATCACTAGTTTTCTCATAACAAGTTTAATTTGGAAGGTAAACAAAAGCATGAATATACTTGGAATAGCATAAGCTAGTAGGTAGGTATGGTGGACTCTTTGGAATAACTTGGTTTAGGGAGTTGGATGCATGAGTGGAACTCATACTTGGTTGTGGAGGCTAGCAAAAGACTGGGAGCGACCAACTAAGAGAGCAATAATGGCCATAATCATGCAGAGCGACAAAACATCATTAATCAAAGCATAAAGTGATACTACAAGTTGAAAACTAAAGGATCATAAAGGCTATGGTGACTTGAGATAGTCATAACATGGTGTGAGCATGCGCCAAGTCAACCCAAATAAAGCATCAAAAGAGAATACCACAATACTATGCTTTAATATGCTAAAACAACGCATGATTCATACAAGGCACATTAAGCAATCTCAATTGTTTATAACAAGTCATGCTACAGCAAAGAATACTAATCATAAAGCAAAAACAATATCAAGCATGGCATGACAAAGCATAGGCCACAGTCAAAAACGAGCTCTCTTTTACCACATAAGCATGAACTTTCCTACTCTTTTCCAAACCAAACCAAACTATTTGCAAACCAATGTATGAAAGAGGGGTCCAACCAATTTATTCAGAAAACTAAGCAAACAAAAGCAAACTAAAACCAAAACGAAAACGAAAAAGAAGATGCTCCAAGAACAACACAACTGTGCATGAAACAATAAAAATGAAGCGTTTGGAAGAAACCTGGGATTTTTATTGATGAAGAAGGGGATGCCTTGGGCATCACCAAGCTTTGACGCTTGTACTTCTTGGATATTTCTTGGTGTGAAACGCGTGGCATCCCCAAGGTTGAGCTTTAGTCCATCCTTCATATCATTACTCATTCCTTCCATACACCTGAAATTTTTCCTTCATACAAAACTTCACACAATCTTTATTAGCAACATTAGTGCACTCAAGATAAAAGGTCTTAAGGTTCAGTTATAACACCAAATAAACTTCCATTATAACACTAGATACTGTAGTACTTCCCTCAAAAAGCTCAATTCCCCTAAAGAACTCAAAAAGGAAACAACAAGAAGCAAATGCAGAAAATGGCAGAAATCTGTCAAAACAGACCAGCAGGTAAAGACGAATTTTTTCGAAGACCTTATGTTGCTCAAATCAAAAAGTGTTGCTCTAACGAAAGTTAGATAACAACCTGGGTCTGAAGCACAAAAATTCATGCCTCAAAAAGACGTACAGAGATTTTACATGAATTTTTACGGTGAAGCACAGAAATCTGTTTCGAGACAGCAACTTTCCCAATCATTACTTCTCTCTCATTAGAGGTTACTCTTGGCACAAAAAGCAAATAAAAAGGATAAGGAGAGGTTATTACAGAGGTAATAACTTCCGAGACTCATCTAAAACTTTTGGGTTATCTCCCAATAAGTACTTTTCTTTAACGCCTTTAAGTTAGGCATAAGAAGCAAGAAAAAGAATCAAGTGTTCTCAAATGAAGAAACATTAAGATCAATACCAGAAATATTTTCAACAAGGCAAGGTATATCATCCAAATAAGTTCTAGAGGATCCTCTCTCAATGCTCTTAGGTTCACTATTCTCATCAAAAGGGTTTGTAGGAACAATCCAATCAAGATTCTTTTCTATGGCATCATGTATTGCTACTAGTTTGAAGGGTATTGGTATCTTAGGTTCCTCCCCATTAGGTTCAGTTTTGTTCATCTTTTCTCGTGTATCAACAACATCTACACATGAGCCTAGCATATTGAAACGTTCAAAGACTTTCGTAGCTTCCTAGGCAACATCATAGAACTCCTTAAACAAAGTTTCTAGAATAAAATCCCTCTTTTCAGGGTCTTCAATTTCTTTAAGCTTAAGAAACATTATTTGCATTAAGGGGTTGAGGTTAACAGACCTAGCTTCTAACATATGAATTAAAGAAGCTGCAACAATCTCATAGTTTGGAGCAAGTTCTGCAAGGGATCTATCCTCAGTAGCCTCATATTTACTAACATGATTAAAGAATTCTTCAATATTATATTTCCCAATTATAGAACCAGTACCAATTGAAAGGTCTTTCAAGGTGAATTTAGGGATCAACATGGTGAGCTAAGGAGGAGGCAACAGCTAAACGAGACTTAATTTTTTTGTGTTTTTGATGAAGAAAGCAAACTAGTAAAACTAATTTTTTGTGTGTTTTTGATAAAGAAACAAGCAAACAAAGCAAAAAGAAACTAAGCAAAACAAAAATAACAAAGTAAAGAGATTGGTTATGAGGGACTCCCCTTGTGAAGATGTCCTTGACTCCCCGGCAACGGCACCAGAAAAATGTCTTTTGATAGCGTGTGGTTGACGTGGGAGTTTCTTCTTCTTCGATCCCCGGCAACAGCGCCAGAAAAATGCTTGATGGCTTAGTGTCGGCGCCAGAAAAGTGCTGGCGCGATGTTGATGTAGAGCTCGTTGGGAACCCCAAGAGGAAGGTAGGATGAGCACAGCAGCAAGTTTCCCTCAGTTATGAAACCAAGGTTTAATCGAACCAGTAGGAGCAATGAAACACCCCAAAGGTGTTGCTAGTTGAGCCTTGGCAGGGCGCACTACCGGTGCTAGTAGCTACGTGGAGACTGATGGCTCAGTGTCGGCGCCAGAAAAGTGCTAGTGCAATGTTGATGCAGAGCTCGTTGCGAACCCCAAGAGGAAGCTATGATGAGCACAGCAGCAAGTTTCCCTCAGTTATGAAACCAAGGTTTAATCGAACCAGTAGGAGCAAGGAAACACCCCAAAGGTGTTGCTAGCTGAGCCTTGGCAGGGCGCACTACCGGTGCTAGTAGCAACGTGGAGACCTGCACAACACAACCATAGAACTTTGTCCCCAACTTGCGATGAGGTTGTCAATCTCACCGTGTTTTGCGGAAAACAAAGGATTAAACGTATCAAATGGAAAGAAGTAATAGTTTGCAGAAAGTAAACACAAAGCAGTAAAAGATTGTAGATTGTATGTAAAGAAAAAGGACCGGGATCCATAGTTCACTAGAGGTGGCTCTCCTTAAGATAGATAACATGCTGGGTGAACAAATTACAACGGGGCAATTGACAAACATCGAGAAAGCAGTACATGCATATACTAATCATCTTGACTCCTTTGAGACTTGATTGGGCATTACAACATTATACATAGACCGCCATCCAACTGCATCTATGACTAATAATCCACCTTCAGGTTATCATCCGAACCCCCTCCAGTATTAAGTTGCAAGCAATAGATTATTGCTTTACGAACTGCGTGTAAAGTAAACAATACGATTATTCTATGAACAAAAGATTGTTGTTTTCTCCCTAATAGCAATAGCACATCTAGTACCTTAGATATTTCTGTCACTTCCCCAGATTACCAGAGGCATGAACCCACTATCGAGCATAAATACTAACTCTTGGAGTTGCTAGCATCTACTTGGCCAAGATAGCTACTAACAACGGAAAGCATACAAGATCACAAATAACAAAGACATGATAGAATCAATAATCAATCTGAAATAGCATCTCAATATCCATCGGATCCCCGCAAACACAACATGTAGAATTACAAATAGATGATCTTGATCATGAACGAAGCTCACAAGATCTAAACATGAAAGCACAAAGGAGGAGAACCAGCCATATAGCTACTACATGGATCCGTAGTCCAAGGATGAACTACTCACGCATCAGACCGGAGCCTTGCATGGTGATGAAGAAGGCCTCCAGGGTGAATTCCCCTCTCCGGCAGGGTGCCGGGAAGAGCTTCAGATCCCTCCCGATCTAGGGATGGAGATGACGGCGGCTATAGACTCTTTTGTGGCTTTTAATCGGGCACATAGGGTTTTCGTCCCGAGGGCATCTTATAGGCTTAAAGGGAGGCCGAGGGGGTGCAAGAGGCGGCTAGACCACCCCCTGGCGCGGGCCAGGCTAGGACGCATGGCCAGGTGGTATGGTGCCCCCCTGGCCCCTCTCCGTCTCGTACTCTGGCATCTGATGACTTCTGGAAAAATAGGCACTTTGGCTTTTGTCCCGTCCAATTCCAAGAATATTCATTTTCTGACTTTCCTGGAACCAAAAACAGTAGAAAACAAGCAGCGGGCACTGTGGCTCTTATTAATAGGTTAGTCCAAGAAATCATATGAAAAGTACTCCAAAGTGTGGACGAAACACAAGAAAGTGGATAAAACCAAGCATGGAACATCAAAAATTATAGATACATTTGCAATGTATCACCGCGCACTCCACGTCGGCATCGAACTCGAATGCATCAACTTTGATAGGGAAAACCGAGTCGCGCTACAACACATAGAGTTGGTCAGCCCCTGGGTGGATTAGCACAAAACCTTAATCGGGCAGAAGATCGCCAACCTGGGCAAGCCGAGGAAGAAGGGAGACGTAACCAGAGAGCACAATGCCAACTTCACGGGGTGGTTGAAAAAAAGGCTACTAGAAAGTCCCATGCCGACACCTTATACTGAAGATCAGAAACTCATATTCTCACTCTCACAGGGCCTCGGGCGCAACGTTAGGACCTATCAGACGTACGACATCAACGGCTATAGATTCTACACCGAGGAGAAGGACAAGAATAGCGAATACCAAAACTCAGGAGTAACTATGCTATCATATGGCGATGACAATGGTGGAGGCCACACGACCGATGGCGTAGGCCGCACGACCGATGGCGGGGACCGCACGGATGGCGGTAGCAGCAACCTGCCTTCCGTTAAGAAGAAGAAGAAGCCGAGGAAGGATCGGAAGCCGCAAAAGCTCGCTGGCACCACCAACGAGATCACTCTGGTCTTGGAAAGTGGCTTTCCATTGGATCCTCCGGATGTTGCTGCCAGGTACGGCATGCAACTCGGGTGCATCATCCGGGAAAGCATGTCAATCAACACAAAGCACTTGAGAAGTGAAGCGGATGAGCGGTTGGTGGCGAACTGCCTTAAGAAGCTTCACCGATGGTACAAGTTCCCGACCCCGTACACCGACAAACTGGAAAAGTCCAATAAGGTGAACATGTTAGCCATCACGAAGATGGCCAATGCCTTGAGTAGCTGGAGATCCTGGGTGAAGAACAAGATTGCCAAAAAGGAAAGCTGGGAGGAGATCAAGAAGGGTGAGCCCATGATCGACGAAGACAAGTTCAAGATATTCAAGGCAGAGATGGAGACTGACAAAGTGAAGACATGGACGGAGTGGGGTCGGGAAATGCAGGAACTGAACATAGGTAACCACCGATGTGGAAGCGGCGGTTACAGGGGAAAGAAAGCCATATGGGCATGGGAGGATGCCGAGGTTGAGCGTCTCAAGAAACAAAACCCATTTTAAAAATCACGGATGAGCAGACCCAGAACTTTGTCCGGGCCCGCTACTATCTGGACAAGGATTCCAAGGAATTCATCACCGACGATGACGATGTGAGGAAGTTTGAGAATAAGCTGGTAAGGAATTTACCCGCGGTCCATTTGCTTTCATTTTGAATAATGAAGGCAATTTCCTAAATGGGTTCACCTTTCCTTGTCTGTAGGATGCTGAAATCAAGGCTGCGCGTGAGTCGCTGGACTCGTCGTCTCAGGGCTCGAAGGAGCCGCGGGACACGATTTTCAACAGGGCGACCAACGCCTTCAAGGGGAGGCCGAAGTCTGAGCCGCCCACGTCAGCTGGCCATATCTCCGGCTTTGGTACGAGCACAAAGTTCCGCGAGTACTACAACGAGGAAGCTAAGAAGAGAAAGGAGAGGCAGACCCAGTCGGCGGCTCAGGATCAAGCCGAGAAGGAAGAGCTAGAGCAGAAGATTGTGCATCTGGAGGCCAGTAAGGTGGACCAGGACGAGGTGAACGCGATAGTGCAGCAGAAGATCCTCCAGATGCTACCCCCTCGGCTGATGGAGGGGATATCAAAATGGAATGTTGATGGTAAGGTGGGGCCGATACAAGTGCCCAGCGTCGGCGGTAGCACCTCGAGCCACCAAGTGTCGCCGGACATGGTTACCTCGCCGCCCTCCATCCCCGTGGTGCAGCCGATGGAGTTGGATGCGCCGGAGCTGCCCCCTCCCGCCGAGACTACCAAGGCGCAGCAGCCGGCGATGGCGGTGCTTCCTAATGCACCTGAGCCGGAGAAGAAGAAGGATCAGTCGCCGCCCGCCCGTGTCTCGACATTAGCCGAGCTCGGCGCCCTCACCAAGGTAAAATAAGTAGTTAGTCAGCGTGCTCTACTTAATGCCTTTGATTGGCTGCCATCTCATGATGCATATCTATATGCCCTAGGACACTCCATGCGTGCTCCTGCGCAAGGTGCCTGGCAGCGAGTTGAAGGATGTTTCCACGGGCAAGATAATACAATCGACGAATCGCACGATGCATTGCAAGCCCATGCACGATGCTATGATGCGAGTCGAGTTGGGTCGGGTGTTGGGGGGTGCGAAGACATGGACCCTCCCATGCAACCTCCGGGAGCCGACAAGCACCTGACCCTAGAAGGTTGCCATGGCTATCCCATTATTTAGCCAAAGACCCATATTTGTATTGGGTCTCGCTCCACCGGTGCCACCTCAGTCATCCGGCCGCCAAGGACGAAGCCTCCTCCTGCACCGGTCGTCGCTGCCGCCACCACAAGCCGTCACTAGAGACTATTGGGAGCGTCTGCACCAGCGCCACAAGCAGCCAATGTCGTGGTTACTCCTCGTCCGCCATCGCCCCCACCTAAATTTCCTGTTATGTACCTGTATTATACCTATTATATACCTGTATTTGTACCAGATTCTGAAAATTTTGAAATTCTAAAAAAAGGATTCTATAGAATATATCACAGAATTATGTGGCGCATACAACCATATGCGCCACAAAATCTGGGATCGAATTCTATGGCGCATATGGCTATATGTGTCACAGAAATTTAATTTTAGTGGTGACAATTTAGTGGCGACCTCTAGATGCGCCACAGAAAACATTTTTGGTAAGCCACTGATAATGTTTTTCCTAGTAGTGTCACAATAATATAGATGATCTATAAACAAATCCATATGAAATAAAAAAACACACCTCTATATCAGTATGCACAGCAATAGTCCAAATAACAATCAAGTCTATAAAATTTTGATATTAGCCAAGATGAATTACAGTTTTTAGCTATAATAAAAAATGGAAAAGTGCTAATGAAGCCAGCAAGATACCATAGTTGGAGAAATGCCTTTTGAAAAGGCTTGGATAAAACCTGCTGAACACTGCACCAATTGAAAAAATGGGATTGGTATCTACAAGGGCATTCACTTCCCCTTGACCATGCCAGTGTCTAGAGAAACACAAGTTGACTATCAAATATCACCCTGCAATAGAGTCGGTTTGAGTTCTAATTCCAGTCCACAAGAAAATACACTACTATAAGGTGACTTATTTACCTTCTAAATCATTCTCAAGCATAGCATAATGCTATGCATTTCTAATTTGTACCCAATCAACCATAAAACTACCCAAAAATCATAATATATATCATTATCCCTAAAGGAACTAAAGTACAATGGTTGAAAAAAGTACTTAGAAAGTGAGAAGAATTAAAGGTAGGAAAGCAACAGATGGCACGACTGTTGTTTCAGCTTCTTGGTTGTCTCCTTCAAGAGGAAGAAGTACTAAGGTACTGCTCCTACATCGTGCCATTTGAGAGCTACACATCAATCATCTTCACAAATAAATTGTTGGTTCTCTTACATCACAACCTTGCACTCTAAATAGATACTAATAATAATATTATGCTTAGAGCACAACTACTATATCAAAGGCACTACCTTCCAGGTTTATGAGCTTGTCCAACAACTCTCATATATTGTCTAGCTGAGCCATCACCTTGATCTAATAACTAAAATCCATTCTGAAACATTGGGCTCACTACTTTGGGTTTGCCAACACCATCACCGACATACGTTCCACCACCTTTGTTCTAAATCCAGCACCTTGGGAGTGCTTTAATATAATAAGAATATTCGTGGAAACACACCTAAGGGAAACCAAATTGATGATCCTGTCATTCGTTATTTGTTTTATATTATTGCTAACACCTTGCATGCACGTGGTGAGTTTACTAGAGTCAATGAGGAGGCTATGATGATGCTCTCTAAAGCTGCTATTCCTACTGTAACTTAATGCCAATGGGAGAAGAGGGAGCAAGGCGATGCCGCGATGGTTGAGTGGAAAGGAGGGGAGGACCGGATCGAGCGGGGTATTGTCTCCGCATGTAGGCACAGAAAGAGAGGGAGGTGGTTGGTGGCGGGGACCGGCGATGGGAGCGAGCGGTGACAGCGCCCGGAACAAGAACAACGGCAACAGCAACCCTCGGCTCCGAAGATGTTCCTTCCGCCGTTAATTTGGGGATGAAGCAGGATCTGAATAGCACGGGAGAAGGATAGGGAAATCTTATACCTTTCACATTTTAGCATTTTAGTCCTCTCACTTCATATTTTTCAAAAGCTCCTACATTTGTCTGTTAAGTCCTTAGAGCATCTCTAGCGAGGCATGTAAACCACCCGGAACTGTGAAATTCCGGCAAGTTTATAGGCCCGCAGCACTTTGGACGCTCTAGCGAGGCCCGTATACACAGCCCGGCCCGTACTCGCTTTACTATGGCCCGTTAAACTCTCCGGGCAGCCGGTATATATACGACAGTGAAGTGAGAGTGAGGGTCGAAACCCTCACTTCTCCGCCGCACCCACTCTAGCGCCGCCACCAGCCGCAACTCCGTCGGCTGATTCCAAGCGCATCCACCACCAGATCCACGCGATGTCGAAGCGTAGCGGCACCTACTAGCTGGGGGGATGATGTTCTGGAGGAGGGAAGGCGACAACGACGATGAAGCCCACCGTGCCTTTGTTCGCTCGGAGGCTGCCAAGAAGTGCGCGACCCTCAAATGGACCAACCGCGATCTATCGCCGCCACCGTCGCTGCGCGCATACGTGTCAGCGAGCTTCATCTCCACGAGGGCCCGGGCCACCGGTGAGGGCTCTTCGCGCGGTGACTGCTCCTCGTGTGTCCCCGCGCCTCTAGCCTCAGACATCGAGGACGAATGGAGCTCGCCGTCCCCTCTGCGTGAGCGCATGGTCACCGCGGCCAACTACGCCCACGACTCGGACGAGGAGCGCCTGGCGACTGAGATGCTGCTCCACCAGTCGGAGCTAGAGCACGAGGCGGCGATCCTCGTCGAGCAGGCCAGCGAGTGTTGGGCGATCACACTCATCAAGGCGTGGCTGGCGAGGGAGGAGGAGCGTGCTGCTGGGCCCGTCGTCAAGCTCGAGGCGACAAACATGGACATCTCCGACAACTAGAGTCGGAGCTGCACCAACATCGCCGCAACCTGCAGCTCCGGCCGCCGCCCGAGCTCACTTTTGGTCAAGGTTGCGGCCGCGTCCCCATATATAGGTTAATTTAGATGTAGTTAGTGGCTTAGCTTTTGGATCGCTTCTAGTACGTGTAATTAAACAAATAACGCAAAATCCCCTCCGTTGTATTTTGATGAATTTTGCCGCGAGCGCAAATATTCGAATGTGTGGTTCGTATTAACATTTTCATTCTGCGTCGTGTCGAGTTTGACCTGTATTTGTGTTTTCAGGAGACTCTTACACTAGTAGGGAAAACCTTATCCCGGCGCACCCAAATGGCCTACCGCCCGCGATTACGGACTCGTCGGCGACCATCTCGCCGGCGGTAATTCCGCATCGCCGGCGCATGTTATTATTCGCCGGGGGCAATTTTCATTATCGCCGGCGAACCTACTTATTTTCCTGAGGTACTGCTCCCTACCTCAGTCGAGCCCCTACCCGCCGACGGTACTGCATCTGTTCGCTGGTGGTATTATTAACAAGAGTAAAAAAACTTCTTGAAATACATAGTATATACACTAGAGTATACACAGTAGTATGCACAGAAATACCAGAATGATAGCAAAATGTACACATCAGTTACACAACATATACAGGTTCTTGAGCAACATTGGTTCATAGCATTATCTAGAGTTCACTCATCTTCACTCTCGTCGAAAGAGTTCGGAGAAAAGCAAGTGAAATAGATGATGCCATAATGATGAATGATCAAAAACTTGAACTCTCATCCCTCTTGCATGTCGTCGTACAAGATGAGGAGTCTCTTCCATCCAGGACCACTAAAATATGTTCGGACCTCCTCGTTGGTGACCCTAATCTGATACGTTGCTGAACTACACTATAACTTGATCTCTACCTAGCTTTAATAGCCCGAGCAAGTTGACCTACAGCCATGAGGATGCACATTCTCTTCATCCTGATGGCGACGCTCTCACACGCCGCAGAGGCCCTCCTTGGAGCAGAGGATACGGAGAAGGGAGGCGCGGAGGAGGACACGGCCCCATCGGCGACGGTGAAGAGCATCGTAGATCCTAGGACATGGGTGTATTGCAACGCCACCGAGTGCACCAAATTTGGGTCCTACTGAGAGGGAAAAAGAAGAGAGAGGGAGTGGTGTACCTGCTGATGGGGGAGGTGGTCGTCGACGAGGTGGCGGCGCGGTGATCCTGCTGCGGAATGGGCACGGGACTGGCCTCCTCCTCCTAGTTCACGTGTGGGACAGCGACGGTGAGGGGGACAGGGACGCGGGACGGGTTCCTCCACGGCCTCCTCCTCCTAGGTCGCGCGTGGGATGGGCTCCTCCACAACCTGCTCCTCCTTCCCTTCGGCGGACGCGGGACGACGGCGGTGAGGGGGATGCGGGACGACGATGACGGAGCAAGGGGGCGTGGCTAGAGTTGCGAGAATTGGGGATTTTCGTCGGGGCGCATCGCGATGGGTTAGATGAGACGAGTGCTCTTATAGGTGGACCTGCGACCCACTTACCCCCGGCGCCTAAGGGCTGTATTCGTCGGGATAATTGTTTTTTCGGCCAGGGTGGCCCATCCAGCCCACCATATCCCCGGCAACCAGACCCTCTATTCGCCAGTGGTAAAGGCCAGCCCATCCAGGGGCACGCGGCCCACCACAGCCCCGACGGGTGCTAGCCCTATTCGCCGGTGGTAATTGGACTAGCCCCGGCGCTCCCTCTGTGCTTTCGTCGGCAGTAACACGAGGAAGGCCTGAATGGGCCTGAATGGACTTACTGCCGGCGACCGTCGTGCCCACTTCACCGACGGTAAGAAATCCGGCTATAAGGTTTTCCCTACAGTGCTTCTAGGGTTTTATAGTTTGCTCTTTTACGGGGCTCGCTAGAGATGCTCTTAGTCTCTCGTGTAAGCAGTTTTGATTTCAGGCCTCACCTGAGTACGATGCTGCGTGGTGGTGTACTGGACTACTGGTGTGGTTGTTTTTTTGAAACGGAGAGCCCTAGAAGGGGCTGAAAGCCTTTCATTAATATAAGACGGAGGAGATATAGATATTCACGTAGAACCCTAAATAGAAGGAAAATACAACTAGGTCCACACGCTTCGCAAAAGAACCCTACAAAGGTACTAGAGAAAGCAATCAGGTCCTTCCAAACTGTCTCCGCAACTGCTGGGCCTCACAACGGAGGTTGAAGATAATCCGGAACACGCTGCCGGCGAGCACAAGGGCCTCATCTTGGCCAGGATAATCCGTTCGGAACCCGCCTCCGATTTGGAACTGCAGGAAAAGGTGGCTTCACTACTCCAAGGCCTATCTCTGCCACTCCTCCATAGAGTTCCACTCCTACCAATTGCAACCACAACGCCCAGAAGGAGGAAACCAACCATAGGAGCAACATCGAGCAGCCCGAGTCCACTAACGCCGCTCAAAGAAACCGAGCTCTCCCCTCAGAGCTCCTGCCCAAGATGAGGGGACAAAGCCATAGAAGAAGCAGCAGCAATGGACCCAAATGCCCCCCCAACCAGGGGACTGAGGCGCCACCATGTCGAGGCCGAGGGCGTCGTGCCGCAATTCCACTCCCCCTCGCCGCCTCGGCCGTCTAGGAGCAGAACCACCACCCCACAAACTGCTGCACGCCGCCGCCTCCCTCTCGCCGCCATGGCTGGCCAGGAACGAACGCACCACATCGCCTCACATCGAACATGGAAGGCAAGATCACAATTTATTGAAAAGGGGGCTCGCTTCAAAAAGCTCCAGCAACAACTTCCACCTTGGAAGCACGAAGGAGAAGCCCATCAGCGTCCACCTGCCGCTGCGCCGATGCGGCAGAGTGGAAGGCCCCCAGCCACCTCTCACATCACTGGGGTCTCCACTTGTCCTCTCCCTCCCCTCACCACCATAGACGGCGGAGGCAGAGAACAGAGCAGAGGGACAGACCAGGCAGGAGAGGGGCGAGGGAAGACCTTATTTGCGGAGATCCCTACATCAGATGAGCTCGTTACCACCTCCGACCATCGGAGCTCAGCGCCGAGGCAACACCACCACAGGATGCACCAGGTTTGGTCCGAAAACGCCGGGGCCTTACTCCAATCTAGCGGCAAACAGCCGAGAACTCTACCACTACATCTACAAGCTAACCCGGTGCCTCTCCTCCGCCGTCTCCCTCCGTTTAGAAATATAAGATGTTTTAGTTTTGTGAAAGGAGTGTAGATCTCTTTTAGTATACAGGTTCACTTCGGACCTCTACGAACCTATACACTAAAAGACGTCTAGATACATTCGATTCACAAAACTAAAACATCTTATATTTCTAAACGGAGGGAGTACGTACGAACCTTTTATATAATATACAAACATAATCACACTGTTAATCGATCAGCCAAGTCTTCACGTTGGTGCGTTGCTGCTAGGAGCATATCGATCTTGTTATCTGCGTTATATATGTGCACGTGTCTAAAAAAGGAGCAACACAAATCAAAGGCCTACGGTGCTAGCTGTGGGGTACGTCTTTATTTCTTAGGTGCGTGTGTGCATGTGTCTGCGAAAGGATCAACATAGATCACGGGCTAGGATTATCATGGGGACATACAAATCACATAATCAATTTTGACCACGTTTGCATCCAACAGAGTGAAATGTGGATGAATCAAAATAATTTCTAAATTGTGGCCCAGCTCCATGCCTCCAAGAATCTTATTTGTCGTTGACCGTGTGACATGTCTATCTATGAAGTGTCACTGATTCAAATGAAAAACGAAAGCGGTGCGGTAACATCTCTCGATATATATTTTTTACTAGCGAAAGTGAAGACCAAAAGTGTTATTTGTTTCATTTTTGTCAGAATTATTCATCAGTTGTCTATACTATTAATTGTTTTGAGATAGGTTTGTCCGCACTATTTTTCGTTCCAATTTTATTTGGACAACTTTGTCTCTCAAAGTTCACAGATTTTACTGCCCTGCCACCACCAAATAATCCTTTGCCCTCCACTCTCGATTCCCCTTCTCTCTCTGGCAAGCCAGCACAGCCACGGCGCCATGCCACCGGTAACCCATGCCCCCGCACTTCGCCGGACACCCATGCCCCGGCAGCTCGCGCAGCTCCGGCGCGGTCTCCATCTGGATGCCCCCGTCGACAAGCCTCCCCGCTAACCACATCTTGGCACCGGATCTCCTCTCCAATTACTGCTGTACGAGGGTCAATCCTTGAGAACACCGCTGGGCAGCAACACCGGGGGATCACTCGATGCCTCTCAAGGAGTTGTGGTGATCACCGCTCCGTTTATTGATGCGAGTGTTGCTGCCAGCTGCTCAATTGGCTCGATTGAGGATCCATTTGATCGGGACACTATGCTAAAATGACCGAGGAAATTGGAGAGCAAGTGCAGATTGTTGGAGATGACCTCCTCGTCACGAACACACTGCATGTTTTTTTTTTTTGAGATATACATTGTCCTTATCTTTTAATTATCTTCAGTGAATTAAATATTTATTGAAATTGTTCTTGCAGAGAGTTGCAAAGGCGATTACAGAGAATTCCCGCAATTTTCTTCTCCTGAAGTTATCTTTGGTTTGTGGTACTTATATTTTGTTGTAGACAATACCGTCACCTGAATAATTCGGTCTCTCACGTACAGTATATGTTAATCAAATCGGTCTGTAACTGAAACCATTGAGGCTGTGAAAATGGCCATAAAAAATTAAGGAGCCGTATGAAAATGGCCATAAAAAATTAATTGAGGCTTCGACAGCCCAATTTTGTCCCATGGACAGCTGATGATTCGCTTCTCCAAGACGGTTCATCTGTTCGGCGTTGATGTGACGAGAGGGACGCTTCATCTCCAGGCCGCCTAGAGCAGCAACGCTTGCTGCCACTAGATCCATCTCCGAGATGGAGAGCTTCCGGTGCGATCGATCTATAGGCATGCTCCTCCCGGATGCGCCCGGCATGATCTACGACCACAATGTCTAGCTGAGTCAGGCATGATTGGCCACCTCCGTGTAGTGTGTACGTGGCATCGCCGGTTTTAGATATGAGCCGAGCACGTTATATGATACTGAATTTTCCTGCGTCTGCTTCACCTTTTATTTAATTTTTCCTTACAAGATACATTGACATGATCTTGCGTATTTGTTTTGTCTCAGTTGTGCTCTGAGTGTTAATGTCTGGTCGTACATAGAGTGATCTTGCGCGTGGATGCATGAATCACCAACGAACACTGCTACTCAGACTTGGGTCCCAATTATCCATGATTTTGAGCTACAAAGCATACAAGATTGGTTGAAAACGATTGATTAGAACATATCTTTCTGAACGTTCTGCTTCCGCGTGTGATTACAGCATAGATCGATATCTGAAGCATATTCAGATCATAGGCTCACGATGACATGAAGAATGAAGACTATTTTTTCCCAGAAAATTCAGTTGGTAATGAGAGTTTATATTTCAAAATTGTATTCATTAGTCTTGCGATGATTTCATTGGAAAAGATATCCGTGAGCTGTTTTTCTCATTTTGCAAGCAACCTACAAAGACTACACTTGGATCTTTGTTCTTGTGAAGCCCCTTTTCTGTATTTCGTGGTATTGGATCAGTTGGTGGTGTTAGCGAGCAGTGAAACCTAGATCTCGAGCGGTGAAAATATCCCCGCCGCACTCTCTTAATTCTCAATCCCCGCGCCTTCTCTATCACTCTCTTGCGCCTCTACCATGGCCAGCTCCAGACCGACGGTACGCCAATCTCCGCCATAGAGACGCTTGGTGATGAATGAATCACCAACGAACACTGCTACTCAGACTTGGGTCCCAATTATCCATGATTTTGAGCTACAAAGCATACAAGATTGGTTGAAAACGATTGATTAGAACATATCTTTCTGAACGTTCTGCTTCCGCGTGTGATTACAGCATAGATCGATATCTGAAGCATATTCAGATCATAGGCTCACGATGACATGAAGAATGAAGACTATTTTTTCCCAGAAAATTCAGTTGGTAATGAGAGTTTATATTTCAAAATTGTATTCATTAGTCTTGCGATGATTTCATTGGAAAAGATATCCGTGAGCTGTTTTTCTCATTTTGCAAGCAACCTACAAAGACTACACTTGGATCTTTGTTCTTGTGAAGCCCCTTTTCTGTATTTCGTGGTATTGGATCAGTTGGTGGTGTTAGCGAGCAGTGAAACCTAGATCTCGAGCGGTGAAAATATCCCCGCCGCACTCTCTTAATTCTCAATCCCCGCGCCTTCTCTATCACTCTCTTGCGCCTCTACCATGGCCAGCTCCAGACCGACGGTACGCCAATCTCCGCCATAGAGACGCTTGGTGATGAATGAATCACCAACGAACACTGCTACTCAGACTTGGGTCCCAATTATCCATGATTTTGAGCTACAAAGCATACAAGATTGGTTGAAAACGATTGATTAGAACATATCTTTCTGAACGTTCTGCTTCCGCGTGTGATTACAGCATAGATCGATATCTGAAGCATATTCAGATCATAGGCTCACGATGACATGAAGAATGAAGACTATTTTTTCCCAGAAAATTCAGTTGGTAATGAGAGTTTATATTTCAAAATTGTATTCATTAGTCTTGCGATGATTTCATTGGAAAAGATATCCGTGAGCTGTTTTTCTCATTTTGCAAGCAACCTACAAAGACTACACTTGGATCTTTGTTCTTGTGAAGCCCCTTTTCTGTATTTCGTGGTATTGGATCAGTTGGTGGTGTTAGCGAGCAGTGAAACCTAGATCTCGAGCGGTGAAAATATCCCCGCCGCACTCTCTTAATTCTCAATCCCCGCGCCTTCTCTATCACTCTCTTGCGCCTCTACCATGGCCAGCTCCAGACCGACGGTACGCCAATCTCCGCCATAGAGACGCTTGGTGATGAATGAATCACCAACGAACACTGCTACTCAGACTTGGGTCCCAATTATCCATGATTTTGAGCTACAAAGCATACAAGATTGGTTGAAAACGATTGATTAGAACATATCTTTCTGAACGTTCTGCTTCCGCGTGTGATTACAGCATAGATCGATATCTGAAGCATATTCAGATCATAGGCTCACGATGACATGAAGAATGAAGACTATTTTTTCCCAGAAAATTCAGTTGGTAATGAGAGTTTATATTTCAAAATTGTATTCATTAGTCTTGCGATGATTTCATTGGAAAAGATATCCGTGAGCTGTTTTTCTCATTTTGCAAGCAACCTACAAAGACTACACTTGGATCTTTGTTCTTGTGAAGCCCCTTTTCTGTATTTCGTGGTATTGGATCAGTTGGTGGTGTTAGCGAGCAGTGAAACCTAGATCTCGAGCGGTGAAAATATCCCCGCCGCACTCTCTTAATTCTCAATCCCCGCGCCTTCTCTATCACTCTCTTGCGCCTCTACCATGGCCAGCTCCAGACCGACGGTACGCCAATCTCCGCCATAGAGACGCTTGGTGATGAATGAATCACCAACGAACACTGCTACTCAGACTTGGGTCCCAATTATCCATGATTTTGAGCTACAAAGCATACAAGATTGGTTGAAAACGATTGATTAGAACATATCTTTCTGAACGTTCTGCTTCCGCGTGTGATTACAGCATAGATCGATATCTGAAGCATATTCAGATCATAGGCTCACGATGACATGAAGAATGAAGACTATTTTTTCCCAGAAAATTCAGTTGGTAATGAGAGTTTATATTTCAAAATTGTATTCATTAGTCTTGCGATGATTTCATTGGAAAAGATATCCGTGAGCTGTTTTTCTCATTTTGCAAGCAACCTACAAAGACTACACTTGGATCTTTGTTCTTGTGAAGCCCCTTTTCTGTATTTCGTGGTATTGGATCAGTTGGTGGTGTTAGCGAGCAGTGAAACCTAGATCTCGAGCGGTGAAAATATCCCCGCCGCACTCTCTTAATTCTCAATCCCCGCGCCTTCTCTATCACTCTCTTGCGCCTCTACCATGGCCAGCTCCAGACCGACGGTACGCCAATCTCCGCCATAGAGACGCTTGGGGATGAATGAATCACCAACGAACACTGCTACTCAGACTTGGGTCCCAATTATCCATGATTTTGAGCTACAAAGCATACAAGATTGGTTGAAAACGATTGATTAGAACATATCTTTCTGAACGTTCTGCTTCCGCGTGTGATTACAGCATAGATCGATATCTGAAGCATATTCAGATCATAGGCTCACGATGACATGAAGAATGAAGACTATTTTTTCCCAGAAAATTCAGTTGGTAATGAGAGTTTATATTTCAAAATTGTATTCATTAGTCTTGCGATGATTTCATTGGAAAAGATATCCGTGAGCTGTTTTTCTCATTTTGCAAGCAACCTACAAAGACTACACTTGGATCTTTGTTCTTGTGAAGCCCCTTTTCTGTATTTCGTGGTATTGGATCAGTTGGTGGTGTTAGCGAGCAGTGAAACCTAGATCTCGAGCGGTGAAAATATCCCCGCCGCACTCTCTTAATTCTCAATCCCCGCGCCTTCTCTATCACTCTCTTGCGCCTCTACCATGGCCAGCTCCAGACCGACGGTACGCCAATCTCCGCCATAGAGACGCTTGGTGATGAATGAATCACCAACGAACACTGCTACTCAGACTTGGGTCCCAATTATCCATGATTTTGAGCTACAAAGCATACAAGATTGGTTGAAAACGATTGATTAGAACATATCTTTCTGAACGTTCTGCTTCCGCGTGTGATTACAGCATAGATCGATATCTGAAGCATATTCAGATCATAGGCTCACGATGACATGAAGAATGAAGACTATTTTTTCCCAGAAAATTCAGTTGGTAATGAGAGTTTATATTTCAAAATTGTATTCATTAGTCTTGCGATGATTTCATTGGAAAAGATATCCGTGAGCTGTTTTTCTCATTTTGCAAGCAACCTACAAAGACTACACTTGGATCTTTGTTCTTGTGAAGCCCCTTTTCTGTATTTCGTGGTATTGGATCAGTTGGTGGTGTTAGCGAGCAGTGAAACCTAGATCTCGAGCGGTGAAAATATCCCCGCCGCACTCTCTTAATTCTCAATCCCCGCGCCTTCTCTATCACTCTCTTGCGCCTCTACCATGGCCAGCTCCAGACCGACGGTACGCCAATCTCCGCCATAGAGACGCTTGGTGATGAATGAATCACCAACGAACACTGCTACTCAGACTTGGGTCCCAATTATCCATGATTTTGAGCTACAAAGCATACAAGATTGGTTGAAAACGATTGATTAGAACATATCTTTCTGAACGTTCTGCTTCCGCGTGTGATTACAGCATAGATCGATATCTGAAGCATATTCAGATCATAGGCTCACGATGACATGAAGAATGAAGACTATTTTTTCCCAGAAAATTCAGTTGGTAATGAGAGTTTATATTTCAAAATTGTATTCATTAGTCTTGCGATGATTTCATTGGAAAAGATATCCGTGAGCTGTTTTTCTCATTTTGCAAGCAACCTACAAAGACTACACTTGGATCTTTGTTCTTGTGAAGCCCCTTTTCTGTATTTCGTGGTATTGGATCAGTTGGTGGTGTTAGCGAGCAGTGAAACCTAGATCTCGAGCGGTGAAAATATCCCCGCCGCACTCTCTTAATTCTCAATCCCCGCGCCTTCTCTATCACTCTCTTGCGCCTCTACCATGGCCAGCTCCAGACCGACGGTACGCCAATCTCCGCCATAGAGACGCTTGGTGATGAATGAATCACCAACGAACACTGCTACTCAGACTTGGGTCCCAATTATCCATGATTTTGAGCTACAAAGCATACAAGATTGGTTGAAAACGATTGATTAGAACATATCTTTCTGAACGTTCTGCTTCCGCGTGTGATTACAGCATAGATCGATATCTGAAGCATATTCAGATCATAGGCTCACGATGACATGAAGAATGAAGACTATTTTTTCCCAGAAAATTCAGTTGGTAATGAGAGTTTATATTTCAAAATTGTATTCATTAGTCTTGCGATGATTTCATTGGAAAAGATATCCGTGAGCTGTTTTTCTCATTTTGCAAGCAACCTACAAAGACTACACTTGGATCTTTGTTCTTGTGAAGCCCCTTTTCTGTATTTCGTGGTATTGGATCAGTTGGTGGTGTTAGCGAGCAGTGAAACCTAGATCTCGAGCGGTGAAAATATCCCCGCCGCACTCTCTTAATTCTCAATCCCCGCGCCTTCTCTATCACTCTCTTGCGCCTCTACCATGGCCAGCTCCAGACCGACGGTACGCCAATCTCCGCCATAGAGACGCTTGGTGATGAATGAATCACCAACGAACACTGCTACTCAGACTTGGGTCCCAATTATCCATGATTTTGAGCTACAAAGCATACAAGATTGGTTGAAAACGATTGATTAGAACATATCTTTCTGAACGTTCTGCTTCCGCGTGTGATTACAGCATAGATCGATATCTGAAGCATATTCAGATCATAGGCTCACGATGACATGAAGAATGAAGACTATTTTTTCCCAGAAAATTCAGTTGGTAATGAGAGTTTATATTTCAAAATTGTATTCATTAGTCTTGCGATGATTTCATTGGAAAAGATATCCGTGAGCTGTTTTTCTCATTTTGCAAGCAACCTACAAAGACTACACTTGGATCTTTGTTCTTGTGAAGCCCCTTTTCTGTATTTCGTGGTATTGGATCAGTTGGTGGTGTTAGCGAGCAGTGAAACCTAGATCTCGAGCGGTGAAAATATCCCCGCCGCACTCTCTTAATTCTCAATCCCCGCGCCTTCTCTATCACTCTCTTGCGCCTCTACCATGGCCAGCTCCAGACCGACGGTACGCCAATCTCCGCCATAGAGACGCTTGGTGATGAATGAATCACCAACGAACACTGCTACTCAGACTTGGGTCCCAATTATCCATGATTTTGAGCTACAAAGCATACAAGATTGGTTGAAAACGATTGATTAGAACATATCTTTCTGAACGTTCTGCTTCCGCGTGTGATTACAGCATAGATCGATATCTGAAGCATATTCAGATCATAGGCTCACGATGACATGAAGAATGAAGACTATTTTTTCCCAGAAAATTCAGTTGGTAATGAGAGTTTATATTTCAAAATTGTATTCATTAGTCTTGCGATGATTTCATTGGAAAAGATATCCGTGAGCTGTTTTTCTCATTTTGCAAGCAACCTACAAAGACTACACTTGGATCTTTGTTCTTGTGAAGCCCCTTTTCTGTATTTCGTGGTATTGGATCAGTTGGTGGTGTTAGCGAGCAGTGAAACCTAGATCTCGAGCGGTGAAAATATCCCCGCCGCACTCTCTTAATTCTCAATCCCCGCGCCTTCTCTATCACTCTCTTGCGCCTCTACCATGGCCAGCTCCAGACCGACGGTACGCCAATCTCCGCCATAGAGACGCTTGGTGATGAATGAATCACCAACGAACACTGCTACTCAGACTTGGGTCCCAATTATCCATGATTTTGAGCTACAAAGCATACAAGATTGGTTGAAAACGATTGATTAGAACATATCTTTCTGAACGTTCTGCTTCCGCGTGTGATTACAGCATAGATCGATATCTGAAGCATATTCAGATCATAGGCTCACGATGACATGAAGAATGAAGACTATTTTTTCCCAGAAAATTCAGTTGGTAATGAGAGTTTATATTTCAAAATTGTATTCATTAGTCTTGCGATGATTTCATTGGAAAAGATATCCGTGAGCTGTTTTTCTCATTTTGCAAGCAACCTACAAAGACTACACTTGGATCTTTGTTCTTGTGAAGCCCCTTTTCTGTATTTCGTGGTATTGGATCAGTTGGTGGTGTTAGCGAGCAGTGAAACCTAGATCTCGAGCGGTGAAAATATCCCCGCCGCACTCTCTTAATTCTCAATCCCCGCGCCTTCTCTATCACTCTCTTGCGCCTCTACCATGGCCAGCTCCAGACCGACGGTACGCCAATCTCCGCCATAGAGACGCTTGGTGATGAATGAATCACCAACGAACACTGCTACTCAGACTTGGGTCCCAATTATCCATGATTTTGAGCTACAAAGCATACAAGATTGGTTGAAAACGATTGATTAGAACATATCTTTCTGAACGTTCTGCTTCCGCGTGTGATTACAGCATAGATCGATATCTGAAGCATATTCAGATCATAGGCTCACGATGACATGAAGAATGAAGACTATTTTTTCCCAGAAAATTCAGTTGGTAATGAGAGTTTATATTTCAAAATTGTATTCATTAGTCTTGCGATGATTTCATTGGAAAAGATATCCGTGAGCTGTTTTTCTCATTTTGCAAGCAACCTACAAAGACTACACTTGGATCTTTGTTCTTGTGAAGCCCCTTTTCTGTATTTCGTGGTATTGGATCAGTTGGTGGTGTTAGCGAGCAGTGAAACCTAGATCTCGAGCGGTGAAAATATCCCCGCCGCACTCTCTTAATTCTCAATCCCCGCGCCTTCTCTATCACTCTCTTGCGCCTCTACCATGGCCAGCTCCAGACCGACGGTACGCCAATCTCCGCCATAGAGACGCTTGGTGATGAATGAATCACCAACGAACACTGCTACTCAGACTTGGGTCCCAATTATCCATGATTTTGAGCTACAAAGCATACAAGATTGGTTGAAAACGATTGATTAGAACATATCTTTCTGAACGTTCTGCTTCCGCGTGTGATTACAGCATAGATCGATATCTGAAGCATATTCAGATCATAGGCTCACGATGACATGAAGAATGAAGACTATTTTTTCCCAGAAAATTCAGTTGGTAATGAGAGTTTATATTTCAAAATTGTATTCATTAGTCTTGCGATGATTTCATTGGAAAAGATATCCGTGAGCTGTTTTTCTCATTTTGCAAGCAACCTACAAAGACTACACTTGGATCTTTGTTCTTGTGAAGCCCCTTTTCTGTATTTCGTGGTATTGGATCAGTTGGTGGTGTTAGCGAGCAGTGAAACCTAGATCTCGAGCGGTGAAAATATCCCCGCCGCACTCTCTTAATTCTCAATCCCCGCGCCTTCTCTATCACTCTCTTGCGCCTCTACCATGGCCAGCTCCAGACCGACGGTACGCCAATCTCCGCCATAGAGACGCTTGGTGATGAATGAATCACCAACGAACACTGCTACTCAGACTTGGGTCCCAATTATCCATGATTTTGAGCTACAAAGCATACAAGATTGGTTGAAAACGATTGATTAGAACATATCTTTCTGAACGTTCTGCTTCCGCGTGTGATTACAGCATAGATCGATATCTGAAGCATATTCAGATCATAGGCTCACGATGACATGAAGAATGAAGACTATTTTTTCCCAGAAAATTCAGTTGGTAATGAGAGTTTATATTTCAAAATTGTATTCATTAGTCTTGCGATGATTTCATTGGAAAAGATATCCGTGAGCTGTTTTTCTCATTTTGCAAGCAACCTACAAAGACTACACTTGGATCTTTGTTCTTGTGAAGCCCCTTTTCTGTATTTCGTGGTATTGGATCAGTTGGTGGTGTTAGCGAGCAGTGAAACCTAGATCTCGAGCGGTGAAAATATCCCCGCCGCACTCTCTTAATTCTCAATCCCCGCGCCTTCTCTATCACTCTCTTGCGCCTCTACCATGGCCAGCTCCAGACCGACGGTACGCCAATCTCCGCCATAGAGACGCTTGGTGATGAATGAATCACCAACGAACACTGCTACTCAGACTTGGGTCCCAATTATCCATGATTTTGAGCTACAAAGCATACAAGATTGGTTGAAAACGATTGATTAGAACATATCTTTCTGAACGTTCTGCTTCCGCGTGTGATTACAGCATAGATCGATATCTGAAGCATATTCAGATCATAGGCTCACGATGACATGAAGAATGAAGACTATTTTTTCCCAGAAAATTCAGTTGGTAATGAGAGTTTATATTTCAAAATTGTATTCATTAGTCTTGCGATGATTTCATTGGAAAAGATATCCGTGAGCTGTTTTTCTCATTTTGCAAGCAACCTACAAAGACTACACTTGGATCTTTGTTCTTGTGAAGCCCCTTTTCTGTATTTCGTGGTATTGGATCAGTTGGTGGTGTTAGCGAGCAGTGAAACCTAGATCTCGAGCGGTGAAAATATCCCCGCCGCACTCTCTTAATTCTCAATCCCCGCGCCTTCTCTATCACTCTCTTGCGCCTCTACCATGGCCAGCTCCAGACCGACGGTACGCCAATCTCCGCCATAGAGACGCTTGGTGATGAATGAATCACCAACGAACACTGCTACTCAGACTTGGGTCCCAATTATCCATGATTTTGAGCTACAAAGCATACAAGATTGGTTGAAAACGATTGATTAGAACATATCTTTCTGAACGTTCTGCTTCCGCGTGTGATTACAGCATAGATCGATATCTGAAGCATATTCAGATCATAGGCTCACGATGACATGAAGAATGAAGACTATTTTTTCCCAGAAAATTCAGTTGGTAATGAGAGTTTATATTTCAAAATTGTATTCATTAGTCTTGCGATGATTTCATTGGAAAAGATATCCGTGAGCTGTTTTTCTCATTTTGCAAGCAACCTACAAAGACTACACTTGGATCTTTGTTCTTGTGAAGCCCCTTTTCTGTATTTCGTGGTATTGGATCAGTTGGTGGTGTTAGCGAGCAGTGAAACCTAGATCTCGAGCGGTGAAAATATCCCCGCCGCACTCTCTTAATTCTCAATCCCCGCGCCTTCTCTATCACTCTCTTGCGCCTCTACCATGGCCAGCTCCAGACCGACGGTACGCCAATCTCCGCCATAGAGACGCTTGGTGATGAATGAATCACCAACGAACACTGCTACTCAGACTTGGGTCCCAATTATCCATGATTTTGAGCTACAAAGCATACAAGATTGGTTGAAAACGATTGATTAGAACATATCTTTCTGAACGTTCTGCTTCCGCGTGTGATTACAGCATAGATCGATATCTGAAGCATATTCAGATCATAGGCTCACGATGACATGAAGAATGAAGACTATTTTTTCCCAGAAAATTCAGTTGGTAATGAGAGTTTATATTTCAAAATTGTATTCATTAGTCTTGCGATGATTTCATTGGAAAAGATATCCGTGAGCTGTTTTTCTCATTTTGCAAGCAACCTACAAAGACTACACTTGGATCTTTGTTCTTGTGAAGCCCCTTTTCTGTATTTCGTGGTATTGGATCAGTTGGTGGTGTTAGCGAGCAGTGAAACCTAGATCTCGAGCGGTGAAAATATCCCCGCCGCACTCTCTTAATTCTCAATCCCCGCGCCTTCTCTATCACTCTCTTGCGCCTCTACCATGGCCAGCTCCAGACCGACGGTACGCCAATCTCCGCCATAGAGACGCTTGGTGATGAATGAATCACCAACGAACACTGCTACTCAGACTTGGGTCCCAATTATCCATGATTTTGAGCTACAAAGCATACAAGATTGGTTGAAAACGATTGATTAGAACATATCTTTCTGAACGTTCTGCTTCCGCGTGTGATTACAGCATAGATCGATATCTGAAGCATATTCAGATCATAGGCTCACGATGACATGAAGAATGAAGACTATTTTTTCCCAGAAAATTCAGTTGGTAATGAGAGTTTATATTTCAAAATTGTATTCATTAGTCTTGCGATGATTTCATTGGAAAAGATATCCGTGAGCTGTTTTTCTCATTTTGCAAGCAACCTACAAAGACTACACTTGGATCTTTGTTCTTGTGAAGCCCCTTTTCTGTATTTCGTGGTATTGGATCAGTTGGTGGTGTTAGCGAGCAGTGAAACCTAGATCTCGAGCGGTGAAAATATCCCCGCCGCACTCTCTTAATTCTCAATCCCCGCGCCTTCTCTATCACTCTCTTGCGCCTCTACCATGGCCAGCTCCAGACCGACGGTACGCCAATCTCCGCCATAGAGACGCTTGGTGATGGCCCCTCGTCATCGTCGAGCTCGCCTCCGCCGCCCTCCTCATTCGCGGCGCCCTAAGCCGTGTCGATGACGGCGGCTCCTCGAGCCCAGGTTGTGGCTGACGGAGATTACCCTTGCAGAAAGGCACAATTCCTCTCTGTTGAATGGCAGATGGCTTCTCAAAACCTACAAGTAAGAAGTATTGATATTTGTAAGAAGACCTAACATGTTTGATGGTAAAACAGGGTGGAAGAAACAGGAAATTGGTATACCATATGCGTAGATGCCTCTAAGAAGCTTCTCCTGGAGGCTCATGTCGTTAAAACTCTCGTGCACTTCTTCGTAAGAAGTGAAAAAGTCCTGAGTGTCGCCTTGGTTCCTGCATATCACATTCATAAAAGTCCAAGTCATGAAATAGATAGAGCAAAAGGCATAGGTTCATATAACATCAAAAAGGTTATTTTAAATTGAAGTGATAGCGAGATGACTTACAGCAACTCTGACATCTTGCTGTCATAATGCTTGGCATCAAACTGGGAACCCTCTGGTGCCATTCCTGCCATGACTCTAGTGGAGCAAAAAAAAGGAATGAGGTGTTAGCAAGTAGGACAAGTAAAGGACACATGGTAAGCAACAATTGGAGGCATCATCAAAAGCAAGCAAATATAGCAACGTGGTTGAAAAAAAAAAGTACTTTACTAGAAACCATCCATTATGAAATAACTACTCGACACGTATATTTCACATCTGTAGTAACAACGAACAAACACTACCAGTGTAGTGTACCTAATCTAGCTCAGTAGTGCACACAGTCTGGCACTCCACAGCACAAAGTACATACCATACCATCAGACAAAATTTATCACCAGCAATGAACACTGGCAATGTAAACGAAAGCATCATCAGGACATAAGAGCCTAGCATACATCTAACCCAGCCCTGGCGGTAACAGCTTATCAAACTCACTAGTCACTAATCCAACAAAACAAAAAACGCGTGAAGCTACAGAATCCGGAAACCGGAAGTTCTACATGGACGAATCTCGAGATCAAACCGCTCAGGGAGGCAAGCCCAGATCCGTCGAGAAAAAAGTTGTTTTTTCCGCCGGCTCCGGCCAGATCAACACACACCGGCTCCGGCCAGATCGATCAAGAACTAGACCAAACAACACACACCGGGATCGACAGAGTACGAACAGCGAGGAAGATCTGTCCCCTAGATGAAAACAAACATGGTTCGTTTACCTGAAGCGTTGGCGTTGAAGAAACGATCCGGAGCCTTGCTTGGTTGCTGTGCTGTATCTCTCGTCTCGTGTCTGCGACGAGACGACTAGGGTTTTCTGGCTTCGGTCCTGGGCTTTGGCTTTGCTTTGGTTGGGCCCTGCCGCTCCGGCTACCGGCGGCCCTTATAACCGCCGACCCACGGGCGGTCCCTGTCGCTCCCGGTAAAAAACTTTCCTTTTTTCTCTTTCGACAAGGAAAAAAAAATGGAAACTCCGCTGCACAGTTTGTACCGGTCACGACTTTGCAGGCAGACAAATTGAAGACGAGTTCGGTTTTTACGAGTTGTATTTTTGGTGGGAAAATAGTTGTGTTTCTATATTGTTTGTGGCACTTGCAAAGCAAAAGCTGGGCATATTTTAAAAGCTTTTTGTGCCGGTTCCGTTAGAAGACAGCGAAGAAACAACAGAGTCCAGCATCCGAACATGCGGTACACACCACGATACAAGGCTGGGCAAGCACAAAACCCGGCCAAAGAAATAGCACCCTATGCCCTACGACTCTACCTCCGGATTACTCCCTCCGTCTCAAAATTTAGATAATTTTACGACTTCGATTTTGAGACGGAGGGAGTAGTACTCTTGTGTGATATGGTACTACTACAATAGATGATGGAGGAAGGAAAATATGGGATCTGAAAAATACAAACACATAAAAGCTTTTTGTGTTAATTCCGTTAGAAGACAACGAACAAACAGTAGAGTCGAGCATCCGAAGATGCGGTTACATCCAGCATCATGCCGATGCGGTCCACACCTACAAGGTTGGTCAAGCACAAAACCCCACGAAAGAAACAATGTCCTACGCCCTACGACTCTACCTCCAGATTACTCCTAGCCAAATAGCAGGGGCGGAGCTAGGTACAATTAGTGGGGTCAATTGACACCAATGATTAAATGAAAATCCTTACTAAATCAGTGATAAATATTTTTCATTACTAGAAAATGACCCTAGCGAAATGGAGATGACCCCAATAACGTTGTAGGCTGGCTTCGCCCCTGAAATAGCCCATAGCTCCACCTCGTCAACTATCCTCTGGCAGGTGCGTAGCTCTGTGTCTGCTGCCGGTGTCAGCTACTGCATCACCGTACACTAGTAGAAAAAAATCTTTCGTCGGTTGTAGTTAGACCTAGGACTAAATGCTTAGTCCCGGTTCCAACGGAACAATCTTTAGTCCCAGGTTAACGGGACCTTTAGTCCCGGTTAGAGACTCCAACAGAGACTAAAGGGGTTGCGGCAGGCTCCGACCCCTTTAGTTTTGGTTCGTATCACCAACCAGGACTAAAGGCGTGACCTTTAGTCCCACTTCGTATTACTAAGCGGGACTAAAGAAACAGGCAAAAAAATTCAAATGGCCATAATTTTTGCATACGATGTCAGAAAAAAGTACAACCTATCAAAACATGTAGAAAAAAATTCTCTTCGATTTCAGTCGCCTTAGGCCGTTTTCGATTCTTTTAGATTCTTAAAATTCGAAAAGAAAAAAAAGTTATTTCAAAAATTAATTTTTTTAGTAATTTTTTATGTCATATTTGAATTCATCATATTTTTCTGATAATAATGGATATATTCTTTGTCGAATTTCGATTTACAGATTTGAAGATATTATTTATGTCATATTAAATAAATAAATGGTAAAAATGAATAAAATATTAATTTAGTTAGTTTTTTTATTTCTATTGGAATAAAATATTATTATTATTTATTTAAATAGTTGTTTGTAATTTAAAAATAAAGATGGTTGACATATTGATATAAGTAATAGGATTGATATACTAGTCTTGTATAAGTGTCCTTTGCGCGAGGTGGGTGAGATGACATGAGGAAGTTAAGCGTGCTGGAGGTGGAGTAGTGCTAGGATGGGTGACCGATCGGAAAGTTTGACCATAAGTGTAATTTGACCTAAGATTAAATATAGTTAGTGTTAAAAATGAGAGATGTGAGAGATTAACAAGTCAGATAATTCAAAAGTTAAAGAAAAATTTGGAAAAAAAATTTAAACAATTTTGGAAAAAGAATTGAAAAAAAATCTTTAGTCCCGGTTCGTCCCGCACGCTCGACGCAGCCTCGGTTTGTGGCAGAACCGGAACTAAAGGCGGTAACCTTTAGTCCTGCCTTCGCAGTCCCGCCAATCGGAACTAAAGGCCTTTACAAACCGGGACTAAAGGTCTGTTTTTCACTAGTGGTAGTCTGGTCAACCAAACCTCACGAGATTGGACACATCCCAGGGCGAGGTGATCAGCCGTCTCCGGTTCCTGGGCGCAAAGAGGGCGATCAACATGCGTCACCCGGGTCATCAAGACTCGCATCTGCCTACTCTCTGCCATCACAAAGTGTTGAGAAACATTTCTATTTGTGTTTACATATAAAAAGCAACTTCTATTAAGTTAGTATGGCTCGACACAGATCATTGTTTCGGTTATGGTATACTATTGCATGAATGTATGTTTTACGGTGATAGTTTATCTATATGCTTTAAATCCGACATTGGTAGAATGAATGCAATAAAACAAACTTCTAACAGAGCATCTATGTTTACCTAAAAATCACACTATGAATACTTATATCTATTAAAATGCATGAAGTAGATGCTTGGAAATCACATGTCTAGATACACCTCGAGAACTATCTTCATACTATTGCTTTTGTATGTTTCAAAAAGAAATATATTGTTTCATCATTTTAAAAGAAATATACTGTCAAATTTACACTTAGAAAAATCTTTAAATGTCCAACATACAAGTTTTTCAAGACCAGGGTTCATCAATAGTTGTGCTCACCAACCTTTCATTGAACATGGGTTCCCCATCCCCTCCTCTATAAAGCACACTGGCCAATGCCATTACGTAGTTTTGCTTATAGCATTACATGTCTTACCACATTGATCTTGCTAGAATATATAGTAGCATCCAAACCAACACGAATGAAGCTTGGATTTGTGTAGTGCATTGTGAATGAGAGGCATTCAGAAAACAGATGCTTAATGGGTTGCTACTACTGTAGCAAAGCATGAGCTTGGCTCATTGCGTCAAACAAAGGCGACGGCGGTTACTTCAGAATTGCTGGCTTTAAGCCCCATTGGGACAATCTGACTGGTGAGTCCCTATGCTTGTTTGGAGGAAGCTAGTACAATGAGATGCTACAAGGTACCGACGTTACGCGATGTTACGTGACGTAGGTTAGCAGAGAGAGGGTAGTGTCAAAGATGGCCCCGCGTACATCGCTAAGTGTGAAAACCATAATTCACCGCCAGATTGAAGAACACATCGTTGTTAACAACCTGAGCACGTGCCGTGCACGGACCATTATACGTCTATACCCATCCCGAGGGAGACCAAAGTGGGAGATAGGGTTGTTTGTACCTGCTATCCATGCGCAATCACAGATCCTCCATCTAGTAATTGTTTTCATCTTTCTAATAAAAAGAATATGTGTTTTCCGGCAAAGTAAAATATATTATACATTTTTCTCACACGGATTTGCTAATGTTCACACGTCTGAGATTTAGCTAACTATCATTTACCTTATTAATCATTCGACCGGATGCGCCAAGATTAGTGCAGCTCATTAGCCGCTTCATTTTCTCTCTTGTATCGTTGTGCGATATAGGCAGGGCTGGACTCCTTTCTTATCACGCGTGTGACTGGCCGTGGGTTGCAGGCCGCTGCTTTGCCACGAGCAAACGTGGGATTTGAGATGTGAAGCCTTTTTTTCTGTGTGTTGCTTTTTTCTCGAATTTTGTAGCTTTCTTATCACTAGTACATATCAGGCCTATTAAGGGCTGGTCGCGCACGAAAAGCACTTCGAGTGTGTGGTGCGCCAGATGGGTAACGCCGAAAAATTTCTACCATCTACTCACGACCCAGATGGGTAGCGTTTTTCCGGACCATAGCAAATGTGAAGCACATGACGGAGAAGATTGGAACCGTTTGCTTAGGTGAGAAGTTTTCCCCAGGATTTTTTTCGGGAAAAAGGTGTGCCTCTTATTTGCTATGTTTTCTCGATTCGCGATCTTTTTTCATGCACGTTCTCACACGACGAGTCATAAATCATAGTGTGATTTTCTCGAATTCCATAAGTCACATGCATAGCCTCTTTTTCTTCCTCCGCGTTGGGACGATGCAGCCTCTGGACGAGCTCCACAAAGTGCCGCGCCACCGCGGGCCTCTTGGCACACACCAGCTCTACGGTAGACAGTTGGATATGCCTCACATGAGGAAGACCGCTCTCCTTTCTTGTGTTTGGCATGGTCCATCGGCGAAGCACCACCATGATGAGCAGTACTCTTCTGAGGTGAAGGAGAAGCAAGCTCCAAAGTTTGGGGAGGAGGAGAACCCCGTCCCTTTGCCAGACCACGACAGATGCTCCTCCCCCTCGTATTCCAGCTGGACCTCCGCGAGATAATGACTGTGAAGTCAATTTGGAGGATGACGAGGAGGCAACGACTTTGACTATCGGAGATGATTCTCCACGACTCGAATGGTGGGAGAAGGTTGATCCTAAGGACGAGGAGGAGGAGACGCTTGAGAAGCAGGCGAGGCTGCTAGAGTACTTCACCAAGAAGAAACACGAGGCATACAACATGAGAAAAACAGTTTTTCTGTCTAAAATTGTGTGTTTTGTTTGGGCCCATTACGGATCGGCAAAAGCAAACCCTACCATTTCTCATATATATAGGGATAAAGACCAGTAGGGACCGCATTCCACCTCACTTGTCGACAGTCGCCACCCCTCTTTAGGATAAGGAACAGTAGGGACCGCATCCGGCGTCATAATGCAGATCACCTCGCCGGGGCTTCTTCATCTGCGATAACGTCGGTGAAGCCAATTCATCCCCTTCAGCTAGCTCCCCCATTCTCTCATCCCAAAGGTATACGTCGTTACCATGCACTTTTTCTTATTAGACAGTTGGCAAGACCGGACCTGTTAGAATATTTTTTGAGAATTGTGTGCTCAATTTTTACATTTATTGGCACAGTTAGCAATGCCGGATCTGTTAGAATATTGTCAGGAACACGTGTTCTGTTTTTATACTCATGCACAATTAGCAATGTCAGATCTACTTAGAATATTGCGTTAGGATCGGTTTGTAAGATAACTTGACGTATACTTTATTGTATATGACTCGATTTATTTGTTAGATCTTATGTGTGCAATGATCTATTTCTCTCCATCTTTATGTGGTTGTTTATGGGTATAATGATCTATTTCTGCCACAACTTCATGTGCTTACTTATATGATTTTATTATATACTTGTATAATAGGGATCTTATTTTGGTAACACTACATACGAATAAGGCATGGGAAGATGTGCAACATAGTGTTGTTGGTACTCCTATCTCTTATTGTATTTCACCTCTACCTTCCTTGTTATGATCAATAATCGTTTGAGTCTAGCTTATATGTAAATCTATATGTATATGCATATTTTGGTTTCTGACATTTAGGGTAATTATGTGCAGAGAATGCATGCAGTGCAAGGAAGAGGCTCATAGCCTGACTTAGCCTTCTTCCATGACACTTGCACTTCCACGTAAGTGGTTAATTATTGCAACTTGCACATCTAGTATTTTATATTTGCTCTTACAATTCTCACATTGACAAACATATTGTACTATATTTTTAGATCCTTTGAGCAATACTTGCAATAGCGCAAGTGCTCATCCTCCAACGTAGAGAGGAAAGAGGTAGCACCTCAATGAAGACAAAGATGTAACCAAGAAAATCTACAAATTTTCTTCTTATTTGTGTATGATTCTCCTTTGCATCCGATAGAGACACAGGGATAACTGCATGTAAACATATGATGTATCTGATGTGCAATGGAATAAAAGTGAGGTTTTCGTTCTATATTTGTATATCTAATAGCATCCTAGGCTAGAGATGGTTTAGAGTAAAACCACTTAGATTGTCTATAATAAGCATACTGATGGTTTTGACTTTTAGTGTGCCAAATGATAGAACACATACGACGAAACTAAGAAACTCGTTGGCAAAAATTTCAACATAGAAATGGTTAAGCACGAAAAACGTATGTTAAATTTCCGAACTACGCAGACGGTTGGTTTTCGACAACCGCGTGCATTTTCGCACACGGTTATAGAAACCATGCGCATAGTAGAGGCTCATCTCCCACCCACAGTTAGTGACTCTTGGATTCACCATATGCGAATGGTCGTTTCCATCGTGTGCGAGGACCCGTTTTGTACTATTGTATGGAGCTTTTTCTTATGGAGTTAGGGTCAAATGTATGTGCACTGTAAGCTTGATATGTTCACATCATGTTGCACGTTTTCGAAAAAATATGATCTAATAAATGCATTTAATCGATCCAGAGGATGGGGTGTTTTATCCCCTTTTTGAAAAATGCATTTTATGAGATATATATATAATGGTTTTGATATATCTAATATAAACGATATTCAAGTTAGAGATTGGCCATGTCTCGAACCGTTCGATTGTGTTATGTTTCTTGCTTGCATATTGGTTTGAACTGAGATTTCTCAATTGCACGTGAATTGCATTGATCTCAGTTGCACATGAGTTGTAACATGACTTTTTGACTTGTACGTGGTGTGCAACTTAAAATGTATCATTTTCACATGTGAGATGTCTCTTGCAACTGAAATTTTACTAGTTGCACATGGAATGCGACTTTGCTTTCCCAGTTGCACATGTATTGTAACTTGTAACCGAGGTTTTTCGAGTAGCAAGGTGCATGCAACCGAGCACTCTTTGAATTCTGAACTAGGCAAGAAACTATAGATGATAACCAGAACCTTCACCGTATTGTGTGCGAATTATTTTTCCCTAATAAACAATGTTGAGTTAGTGTAGTGCAAATCACACCAACTCTATCGTGTCTTTTTGAAGGCTGGTGTATCCTTCATGATCAACAAGTGATCCGTTCAGGGGACACGAAAAACATCCGCAGAAACACCTAACAATTATATACGTAGGTACCGTTTGAATAACACATGAGTTCTATGGTCATCTGCGGTCATAACGTCTTGAGAAACATTTCTATTTGTGTTTATCTAAAAGCAACTTCTATTAAGTTAGAAGGCTTTGTAGAGATCATTGTTTCGGTTATGGCACTACTGTTGCATGAATGTATGTTTTATGTTGATAGTTTCTCTATATATTTTAAATCCGACATTATTGGAATGAATGTAATAAAATGATCTTATAACTGAGCACCTATTTTTACCTAAAGATCACACTATGACTACTTATATATCTATTAAAATGCTTGAAGTAGAGTGTTGGAAATCATATGTATACGTACCCCTCAAGAACTATCTTTATACCACTACTTTTGTAGGTTTGAGAAAGACATTTATTGTCAAATTTACATGTAGGAGACTCTTCATTATCCAACATACAAGTTTTTCTTCAAGAACTGGGTTAATCAATAGTTGTGCTCACCAACCTTCCATTGAACATGGGTACTCCCACTCCTCCTCCTCCTCCTCCTCCTCCTCTATAAGCACACATGACACCTTCCTAGTGCCATTACATGTAGTCTTGCGTATAACATGTTACCTGTCTTGCCTCATTGATCTTGCTAGGATAGTAGCACCCAAACCAACACGAATGAAGTTGGAGTTCTAAAAAAAGATGTCAATATGATATTGCTATCTTGGTGCTGGTGTTGGACTTGAGTAGTGAGCTGTGAATGGGAGGCATTCAGTAATAAGTGGCTACACCGGTTGTCCCTACTGTAGTGAGTTAGCTTGTTCCCGCATTGCGTCAACCAAAGGCAACGACAAAGACTCCAGGATTGCTGGCTTCGGCACCCGCTCCGACAATCTGACTAGTGAGTCCATGTGCATGCTGGGTGGAGGAAGCTAGTCCAGTGAGATGCTACAAGGCGTTGACGTCACTTGATGTACGCCGGAAGAGGGACACTTGTGTGGAAGGCGTCTCTACATACACCGCACTGCCGTGTGTCTCGACCATAATTCACACCAAGGCATGTACCACTAAAGAAGACTGCACTGTTAACAGCCTGAGCACGTGGTGTCTACCATACCTAGTCATCCCTAGCCAGACGGACGTGAGAGATAGGGTTATGTATACAATACAAAGAAGATGTGCTTTCTGGTAACCTTCTAATCTTTTCACCGTTCTAATAAAAAGAAGATGTGTTTTCTGGCAAAGGAAAATATATCATACCTAATTAGTAGATGAAAAGAGCAGTAATGTTAACCGTGGGATTTTTTTTGCGAGAGCTGTGGCAATTACATGCAATATAAATACTGGTGAAGTATTGGTAGTGTTTACACAATAAAATTATAAGTTATGCAGAATAGTTACGCCTGAATGGTAGAGAGAAAACCAAATCACTACAGGAAGCGGTCAGTACGCCGACGGCCTGAACCCATCGGCGTAGCACTACACGATGGCTGCTGCCTTCGGCGTAGTACCGCGGGACTACAACCGACAGCCAAACGATGTTGTCGGGGTACCTCTGCCGTCGGCATAGCCTAGGTGGGTCCCACTTGGCCCAGTAATGGCCATTAGCGGCTCCAGAAGCTACGGCGATGGCACCGCCATCGGCCCAGCTAGGCACCTGCCAGGCCCAAGTAGTGCTTACGCCGATGGCCAAGCCATCGGCCAAGCCTGCATCATACGCCAACGGTACTACCATCGGCCCAACCATCTCAAACGGTCCCCTCTACGCCGATGAGAAAGCCGTCGGCATAGGGTGTGTCAGGTTTTTTTTTTAATATTTCCCCGACTCGTTTCATGCATAATTCGAAGAAAAATTCGCAGCACAGATGGAAGCACATACATACATAGAGTATCATCATCAAGTGCATACAAAGATGATCATCATCCAAACAAATATCATCATCATGGATATCACGATCATCATTTATTCTTACATAGAAATCTCTAACCCGAGAACCCTACACCTAACATGGAGGCTCATTGCACGGTCGAGGCCCATCATCGTTTCCATTTTTTGTACGTAACTTGGTGAGCATATTTGTGTCGGATAATAGTCTGCTACCACGGAGGATAGCTGCCCCCCTTGCGTCTGCCGTCCGATCATTATCGTTGAGATATGTGCCAAACGTGTTTAGCTCTTGCACCATGTAATGACACATGATTTACATTCTTGTAATATGATGACATTATGTCAGTGAGAGGAACAGTGTGGACAAGCAACTGCACAGCCTGTCGTATTTTCCTTCATTGGTGTTTAGTGTTTGATTTCACACATGTTGCATGCAATTTCCCAATGACCATACCATGTCCTATATGTAAGACCAAATCTGGTCAGAACCGCATGCATGTTGCTCTTCTAGCAGTGGGACATGGTTTGCACCTTTATGACTTGTAGAACGTCTAGCATTGGAAGTAGTATAGCATTAGCAATCATAGAATAGATAGGTAAACTAGAATTCATCTTGTGAGTGACTTCAATGCATGTAGTATCTGGTGTACTAGCATCCACGAAGCTCCATTTGACAAAACAATGCCTCTGTAGTACTCCCTTCGTTTCATAATATAAGATGTTTTAGCTTTGTGAATGAAGTGTATCTAGACCTCTTTTAGTATCTAGATTCATCTAGGTTTGGAATGAACCTAGACAATAAAAGGGGTCTAGATACACTCCTTTTATAAATCTAAAACCTCTTATATTTTGAAACAGAGGCAGTATATCACTAGAGAGAGAGACAACAAAGAGATTTTTTTGGTGGCATCAGAATATAATCAACAAGAGTCATGCACATACTATTCGGTAGCATACATGCTCACTGCCTCTAAATAGTGTTGTGTACGTGCATATTATTGTGTATCGTACACATGTGATTTCTTGCATGTAGCTGGCATAGCATTGAGAATGCCACACTTGCAAGGATGAGAAGTAAACGTCGAGACTCTACTGACAGATCATGCAAGGATAAGGGTCTTGTCTTCAATCGTGTGGGTCGTGCAGCTAGATGACAAATGTGAGGTACTACCTACTAGGAGTACCATGTCGCCTACCACAATGTTGTCAGATAATCACTACCTCTAATTACTGATCACAAGAGATGTTTCTATTTAATGCAAAATGGCAGATAGGTACATGCACAAATCTCTAGATAGATCAGATGGTGGCAGCAAGGGGGGCAGCTATCCCCTATGGCAGGAAATCCACGCTCTATTTGTGTCCTTTAAATTCGCCACTGCCTCACCACGGGAGTTATGGTCAACTGAGGTCACAACGTTTTGAGAAACATTTTTCATTGTGTTTATTTGAAAAGCAACTTCTATTAATTTAGAAGGCTTTGTAGAGATCATTGTTTCAATTATGGCACTACTTTTACATGAATGGATGTTTTTCGTTGATAGTTTCTCTATATATATTTTAAATCTGACATTATTGGAATGAATGTGCTCCATTTCGAAAAAATGTAATAAAATGATCTTATAAGAGAGTATCTATTTTTACCTAAAGATCACACTATGACTACTTATATATCTATGAAAATGCTTGAAGTAGAAGCTTGGAAATCATATGTATCCGAACCCCTCAAGAACGATCTTTGTACTACTGCTCTTATTGGTTTGAAAAAGAAATATATTGCCAAATTTACATGTAGGAGACTCTTCAATGTCAAACATACAAGTTTTTCAAGAACTGGGTTTACCAACGGTTATGCTCACCAACCCTCCATTTAACATGCGTACCCGTACTCCTCCTCTATAAGATACTACGATACGTATCGGGATACTAACAACCATGTTTGTAAGTCTCCCATAATGAATCGGTATATCCAAAGTGTTGATTGGAAACGAACCCTGCCCGCAGCCAAAGAAATCAGCATATAGGTGAGCCTCATCCTGGGCTTCACCAAAATAATACAAGTCACTTTTATGGAAATTTATCTTCGATCCAAAAAGCTACTCGAATACTGTTAATATTAATTTCAGATTCTTTGCTTTTTCGAAATCATGTTCCATAAATAAAATTGTATCATCGGCATATTGAAAAATAGAAAGTCCCACATCAACAATATGAGGAACAATCCCTTTAATCTGACCATCAACCTTTGCTATCTCGATCCAGATAGCCAACATATCAGCCACTAAATAAAATAGTTTAGGTGCTGGATGGTCACCCTATCTCAATCCTTTCTTCGTCATGAAGTATTTGCTAACCTAATCATTAACTTTGATGGACACACTACCTCCAGACACAAATGATTGAATGAGAGAAGTCCATTCTTTTAAAAAACCTTTCATACGGAGTGTTTGCTGAAGAAAAGACCACTTAACCTTATCATAAGCCTTCTTGAAATCAATCTTAAATAATACCCCATTCAACTGTTTACTATGAAGTTCGTGTATTGTCTCATGCATAATTACTGCACCATCTAGGATATTTGTTTATTGCATAAAGGCACTCTAAGATGAACGAACAACAACAACTGAGTATCTGTTTTTACCTAAAAATCACACTATGACTACTTATATATCAACTAAATTGCTCGAAGTAGAGGCTTGGAAATCATATGTATAGATACCCCTCGAGAACTATCTTCATACTACTGCTGTTGTAGGTTTGAAAAAGAAATATATTGCCAAATTTATATGTAGGAGACTCTTCAATGTCAAACATACAAGTTTTTCGATAACTGGGTTACCAACGAGTTGTGCTCACCAACCCTCCATTAAACATGGGTACCCCCTCCTCCTCCTCCTCCTCCTCATCTATAAGCATACATGACACCTGTCGAGTGCCATTACATGTAGTCTTGCGAACGCATAACATGTTACTTGTCTTGCCTCATCGATCTTGCCAGGATAGTAGCACTCAAACGAACACGATTAATGAAGTTGGAGTTCTAAAAAAAGACGGCAATATGATATTATTACTATTTTGGTGCTAGTGTTGGACTTGAGTAGTGCAATGTGAATGGGAGGCGTTCAGAAATCAGAGGCTACACGGATTGTCACTATTATAGCGGGATAGCTGGTACCGGCATTATAGCAAACGAAGCCGGCGAAACGACTCTGGGATTGCTGGCTTCGGCATCAGATCCGACAATCTGATAGGCGAGTCCCTGTGCACGCTGAGTGGAGGAAGGTAGTCCAATGAGATGCTACAAGGTGGCCACGTGCCCACGTTATGTGATGTATGACTGCAGATCGACAATTTTGTGGAAGGCGTCTTTGCGTACACCCACGAGTGTCACGGCCATAATTCATGCAAGTGCATGTACCACTAGATTAAAGAAGAACACAATGTTAACAACCTGAGCACGTGACGTCTACCATACGCATTCTTCCTAGGCAGAGTCGGACGTAAGAGATAGGGTTGTGTACCTGCGGTCTGTGCTCAATCACAAATTTTCCATCTATTTTTTCACCTTTCTAATAAAAAAAGACGTGCTTTCGGGCAAAGGAAAATAAATCACACTTTTAACTAATTGCTAGATGAAAATGGTAGTAGTGCTAACTGTGGAAATTAGAGGCAATGGAAATACTGGTGCTAACTATTGGTAGTGTTTAAACAATAAACCTACTACCAATAGTTAACACCAGAATGGTAGAGAGGAAAGCCCCATTAATAACATGCCGACATGTCAGTCCTCACAATAGGCTGGATGATCGACTTGAGATTGTTGACTTTTGCAATTAAAGTACGCTGAATGTAAACAAATTAGAGCAATAAGATACACTTTTATCATAACAACCCCGGTTCCATTTCCACGCTGTGTACCATATGAATATTAACCAGTGAACCAGTATAACTCGTCCATTTTTGTAGCTAAAAAAAGATCATTTAAATTATATAGATTATATGCGCTTCCATCTGACACAGGAACAATTCATAAACTAGTAGAAGGCACGTACCTTGCGGCGTGTGCGTTACCATTTGTATAACACCTTTGGCTTCAGTTAAATGATTATTCTCCTATCTAGGGATCGTTATTATTACACAAGATAAAACAGGCAAAACCACGTAAATTGTTATACCTAGTAGGGCAAGAGATCGACAAAGATAATAATTAGAGAGTTATGATCAAAAGAAAATTATAGTGTGATAGATGTAACATTGGTTCCATTTCGGTGAAGCTGGCCGATTGGACATTTGTAAAATCTCTGAAAGGATCATTTCCTTCCATCTTATTGGATCTTGATAGATTGCTTCTGGTGTTTTCTACAACATTTATTCCCTCCGTTTGAAAATATAAGACGTTTTAGCTTTGTGCATCGAATGTATCTTGACGTCGTTTAGTGTATAGGTTCATAAAGGTTCGGAGTGACCCTATATAATAAAAAGCATCTAGATACATTCATTTCACAGAGCTAAAATGTTTTATATTTCTGAACAGAGGGGGTACTATACAAGCATTGCACTAATAGAATAATTCTCACAAGAAAAGCAATGATATGGAATCATTTTGCGTTCATAGCATTGCCTTTTATGGTCTACCAACAGATACCAGTTTGGACAAAAACACAAACACCTTGCTGTGCAAGAGAAAACAGAGTAGTCCAAAAGGTACAACCAGATCGATGTCTAGTTCCCGTGTGCAAATATAGTGACACTCCTACTATTAACAAGAAGAATCACGTATGTGGCATTCTCATTGAAAAGAATCTTCACAAAACTCACAAGCGACAGGAAGAGATAGGCAGACAAAACAAGGAACTTATTTCTGGCTTATGGCACTCTGGTCAACTGGTCAGCTACCATAAGACTGAACCCAGCGGTCGTCAAGAAATCTGGAACCTAACGCAAGCCTGCAATGAGATGGTGGCGGAGCTGCAATGGAGGTGGTAGGGCCGGCTCTAGGCCACCGCCACCTTGGCAACGGCCAGGGGTTCAAAAATATATCCGCATACATACCTATATATACCTTGTGACAGAAAGTTGTCTCAAAAAATCTTCCTGGAATCTTTTTTTGCAATAGTCCACCGAAGCGCACGAGGCAGGATGCCCTGACAACACCACGCGGGGGACTAAACTAATTCGCGTCGCGGTCGATCTCCTCATGAGTCCTTGACTGTTCGGCTCCGCTCTTACGTTCGGTACGGAGTAGGCTGTAGGCGACAGACGCACACGGCACCGGAGACTCGATCATCAATCATCATCGATCGCCACCGCCGGGCGGCAGACGCTAGACAGGCCGATTCGATCCCGGGTTCACGATGCCTAAGATATATTCCCTCCGTCCAGAAATAACTGACTTAAGTTTGTCTAGATTCGAATGTGTCTATACACTAAAATGCGTCTAGATATATTTGAATCTAGACAAAACTAAGTCAGTTATTTCTGTACGGAGGGAGTATTAAATTTAGGCCTGATTAAATGACGCAAATAGTAAATATATTCCCTGATTAAATCTCGTCCTTGATTGCTTGCATGTCCTTTGCCTCTTAGGGTTCTATTCTCTCGTAATTCTTTATACGATGTAGTCGATTCCTTCGCAATTCTAGGTAATATGGCGCCGAGAAAGAAGTTCGGTGCTGCGAAGAAGAATAAAATAAGACGAGAGATATCTTGGATAAAATACAATGATTTTGCATCTAGAAATGTCCGGAAAAGGTTTTCTGTGAAGCATTGAAGCATTATTATCATTAGACTTGCTGGAATTATTTTTATTTGAGATAATCAAACTATCAACAAATAATACTTGTTATATTCTGAGACTAGAATGTACGATTGGATATTAACTTTTATTTTGAAAGTGAAAGTGGATACTTATATATCTTTTTTTATATATGTCTTCATATACATTAGCCTTAGGACCAGTGCAGTCGACTTCGCCTTGGGCCCCGCAAAATGTAGAGCCGGCCATGGGAGGTGGTGGTGTGGAGCAGAGGCGGCGAGGGGATGGATCGATGGAGGTGGTGGTGTGTGATGGGCTAGAAAGATTGCCTACGGCTAACAGTGTTGCCAGACAATACATCAGCCTGAGGAGGATTGAGGGAGGTTGGCAAGAAACCGTGCTGCTTCACATTTTGCGAGAGGCGGCAAGGACCGTGAGCTATGGACTCTTCTAGAAGGGTCAGCGAATTCACAGGTTGGCGGAGATCGGGGGTGGCGAATCTGGATGTGAGCAGCCGTTAGATTGAATCAAATCGACGGCTAGCAATGAATTTGTTTTGGCTATTGGCGGGAGAAACAGGGGAGAGGAAGGTAGATTCAAATTTCAAAAAATCATGTACTATGGTAGTAGAGATACTTGGACTTGAGTTTTTATTTAAACTTCGGAACAAGTGATCTTGATGTGTGGTGGGTGAACACCCACCCTTACGAAGGTCACGGCCCCTCTTACTCTAGATCAGTACAATCGTTCCACCTGCATGTGGTCAATATATAGGACCTCCAGGTCGTCGTATCTCTTGACAAACTAGTTCAATTCTAAAATCTGAATAAAGAGAGCAATCCCGATCACAAAGCAGTTTGATTGTGAAATGCTACTTCGAATAGGAGGTATCTGGAATCACATCGGTTGCTACAACCAGATATTTTGCGGTGAGAATCATGCGCATCGGTGAAGGGTGTTGGTTTCGGGCTGTCATGGATACACGTAGACGGGTCCTGAACGGCAGTCATGACTTCCCACAGCTAGAGCGCCAGCGGAGGTACACATGCTGTTGCAGTCGTGTGGTACGTGTGGGAAGCTATTCCCGTTTAACAAGAGGAAACAACGGTAGTACAGATGGGACTAAATATTGGACAACATTAATCTTGATATTGTCCTCAATGATTTTACATCTATCATTTTTATTTTTCTATCTAAATATCACAACGCTTTAGTGCTTGATAATTATTTATAGACATCTCGACTATGAACGTGCGGTTATATGCTTTTAAATATTTTGCAAGTGAAATTGGCACATATTGTCTATATATATAGTTATAAATACATATATATTGTCATTAGAGGCCCTTTTATCGACTTCGCTCAATGACCCTAAAAAATATAGAGCTGGCCCTGAGTGGGGGCAGGGTCCAGGTCCGTAACACGGACACACACACACACGTATACGTTAGATCAAAGTCAATGCACACTTGATGTTGGATATTTGTGCCGTATTTATGCTGACACCAAGGAAAGAGATACATCGGCACACTTGATGTTGTTTTGCATCCGGTTGAAGTTTTTTTCTTTCAAGGCCAATGGAAGAGATGGTTAATTAAAGAAGGCGTGTAACAAGGATAGAACGCGAGGACTCTTTTTCTACTGTTCCTGACGATCGAAGTTTTCCTTTCACAAGGCGGATGGAAGAGATTGCTAATTATGGAAGCGTGCACCTAGGATATAACCTTAGGACTCTTTCTACTTCATCCGACGGTCGTAGATAAGTAACAGGGAGGTTGGAATCTTTCTTAGTTGTTGAGGATTAACGTGGTTCTTTCTTTGGTGCCTCCAATTCCTAATATATATATATAAAATAATCTATACCTAATAATAAATGACGGATTGTTTCTCTCGGTCTAACACTTTTTTGGATAGATTTATCCTCCCACCAAAGTACATAATACCCACCATGTCACCCGCAATCTATACTTAATAATAAAAGATAGATTATTTCTCCCGATCCAACTCTTTTCTAGACCGTTTTGCCTTCCCACCAAATTTCATATTAATACTTTGCCATTGTATTTATACCGGTTCATTCTTAATATTAATATTAATATTAACCGATTCTGGTATATGTTGGGCCGGGGCCATCCTCCGTCGTTGAGCACAGGATCGCCTCCAGCCGCTCCAAGCTGAGATGTGCTGATTAGCCTTTGTCTTAGACCTCGCTTTATTATAAAAGATAGTCCCATCTCGCTTTATTATAATGACTTAGACCTGTTTATATATGTCCTGAATTGTCTAAGAAATATCACAATTCACAATAGCCTATGAAATCAATTGGGAATAGCATCTATGTGGCTGCACGGACTGACTTTTGACTTGCCTCGACGGATGAAGAGAGATTTCTATGAAATCAACATTCAAATAGTATTTGCTTAGACGGACTTGCATTGGACCCCAATTGAGAGAGAAAAATCGACATCTAAGAGCATGCATGGGCCGATTGAGAAGAGAAGGGAGCTATTTAATAACGGAGGCAAACATGCATGGACCGACTGAGAAGAGAGAGAAAGGAGCTTTTAATATGGAAGGACAAATTCTGTTGCTGCCTGGCTCAAAAAGGACAAAAAAAATGAAAAAGGTACTCACGATCATGATAGGAGTGTAATTCCGCACCACACGAGAGGTAGTTAAAATAGATAAAAAAAAACTCTACAATTAGTCAGGCCCAACGATACACCTTACATTGTGAAATTTTTCTCAAAAGACTATACACCTTATATTAAAAAACGGAGGGATTATTAAAACCAATAAGTATTTAAATCTATGTCATGTGATTTTCACTATTACACATGTAAAACTGATTGCAACGCACGAGTATTGTGGTAGTACTATTCACGTCGTTCATCATCCCAATTTTTCCGTCTGCCGGAGTTTTGACGATTTTGCCCGTAGAATAAACATCAAATTACCCACCAATGCCACCTGTGAGTGAACGGTTTGGAAAAAATAAGTTGTTCGGCCTCCTTCCTGAATCGCGTTGTCCCATGGCTTCAAATCGCTTGGCGAGGGCGGAAGGACAGGAGCTGCTGCCGGCGGACGAGGATGAGCTCGGGTAGAGGCGCGTGTAGGCGAGCAGGGGAGCAGCGGCCATTGTGGGTTGGGTACGAGTGCGCCGCTGTAGGGAGGTGACCATCGACGGGTCGAGGAAGAAGAGGCCCAGGGTGGCGCTGGTGCATCGGGAGGTTGAGCTTACGGACGGGGAGGACTGCGCCGCCGGCCCTTCCGGCCGTCCTCTGGCGGCATAGTCATGGCGTGTCTAGATGCCGCTGTCTGTGTTAGTAAGCTTGTGCACTTCAGTCGTAGTCCTGATCTCGTCTGCGTACGAGCAGGGTACTTAGTCTCTGGGCCTATCCCTCTTTTAGCGTTAGCTTGTGGGTTAAGAGAAGCGCCACGAGCCAGGTCGTGGGATGGGGCGATCACAACGGATCATGGCGCACTCGGTCTCCACCTTTTCCGTTTTTCAGTTGTAACGATGAATAAAAGGATAGAACAAACGAAAATGCCGTAAGGTTTTACACGGCACAAAATACTCGTGTGATCTTGTTTCTCTGTCCTCCGTGGGCGAATTGTGAGTTTCAGAGAGTTACCACTGTCAGCCTGTGCGCCCGGGTTGAGCAAGCAGCTGCCCATCTTCATCGATTGCCACCTGTCCGAGCCTCTAGCACTGTATTGGACCCGTCGTCCGTGCCGACCGGACATGGGAGGCGCCGCCGGCCCTTCCGGCCGTCCTCCGGCGGCGTAGTCATGGTGTGTCCAGATGCAGCTGCCTGCGCGCCCAGGTCGAGCAAGCAGCTTCCCATCTTCCTCGATTGCCGCCTGTCCGAGCCTCTAGCATCGTATTGGACCCGTCGTCCGCGCCGACCGGACATGGGAGGCATGAATCGAGGCGTTTGCCGTCGCACCTTCGGCCGTGGGCACCAGAGCAAGCTCCAGGCCATATATCTCGAGGCGCACACGCCCCCTACCTCGAGCTCGCACTAGGCGACGCCCATGCTGATGTCCCGCTGCTGCTGGTGCGACACTCCTCGGTTCGAAGTGGAGAAATAGACGAAGAGAAATCGGAGGGCCAGAGGAGAGGAGCTGTGCCATCCAGAACCACCACCAGCGCAGGGACTTCCTCCCTGGATGAATGGATTGCTCGCATACCAAGAGGAGAATCGGTGGTGAGAGAAGATAGAGAGGGGATTGTGAGCTCTGTTTTGTACAGAGGGTGTGAGACAGTGAGAGAGTTGTGGCCTGCGAGGGAGAAAGAAAGGCATCCATTTTTCGGTAGACCGACCGAGCTTCCACCCAACAGACCTCCTTTTTAACTCATATACGTACTTTCTTTTGCAGGGTTATTCGAAAATGATTCTAATAACCACCACTTTGCCGTGTTCAGCTAAGAAAACTCTTATTTCCATACATGTCTACGTTTCTTTGTTTCTTATAAACATGTAAACTGAACGGAGACTAACTCCTATTCTACTCTGAATTTTTTGGGGTACAAAGTCTGAGTATTTCTTTTTCCATTCATATCTTCATTGTTGATTAATATGTTTTTATTTAACCTCTTTTCAAGTGTAACATCGACTATGTCAACGATTCAAAAAAACACACACACACACATAAGACTTAATTTACCAAACCAAAGGAGGTTCACAGTAATGCAATTTTTTATTAATTTCCCATGCATATTGGCCATAAACATATATAAATTTAATCTCGGTATAATGTCTCACTTTTCAATTTACTAACGGGATACAAATATTCTATCCAAATTAATATACATGACCTGAGGTAAATATGAAGAAATGCTTTTTTGAATGCATGAGGCATATTATTACATTAGATTTTTTTGTGATAAATATTTCACTTTGTAGCAGAGTAAGAAGATGTTTTTAGAAGAATCGTACACCACTAAAAGGATGTTCACATTTTTTTCGGAAATGGAAAGGATATTTACATGCATTCATTTCGTACATATTTGGATATTTAAGTTGTATTTTACATTGTACACAAAATTTAAACGGGTTTCAGTGATGATCATTATTAGTGTTTTAAATTTAAAATGCAATGGTTAAAAATATATTTATATTTTAATAAAATATATATGTCTTTTAGTGGGTCGTAACAACACACGGGCATTCAACTAGTCTATACATCTATACATAATAATAAAGGACGGATTGTTTCTCCCGGTCCAACACTTTTTTGGACAGATTTATCCTCCCACCAAAGTACATAATACCCACCGTGCCACCCGCAAGTGAAAAAAAGTTTCAAATAAAAAAAGGGCTAAGGTTCTTCGTCCGTTGTATGTCTTCGTCCGTCGTATCGTATTAGAACCTAGAGCCTGCTCTAAAAAATGGGAGCCTGGTTGCTCCGTTATGTTGCGTTTCGTGCCGCAAAAGTTGATTTATGGGAGTCCGATCTAGACTAGATAATCCTAGCTAGGCAAGCTTGATTGATTAGGTCTTAGCTCGCATCAGCGATGGAGAAATAGGCGGCGACGCCCGGGTCAAGCTACCATGGGGCAGACAGGCAGGCAGCGACGGGCTATCCCGTAGTTCTTTCACCGCGTCAACATGCTCGTGGGGGATGGGAGCAATGGACGCGATCGATGGTGCCTTCGTCATTATCGTCCGTTTGCGTCATCGCCTCTCTGCAGCCTCCGGTCGTTGCTCCAGAAGGTGGTCAGGCGGTGTGGACATTGGCCAAGGACTGTTGTTGCCGGTCGAGCCAGGCGTGGAATAAAGGCGCTGGAGACTCGAGAGTAGGCGTGCAAGAAAAGATCACTCGATCACTTCGGCCAAGAACATGCGCATTTGTTTCCTACGTAGGAGGTCGATATGTTTGGGCGAGCGAAGTGCTGGATGTCAGCCCACGGTGAATCGAAATTTAGGCCACAATGAACCATGTCAAACTGTACCCCAACGTCTATCAATCTATGCCGATGACGTAATTTTATTCCTCAAAGCCACTCCAAGGGATGCTGTGGCTGCAAAAAAAATCCTTGATATTTTTGGAAGCGCTTCAGGGCTAGTCTGCAGTTTGAGTAAAAGCTCTATATCACCTCTGGTCGTTGAGGAAAACGTGCTAAAAGAGATCAGCGGCATCCTCAATTGTCAAATTGTCAAATTGCCAATAATCTATCTTGGACTTCCTCTTCATCTCAAGAAAGCAAGAAAAGAGGACTTCCGAGCCTTAATAGATAAGATAAGAAATCAGCTAGCAGCTTGGAAGACTCGCATGCTGACACAAGGAGGCAGATTAATTTTGGTGCAGTGCGTGTTAAGTGCTATTGCAATTTTCCATCTGCTCTCCTTGGACCCACCTCCATGGGTCTTTAAAGAAATAGACAAGATTAGAAGAGCTTTCTTATGGAAGGGAACAGATGCGGTTGCTGGAGGTAAGTGTTTGGTAAATTGGCAAACAGTTTGTCATCCTAAAGCTTTAGGGGGCCTGGGGATTATGGATTTAGAGACAATGAGTACTGCTTTCGTACTAGATGGGCATGGATGCTTAGAGCAGATGAAAGAAAACCGTGGACTGATCTTGCTAGTCTAACGGATGAGCGGGTTAGACACATTTTTAATGCTACAACAAGAGTGGTTGTGGGCAATGGAGAAAGAATTTTCTTCTGGACAGATAAATGGATTAATGGAAGGACAATTGAAGATATTGCGCCAGAGGTCTTCAATGCCATTAATCCAGAAATTAAAGCAAGAAGAACAGTCGCACAAGCTCTTAACCATGGAAGATGGATTGAGGATATCAAAAAGCCAATCACAATCGCCACTTTCATGCAGGTGCTTGCAATTTGGGAGGAATCTAACTCAACTCATCTTAATCCACAAGAAGATGACAAATGGATCTGGTCGTGGGAGGCAAATGGGACGTTCTCCACCAAATATGTTTACATGGCTCATTTCCAAACCAAGATTGAGTGGCAATCTGCTTCGGAAATTTGGAACTCTTGGGCTCCATTGCAATGCAAATTGGCGATGTGGCTCTTCATCCGTAAAAGGGTCTGGACTGCCGATCGCTTGGCAAAACGCGGTCTTCCACATAATGATAAATAAACGCGGTCTTCCACATAATGATAAATGTGTGTTCTGTAATTCAGCAGAGGAAAATGCACAACATCTGTTTATGGGATGTGCGGTCGTAAACATTATTTGGAGCAAAATGCTTCATTGGGCAAAACTGCAAGTTGTTACCCCTGCCACCCATGACTCTCTGCAGGAATGGTGGCAACTAGCAAGAGGATCTCTCACTGGGAAGAAAAAGAAAAAGCTAAACTCACTAATTATGTTGACCACATGGTCTGTGTGGAAAGAAAGGAATAGCAGGGTTTTTGAGAAGATCGCGAGACCGGCGAACATTATCCTAGAGCAGATAAAGGCTGAGGCAAAACAATGGGCACTAGCTAGTGCAGGTCGTTTTATCCTCGAGGAAGGATAAACTTTGTGCAGTTTCGATCCTCTGTAAAGGTCGGCATTTTATGTGCTAGGCGGATCATGGACGGTAGTCTCAGTAGTTTTTCTGTTTTTTTCTGTTTTGCTACGTCATTCGGTTTACCTTCGGTCGCTGGCAATTGTCAGTTCCTTATAACTTGGGCCAGCCAGTGGCATTGCTTATTCTATCTATATTAATACATGCAGTGCTCTTGCATGGTTCGAAAAAAAACTATACACCTTGCGTATAGATAGGTACTCCTCCGTTTTAAAATATAAGATGTTTTAGCTTTATCAAAAAAAAATATCTAGACTCTTTTTATGCGTAAATTTATGTAGGTTTGGAGTGAATCTATACACCAAAAGTGGTCTAGATACAGTTCTTTCCTAAAGTTAAAATGTCTTATATTTTGAAATGGAGGGAGTACATGCCAAACTGTACAATATGTTCGTTAGCAAGAGAAAAGATCAGGTTAGCCGGGATGCATGATAGTTCAGTATCACCGCTGATGGCCTAGGTCTAGGAGTTAATACAGGTTTGATCAGTTGACCTAGTTTGATCTCGTTTTGCTACGGAAAGGGTACACATTTTGATCGCCAAAGCCGCCAGGTAGTGGCTCTCTGGCGACCCTGATTTTTTCCTTTCATCTACTTTATTCACGGCAGGTCACAATCAGGACATGCACCGGATTTTAGAAGCCAGGACACAAGTTCCCAACTGAACAACACGATCAGAATTATGTTTGGCAAAATCCGATCTGCACAAAGTTTTTCTCTCTCTTTTCTTTCTATATTTTGCCACAAATCAGATGGGGATCAAACACAACAGCTCGAAAATAGACGCGTCTCTTCTATTCTTTCTTTTTGCACAAATCGTCTCTTTTATTCCGGATGAGGCTTTTGGGTCGCAAAGAGTAGAGCTCGCTGCCATGGCTTCGCATCTCATCTCCACTTGGCCACGGAACAACGTATATATGACGTTTTCTCTCCGGATGCAACGCATGGACACATGTGCAATCTTTGGGACGGAGGTAGTATTTAAAATGGTATAAAGAAGGCCGCAAGTGAAACTAAGAGATTTGAGCGATAAAAGTTGTAATCTTTCTACGAATTGAACACCGTACTATCGAAATTAATTTATTAAAAAATATAAACAACTAAAAAAATCTCGCGTAAACTACCCAACATCCACATCTAAAAATATCTTGAAGTTTCACTATTAGTTTAGGTTAGCTTAGCTTGATGCCTCAACTCTTAATCTATTGTTCTCTTCTATTAAAAAAATTATAATTTTAAGATGATAATAATCATGTTGACTAAATCATATATGAGATATGCCTAAATTGTAGTGGCGGCATGGATTGAAAGTCGACACACAAGCATGCAGAGAGCATAATAAAATGGAGATGACTTTGGATTTTAAGTTCGTAACTTTTTATCTCCCGTTGCAACGCACAGGTTTCCTAGTAATAATAAGGACGAAGTGTTTCTTGTGATCCAACACTTTTTTGGACGATTTTGTCCCTATAATTTCCAAACAATTAGCCACCTGTGCCACCCATAAATAACGGTTCGATAAAAAAAAGCCCACCCCACCCTGGAGTCGCTGTGTGCGGAGGACGATGGCTCTCGCTCTCTCACATGATCAGCGTTCCATCGATGCGGGCTGCTATCGTTGTCTCTTTTTCGTCCGTCAGTATAGCGGGCTAGAGTTGGGCCTGAAAAGCGCACTGTACAAGAGAACACGTGAAGACCTAATATAGACCGTGTTTAGTACCACCCTGCTCGTTTCATGTCTATTCTACTGGTTCAAATACGTTCGAAATTGCCTGAGATATCACCGAGCCATGTCGGAAAGCAGCAAAGCAGACCCACCATCGTGGGTAATTAAATGGGATAGTGGGCATGTGGTGCAATCTGAATAAATAAATGGGAGGATTGTATCGGCTGTGCAAGCTGAGTATATATATGATGCATGATTAAGGGAATCTATATGAAGATTAAGTTGGGTGGCAATCAAATGGAATAGTGGGTTGCATAGACACTTGCACACACATAGTATGCATGGTGCATAATTGGCAGTACAATAAAACAAGACCGTGGTGAGCCGGATCTGGAAGAAGCGTGCAGATGGAGTGTGGCTGTGTGTGGAGCCATTGGCCACCTAAAAACTATGGTCCGTGGGGCTCATCCCTTGGACCGCATGCGTCGTGGTAATATGATAGAATGCATATTATCAAAACATGTCCCAAAAATTCTACTCCCTTCTACCCAAATTAGTTAACTTGGTTTTGTCTAGATTTAGATGTACCTAACAATAAAGTAACTCTAGATACATTCGAATCTAGACAAATCTGAATCAACTAATTTGGATCGGAGGGCGTATTATCTTTTACACCTAATATATAATAAAAGGAGAGGCCAATTCAAAACCCAAAAGTCAAATTATCCTCACAATTCGGCTCAATTAATCAAAAGCATTCCGTCATCTCTCAACATATCTCCAATTTTCTCTACTTCCTCTACTACCTTACCCCGAGGAGGTGAAAGTCTTTTTGCGGAGTGGGGCGAGCTAGCTAGCGGTGGCGGCGCATGGCTTTGCTGACGCCGATGCATGTGTACTAGGTGGTCTAGCTAAAGTGGTGGGATATTGGCGGTGCGCCCAACCATGGAGTGTGCCATCGATGCGCTAAAGACAAACATAAAAAATAATTTTCTCTCCCGTTGCATCATACATGTATTCCTAGTAGTATATGTATGTATGTATGTATGTATGTATGTATGTATGTATGTATGTATGTATGATGGATCGGCCCATCCTGAAGACCAATTTTTCCCATAAAATGGGCCCAGATTCAAGGTTTTTCTCAGCAAACACTATAGTTGAGAACCGGGACCGGTTCACTGTATTTTGTGGCAATTGTTTTTTTCCTAATAAACACTATATTGCAAATCGCACCCACTGTCCCACTCTAATGTGTCTTTGCGAAGGCTGGTGTATCCTTGATGATCAGCAAATGATCCGTTCAGGGGACATAAAAAAAATCCTCAACCACCCCTAACGATTATGTATGTAGGTACTGTTTGAATCATACTTGAGTTCTATGGTCAACCGTCGTCACAACATTTTGAGAAACATCTGTATTTGTGTTTATCTAAAAAGCACTTCTATTAATTTAGATGGCTTAGTAGAGACCACTGTTTCGGCTATGGCACTACTATTGCATGAATGGTTGTTTTCCGTTGATAGTTTCTGTATATATTTCAAATCTGACGTTACTGTGATGAATGTAATAAAACAAACTTGTAACATAGCATCTGTTTTCACCTAAAATTCACACTGTGACTACTTAAATCTATTAAAATGCTTGAAGCAGATGCTTGGAAATCACATGTATAGATACCCCTCAAGAACTATCTTCATACTACTACTGCTTTTTGTATGCTTGAAAAATAAATATACATATTGTCAAATTTACGTTTAGGAGACTCTTCAAATGTCCAACATACAAATTTTCAAAAACCGGGTTCATCTGCTCACCAACCTTCCATTAAACATGGGTACCCCCCCCCCCCCCCCCCCCCCCCCCCCCCCCCCGGGCACCTCCTGCTCTTCCTTCCCCGGGCACTGCCGAGTGCCATTAGATGTAGTATTGCGTATAACATGTTACATGTCTTGCCTCATCGATCTTGCTAGGTAACGACTTTGGATTTGCTTGGTTTGGCATCGGCTCTGACAATTTGACTAGCAAGTCCCTGTGCGCGTTGGGTGGAGGAAGCTAGTCCGGTGAGATGCTACAAGGCGGCCATGTACGCCTGCAGAGGGACAGTTTGTGGAAGGCGTCTCTGCGTACACCGCCGAGTGTCACGGTCATAATTCACACAAGTGCATGCACCGTGGAATTAAAGAAGACCGCGCTGTTAACAACCTGACCACATGGCATCCACCTACCTGCGATCACAACTTCTCCGTCTAATTCTTTTCACCTTTCTAATAAAAATAAGATGCACTTTCTAGTGATACAAGTGGGAACCCACCTAATTCCCACTTATGGTTTATTTTAAAGTTTCGAGTGTACAATTTTGACAAAAAATTGCACTAGAAATCTCAAAATGACCTAGAAGTGGGACTTTAGTGAAATCCCACATGACACCTTAGTGCTTTCTGGCAAAGGAAATATATCACACGTTTAACTAATTGCTAGATGAAAATGATAGTAATGTTAGCTGTGGAAATATTAGGCATATAATATTGGTGTTAACTATCGGTAGTGTTTATACGCTGTTTTACCGTATGAATGTCAACCATTGAACCAGTAATACATCCATTTGTCTAGCTAAACACAGACCATTTAAGATACATGGATTATAATGCTTCCATCTAACACATAGACAATTCATAAATATCTGGACTTACGTTTTTCTTTAAGCTTCGGAAGAAGTGATCTTGAAGTGTGGTGGGTGAACACCCACCCTTACAAATGTCACAGCCTCTCTTACTCTAGATCACTACAATCGTCCCACCTGCATGTGGTTAATATGTCCTCCATCTCGTCGTATCTCTTGACAAACTAGTTGAGTACTATAACCCAAATAATGAGAGGAATTCCGATTACAAGTAGTTTGATTGTCAAATGCTAATTGGAACGGGAGCTATCAGGAACCAGATCGGTTGCTACACCCGAAAACTTCACAGTGATAATCAAACAAATCATTGAAGGGTGATGGGTTTGGGCTGTCATGGATGCATGCACATTTTTTACCGAGACGGGGTCGTGTACGACAGCCGTGACCTCCCATAGCTAGAGCGCCAACGGAGGTACACATGGTGGTGCAGTCGTGTGGAAGTTGCACGTGGGATTCTATTCCCGTTTAACAAGAGAAAACAATGATATTACAGACGGTAGCGGCGGCAAGCTCAGTGCGTCGCCATGGGAGGACAAACCACCAAGATATTCCAAGACCAAATGATGAGGAAAAGGAGCTCGCTCTCCTTTCTTGCCATATGCTCTCTACCGCATGGCTCACCGGTGTTGTCACGTGCGCTGTAGCCGGCTTCTCCGGCTGAACTTCCCAACATGTACACCGCAACACATGTTTTACTTGTTGTAGTCCGGACTCGCCAAGCAACTCGGCCAACAAGAAACCCGTAGAAACAATAATTACTTACTATCAAACTCAGACATGAGAAATTCAGATCATTTATTCTTCCTCCCACCATGATCTGCCTGCCTCAACCAGCACCATGGTAATCTTGGTCAACGTGCCCTAAAAAGTGTGTTGCCTAGGCTATCTTCAGCGTCTAAGGCATCGCGTTTGAGACGTCACACCCAAGGCTTTTTTGGATGCCATGACTAGAAGTCCATGCAGGAACATAAGATTTTATTAGGCGCACTCAGGCCCGGCTCTAGCCCATGGCAAGGTTGTGCGACGCGCAGGCCTATGGACATGCGGTGGTGCCTTGGTCCGTTGGTCGCGACTCGCGAGGCCCCTGCCCGCCTGCTGAGGAGATCGATCGATCGTGAATTCCAGACGCCGCGGTGACTCGTGACCCCTGCGCTCGCCCTCGCCCGTCTCGCTGTATCTCATCTCTCTCGCCGCTCGTCTCGAAGGTCGAAGCTCGCCAAGACGCCCATCGGCCCAGGTCGGGGTCGGTCTCGCCGTCTCATCTGCTCTCCAGCTCCAGGCCCTGCTGCTTTCCATCAACAACCTTGGACATGCCCTGCCCTCTGTAAGTTTACGTCCTTAATCCCTTCTTAATCCCTCGTCTAATCCTTCTAATATCATGGCCTGGCGACTTCGCCCAAGGGTCCCGAAAAATATAGAGCCGGCCCTGGGCGCACTTGCTGATGTCCTTGATCCACTCCAACTAGACATGACGAGGTGTGGCCCTTCGAGTAGTCACGTCCCGCATGAGCATATCACCCATTCATTCTCGCAGATCGGATCAAAGGAGGTCGTGCTTGATCCCAAATTCAACGAATATCATTTGTCCACATCTAGGAAGCAGGAACATCGAGCATTATCTTCCTCTTCCTCCACAGATGTGCTTGCCTTGCCATAGAACTGTCTCCATGACGTGAGCTAGATGAGGCACTAGGGGCTTGTTTGATTCATAGGAATTGCATAGAAATTGCATAGGATTTGAATCCTATGACGCTTCGTTATTGGTCTGTTATATACTAAAAAAGATACAGATAAAAAGGATATCCTCTGGCATTAGAGAATATTCATCTTGACAAGAAATTATCTATATGTTAAGATATCTCTGATAAGGGCTATAGCTCAGTTCAGTAGAGCAACTCGTTTACACGTGCGCCAATGCTTTTCAAAGGAGCTTATTATGCAATGAACATAATTGATCTTATTGCAAAATCAATGTCTTACTTCATAGATTCGAGAGAATAGGAGAACAGTAGCCTGACAAATAGTCGGTTCAGTCGGATTCAGGTACCAATTCAGGTGCCTAATCAAATGGAACCCTTATGGATTTGCTAGTTGATAAGGTAAATATCCAGCCCACTAAATGCTAGGCAGAATGAGGATAAGGGCCTCCAAAAAATTTCTTCTCGTTCTATGAACTTTAAGGTGTATGTCCTATGTTATTATTTGATTCATAGGAACACATCCTATAGGAATTAATCCTATAGGAATCTTGTAGTGCAATTCCTATAGGAAAGAAACATTAGATCATACCTCATGGAAAAATTCCTTTGCAACATCAAACAAAATTTCTCTTCCCATAGGATTCAAGTTGGCATGACATCTCAATCCTATGTTTTTCCTATTCCTATACTTTTCCTATCCTATGAATCAAACAAGCCCTAGATCAGCCCTTGGGAGGGATGATGTTGAAGGGTAGATAAAGGACAACAAGCATGTTTGCAGCCGCCATCCTCCGTCGGATGGCATCCTCTAGCGGCGTCGAGGTGATGGGGTAGTTGGGTGGAGGCTTTATAAATCCATGGTCGCGCCCCATTGCCCACCCTAAAGGGCTATTGGGTCTGCCAGACATAAATCCACACCAACAACCCTCCCGGGAGGACGACCTCTACGGGTTCAACATGGGCGATCTTACGTGCAACCAGAACTGGCAGCCGCTAGAGTTAGGGTCGCCTTTGCACTCCTCCAACTTTGATTTCAGCAACTCCGACCCCGACTTCCATTTCAGTGTCTCCGAGTAGAATTTAGGATCTTTAATATGTAACTTATCATGCTAGAGTTTATTATGTTTTTATGTTTTATGTTTACTGTGCTACATATCGTGCTAGCTAGGCTTTAAAATATTTAACGTTTATGCAATGATGCCAAGTCCTTCCTGGTTCTAAGCTAACATCATCATATATGCCAACTTAGCGCGTACTAGACTTTCGGATGTTCTATGTTTCATATGACAATTGAATCTTCTATGTAGCAAAAGGAACATGTGTTTGCCAAGTGTGGTGACAAGAGGCTAGGTTCGTGCTCCCAGGTGGTTGAACACCCCTAGTTTAGATGCCTAAGGGGGAGATCCAGGGCTTTCTACCTAGAGCTTCCACATGACTTTATATCTTAGTATGCTCTAATTCATCATTTGTTGCTGCTGAGTTATTCATTCCCGCAAGAAAATGTCTAACTATTGTTTGATAAATATTGCTTAGTACATCCGCTGCCTAGCAATGCATAAAGTTTTGCAGGAGATCAATGTGGGCATCAATGAGGAGACCATAGCTATGGCCGACATGATTACGAAGGGTTGGGTATTTAACGTTCTTGTCCCTAACAAACCCGACCGAGCCTTTTCGGTTGCACTCATTGGAGAGAACTTTCCATAGAATGGGGGTTTCGAGATGGAGGAACAGTCATGATGTATGTTCACAAAGCTAATCAAGTAAGGATCATCCCTGTTTTTAGGAGTTCATAGTCATGGTATGGTAACATGTTAGGTACTTGAACTCGACAATTTTTCTACTCATCTATCTATCTAGTTCAATTCAAAAATATGATATTACTGTTCTAGTCATGTGATATTGCTGATCTAATATATAATATTGCTGGTAAATATAATAAAAGAAGCAATTCTCAGATGACATTAGTGGCGTGCATATTATTGGTGGCCCTGCTAGTACCAATAGTACCGGTAGTGTGTGGCGCTACTAGTACCAATAGTATCGGTGGTGTGTGTTCCACACGCCACTCATGCACCATAAACATGTACAAGTGGTGTGATATTAATGGCATGTGACATAAACACCACTAAGCCTCATATTCACACTCCACCAATGTTGTTTTCTGTACTAGTTCTGTCAGAGTTTTTGCGGTTAGCTCACTAGTAAAGAATAGCCTATCTGTGGCGCATGTAATATCCTATCCATGGCGCATGGCTCATGCATCACTGATATTTTTTATCCGTGGCATATGGAGTTATGGTGCGCCACTGATAGCGATTTCAAAATTAAAAAAAGCTGGATATGAAAAGTTATATGTGATGCATGTGGGCATGGTGCACCACTGATAAAATTTTCAAAATTCAAATAAAAAACTGGATCTATATTTGGCACCGTCATCGCCTCTCCACCGTCGTCTCATCGTCATCGCGTCGTGTCACCATGGCCACAACTTACTACCACATGTAGATGTGGAAGGCCATGGCCGAGCCGGTAGGAGGCGGGGGTCGAGGAGGAGATCAAGGATGGCGCGGCGGCCGGTGGCCGGAGAGAGGATAAGTAGAGGTGGGAGGATCCATGGATGGGGAAGGGGAGGAGATGGAGAGGAAAAGAAGGAGAAGGAGAAGGAGAGGAGAAGGAGAAGAGAAGGAGAAAAGAAGGAAAGGAGAAGCAGAGGAGAAGCAGAGGAGAAGAGAAGAAGGGAAGGAGAATGGGAGGAGAAGTGGAAGAGAAGGAGAAGGGGAGGAGAGGGGGTGGGGTCATATTTGTAGTCTAGCCACACTTATCCGTGGCGCACCGCAATAGGGTGTACCACAGATAAGTGTCTCAAGTTTTTTCCTGCAGGAAAAAATCTTATTTTTGCCGTAACTTTTATCTTTTTGAATTTTGAGAATCTAAAAAATCGCTAAACGACCAATGGAGGTTGCGAGCGGATGGAAAATTTTATGCTCATCATTTTGATATATTAAAGATTTTTTCCGACATCGTATGCAAAAGTTATGGCCATTTTACGGTACCATGACCTTTATTTGCACAAAAAAAGTCGAAATTCATATTTGTAAATTTCTTACAAACTAGACCACATACCTACCTACTCCCTCCGTTTCAAAATGTAAGATGTTTTAGCTTTGTGAATAAAATGTATCTAGATGCATTTTAGTCTATAATTCGGAGTGAACCTAACCACAAAAAGAGTCAAGATACATACACTTCACAATCCTAAAACTTCTTATATTCTGAAACTGAGGGAGTACATGTCAAAGGATTTTAAAATTTGAATTTTCTTTTATTTTTTGCAAGACTAAAAAGGCAATCCACGGGGGTGGGGGGTGGGAGCCGAATTTTTGAAAATTTATTTATGGCGCACCAAAACCCAATATGCCACTAATAGTGATGTGCCATCTATATGTGGCATATATGGATGGTGGCTGACTTATCTGTGACGCATGTGTCTGCGGTGCGCCACAAATAACCCAACCATCTGTGGCGCATGCCCTTTACATGCGCCACAGATATGTCAGGGGCCATCTATTAGTGGTAGATATGGATGCCCAGCCTTATCTGTAGCGCATGCAAGGACCGTGCGCCACAAATAGTTAGGTTAGGCGTGCCGCATGTCCCCTAGGTGTGCCATGTTGTTTTGGCGAAATGTGTTATCATTTGTGTGTGGATTTGTTTTATCATATAGCTAAAATTGTTGACATCATATTTATATTATCGAGGTAGTGTTTTATTCAAAGCTTTCAGTGTTTTCCTATAATACCAAACAATTTCCTCAGATTTTATTATACCTAATGCAAATTACCGGTGCGGAAACACACACCTTCATGTTCCAGTTGAAGTTCGAGTTTAATAGAATAGTAGCTTTCTCAGAGATATAACAATATGGATGCTTCAACTTGCAACATAGTCGGCAATATGACCTGGGAAAAAAAACAAGCAGTACACATGCTCAATTTATTTATGGGTATTAAAGTGTTCCAGATAAAGTAACAATGTCCATCACATATATTGAATGAATGACTAATTAATAAATCAATACACACGAAATGAAAATGGTTGCTTCAATAAAAGATGACACGGAGATGTACTATCTTTTCTTCATTTTTAACTTTTTTCTTGGGAAGGGGTTTCCGAGACAAGAGTACAAATAAATAGGTTGCTATACTGTTTGGGCATACATTGACAGAGCGCATACTAAGCGCCAGAGTGTATGGACCAACTAGGTCCAATCTCAAGGACGCGTTCTTTGCGGAGTTGGTTGCTTCCAAGCCGCCTTCGGGTACAAGATGGATTGTGTCCGTGGATTTCAACCAAATCTATCGCGCCCAAGATAAGAATCGTGCCAACTCTAACCGAAGCTTCATGGTGAGATTCAGAAATTTTCTCAATGCTTGTGATATGAAGGAAATCCACCTTCAAATAGGAAGTTCACTTGGTCTAATGAGCAACAAGACACCACCATGAGAAAGCTCGACACCTTCTTTTGCAATGAGGAGTGGGATGTTGGCTTCTCCAACCACATTCTTCACGCCCTTTATTCCTCGGTGTCAGATCATTGCCCTTTGTTACTTGCCAATGATGGCAGCCCAAAAGGACCTAGATCTTTCGGTTTTAAAAACGTTTGGTTCAAGATGCCCAGTTATGGTGACGAAGGCTTGGAATGCCAATGCACAGCACGTGGAGCCATGCCAATGACTCTACCAGAAGCTCAAGATTACTCGCCATCTTCTTCAGCGATGGAGTAGATCTCTGGTGAGTCCAAAATTGAAGCATATTTACTTCTTATTTTTGCATAAGTAGAGTAGGATTTTGGTATTTTACTACACACACATGCACTCTTTTGTATTTGTTAAAGATTTTTTCCGACATCGTATCTAAAAGTTATAGCCATTTTACCGTGCCATGATTTTTTTTGCAAAAGAAGTCGAAATTCATGTTTGTAAATTTTCCTACAAACTAGACCACATTACCAACCTACATGTCAAATGATTTTAAAATTTGAAGTGTTTTTATTTTATTTTATTTTTTAAACACTAGAAAGGCGATCCATGGGTGGTGGTGGTGGGGGGGGGGGGGGTGAGCAGAATACTTAAAAACTTATCTGTGGTGCCCCAAAACCTAATGTGCCACTGATAGTGAGGTACCATCTATATGTGGTATGTATGGATGGTTCCTGACTTATCTGTGGCACATGCAAGGACCGTGCGCCACAAATAGTTGGGTTAGGCGTGCCGCATGTCCCCTAGGTGCGCCACAAGTATTTACCTATGGCGCGCGCATCTGCTTGTGCACCACTGGGTATCAGTCCCATGGATACGAAGTTTCCTAGTAGTGTTAGCGTTTCAGTCCAACCAAAACTGGGCAGCCAAACAGCCAGTAGGGTATTTTTGGGTGTATGAGGTTGGTCCGTGAAAAAACACTGGAATCCACTTGAAAACCGGCGTTCGAAACAAGGCCTCGAGTGTAAACAATCGGGGTTTAAAATTTAGATTTGAAAGAAATATAACAGAGGGTCATGTCATTTTGGCGAATGGTTGTACTACATTCCTACTATTGTTATTCAAACTTTTTAATTTTCTAACATATTATTTGTGCTAATCAAACAATGCAAAATATTTCTAACATTTACTCAGGAGGGATGAGCTCTGCAATACACGCCTTCATGTTCTAGTCGAGTAGAATAGTGGTCTTCTTTATTATACACAACCAGAAAATACATTATTTTAGGAAATGTCACGGTACTACTTTTTATTGCGGAAACTCAACGTCATACTATCTTTCATTCAACTTTTTACAAACCCATATATGGAGAGGTGTACATAGAGTGGTAGAGTTATATTTAAACCCATATATGGAGAGGTGTACATAGAGTGGTAGAGTTATATTTGGTTCAGTATACTCTTTTGTAGTTAGCTAAAGAAGTGATATCAATGTGTGGTGGGCCTACCGGTTTTTGCTCGTCTAATTATGAACCGCCCTTATAATCGATACAATCCCTCTTACTCTGGATCAGTGCATTTGTTCCACAGCCACATGGATGTGGTTTACTGGGTCCTGCAGCTTGTGGTAGCTTCCGACTAAGTAGTTGTGTACTAGTATAATTTAGATAAAGAGACCATTCCCGACTACTACTACTTTGAATGATGGGAGCTATCTGGAAACACATCCGTCGATGTAATGGAAGAGTTCACAGTGAGGATCACAACATCAAGAGAGTGTGTGGGCTAGGTGGTCACGGATGCATCATACATGCGCATCATTGATTGGAACAGGTCGCTGAAAAGCAGCCATGGCTTCCCACAGCGAGTCAGCGCCACAGCAGGTACACCGTACACAGGCCGGCACGGTCGTGTGGAAGCTGCATCTGGCAGCAGCAAGCTCAGTCTGTAGCCATGGTAGGGCGGACGACCATAGGGGTGGAAGCTAGGGGTAACTGTGGCCTTGAAGCCTCCTTACAAGTGCCGCTGCCATTTGTGTTCGCGATCTAGGATTGTAGGACCAAATGCTGCAGAGTAAAAGCAGCCTCCTTGCAAGTTCTCTACCATAGTGTTGTCATGTGCTCTGGCGCAGTCTTTTCCGGGTGTACTTTCCAACGTGTAGAACTCAACATATGTTCTATTTGATCTAGTCTTGATGCGGAGTAAATCACATCAACTAACTCGGCCAACAAGAGACCCCAATACTTGAGCAAACTACTAATATGGTAAGCCATACTAGAATGAAATTAGCATTACCAAAAACAACGGTCAAAAATTACATACAACTTGCTGATAAGGTAGCATAAAAACTTCTTAGAAAATTGTGATGTCCGTCACCTTTGTGTCTCCGATCGACATGCCTCCTAGAAATCATTAAAGAACTATCAATTATTGCAACGTTCCTAACAACGTCCGAGATGACCCGCCTGCGTATAATAGGGAGAAAGTATTGATTGTTCTCCAACCAAATGTCATGAAAGATGTGGTTTCCAACAATAAAATGGGTTAAAACCAGCTTGTTGATGTGGGGTTCCAAACCATATGTGCTTGTAAACACCAAATCAAGGGCAAGGATAGTAGCTGACGTATTGCAGGGGCTAGTTTACCAAGTATTTATGCTAAATGACAAAGCACAAAACAAGACAAAGAGATTTTTTTTGGCTTCGATGTTTCGGGGAATACAAACTTTTAAATAATACCAAAATGATACATAAGGGTTTCAAGAAATATTAAACCACTTATACAGATACATATATATGTGTTCTACATATTTTTTTAATTATTTTGCGAATCTATTATTTGTTAATTCTTATGGTAAATTACACACGACATGAAAAGATAATTAGTGGCTCCAAAAATAAAATAAAAACTATTTTCTTAATAAATTTTCAGAAAATATGCACATAAATACTACATATATATATACTTGTATATTTTATAGATTTTTAAATTTTCATAAATGTTTAATAATTTTATATGAAATGAGATTCCTCGATTTTGGGCTCAAGTACGACATATAGGTCAGTTGTGATATATGCAACCGCTTGGTTAGGTGATTGTGCATGCCAAGATAGTCAGCGTTTCCACCGGACATCCAAAAGCAACAAATTTTGTGATGACATCCAAGGTAATCGATCTCGAACTGATTTGAAGGAAGCAATCAACATGGTAAATAGAAAATGTTATTTTCTGATGCCGACAATAATCACTGAGAGCTTGCTATAGACTACCAACTAAAGGTGATGTCAAACGGTAAGTCAGAGCTATTTCAACATAGTTTGTTGGGGCTAGTTCAACATACATAGGGAGGATATGGATTACAATCTAACATCTACACTATTGTAGAAAGATCGAGAGGGGCGGATCCAATTGTCCGGGATTATGTCATTTTGGAGAATGGTACCACATTCCTATTACCGAGGCAATGTTATTTAAACCGTTTAGTTTTCTCACATATTTTTGCAAATCAAAACTTGTCAAATATTTCTAATATTTACTCATGAGGGATGAGCTATGGAACATAGGGGTTCAGGTTCTAGTTGAATAGAATACTAGCCTTCTTTGCGGCAATTCGGAAACCTTCTATATTATACACAACCCGAAAATCCACTATTTAACTAAATGCAGTAGTACTAATTTTTGTGGTACCTTAGTCGGAAAGTGTGTTGACTCCCGACCTCCACTGCTTCCTTCATTTTACAAAATTCTAAAATTATATTTACAAGTTCCAACAAAATCTGGAAATAATTTTGGACATAGTCAATGTTGTATCTCACAAGCATGCAAAATTGCTACTAAATTTATTTTTATTATGACCTACAAAATTTTCACAAAATCTGATAAAATATATTATCATTCTGTGGGATAAATCGCTGGCGACAGCCGTATATTTTTTCAATTTTATTGAAAATTGCAAATATAATTTTAGAATTTAAAAAAAATAACAGTAGCACTCGTGCTTGGGAGCTGAATATCTCCACTCGACCCCAATGCCATACTACCTTTCATTCACCTTTTTACAAAACCATAGTTGGAGACGTGTACATAGAGTGCTAGTGATATATTTGGTTCTAGCTAAAGAAATGATGTCGATGTGTGGTGGACCCACCGGTCAAGAAGTTCCCTTATAAAGGAAACAACCCCTTTACTCTGGATCATACATATGTTCCACATGGATGTGGTTTACTAGGAGTCTAGGACCTCTAGCTTGGCATCGGCTTCCGACAACTAGTCGAGTACTAACACCTGGATTCGTGAAATGCTACTTGGAATGGGAGCTATCTGGAAACGCACGAGTTGATACAATGAACGAGTTGTCCGTGAGGATCAACACATCGGTATAGTGTGTGGGCCAGGGGGTCATGGATACATAATACATGCACATCATTGACTGAGACAGGGTGTTGAAAGGCAGCCATGACTTCATACAGCGACATCACTAGATGAGGTACAGCATACACAGGCCAGCACGTTCATGTGGGAGCTGCATATGGGAAGATACTATAGAAGTACAAATCCAAGCAACAACAACCTCAGTCTGTCGCCATAGGAGGTCGGACGACCACGGGGTCGAAGCTCATGCTAATTGTAGCCTTGAAGCCTCCTCACTAGTGACTCTGCCAGTTGTGTTTGCTATGTAGGATTGTATGACCAAAGGCTGAGGAAAAGGAGCCTCCTTACAAGATCTCTGGCATAGTGCTCGATGTTGTTGTCATGTCCCATGTCACAGTCTGCTCTAGGTGTACTTTCTAACATGTAAAACTCTGACATGTCATAGTCTGCGCATATAAATTTTACTATCGATCAGAATTTTACTAGGACATGTACAGGGCTTGAACGGCAAATCATTGCCGATCGGCTAGGCTAGCACTTCCTGGCTACTAGGTTCAGGGCCGGTCCTGAGATTTCGGGGACCCGGGGCGAAATTCAATTTTGGGCTTCTTATTATAAAAAAATTATGCATATATGAGATGATGAAAAATAAATATTTTAAGTATACTTCCAACTATAATATGATATAAAAATAACAGTGTTTACATGATACCCTAAAATTTTCTCCAAAAATTTCTAGAAGCAAAGTCTGTGATGATGGAATCAATATCAATCTTGTCCACTAACTTCTTCTCGATGCATAGAGTCGCCAAACCATTTAACCTCTCATGAGATATTGTAGATCTCAAATAGTTCTTCAATAATTTCAACTTTAAAAAGCTTCTTTCAGCTAATGCAACAGTCACGAAAATAGTAAATAAGATCCGATAAGTGATAGAAATATTAAGATAACAATCCGTTTCTCTGACAAACTCAAAAAAATCCATAGTAGACATTGATGTATTTGGCAAAGTGAACTTCATAACACTTAACTCAGAAATAAGTGCATTTAACTCAACATCACATACATCAGGTTTACATTTGTACCAGGTAGAGTAAAAGTTTTTGCAAATGTAGTGCAATGTTCTTTCAGTTGAGAACCATCCAATGCCTTCAAGGATGTCGAACTTATTAAAAACCCAAATATAGTTTTGAATGACTAGAGTTCTTCAAAGATGTGGTCGCCATATCGACCATAACCAAAAAGTAGTTCACTTTAAAATTCTCCTCAACTTGGAAGATTACTTCCTCGCATTCAGTTTCATCAAATTGCTTTATCCTAAAAGCACGACGCTTTACACGAAATGATTTCTCTACACCCATCTCAGATGCAATATCCTTGGCACTCGCCAAACCAGCAACAAACCCTTCATTTCTATATGTTTGAAAGTAAGTGTGCATACCTTCTATTTGTTGTATTGTAAAAATCAATACACATGGATGCTGATTGCAACTTCTTGCTGACTGTGTTTACTGCAAATAAAATTTCATACCAGATAACCATACCAAATTAAAATTCAAAGCTACCATGCACTTTAAATATGTCCCTTGCCTTGCTATCAAGAGTACCCCAATTTGCCGGATTATAAATATCCACACTAACTGGTTCCGGTTCATTATCAACATCAATATTAGCAGATTCATCATCATGATTACTCACATTGTTATCATCTGCGTTGATATGAACATCGTCCTCTATACCGATATTATCTTCTAGATCAACATTAGTCTGTTCCCCCATAAGAACTAGTGCCAACTCATCTGGATTTCTCGAAATGCTCGTGTTGCTCTTCAAAATTTTATGAAAAGATCCTCTTTGTGACTCTATTAATTTCTTCTCTTATTCCCTTCTTTTTCTTTTCTGAGCATCGGATTCGGGCGTCATAATCAGTTAACCTCGCTCACTATAAAAAAGAACAACAATTACTAATTAGAAATTTAGAATTTAGAACAAAGAATTAGGGCGTAACCAAACCAGTAGAGAAATGGGCGAACCATCAGGCAACAACCGAGGCAGGGCGTTCGATTTCGATCGTCGATGGCCGTGGCGGTTAGGGTTAGCGCCTGGCCTGGCGGTGGTCGACAACACTCGATCGTCGAGCGACTCCCAGTCTCGGGCGTGGACGCGTCACGCGTCGCGTCGGCGTCGCGTCTGACTCTGACGATCTCGCGTGGAGGTTCCTAGGTCCCAGCGGGGTCGGGCACACGGCACGGAGCATCAGGAGCAGGCCTGGTCGGGAGTCGACGGGACTTGGGATTGGGAATCGATCGTATCCACGGACAGGAGTGGTCGATCGTATCCAGGGCCTAGTGGGCAGGGGCGGTCGATGTCGATCGTATCCCGAGTCGATCTAGGAGTCGAGGCGTCCAGACTCCAGCGCTTGGTGTGGCCAACGGACCAATAAAATTATAAAAATATATCTTTTATTTTTTATAGATGTATACTAGGCCTATAATTTTTTGGGCCCATACTATTTTTGGGCCTGGGGCCCCGCCAGTCCCCCCAAGGGCCGGCCCTGACTAGGTTTCATAATGTATACACACGTCCTCAAAAGCAAGTGGTATAGTCATAGCGTACTTCTAGCTTTAAGAGACGACCAGATACAATTGGGGAGGCCGACGATGTTGCGGCGCCGCAGCAGTTGGCATGATCTACACTTCAGCAAAACGGTAGGAGAACAGCATCGCTAGACTCCAGTCTGCTAGCGGCTAGTGATTGATTTGTTTGCGAGAAGCAGGGCAAACCGGAGGAGACGATCCGATTTATTTGTTTAAGGTAAAAAAATGGTTAGGTGTTTTTAAGGGACAGCAAACAATTCAATAGCCGTACACTTGCCACTCGGCTTCGGCAAACAAATTGGAAGTCATCGAAAAATAATCGAGCACCAAGCAGATGGCCTAAATTGGGCTACTTGTAGGGTTGCAAGCGACAACCTGTATAAGCCCGCGAAAGCACAATTTAATTCAAACTAGACTAATTTGTTGAAAAAGTTTAAACTAAACTAACAAAATTTGCCTACGAAGCGGGGTGGATCGGGTGCCGCTTTGCAACCCTAGTTCCTTGGTTGCTTCGGTGCGTAAGTGCATGGGCATAGCTAGTAGCGGCTTCGGTGTATAAGTGCATGGGAAAGGAATTTTGATTAAATCGGTGTTACAAGCAATTCCAACTATCTCAATGTCTTGTTTTAAACTCCCGAGAGATCTTTGTGAACACATATATTATGTGATTTGAAGCTTCTGGTGGGGATCGAAGCAAGGCAAATGGAAAGCGCATCAGGTTTCGTGGGAAGCTATGACAAGCCCGAAACATGATGGAGGCCTAGATTTTAGATACATGGAGTTGTTCAATCTGGCATTACAAGCTTACCAATCCTGGAGATTCTTGACTAGTCCAACATCACTAAGTGCTAGAATATTAAAGGTTCGATATTTCCCGCACGGTGACATATTATCTGCATAGCTAGGTTCTTTGCCATCTCAGATCTGGAGAGCAATATGTGAAGGCCAAGATGTCTCGTTGTTTGGGATTATCAGGCGCATTGGAACTGGGGAGAACACAAGAATTTGGAGTGATAATTGCGTGCCCCATGACTCTAGACGAAGACCGATAACTACTACAACAGATGATCCTCCTATTATGGTGTCGCAACTAATTGATCAACCAACCAGGACATGGAATATTGAGATGCTCAACTCACATTTTCTCCCCATGGATGTTGATGTTATCGGTTCCATACCTGTGGGCAATCTGCGACACGATTTTTGGAAACTTCTTGGCCAGGCCTGCATACCATAAGATCACCAAGACAAAATTTGAGAGAGAAGCATGGTTCGAGGGATGTGCGCTTCTAGCAGTGAAAATGAATAGAGATCATGGTATGGAAAACCAAGGTACCTTCTAAAATTAGAGTTTTCCTCTCAACTTATCACATCAATCTTTGCCTACTGGAATTATTTTTCACCGAAGATCCATGGTGTACTCGAGCTGATGTGGTATCTGCTTCCATGCGCCAAATGACTCCTGTAGGCACTCTCTCTTAGAGTGCAATATGACGATATGCTCCTGGGATCTTATTTGGTATTTTATCTATTGCTCTTTATTGGGTTTTATAGTATCTAGTAGATATGGCTGGTTCTTAGCTTTTCAAAGAACCCAAGTTTGCTAAAACTGAAGTTCGGACACAAAACTTGCCACCATTTTTGTCAAAACTGTTTTATGTCAGGAAAACGGGTGTGCAAACAGGCATTGCCGGTTCTGCTGCTAAACCACTCTATGGGCCGCTGGTTTACACCGGTTTGTAGTGAATCGCTATACTAACCATTTGTTCGGTGGCATGCCGATTCAATAGACATGGTGTCGGTATGTTCAGTGGCAAACCGTCCTGCCGGGTCTATCGCCGGTTCGTCCGACGTAGAGTTTGGTGTCGTTGGACTTGCCGCCGGTTTTTCCTGGGTTGCTTGGTTTTGGTCTCAATGCTCAGATTTTATTTTTCTATAAAAGGCTTTCTTCCCCATTAGTTTAGGTAAAGGTTCTTGAGAACAAAATTGACCTCTATTGTTGTCCCCTTTGAGCTTGCTTCCTCACCCATCCCACCTGTGATTTTTTGCATATATTTGAGGACTTTGAAAGAGAAGATCTAGATCTACAAACTTCACCAATCAATTCCTCCTCTAAGTGAGGGGAACTCATTGGATCTAGATCTTGCAGTCATTGTTTGTCCTCCACTATTGTTCTTCCACTCTAGTTCCTTCATACCATTTGTTTATTTGGTGGGCTTTGAGTGTGAAGGATTTGAACATTTTTTGTGTTCTTGATTTGCACTTTTGCATAAGTGTTTTTTGCGGGTATTTTTGCATAAGTATTGAGCTCTCCATTATGATTTATTCGAGTGAAAGACCATGAGCTTCGTTACTCTTGTAGGGTGACCTCCTAGTTGGCTTTACGGTTAGTGCTAACGTGTCCACTTCGTGGAAGATTGCGAAGAGGTCCGGGCTTCTCCTTTGAAGAGGTTGTGAAATGGTTCTAGAGCTTGCCATCTCCCCAGTGGAGAAAAAGCTAGCTGTAATGAAAGTGGCTATTCCTTCAATGGGATAGCCTCGGAGAATAAGGTTCCTTTCTTGGAGTGGAGATATCTTTCATGGGATATCACACCTCTCGAGTGTAACGTATCTTCTTCCCAAGGAAGGGAACACAGGAATACATCTTCATCTCTGTGTGCCTCGGGTATCTCTATACCGGAGTTTACTTTTCTTGTGATAGCCATTGATCTTGAAATATTTATATCTTTCTTATCACTTGTGACATGTATATCTTGTGCTATCTTGCTTAGCTTAAATTGTTTTTGATGCACTTAGTTTAGTCTAGCTTATTTCGGTTTTGTGCTTATAAAATAAACTTTATTTTAAGTCGGCATTCTTTCAAGCCAAAACTGTAATGGTTTTTAAATTTTCTATTCATCACCTCTTTGCGACATCTCTATCATTTCAACATTTCTTATATGACATTACTTGCCACTCTTGAGCTCTTTTGTCTTCCTCTCACTATGCGAGACATCTAATAACTAACAACAGTGGAGGGTCCCATTCCCATGTGGTCGACAAGCGTTGTTGTACGTACACTTAGGTCTCCTTGTAGGACCTGGGCAAGTTGGCAAGAACTTCCAAAAGGCAGTACAATCATGATAATGTGTCTCGAAGTCTCATGGGCATGCGGTAGGATGTCAAATTAATCGATGATTTTCTCTCATCCATATTGTACAATCCCTTTCCTAGTATGATTAATTGCTAGCATGATGATCTGTCTTGATGGAGGAATAAAGAAGATATATGAGAATTCAGAGTTTCTTACGGAGGAGGTGTTTTTGCTCTCATATGCATACGGACCCATTATGAAAAATGCAAAAAAAAAGAACACATTTTAATATGCCAAGAAATTAGTGTACAAACGGATACCCTATGTTCACATAAGTTTCCTAGGAAAAAGAATATTTTATGTGAAAAGACAAAACAATATTCCGTGAATAGTTATATTGGATAATCAATAATCCAGATATCTCTTTCTCATATTTGTAGTGTCAATGCGAATATAGTTTTCGCACTACATATCTAAACATCAAGTTTTACAATTGACTATTATCTGCCAGTTGTGGTGCCACCTTCCTCCCACAAGGCTCCATTATTCGCGGGGACAGGGAGGTTCAAGGACTAGGATCTTTTAGCAAGCATATTCCAGCATGGAGGTCCACCTTGTTCTTTTAGCAGTCCAACACCTTAAATGATGCATGCCGGTGATAATGCAGGCGCTTGTCACCCCCCATCCTCCATGAATGATGTGGATACACTTCAACCGCCTTTCTCAATCGTGTCGACGCGGCCCTCCAAGGACGACACCCAACAACAACAGCTTCTGGGTCGCGTTTGACCCGCAGCGAATCCGCACCGACGCCAAGCGACCTAGCTTAGATAGACACCAACACTTCTGGACGCGGTCCTCGAAATAAGTTGGCGTTGGTCGCATCGATCGGCGAACGATGTCGTCTGGGCCGAGTGCTAACTCTCGTGGCCGTGTTCAATAGATCTCTATCAATGTCATCATTTAGGGTTTCCGTTCAAACCCAGTGCTTCTCCGGCTCCGTCCACTCAAGCCAAAGCCACTACAACCTAAGGGCTCTGGCGAATTTTTCCAGATCCAGTATTCCCAATCCACCAAGCTTCTTTGGCGGCAAACCTTTGCCCAACTAACCTTGCACTTTCCACCGCTGACCGAGGCCCTTGCAAGCCCAGAGCATACCCCTTCTGATCTTGTCCAGAGCTTTTATTGTTGTCTTATCTGCTTTGATAGCAGTGAGCAGAAAAATTGGGATTGCCGTGAGAACAGATTTGACCAGAGCCGAACAACCCGCAATGTTTCGACTGTACCATCACACGCCTTACACAGGGGTGCCAAGAGGGATCTAATATGCTTAATATGCCGTAACTGACGAGCGCCGTGGCATTGTCCAATGCGTGTGGATGGATTCATGAGGGGGGTCTGAAGAAGAAAACTAGCCGGCGGCGTCGCTATCGGTGGCGGCTGCCCGCTGGAGGATCAGTTTGCTAAAACCTGTCGCACGTTTAGCTTAGCTTAGCTGTTCTGAAGATTACACGGTGCATGCAATATGCTGCGACCGGTTCGTCAGTTACACTATCTTCAGTTAGTGCAGTTAGTGATGAGCTGCGGGAAATACCAGTGAAAAGGCACGGCAATTACAAATCGTGGATCAGGTCTTCCCTTTATAAGATGCATAGAAGGAACAGCAAAGACGCAAGTTTGACGCGGCCCAAAATCTTCCCTGGTACTATGTTTTCTTCTCTGTTTTTGCTGTGTGAAGGTTCAGAAAATTTCAGAGTTTCAGAGTTTGGTAACGACAGGATCGTGGAAGCCGACCATTTCATGAAGGCTGGCATTTACGACGGATGGCTCCCGCACCTGTGACTGCTGCTGCTAGCAAAAACAAATTCTAATATATATAGCTTCACTTTCTTCATGGTACGTCTTGAGTGATCACCAGCTTCTTTTTGACAGAGCAAAACGAATCACTCAAGCTGGTAATCACTTACTCCTCCTACATGTCGGTAGCATCTTCTCCAAGGAAGAAAAAACTACCAGCAGAACCAGTGCAGCGCTACTGCTACCTTGAAGGAGTGGACCCAGCAATGAAAATAATTTGTTTTTTCCTATCGGTTGAATGTACGTATATAAGACAAAATTTTAAAAAAGAAAATTTAAAACCTTGCAAAGTATTCACTGCTATATTGAGGTTTCTCTTGTACTTAGTGATTTTTATTTGACTTCCTTTCCATCAAGTGCTTACATACTGTATTACAATTATTTGTGGTAGGAATTCATCTAATCCATGGGAATGGGTGTGACAAAGAGGCTCTGAATAGTGCTGCAAAGACCCATGTTATTTGTGAATAAGTCGTTCCTCTTGTCATAAAAAAATGGCATGCTGACAGCAAAGTTTATAACCCGCTGCACAGCCGGGAGCCGCGAGTGATCTTCTTCGAATCTAGCTTGGTTCGTTGTTTTCCAATTTTCTTCTATCATCGATTCTATCTTGGTAATGGCGACCTCCTTTGTCACCCTATTCTCATTCATGTAGCACTCCACCGAGCTCGCGGCATCCCCTTTGTTCTTTCCCCGCTGCAAATATTTATAGTCATACTCTCCATTTCAGAATGCAGATGTACATATAAAATTAACAATCATATGTGCAAAAAATATTAATTTGTCTAATCATAATTAACCTCAATTGCTATAATGTCGTTCATGAAACGCGCAATCTTTGCAGTAGCCATGACGACTTGAGGGTAATTAGCCACCCAGTCAAGTGTTTCCTCGGTAACGGCATCACCCATGGCAGCCATAAACCCCACACATAGCATTGGCACGGTTATGCTCATCGAAGACAACCTCAGCTGTTCTTCAAAGCTTGGCTTATGATTGTGGTCTGACCATTCAGCTTCTTGCATAAAATAGCTCGACTGATTCTGGACCTGTAGATGCCACACAGAATGAAGGATCCATAAAAAAATAATTATGCAATTAGTTTACAATCCTTCGAGTTAAACTATCAACTGACAATAATATTTCGATAATATTTTGGTACATAGAAATATATAAAAATTATAATTAATCTTGCAACCTCTTTCTTGACGTAGGCAATCTTGTATCTGTCAACGGTTGCCACTTCACCCTCAAATTCCTTGAAGTTCCTCAGCAGTTCACTATAAAAGTTCTTGAGGTACGCAGGGAGAAGAGAAATTGCACTATCATCCCATCTACACAAGGCCAATTGATTTGCAGGAAATTAATTAATTATGGACATGCTATCATTCCTGAAAATTATTAATATGAATCAGAATTAAATAAACAATTATTAACCTTTGTATGGCCTCATTTAGCTGCCGACATTCATGTATAGTTGCGTGGTTGTCATACGTGTCATCCATCATGGTAAGTAGTACCATAATCTTGGCATTCATCATTCTAGTAAGCGCAAAGCCCTCCTCGTGGAACACTGCATAGGACCAAGTGTAGCATTCCACCACACGATCCCGAAAATAGCTTAGCCTCACATATTCAGAAAGATCTTTCGACCACCTGAAAAAAGTTACGTGTTGCTTAGTCTTACAAATTTAATTATTGACATTATATATATAGCCAATGTTTCACATTGTAATCAATATGTAAAGGCTTATATGAATTTGGGCCAAGCATATACTTACTCGGTGATAGATTTGAGTTCCTTGAGGTGGACATGTTGCATAAGGTTAAAATCTAGTATTGCAAGCTCCAGTATAGTTGGATTGTGCCCTACCTCCTGTTTGTACTCTGAGATATAATGTAGTGTTTCCACTCTCTTGAAAGTCCTTTGCAGTGGTAAGTGAAGAGCACGCTTGACTTGATCAGCTAAAGGAGACCTGAGACTGCTCTGCAGTGATTCAAGATAATGCCTCGCACAAGAGATGGCTTCTTCTAGTGCTGGCTCACCATGAATGAGAAGATGAGCTGCATTATACAAACTCAATAGTCCTCTTGGTTCACTAGTTATATTGTCAATGCAGAAGCTCCCATCTTTGCCCTTGAAATCGTCAAATACATCTACAGGACACAAATGTATGTACATTGTAGTTTGCTAACTAATCTATATACCTTAGGTAGATGGCAAGATAGATAGATAGATAGATAGATAGATAGATAGATACCTGGAGATACCCAATGTCCGTGCTCTCTAAGCAAACGGAACCGAAGGGCAACTTCATGGAGACTGGAGCTACTAAATTCGCTCTCAAGGATGTCGCCTAACAAGGCTTTTATTTGTTCACGAAAGTGGTGATCTATTCCCAGATGTTGAAGGCTATCCAATAAAATCATCGTCTCCATCGTATCTTTGCATCTCTCAAGTAACATTCCAATATCATCCTTCAGTTTACTTGCCCTCGTCCTCATCCACTCCTCCGATCTCTGCAGGGATTAACCGAAAATTAAACAAAATGTAAGTGTTCCTACATTTGTCTTGACACATGCGTAAACATGTATTTTAGATAGTCTTGTAAGTGAAGATTTTTGGCTCCCTAGCACCAGTGCTCCTGCTATTTAGAAAAAAAAAATGATAATCCTACTTGTGTGTTTCAAAAAAAATTGAAAAAAATATCCAGATGTAGCCAATGATTTTTCCTAGAAACGTGGAAAATATCAATTTCAAATACTTTGTATTTTGAGCTACACAAAAATTACAAAAATGTGGATCTGTGAATACAATTTTCATATCCTAAACTTTACCAGATTTTGTCATTTTTATGTAGCTCACAATACAAAAAATTCCGTATTACGATTTTTTATGCTTGTGGGATATAGCATTGACAACATCTAAAATTATATCAATTTCTTTTGGAACTTGCAAATATGATATTTTTTTAGATGAGGAGAGCGCTCGAGCTGAGACAAAGATACTTTCGGATCCTTTCTGTCTTATGCAATGGAGAGGAAAGTGCAGGATCAATTACCTGAAGTGGCTGTGGCTCGTAATGGATGAAGAAGTCGCCCCATACCTTCCCATCGGCCGACGCCATCTATATATGTGCACTCGAAAGCTAGCTTATGATATTGTGGAGCTCAGCACCTACGACGTCCAATGTATACTTGGAATTGGAGCTGGAGTTAGAGAGAGCTCTCCATTTATAGTTCCCGACCGAGTGAGAGCCCTAAACTCCCGAGCCAGAAAACGTACCAGTAGCTCTCTCTTCGCTACAGGGAGTGATGGACTACCACATCTTACCTCACGAGGTGTAATAGCTCCAAGATCTTCATTTCTTTGCACATGGAGTGCTTATCTTCACAAGGTGGAATACCTCCAAATTCCCTGATCATCCCACGTTTCACATGCAGCGCTGGCTCTCAAACCTTCCGTGCGTGATTGGTCTCTCTCTCTCTCTCTCTCTCTCACCTCCTTTTTTTTTCTCTTTTAACAAATTACGATATGCCTTATACCACTAGTGGAAACGAGGCCTTTGGTTGAGCCTGAAAATGGGCTCTACGAACCGGTGTTAAAGGGGGGGCCTGTACCAGCGTGGCCCGTGCAGCAAAAAGGAGCCCCCCTTTAACACCGGTTCGTGGCATGAACCGGTATTAAAGGCCCCTGCACCAGTGGCCCGCGTAGCCCCCCCTTTAACACCGGTTCGTGGCTTGAACCGGTGTTAAAGGGGGGGGGAGGGGGGCTATATAAGACACCGCAGTCCACACCCCACTCTTCCATTTTTTCACTATCTCATTTTGGAGCCTAGCAAGAGGGTGTGAAGTGTGCTAGTTTGTGTTTTTTTCGTATGCACAAGAGGTGTTCGGTGAAATGCCCGAGAGCTCAAAATAAGTTTTCTCGTTGCTCTTTCCTTCTCGGTCGAGGTCGGCAACTATCCTTTCATGTGTCATTGATGTAGTATATATATAAATGGTCATCTCCCTATTATTTTTTGATATATACTATATATTAATGCAGATGAACCGGCAATGGATATACGGTGACCGCCGCACTTCCGAGTACATTACGGGCCTCCAAAATTTCATCGTTGTGGCTAATGCAAACCGTGGTCACAATGGTTTTATGTGTTGTCCGTGTGTTCACTGTCAGAACAAGAAAGACTACTCAAATACCAGAACCATTCACGCCCACCTGCTTCGAGCCGGTTTCATGCCCAGCTATAATTGTTGGACCAAGCACGGAGAAAAAGGGGTTGTGATGGAAGACAACGAAGAAGAAGAGGATGATGACAACTATCATAATATGTATCCTGAATATGATGATACTGCAACGGGGGTAGATAATGAAGATCAAGAGGCAGCAGATGGGCCCGCTGATGACGATCTTGGTCGGGCCATTACTGATGCAAAGGAAGAATGTGAAACTGAAAAGGAGAAGGAAAAGCTGGAGCAGATGTTAAAGGATCACAAAACATTGTTGTACCCAACTTGCGAAGATGGCCACAAAAAGCTAGGTACCACACTGGATTTGCTGCAATGGAAGGCAGAGAATGGTGTGACTGACAGCGCATTTTCAAAGTTGTTGGTGAAAATGAAGAATCTTCTTCCAAGAAATAATGAGTTTCCCGACAGTACATACCAAGCAAAGAAGGTTGTCTGCCCTCTAGGATTAGACGTGTAGAAGATACATGCCTGCATTAATGACTGCATCCTCTACCGCGGTGAGAAGTACGAGAATTTGGATGCATGTCCGGTATGCACTGCACTGCGGTATAAGATCAGACGAGACGATCCTGGCGATGTTGAGGGCGAGGCCCCTAGGAAGAAGGTTCCTGCCAAGGTTATGTGGTATGCTCCTATAATACCACGGTTAAAACGTCTCTTCAGAAATAAAGAGCATGCCAAGTTGTTGCGATGGCACATGGAAGACCGTAAGAAAGACGCGATGTTGAGACACCCCGCTGATGGGTCACAGTGGAGAAAAGTCGAGCGAGAGTACCCGGACTTCGCACGTGACGCAAGGAACTTAAGGTTTGGTCTAAGTACAGATGGCATGAATCCTTTTGGTGAGCAGAGCTGCAGTCACAGCACCTGGCCTGTGACTCTATGTATCTATAACTTTCCTCCTTGGTTGTGTATGAAGAGGAAGTTCATTATGATGCCAGTGCTCATCCAAGGCCCGAGGCAACCCGGCAACGACATTGATGTGTACCTAAGGCCATTAGTTGAAGAACTTTTATAGCTGTAGGCCAAACCAGGTGTACGTATGTGGGATGAGCACAAAGGGGAGCCATTTGACCTACGAGCATTGCTTTTCATAACCATCAATGATTGGCCTGCTCTTAGTAACATTTCAGGGCAGACAAACAAGGGATATAATGCATGCACACACTGTTTAGATGAGACTGAAAGTGTATATTTGGATAAATGTAAGAAGGTTGTGTACCTAGGGTATCGTCGATTTCTTCCGAACCTACATCCAGTAAGAAAGAAAGGCAAGCATTTCAAACGTCTGGCAGAACCCCGGAGGAAGCCTGTCCTCCGTACCGGTGAGGAGGTATTTGGTATGGTCAAGGACCTAGAAGTAATCTTTGGAAAAGGTCCTGGCAGTCTATCTGTTCCGAATGACGATGCCGGACACGCGCCCATGTGGAAGAAGCAATCTATATTTTGGGACCTACCCTATTGGAAAGTCTTAGAGGTTCGCTCTTCAATCGACGTGATGCACGTGACGAAGAATGTTTGCGTGAACCTGCTAGGCTTCCTAGGAGTGTATGGGAAGACAAAAGATACACCGGAAGCACGGCAGGACCAGCAACGTCTGAAAGACCCTGAAGAGCCTATGCATCCTGAGAATGAGAAGGGTAAACGATGCCACTTAACTCCTGCCAGCTACGCTCTTACCAAAGCAGAGAAGGAAATCTTTTTTGAATGCCTGAGCAGTATCAAGGTCCCGTCTGGCTTCTCGTCGAATATAAAGGGAATAATAAATATGGCAGAGAAAAAATTCCAAAACCTGAAGTCTCATGACTGCCACGTGATTATGACACAATTGCTTCCGATTGCATTGAGGGGGCTTCTACCTGAAAATGTTCGAGTACCCATTGTGAAGCTATGTGCATTCCTCAATGCCATATCTCAGAAGGTAATCGATCCAGAAAGCCTACCAGGGTTACAGACAGATGTGGCCCAATGTCTTGTCAGCTTTGAGTTGGTGTTCCCACCATCCTTCTTCAATATTATGATGCATCTCCTGGTTCACCTAGTAGAAGAGATTGCCATTCTCGGTCCTGTATTTCTACACAATATGTTCCCCTTTGAGAGGTACATGGGTGTCTTAAAGAAATATGTTCATAACCGTGCTAGGCCAGAAGGAAGCATCTCCAAGGGCTATGTAACAGAGGAGGTCATTGAGTTCTGTGTTGATTTTATTCCTGACCTTAAGGCGATTGGTGTTCCAGAATCACGACATGAGGGGAGACTGCGTGGAAAAGGCACCCTAGGATGTAAAGCAATGATATGTAGGGACGGGCATTCTCTCAATCAAGCACACTACACGGTTTTACAAAGATCTATCTTGGTTGCCCCGTATATCAATGAACACAAGAATTTAATACGCCTCAAACACCCGGGGCAGTCTGATGAATGGATTATAAGTGAACACATGGCGAGTTTTGGCGGCTGGCTGCAAAGACTTCTCACGAATAACACCACTGTTGGGGATCAGCTGTACTTGTTGGCCAGGACACCATCTTCGACTGTATGTACTTTCCAAGGGTACGAGATAAATGGGACTACATTTTACACGATAGGCCAAGATAAAAAGAGCACCAACCAAAATAGTGGTGTCCGCTTCGATGCAGCAGAAGACAATGGGCAAAAGACCACGTATTATGGTTTCATAGAGGAGATATGGGAACTTGACTATGGACCTAATTTTAAGGTCCCCTTGTTTCGATGCAAATGGGTCAAGCTAACAGGAGGGGGGGTTGAGGTAGACAAGAAGTACGGAATGACAACGGTGGATCTCAACAATCTTATGAAGGTAGACAAGAACTTAGACGAACCATTCTTCTTAGCCAATGATGTGGCTCAGGTTTTCTATGTGAAGGACATGTCTACCAAACCGAAAAAAGAAAAAAAAAGCAAATAGATACATCACACGATGAGCCAAAGCGTCACATAGTTCTTTCAGGGAAAAGAAACATCGTGGGAGTGGAGGACAAGACAGACATGTCAGAAGATTATAATAAGTTTGATGAAATTCCGCCCTTCAGAGTGAAGACTGACCCAACCATCCTGTTAAACGGTGTTGATACTCCATGGTTATGGCCGACGCGATCATAAGATTGACTATATGTATTAACTGAGCCATTTTTGGCACACATATGTATCTCAAAATGGAAATCAATGTCATATTTCTTTTGTTAACAGTATATGTATTAAATGAGCCATTTTTCTTCCTTCTATTTCTTCCCTCCATTTTTCTTCCCGCCATTTTTCTTCCCGCCATTTTTTCCCGCCATTTTTCTTCCCGCCATTTTTTTACCCCAGTTCTTCCCGCCAGTTCTTCCCTCCAGTTCTTCCCGCCAGTTCTTCACTATATATATATGTAGGGTTGGTCTCCATTGTCATTGCACATCTCTAGACTCATATCTGCAACCTCATCACTCTTTCCCATGGCTTCCACCGTAGCACTAACCCCCAGGGAGGCGGAGGCGCTTTGCGCCTCGAACTACCCCTGCCCGCCGGGCTACTGTGTCCCCGTCAGCTGGATGCTGAGCGCCGGAGGCGTGCCGGTTCCTCCTGTCCCTCTAGGTATGGCGCGCCGGATGGTCATCACGAACCAGTACTACTTCGAGCTCACGCCGGAGCAGTAGAGGAATCCCAGATGGCATCCCGACTATTTCCCTACTTGGGAAGCCTTCTTCGTGGATCGTCGTGAGAGGGCGCTCGCCAGGCACGAGGAGGACGGCCCACCTCCTCCGAACTTCAACGAGGCCGGCCGCCGGCTATGGTGGCGCGGTCGGACTCTCCAGAGCGTCATGGCCTATGACACTACCGCCGACTCTAACCCCCGTCTGCGCTACCCTCAAGTCCAGCCCACGCGTACTCAGCCTTCAAGGTTCAATTACGACGACCCCGACGACGACAGCAATGACGGCGGCGGTGAGTACGATGACTACAGTGACGAGTATTACAGGTGTAGGCAGGAGCATGACTGAATCACTCCAACATTCCGAAACAAGTTCAGCCGATTGTTACTTAATCAGTTCTTTTATGTATCTTAATTTTCAGTCGTGCTTTATGTAACTTACTATTAGTTGCATTCTGTATTTTAATTCCAGTTCTATCTCCTTCACAAAATGACCTATCTCATTCGAGGTTTCTTGGCTTTCGGGTCAAATGACCAATGTTATGGCTAGAATCAAGGCATAGTTTGTGATAATATGGCCATATTGTGCATACATGTGCATCATGGCATGGCAAACAATGTTGCAAGAGGAAGTTTTCCTTTTTATCGCACCAAAAAGGTATTTCCATTTTCCGAGCATAAAAAACGGACGGTTTTGTGAAGCAACCACCAAATGGCTAATTCAAAAAACCACCACCACATTTTACAAAAATACTAGACCACCTTATATGGACAATGTACCAACAGGGGGATCTGAAACCTTTCCGTCCACCTTTGGTGAAAAAGACAAATTCCTGCCGAATCGGTAGGAAGTGGGTTAGATATGAACTACAGGTACATGATACGATGCTCATGATTTTTTATAAAAATCATTTTTAGGTTCACAATATGCTATTTTATCAAAAATCCAATGCAAGTTGAGCGAGGCTTTGTCAGATTCAAGTGTATACAAAATATGCGGCATTTAAATATCCAATCAATTCAAAAATGTTAATACAAAATAAAATATGATTTGCTCTAATAAAATAGGGTTAGATTCCTTTTTAGATGCTTAATATTTCTTATGTTCAAAGTTTTAGGATTTGACAATTTATTTTTGTTTGAATTGAATAATCAAAATTTATATGTAAGTGTTTTAATCATTTTGAAAATTTTCATCTAAAGTAAATATAAAATGTTTTTACATGAATGGATAGATATTATTTTTCTGAAAATTATGATATATTATTCATATTTTTCTGAGTTGAAATGAATAAGATATGAATTTTCTAAATTCATATCCTATTTTTTGAATTATAAATGCCCCCACCCCTTTAATGCATGAAATAAATGCCCCCCCTTTAACACCGGTTCCAGCCACGAGCCGGTGTTAACCGGTGTTAAAGGGGGGCGCATTTATTTCGTTTTGCGTGCGCACACCCCCCCTTTAACACCGGTTCGTGGCTGGAACCGGTGTTAAAGGGGGGGTGCGGGCGCGAAACGAATTCCCCCCCTTTAACACCGGTTCTAGCCACGAACCGGTGTTAAAGGGGGGGGTTATAACACGCGCCTTCCCCTTCCTTCTTCCCCCCAGCCAGATCGAAAGCGCGCAGAGAAAAGCAGAGGAGAGCCGGCGCCGTCCAGCCGTCGCCGTCCAGCCCTCGCCGTCGCCATCCCGCGGGAGCGCCGTCGCCCCCCTCCCCGCGCGCGAGTCGTCGCCGTCGTAGTCGACGCCCCCCGCCGCGCCAGCACCGTTCGCCACCGCGCGCGCCCGCGTCGGCCGCCACCCCCGTCGCCGCCGCTCGGATCCGCCGCGCGCCAACACCGAAGCCTCCGCCAACTCGGTGTGTATATTGGATAAATGTTGCATATATGTATATATATTGTTGTGTATGAATAATTTTATTTGTGTGTAATTGCATATATATTGTTGCGTATATGTTGTATATATTGTTGCATATATGTATATAATTAGTTATTAGTATTTTATAAGTGTGTAGTTTAGTGTTAGTATTAGTTTAGGGTTTATTTAGTTTAGGGTTATTAGTTTAGGGTTATTTATTTAGTTTAGGGTTATTTAGTTTAGGGTTATTTATTTAGTGTAGTTTAGTGTATTTAGTTTAGGGTTATTTAGTGTATTTTATAGTTAGTATTAGTTTAGAGTCGTCACCTCGCTGCTCTGCAAGCGCCGCCGCTGGCCGTCGTCGTTAACGTCGCTCCGGTGACCCCTAGGTAGTGGCGCCGCCCGTTTTAGGTAGGCCGCATCACGCTGAGGCGAACCCGCTACCTCGCGCGCCCTAGGTCGCTCTCCAGCGCCGCCAGCCGCCGCTTTCTGGAGCATCCTCCGGTCAGCCACTGTAGCTAGCCCCTCTCATATGCATCCGGGATTTCTCTGAATTAGGGTTTGGACCCCTCGGAACTCGTTTAAAATGATCAAGCATCCTTAGGGTTTTAATTTCATTTGTGTATTTTTGTATGAATAATATGTATATTTGTGTATGAATCCAAGTCCACTTGAATGTTTACCCTCTTACTCTAGATAATATTATTGTTTTAGAAACTATGGATCCACTTAGTAGAAACCTTGAAGAAGAAGAAATAATGGAGAACATTATCGATGAGGACATCTCACAATATCTGAACTTGGAGGGACATGATGACAGCTCAAGTAGTCATGGAGAAGATGAAGACTCCGGTGAACGCAATTTAGTGATTACAAAGTCCGGCGAGGTATATGCATTGATTAAGCCTCTGCTGACTTCCACCAACAATCTTCTTCTACATGTATTAATTAACGCTTCTTTCTTCTTTTAGCCCTCTGGATCGACCAGCCAGCAACCATCTTCTTCTACGAAAAAGAGCAAGCGAGTCGCGAGCCATCGGTTGAAAGATCGTGCAAAGTTCACGATCGAAGCAGTCCGTGTTGATGGCAGGCCGATGGAGCCCAAGAAGGCCGCAAACAAATTTGTACGTCAGGCTGGAGTTCTTGTTAGGGACCAAATCCCAATCATAATTGAATATTGGAATAAGCCAAAGAAGGGCGACGGTACCTTTGTCGATGAAAGATCCAAAGAAACGCTTTGGAATTCGCTGTTGGTAAATTTCACCCTTCCGCCAGAGGAGGATGAAAACAAACCGGTTATAAAGGAAAAGGTCAAAGAGTGGACTCTAAAGAAGATGGCTACCACTTTCCACAACTGGAAGACAAAATTGAACAAATTTGTCAAAACTCGCGAGACTCCAGATTTCGAAGACGCATATTATGCGAAGATAAGACCTCACAGGCGCGAATTTGTGGCATACAAGGAAGGTGCTATAGCTACAAAGAGGTCAGAAACCAATACGCTAAATGCCCTGAAGAAGAAATATCACCAGAGGACAGGGTCAGGTGGCTACATATCTCAGAGGCCTAAGTGGGAGGAAGCTGAGAAGGCCCTGCGCGACAGAGGGATCACACCCCAGACACATGGGTGAGACCTACGTGCAAAGACTTGGTTCTACGGAATCGGGGCAAGGTTGGACCCAGAAACAGGATTGTGTATCTTCCCAACCCTCCTTGCCAAACCCGTCACTGAACTCATCACGGCATACGAGGAAACAGCTGCCAGGACCTTCCATCCCGACAGAGAGAATGACCAGCTCACACACGCCATCGGTAAAAAAGAACACCCTAGACATGCACGAGGCACAGGGGGTATGACGTGGAAGGATGGGTTTGCCGAGTGGAGCGACTCTTACAGATGGCGCGGCAGAAAAGAAAAAGAGCGTACAGAGCGGATGACACAGATAGAACATGCACTTGTGGCGCTGCAGGCGCAAGTGAATGCACAACAGAGCCATCAAGCTACCGGCCCATCTCAGTGGCACGAAGAGCCTGCATTGGAATCTGCCGGCGGCCCAGACTCTGCGCAGAAAAGCAGCGTGGCTTCCACGGAGAACGTGCAGCCCACGCTTGAAATGGCGGGTCCTTGATACCCCGTGGATGAGATCACGGAGAGCGAACACGTTGAGCTGCATGTGAGATTAATGGGCTTATCCATTAAGGTGGCTGTCGGCTATGCCTTACCTCCTGTAGCTGGTGGAACTTACCACTGCCGACCGATTCCAGATGGCTATGCTATTGTCGGGGTGGATGAGGTTGTGAAGGAATATGAGGAAGCACAACTTGACCATGCTACAGGTGAAGGGGAAACTCAACTCAAATTTGCAGTGAAAACAACCATTCTTTGGAAGAAGGAACACATCGTGCTTCCAAATTGGAGGCCACTGGCACCCCCGCCGTCTCCGCAGCGTCAGCAGTCTGAGCCGCTTCAGCCATCTCCTGCGTGGCAGCCATCTCCGGCGCTTCAGCCATCTCCTGCGCGGCAGCCATCTCCGGCGCGCCAGCCATCTCCTGCCCGTCAGCCATCTCCGGCGCTTCAGCCATCTCCTCAGCATAAGCGGAAGAGCACTGCCACGAAGAGCATCACTAGCACTGCCACAAAGAAATTCGCAGGAAACCGTACGCCAAAGAGTTCAAAAAATACGTCCCGCAGCCTTCCGCCAAGCCATTGCCGGTTTTACCGTGGAATCGCAGCGACGAGGAGACCAATAGGATCTCGGAAGAAGAGGTCAAGAAATTCTTTGCACCTAGACGGGCCGAGCCAAAGGATAAAATAGATCCGGCGGTGGTGGAGAAGTTTTACAAAAATCTTTTGAAACCTGAAACCCCACTTGTGCCGGACTACGAGCGCCAGATTTTGAAGGCGCATGCAAGGCGCCGTAGAGGGACTGAAAGTAGCAGTCGTGCGGCACCCCAGAAAACAGTTCCCATGCTCGGAGAGCAGGAAAACCAATCATGCGCCCCGCTCCAAGTGTTCGACACACGGGACGCTCCTCCCGTAAATGATTACGAGGCAGAGCTACAAAGAAAGGCCAATGAGATGGGGATGACTTACATTGCATACTTGAACATCATGGGAGACAACTTGCCCAAATGCGATGCCAACCCCATACAGCCATGGAAGTATGGGAAGAATCTCGTCAAGAAAGAGGAGCTCAAGAATCTACCAACAAAGATGCGAAGATTGCACAAGTGGTACCTTGATTTCTGCAAGACAAGAAAGGAAGAATGGATCACAGCGCATATAAGAGATGAGATTTTCTTGTGCGGAGACGACGAGATCGACTTCAACATTCAAGACTTGCATTTTCTATTCAATCAGAAGGAACTCGACAAAGCTGCCATCAGCCTTTATTGTGTGTAAGTACTATTTCTGTATTTTCTATCTTATCTCATTCACTTCATTAATTGCATGTATATATATATGCTCACCATATATGTATATACTATTATGCAGGAAAAAGGTTATGGAATGCATGAAAGGAGGACCTTTTGACATTGGGTTCGTTGACCCAAATAGAGTTCATGAAGAAGTGGTAAGAACCAAACCCGGGCAAACAGAAGATTTATTGCTAAGGTCTTTACTGAGACAACAAACCAAAAGGGAAATACTATTGCCTTACAACTTCTCGTGAGTACTGTTACCCTCTCTTGTACACATTCTGTTTCGGCTTACTCGATGTTAAGTGTAACTGATGATGAGTTATGCGTGCGTAGGTTCCACTTTATTCTGCTAGTCATTCAACCTGACTCAGGAAAAGTCCTTGGCATGGACTCGTTACGAAAAGGAAAAGAGCTATGGGCAGACTTTAGAGAGATGCTCCAGAGGTAATTTCAATCATATTATCGCACTAGATCGGCAACTTTCGTGACAACAAGTAATTAATTACTCCTTTATCCATTTTCTTTAACGGACAGGGTTTAGAAAAGGTTCACGGGCAGGGCCGTGGGTGAATGGTCAGAAGAACTAAAATTTGTAGACCAAAATGTAAGTAATACTAGCTAGCTAGGTCTGCGTATCTCTTTGATTCTGCTTCCAATTCCATTATATCATGCTTTATTAATTATTATTTTGATTGAACTCTCTATTCTCGTAAAGTGCGCGCATCAGGGACACGGCAATAACTTATATGGGTACTATGTTTGCGAGTTCATTCGCAACACGATATGTGCGACGGGCCAAGCCGCACTAGAACAACTTAGAGTAAGTAAACAAAGTACACAACATTATTTTATTACCATCAATTGTGTTGAGTTTTATTCTTATATATATATTGACCCCATTCTTCATATATATTCAGATCGAACGGATGCGGGACCAACTCCTACCATTTGACCGCATACGAGCCATTCAAGAGAAATTGGCGGGGTTCATACTTGATGAGGTCGTCACGCCTGGCGGAGAACTCTTTAGATATCCACCAAAATGAATGTTGTATATATGCTTGAACGTGTTTGTCTTGTACTTGATGCTTCAACGTTTACGGAGAATACCACACAATGACGATGTTGTGTATAATAATAGTTGCTTAATTATTCATGTACTCGTATGTACCGATGATGATGTATGTGTATACCGCTCCCGATCGATTCCCCCTCCCCCCCTCCCCGTCCCCGTCGCGCCGCAGAAATACGCCCAGAACGGGGGCAGGGGCAGAACTCTGCCGCGGCAGAGATTTAGGCCGTTTTCCTGCCGCGGCAGAGATTTATCTCTTTTTCCTGCCGCGGCACAGAACCTTTAACACCGGTTCGTAACACGAACCGGTGTTAAAGGGGGGCCCTGAGCCCTGCGGCAGCCCCACGTGCGCCACCCTTTAACACCGGTTCGTATAAGAACCGGTGTTAAAGGGGGGGCCCATCTAACACCGAACCCTCAACAGCGGTTCTACAACCGCTGTTAGAGGGCCCTCCAAACCGGTGTTAGAGGGGGGGGGGTGTGCACTAGTGTACATGCGGTTCTTTTTCATAAGAAAAGCCATATTTTTCTTCAAGAATAAAAATTAATATAATATAAATGGCCTAGAAACTATATTTCCATCCCGAATGCATGTCTTAAAATTTATTCATTTCGCAAACTCTAATATGAGTCTTTTTAAATCCCTAAAACAAAAATTTATGGTCACTAATATTCCCATAATTATTTTATAACTCATTAACTATAATACAATATTACAAAGTCATTTTCAATCAAAATATTTTGAAGAAGACATATAATCTCTCTCGGTAGTGGAGTATCACGACATAATCGGTCACTCAAAGTCGGAATAACCTACAACATGAAACATGGCAGTCATGAATGGTTAATACATTAAATGTATGACAAGTAGGACTAAGGTAAAATATAAAGGACCTAGCAACTACATGTTTATTTGGCTAGGTGGAGCTTTAGTTGATTTGCAACAATTCAAAATACCTTTGTCCTACTTTTATCAAAAATATTTTGATTCACATCAATCCAATTATGTTCTTCCATCAAGTTTTAGTAATTGAGGAGTTGGTGTGAGCGGATAAATATATCATATCTTAAGAATCAACTTGGTCAAATTGTCTACAACTGGGGACATGACTAAATACTTAGACTACATGCTCTTAAGAGATATGTACACTTTATCCATGTGACCTGGTCAACCCCTTTTTACCACTTCACTCAATTTGCGTCATGATCAGCACAAGTTCAAGATAAGACCATTCAGAAAGCAGCTCCCCAAACCCGATACACATCGTTCCAAGCTAAAAAAATCACTACATCTCTGGCTACATGGGTTCGAGTTATCACAACCTACTAGGTCTAACCAACCTCCCATAATTCATTTGTAGATGGCTCTACATGTAAGCTACTACAATAATGAAACAAATACTTTCTCAGTATCCTAGATGGCCATCCACAAGTGTGATACACGGGTAAAACATAGATATGGGCATGATAACCACTCAACATAATCCATTCATTAACCAATTTCCATCCATGCAATTCATTAATAAAATTGTATCAGTTGAACAAAACATATTGTTGAATCCCATGCGTTACTACAGCCCATGATAATTTTTCGTTGTCACTTTTTTGTCTGGCACATATGGAAATATATTTCTCTATATGTGTGACTCAATTTGTCGTGTACTTCGATACATTAATTAGTTAGTTTTAAAAAATTGAACGATGAATAAGTGAATGCAACAAAGAAAAAGAGGGTTTAAACAACTCTACGGATAATATGTAAACAAGACTACCAGAGGAAAAGATGTACTTCTCGTTGGGCTCGTCTAGGTGACAAAAATACTAATTTCTTTCACTCTATGGATGCCATTGGATATAGAAAAAACACTATATCTTCTCTCACTAGGGAAGATGGTTTACTGGCAGTGGAACATCAAGAAAAGGCGGGTTTACTTTGGAATTCCTTCGAGAGCAGATTAGGGGTTTCAGTTCCAATTGCTCCAACCAGGGATTTCACTAGTAGGAAAAGGCCTAGTGGTGACGTTCGAAAAAGAGGGTTAGTAGCGTTGAACCCGCACGCAACTAACATCACGCCACTGGTAGGTCCTAGTGGTGGCGTCTCGGCCGGACGCCACCAGTAGAAACAATAGTAGTGGCGTTCAAGATCAACGCCATGACTATGAAACTACCAGTGGCGTTCCATATCTACTAGCGACATTCGTAATACACGCTTTTACTATCGGCATAATGGTGGCGTTCCATCTGAGCGTCACAAGTGTTGTAATCTCTGGCAATGTTTTCTTATTATCAAACACTGCGACTGATTATTCTAGGGTCAAAAATAAATAAATTGGATGCTGCTGCCGCATTCAAATATTTTCGAGGTCACAATCGAAATACTTAATTACAACATCTCAGTCAATCGAGCTAGTTAGTTCATCTCATTTATAACATAATGAAAAATTGTCTTACATGAGAACTAATTGGATCAGCTAATGCATGGCTACATAGAAGATGATTTCAACTACTTACAAGATGAACATAGAAGATGATATCACATAACATAGAAGATGAACAAGTACACAATAACGATAGATTGGACGAGAAATATGTAGTTCTTGAAGCTAGTAGACCCGGTCACTTGCTTCTCAACTTTATAGTTGATTCTCTTTTCCTCCATCTTAAGGGAGTTGAAGTACTCCTCTTCCGCCATCTCTTTTGTCAGAAACCCTTTGAAGGAGTTGGTGGGATAGCCTACAACTTGTTTACTACATTCATCTCATGAATCGTAGACTCCTGGAACCTCTCCTCGACATACTGCATACCATCTTTTCTTGGCCATCATCGATCTAAATATAAAGTTGCATAGACAATTTTTGGAATAGTATATCAAACACATATATACATCACACCTACAATAAAAAGAGGTACTCTAAACATGCAATAAAATGGCGGAGCTGTTACTTTTTGGTCACCGGAATCCCGTCGGCGTCGGGTGGAGAGGCGATGAAAAGGAAAACTTCCTCCTGCAATATTATTCGCCATTCAATGATGCACATGTGTGCATAATATGGGCATATTATCATAAATCATGCCGCGATTCTAGCCATAACATTGGTCGTTTGGCCTGAAAGCCATGAAACCTCGAACATGATAGCTCATTTCTGTGAAGGTTTTTTTGAGATGCAATAAGTATACCAAGTTTGATATTTTTCCTTGTAAATATGTCACATAATATAATACCACGCAAGATTTTACATTGTTTGGATCATTTTTGAATTTCTTATACCCGTTTCAAACTATGGTCAAAACGGCGGGCATGAAGATTCTTTGGTCGGGGCGGAGCCTCGCTAAACTTGCAGTGCATCTCTGGTAAAATAGCATATTGTGAATCTAAAAATTATTTTTCTAAAAAATCATAAGCATAAGATCATGTACATGTAGTTCAAATCTGACACACTTCCCGCTAATTCAGCAGGAATTTGTCTTTTTCACGAGGAGTGGACGAAAAGGTTTAAGATACTTGGTTGGGACATTCTCCATGCAAGGTGTCCTAGTATTTTTGAAAAATGGGTTGGTACAATTTTGAAACTTTTATTTGGTGGTTGCTTCACGAAACACCCCATTTTTGACACTTGGTAAATGGAAAATGTGTTATACGAAAATATATTTAAATTTTTTTATTCAACTAAAATATATAATATTTGAGTTTAGATAGATAGATCTTATTTTTCTGCAATTTTTTATATATTATATGTATTTTTATAAATTAGAATGATTTAGTTATGATTTTTCTAGGATTAATATGGCAAAAGGGAAAAATAGCTACACCGACTTGACACGATCGTGTTTTTCACAGGATTTCTCGTGACTCATGTCAGCATTCTCACTTCTGATATCTCGAGGTCTTGTCACCAAAAACCTTCCCCGGTTGACGTCCCGCTAGTGACACTTGAAAAAAACTGCTTTCAAGGTCTCGTCGCTTCGGTGAATCACTTGAGCCCTGAGATATTTTCGGTGCCATGGAGGTAAGCCTGTGAGCATTACGCTTTCTTCAGAGGATCACTGCTTCCAAGCCCACCTCCTAGTTGTCATCGCTCGATCACTTCCTTTTCCACTAAGTGATTGCTTATGGATCTTAGCGTATGATTTGGGTTGTTTCACTCTCGACATTGGTCGCACCGCCGTCATGTCCAATCCCTACGCTGACGGCCCAGTCTACGCCGACGGCTACCGTCGGCCTATCCCGCGCTACGCCGACCGCAAACCTGGGGCGATGGCAAGTTTGTTCGGCTGGCCGTCTCAGGGCATACGCTGACGGCCCCGACAAATAGCCGTCGGCGTAGCTTTGGCCGTCCGCGTCTGTCTCTTCTCCCGTAGTGATAGACATTAATCATATATGCAACGGATTGTGTTGTTCTGGCGGTTAGTTAGCGACTAATTAGATCGATCATATGTACGTGTTGCGTTGACCTACTATATATCCGACCATCCCTGTATGATCTAACGGCTCATATGAACATTTTCAGATTTGCAGAATCGAATCCATTTTCACGTGATACATCCGGGAGAAACCGCCAGCCAAATCTGCACACATTTAATCTGGCGTACTAGTATATATGAGATATTAATACACAGTTTCAGTTCACCCATATATTTGCGTGGGTGCAGGACCGAGAAACGTGTATGTAGGCATGCAGATTCACTTCAATTTCAGTACGTAGGTCGATTTGCTACACACTCAACACTTGGGTATCTTGCATTCTGCATGCGGTTAACTTATAGTGATCAATTATATCGATACATAGGAGTATATCTAACTTAGACATGGTGGGAATCAGGATTATGTATTACACTTTTTTTATTGCTGTAGAGCCAACAAGTAACCGTGTGACCTGTCTGCGATAACTTGCTAGCAAGATCTCGTTCGATCATGACAGGGTGACAGTGAGTCCTTCAGCAGCTTCTGTGGGCACGCACTTGAATAGCTCACAACTGATAGACTTTGCACCTAACGAACTAGCTCCATCGCTCGTTCTTACTCCTTGCATAGTGGCAGCATTCATCGATAGATGCCACTAGTTGTATGTGATTTTATTTTTTTCACATTTGTAGTGGAAGTGGGGAGCTCTTTCTCGCGCATTCCGACAGCAAAAATGGTATTGACAGAACTTGCAAATGCTAAAATGGAGTAAATCATATGTCTCACCATTTCTAGAAACCCATTCTCTCTCTCAACCTGTCTCGCCAATGAGAGGGCCGTGGGCCGAGGGATCTTGTACTATCAAGGCCCCAAGATGAACATGTCTTCATTGTGTGCTTGTTGTGACACGAGAACCGTGCTTTCTTAGGCTGGCTGCTAAAACAAGCTCCGCAACTACCAAGCCTACCATCCTTCTTCTGCACTTATCTTGGATTTTGATTCTAAAAAATATTATTCAGATTTATTTATTTTTCCAAAAATTTCACTGGTCTATTAATAATCATCAATAGTATAAAGAGCGTCAAAAATAATAAAAATTACAAATAGGTCACTAGACCACCTAGCAACGACTAAAACACTAGCGCGAGTCGAAGACGGGCCACCATCCTCATCCCTCTATCATTGGAGTCGGGCAAAGCTTGTTGCGATAGAGTATGTTATGGTAGACAAATGGAAAGTCTTCATGCTAAGGTTTGGAAGGACCAGCGCACCATAGTAGGAACCATCTCCAGTGATGACAACCGTAGAGTTCTGACAAGAATTGCAATTCAATATCACCATACAGAAGAAGGAATAAGAAAAGAAAAAGTAAATGTGGCAAGTGAGTTGTTACATATCATATTTTTCCTTCCATTAGATGGTTAGTTTTTTCTTGCTTGACTAACTAGACTAAGTTGTGGCTAAACGAAAAAGCTGGATGGTTTTTCAAAATGTAGTAAATCATGAAATTTTTGTTGAGCACAATTCAAAAAAGTTACATTACTGAAATTTCTTCAACGGACCGAAGATCATGTGCGTTCGGGTGTATGTAATCGCATAGGGTGTGAGCCCGGTGAGAGGTTTGTAGCACCTCACCATGGGTCGGCTTGCCCTTAAAGTTTGCAGTCTCAACTTTGGTGAAATTTAAATGCTTTATTTTAAAAATACTTGTAAATAATCAGTTAAGTTCTAAAGATGTAATATTTTGGCCAGTCCGTTTGGCACGTAATTTACGGTATTATTTATAACATTTGCAACTAAAATAGGATCACATGCAATAAAGCTACTATTTTCTCATGACAAACCCCGTTTCCTTTTTTACGCTATTGTACTGTATGAATGCATACGATTGAACTATTCATTCATCCATTTGTATATATAGCTAGCACACATCATTTAAGATATATGTATTATATGCTTTCCATCTGTCACATAGACAATTCATAAATACTTAGACTGAAGTTTTCCTTTAAATTTTGAAAGAAGTGGTCTCGATATGTGGTGGATGGACACCAACCAGGTTTTGCCTGTTTAATCATGAACCGCCCTTATAAAATAGACAACACCTCTAGCTTGTCGTAGGTCTCTACATATGAGTTGAGGACTAGAATCCACACAAGAAAAGAGAATTCCTGATTACGAGCTGTTGGATGTGTGAAATGCTACTTGGGATGAGAGCTATCTGAAAACACATCAGTTGCTGCTTTGCAGAAATTCGCAGTAAGACTCCGGCTCATCGGTGTTGGGTTTTGGGGGTCATGGATACATGCACATCTTCGACCGAGACAGGCCCTGAACCACGGCAGACAGGACAGCAAGTACGTAGGCCCTTGAAGCCTGATGCTGAGGAAAAGGATCTCGCTCCCGTCATGGAATTCACTCGACCGCTCACATCACGAGTTTTGTCGGCATGGCTCGCAGCTGTTATCATGTGCAATATGCAGTCTTGACTTTGTACAGCATCACGAGTATGTGTTCCAAAAGTAGGTGCAGTTCCATCCATATCAACTTGGTTGCTAACACGGTTGATTAAATCGGGAGCGTTCACAGTTTTGACATATTTTTTTAGAGAGAAGCTCAAGATCCATATGGTCTCCTTTTATTTAAAAATGAAACAATAACACAATTGTAGACGACTTGGACCCTTAAACATGTTTCTATGTACGTCATTTGATTCAGAGCATCAGAATCTTTAGGAATTTTCATATAAGTACTCTAATGGGCTCCGTTTTGGAGAAGTTTTGTCATCCACTCAGACATCTGTTACATTGCCTTGTTTTCTTCCTATGGTGTCCAGCATTCTTCGATGCATTCATGTAGTTTCCAATCTTGTAGGATTCAATAGCTCATTGCAAATAATCTTGTTTTTTACTGATGTGTTTTCAGAATTATTCAAATCAAAGAGGTATCCCAGACAATGACGACCATTAAAAAACATGAGGTAGCCAGCAAGTGTTAGAACAATCAAATAGTGAATGGGGCTTGGTAAAATAAGACAATCTATAGCCCATATGGGACACCATGGTGCCCGGGCACTATACTATACCTATATTTTCTTCGAATTCGTACATACCTGAGAGCGTATATAACCAAATTTCACATACCTAAGGTGTGCATACCTAAGGTACACATATACAAGGTATACACATCTAAGATATGCATACCTAAGTTGCATATATACACGCGTATGTAGGGTACGTACATCTTAGGTATACATACCTGAAGGTATATGTAACTCTAGTATATTTTAGGTATGTGTACCTTAGGTACGTATAACTTAGGTATACATACCTTCAGGTATGTATAGGTCATGGCCAAAAATGAGCGTATTATGTATGGTGTCTGGGCACCATGGTGTCCCAGTTATTTTACACACACACACACACACACACACATATATATATATATAGATAGATATAGCTCCGTTAATCTACAACCCCTTGTAGAATAACTACTCTACAACCCTTTCTGAACTTTCACAGAACCCTTTCTGAATTCACGTGACTAGACAGTGAACTTCTTGACGGACTACCAGATTCATGTGGAAAGAGAGATGGGGGGTTGAGGGTCTTTCTGAACTTCCGCAGTGGAAGATGTGAACTTCTCTGTAGTAGCAAGTGAACTTCCTGGCGGAGCACCAGATTCATGTGGGAAGAGAGGGGGAGGGTGGGGGTCTTTCTGAACTTCCGGGGTGGAAGATGTGAGCTTCTTTGTAGTAGCAAATGAACTTCCTGGCGGAGCACCAGATTCACGTGGGAAGAGAGGGGGAGGGTGGGGGTCTTTCTGAACTTCCGCGGTGGAAGATGTGAGCTTCGTTGTAATAGCAACTGAACTTCCTGGCGGAGCACCAGATTCACGTGGGAATAGAGGGGGAGGGTGGGGGTCTTTCTGAACTTACGTGGTGGAAGATGTGAACTTCTCTTTAGTAATAAGTGGACTTCCTGGCAGAACACCAGATTCACATGGGAAGAGAGAGGGGAGGGTGCCGGGTTGGAGAGGCTTTCTAAACTTCCACGGGGAATGATGTGCACTTCTCGTAGATAGAAAGTGAACTTCCTGGCGGAGCACCTGATTCATGTGGGAAGAGAGGGGAGGGTGGGGGTTGGGGGATTTCTAAACTTCCATTGTGAATTTGAGGAGGTCTGGGGCGGGGCCAGTGCCTAGGTAGGGCAGCAGTCGGTGCGCGAGATGTGGGGCGGGGCGGCGCGCGTGGGGCGAGGAAGCGCAGAAGGTGGGGCGAGGCGACGCGTAGAAGATGGGGCGGGGCGGCGCGAGAGGTGGGTGTGGGTGGCGCGCCGGAGGTGGGGAGGCAGCAGCGCGCGGGAGGTGAGGCGGGGAAGCGCGGGTAGGTAGGGCGGGGGTGACGGTGCGGTAGGTGGGCCGGGGTGATGGGCGGGGTAGGTGGGGCGGGGTGACGCACGGGGGTGTGGTAGAAGGTATTTATTTGGGATGGGTTGTACAATAGTTATTCTACAACTATCTTAAGGGGGTTGTAGATTAGTCATGCCATATATATATATATATAGGACATATTCATACCAGGTGTAGCTACACCCACACGTGTTTCACACTATGTAGGCAGTATCTACCATACCAGAAGTTATGTACGTGTAGTATGAAGTATATAAGATTATTTGAGCAGTATATATACTTTTTTTTGGTAGTATGCAATTTTTATTCACATACTCCTTTTATACGTACAAATATGATGGTATTTTACATATATAGTGCAAACTATGGGCACACTTGCAAATTTTTCACCTTGTAAGTATCTTAGATATAGTATATGAACATACTCAAATAGATAAAGTATTACAAATACTTCCGTAAGGTAGTATATGAGATGTGGGTGTAGTTACACCCAGGAGTAAGAAGTATTTTTCCTATATATATATATATATATATATGTATGTATATATATATATCCATTATCGATACATCAATTGTATATATGAGTTACCTTTATCACTTTTAAAGTTCTAATTGACTCCTTCTAAGTGCAAGTAGGTGAGCGAGGAGCTTGTCGGCGGGGAGGGAGCGGCTAGGGTTTTGGGGTTTGTCCCAAAGTGGGGACTAGGAGTGGAGAAGGAGTGAAGTGCTGGACTGGATGTGGATGGGGACGACGCGGTCCTATTAAAAAGGACGCGGTCCCTCTTTTTGGGACACCACCAGGTGGGACCCAGGGAACCCTCCGCTGGACACGGGCGGACGAGGGCGGCGTCCGAGCCCCCACAAACCAGCCCTAGGTCTCGTCCCAATTTGCGCTGAATTGGACCACGCCGCGCTGTCCGGTCCGTCTGTGGGTGCGCGTTGGGCTTTGGCCTTGGTCCGGGAGGACTCGATCAGACGCGCGGAGTCCGTTTTCGGGGGCCCGTTGGAGTTGGCCTAACGCCGCACCGACGAGGTCACCGACACGGTATGTGTGTGATGCCCCAACGGCAGTTCCATCTCCCTACCATCTCTCTACCAACTCCAGGTGACTGAGAAGTGGGCCAACTGGCAACACAGGCCCAGCGTCAGCGAAGACAACACAGTGTCAACGGGGTACAAATGGGCTTTTTCATGTCTTGGACTAGAGCACAGAGAGAGAACAAACGGCTAAGATCCTCCTGGTAAACCATCTAAGGGCTGATGTTGCCTAATCGCTCGGAGGTGCCCTATGAGGGGGCATCAATTATATCTTTAGATTGTACTATATGGGTGCTTACCATTGAACTATTCATTTATCCATTTGAAGAGCTAGCAATGATCATTTAATATATATGGGTTACACTCAGACAAATTGTTAGAGTATGATACAGACACGTCTATATATACTCGCCCATGAGGCTCAATAATACATCATCATATTCCGCCAATCTCTCTCTCTATCCTTCTACATGGTACTAGCCTAACCACGATTCTTCTACCCTAGCCACTGCCCCCTCCTCCCAGGCGCCGCCGGCTCCCCCGCCCCCAAACCCTAGCGTCGTCGTCCCCATGCCACTGTGCTAGCCGCCGCACACACTTCCGCTTTGCACCGCCCCTGGGGAGGTCGATCTCCATGATCTCCGCCGGGGGCCGCGCAACCCGTACGCAGGGTTCATCCGTTGATCCGTGATCGCCTGTCTTGTAAGTCTTTTTTCCGATCTCTTGATCGGTTTTGTTTTTTGGTTTACCGAACTTAGATCGGATTGAGTCACCCACCACGCCTCTACTCCGATCATCGACATCGACGATCTACACCGCGTCCGTGCGCCTGCTGCCTCCGCCGTTGCGCGGCCAATCTCTCTCCCTCTCTATCCTTCTACACAAATCATAAATACTTCCAGCCTCCACATAGATAATTCATAAATATTTAGACTTAAGTTTTTCTTCAAACTTTGGAAGAAGTGATCTTGATGTTTGGGGGGTGAACACCAACCAGCTTTTACTTGTTTTATCACAAAACGGTGTTATAAAGGACATAGCGCCTCTCTCTCTAGACGAGCACATTCGTTCCACATGCACGTGGTTAACTAGCTAGGAGACCTCCAGCTCGTCATAGATCTCTACATAGGAGATGAGGTCTACAACCTAGATAAAGAGAGAAATTTCGATTATGAGCAGTTGGATGTGCGAAATGCTAAATACATGGAATGCGAGCTATCTGGAAACACATCAGTCCCTGGAGTAGAAGAATCTGCAGTGAGACTGAGGCGAAAAGATGCATCCTTGACACCTCCTTACAAGTGACTGCCCTTTGTGTTTGCGATTTAGCATGATACACACACACATATGTATATGACCAACTCCTGAGGAAAAGGATCTCCCACTACAACACGGTAGTCATTTTAAGGCACTGTAAAGTGCCTCTGTATAAAATAAAAATGCCTCTAAAAATCTTTAGAGGCACTTTAAAATGTGACCCTAATACTCGTGTCGGTAAAATTTTTAGGGGCATTTTGATCAAAGTGCCTCTAAAGACTTCAATGACATTTCAATAAAAGTGCCTCTAAATATCTTTAGTGACACTTTGAGAAATACCCCAAAAGCCATTTAGATAAATTAGACAACATAACTTTTTTTATAGTTAGAAACGCATCCTTAATCCACCGGTCCGGCTATATGCATTCGTAGGAAATTGGATTTTTCTGAGTCGACGGCCCAAGGCCCACATAGGACTAGCAGGTGTTACGGGAGCTCCTCTCTGCCGCCCACATAGGACTTATATACTCGCTCCGTCCGAAAATAAGTGACTTCGGATGTATCCAGACACATTTTAGTGTATAGATACATTTCAATCTAGACAAATCAAAATCAGTTATTTTTGGACGGATAAAGTAGCACAAATGCGAGACAATCACAAGTATAAAAGGAAATGAAAAAAATTAACCAAGAGGAAGAAAATTTAAAATCAAGTGGAACACAGTTTTTTAAATATCGTGAGATCAAAACAAACGACTACTACATGTAGAACACAAATTTTAGGACCCAGACCACTACCACTACATGTAGAACGTAATTTTAGATTAAAAGAAACATAAATTAAGTGTTTCAAATAAATCACGATTTTCGGTAGAATAAAACTCTGGATCAGTTGGAACAAAGCTTTAGTTTCATTCCCGAGAATATGATAACATTTACAAAGGCACAACGAAATTGGACAATGAGTTTAGCACGTGGAACAACTAGAAAAATTAACAAAAAATTATTTCCTTAGAAAAAAATCGGATACGAATGAAACTATGCCGGTTTGATCAAAGGAGGCACTTTCATTAAAATGCCCCTAAAAGTTATTGTCTTTAGGGGCACTTCTCAAAATTCCCCTAAAGATACTACATTTAAGGGCACTTTGATCAAAATGCCCCTAAAGGTATATCATTAGAGGCACTATAATAAAATGTCTCTAATTGACACATTTAGGGACACTTTGAAAAATGCCCCTAGCCAAAGTGCCCCTAAAGCCATACCGTGTACTAGTGTCCCGTCATGAGTTTTGTCCGCATGGCTCGCAGCTGTTATCATGTGCAATATGCAGACTTGAATTTGTACAGCATCACAAGTATGTGTTCCAAAAGTAGGTGCACTTCAATCCATAACAACTTGGTTGCTAACACAGTTGATTAAAGGGGGAGCGTTAATAGTTTTGACATGTTTCTTAGAGAGAAGCTCAAGATCTATATAGTCTCCTTTTATTTAAAAAATTGAAACAATAACACAATTATTCGATGACTTGGACCCTTAAGCATGTTTCTATGCACGTCTTTTGATTAAGAGGAGTTTTCCTAAGTACTCTAATGGGCTCAGTTTTGGAGATATTTTTCAGCCACTCGGACCTCTGTACATTGCCTTGTTTTTTCCTATGACGTTGAACATTCTTTGATGCATATATTCATGTAGTCTCCAATCATTTAGGATTCAACGGCTCATTGCAATATAATCTTGTTGTTTTTTACTAATGTGTTTTGAGAACTTACAAATCAAAGAGGAGCAAACGATGATGACCATAAAAAAAACATGAGGTAGTTAGGCTGAGTTAGCAACCTGTGTGTACAAGTCATACACGAAGTTCATGCACGAGGTAGTTAGGCTGAGTTAGGATTAGAAAGGGGAAGAAAATGCGTACAAGTCATACACGAAGTTCATGCACGCTCCACCACACCTGTGCTGTTTGCTTTGATAGTTAGGCTGAGTTTGCCACAGTAGGTTTTGTGTGTGCTATAGTCCTGATGTGTCATTAGAAGATCTAACAAAGATCAATGTATTCAGATCTAGATATGCACATAGATTATTCGATTCAAACCATCAGACCGTGAAACACTTTTGTGCACTAATTTTTTATATCACTGTTATCAGAAACTACTATATACCTAGTCCAAGAAGGTATCAATTGGAATATGGACAATAAAAGAAAACACTCAGCTTACATGAATCAACTTTGATTAAAGAACAAAAAAGGGGGATATGAATGTACCACATTATCAGCTAGGCAGGATAAGGACAAATTCTCAAAGAAAAAACTAGTATATGGAGAAACAAAATTAAATATCAGGAAACCTACACCATGCTAAATGAATAAGGAAGGGAAAACATGCTATTATGTGGAATATCACAAATCTCTTATAACAAAATAAAAAACTATCTTGAACCTATCTTCTTAAATGGACAACAGAAGTGCCAATATATGGATTGATATACACTATAGTAATAAGACTCCGAGAGTAGACAAGAAAGAATAGATTATGATTGGAGACACAGAGATCGGCAAGGGGGGAGGCAACAACCCTTTCCTTTCAGTACTTCCCAATAGGGGTAGAAACGGTACAGATTATTCTCGACTGAACCGTCTAACCGGAGGCTCATGAAATACAAAAACGGATTTAGTCGAATAGTTGTCAGATATGATCACGAATAAGGATTGTAATTCATGGATATAGAAAAGGATATGGTTTGTCAGATATCCTCAAGTGTGTGCTTCCGGACAAGTTTGTCGCATGATGCATTGTCACTAAGCTTCACTCTTCATGGAGGAACTTTGCCACTTCTCTGAAACATCAGAGGCATGAGCTCTCTGTTGAGTACCTTATTGGTTCCCTGGATGTTGAAGAGAAGGCGAGGGCAAAAGACAAATACACTAGTGAAACCGGGGGACATTCTGCTGCCAATATGGTGCAGAAAATGCCCACAAGTCCAAGGGAAATAACAAAGTCTGCCAGACTACCAACTTCAAGAAGAAGAAGGGGCAGAACAAGGAAAAGAAAGGACCTTGCTAGGTGTGTGGCGAGATTGACCATTGGGCTCATCGTTGTCCACAGAAGAAAGACAAGAAGGGTCAGGCTGGACAGAGTTCTAAATCTGTCAACATGGTCATTGGCAATACTGATGCAGGAACTTCAGGTTCTAGGTATGGTAATTTATTACCTACTATTTTTTCAGTATTTCAACCCACGGAATGGTGGATTGATACGGGTGCCAATGTCTATGTGTGTTCTGACATTTCCATGTTCACCTCTTATCAGGCTCGAGATTCCTCAGTCATGATGGGGAATGGGTTACATACTACTGTTCTTGGTGCTGGCACGGTAGATCTGAAGTTTACTTCGGGCAAGATCGTGCAATTGAAGAACGTGCAACATGTCCCTTCTATAAAGAAGAATCTCGTTAGTGGCTCCCGTCTTCTGAAAGATGGGTTTAAGTTGGTATTTGAGTCCAATAAAGTTGTACTGTCTAAGTATGGAACCTTTGTTGGAAAAGGCTATGAATGCGGAGGGATGTTCCGTTTTTCATTGGTAGACTTCTGTGATGATGTAGTGAACCATGTTTGCACTACTAGTAATGAAATTAATGTTTGGCATTCACGACTTTGTGATATTAATTTCGGTTGTATGTCGCGGCTTGCTAGTATGAGTTTAATTCTGAAATTTACTATTGTCAAAGGCTCTAAGTGCCATGCTTGTGTGTAAGCAAAGCAACCTCGCAAGCCTCATCAGCCTGCAGAGGAAAGAAACTTGGCACCTCTTGAGCTTATACATTCAGATCTATGTGAGATGAATGGTGTGTTGACAATTAGTGGAAAGAAATATTTCATGACTTTGATTGATGATTCTACTAGGTACTGTTATGTATATCTCTTGAAAACTAAAGACGAGGCTTTAGATTTCTTTAAAATCTATAAAGCAGAAGTTGAAAATCAACTTGAGAGAAAGATCAAAAGGATTCGGTCTGATCGTGGTGGAGAGTACTTTTCTAATGAGTTCAATTTATTCTGTTTGGAACATGGTATTATACATGAGAGGACGCCTTCCAATTCTCCTCAATCCAATGGGATTGGTGAGAGGAAAAGCCGGACTCTAACAGATTTGGTAAACGCCATGTTAGACACTACCGGTTTATCCAAGAAATGGTGGGGGAGGCTATATTGACTTTGTGTCATGTCATAAACCGTGTTCCAACTAAGAATAAAGAGATTACACCATTTGAAGACTGGGAAAAGAAAAGGTTGACACTCTCATACTTACGAACTTGGGGTTGTTTGGCAAAGGTCAACGTGCCAATCAACAAGAAGCGTAAGCTTAGACCTAAAACTGTGGATTGTATCTTTCTTAGCTATGCTTCTCATAGCATTGCTTACAGATTTCTTGTGGTGAAATCTGAAATGGACGAAATGAGTGTCGGTACCATTTTTGTATCAAGAGATGCTACATTCTTTGAGGATATATTTCCTATGAGAGATATGCCTAGCATATCTAATAAGGAATATGATCCAGTTTCTGAACCTAAAACTCCCATAGAGACTGATGAACAATCAGATGATGAGAGTTCAGATTCAGATGAGGGTAATAATGAAGCTCCCACAAGGAGCAAGAGACAAAGGACCACAAGGTCTTTTGGTAATGATTTCATTGTGTACCTAGTGGATGACACTCCCACTTCTATTTCAGAAGCTTTTGCATCTGTGGATGCAGACTACTAGAAGGAAGCAGTTCAAAGCGAGATGGATTCCATCTTGGCTAATGGAACCTAGGAGATATCTGAACGTCCATATGGGTGTAAACCTGTAGGATGTAAATGGGTATTTAAAAAGAAGCTTAGGGTTGATGGTACTATTGAAAAGTACAAAGCTCGGCTTGTGGCTAAAGACTATACCCAAAAGGAAGGCGAAGATTTTTTTGATACTTACTCACTTGTGGCTAGATTGACCACAATTCGAGTACTACTGTCACTGGCTGCCTCACACGGTCTTCTCGTTCATCAAATGGACGTTAAGACGGCTTTCCTAAATGGAGAGTTGGACGAGGAAATTTACATGGAACAGCCTGATGGTTTTGTACTAGAAGGTCAAGAAAGAAAGGTGTGTAAACTGAAGAAATCTTTGTATGGCCTCAAACAAGATCCCAAACAATGGCATGAGAAGTTTGAAAGAACTTTAACATCTGTAGGCTTTGTTGTAAATGAAGCCGACAAATGTGTCTACTATCGCCATGGTGGGGGTGAGGGAGTTGTCCTATGTCTCTATATTGATGACATATTAATTTTTAGGACAAGTCTCAAAGTGATTAATGAGGTCAAAACCTTCTTGTCTCAATGTTTTGAGATGAAGGATCTTGGAGAAGCTGATGTTATCCTAAACATCAACCTACTGACAGATGAGAATAATGGGATTACACTTGTGCAATCACATTATGTAGAGAAGGTCTTGAGTAGATTTGGATATGATGATTGCAAATCCTCTCCTATACCTTATGATCCTAGTGTTTTGCTTTGAAAGAATCAAAAGGCACCCAGAGATCAATTGAGATACTCTTAGATTATTGGCTCACTTATGTATTTAGCTTGCGCTACGAGGCCTGGCATCTCGTTTGTTGTGAGCAAACTTAGCCGGTTTGTGGCCAACCCGGGAGATGATCACTAGAATGCTCTTCAAAGAGTAATGCGCTATCTAAAGGGAACCGTGAGCTATGGAATTCATTATACCGGGTATCCAAGAGTACTTGAAGGGTATAGTGATTCAAACTGAATATCAGATGTTGATGAGATAAAGGCCACAAGTGGATATATATTCACTCTTGGTGGTGGCGCTATTTCATGGAAGTCTTGCAAGCAGACCATCTTAACGAGGTCAACTATGGAAGCAGAACTCACAACATTAGATACTACGACTGTCGAAGCAGAATGGCTTCATGAACTCTTAACAGATTTGCCTATGGTTGAAAAACCAATACCGGCAATCCTTATAAACTGTGACAACCAAACTGTGATTGTCAAAGTGAACAATTCTAAGGACAATATGAAGAGTTCAAGACATGTCAAGAGAAGACTGAAGTCTGTCAGAAAACTGAGAAACTCCAGAGTTATAGCATTGGATTGTGTCCAAACGGCTGAGAATCTGGCAGATCCTTTTACGAAAGGACTATCAAGAAATTTGATAGAAAATGCATCGAGGGAGATGGGTTTGAGACCCACGTGAGTTGTCAAGGGGGTAAACCAACCTATGTGATCGGAGATCCCGTGAATTAGGACCTGGGAAAACAAATCGAAATAATTGAGTTGAGAGAACCTTTTAATACTCCCACTCCACTGCAGATGCAATTCTCTCATAGTATACTGTAAGGAAGTTTGATTATATCTTAATGTGTTATGTCTGTCTCCTTGGGAGCAAAGACGCTGTCCTACAGAGCGATCTTGAAAGAACACACCTATATGAGCTACACTGCTGGTCACAGTGTATGAGATTTGGGTGAATCTCTAGGAAGCTCATGAAAGGCCGAGGAGTATGACTTATAAGCTCCACCCGAGGGGTAGCCTATGACAGTCAAGTACCGGTAACGACATTGAGTGAAACTTACTGTGCAAGACTGGCAATTCAAGACATAGTCCATTGTTCAGTTGTAGTAAGCGTATCTCTTTGTCTAGGTGGAAGTTCAACTTAACAGTCTCCACTGAACTGTAGGTATATTAAACAGTGATTGGAACTGATGTGCCATATAATGTGCCTCTGAGATCTGGTGGAGGATTGTTAGATTTATATGGGCTGCGGCCCATGTAGGCAGCCCATCTAATCTAATAAATCCTAAAATCTCAAGGCCCATCTACTATAGCTGCTTGGGAGCTCTATGGGAGACAAAGTTTAGTCTCACATTGCTAGTTGAGAGAGAGTTGGACTAGCTTATAAGGTGAGCTGTTTCACTCCCACTAAGTGAGTGAGAAGAGAAGGAGTCCACGCGCACTCCTCCTCCTCCTTCGCCGCCCGCCCCGCCTCGCCCGCACGCGCGTCGCGTTTCGTGAATCGAGTTCGAGTTAGAAACTCGTTTTATGGAAGACTAAATTTTTGCTTGGTGCACCAGCTGTTGGGTACGTGTCAACATTCGTGTGCATGTTTGACGCGTGTCCCTGTCTTCCAACGCATGGCGACTCGATCGGCTCACCTTTCAGGCTCTAGAACGAGAGACAAACAGATCTAGACATATACAGTTTTTTTCTTAGTCTCTCTCGCTGTGTGTTCCTCTTGTTGCGCTGCTCTCTAGGCTTCCCCATCCCGACGGCTGCGTGCATGCTGTCCGGGAGAGCAGGCCTCCGATACCCCGTCCGTTGAGATCCTGCACCAGGAGACGGGCGATAAGGTTTTTGTGGACCGTCTCGGCGCGACTGCTCACCTCCGTTCATGAGTTCTTCTTCGCTAACCGACGACCTCATCAGCACCATGGTCGATAACAACAATGACTAAGATGCTGCTGCGGTAATGACCTTCCCGGTCAACCCGTACGTGCTATTCTTCTCTTTGTATGCACTAGTTTTTGTTAGATTTTCAGATCTACTATATGTGGTTGTTTGTCTGCATGTGTTTAGATCTGCCAGTGCTTACATAATATTGATTTCGGTAATTAATCTAATGGAGAAATTGCCTAATATTTCAACAGATATTTAGTCGAGATCAATCTTGGGAACGCTTACCTGGACACACAGTAGAAACCTAGCTAGCTGATGGATTTTATTCGACACGCTAGCTGATCAATTTGGTGAAGAAAGCTCGCTGACCGTACAAAGCTAGATAGCTTGGTGTAGATGAAATGGATCAACTGATCGATAGCTTTGGTATTTATTTGCGCACACTCATCCACATGTAGGCAGTAGGCACCTACCAGTCCGTGATAATGTGTACTTAGGCCTGGTATAGGTAATATCTTAACAGCCACGTCCTTGTAGTCAACGGGATGGTTTATTTAGAGATGCAGATTTTTTTTTGAAAAGGCCCATCGAGCTGGATTTTCACGTGCATGTATTAATTTTAATTTGAGACGGACTCTGACAGTTACGTGACGTAAGAACCTTTTTTGTACACGTTTACTTTTACGTAACACTATTTATATTTTAATCTCAGATTACATCTACACCATAAATTAGGGATCTAACAGCTAAAATTAATTCAGATGATGTGGAACAACCTAATGTCTCGAAAAATAATCGTATATTGCTTTTAGTACTCCCTCCGACCCATATTAGTTGACTTGGATTTGTTTAGATTTGGATGCATCTAGCACTAAAACACGTCTAGATACATCCGAATTTAGACAAATCCAAGTCAACTAATATTGGTCGGAGGGAGTATATAATAGATTGTTTTATTAGAGTTCCACCAGATGTGCTAGTTCCAACGACCAAACTTCCAAATGTTGAATTTACCATTGGAGACTAAACCATATGTTTTGTTAGCACACTATGCTATCTCATTTTCTTATAAACAAAATGACTAATAAGTGACACTGGAAGGCGGTTTTGCTATGCTTTAGTGCTCATGGTCGATCAATCTCACTGAGGTGCCCTTATAGATCTGATCATCCCTGGATGATCCCATGGCTCCTATGAGCATTGTCAGATTTGGAGAATCTGATCCATTTTAACGCGATACGTCTAGGAGAAATCACCTACCAATCTACAGACATTTTAATCTGGCGTACTAGTATGAGATATTAATACACCTAGAGGTAAGTTTCAGTTCACCTATATATGTGCGTGGGTGCAGGACTGAGGAACGGGTATGTAGTTATGCAGCTTCACTTGGATTTCAGTAGGTCGATTTGCTACACACTCACCACTTAGGTCTCTTGCATTCTGCATGCGGTTAACTAGTGATCAATTAGATCGATACATATATATATCTATATCTAACTTAGACATGGAAGGAATAAGGATTATGTATTACACCTTTTTAATTATTGTAGCGACCACAAGTGATTGTGTGGCTGGTCCGCGATAACCTATGGCGAGCCATCACGAGCGAACGCGGGGGAGCTGCCCAGGTATACCTGGCGCCAGCTCGTTCGATCACGATAGGTGACATTGGGTCCTTCAGCAGCTTTTGTGGGCACGCACTTGACGAGTTCACAACTGATAGAATTTGCACCTAACCAAATAGCTCCACCACTCATTTTTCCCGAAATGGGGTTAAACCCCGGCCTCTACATCCTTGATGTACACAACCCTTTATAACGAAGTATCAAGTGCATACTTTTCTTTTTGCGAGAAAATTTTGGATCTATTCCATGAGTTTATAAGAAGTACAAGACACACCAAACATAATAAACATTACATTGAAGTACTTGAACCACCTAACGACCACTACTGCTGCCAGAGCGAGCCGCCGACGCGCCACTGTCGCCGCTCCCTTACCAGAGCCGGCTTGTCGTTGTTGATGACAATCGGGAAGTCTACGTGCACGTGCCCCTAAGGACCAGCGCCCAGTGTCGAAGTCGTCGTCATTGAACCCTTGAATTGTTCCGTATCTTCAAACACCACCTAGAACACACGTAGACTGGACAAGATCGACCACTCGATAGAAGCAGCGACCAGACGAATCCCCGCCCTCCTCGGCACCACCGACGAGATCGCCGACGTCGAGGTAGAAGAGGAGGCAGGTATACCTTATTCTTGTCCCGCACAATACCGTCATAGCCACCATAGCGTCGATGTCGGTTGACCAAACTCTAAATTTAGGGACCCTTCAACCGCGCCGAGCGTAGGTCCGAGGTCCCCACCCCCTCCGACCGCAGGAGCGACAACCGGAGGAGGCGGGGACCCTTCAATTTCCAATCGTAGACGGCGGAGACGAGGCACGGACGGCGGGCGGCAGGCTACGGAGGAACCCTAGCCACCGCCTCCTTTCCTTTTTTACTTATTATAGCTCATGGGTCAGATAGATCGATACAAAGACCAACCATATGCAAATGATAAGAAGTCTGAAACTAAAAGGCATACAATAGCTAGACATCTCTCAATCTACTAGTATGCTGTCACGAAGTCTAGTAATAAATATCCTGAACGATCATCACCACACGGTTGCATCTAGAAACCATATTTTTGTGCTGATGCTCTGGGAGCAGGAATTCCTAGAGTTGAATCCATAGAGACGGCAAGATAATAACCTGCAAAAAAGATTAAACTCGAGTCTTGTTAAAAATAATAGCATTGCGACATTTCCAAATGGACCAACATAAAGCCGATACGCCTATACATATTCTAGCTTTGTTATCCATATCCATCTCATTTAGCTAATTTCCAAACATATTAGTGATATTGATTAGAGGTGGAAGATCATAATTAAAGAATACATGCGCCAGATAATTTTAGCAAAGGGGCATGTAAGAAAGAGGTGTTCAATAGTTTGTTCTCCATGACAGAAACAACATTTCTTGCACCCATTCCAATTCCTTCTTGCAAGATTGTCCTTAGTCAGCAAGACTTTATTATTTAAAAACCACATGAAGATCTTAATCCTTAGTGCTATTTTTAGCTTCCATAGGTATTTTGTAGGGAGTCTCTGATGATCATTCATAAGATTCTCATACATCGATTTGACAGTGAAAACACCATCCGTGGTTAACTTCCACCTAAATGAATCGGGTTCATCAGTCAAGTTAACTTGAATTAACATGTGACATAGATGCAACCATGCATTCCATTTCGTCCTAGTTAAACTCCTCCTAAAACCAATATTAAGAGGATTTTGAGACAATATATCATGAACAAAGACATATTTTCTATGGATAATATTATATAGAGAGGGATACTGTTGGGAAAGACACGTCTCCCCAAGCCAAACATCCTCCGAAAAACGAGTTTTAACCCCATTCCCAATTTTAAAAAACCCTCTGGTAAAGAAACCATCATTTACTTGCATTAAGTCTTTCCAAAATGGGAAGTCGGTCGGTTTAGCTTAAACTTGCGCTAGAGTTTTATTTTTCAGGTACTTGTTGCGTAACAGCTGTGATGACCCACAAGTATAGGGGATGTATCGCAGTATTTTCGACGGAAGTGAAACCCAATTTATTGATTCGACACAAGGGGAGCCAAAGAATATTTATAAGCCTTAACAACTGAGTTATCAATTCAGCTGCACCTGGAAACAATCTTGCTCACAGCAGTTTATCAGTAGCAACAGTTTTGTAGTAAGAATAGTAAAGTAACAGCAGTAGTAAAGCAAAGACAGTAGTAACAAAAGCAGTAAACAGTAGGATTCGAGTGCGGTAGGCATAGGGATGGATGGACTGGCGTTGCATGGACAAGACAATTTACATAGCAATCAGAACATAGGGCAATTGCAGATAAACAAGATAAAGCACCCAAGTACTAGACAATCCTAGGCATGTGTTTCATATATAGTCATACGTGCTCGCAATGAGAACTTGCACAACATATTTTGTCCTGCCGGCCCGTTTGCAGCGGGGCCTCTAGGGAACTACTGGCAATTAAGGTGCTCCTTTTAATAGAGCACCGGAGCAAAGCATTAACACTCCGTGAACACATGTGATCCTCACATCAAAGCCAATCCCTTCCGGTTATCCCGATTTCTGTCACTTCGGGGCCATAGGTTCCGGACAATAACGTGTGTATACAACTTGTAGATAAGGTCAGAAACAATACTATCATAATGAATCAATAATAAGTTCAGATCTGAAATCATGGCACTCGGGCCCTAGTGACAAGCATTAAGCACAACAAGTCGCAACAAAGTCATAAAACACTAATAAAAGATACTAGGCACCATGCCCTAAAAATCTGATGCCATTACATGAACGATCTCATCCAATCCCTACCATCCCCATAGCCTAAATCGGGGGATTACTCACTCATAGATGGGGGAAACATGGATGGTCGATGGAGAAGCGATGGTGATGATGATGGCGATGATCTCCTCCAATTCCCCATCCCAGCAGGGTGCCAGAACGGAGTTTCTGGTGCTGTTTCGTGGAATCTGGTGGTGGCGGCGGAGCGGAACTCCTTCAAGAAAAACGTCGAACCCCCCAAAGTTTTTAGGTCAGAAGGCTCTTTATAGGCGAAGAGAGAGGCCGAGGGGGTGCCTGGGGGCCCACACCACCCCTTGGCACGGCCTGGCCTGGCCCGCGCCACCAGGTGGTGTGGCCACCCCAGGGCTCTTCTCCGTCTCGTATTCTGGCTCCTGAAGTCTTCGGGTGAAATATGATTTTTGGCATATTTTCCGGGATTTTTTCTGATAGTTGGTTTTTTCTGCACAAAAAGTAGACACCAAGGCAACTCTGCTAAAAACAGCGTTAGACCACATTAGTTGCATCCAAATCACACAAGTTTAGAGGAGAAACAATAGAAAAAGTGTTCGGATAGTAGATATGTTTTGGACGTATCAACTCCCCCAACCTTAGCTTATTGCTTGTCCTCAAGCAATTCAGTTGAAAATGGAGTGCGATAAAAGAACTTTCACGAACACATTTGCTTCATATGATGTAAATATTCTCAGCAATGTGATCAACTACTTGGACAATTCATAATAAAGAGTCTGCAACCAAGTCTACTTAATAGTCTTTGCAAGCTATGAAGAGATTCCAACTCAAGAATAATAAGTAGCATGAAGCATAAACATAAGCAACATTACAATGCTCATAGAAAGGTATGATAGAGTGGTATCTCGCTTGCCTTTGATTATCCAAGGCACCTATGAAGTTCAAGTGGTGACTAGAAGTAAAGATATCAAGGGTAGAAGCATCAAAGTCATAACACAAATAATCAAGTAATGGAACAAACACAAAGAATGACAACTATGCTCTCAAGAAAGTGCTCAAAAAATATGTGGAGACTCAACAAGTAGAAGAAAAGGTTTTGAATAATTTGAAAGGCTTCCAAATGCTGAAAGTATGGTACTCGTTAGCTTTGAGCTCTCATTGCCCTTATCATAAGCATCTTTAATGTGGTTAAGGTGAAAGTGACACAACTAAGAGGATATGCTTGACAAGTTATAAATCGAAGTCTCATGCCCCTTACTTACGAAGACCGATTCTCATGCTACTCAACTTCAGTCACAAGTAAGCTCTTGTCATTGTAGTATATACGTATCATAAAGAACCGCCAACGGGGTACCCCTTGCACATGACACGGGAGCTATCCCATAATCAAAATACAAGGCAAGCAGACAATGAGCATCTCGGCGATCTTTTTATTTACTATGTGCATAGATTTTTATTGAGGATGCTTCATAGAATGCTCATTATGGTTATGCTGCAAGTTCCACCATGATTAGGCATAACTTAGGCTAGTGGCCCAGATACATACAAACTCTTACAAGTTCCACTTTTATTTCACACCACCGGGATCCATAAGCAAAAGAACATGATATCAACTAGGTACAAAGTACCTATGAAGCGTTGAAAGCGGTCCCCATGATACATGGTTCTGCTAACTTCAACTCATAAAGCGCAAGCATATGCACAACAAAGAAGGACGCAATGGTTCAGGTTTATTAAGTGCAAGAAAATAAAGTGTGCCATCAAGTTCGTGAGAGCTTTACTAACTTTCTCATAACAAGCAAACATTTTATTCAGAAAAAAACAAGGCATATTGAATATGCACGGAAGTAGCAAATGATGCTAATGGGTAGGTATGGTGGACACTTTGGAAATATTTGGTTTAGGGAGTTAGGAACTTGAGTAAAACATACTCAGTGAAAGTGAAGGCTAGCAATAGTAAGGTAGCGACAAACGAGAGAGCAATAGTTGTCATTATCATGCTTGCAACAAAACATGACTACTCATGGCATGAAAGTGATTCAAGATCCTCAAGGCAAAATAATTCATCGAGGCTTAACTAATTATTACAGTCATGTGCATGCGTGAGCATGTGCCAAGTCAATCAAATGAAACATTCAGAGGAGGATACCACAGTGTCATACCAATTTATGAATAGAGCAATGCAAGCAAACATTCATAAGACATGCTACCAACTATTAGCGAGCTGGAGCTAATCATAAGAAAGCAAGAACTACTAAGCATCCAAAGAAAACATACACTCTACATGAACGGACTAAGCATGCCCACAGTGATGAGTATATGTACACAAATGAAGACAAATAGAGTTTGTTACCAGCCTCTTACCACGCCTCAAGTTGTCATTAATCCTCATTATTGCTCTTCACTTGTGTGGCTTGAATAATAATATGAAACCCAATAATCCACTAAGGACTGCCGAACCCTGTAGCAAACTCACAAAAACCAAAGAAGAATGACAAATATTTTTGGTGTTTTCGATTTTTAAACAAGAACAAAAAGAGAAAAACAAGCAAAGAAAAATCTTTTTGGGTTTTTCGAATAGTTCAAACAAAGCAAAAAGGGAAAAGCAAACCAAGGCAAAGAGAAGAAGCAAACCAAAGAGAAACAACAGAAATATTTTTGGTCTTTTTGGTTTTTGGAAAGCAAAAACAAAGAAGAATGAAAACTAAAAAGGAGAACGAAAACATGAATATACAAAGTACCGACGCAGCATGATATGGAGATGAGTGCGGTGTCGGCGTACCTCCCCCCAAGCTTAGGCTTTTGGCCTAAGTGGGTATCAATCCATGTACGAATAGGGGTTCCAAGTGGGCGGATCTTGGTAAGAATGGTCGTAGCAGGGCCCATAAGAAGAAGAGGAAGCTCCCCAATCATAAGCGGGCTGCTGATATGAAGACTCTCCCTCATTCGAGGGATGGACCGAATCATCCATGACCTCCCTTCTAGTGTCCTGCTCCTGCTGGGAAAGCTCTCCCAGGTACGTGTCAAGCTCCTCTTCAGTGAGGGACCATCCTTCCCTGTTATCAAGGTTAAACAAAACAAGTACAGGCAAAAGAACAACACGCTCGGACTTGCTCTTTCTCCAGCCAGCCTTGAGAAAGGTTATTTCATAACATAACTCACTCATACTAGCCCACGAGGAAACAAATTTATGTTGTATCATGGAATTAAGATCAAGCCTCTCTATGGGAAACTGTAGGTCTAGATGATGAGGCACTAAACCATGCAATGCTAGCAAACGAGAAGCAATGAGGCCTCCACAAATTCCACCCTTCTCACGGTTAGCAGCGAGACAGAAAGCTATGAAAGCACCCAAGTTGTAAAACCTATCTCGTCTAAGAGCAGCAGAGATAAATGCTAAATCAAACAAAGATAACTTATTGGCAGTTTTCCTAGCAAGAACACACTTGGCAATAAAGTAGGCAAAGTAGCGAATGGAGGGAAGATGAATGTTACGGATTTTTCCACTCACCTTCGAGAAGCTACTCCCTTAAAAAATTCTGCATATAAATCCATGAGTGGTTCAGGTCTCTCTTTAATCTTCCTACATGATCCCCATTGAGGTACCTTAATGGCTGCACAAAAATTATCAAGAGAAAGGTTGACAGCAATATTGTAGATTTTGTAATGGACCATGGGGTTAGGCAAAGAGTGACTAAATTGGAAATCCTGCACCACAGACATGGTTAGCTTTACAAATTGACAAGGTTCTTCTTCCAAAAAGTGCTCTAACCCTGCATTAGAAACCAAAGTGTGGAAATCTTGTAGAATTCCTGCATCTCTCATGAACTCAGGGCATGGATAAATTGAGGGAAAAACTTCCTCCTCCCAGTGGACCTTCATGACCTCAAGCACCCAAAGCTCATGTTGGTTTAGGTGGTGTTCACTCATCATCTTATTCTGAAATTTAAACACCTATTAAACAAGTGATTGCAAAGTATATATAATGAAGGATTCTACTCATAGGGACTTGCAAGGGGCCTAAACATGCATAAAAACTATATCTCTAAGCATCAAACAAGCTTACAAGCTCTCATAACCAGTCACCTACAGCAGCAAAATACTCAACATATAATCCACTAAACACAAATCTACTTGGACAAGGGGAGGAGTCACATACCAGGGAACAAATGCTCCAAATTTCAGCATGAAAGATGGGCTGAGCAAGGAGATCGAAAAAATCGAGAGCAAGCACAACAGGAACACGATTTTGAGCTATGAACTGGAGCTTACTCGGGAGAGAGAAGAAAGTGGCAGGTGAGAGAGGTAGTGGGGGGCCAGGGGTGGCCCACACCAGGGCATGGCGCCACCCAAGGCTGGCCGCGCCACCATGTGGTGTGCCTTCCTGGTGGGCCCCCATGGTACCTACCAGGTACTCCTCTGCCCCTTTTTCACGTAAAAATTTAATATGAATTTTCTGGAATTTTTCGAGACACTTTATTTTTAGGGAATTTTCAGAAATAGAAGAATGATTTTTCTGACAGACAGATTTTTTTTCTTTTGGAAACATGATGCAAGGACAAAATAAGGCTAGAACTGCAGAAGTTCTAACATGCAAGCAACTAACAACACAAAGAAAACTAAACGAAAACAAAAACTAAGATGCAAAGGATAGAAATAAACGGAGATAATCATAATGAAAACATTGTTTTGTTCAATGGGATCCTTTTGTTAGCAAGGTTGATCAAGTCTTGCTACCAAAACAATTGCATATGAGACAAAACTTTGTACTCCACTAATGATTATGTTACCATAACCTTGATAGCAATGGTCCCAATCATAATTGTTTCAAATTTTTCTCTTGGTATGGGACAATATATTTCTCCAACTTGAATGCCTTCAACATGTCCAATTGAATTCAAACCATAAGTCCTTTCAATCTTCTTGGGGAAATAGACAGTATGTTCCAGGTCATTAACATTGAAGGTCACCTTTCCTTGATTATAATTAATAACAGCTCGTGCAGTATTAAAAAAAGGTCTCCCAAGAATAATAGACATATTATCAACTTCAGGCATTTCAAGCACAACAAAATCAGTTAATATCAAGCAATTGTGAGCTACTTGAACAGGTACATCCTCACATATACCCACAAGAATAGTGGTAGATTTATCATCCATTTGCAAAGATATATCAGTTGGTATTAATTTTTCAAGTTGAAGCCTCTTATAGAGAGAGAAAGGCATAACACTAACTCCAGCTCCCAAATCACACAAAGCAGTTCTAACATAATTGTTCTTAATAGAGCAAGGGATAGTTGGAATCCCTGGGTCTCCAAGTTTCTTAGGAACCTTACCATTGAAGGAATAATTAGCAAGCAAAGTAGAAATTTCTTCATTAGGGATCTTCCTTTTATTCGAGACAATGTCCTTCATATACTTTGAGTAAGGAGGCAATTTAATAGCATCATTCAAAGGAATTTGCAAGAATAAAGGCTTCATCCATTCACAAAACTTATTATAGTGTTCATCTTCCTTTGACTTGTGTTTCTTATCAGGGAAAGGCATAGGTTTTTGGACCCAAGGTTCTCTTTCATTACCATGTTTCTTAGCAATAAAATCTTCTTTGGTGTATTTAGTATTCTTAGTGTGGTTTTCAGGTTTTTCTTCAACTTTTTATTCATTAGGAACTTCATTTTCTTCATTACCACTTTCAGTTTCAACATCAGAGATAGATATACTATTAGGATCTATAGCAGGTTCAGAGGGTTCTACAACAGTTTTATGTTTATTTTTCCTTTTCTTACGAGTAGAACCACTATTATCAGCTTGTTGAGAATCCTGCTCAATTCTTTTGGGATGCCCCTCAGGATATAGAGGATCCTGGGTAGCAGCACCACTTCTAGTTCTAATTTCATAAGCATGTTTTTCTTTAGCAGCATTAACTAGCAAGTCGTTTTGCACTTTAACGAGTTGATCTATTTGAGATTGAACCATTTGAAAGTGTTTAACAATCATTTTAACATCATTAGAAGTTCTTTCCACAATATCTTTCAACTCAACAATAGCTCTAGTGTTTTCCATTAGATGATTTTGCATCCTTCTATTAAAATTATCTTGCTTAACAATAAAGATATCAAATTCTTCTAAGCATTGATCAGGAGGTTTCGAGTAAGGGATATCACCTTCATCAAAGTGTTGGAGAGAGTGTACCTCAATAGTGGATGAGTAGGGAATAGGCTTACATAATTCTTCTATAGGAGGTAAATTCTTGACATCTGCAACTTTAATTCCCTTCTCCTTAAGACATTTCTTAGCTTCCTTCATCACTTCATCATTTAATTCAATAACTCCCCTCTTCTTTGATGTTGGAATAGGCACAGGAATAGATGGTTCAGGTACAATTACTTCAGGTATTGCTTGTTTAGGAGGAGTCCAATCTTCATAATTCTTGCTTATTTTAGCCATTAATTCCTCAGCTTCCTTAGGAGTCCTATTCCTGAAAATACAGTCAGCACAACTATCTAGGTATGTCCTACATTCTTTGGTTAATCCATTATAAAATATATCAAGAAGCTCATTCTTAGGTAATAGACTTCTAGCCTGTGGATGAATCAAAGCACAAAACCTTACCCAAGATTCGGGCAATACCTCTTTTTCTCCCTGTTTAAAATCAAAAAGTTCCTGCAAAATAGCATGTCTAGCACTGGGAGGAAAATATTTCTGTAGGAAAGTACTAATCAAACACTCAGGGCTATCAATAGATCCAGGAGGTAAATTACTAAACCAAGTTTTAGCTTCTCCTTTCAGTGAAAAGGGGAAAATCTTAGCAACAAAGTAAGTACGCATCTTAATATCATCAGAAAACAAGCCACTCATGGTAGAAAGTTCATTCATATGTGCTACCGCACTTTCATTCTTAGTCCCAAAAAAAGATTATTTCTCGACAATAGCTATGTAAGATAGATCGAGAGAGAAATCATAATCTTCATCTATAATGTTTATGGGAGAAGCAGCAAACGTAGCATCAAGAGATAATTTGGGTCTAATAGTACGCCTCTCAAGGAGACTCTTAGCAGCGCTCCTATCATGGGTGTTCTTACATTCTTTAATAAACTCATCGGTCATCTCAACATAACCATCTTCAATATCATAACTCTCACTAGACTCAGGTGAGCTAACATGTAAGGTAGTGTCTTCATTAGGAGTTTCGGTATTTCCAGCTATAGTTCTAGCAATCGTAGCATCTAGGAAAGGACCTAATGAACCACTCTTATCAAGCACAGTAGAAGCAGCATCATAAGCATCAGAAGTTGCAGATTCAGTAGTAGTAGCAGTGTGTGTAGCATGTGTATGTGGTGGTGTAAGGAACTTACTCAAAACAGACGATGAATCAAGAGCAGCAGAGGTGTTCAGAACCGTACCTCTTCTTATAGTGGATGGTAAAATAGGAACCTTGCCATCACGAGACTTACCCATGATGGATGGATAGCAGCGAACAATAGAGAATCCAAGTGAACTTGATAAATAAAGCTATGCTCCCCAGCAACAGCGCCAGAAAATAGTCTTGATGACCCACAAGTATAGGGAGTGTATCGCAGTATTTTCGAGGGAAGTGAAACCCAATTTATTGATTCGACACAAGGGGAGCCAAAGAATATTTACAAGCCTTAACAACTGAGTTGTCAATTCAGCTGCACCTAGAAATAATCTTGCTCACAGCAGTTTATTAGTAGCAACAGTTTCGTAGTAAGAATAGTAAAGTAACAGCAGTAGTAAAGCAAAGACAGTAGTAACAAAAGCAGTAAACAGTGGGATTCGAGTGCGGTAAGCATAGGGATGGATGGACGGGCGTTGCATGGACAAGACAATTCACATAGCAATTAGAACATAGGGCAATTGCAGATAAACAAGATAAAGCACCCAAGTACTAGACAATCCTAGGCATGTGTTCCATATATAGTCATACGTGCTCGCAATGAGAACTTGCACAACATCTTTTGTCCTGCCAGCCTGTTTGCAGCGGGGCCTCTAGGGAACTACTGGCAATTAAGGTGCTCCTTTTAATAGAGCACCGGAGCAAAGCATTAACACTCCGTGAACACATGTGATCCTCACATCAAAGCCATTCCTTTCCGGTTATCCCGATTTCTGTCACTTCGGGGCCATAGGTTCCGGACAATAACGTGTGTATACAACTTGTAGATAAGGCCAGAAACAATACTATCATAATGAATCAATAATAAGTTCAGATCTGAAATCATGGCACTCGGGCCCTAGTGACAAGCATTAAGCACAACAAGTCGCAACAAAGTCATAAAGCACTAATAAAAGATACTAGGCACCATGCCCTAACAATCTGATGCCATTACATGAGCGATCTCATCCAATCCCTACCATCCCCATAGCCTACAACGGGGGATTACTCACTCATAGATGGGGGAAACATGGATGGTCGATGGAGAAGCGATGCTGATGATGATGGCGATGATCCCCTCCATTTTCCCGTCCCGGCAGGGTGCCACAACGGAGTTTCTGGTGCTGTTTCGTGGAATCTGGTGGTGGCGGCGGAGCGGAACTCCTTCTGGAAAAACATCGACCCCCCCAAAGTTTTTAGGTCAAAAGGCTCCTTATAGGCGAAGAGAGAGGATAAGGGGGTGCCTGGGGGACCCACACCACCCCCTGGCGTGGCCTGGCCTGGCTCGCGCCACCAGGTGGTGTGGCCACCCCAGGGCTCTTCTCCGTCTCGTATTCTGGCTCCTGGAGTCTTCGGGTGAAATAGGATTTTTGGCATATTTTCCGGGATTTTTCCTGATAGTTGGTTTTCTGCACAAAAAGTAGACACCAAGGCAACTCTACTAAAAACAGCGTTAGTCCGCATTAGTTGCATCCAAATCACACAAGTTTAGAGGAGAAACAATAGCAAAAGTGTTCGGAAAAGTAGATACGTTTTGGACGTATCAAGCTGCCACCCCCTTGCTTGGATAACAATTTATAAAGCCATTTGCTTAGTAAACATGTTTTTTAAGTTCTAACACCTCAATTCCCAGGCCACCCTCATCCTTCGGTCTACAAATTATATTCCACCGAGTTAATCTATATTTTTTATTATGTTCATCACTTTGCCAAAAGAAAGGTGAATGATACAAGTCCAATCTTTCCTAACACCCTTTAGTATTTCCAACAAAGATAGCATAAACATAGACATACTCGTTAATAAAGAGTTAATTAACACTAATCTATCTTCATATGAAAAAAGAATGCCTTCCCAACATCCTAATTTTCCTTCAAAACGATTTTCTACAGGGTTCCACTCAGAGTTCCTTAGTTTCCTGTAGTGAATAGGTATTGAAAGAGCATGTGGGCCCCCGTGTGTGGTTTTGGTAATTAATTACAATCCTTAATAGACTAATGTGTATTAAGTTGTACTTGTAGGAATTATGCATTGGCATCGCTTGGAGCATGTGTTGTCTTCAAGGTCAATGAAATGAAGAAGAAGATGCATTGTGCAAGCTCAAAAGGCGCCATCTCTAGAAGATCTCTTGTTTGATGCTTGCCATCCTCGGTGATCATGGATCGATGAAGACAAGGTCGAAGCATGCTCAAGGCAAAGGTATTCTTGATAGGGTTTCCCTTTTGCTGTTCTCGTGTTGGTAGTTGAGAGACCGGGTTTAGGATAGATAGCCGCACTATCAAGAGGAGCTCTCGAGTAAGTAACTCGATCATATCATTCGGAGAGAGCTCAAACCTGTATATACTTGCATCATTGTATTTGGTTGTTTATTTGTCTTATCCATGTGAGGATATAGAGCTTGTGGTAATCTTCATAACAAGCTCTTGTTCATAAAAATCGGATCTCCCTTTTATATCTTGTTGCGATTTTGTTGTTGGAGGTTTTCCGGATTCTCACCGAGTGAGGTATCTCACATCATACTACTTGATACATTCTCACTTGGTGATATCAAATATTTCCCTGGTTGTAGTCTTGAGCACGACTTTGTCGAGCTACCATGCCTTGTTGGCGACCGTGACATGTGCGTGTGTGCTGCAGTGCTGCAAGCTACAACTTCTCCTAGATGCCTACTTAGCTTGCTCATGTGGATTTGATGTGTAGAATAGCATGTAGCATGTTCATGTGGATACATAGGTTAGAGAGTGTGTGTAAATCTCTTGTAGTGAAAGTAATTGATTTGTTTGTGTCCGTTTGTGTAGATGTGAAAAGTAGGAGAATGTAAAATCCACTATTTTTCTTGGCGATGATAGTCGTTTAATGTAGATGTAAATTTGCCTTCGGTAGGTTTACGGTTGGCAAAAAAACCGCTAAGTTGATTTTAGCTGCTACTAACTTATATACTTTTAACGTGAAATGTTATTGTGAAATTTTCCACAACTACTGTGAAGTTGCCTATGATATTTTAAATCCACCATACACTCTGATTACGTTGTCTATGATTATTTTGTGTAAGTGATCATGAAGTTGCCTATGATAAATTTTACCTCTATTGTGACAAAGTTACCTCTAATATTTTTAAATTTTCATCCACCAGGATTCGATTGCCTACTCGTTATTTTTTAGTTGTAGGCAGCTTTCAAGACAACAAGCTCACCCTGGGCTCCCTTCCGTCACTATGTGCCACCCCAATAGACTCAATATGCCCATTGCAGTAGCACATGTTTAAATGGATGCCCGGTGCAAACACCCCCTCTCCCCACCCACTAGATGATATCCGGACTTACTCGTGAGCTCCACATAGAACTTCCCTCTTCAGACTTGCCAGGGGCCATTCTAAACTTTCAAACAAGCGCTGGCCCATATCGATGCGGGTAGGCAACTTCACACTAGCGGTAATCAATTTATAGCAACAACCAAAAGCATATTAGCAAAAAAAAAGCAACTAGCAACTTCACAAACACTAGCGTTACGATGCATGGCAACCCAACGCTTACCACCTACAAGGCCCACATATTGAACCTGAGTAGTAGCATATCTCGCATCATCTGTTGTCACTATGGTTCCCTATTTGGTGACTTCAGCGTCGTTGTCATTGCTTTTAGAAATCAGGTAGGGAACTCCATAGGAGCAGCAAACAGCTTCACAACATCAGTAGGCAGGTTTAGTGTAGCGATAAGCAACTTTATAACTTCTGTATGAAAGAGCAGTAGCACTAGGAAACTTCAAAACAATGGTAGGAAACTTCAAAACAATACTAAGATAATTTGTAACAACACTAGGCAACTTCAGCGCAATGGTAGGGAACATTACAACTTTGGTAAAAACTTCGCACCAATACTATGCAACTTCAAAACAATAGTAGGCATCTCTGCAACAACACTGGGCAACTTTAGAAGAATTTTACGCAACTTTAGTGCAATGGTAGGCAACATCGCGTCAACATTAGCAAACTTCAGGGTAACATTAGTCAACTCCGCTACAGCTGTAGGCAACTTTATAACATTAATTGGCCACTTCAGTACATCAGTAGGCCATTACAACAGTATAAGGTACCTTCGCAACAGTAGTGGGCAACTTCACAACAATTAAAATCAATTTAGCATTCTTGGCTCCTTCACCACAGTAGGCATGGAACTTCATGGGGATGTCCGGAGAGGCATTTGGGAATTCCAATGTGACACTCAAGGGGAAGTCCAACGCTCATTGTTGAGGTGCACCAGGAATCCATAGGACTATGTGAACCTGCGGTTGGAGGACCATAGATCCTGCGGGGTGGAACAAAATGGTGGAGGGTAGTCAACTTCATAACATCAATATGCAACTTTACTACAACAATAGGAAACTTCATTGCAATTTAACATGTGAAATATAATTGGAAAAACCTATGTTGGAAGGTGCATTCATGGATTTGCTAAACGACATTATCAAGTTGCCTAACTAAAAAGAATGTAGCAACTTCACAACAACAATAGGCAACTTAACAACATCGGTAGCACACTTCACTCCAACATTATACAATATCGCCTCATCATTAGGAAACTTTTAGAACAACATTAGGAAAATTTTATGGCAACAATAGAGAACATCAAAACAAAAGTAGACAACTTCACAGTAGCACTAGGTAGATTCACTACAGTAGTAGGAAACTTTACGTCAGCCGTAGAAAACTCCACACATAAGGTAACTTCACAAAGGCGATATGCAACTCTACAATTATAGTAGGCAACTTCATAAAGGTAGTAGGTAAATTCATAAGGGCAGATATATGTGTATTTCCTTAGGGAGGGAGACATCGACGCGAGAAGTAGGGGCAATGACATAGTATAGAGGCAGGCTGTGATGGAGGGGTCCGAGCTAGCGGGGAGCAGGGATGGAGCCAGAATTCAGGTATAGGGGGGCGAAGTCTTTTCCTACGTAAGTATTCAAATAATAGTATATATTTCTATGCCCTCCTAAAAAATGATAAATTATTTTCCTGAACAACAATTGATAATCTCAGTAGTGCAACTGGGATAGATAATATACAAATCGGTTGAATTGTCGGTGTTCAATTTGATCTGACAGCAGATTCTCCATAGTGAAAACCCGAAAATACATTACTATGCAATACTCCAATGCAAACAATCAACTAATCAAATAAGACTAGAAACGGGATGAGCAAGGAAGAGACTTTCGTCAAGGACAAACCTGAGCCTTGCTTTGGGACGTCTCCCAACGGCCGCCGCCTAACCGGTGGCACCGGCCGAACAACCTATCGAGAGAATAATGGAACAACAAGAGAAACTATGCTCCAATCGATCTAATTTCTGGGTTGGTAATTGTGTTGTTTTCAGTTTGCAATTCTCATATTAGGTCTTCTGTATTGTATTCGTGCCCTTTGTGGCGGCTGGCAAAGCAGGCGTCAAACGACGCGGAAGAAAGCTAGGAGTAGAAAGGAAACGATCTGATTTTTTTTGGAGAGAAAAACGATCTGATTTTCTGATCGTGCATGCTGATCTCTTCTCGGAACTCCTCAAATCCTTGTGCTCCGAATGGGCTTCTAGTTTCTGGGCCTAGTTATTATGTGGACTCATAGTACTAGATGGGTTGGAATTGGGGGGTTCGGGACCTGCTTCTCACATGCGTGACACACGGACAGGGGAGGCGAAGTAGCCTCCAAGGGCAAATATTAGCGATCTCGCTAATCGTTTTCAACGGATGAACGAATCATTGGCGGGGGTCTCGCCCCCACTCGTCCCCCCTTCCCTCCATCCCTGGCGGGGAGGATGCTCGTCAGGTGGGGGAGTTCGCGTCAGTGTCATCTTGATTGGAAAGCATGTAGGGGTGGGGATGATGGTTTAGTGATGTTTTGGTCGGGACTAGGGAGAAGGAGGAGGGTTTGGTTATCCGATACACAAGCAGGCAATTTTCACAATGGTGGTTGGCAAATTTAGAACCGCGGTAGGCAGAGTAAATTACATAAAACTTTTGGTTGGGTTGCTCTTGTCGTTCTCTTTCCAACGCAATTGGTTTCGGGTCAATCCGAGTCACCATTCAAAAGTTATCGCAGTTTGTAAGTTGCTTTTTTTTAATAAAAAAGGAAAAGAAAAATCTGTCTATGGGGCTGTGCGGTACTACCGCTTCGCGCTGCCGAGCGCTACTGAGCCGTGCGGCCCAGTCTTCTGGCCCATCCGGTGGGCTCTTCCGGTGCTACCGGCTTCAACCGGTACTACCGCCGGGCAGGCCGGCCCAGCGTCGCCCTCCCAAGCTGGACTTGCTCACCTCACCTCCGCCTGCCGCCGTTGCTCCGCGTGGGCCACGCGCGCTCCCGACCCAGGCTCGTTGCTTCGCTCCCGCGATGTCCTCGCTCGCTCGCTGGCTCCTGCAGTGCCCCGATCCCCTTTCCCTCATCGATCCTTTGCTCCCTGGTGCCAGCCACCCGGCTGGCTCACTCGCCTGGCTCTGCTGGGAGGCTGGGCGGTAGTACCGGCCAAACATCGGTACTACCGGCCCAGCAGGCTATTGGCCCCAACGGGCTGATTTCTTGGCCCGCCTATAAATAGCTCTCTCTCTCTTTTTCAGCATTGGTTCTTGCTCTTATTTTCTCAAGCTATTTTGCCTATTTGACTCATATCTCTTGTGCTTGATTTCTCTCTTTTCCCCCAATGATTCTTGCTCATATTTGAAGAGAAGATAGAGGAGATCTAGATCTACAATTTGACGAAGCCATATCATCTCTTTGTGAGTGTATCTTTGTGATCTAGATCTTTGGGGCATTTTGTGTTCCCCTTTGTGTTCTTCCTCTCTTGTTCCTCCAATTGCTTTAGTAGTCTTGTTGGAACTTGAGAGTGAAGATTTGGGGCATATTTGTGGTGTTCTTTCCATTTGCATTAGGTGCATCGGTTTGTGTTCTCCCTAGAGGATTTGGTTGGTGATATTCATTGTTGCTTGTCCCTCTTGGGTTCTTGGAACCCTAGACGGTTGTGTGGCCTTTGTGGCGTGTTCTTGGGGTCTTCAATTAAGTTGCGAAGCTCCTCCAAGATTGAGGCCTTGGTGGCGATTATTGGGAGCCTCTAATTAAGTTGTAGAGATAGCCCCAATCTTGTACGGGTTCGGTGACCACCCTCAAGTGTCCCATAGTGGAACGGGTGCTTGTCCGCGTGGTGGGTGCTCGGGAGAATAGGGTGAGGCCTTTGTGGCGTTGGTTGTCTTAGTACCTCCCACCCCTCCAACAAGACATACTCCCTTGTTGGGAGGAACTCGGTAAAACATCATCGTCCCGCATGCCTCGGTTATCTCTATACCCGAGCTCTTTACTTATGCACTTTACATTGTGATAGCCATCATGCTTGAAGTAGTATATATTGCTAGCATATTGTTGCTTGTCTTGCTTAGCATAAGTTGTTGGTGCACATAGGTGAATCTTAGTATATCTAGGCTTTGTGCTTAACAAAATAAAACGCTAGTTTTATTCCGCCATTGTTAAGCCCATCTCATAGAAGTTTTAATCGCCTATTCACCCCCTCCTCTAGGCAACATCCGTGATCTTTCAGGTACCCAAAGGTATCTAAACGGCAAAGAACCCGAGTCACAACAAAAAATATCCCTGTGTTCCTGCTCATGCTCCTTTGCATTTCCAAAACAGTATATCTCACTATTGTGGGAATTAACTTTAAGTCCCAATAGTTGTTCAAAAATACACAGTATCAGTTTCATGTTAACTGCCTTTAATAGGTCACCACTCATTATTACTCATTGCATAGTGGAAACATTCATCGATAGACGCCACTAGTTGTATGTGATTTTATTTTTTCATCTTTGTAGTGGAAGTGGGGAGCTCTTTCTCACACATTCCAACAGCAATGGTACTGACAATACTTTCACTAAAATGGAGTAAATCATATGTCTCACCATTTCTAGAAACCCATTATCTCTCCCAATCCGTCTTTCCAATGAGAGGGCCATGGGCCATGGGATCTTGTACTATCAAGGACCAAAGATGAACATGTCATCATTGTGTGCTTGTTGTGACACGAGAACTGTGCTTTCTTGAGTTGGCTCGTAAAACATGTTTCACAACTATCAAGCCTACCATCCTTCTTCTACAATTATCTTGGCTTTTGATTGTGGAAAAAATATTCTTCAGATTTATTTATTTTTGCAAAAAGTTCACCGACCTACTAATAAGAACAATAACAACAACAGTACAAAGATCACCAAAAGTAATAAAAATTACAAAACACTGCCTAGCGATGACTACAAAATGTCAGACGCAACGGATACCAAGTATCCACGATTATGCCGTTGGCATGTGGGATGGCACAGGCGGACCATGACAAAGGAAGGGCACGCTACTCAACCACATGGAGATGGACGTGATCAGGCCTAACCAGCGGCGTCACCAGCCAGCCAAGGTAAGGCTATTATATATACTCCCTTTTATGTGTAGGGAGACGATTAGGCATAGGAAGAAGGCCAAGAAGAGTGTGAAGACTTAAAAGATCTACATCTTGTGAGGTGGCCCTGCAAGGTTTGGTTAAGGGCATTGCTATGGCGGAGCTTCTCGAAGATGTCCTAGTGTCTTGGTCTATGACATCTTCGACGTGTCCCTAACCATGGGGAGTACCCCCTGGAGGCCTGCCTAGGGACTAGGAGAAGACAGCGGCAACTCAAATCCACTGCCTCGCCCACGTGAGCCTGGGGGCTTCCAGAACGGTGTTATTGGGAACCTTTGTTGGGTGGGAACCAAAGTCAACAATTAGTATGGCAGTAGTAGCGCACTAGCGGCATGGAGTCCGTTTTATTTTACACCATGTGGTGCGTGGTGCCAGACCCTAGAGCCGTAGTAGACGCACATGCACGCAGGTCGTTGTGATATACCTTTGTACTATAAAAGGATGGAGGACACAACCTAGTAGATGGGTTTGTAGGTTGGATAGTTCTTTGTTTGACAAGCTGGAAGGTTAAAGCAGAGAGCAACAACACTAGATAGAAGGGTAGAACCCTTATGAGTGGAGGAGGCCCGGGAAGCTAGCCCAGGAGCGGGGCGCCATCGTCTCTCGGAAGTAGAGCTAGATAGGATCCACCCCATTTGTAACTGTGACACCCCTGGGATCAGGATTAAACAAATCACAAACCTTAGCCTGAAATAAGCTTAACCTAGATCTCGAGGATATCCAATGAAGAAATGGTAACACAATAGTAACCATGCGACACAAAAGTATTATAGCAGGCTCATAACTGAGCGAAGAACTAACATATTACAAGCAGAGGTCATTGACCACAAGCATCAAACAATGGAAGGAAAATTATGCTATTAAGTATAGAAAACTTAACAAATGGCCTGAGAGGTCTGAAGCATAACAATGACATCCTAGCCCATAGATTCCAGGCTGCTGGACAGGAATCCCAAGCTACTCGTTAGTGTCGATGTCGTACCAAATGTGTCTTTAGGGGAACACTTACTCTGCTACAAAAGTATCAGCAGATAAAGGGTGAGTACAGGGTGTACTCCACAAGACTTATGGTGGGTTGGGTTATTTTGCGTAAAGCCATCTTTGTTTAACAAACAAGAGGGAGAAGAAGCTCGTCTAATCAGAACATTTTCAAAGGGGGTAATAGAGCGACATCTCCAAAGTATTGATCATCATATCTTGATATCCACCAAAGTAATCCTCATCTCAACTTACAATTATGATCACGCCCTCGTACCCAAGAGGAAGCATCCTTAAGCACATGAGTTGAAACCTCCAAGTTTTATGATTAGGTTAAAGTTCTATATGATCTTAGAATCTGGACACCAAGCGTTGATAACCGTGAACACGGCTTTTCAAAAATATCTAACCCTGCAGGGGAGTACAACTTTACCCACACGTACCAACCGACTCTCTTAATGTCAAGCTATTAACCCTCTTCCTTGGAAGGCTAGCAGAGGATGGTTGGCCACGACATTTACCTTACTTTTGTTGAGACCATGAGTCACGCCCTAAGGAGGGTTCCACCATAACGGGTCATGTCCCCAAGCCAGTCCCTAGAGATGTGAGTTGAGGTTGGTTTATCAGGGGCGCTCTCTACCCTAAGAAACCACGACCACACTTACCTACCTGTTATGATGCACCTTCACCCGCCAAAATTTTCAAAACATTTTATATGCATATGTCAAATGGAGCCCCAAACTATGTGACTCATGAAATCTACTAGGCAAGTTAGTCACTCGTGGGGTTTTCCAGGCCTCGTGTGGTTGTACGCTCGTCTTGGTTCCAAAAGAAAGAACTCGGTTCCTAGTTGTGCAAGCATGGGAATACAAAAACCATATCCTACCGTGGCCTCCCAAACAAGCCTTAGCATGTTTAACCTTTACCACTAATCTCACCTCATCAATATACCTCGTTCTACTATCATACTAGATTCTTTGCATCTGATATATCATCTGGAGGAACCAACACTGACAGCTAAGCATATCTAAGCAGGACATAGATATAAGCTCTAGCAGTGCACACAAGCCAAACCTAGTTATACGAGGAGTAGTGGATCAGGTAATATAAGCTCAAAAGGAGTAATGCAATAGATAGGATACTCTATCTATTGATAAAAGACCACATGATACTCTATCTATCGATAAAAAACTACAGTAGGATCGTATGTATCATGACAAGAATTGAAATACTTTTGAAATCATAGGATTGTATAATTGTGGGGATATTATTGCTTGACTTGATTATAGTTGATCAAGTATTGTTCGTTGATCTTCGATGGTGTTGATCTCGGTCTTCGATCTTGAAGTCGATATCATATTCTACCAAGAAGAACCAAACACCGGAAAGAAAGGGGAAAACAACCAACGCATGGCATCAATGCAATGCTCAAGCAAGTACGATGATATGACAAGTTAAAGGTTATTTAAATTCAAGCCTTAGACAAGATCGTTACTTTTTAAATGGTGTCCCTAGGGTTTAAACCCTAGTATTTGGAAAGCCCCATATGCATACGAGAGGGTTCAAATGTTCTTCTAATTAAACTTGTCATTATAGTTGCTCAAAAATGCATTATTATAGTTTAAAAGATAGATGTCATTTTTCTGAACATTTTGATATATTATTTATATTTTTCTGACTTATAAATAATTAGATATGAGTATTTAATCAATTTCTGAAATTATTAAACCATTTCTGAAATTATAATAAAACTGGGAATTACTTTTTACACTGAGGCTACTGCTAGCCATGGTGGCTGACAAAGGGGGCCGAGGCCACCTCAACATCCACGTGGGCAGAGCGGGACCTAGCCCGGGTTTGACTGCGGTTGACTTGTGTGCTGACGCCATGATGACTCATGCATGACGTCATCTGCCGGCCAGTGTCACACGGTGATCGTCGGCGACGCCAGAGGGCGAGCTAGCACACACGGGTGGTCTTGTTCAAACTGGGGCATCGTGGGCTACCTAAATATGGTCGCGCCGCTACTAGGTGGTCACCGGAGTTACGCCGGTGAGCACGAACTGCGGCGGCGCATGGTGGGCTATGGTGAAATGCAGCTACAGCGCGAGAGACAGAGGCAGAAGGGATGGCGAGGTTCGCCGGCTCACCAGGAACGTGAAGCTAGGGTCGATGTGTCGAGGGGAGCTCCCATGGCAGCGATCGACGATGATAACCATCGGCCGAAAGCGGAGAATAAATAAATGAAGTACTTGATTCGTAGCGCTCTGGCGCGATTCACCTGGCTCAGAGGGACTAGGCCGAGGATGTGCTTCTCAAGGCGCCTCCAGCTGGATCTGAGACGATCGGAGTTAACGACAACTAGCGGCGCTTCGTGGCTAGGGTTTCGGTCAGCTTGGGGAACGAGAGAGGGAGTTCGCGGGGAACAGTGAGGGCAACCGGATGAGGACGAGGGAGTCGTTGGGTCTTATCCTCCCTCCAGAAGACAGCGGACGGGGGCGGGCATCGCGACGCAGGCGGGCAACATCCGGCGGAGGCGCGCAGGACACACACCTGCTTCTCCCCGTCAAATAAGACGATGAAGGGAAGTGGCCGAAGCGGTATGGGCCATTTTGGGCCAGCCTGGGCTGCTGGTTGGTTACGGCTACGCACAGGCAACAAAAAGGAGAGGAGAAGCTGGGTTGCGGCATGCTTCTCTGGCTCTATAATTTTATTTCCAAAAGTTTTCTCTTTTTTTGTTTTCCATTTCTATCTTTTCCATTTGAACTTCAAACCTGTTTTGAGGTATTTGAATATACTAGAGGGCTTGTAAAATATCAAAACACTCAAGGCTCTTGTAATCCATTTGGGCTCGACATAATTTTGGGTTTTCAAAAATATTCAAAACCTTTTGAATTCATTTCAAGAGAGATGGAAAGATTAGGGTTTATTAGGGTCTTGTTTATGTTTCTCTTTCATTTTATCTTAGCAAAAAAATTAATGATGCTCATGAATGCACAAACAACCCTAATTCCTATTAGCTAAAACTTGAATGATACAGTAACCACCTTTATACCAAGATCAAATATGATACAAGATGTAAGGTTTTTAGCCTCCATGCAGGCTGCATCTGGGTAAAAAACGTTTGCGTGTTTGCCGTGTTTTGTTGATGAGACCGTGTTCGTTGCACCCTGCACCCTTTGCCGAACAGAAAGGGGGTATCGCACATCCCCGGTGTCCATGTTCTGGGATGTGACACAAACACTAGCCCGAGCTGAAGGTGCGTCACCATCCTCGTCCCTCCATCACCGGAGTTTGGCAAAACTTGTCGCAGTAGATTATGTTGTAGTAGACAAACAGAAAGTCATTGTGCTAAGACCCCAAAAGACCAGCGCAAGAGAGCATCAATCCTTGCTAATGATGACAGCCGTAGAGATCTGACAAGAACTGCAATTCAACATCACCATACAGAAGAAGGAATAAGAATAAAAAAAAGTAAAGGTGGCACTGTTCTGACATATCATATTTTTCCTTTCATTAGATGGCTATTTTTGTCTCGCTTGGCTAACTCGACTAAATTGTGGCTAAACAAAAAAAAATTGGATGATTTTTCAGAATGTAGTAAATCATGAAATTTTGGTTGTAAACAATTCAAAAAAGTTACATTACTAAAATTTCTTCAACATACCAACTACCAAGTATCGTGCACATTCAGGTTTATTTAATCGCATAGGGTATGAGCCCAGTAAGAAGTTTGTAGCAACTAATCATGGGACGGTTTGCCTTTAGAGTTTGCAGACTCAACTTTGTTGAAATTAAAATTCTTTATGTTCAAAATACTTGTAAATAATCAGTTAAGTTCTCAAGCTGTAATATTTTGGCCAGTCCGGTTGGTACGTACTTTACAGTATTATTTATAAAATTTGCAATTAAAATAGGGTCAAATGCAATAAAGCTATTATTTTCTCAAGACAAGCCCGGTTTATTTTACGCTATCGTATTGTATGAATGCATACCATTGAACTACTCATTCATCCATTTGTATATATAGCTAGCACAAATCATTTAAGATGTTGTATATATGCTTCAATCTGCCACATACACAATTGATAAATACTTAGACTTATGTTTTTTCCTTTAAATTTTGAAAGAAGTAGTCTGGATACGTGGTGGATGGACACCAACCAGCTTTTGCTTGTTTAATCATGAACCGCCCTCATAAAAGACACATCCCCTCTTTCTCTAGACTTGTACATTTCGTTCCACATGCATGTGGTTACTTGTCGTAGCTCCCAACTTACGAGTCGACTAATATAATCCATATAAAGAGATAAATCCTGATTACGAGCAGTTGGACGTGTGAAATGCTACGTACTTTGAATGAGAGATATCTGGAAAGACATTGATTGCTGTATTGAAGGATTTCGCAGTGAGAATCGGTGGTGTGGCTCATAACCACTGTTGTGGCCCGATCTTCATAGATTCGAGAGGATTTGTGGGAGGGAGAGAAGAACACGATGAACACGCAAGGGGAAATTGATATAAACGCACACCACACTCGATACAATCCGGTTTGCTCTCGTTGGTCCAAACCACCAACTCAATAAAATCACAAGGGAGAGATCAAAGCTAGAATCCCTTGAGAGAGATTGACTAGATCTTGATAGAATCACACATAGGGGGAGAGTAGCTCTAAGTAGAATTCAACATGGGAGAGACCTAGATGCTACAAGAATCCATACAGGGAAATATCATGAACTAGGAAAGTGTCTTGACGACTCAAATTAGGGAGGTCTTGTCATCCATATGGTGATCTTATCCATGAGGGGGGAGAGATGAGCAAAGTTCTATCTTATCTTAGCTTTGACTACATTCTAGGGTTTACATAAGGAGGTGGGGCATATATATAGGCAATCTACTTAAACAGGGGTAGTTTAGGCATAAGATGTGAGTTTTGGGCGTTACATGGGCTGAGACCCAGTCATCATGCGCACAGGGACTGTGTTGACCGATAGTACTGGCCCTTGGGTCTGGTAGTACCGGGCTATCCTCTCTCAGAGCGGTAGTGATGGGCTTCACGGGGGCGTGCAACCTCCATGTCCAGTAGTTCCAGCATCGGAGGCGGTAGTACCGGTGTTGACCGGTAGTTTCGGCTTTGGTACTAGGGAGACCTGGCGAGTTGGCATAGCTCGTCGGTCTGGGCGGTAGTACCAGTGACGTACTACCGGTGGTGTGTGCTTATTCTTGTTGAGTCTTCTCTTCAATGCTTTTGTGGCGTCTTCCTTGGATCCTCGAGCTTCCTCCCCAGCTCCTATACTTGTTGATATGAACCTTGCATGAACATAGGACGAAGTATGAAGTAGCATACCATTCAAATTGGTAGGAAGCAGATTAGGGTATAGAATAGAATTCAGTTTTATGGTCCATGGAAACTCGGCATATGTTGTAGAGAGTGAGAAGGTACATGATGTGGTGGCGACCATAGGTCGGGCTACATCATCTCCCCCTCATTAAAAAGATCCGACCTCGACGATAATCCGTCATAAACTTGGGGGATGCTCTCTAGAGCTCATTTTGTCAACTCGTGCTCAATCGAGGTTGACACTAGAACACGGGTACCTACACACAACATAGACAAAAGAAAGAATGTTTTTTCATGGTAGATAAACAAATCATCCATCATGAGGCATCTTCTATTGTGCACATCACTATTAGCATGAAGCAATATATTATAGAAAGCACGGTGATTATGTGAGCCAAAGGTAGGAACATGCTTATCATGGCAAGTATCAAAATCTCCATAAGTTGAGAAACCTATGGGGGCAATCTCATTAAGAATCATACGATCATTATTTCAAGCAAAACATGTGAAAGAGCAATTGTTCAACATATTGCAAGCAACAACGGGAGAAAGTGAAGAACATGCATGATCAAGAATTTACAAAGTACAAGTATGGTTGGCGACAAACATAGGGAAAGAGCACATGTTCATCAAATTTGTCACAACAATTGTAGGATAATAGAAGGATTTGTAGCATGGCATGTCTATGACAATATCATCGCACCCAAATAATTTCACATGATCAACATTATGCAAAGGCAAAGGATCACACGGGAACATGAATGAATCATGTTAAATGTCATAAGTAATTACCATAGCATGCATATCCTCACAATTTATCATGTCCACTAGTGGGAGCATGACATCATGAACACCCATATGTTTATCTTTGTCGTACCTCTCATGCGAAGTGGGTATTGTGGTAGTAGTGGCCTCCATATGGGTGACTTCTTAATCATATATGGGTATGGCATCATCTTCATCCAGCATGTACATCTTGTCGATAGGAGGAAACATCATCTCAAGGCTTGGCACCTCTTGCTCCAAGGTACCTAGAACATCATGAGGAAACACACTAGAGGTAGAGGGTAAGTTGTTAGAAATTGAAATGGCCTCACTTTACCTATCAACTACCACTCTCAACTCACTTGGTGTATCACTGATGTCCTCAAAGTGGAAGCACTCAATCTCACATATGGTTGAGTCACTCATCTCACTCAAGTGGGCTAAGTTTGTCTCAAACTCACATGGCATTGGTACAATATCATCACTCAAGCATATGTGAATAGGCTTGGTTTCCTCAACTCCATGCGCCTCCTTTGGTCAAGGGAAAATCCCATGCTCATCATACTCAACCTTTTTGCCTCCAAAGATTAATGCCTTAAGTTGGGCACCATCACTCTCATCAGATCTGAAGTATCATATTTCACCTCCTTTGTTGTACCACAACCCTTGTTCTCATCCAAGGTTTGGCACCATGTCTTGAAAGCGTCAACTTCATGAGCGGTCATCGTGGCAGGTTTATCAAACTTGGCGAAGTAGATATCCATCGCGTTCTTCTCATTTGTTGATGATCTTAAAGTTTGTGTGGGAGGCTTCCTTATAGAAGGTTTATCATGGAAGTTCTTTGTTGGAAATATGCCCTAAAGGCAATCATGTATGATATAATTTCCAATGTATTCATAAAGTTTTTAGTTGTACATGTATGAACATTAGATATATATCACTGAATACGTGATTCAGTTGTGGAACTATGTATATTCATGATTGTGCATACTAGATTGTCCTTGGTCATTGAGGTTGTGCTAGACACACAACTTAGATCAACGTGCAAATCGGCTGATGACATGATTCCACTTGTCATGAGCATGGTGATACTATTCTAACTTACACGGACTCGGCTAAAGAGTTTAGCAAGTCAGACTGACGCACAGTTGAGATACAACGAGCATGTTGTCATTTTTAGTCTCAAGCAATGGAATCCTTTGACCTAAGGTGGTCGCATGATCCGAGTTGTGAATCACCAGCTTAGGTTCTATCAAACGTTATCTCGTAAATGGGAAGTTATAAAGGTAAAATTCAGGCTAGTTGTGAACCAGGCTACATGACGTGGATTACCAAGATGGGATTTGCCCCTCTGTAATAGAGAGATATTTTATGGGCCCTATCATGTGATATGATTCGGAAGCATGACCATGCGCGACTCAGTTAAGTGTTAACTGAGGCGATCGACTAAGATTTAGTCGGATGAATCACATATCGTAGAACAATATGAGAGTTGAGCTATTGAAGGGTGTCAACTACTTGCCTATAGCTCAACAGGTGTATCGTGAGGCAAAGGTACTTGAACAAAAGTCACATTGAAAAGGTTTGTCTTCCCATTTTACTACACTTAGGAGTTGACACGTCTTGCTAGAGATGGCTAGCATCTATCGGCTTGAGACTGAGTGCCCAGATCAGGGCTTTTGTCTGCCTCCCGACCATGGCCGTGGGTGTGGTGTCATTGCAGCAACATTCATGATCTGCATCGTCATTCGTAGATGGATGCTCAACGAGATTTTGGTCCAAGAACTCCACTATATATCGCCAAGTACTACCCCGTCGAACCTTTGGATCCAGCGGTTCGCCAGCTCCTGGAAGACCTTTCCATCTGCCGGTCGCTGCCAGGCGACAACCTTTGCTGGCTGCCACTCTGGTCTGGTCCTCATCAATCTTTGTTCGTCCTACACTTCAAGGTGAGCAAATGAGTGACCTGCTGGTGTGCAATTCTATGAAGATGAGCGCCGAGCTGCTGGTTACTCATAACCTGCACACGACAAAGGATGGCAGTCTGAACTCTGAAGGCAAACAATGAGAAGGAGATGTGGGAAACGGAAAGTGCAAACGGAGGCCAAGCTCCAAGTTGCTCTTTTATTTTCAAATTTTGAATAACATAAATCAATGTTTCAAAAAAATCTAAAGAAAATCCTGGAGCTAGTCCATGATATATACTACAGTGTGCACAATCTTACCGTCAAATACTTCGCATTCTAGGCTACACTGACTATAGTGAATAGCTCACACTTCAAAACTATAATTTTTTTCATTTTGCCATGTTTGTGTATCCTAGAATACAAATTATTTCACAGTGAGACTTTTTCACAGTTGTAGTTTATATCAAGGACTATGTCCAACATTTTTTCAAGAATTTCTTGTTACTATCAAATATGATTTTCCGAATTTTCTAAATAAAGGGCTCCCTGTAGCTCGGGAGCCATTTTTCCACACTCGAAGTATGTGGGACGCCAGGCTCTGTTGGCAAATTTGGCGGATATGATGATCTCTAATAGATGGTATGGTGAGCTTAATTGACATGAGTTAAACCAAGGAACGAAAGCAAACCCCTCGACGGACCTCGCCCCTCTCGGCCACCCGACGGGCGACGGGGCGCTCCCTCCGTTCCCCCCACTTCAACCCTCCCCCATCTCCCTCCCCGGACGCCGCCGCCGGCAGAGGCCACCTGGATCCTCCCGGGAGGCGCCGGCCCTCCTCTCCCTGCAACTTGGCGTTGAGGTCGGGGCCTAATCCCATGGCGGCGGTGCATCCTAGGGCGGCGGCGGCCCAGCTTCTGCTGGGAGGCAACGGCATGGCTGTGCGGCTGGCTTGCCGCGGGGCAGCGCGGGGCGGCCACGGCGGGCAGCGGTGGGGCGGCGCTGGCCAGGCCCCTGTGGCCCAGATCTAGGCCCGCAGGGCCCTATCTGGGTCGGGGCGGTTGGGCCTTCCCTGAGCTCTGCTCGTCCTGCAGGCAGCGGCGAGGTAGCTCGATCGGGTGCTAGCGGTGATGGCGACCAGCTTGTTGCAACGTGGCGATGGGCTTTAAAGGCCTGATCCGGGCCTGGCTAGACCCTACTGGAACTGGTGTGCCCCCACGGGGGCTTACGGGCCTACTGGCCCGACCAGATCCAACGGGGACTAGTGTATCTGTCGCCGCGTCCGGTCGACTACTATCTTTGGCGGTGGAGGTTGTTCCCTCCCGCTGGGTCGCAGTCCTACTGGTCCTGAATCAAGCTACTTCTCGCCTCCTCCTTGTAGGCCTCATGACGGTAACCTCGGTGATACGACATTTGCGGCTTCATGACCGTAGTGGCGCATGCTCGCGAGTGTCAGGTTGGGTGGTGTCAAGGCCTCGATCTCGTGGGGCTCCTTTGCATCGGATCGTCCGAGGGTTGTGGATGGGGTTTTTGGGAGAAATCCTTGTTGGCTCGCCCGACACCGACGCGGTGCCGTCCGAGAGCGGCACCATTCCTTCCTGGAGGGCGTCATGGCTACCCGTCATCCACTTTCCTCTACGTGCCGGGGGAAACCCTAGGACCAGTCTCTGGTCCGGGAAGCAGCATCGGCGCTTCTCTTTTTGAAGGTGTTGCTTGGTACTTGGAGAAAATTACAAAAAACCACCACATTTGTAGCTAGGGTTTCAAAAAACCACCGCTATTCGCTAGGGTTTTTAAAAACCACCATATCAGCACTAACATGTAACAAGAAGCACTGATTTAGATTTGATCATCGATAAACAGCAAAACTGACCGGCAGGGCCTACTTGTCAGGCTGACGTGGCAAGCGTAACTGTGTAGGACAAACGGCCATGAACATGCAGCTGTCTCGGATGTAGGGCCCACCTATCAGCACCTTCACTCACTCTTTTTCTCCTGGACATCGGCTGCCATTGCCAATGCCGAGATATACCGCGCTGCCGTGCGCTTTGATTCCCGCCGCCGCACCGCCGTGCTCTCTCATTCCTAACGCCGCACGCGAGTGCAAGCCGCCTAACGGTGTGTTCTAGCCATAGCCGCCTCTCGCGTTTCCCAGATGGCCGTGGCTGCGTCGCCGGCGCGAATGCCAACGGCCGGAGGAGCAATGCTGGCGGCGAGGAGCGGCCTCCACGGTAGTCGATAGCGGGGACCTCGGGACAGCGGCGCTTGAGGTTGCAGCTCCGGTGGTTAGGGAGGAGGGGAGGTTGTACGCCCGTGGCGGCGCGCACGTGCATGGGAGGCGAGCGGTGGCGGGCGCGCTAGAGCAACGTGGGCAAGTGGCCACGCGCCTTCGAGCTGTGGTGGCCACGGACAGTGCTCTCACGCGGGGTAGAGGTAGAGGAGGGGAGGGCGGCTGATACATGCTAGGATGGTGCGCCGGCCGCCAGGGCGGAGCATATGGACGGCGCGCCGGTCGCCGGGAAGAAGCCTGGTACAGGAGGTGAGCCGGGGCGGCAGCGGGAGCGGGGGAGGAGGCTGCTCTCCGACAGGACCAGGGGCAGTAGCGGCGCGCCGGCGGGGACGACGGCTGCTCGCCGGCGAGCGCTCGGTCTGGGACGGCGACCGGTGCTGGGTGCGTGGATTGGTTTTCGTCATGGATTTTTTTTGGACTGGAAACAGTCGTTGGGATTAGTCCACGCTGGATTTTAGGAAAATAGTGAAAAAGAAGTAGGAAAAATAATAAAAATAAGATTTGTTGACATGTGCATGACTCCACCGTTACCGCTTGCCACGTCAGCCTGGCAAGTAGGCCCCGCCAGTCAGTTTTGCTGTTTATTGATGATCAAATCTAAATCAGTGCTTCTTATTACATGGTAGTGCTGAAGTGGTGGTTTTTGAAACCCTAGCGAATAACGGTGGTTTTTTGAAACCCTAGCCGCAAATGTGGTGGTTTTTTGTAATTTTCTCTGGTACTTGACGTTTCGGTGCTAGGAGCGTGGTGGTACTCCTCTGAAAGGCGCAGCAGTTACGGGTCTCCCTCGTTTAGTTAATCCGTCTACGTCTCCATTTTGTTTCTTCTTAGTTCCTTTGGGTGTGTTCCAGCATCTTGTATCGTGTTGAGTTTGGGCGTTGTGCTGTCTGTCCCAAGAACAGTTTCACATGTGTGCTTTATTTATAAAGCGAGGTGATTCAAAGAAGAAGCTTAATTGACATCATGATTTCATCTCACAGATTACAGATTTCAGCTTCCAACTCGTCAGTCAGCTGATATACCTGTACCTATGGTGTTACTCTTTAATACAGGTTTTGTGAAGTTGCGAATGTTCTCTGTAACCTGTAACTCTTAGTCAGCTGATGTACCTGTACTTGTAACTTTGAGAGGACTGAAGAAAAAATTACTTTCTTTTAAGAACAGTTTTTCTAGATAGGAGGATTAGCTTAGTAGTCATTAGATTATATGTATAGTTTGAAATTTGAACAACTCACATGCCGTGCATGATCTCACGACAGGTTGTCGAGCAGCCAGGCCTCTAATTGGTTGCAATTCTCTCGCGCCTCGCCAGGATATTGACGGCGGTCGGCTTCTACGTCCTAGCAACTGCCCATCTTAACCTTGCGGGCAGGCCCCTCTCCGAGCGCCGGTGCCTCTAGACCAGGTCGCATGGAGATTGGAGCCGCAAATTAACCCATTGGCAACGACCATGGTCTGGATGACCTAGGTGTTCCAGCAGCCACACATATTTTCCCCATCCAGAATCAGGCTTGGTTATCTTCTACATAGATCGATTAATCCCATGAATTCTTTTTTAGAAACAACTGGATGGCATTAATTAGCCCAGGCTACAAAGCCTAGAATTACTGGATGGTTGCATCGTTGGTGATAGCTGCATGCTAAAATCTCAACAAAGCTTAGTCAGACAGAACGTACAAGCAAATATACCATCATGTAGGACCCTAGCTTAAACTAATTGATTTAATCATATTTGTTTCCTACTCCTCGAATCAGGATCTTCTCCAGCTATATTAATATAGCAACCGTTTGAGACCGTTGCTGGGACAGACAACACATCGTCCAAAAGAAAAAAACAAAGAAACCAAAGAAGAAAAAGAAGAGAAAACAAAGCCGATAACAGTGGCTCGACGAATGATGATGACCCACAACCGCTGCGCCCTCGGGAGAATTACCACCCCGTTCCTAGCACTCCAAAGCGTCGGGTAGCAAGCAGCACCTCCAAGAAGGAAGCGACGACAACGACGCTGCTGCTCGGACTGGTCCTAGGGTTTCCCCCGATACGCTACATGAGGTGGGGAAGAGATACACCCGACGCCCCTCAGGAGGGACGGTGACACTAGCAGGCGTCACCTCGTCGGTGTCAAGATGACAAGGATTTCTCCCGACCCCTCAAAAAACGACAGTCCCGGACGCTTCGAATAGCTCCACCAAGCTCACCGCCCACCAGTACATGCCACCGCGGTCATGTAGTCACCACCGTCATCTCACCGTGACCCACGATGTGAGGCTGGTACAGCCAAAAAGAAGCAACTTCGGCAGGGGTCGGTGGTACAGTAACACGCGGGAGGGAACTACCTCCACCGCCCTAGGGCGATCGCCAACCGGATGTACCAGCAAGGGCAAACCAGGCCGAGAGCCCAAGTGGACTCGTGAAGCCCCGCCACCACACTGCAGCAAGGGTGTCACCGTCGCCATCAACCCTAGCGCTAGTCTCTACTCCTCCGCCCACCAGTGAGCCCGCTGCCATGGACACCCAGACTTGCCGAACCGCCGCCGATCGGAGGAACAACATGCCGCACATGGAGCCGCCTCCGACGAAGGGTCGCCTGCGTAGACCACCTTCTAGAGCCGCCGCCCCGGCTTCCACGCTCTCGAACCCGCAAGGCGGCAGTTCTCAGCATGGTGGGTCCAATGGCATAGGCGCGGGGGGTCGGCACACGAACGCGAGGTACGGTGGCGGAAGGTCAACATGCATGGTAGCAACGGCACATCCGAGCTAACCGCAAGTTGTGCCCCGCAAACCCTAGTCAGACCGTCACCAGATCTAGGCCCTCCTGGCCGGACCTAGTGCCCCAGCAATCACCAGCCAGGGGATCTACAAACAGTGTCTGCAGCCGTGGCCCATTAGGCCTAGATCGGGCCCACTGTAACACCGTCAAATCGGCCCTATGCAAGTTTTAGCCCTTTTCCGCCAAACCCGCATAGAAACGATTCAAGGATGCCCACCAGGCACTTTCGTGCGGGTGGGAAACGAAGTAATACCATTACACAACAGTCCTTGATGGGACCCACAGAACAAATATATATACAACACGACTCCATGAGTCAAGAATACCGATATACAATACAAAGATCCAAATCACCTTGAAATCGCTACAGTGTCCGAGTACGGACAAGATGCAAATGGGGCTAAGAGCCCTGAAGAATAACCAATGGCGTCCATAACCCTGCCCAGGCCAAGTCGGAAGGGTAACCCTGCTAACGACGTCGATCTCAAACCTGCTAAAACAAAAGGGGTGCCGACAAAGGGCAAAGGAAAAAGAGGAGCGTCGGTACTGAGGCCAGTACACGGCGAGGCTAGAATTCGGTGGCTCTCGCCTACATAGGTATGGTGGACTGAAGCGGCAGCGGAGCATGCACTAAACAACCTATAGAGACTCGATTAACTGTCGACTATTAGAGAGAGGTAAGAAATACCTATTCAGAACCAACCTTATACTAACACCAAACATAACCATCCTGGTATTCCCCCTTGAGACCAAACGAGGAAGTCAAACCGAGGAACTCACACAGTTGGCAGTTTTATTCATTCCATTATAGTTGAAGCACTTACTAGTCAGATATAAATAGCATGAGTTATCCTGATAGCATAAGTAGTGGGCAGTTTTAGTTAACCATTCAGTTGTAGTTGCAGTACTTACTAGTCAGATACAATTAGCATGTGACATCCCAAACCCAGCAGTTGTTGGCACTTTTATTTCATTCCATTGGAGTTGCGATACTTACTAGGCAGGTATAACATGACACGATACACCCCAGTTCCACCAGTTGTTGGCACTTTTATTATCCATTCCATTATAGTGAAGCTGATTAGTAGTCACATATTAAGTCAGATTTATAGCACTACTTTAGTTATGCTTGTCTATGATCGAGATACTATGCTCCAAGTCGTCCATAACCGCGGACACGCTTTCAGAAAGATTTACCCTGCAGGGGTACACAAATAGCAACACACACACGATCAACCTCAGAAAAACCAAATCAAAACCCAACGAGGCTTTCACGACAAAGCAATCACAAGATTCATAAAATATTTCAGGGGGCCACCCCACTAAGCTACCCGCGACGAAGTTGGCCGTCTCCGAGATGGACCCAGGGTTTGTGTGGATGGCGGTAAACGATTGGGAACCCGAAAGTGTGACTGGGCTTGTCGATACAGCGAAAACATGTCACGATCCAAAACAGTACAGGTGCTCCACGCACAATCGTAAATAAGCAGTAAAGCATGGCATAGGTACAGGATAGTAATAAAGCCCCAAACTAGTTTGTGGCCCCAAGAAATAAGAAATGAATCAAGCTCTAGCTAAGGGGATTCATGGTCCCCCATATGCAGATAGTGCGATAGTCAAGGAACAAGTATCAAGTACTCGGGGTCCTACGGGACACAAGTGAGCGTGGAAGAACCAAATAACATCTATTGCCCACCGATGCCTCTGCATTAGTGATATCTATTTTCAGCATTTTAACACTTGCATTTAAAGTCATGATCATCTCCACCATTAAGCATCTCCATCATTAAGCATGTACCAACCTTCCAATAACGGTGGAACAACAACGACGCGAAGCAGCACATGAAAAAGCAACTACGACTCGCAAGGACGACTATTTATCAAACAACAAGCAATAGGATGTGTCCAAGGCAATATAAAGGTTGCAAGGGATATATCTAGTACGGAACACTAAAGCATTGCGACACGGATAGCAATAGATCAACAGGAGGAAATAAAGACTATAGATGCAAAATAGGTAGAAAGGGGGAGATTGCGCGCCTGGGAAACACTGCTGAAGGATCATATCCGGAGAACTTGTCGATACTCGCATCAACTCATCGGCCTAATCCGCGAAGAAGCAAACACTAGAAGAAACACCGGATGCAATATTTAATACTACGGCAGAAGATCCGGCATGATTATGATATGATACAGATGCGGTGCAATCAGGCAGTATTAAGCGGAACCGAGGTCCCGACAATTAATTAATAGGTTCCAGTCATTTAGATACCCCACAATTTAAATGTTGGCTTAATAAGAACATGGCATCGATTCGCTATACAAATTTAAATGGAGTCCGGAATAAGACAAAGATATCCGCATAAACACTCCATATTTAATTATTAGATGACTCGGCATAATGCCCCCAAACCACCGAGCATATATGCAACATGAACAAATTAAATGCAACAAGTATATGTCATTTATTATAATAATGAAAATAGGGGTCTTGGAAAGGGAATCACGTATTGGGTATTGGCGATCTTGGGGTTCGCCGAGGGGGTTCGATAGGATCGGTCCTCGGAACAACGACCTTTAGATTCCGTGAAGGGAACTCGAGGTGTTCGGATCCGTGAGGAGGAACTTGGCGCGCCAGGGGCTCGGGGTCGTCCGTGAAGGAGATCTTGTCGGTCCATGACGAAGATCGACCTTCGGGTTCAGGGTCTTCGGGTCTTTAGTGTCCATGGTTCTTAGCAACGAGACATTTTGTGCCCATACTGAAACATCAGTAGCACCCCTTCAGACTTGGTGCTTACAGCATCTGAACATGCCAGGGACACGAGCAGAGGGCCTTGGTCTCCAGATAAGGTGGGCAGAGGCGCATGCGACGGGGTCGGCAGCTCTGCCGGGGCATGGTGAAGCACAGCGGCGGTCGTGGCCACAGCGATGGGGCACCGGGGAGCGCTCGAAGGCGGGCCTGTTCCTGGGAAGGTGATGGCAGCGAGGACACGGGGTCGGCCTGCGGGTGCCGCATGAAGGTTGAGACCGGAGGCAGCCTTGGCAGCAGAGGAGCGGCAGGGGTCGTAGGAGAGGCCACGACGACGGTGGCGCCTGGGTCGAAGCAGAGGTGGCGGCGGCACGCGGGGTCGCGCTCGGAGGGTTCGTGGGAGAACGAGGGCGAGCGGGGCCCTGGCGACCTACTGCGCTGGAGGGGAGAGGGCGCAGCGGCCTGGTCCAGTGCAGAGGAGAGAAGCGGTGCTGCAGGATCGAGGGCGGCCACCGACAGCGAGCTTGGGATGCGGGCGAGGGAGGCCACCAGGAGGAAGATGGCGCGGCGACCGGGTAGGGCACGAGGCAGAGGAGGCGAGGGCGCGGCGGTGTAGGTGGGATCGAGGCGAGCAGGACGGGGTCGCGTGGTTGCGGAGAGGGTCGCTGGCGGAGCTCCGGACGATGACGGTGGGCTCGGGAGGAGGCTGCGCTGGCGCTGGGCTCCAGCGGTACAACGATGCAGAGGGGCTCGCCGGCCGGGCTATGTGGGGGACAAGGGCGGCGGCGGCTCAGGGACGGAGAGGAGGAGGAGATCGGTGCTGGCGGCGCCATGGCTCGCTCGGGGAGAAGACGAGGTGGGGCGAGGGAATTGCGTGGAGCGGGTCGGAAGGCGACAACGGGGTAGGTGGCGACCACGTCGCGTGCGTGCAGAGGCCGTGTGGGCTGGGCGGGTGTACCACGCGCGCTAGGTGCGTGCGTTGCGGTTAGCAGCGGGGTGATCGTGTCGGGGTGGTTGGTGTGTTGTGTTGCAGCGTGACAGGAAGGGGCGTTGGGTAGGGGTGCGGTGCACGGGAGGTGGGACCAGCTGCGGGGTGGGGCCCATCAGCAGGCGTGGTGGCGATGGGGTGTTGTGGCGCGGGGCACAAGCAAGTGGCGGCGGCAGGGGATGAGGGATGGGGTAGGATAGCTTAGGGTTAGGGTTAGAATTTTATTGGAGGTGGCCGGCTCGGCTTTCGGGCCTGGTAGGCTGCCTCCTAAAAATAATATCAAAATTTTATTTATTTCAAACAAGGCTTTTAGAAGCCGTTTGTAGACGAAACGAAATATTCCGGACAAGCTCGGGTTTTACATTGAAATTGAAGACGGGGTATTTAGAAAACCAAAATAGGTTTTTCGAAAATAGTTTCGAAACAAATCATGCATGATGATGATGATGCTCAAATGCAATGTGGCATGATGACATGAGCATACGGTCATGATGATGCAATGCACAAAAACACAACGATTTTCTAGTAGTGGTTTTAGCGGGGCGCCACACCCACACTGGCCTAGATCTGGCCCGCGTGGCCCAGCCGCCGCCGTGCAGATCGTCATCCGCCGCCACCCTCCGACGCCGAGCCCTGCCCACCTACGCCCGACTAGCACCCTGCCGCCTGAGACCAACCACCGCCGGTCGAGCCCGCGCCACCAAGCACCGCGTCGCCTCCCCCACCACCTGCTGCAGAGGAGGCTAACCTCGGCCCGCGCGACCATGGCCCCTGTCGCCCAGAGATAGCACGACACCGCCCACCCGCCGCCCATCGTGAGGAGCTCGCTTGAGCCCCGCCTCGCCGTGGCCCCCGATGAAAGAGCCCCGCCCTAACCCGGCAGCGCCAACCCGTGATAGCCCCACCGAGCAAGAGCACGCATGGGCCCCGCCGCTGCCGACACCTACCAGGCTTTGCCCGGTCGTGCCCCCTGGCGGCGGCGAGGGAGGAGGGGCGAGGTGGGGGCCGGCCCGGCGGCGGCAATTTAGGGTTGCCTCCCTGTCGTCTCGTGGGAGCGGCACGGGAGGGGTTCCTTCTTTTTCCGTGGAGGCGGTCATTTGTTTTCTACTCGAGGTGGCGAGCTCGGAATGCTACCTCCACAATCCCACTGGCTTTGTATATGTATCTAATCTTATTTGCATGCCCGGAAATAAATTATTTGCAAAACCATCATAGAATGTCAATATGAGTTCGTCGCCTAGTTGCCTCCACGCCCAAATTCTTAAATTAATATGGTTTTGAAACATAATAAGTTGTATGGCACACATACCAAAAATATTTCTCTGATACATGTTGGCTGTATTAATGTTTTAAGTATTCAACTGAAATATGAATAATTACAAGCATATTGTGGTAAGTGTCCGGTTCAACAGCTAATTATATGTCTCCAAGCAGTCCTGAATACAAAAATACAGAGATTTCGTTTAGTTGACCTAATAAAGATATTAACTTATCATATGATATATACTTCCTATTTCATTCACGGAAAGGCGGAATAATTCATATTTCAGTTGAATACTTAAAACATTAATACATTTATAATCTGGAGATATATAGGAAAAACTTAGAATCTTATAATTATTGTACAGCTAAATATATACAATAAATTGTGTCTACAGTTTTGTCACTGATAAACTGGAGTGAACAATAAATCCTTTCAGAGTATGTATACTTTGAAACTTATTATGTTATAGACAAAATAATCATTTAATTATAATTCGTTTGTGATTTGGATTGTAAAAAAAATAGCTTTTTTGGGCCCTGATCTTTGCTCCTACCATAGGAACCCCGTACATTACTCATGTAACAATAATAGATTTGCAGCTGTCTCATGTGTTCTTTTGTGTGTTGAAAACTGCTTCATATTAGAAATTGGTCGAGTGAGATGATAACATCAAAATTGTTGCTGCAATATGTTTTACTTCGAAGGAATATGTGCTTTGGTACTGTTTTTAGATGTCTAATTATGACTATTTTATTTCTTTTCCCTTAAGATTATCCACCCATGATTGGTATTGCTTAGAGTTACAAATTGTAAGTCACCTCATATATTTCATACATCTCATGGTTTTGGTTTAGCAAATTGCAAATAGATTTGCAGCTCATCATTTGTAGATGCCATCGAGGGAAAACCTTATCTTTGTATAGGCCCAACTATATGTTTCTCTATCTTGCTCCTTTTTTTCATGGCTGCTTTTGATTTTGGTGAGCTCTTTAATTGTTAGATTTGGTAGCACAAGTTCTCTTCCATTCCATCAGGAAGAGACGATCTACACTAGGGGAAATTGACAGATAGCCTTTTCATATCAAGCAGATCAGGACCAAGAAGGAAGATGTTCCTGTAGCGCAAGCCAAAAGACGGGGACCCGGGAAGGATATTTCGTCCTCCTCAACCCAAGAGTCTACTCAAGTAGTTCTACTCCCCAACCGAGAAGATATGTTTTTGTGCAAGTTGGAGATGCTCAGGCACGTGGAACAAAGGAAGAACAAAGGAGAATCTCCAGTCAGACCCTACAGGTATAACCTTCGTGGATCTTCTCCCAAATCACCTCCGGGGTCCTCTTCTCAAAAATAGGAAAAACGGGATGAGATTCGGGAAAAGATTGAGAACCTTGAAAATATTTCCAAAGCTTGTGTTGAAACTATTGGGTAAGGAGTTAACTCTTACTGGATGATGGGTAAAGACCTCGAAAAGAAGGTCGATGACATCAACGGTAGGGTTCAACTCCTAACCAAGATCATCATGGCGATGGCTAATGACAGGAAGACATTAAGAAAAATAATTACAGAACTGCATGCTAGCATCATAGATATGTCCACTCAATTCACATGTATTTGCTCATGCCTACAGCCTCAAGGCGGGAGAAGGAGAGGAAGATGATGGCTTCTTCACTCCCAAGGAGTAAGTAATAACAAGGTATTGATTGATCTCACCGGCTTGATTCCAAGCTTGGGGCATCTGTGAGGACCTTGTAATCTATCATACAGTTTTAGCATGTTTACTTTCCTACACACGCGTTAAGTTTTAATTCTAGAATTTGCATTAATTGCATCAACTTCAAGCTCCCTTCTATTCAAGAGAATATTTATATCCGTTGAGTTTCAAGACTTTACGCTATTTGAAGTTATCTTTTGATTCATGATTATTATATTAGATAATTGAACTAGGTTGAGTGTTATGATACTTTTATAGTTGTCATGACTTTAGGGACTTCCACACCAATAATAGTATTGATTAAACTATGAGAAGAAGAATTTTGGTAGCATATTATAGTCACGAGTTTTAAAATCCACAAAATTAGTGAGAATGATCAAGTGGTTGTACTAAAAAAGAGAGAAGATAAGATAAATAAAAGAACATCTATCAAAAGAACCCCAAGGCAAAAAGAAAGATAAAAGAAAAACAATGATCATGAATCTTCATTACTCAAATCAAGTGCTCAATTAGTTTAACTTTACGATTATATGATATGTTGAATCACTAAAAGATTCTTATAACTTCATTGATACTAAAAGGGCGTGGAAGCCTCTAAGTCATGTGATTTGTAAGGGTATGATAATACCCCCGAAGTAACTTTATATCTGATATTGTATTATTGATTCAAGTTATGCCTCATTTATTGTAACGAATCGTGCCTCATGAACATGATGATCTTGTCCATAAGCCACCGTCTTGCTCGGGGACGAGCAAGAGTCTAGCTTAGGGCAGTTGATGGGTCCAAAATTGAAGCATATTTACCTTTTGTTTTTTGCGTAAATAGAACATGGAGTTTTGGTATTTCACTGTGTTTGCGCGGACCTTTTGTCCTTCTTTCAATAGGATCCTGAACCACTAAGTCTTTTTGTTGGAAATATGCCCTAGAGACAAATAATAATAAGGATTATTATCATATTTCATAAAGTTTATGATTAAGTTTTATATCATGCTATAACTATATTGAGAGGAAACATCAATACACGTGTGATATATAAACAACTAGGGGTTCCCAGTGAAACTCTAGTCACTGGTTCATTGGTCAACAGATGATGAAGGTTTCCTGATCATGTGGCATTTATGCAAGTTGGAAATGGAGTCAACTCATTCTGGGAATGAGATGATGAACCAATACCCAACCTAAACATCGTGACCTGATCATGTCATGAAGTTCAAGTTATGATGATTAGAAATGGATCCTCGTAGACTATTCCTTAGACCGTGAGACTATATCAATCACTATCTCCCGAGAATGCTTAGATAACATCAAATGTCACTTGGTAATACAGTGACAATAAAGGTGTGTTCAGGTATTCGGAGGAACCGTAGAGGCAATATATGCCAAGAGCGGGATTTGTCCGTCCGAGTGACGGAAATATACTCAAGGGCCCACTCGGAGAAGTTATATCCAATAGCTACGCAGTGTGTGATTTGATCACAGGGATATCACTTGTCGAACGACTCAAGTAGCATTGTTCGGTAACGAGATTGAACATGACATGGTGATGTCATTGATCAGATCTCGGGCAATGCGAGTGTCGAGAGACAAAAGGGAATAAGACATGATTGTCCCAGTTCAAACGACAAAAGATCTTCGTGGAATGCACAGGGGTCACATGGCCATCCAGGTCCCTCTATTGATCATTGGTACGGGAGTGTCCCGACCATGTCTGGAGTGTTCCCGAACCGTGGGGTATCACGCTTAAGGGCTTGATGATGCTTAGAGAGTGTTTATAGGATCAGTAGAATCACAGAAGAATAGAAGCCATAATTTCTTCGTAGTGGCTCTGTTTCATGCCTCATTTCATAGGGAAGCCCAAAGAAAGTGGCTCTATTTCATTCTATTTCACTTCCTAGCACTTCCTATCATTTAATATCCATCCCTTTGGTCTTATTGACATAAGAGATGTCATTTATAGTCTATCAGCCTCGATATCCAACATGGTATTCTGATGTGCCGAAAAATGAGAAAACCGGAATGGTTTGGGTAAGTCCGGAGGATGTCCAGAGTGGAGGTGGAAGGTGTTCCATAGCCACGAAGGTTGAATAATATGTGAATGAATGTTAAATATTGATTTAATCATTTATTCATAATTATTTAATAAAAGAGAAAATCAATTTAAAGGTTAAAAGGCTTAATGGGCCAATTCCGGAGGGAAGAGGGCCCATTAGGGAAGGCAAAAGGAGAAAGGGGCCAAGGGGGTGGCCGGCGCCCTAGTGGGCCAGCCCCCCATGTGGGGCCCATGGGGGTGGCCGGTGGCGCCTCCCCCTCCCCCCTCTCCTCTCCTTTAGTCCCACCCCGGGACTTTGAGGGAGGTAGTACATCCCCTCCCCCTATATATAGTGGGGTATTTCGCCAGATAAAGACACACAATATTCAATAAAGGTTTCCTCACTTTTGGGGAGACCTCCAATTGATATTCTCTCTCTCTCTCTTGACCGTGGTCCCAAGTTCATACTGCACGAACGAGATACATCTTCACCGCGGAGCGCCGTCGCGATGCGGGATTCAGATCCAGGAGCTCCACTTCTGCAACTGCTGCTGGATCGGGGAAGCGGGAGTCATTGTCAGGCACCAGACATGTGTAAATCCCCGTGAGGTGTCACACTTGAGGCACTCAAGTCATTGGAGCCACGGGAGCGCAAGGACTTCATCACGACTCTGAGGTTGGCTTCGGCTCGTCTACATCAACCACGCTCTCCTGAGTGTTGACAACGCTTTTCGGTCTTCAAGGGTAAGTTCGTGAAAAGTCCCTCTCGTTACTGCATTACTAATAGATAGGTCTTGGCAATATCAGGGGTTCAGGGGCGTAGGGTAAAAATTTATTGTTTTCATACGCGAAACCGCTAAAGTGGTCAAAGCTAGATTTATGCATAGTAATGCTAGTACTGGTAGAACACACGAGATGTAGCGTGTGGGCGTTGATATTTTAGTTGTTACCCTCCCATGTGTAGTTGTGTATACCGCAACAATGCTTGATGAAGCGGCCCCCAACCAAATTTACGCGTTCATTCGCGTGACTAGTCCATGCTTGACATACGGCTTGTACCGTATAAAGTGGCTTTGGGGGTGTCTGTCTCGCTCGCATTAGTTGGTATGCCATTTGCAATGGAGGGCCCCGAAATGGGGTATAGTTTAGACAACTACTTGATCAGCGTTGTGGTGACAGTTCGTAGGTAAGAACACTTCTTGTGTGAAAGCCCATTCAGCCACGTAAAACATGCAAAGATAAAGTAGAGGCGTCTAACTTTGTTTTGCAGGGGGCGTTGCTTTGTGATATGGTTCTGTCAAAGGTAAAGTGATTACCTTATGTTACGTAGTAGTAGATAGTCACGGATGTGACGGACTATCACGCCGGAAAGACACCGGTACCCTGCTGTCTACGGTGCCGAAACCCTGGTAGCGGAATTCGGTGACGACGGATGGAGATCATGACGTGAAGGACCATATCACATCGCATTTACATTCAATGTTATTGTTTGTATATCTTATTGTGTGCTAGTATTAGATACTCGACGGTAGCCTAATAAGATGATTCCTGTTAAAAATTACTAATGATTGTGTTCCCCCTTAGTGTGCACCACCAAGAAAGTTCTTCGGTATGAGGCAGGCTCTGATGAGCGGGTGTCAGACATATCTATGTTCGCATACAGTGGGTGTAAGCCATGTTGCACAATGAATACACTAAGGTTGAGTTGGCGATCCTAGCACGTTACAAAGACGTGGCCTCGAAACGCGATGGTCAAAAGATCGAGCACGAGTCGCATGAATGATGTGACCGACGTTTAGCGTCCACCCTATAACCCACATTGATGGTTGTGACGATCGGGAGAGATGTGGGGAAAAGGGGTCATGTTATCACTAGAACCCTTCAGGGGATAGATGTTTTTGAGTGGATTTATTATTAACTCAGTTAATTATAAACTTAGTCTAAATTCCTTTTGCAATTATAAATGTAGAGATGGCTCACCATGAAGCTTACTTTTTCATTGAGGAATGGGTAATGGGTGAGAAACTTAGACTTGATGGATCCAACTTCCCTAGTTGGCTTGTGCCCCTGAATGAACTCCTTACCAGGAATCATGTGGTAGACTACATAAACCGCACGATGGATTTGACTGAGCCAGACCACTATGAGACCCAGGAGCAGCGGGATCACCGCTACTGTCGTTGTGTGATGGCCACATTCATATCAGTAACGATGTGCCTCAGTATGGAAGATGTCCTATGGCCGATTGTGGGAAGTATTAATCCCCGAACGGTTATGGCACATCTAAGAACACATTTCGTGGCTGCATATGGGAGTATGAGCTGATGGGGATTTCCTCCCCATAAAGATGGAGAAGGGCTCCTCACTAGACGATCACTTGTTGAGCATATATGATGCATACATGAGTCTTGCATACTTCCTAGACAACTGGTTCGCAAGCTCTTTTGCAATAGGCATTCTGCTGCGGTCGCTGCCACCAAGCTACCAAGCACAACTCAGGACTTGCATTATAAGAGGCGATGCGGAAACACAGGATTTTCACTGGTTCATATCACATCTCAAGAATGTGATGGTTGAACCCGTTGTCCCTGAGGTCATCAATGACAAAGGTATATATTTGATATACAATTTTATAAATGTTATAATCTGGAAAACACATTTGCAGTGTTAAGTATATTTGATACTTGTTCTGTTTTACTGAAAACAGGTCCTTCTGCATGAGAGGTGCTTGCTGGAGAGGAGGTGAGGTTGCCTGTTGATGGCGAGCATGATGATGAGGGTCAACGACACTCTCCCTCAACATTTATCATTTAGTTTATTTTTAGGATGATTATTGTAATCAAAAATATTGTGAACTTCTTTAGTGTGTCTCACACTTTGTGAGACGGTTATTCATATGAGCTTGTAATAAACAGTTGTTCTACTTTTATGAATGATTTCTATTTTTGTTCATATCTTGTTTGATTATATGTGAATTATCCTTGTTGTTTGAAACTAATTGATAATGCATGAACATTTGTAAAATATTGAAATGCCTTAAAATACCCAACTTAATGATATGTTCATTAATGAATGAAACCATTGTTTGAATTCAAAGTTATGTGATAATATGTGAAAGTCATTCGATTTCTTTTCACATATAAATCATGCCTAAGTTCGGCAAAAATAACTTGAACACCGTGTATTACTTGAATACAAAGTGTTTTAATGAATTGTTAAAAGTAAATACATATTCGACGTATTATGTTTTAACAAAATGGTAATTACCATTATATGATTGTTTAAATGTGTAAAGAAGTTTACCAAAGGAAACATGAGTATGAAACTATTTGATACGATCAAATTGTTTCATCAACAAAGGGTATAAAAATAAAAGAGAATCTAATTACTACGATTTGATCAATAGTAATGAAATTCGACTTTATAAGAATGGCATAAAAGAAATTGTGGAATGCAATGCGTTTGAAACGTCAAAATGCAAAGCATCACAATATGATATTTGATATCAAAATGGGTGAATAGATGGCGCCAAATAAATCGTTGTAGTGTGGATGCAGAGACTATTAGTTAGAAATAGTTAGCACTGAATTAGAATATATAGTGAACCATATCAATTCGTGAGATCGGCGCCATATCTAGCATGGATCGTCATGAAAGTTTTGGGGTTATTCGATATAACCAAAACAATAGCGAAAAAGTCCTTGTAGAGTATTCATTGGAAACTTTGAATATGAAATCCATAGCTGAAACTAAAAGAGAAGGAAACCAAGTATTGCTTGGATTTTGGTGCATTCTTGAGAAAGTTTGCATTCAGTGATATTTCTCAATTATGCAGCAAATGGATGATAGTGAAAAACACGATGATGTTTCAAAACCCTGCATTAGAGTGTTGAGAAGCGCAACAGAAAATGTTCCTGAATGATTCTCTTCACAAAGGAAAGAATCAATGATAATGATCATTGTGTTTTCCCCACTAGTGTTTTCACTACATAAAGTAGGATTCAAAATGTAACCCATATCTTGTATGGAGAAATTTGTGAATCATTTGTCATGATTCTTGGAATATGACATACCTACGAACTACTAAGAAAATAATGGTAAACTAGAATTATGAGAAATCCTAGAAGCAACATTCCCTTGAGATTAGAAAGGAATTCGTTGTTGAATCTTACAAGTAAAGGGGTTACTTGGAATTTTCCCAAATGACTACAAAGCCATAGTGGAAAAGGGGGTAAATGACAAAAGCACAATTGGTCAAGTATTGGACAAATTCAAATGAATTTGAGTCAAGTGTGCTAAATTTCTAGTATCTCATAGTAAATCTCCAAGTTTGATATTTGATCAAAGGATTTTGAAATCATTCAAAATAGTGAGTGGATATGCAATTTGCATTAAATTGAGTGGGAGCTATAAAAGTCTTCCTAAAACAATATGTAAGTGACATATTTTTGAGTGGGAGCAATATAAGTCTCGAATTCAAATATGTAGGAACATAGTTCGAGTAAGAGTAGTGACTCATACCCAAATATGTTAGGAACATATTTTGAGTGGGAGCTTATAGGAGTGATTCCTAAGTGTGTTAAGAATAAAAGCGCAAGTAACGATAAATAATGATTTATAAGGGGTAGAAGTTGATAATAAATGCATTATGATATTACATAGTATTCCTTAAGTGATTCTGAAAAGGGTTTCAGAATAGAAGTTAATTAAGGAACTAGTCCTTAATAACTCAAATTCGGAATAGTATTAAGTTTAACATCAATGGTTGAAAGAAAGAAAAGGATGATCATCATCCACTATGTTGAGACATAGGTTCTATCTTAGAAAACCATGATGATAACTTAACATAATATATGATCCAATAAGGAACGTTTAAAGGGTGATTAAGTTTGAATCATAGAACGTTGAGCTAAGTTTGTCCACAGTGTCTAATAGAGAACTGTAGACATGTTTTCCAAATCCATAAAGGATGACATATCTTAAAGCATAGAGAGTTATGTTATAAGGTTATATGTTGGAAACTCCTGTAAATACCGACTAAAGTCAAGTAGGAAGCGAGGTGCACAAAACATCGAAAGTTGCACATGGTGCACTCATGTTTCGATGAATACATTTATAATAATAGATAAGGGTACCATCTAAAGTGTTGTATAATGTTATGGCGGGGCTAGTTCGCTTTTAACGTAGAATTATGTGTCACCGGGCACAATGCCCATGAGAAAGCCCTTAAGGTTGATCTAAAGTCACTATAGGCTCCTGGAATCTGGCCTCGTTCGGCTGCCATAGCGACGATGCATACACACAGATGTTATCATGTGATGATAAAGTATTAATGTCAATCAAGGTGACATTAGTAAGTTGCAAAGGATCTGGGACTGTAAAGTACCGACCCAAGACTCAACCTCTTCCATGAGCAAGTATGTTCAGGGTACCGGATATATGGTGCCAATGATTAAGAACAAATGTAGCTAGTTTATTTGTACTCTAGTGCAAGTGCGAGACTGTTGGAAATATGCCCTAGAGACAAATAATAATAAGGATTATTATCATATTTCATAAATTTTATGATTAAGTTTTATATCATGCTATAACTGTATTGAGAGGAAACATCAATACACGTGTGATATATAAAAAACCAGGGGTTCCCAGTGAAACTCTAGTCATTGGTTCATTGGTCAACAGATGATCAAGGTTTCCTGATCATGTCGCATTTATGCCAGTTGGAAATGGAGTCAACTCATTATGAGAATGAGATGATGAACCAATACCCAACCTAAACATTGTGACCCGATCATGTCACGAAGTTCAAGTTACGATGATTAGAAATGGATCCTCGTAGACTATTCCTTAGACCGTGAGGCTATATCAATCATTGTCTCCCGAGAATGCTTAGATAGCATCAAACGTCACTTGGTAATAAAGTGACAATAAAGGTGTGTTCAGGTATTCGGAGGAACCGTAGAGGCAATATATGCCAAGAGCGGGATTTGTCCGTCCAAGTGACATAAAGATACTCAAGGGCCCGCTTAGAGAAGTTATATCCAATAGCTGCACAACATGTGATTTGATCACAGGGATATCACTTGTTGAACAAGGCGTAGCATTGTTCAGTAACGAGATTGAACACGACATGGTGATGTCATTGATCAGATCTCGTGCAATGCGAGTGTCGAGAGACAAAGGGAATAAGACACGACTGTCCTGGTTCAAACGAGGAAAGATCTTCGTGGAATGCACAGGGGTCACATGGCCATCCAGGTCCATCTGTCGATCATTGGTCCGGGAGTTTCCCGACCATGTCTGGAGTGTTCCCGAACCATGGGGTATCACGCTTAAGGGCTTGATGATGCTTAGAGTGTTTATAGGATCAGTAGAATCACTGAAGAATGGAAGAGAAAACCGGAAGAGTTTCGGTATGTCCGGAGGATGTCCCGAGTGGAGGTGCAAGGTGTTCCATAGCCACGGAGATTGAATAATATGTGAATGAATGTTAAATACTGATTTAATCATTTATTCATAATTATTTAATAAAATAGAAAATCAATTTAAAGGTCAAAAGGCTTAATGGGCCAATTCCGGAGGGAAGAGGGCCCATTAGGGAAAGGCAAGAGGAGAAAGGGGCCAAGGGGGTGGCCGGTGCCCTAGTGGGCCAGCCCCCCGCGTGGGGCCCATGGGGGTGGCCGACGGCGCCTCCCCCTCTCCTCTCCTTTAGTCCCACCCCGGGACTTTGAGGGAGGTAGTACCTCCCCTCCCCTATATATAGTGGGGTATTTGGCCAGATAAAGACACACAATATTCAATAAAGGTTTCCTCACTTTTGGGGAGACCTCCAATTGATAGTCTCTCTCTCTCACTCTCTCTCTCTCTCTCTCTCTCTCTCTCTCTCTCTCTCTCTCTCTCTCTCGTGACCGTGGTCCCAAGTTTGGACCGCACGAACGAGAGACATCTTCACCGCGGAGCACCATCGCGCTACGGGATTCGGATCCAGGAGCTCTACTTCCGCAACTGCTGCTGGATCAGGGAAGCGGGAGTCATTGTCAGGCACCGGACGTGTGTAACTCCCCGCGAGGTGTCACACTTGAGGCACTCAAGTCGTTGGAGCCACAGGTGCGCAAGGACTTCATCACGACCTTGAGGTTGGCTTCGGCTCATCTACATCAACCATGCTCTCCTGAGCATTGAGAACGCTTTTCGGTCTTCAAGGGTAAGTTCGTGAAAATCCCCTCTCGTTATTGCATTACTAATAGATAGGTCCTGTGAACATCAGGGGTTCAGGGGCGTAGGGGAAAAAATTATTGATTTCAAACGCGGAACCCCTACACTTTTATGAACATACCAATTGGTACTGTCATATTATGTTATAATATGATATTTTTAAGTGAGAAAAGTCATTTTATTGATTTAGGTTCACACATGGGAGAATACCAAATGTGAGGGAAGCATCTACCGCGATAATGACAAGTGGTACGGCTGGAGCTCGCCCGTACCACGCGGCATCGCATCCGGCTCGTCAAATACTCTCTCCCGGCAAAGACGGTAGAGAGATTCGACATTCACAGCCTCTAGGATCATGAAAACCCACATCAGAAAGGGATCTGAAGGAGGAACTTGGAGAATGGAAAATCCTTGCTGCTTGATGGATCATTCGAGGACATAGCATCATCCTCTTCATCATCAACCGCTGCATCGCCATCACCATTACTACCCCCATCTCACATTCTTATATCTTGTTGTAATTTCAGATTCAATCATGGTTTGCACTAGATTTATCCCCATACTTTTATCCATCCATTTGATTATAATCATGTCGTTGATTTCTTCCATGTGTGAGTAGTTTTCCCTCGTTCTTGGGGAGATGGAGAAACCCTAGAACTATTATGGAATTGCAACAAAGATGATTTATTCTTGTGTCCATATGACTGGCCGGTCTATGATAGATTTATGATTTGTATTTGATCTCTCTCTTTAGATGGTATGTATAGTCGGCCACATATCATTTGCCTTCAAGACTAAAGTGAGGGAGAAATCCTTTGGACGTGTTTGGAAGTGTTCCTGGAGAGCTTCGTGATAATTGGCACCGGCTAGCAATCTATACGGTTGAAGGAGGATCAAGAGAGACTCCCTAAGCTAATTACGATATCCACGGGGAGACCCTTAATTGCGGTGGTCTGTATGGGTGATTGCTCTCAGACATCACAGTAGTTATTTAGAGGTGACTGATGGCTGTGAAATACCACCTATTTTAGCCATTTAAAATGAGTCATTTATCTCTCATATCATGTTTCTTTCAGCTATAGCTATGCATTATATGCATGACTTAAAGTTCTCATTTACTTTCATATGAGCTTTGCACATTTAGTTGTTTAGGTATAATTTTATCACTTTTCCTTGTCTATGACATGTGTGTAGGTGTTGATGATGATTATGGATAAAACAAAGGCAAAAGGAACAAAGAGAGCATAGTATGGAGGAGCTGCAGGGATCAGACTTAGCCATTTGAGAGGTTCAAAAAGTGAATTTTTCCAACTTCTCAAAATAAAGATCCAACATCACAGGGTTGTAGCCCTCGACGATACAAACTCAACGAGCCCAAGAACACCCAAAACAGAGTTCGTATGAAGAAATGGCGGAAAAATACTAAAGCATGCAGAGAATTTAACGAGCAACTATACGGCCGGAGCTATTATTTTGGTCGTATAGCTCCGCCGGTATAATTGCCAAAAAGGTCGCAAACAACGGGTTTTGACCCTAGAAAAGCTCCAGAATCTTCCCTAAGTCATATGATGGTATTAGGGGAACCCTAGGGCACCCCCAAGGCCTATATAAAGGAGGGAGGACCCAAGAGAGAGCCACCAAGCCATAGCACCTCAGGGGCGGAGCTCTGCCACCGCCACCACCCATCCGATTTCCATTGCGGTGGAGCTCTGCCTCAACCACACCTCCAAGATCTAGATCTCCCTCCACACTATCACCATCAAGAAATCCAAGCAAGAAGAAGGGGAGGAGCCGGAAGACATCACCACCACCACGCAATGTCCATCTCCATCATCATCTCCATCTGCCTCTCTCTCTTGTGTTTAGTAATTCTAAGGTTGAACACGGGTGTGATATTATTATATATTTATATGTGTTTTGCTGTCATCCATGTGTGAGTGATTGATTCAATTCTAGGTTGAGGTATGATCTAGCATGCTAAGTTAGAGTTTATTGTGATATAAGATGAGTTTATGTGATCCTTTGGTCTGGAAGTGCCATTTTCCTTGTAGTGACACATGAGAACCATGCATAGTGCACACAGTGTGACAACCCGATAATCAATTGGGGAACGTTTATTTGTCTGAGAAATCTCTTATAGATCACACATATATTTGCCCATCTAGTACTAGTGAGACCGAAGCCTAGAAGCCCTCTCTCATTCCATTCAATCCTACAACTACAATCTCTTTAATTCAGTTCATATTCCTGTTTACTTTCTGTCTTAGTTTATTTTGTTCTTGTTAAAAGTTATTTGTTATTAGATACTTTAAACCTCTCTCAATTATCGACGTTGTAGTAACTTATAGAATAGGCTATTTCCAAACCACAGTTTGGGTGCGAAACGTGGCTGCATTGACAACGTGGTTGCGGGGTCGTGTTGTTTCCATCTGATGATCTCCCATCAGGACAAACTCTTAAATATTTACTGATACAAGTATTGCAATAACCCTGTTGTTGGTGCAGGAATCCAATCATCAAATTGGCACTGTTGCCCGGGAGATAAGCGTCCGGTTATTACCTTCCTACTCGCACATAATTTATTTCCGTTTGTTGCTATTATCTTACTACTTTCTTTTATATTGAAAACAATAAAAAAAAGTACAAATAATTTTTTTTATAAAAACTAGTGCTACTAATCATGTCTTTCGAGATAATTTTTTTTCAAGAGATAATACAAGCATTGGAGGAGTTAAAGGATTCAAGTTCATCAAGCCTGGTTGCTAGATATGAGCTGATAAAGAAATTGGTGGACCAATTGGAAATGCATTCATTATGGTTGCGTTCTAATGATGGATCTTATTGCACTATTTGTATTACATATGATCACCTTAATTTTCAATGTAAGTATTCCAACAATCTTACTCTAGCAAATTATAATAGAGATAAATCCTATACTAGTTTGGAAGTACTAGAATACATTATTTTCAAAGCTGCATCTGAAATGGTATTTAGACTAGGAAGTATTGATGTTGAAAGTGAAGCACTTGATGGAGTTTTTAATTTAGTATACCTCATATTCCTCTTTTGCGAAAATAATTTAAGTGGAGAGGAAATGGAGTATAAGGAAGAGGAGGAAGAGGAGGAAGAACAGATTGATCACCCGCTCACACCTTCAACTCCTACTTTTGATTCTATCATTGCTATCAAATCACTAGTCGATGAAAAGGAGGAACAAAAAGGTGAGGTTGACAAACAGAGTCACACTACAACTTTTGTTTGTGATGCCTCTCACTCTAGTATTGATTTTTATGATGCTAAAACTATTGATAATTGTTCTGTAGAGGTCTTATGCCTAGACATTCATATGGAGAGCATTAATAATAATGAACTAGAGATAGAACCTTACTATACTAACATGCAGGGTCTTGAACTCCCTGCTATGAAGGAAGAATACTATTAAATGTTCCCCTACACAGGTAACCAAGGTAAAAATTTAAGAATTTTATACGAATCTAAAATCATCTCATTGCAGCTATACACAGAGGCATGTTCAGCAAGCTTGGTCCATCGACAATCGCTTGAAAGCGAGAACTTTTTCATCTACATGATGCCGATGCACCGTAAGCGGGTACGACTCTGACCGAACTCTACTTCAAATGCTCCAGGCTGGTATGTACAACCTCACCTCGAGTCGATATCCCTTGGGATCCAGGTGGGTAATGTATGGAGCATACTAGTCTGGCTTTATGGCTTTAAAGGGAGCGCTTCCCGGGAGGCAACCCGGAAGTCATTAGGTGTCTTTCTTTGTTTTGTGTCTTGAGTCTTGATGCATTCATGTTGCATTGGTATTTTTATTCTTTTCATGATTTCCTATTAGAGTTATCTTATTGTAGTTTTCAAAAGGTAGAATTTATTGTTACTACATGCTGTTGTTGGTCGAAAATTAAAGTTGTTGTTTTACTGTCAAAACAAGGTATATGACTAAGTTTCAGGTTAAGAAAGAATTCTCAAAGAACTAGAATTTTTTTGATGCATACAGAGAGTTTAACGACAAACTATACGGTGAGAATAAAAATTTTGGTCGTATAGTTCCGGTCGTATAGATATCTTTGCCGTCGTTAATTTTTCTTTCATATGTACTGAGAATTTAACGACCAACTATACGGCAGGAATAAAAATTTCGGCCGTATAGTTCTGGTCGTTTAGATAGCGATGCCTTTGTATATTTTCTTTCCTAGGGATAGACAGTTTGACGACCAACTGTACGGCGGGAACATATTGTTCCGGCCGTATAGCTGCACCGCCAGGGGGAAACCCTAAAATTTTGACAGAACGTCAACTATACGGCGGGTACGCATTGTTCTGGCCATATAGTTGCGCCCGTATAGTTGGGAGAACCCCTCAAACGCCAACTGGAAGGTAACTATTGCTCAAAATTTTATTCTTTCTTCCTCTAAAAACCTCGAAACACCACCTGGGAGCTTCTCCCATGATCTAGAGAAGCCGAGCATATGTAAGAAATAAATTTGTACCTCAGAAACCTCCTAGACTGTAATTCTCTATAGAAGTTCATCTTTTCTTTTTTACTTTCCTTTTATCGGTGGGGTAAACGAACTATGTTCGTATACCAAACCGATGCATTTTATTTTGTGTGTTATTTTCATAGGGACTTGAACCTTGTGTAACGACGTGTACGATAGTGCCAACCGTGCAAACACTCGCATGAGTCACTTGGTTGCTTCAATTCAACGCTTTGACAATCAGTGTCTGGTAAAACCTTACAACTCGAACTTTTTTAATAAGCGCATAGGGGCTGCACACTCGTGTCTCGTATCCTGTTTCACTTGCACCTCATCACAATCTAGGAGAGGCATCTACTAGAACTAGTTTGTTGACTTAAGCGTTGTCCTTAGGTTGGTGAACCGACTCAATGGGACTTGTATTTTTATCACTTGTGAGCTAAACCCGTGTCTTTAGAAACACAAAAATATTTCGGTTTATTTTTATTTTTTAAGAAGGTCCTAAAGGAAAGCACACCGGGCCATATCAAGAAATACATGTTGAATCAAAGGTTCTTTGTCCATAAAAAGAGAGGTTACTTGTATCTCAACAGTAAAGTGTGTCACCCTTGTTTTCAACTAAGCTTCGGGATGTAACCACTTATCACACTCTCTTTTGGAAACGGTATTTTCCCTTTTCTTTTGGTGATATACTCAAGTTTGGTTCTTGCAATGTTCTAACCTTGGGGAGGTTACTTCTGCATGTGTATAGTCTTGTGCAATGTTCGTATTCAATGAAGGTTTAATGCAATCATTTATCCCACTTTTTTTGAATGCTTGTTTAAGTTAGTCTAGTTATGTATTCATATGGGGATACACTTGCTCATGATAGGCACCATAGGAGTTGACTTAGAGCTTGTATGCATCTTGCCAAATTGTTTATCAAGCTTGTGACACTATTTGTGATCCTCTAGAAAACATTGCCACAATATCTACACTTGGAAAGAATGAATACTTGATCAAGATCTTTTGAAATTTGTTGGTTGTCACTAAATAGCCTTGTCTTAAATGAATAGGTTATGCTCGACCCCATAATGTCAAAACAACAGACTTGATAGTTTGCTTACGGAAGGAATTGTCAACAGGAAATGATATTTCGAAAGTTTTGAGTTCTATGCTAAATAAGGTGTTGATTAATTGTCTTAAGAGTTTAGCCTTAAAGATACTCAACACCATAGATGTGATGATCGACTTGATATTACTCTTTGAAAGGATTTGTTTGAAGAAACTAATATTTAGCAGTAATTGAGATGCATGCCCAATCTTGACCTATTGATTAAAGTATGATATTGCTTTATGCATGTCTGCACCACTGTCGCACAACATGGGATGCTAACAAATCCACTGGCCTTTGAATAATCCAAAAAGAGGAAACTCTTAGAGTTTTGAGTTGCCCAACATATGTAGCATAAATGCTATATTTGGGTATGCATTGGTATTCTCATGGGCCTACGTTCAAAGAGAAAGAGGGAATACTCCTCTGGCCATTATGAGAAATCATTATACCGAAAAGGGAAACCTTGGTATTGGTCACGAGTATCCATTCTGAGCCTACACAGTCAGATTAAACACACTAATAAGTTTTGGAATGATCTCATTATTGATGAACTAAAGTTTTGGAAAGACAAAGAATATAAATGAGTGTCCGATAGCCATGATTCATTGATGTGGATGATCAAAAAGAGACACTCTAATGCTATGCTTCATTTGACATGTTCTCGCATTTCCTTTTGGCATAAATCTCGTTACTAAGAGATAAACTTTCTGAAACTCAATAACTGATGTTTGCGCTTGAGAGCCTTAACTAGATGACATGATTGGGTAGAATCCTATTTATGCTTGACATCTATTTGTGACTAAGTTTTGCCTCATAAAAAATAATAATGATATGAAAAGTTATACAAAAGGTGCAATAATAGGATCACAAGTTTGTCTGCAAGTAGATTCACTATTGACATGGAGCATATAAGTTTTAATGAATCTTTAGTGCTCTTTATAACTGAGCTTGTGTTGCCTTGTATGAATACATGTTTTCTCTCTTCAAGCTTGTAGAATAAATAAGGATGCAAGGCATTGATTTCAAATTACAAGCTATTTCATAACCATTAATTTATTACCGACCCTTCCTGCTCGAGGACGAGCAAGGTCTAGCTTGGGGAAGTTGATGGATGTTAAATACCACCTCTCTTAGCCATATAAATGAGCCATTTATCTCTCATATCATGTTTCTTTCAGCTATAGCTATGCCTTATATGCATGACTTCTAGTTCTCATTTACTTTCATATGAGCTTTGCACATTTAGTAGTTTAGGTAGAATTTTATCACTTATCCGTGTCTATGACATGTGTGTAGGTGTTGATGATGATTATGGATAAAACAAAGGCAAAAGGGACAAAGAGAGCATAGTATGGAGGAGCTGCAGGGACCAGACTTAGCCATTTGAGAGGTTCAAAAAGTGAATTATTCCAACTTCTCAAAATAAAGATCCAAGACCATAGGGTTGTAGCGCTCGACGATATGAACTCTCCCGCATCGGGTCGGCTCTGTTGAATGGATCGATCGCCGAAAGAATGAGGAAGCTAACGCACTCTCCCGCATCAGGTCGGCTCGGCAAACACCACCACCAGGTGTATTCCTCGACATCATCAAGAAACCATCGGTCTCTCCTCCCAAGGATATCGACATCAGGATCCCACTACAACCTGACTCCAATCTAGTCACGCTGGTCACCGAGCCCTACATTGCCTACCTCGAACACAAGGTCTGTCCCAAGGATGAGACTGATGCACAGATGATCGTGCGCCTCTACAAGTCATTAGTCATCATCAACGGGGAGATCCACAAGCACAGCGTAATAGGCGTGTACCAACATTGCATCCAACCAGAAGAGGGCTGCAAGATCCTGCAGGCAATCCATGTTGGCGACTATGGCCACCACACCGGTGCAAGGTTGCTAGTCGCCAAGTCCATGCGCCACAACTTCTACTGGCTCACTGCATACACCGACACCATCGACATCGTCCAGCGCTGCATCGGGTGCCAGAAATATACCAACCAGACACACATCCCTAGTTCAGCCCTCAAGACTATCCCCAGTACATGGCTATTTGCTGTCTGGGGCATCGACATGGTGGCTCGATTCAAAACTACTCCATTAGGCTACACCCACCTCCTGGTCACAGTCGACAAATTCACGAAGTGGGTGGAGGCGAAGCCAATCAAGAAGCGCAACGGAAAAACCGCCACCAAGTTCCTCCATGAACCCATTTACCGGTATGGATACCCGCATAACATCATCACCGACAACGACACCAACTTCGCCAAGGGCGCCATGGTAGAGTTCTGCGAGGAGGACAACATTCGACTTGACCTCGCCTCAGTTTCCCACCTGGAGTCGAATGGCCAAGCCGAGCGTGCCAATCAGAGTGTCCTCCACGGCCTCAAGCCATAACTACAAGTCCCCATCGAGCAGATGCCAGGGTGCTCGGTCGAGGAGCTCCCCTCTGTGCTCTAGGGCATCCGCACATCTAGGGATCACCCCCTTCTTCATGGTGTACGGCGCAGAAGCCATCATCAGAACTCACCTTGAGCACGACTCGCCTCGAGTGGTCCACTACGCGGAGGAAGACAATGAGGCCTCCCACCAGGGCGGGATCGATCTACTCGATGAAGCATGCGACCTGGCTCGCTCCCGCACTGCCATCTACCAGCAAGGCCTCCGTCGCTACCATAGCCACTGTGTCTAGACTCGCACCTTCCAGGTGGGTGACCACGCCATGCGACTCATCTAGGACGGGAATGCACAAGCTCCCCCCTCCATGGGAGGGGCCATTCACCATAGGGTGACTCCTATGCAATGACGCCTACTACTTTATCGACGTCCGAGACAATGGCAAGCTCGATGTCGAGCGACCATGGAAAGTCAACCTGCTTCACAAGTTCTACACTTAGAACTCAAACTTGTACTCCCCTGTACCGCTGATGAATAAAAATTCGGTTCCCACAAAATTGTATCTACTCGCCAACTAACTTGCCAATTGCACTCGTACAACATAGAAAATATGCTAACTCTGGTCATCAACCCTTGGTAGTGCAACCCAGCATGGCCAAGTAGTGTGGTTCAAGGGCACCGAAAATAAATCGGGCCTCGCACCGCCCACGAAAAACTCCAACCCGGGACTCACCATCAGAATCGCCTCGCTCGACTAGCTTCCCGAGCCAAGACCACCAGCCATGCTTCCCACAGCACCCCATCCTCCTCATCCTCGGACGCAGTGATGGCTCAATGCACGGCGCCCAGAAAAATGCTTGATGGCGGTGTTGATGTAGAGCTCGTTGGGAACCCCAAGAGTAAGGTACGATGAGCACAGCAGCAAGTTTCCCTTAGTTATGAAACCAAGGTTTAATCGAACCAGTAGGAGCAAGGAAACACCTCAAAGGTGTTACTAGCTGAGCTTTGGCAGGGCGCACTACCGGTGCTAGTAGCAACGTGGAGACCTGCACAACACAACCACATAACTTTGTCCCCAACTTGTGATGAGGTTGTCAATCTCATCGTGTTTTGTAGAAAACAAAGGATTAAACATATCGATTGGAAAGAAGTAAAAGTTTGCAGAAAGAAAACACAAAGCAGAAACAGTTTATAGATTGTATGTAAAGTAAAGGACCGGGATCCATAGTTCACTAGAGGTGGCTCTCCTTAGATAGATAACATGTTGGGTGAACAAATTACAGCGGGGCAATTGACAAACACCGAGAAAGCAATACATGCATATACTAATCATCTTGACTCCTCTGAGACTTGATTGGGCATTACAACATAATACATAGACTGCCATCCAACTGCATCTATGACTAATAATCCACCTTCAGGTTATCATCCGAACCCCCTCTAGTATTAAGTTGCAAGCAACAGATTATTGCTTTACGAACTACGTGTAAAGTAAACAATACGATTGTTCTATGGACAAAAGATCGTTGTTTTCTCCCTTGTAGCAATAGCACATCTAGTACCTTATAGATTTCTGTCACTTCCCCAGATTACCAGAGGCATGAACCCACTATCGAGCATAAATACTAACTCTTGGAGTTGTTAGCATCTACTTGGCCAAGAAAGCTACTAACAACGGAAAGCATGCAAGATCTCAAATAACAAAGACATGATAGAATCAATAATCAATCTGAAATAGCATCTCAAAATCAATCGGATCCCCGCAAACACAACATGTATGGATTACAAATAGATGATCTTGATCATGAACGGAGCTCACAAGATCTAAACATGAAAGCACAAAGGAGGAGAAACCAGCCATCTGGCTACTACATGGATCCGTAGTCCAAGGATGAACTAGTCACTCATCACACCGGAGGCTTGCATGGTGATGAAGAAGGCCTCCAGGGTGAATTCCCCTCTCCGGCAGGGTGTCGGGAAGAGCTTCAGATCCCCCCCGATCTAGGGACAGAGACGACGGCGGCTACAAACTCTTTCGTGGATTTTTGATTGGGTACCTAGGGTTTTTGTCCCGAGGGCAACTTATAGGCGGAAGGAGAGGCCGAGGGGGTGCTGGGGGCGGCCAGACCACCCCCTGGCGCGGGCCAGGCCTGGCCGTGCGGCTAGGTGGTGTGGCCGGCCCCCAGCCCTTCTCTGTCCCGTATTCTGGCACTTGATCCCTTCCGGAAAAATAGGCACTTTGGCTTTTGTCCGGTCCAATTCCGAGAATATTCATTTTCTGACTTTTCTGGAACCAAAAACAACAGAAAACAGGCAGCTGGCACTGTGGCTCTTGTTAATAGGTTAGTCCAAGAAATCATAATAAAAGTACTCCAAAGTGGGAACAAAACACAAGAATGTTGATAAAACCAAGCATGGAACATCAAAAATTATAGATACATTTGCAATGTATCACGCAGTGACTCGAACAGTTTAAGTAACATGCTCGGGGACTTGTTCAAAAACAAACATGTACGTGACTTGGGAAAACACCAAGTATGAGAGTACACCTTGGAGTCCCCACGCGACTGGCTCTCCAAGCTAGGAGGAGAGACATGCTACACAACAAACAGCGCACCTCATCCTTCCCTACCTTGGGTGTACTACTCGAACAGTTAAGTACCATGCTCGGGGACTCGTCAACTCGAAACCGCACGCGTCCAGGGAAAACACCAAGTACAGAGTACCCCTTGGGGTCGCCATGCGACTGGCTCCACGAGCCATGGCAAGTTGACATAAGCTACTCAAACAGCTTCAAAACAAACCGCTCTCGCTAACCACACGCGCGCGATCCCAGCACCATAGCGAATACGCTCGAGGACTGATGCATGTAAAATGCATACAGGAACTTTGTAGTTTGTTAACATGTTTTCCCACATATTTGCATCATATAAAATGTTATATCCATGTTTTATATTGATTTTTAGGGATTTACCAATGATCCCCTTTATTTTGGTTATAACCAGGCAGGGCAGAAAAACCTTGTTCTCAATGTTTTTGATGTTTCAGGACCTATACAAAGTCAAAAATTGACCTGAGCTTTTGGGGATACCAATATTTATCCACGAAAAGCATCTAGAGCACAAGAATCCCACCTGGAGGGCCAAGAGGCCCAAATTAGCATGGGTGGCGCGCCCAGCGCAGGTGGGCACGCCACCTACCCTAGTTTCCTCCTCTGTCGTCCGATCACCTTGATTCTTTCACCCACAGAGTTCTCTTGACCTAAAAAACCCTATATAAGGATCCCCTGGGAGTCCTCGAGAGGGAAGACACCACAGAAGAAAACACCACCAAACAGAGTCTGATTCAGCAAAGATTATTGGAGGCAGAAACTCCATCGGATCCGCCTCCTTGGTGATATCCACCCTCTCCAACATCTCTAGCATCATCACCATGATGAAGAGGGAGTATCCCACCCCCTGGACTTTGGGTTGATGGTGGTAACTTGATCTAAACTCTCCATGTATGATCATTGTTGAAGTCCATATGGTGTGCCTTCCATGAGTATGGATCTATCTATGTAATTCCTATGGTGGATATTGTGTTATGAGATAGTACTTGTTATTCAGTTACCGTTGTGTTGTATCTTGTATGGTTTGTCATACTTCCGGGACATTTTATGATGCATGTAATGGTGTAGATCTATACATAATTCCTTATTTATCCATACATGAGGTGATTGACACCACCAAGTGGGGGTAGATGAGAGAGATGTGATAATACTCACAATATATGAATCATTGCATTAGTGTTTAGAATGTTTTCCATTAATAAGTATAATGTTTGTAGGGAATGGGTGCCCAAGTGACAGCGGCATATGTATTGAGTGATAGCAATGCAGCCCAACATCCTTTATCTAGGGGGGAAGGGAGAAGTATGATGTGTGGTGTGACAAAAACCAAATGCTAGCTTTATTGCAAGGGTGACCTAGCAACACAAAGGAGTACTTCTTTCACCTATGTGTTTTAAAACATGTAGCCACCATAAAAGTACCATTAAAACATTGCAATTGTGTGTACCTTTACGATTTATAACATGATAATCACCATAGATGTAGAAGAGAGGATTAAGTGAACCCATGAACCCATGTCCATTGTTCCCATAATAGAAAACCCTTGTCTTGTACTATTGCATTGAAGAGGATTGGGACACTTTTACATTCATTTTTTGTTACATTAAATTTGCATCTAGTGAATCAACCATCTTGTTCCTTAACTTGTTTAGTGCATAATCAACTAAAACGTGTGACACCTTAGTTGTAAAGAATAGATAGATTTTCCTTCTTGGTCTTGTGGATCGATAGCCTACTTCCACATTGAGAGGTACTACGGTGATCCCCTGCACTTTTCTGGTGCCGTTGCCAGGGAGCGTAGAACTTAAGTTTCTATTCTTGTGTGCACTAGACTTTAGATTTGTTTTAGTTTGTTTTATATCTTGCAATCATCTAAATCTTGGGGAGGTTTTTAAACTTGTTTGGTTGTGAGTTCCTCATTAGATTTACTTTGAGTTATGTATTAGTTCTTACTCTCCTTATTTGAAAAACACAAAAAATAGTTCATTTATTATGTTCATGGAATGCATGAATAACGTACTTATGCAACCCCCTATGGTTGAATCAATTAGTGTTGATCAAACAAAGTTAGTAATGGAAGCATTGAATGAAACTGGCCATGAAATATGTGATAGGTATAATTTATCTTGTTTCATAGATCAATATCCTAAGCATGTAAATTTCCAATGCAAGCTTGAGAGTATGCCTATAATTGCTTCCTAGAATAATAATGAATTTATGAACACTGATATGATGGCAGCTGAAGAATTTACTATTGTAATGGGATTTCTTAAGATAGTTATGTTGGTAGCAAATGAAACTCATAGCCTTACACCAAAACTTGCTACAACTCTTGAAAAACTCTTGAAACTTTTTTGTAAGAATACCTATATCCTTGAATAATTTAACAATCATGTTGCTATCAAGGAGAGATATAATGGCTTGCAGGAACAAGAAGAATAATATATAGAAGGGGAAAAGGTATTAGAGGATCCTCCATGTCCTCACTCTCCATGCTCTTTTGGTTTTGATTTTGATTCTGATGATGATCAACACATGCAAAATGATATTATTCTTGATAATAGTTTTGAATGTGATGATGAATCTGGCTTGGGCATGATGTTTCAGAAAGCTTTGGATGACCCTCCGTGTGTAACAATAACACTTATGGAATGCATAGATAATATTATTATCTCAAGTAACGATGATATCTATTATGAAAACCCTATACTTGATGATTCTATCGATTTACATGCTTTTTATGATGATTCATATGATAGTTGGGTAGAAAGAATTCTTGGTAAAAATGAATCTAGTAGTGCCATTGCCTCTATAGAACATGAGCCATTGTACGACAGTACTCAACATAATGATCATAATTGTAAAACAATGATCCCCGTGAATGTATGTGCATGTTATAATGATAACCATCATGAAGTTGAAAGTGCCACAAGGAGCACTCATATTTTGCAAAAACAAGATGATAAAGGCCCAAGCTTGGGGATGTCCATTGATGACTACAAGTGCATAGATCGTTTGTAGGTAGTTTCGAAATAAAGATATCGATCCCACGGGGAGTAGGAGTCTGAAGTCTAATGATTCTTGAAATAAATATTGCGATAGAAATGCTAGATAAAGTTCTAAGTAACAAGATAAAATGTGAATAATGTGTAAAAAGGTGTTTTTGGGTTTCAGGTATAAGAGCAATAATAAAGTAAAGCAAAGTAACTTAATACAAAAAGTAAGTATCGCGTATGTAAAGAAAGATTGGAACTGCAATAGGGACAAAGTGTTCTCAGGGAGTAGCGGATATACCACTAGTATTATAAAGATCTAAGATAAAGATTATCATCATGAACATTATCAACTATGTATGTGTGGGAAGAACTCCGAATGTGGACGAATAGGAAACAACCGCTGCTCACATCATCCTCATAACCACAGCAGTCAGCAATCGACATCAATCGAATTACTGCGCTATTAAGGCACATAATCCCGTAGGAAGTATCCAATGGCATGGATAGTGTTCCATGAGTTTTCTCGATTTCCCAAGTTGATACGTAAGGATTGCTAACATCTTTATAGTCACTGTAAGTGCTAGCATGCCTCCATCTACCAACAAGTAGTTCCCTCCATCAAGTCACCACGAGAGGCAAATATTGAGAGGTCGACTTCTCTCAACATCTAGATGTAGAGAATCTAACACATGGTCACAACGATCAATATCATAATAGACTTTATATTATTTCAATCTCATACTAGGGTTTCTCCATCTCCCCAAGAACTAATGATCTACTCAGACATGGAGGCAATCAACATCGTGGAAATGATAATGGGAACAATCATAGATGAATATACTTGTATAAATCCACAACGAGTATAGGAAATACAACAAGATCAAGACAAGATGTAGATGGGGTGGATGAAGATGGTGGTGATGCAGCAGTGGATGATGAAGATCGATGCCTTAGCCTCCCGGATCTGCACAGGGTGAAGATGGATCATCGGCGGATGAGTTCCCCCTCCAGATGCCTTCCGGAGGTGAGGTTTCTACGATTTCTGGGTGTTCTATATGTCGTCTCCCCGAACCAATTGCACGGAGTGAAACTATTTGACGAGGCAGAGGCGGCTCCAGCTATACGGCCGGAGCTATACGTCCGGAAAAAATTCTCCCGCCGTATAGTTGGTCGTTATGGTCTCTGCCTCCTTTGTTCGCTTCTGGATTTCTTATGGTATTATTAATATTTACCAAATAAGTGATTTACGTTGTTTTTTGAGTCCTTTTCTCCACAATACAACTGCTTCAATAATTGTATCCATTGGGTCCATCATCTGTCTTGATCCTGGTGACAACAGACATAAAATATGCGCGCGAACGCCATAAAATACCAAAATCCTAAATCTATAATGCAAAATAATAATGTAAAACATGATGCAAATATGCACTAATCATCCATGCACCACAAAGAAGGAGAGAAGAATGAAGATGAAAAAGATATGGTCCAAACTAAGATTGGGGATGTAGAGGAACCTCTAATAGATGATAAAGCAGATAGCACCAAGCTACCACATGATCGCCACATCACTTGAATCAAGTAAGTAAAGCCTAGCTATAAGGCTATAAGGAAAGCGCTTTTCGAGAGGGAACCCAGTCATTTATTTTTATACATGCTTGATGTAGTAAAGAGTCCTTTTTAGAGTCTTTGATGTAGTTTAGAATAAAGTACCAAGTGGAACCCATTTTAAATGTTAAATATATGGAGTAGCAAATTCCTGTAGAATAGTTTTTAGTAGAAAAATTCTCTGATTTTTATGTCACTCCATTTGCACTCATATTTATGCATCATTTAGAACTTTTCATCCTCTGTATGAAATTTTTTTTGCTAAAATTCCTGACATGTTTAAGTGGCCGAAATATATTCATTTTACTGCTACTGAAAATCTAGACAGATTCTGCCATGTTTTGTTTTAACCATTCCCAAGTGTCCGAAAATGATTGTTATGAGTCATATTATATGCTAGGGATATGTAAAAACATTATATGCTTGTTGGAACATTTAGAAAGAATTTTTTATTTTATATATATGCAACAACTATTATGCTTTTGTGCCACTAATGTCACCACTCAAAAAAGAGATGGGAGAAAAGTTTTTTGTTGAAGTTTTTTGACAGGGAATAGAGGAACATCACACCAAGAGAAATCCAAGGATGGTGAAAAATATAAGCTTGGGTATGCCCAAGACATCCCACAGGACTTATTTATGGCAATCCAAGGATGTTGAAGTTTTTTTATGATAGAGCTACTAAAAAGAAACTTTGCCTTAATGAGATTAAAAAATAAATAAGAATGGCTTGAAATAAAAGAAAAGGGGAGATAAAAGCAAAAGGCTGAAATTCATGTTGTGTCTAGTTCTTAAGCTCAAGTACTTTATATGAAGTATAATTTGGTTTGTGCCTATTAATTTGTATCCTTTTATTGTCTATATTTAAGTTCGACATTAAGGAGCAAGGTGAGAAAATAAATGTTGGCATTATGAACTATATGGCACACTCTTTATATCTCTTTTTGCTAAGAATTCACAATACAAGCTAAGACTTGTTCCAAACCCCATAAATTAGACTAGGCATATCCACCTATTTGTGGCAAAAACTAATTTCAAGTATAGTATGTATGTTAATACTCCAAACATTCTTAAAACACCTTTTTCATGTATTTTAATGGTCATAAGAAAGTAAGGTTTGGGGTGATACCAGAATGGAAATTTTTGTTCATTACATCTTATTAGTTGTTGTTGGCCAAACCATGCTGTCATGGCACAAGCTTTCAATGTTGAACATTGATAATTAATCATGCTAAAGTTCTGCCTATGGATTGCATCAATGTGAAATAAAGTAAGCATACTAGAGTAGGCATGTTGAGAGAAAATGCTCCTGAACCATGCGTCGTGCGGCAACTCATGGTGGAAACTTACAGCATGATGATCCTTGTTGATATGATTCATATGTCTGTTTTTCTTATTCTTCTGGAGTAGAGATACTGCCCCTCTCCCACCTTGAACATGACCAAGGAATTATATTAACTCTTATGCTAAATAAATAAATACAAATAGGGGGTATATAATTACACAGGGAGTACTTCAGTGATGTGGTTTCTAAGACCAACATGTGCATACAATAACAGCCCAAAGTTGAGTAGCATGAAGAGTGCAAGGTCATAGGTATGGTGCATGAAAAAATCAACTTGTAAGATGTTTAGCACATAAACCATATGAAGGTTTGAAATAAAAGATACTTGGAACCCCATCCTTATTAGTATTGTTGGCATGAACTACATAGCTCAAAACTTTATTTTTACATTCTTTATGGAGGATTAACATATGTATTCAATGCTTACTTTTGGTACGAGATGCAAAACATCTCAAGGGAAGACATGAAACTAAGAAGTGAGTCTTCCAGTCAAGGGCATGAAACTAAGAAGTATCCCAAAAATAAAGGCATAAAACACCAATTCCAATCATGAAAAGAGTATCTTATTCTATAGGTTCATCAAAGTGTGCTTGAAGGTTTGTTTTGTTCATCATTTGTTTTATCACACCATTACTTATTGTTTAACATGTTTATAGATGTGTAAAAGATACAAATTGATAGTACACGTGCATGTTATGTTTCATTGCAAGGAATTAAGCCTATGAACTTAACATGAAAATGAAAGAAGCAAAGGTTACAAACTCCAAAGTCCATGCTTAGTTGTTATTACCTTCATGCTCGAGGACGAGCATAGGTTAAGCTTGGGGATGTTGATGCATGTAAAATGCATACATGAACTTTGTAGTTTCTTAACATGGTTTCCCATATATTTCCATCATATATAATGTTATATCCATGTTTTATATTGATTTTTGGGGATTCACCAATGATCTCGTTTATTTTGGTTATAACCCGACAGGGCAGAAAACCCTTTTTTCAATGTTTTTGATGTTTCAGGACCTATACGGAGTCAAATGGACCTGAGCTTTTGGGGATGTCAATATTTATCCACGAGAAGCATCTGGAGCACAAGAATCCCACCTAGAGGGCCAGGAGGCCCAAATGAGCATAAGTGGCTGATACCTTCGATTCAGATTACGAAGGTAGTGTAGCTTCTTTTTCCCTAGTAGACCTAGGTTATCGAATCCTCGGGAAGCGAATGCGTAGTAAAGTTACTTTAACGGACCTTCGGGAGTTTTGGAATTCCTTTTGTATTTTTACCAGACCAATAGCTTGCGTCTTTTTGTTGTTGATGATGATGGAGAGAGAGGGCCTAGGACGTTCGGTTTCACCTGTAGCTGTGCAAAACATCTGATGGAAATAAAAGATAGAAATAAGTTATGCGTGTACTTGTTAGAGCAAGATAAATTATATGTCGACAGTGCGTCCATAATTACTATTTCCTTCGCAACCGCTTATAGCAATAACCTACTAGTCTCATCCATAGAAGAAAGAGAACTAATGATATGCATAGTGATGTCACTATTAATCCCAAGCAAATTCCTCACATATAGCCGTACTACCCCTTCTGTCACTAGGGTTCCCTACCTTCAGATCAGTCATCACTCATACTCCATATACCTAGCTCAACCCTCGAGGTCTTGGGTACCTGACAAGTCCTTAGATTTAGGCAAGAGAGGATACAATAATCATCATGTCATGCAAACTAATACACGATCTCATCTATGATAAATCACATGCACAATTGCTACATGGCTAGGCCGAAGCCCTTAGCCCAAGGAGAGTTACTCACACATAGAGACGAGATCAACAATCACAAACATTGTAATGAAAATCATAAGATTGATAGCAATAGTCTTACAATGTCGCCAATCAGAGAAGAGATCTACTATTACAAGTGGTGGAATATGGCTATGGAGATGGAGAAGGGTTTGGAGATCTGGAGGCGGCTAGAGATCTGTGGTAGAGACTTTTTGGTGAGGTCTGGCTTGTTTTCTCATCGCCCGAGGCTTCTTTATATAGGGGTCCCTTCACGAAAGTTGTTCTGTTTGGTCTAACGGTGGCGGCGCCAACTATACGACCAGAGCTATACGGTCAGAATTTTTGCTCCGACCGTATAGTTGGTCGTTAAGGCGTCTACCTCCGTTGTTCGGCTCCTGGTTTCTTTTGGTTGTTGGAAATCTCGTATCTTTGACTTTAATGTAGTGATTCCCTCCTTTAAACGATATTATCAACGTAGGAAAAATACAAAAATAAAGGATTGCATACCCCTCTGAATATTAGCATTAGTGGCAGGGTTTAAAGAGATATTTCATCAAGAATATGATTAATATCCAGTTTAAATGTGAACGTAGATGGCCATATTTCAGAGCCATCAACCTCCCCAAGCTTAAACTTGATCGTCCCGAGCAAGAAAACAAAAATCAAAAAGTAACTCAGCATTTAAACTGAAATAACCAGATGGTGATCTTACTCATGATTAGTAGTCTCATGTTTCCTCCACTTTATAAATCTGAAAACTTCAGCATAGATAGAGTAATGGCAAGCTTATCATACAGGTTTCATGCATCCTTATAGCGCAGCAAAAATTATTGTAAACATGGATGATTCAAATGAGTAAACTTTATTCCATGTCAAGTAATCAACTAATAGGCTTGCATTTAAACAGTAAAGTATAATCATGTAAATTAAGAGTGTGAGAGTTGTCATGAAAAGCATATATACTAGAGTATCTCAATTCTCCCACATCAGTGAATCAAGACTTTGCAAGCACTACTTTTCTATTCATTGTCCTTCAAGAATTTCAGTTTTTAAGTAATTGAGAGCATGCCAAAGATTTTTATTAGTTTATCGGGCTGTGATGGACACTCGTGGCATCACTAAGGTTTTTGTTCCTTTTGCATAATGATTACTCATAATAGCCAGAGGAGTTATTGCATCATGATTACAGCTACCCGGGAGTTCCAAGAATCTTATCCACTATAGCATTGCTGCTACAAATGTTTAATCAACTCATAGCCGAAATCTAGGAGTTTCCTCCATGAAGATCGTTCGTAGGCCAGCAGAGTTGTTGGCATCCCATGAAGTTTGACATGCGTAAAGCTATATCATTCTTATGATTAACAAGTCAAACTTTGGCGTGCTCACAAAAACCGCTAAACATTAATTCAATCGAACAAATCCTTTTAAAGAGAGCTATCTAGTCAATTAACATTTTCAGTGGTGTTGATGGTTGATACATTGCAAATGTATCTATAATTTTTGATGTTCCATGCTTGGTTTTATCTACTTTCTTATGTTTTGTTCCAACTTTGGAGTACTTTTTATACACTTTCTTGGACTAACCTATTAACAAGATGCCACAGTGCCAGTTGCCTTTTTTCTGCTGTTTTTGGTTCCAGGAAGTCAGAAAATGAATATTCTCGGAATTGCACGGGACAAAAGCCAAAGTTACTATTTTCCCGGAAGACTCACGGAGCCAGAAGTAGAGTCGGAGAGGGGCCATAGGGTGGCCACACCACCCCTAGGCACGGGTCCACCTAGGCCGCGCCAGGGCATGGTGTGGGCCCCCTGGCCACCCACCGACCTTGCCCTCTGGCCTATAAGAAGCCTCCCGATACCAAAAGCCTAAACAGTCAAGTCTCCAGCCACGAAAAGTTCCGCAGCACCGCCGCCACCGAAGGGGAGATTCGGGGGACAGAAAGTCTCTGTTCTGGCACCCTGCCGGGACGGGGAAGTGCCCCCGGAGCCATCTCCATCGATCTCCACCGCCATCTCCATCACCATTGCTGATTCCCATGATGAGGAGGGAGTAGTTCTCTCTCGAGGCTAAGGGTTCTACCGGTAGCTAAGTGTTCATCTCTCTCTCTCTCTCTATGCATGATAATATTGTGATCATGAGCTTGTAATCTATAGATCTACCTAGCTACTCAAGTGCTTTAATAGATCTCTGCTCTCCCCATGTGTGTGAAAGTGACAGCGTGCACACCATGGTGGCGCTTAGGCTAGAGATTACAAATACTTGTTATGAGTTATATTTGGAGTTGGATGTTTCTATGGAATTGTGGTGTTTGTTGGACTCATCTAGTACTCAAGGTGACAGTGTGGGGTTTTCTAGATGGGAAAGATGAACTTTGAGGTGTGTTGTTATAGCCCTACCATCGGTTAGAGTGTTCAACCGGAGAGTAGTTAAGAGTAGTATCATAAACAGAAGATATTTATATGAGAGTGTTCACTAGTGAAAGTATGATCCCTAGGCCTTGTTTCTAAGCATTAATACACCGTTTGCAATTAGATATGTTACATGGTTGCTTGCTTCCTTCTTTATTTCAGTTTGCCTTTAGTCTTTTCCATGCCATCAAGCTATTTTCTATCACCGTTACCACTTATAATTATCCATACCACTTGTATTTCACTATCTCTTCGCCTAACTAGTGCACCTATACACCTGACAAGTGTATTGGCTGTGTTGGGGACACAAGATACTTCTTGTATTGTGATTGCAGTGTTGCTTGAGAGGGGATACCTTTGACCACTTCCTCCCTGAGTTCGATAAACCTTGGGTGATCCACTTAAGGGAAAATTTGCTGCTGTTCTACAAACCTCTGCACTTGGAGGCCCAACAACTGTCTACAAGAATAGAAGTGCGTAGACATCAAGTGTCTCTAGAAATAAACCTTCAAGACTAATCACTACAACACCCAAGCCTTCAATTGTGAGACTTTTTCTTATTACAATTGTTTAGCAATTTTAGGAAAGACTTGGTTAATTACGAGAGCTAGAACTAAATGACCCCAATTAAATACCCATGCAAACGACAATCTTACTATGATACAAAGACTCACTCCACCAATATAATATCTCAGCATTTACTACTAACTAGCATGGGTTTCTCAAACTTCAAAAGTGGGGAGTCATAAGGCATACGTCTCATGTTTGGTTCCACTTCTCTCTTCCTTTTTTATTTATTTCTTGGAAACTTGAAGTCGATCACTCTCCTGCGAATATATGAAGACCTCGAGGCGGAAAGAAAATAGAGAGGGAAAATAAGGAAAACAGAGAAATCTTTTTGTGATTTTTGAGAGAAGGAAATTAAAGAATAGAAAATTGGCGGAAAAGTTCGGCTAGAAAATCTCGAAAGCAAATAAAGAACTTAGAAAATAAAGTGTTGGGGAAACAAACATGAGTGCTTATAAACTCAAATAAAAATGCAACCTCGAAATAAATAAAAGAAAATGAACACCAAATAAAGATACATGAGGAAACTTCTCCAAGCTTAGGCGTTTGCAAGCCCTTCAAATCATTGTGGTGGCAGGAAAAAGTCGTTACTCTAGTTAGCAAATTGAGTTGAGAGGTTACTTGTTAATTCTCGGAGGTTCAAAGAGAGGTTGTGCATCCTCTCCATAGTCCCTCCAAGTCCTTGGAAATCTTGGTATGTGGCGAACCGGGTTTGTGGCTGCTCCTCTTGATAAGGAACTTCTTGCTCCTCTTTTTGGTCCTCGTCCTCTTCAGGAATCTCTTCCTCGAGTTGGTGTTTCTCAACCTGCGAATCATATTGCAAACATCCTCCCTCGATAGAGAAAATACCATTAGGCATACGAGCGGGGTAAATACGCCCAGCTCCAGCAATATGCAGGTAATAAACACCACCTCTCCTAGTGAGCATTCCACAGGCCCTCAAGGTGGATAAACCAACACGTGTCTCACCTACTATGGGTTGCAACTCACGTAGATCGATGTCTAGGGCAGTGGCAAGCATGGTGATGACGCCTCCTCTTGTGATTGGACCTTGGCTTTGGGAGGCTTGGTTCTTCAGGTAGCGCACAAGGATGGCGCCCAAGTTGAGTGACAGGTTGTAGTTGATGTAAGCAGCCTTTGCGATGACTAGGATGTCCTCCTCGTTGAGTCTCGTGAACTCATTACGTGTTTGCAAGGTGTTAGCAATAACATAGAACAAATAGCGAATTGCAGAATTTTGAATATTCTTCCCCTTGTTCACTCTACTAGTGAAACTCATTCCATTATAGTATTGATCGGGGGAAGGACATCAGCCATTAAAGGATACACGTAAAGCATGAATATCATTGTTTGGCAAGTTAAAACATGCGCACCATTCATCAAATTTAGTGTAGTTTTTGTTCATCAGACGGAAAGAAATAGTATCCTATCCTTGCCATAGTTTAACGGTGCTTTGCAACGAACTTAGGAATTCAATGGTTAAGCGGCGATAAGTTTGCAGGCCAACTCTATTGCAAAGTAAATTAAAGTCATCAGAAATACCGAGTTGGTTCAATATAATGGGGCAAGCCCATTTGGTGGCCTTCACTTCGTGATTCTTGATCTTGTTGAAGCGATCACGATGGGCCTCATCCCTGAACTGTATCCCCATGCGTTCCTGACCGGCGGCCCGAGAAGCGCTAGCAGTTTCACAAGCACGAGTTTGGCTCCTTGTGTTCATCATCTAAAACATCGAAGAAAGTCAAAAATAAAACTTTTTGATCCAACAACAGTAAGTATAATATATTCCCCATCTAAGCACACCAAAGAAATCTCCTCAAAATAATAATCTAGGCAAGAAATCATGGTAATTGGTTCATAGTAGGTCTCACCCTATATTGATAATGAAAATAGATCAAAGATGAATTTGCAAAAGGTAATTGGAGGATCGAAGGAGAAACATACCGTAGATCACTTGTGTGCGAGGAAATCGAACAAAATTGAGTAGATATGGAGATCCCTTGAGGTTTTGAGAGAGTTTGGAGGTAGAAAAAACAAAAAGGATTAAAGTTTTGGAGTTGGGAGTACCTTCCCGTGCGATTTTGGGGTCAGACGCAACTATACGGGCCGAACTATACAGTCGGAACAATGTGTTCTGGCCATATAGTTGGCCTTTTGTCAAAAAAATTAGGTTTCCTCCTGGCGACGCAGCTATATGGACGCAACTATACGGGCGGAACAAAATGTTCCGGCCGTATAGTTGGTCGTTAAATTGTCTGTCCCTGCGAAAGAAAATTTGCAAAGGCATCGATATCTATACGACCGGAACTATACGGTCGGAATTTTTATTCCCGCCATATAGTTGGTCATTAAACTCTCAGTACATATGAAAAAAATTATACGGAAGCATTGATAACTATACGACCGGAACTATACGGCTGAAATTTTTATTCCTGCCGTATAGTTGGTCGTTAAAATCTACGCGTGCATCAAAAAAAATTCTATTTCTTCGTAAACTATTTCTTTTCCTGTAACTTAGTGATATACCTTGTTTTTGACAGAAAAATGACAGTAAATATTGTCTACAAACAATAGCATGAATAAAGCAAAATTTTAAGTACTACCAAACTTCTTTTCCTCAAATGGAGTTTTCTAGCACTCTTTATTAAACATGAACTACTTAATCTAAAACTAAAAACTTAACTCAAACCTTTCTTTAACATGGGTTGCCTCCCATGAAGCGCTCTTTTATGGTCAATAGCTTGACCTTGATGATACTCACTTAGGCCAGATGAGTGGAACACCCACTCCAAAGTAATTGGCCTTCAAAGTGATGGCCTCCTTTTTGTCATGTTTGGCTTTCATTTTCCTGGGGAAGTGGATAACAAAAGGATCCCGCGAAGGCAATTGCAACTTCACGTTCCCTTCATGAAGGTTAATTAAAGCCTTTATAGTTATCAAGAAAGGATGGCCTAATATTATAGGAGCAATAGTGTCTTCAGGCATGTCAACAATAATGAAGTCAATTAGAGCAGGACAACAAAGTGTTCTCCTTAATCCCTACAGCTTGTTTGTAGGTAGAATCTGCTAGATGCAATTTTAACTCAGTAATTTCAAAGGAGCCAAGATTTAACTTCTTAAAAAGACTCTTTGGAATTATTGAGACGCTTACACCTAGATCACAAAGTGCAGCTATCTCATTGGTTCCAATCTTTATCTTAATAGCAGGCTCAAATATGTCATCTAGTTTAATAGGTAACTATTCAAAGATTTTCTTGTATTCCTCTTGAATCTCGCGTACCTTAATTGCTACTTGATCAACAAAATGTTGATACATGGCTTCATCATTACCTTCACTTATCGGAATTTTAACGTTGATCCTCTTTACGAGGTCTTCGATGGTGTAGCTTGGTGAAGGGGCATTACTATAATCAAGTTCTTCATGCTCCTTCCTTTGGATCCTCATCATTTTGAGTTCATCAACAGGATTGGGCTCAGCTTTACCTACAAATTTAGCTAGAATAAGAGTTTGACTCTCGGTTATCTAACCTAGTTGTGCCTCAACGATCCTTGTTCTTTCTTGAAGGGCCTGCAAATCATTTCTCAAACTAACAGCTTCGTTAGATAATTTACCAAGCATAGCATCATGGTTCTCCATAATTTTGACTAGAATATTATTTTGTTCATTTTGTGAGTCTATGAAAGACTTAAGCGTTTCTTGGAGACTACCATTACTAGTTCACATATTATTACTAGAGTTACTTGTAGGACTAGCATAATGTTTCTAAAAATTAGGATTGTAACTCTACTTCCAAGTAGGGTTGTAATCATTATAAACTACGAATTCTATTTCTTCTATGTTTGTTTCGGAGGTGGCTCTTACCTGAGTTTCCTTACCTTTTACGGCTAGTATGAGCTCATCCAACTTAGCATTGAGATCTTTCGTTCTCTTGTGGTGAGACAGAGTTCACCTTCTTCATGTTTGATCTTTCCACGTGCCATTGGACATGGTTGTCTTGCATATTATCTAGCAGCTGCTTTGTTTCGATAATATGTTTACCCATAAATGTTCCTCCATCTGCAGTATCAAGCATAGACTTAGACACATGATTAAGAGCATGGTAAAATAAATGGAGGATTAACCCATATTCCATCCCATGACTAGGACAGTTTCTTAGGAATTCTTTCATCCTCTCCCATGCAAGCGCTAGTGGCTCACGCTCTTCCTTTCTAAACCAGTAATATTAGATCGAAGTTGCATAGTCTTTGTAGGTGGGAAAGGTTTAGTCATAAATAAAGAAGTACATCCCACCCATGATGTAATAGTATTTTCAGGCAAAGATAGCAACCATTCTTTAGCTCTCCCTCTTAGAGAGAAAGGAAATAGACGCAATTTGACCGCATCAGGGTCAACGTCTTTTATATGTATATCACATATTTCAGTGAAAGTATTTAAGTCCATACATGCATCTTCAACAGAAGAGCCTCCAAATTGATTCTGTTGAACCAAACTTAAGTAATGGGGTTTAATTTCATAGTCATCAGCAGCGATTGCTGGATGAGTAATAGGAGTACGCAAATAATCATTATTGGGAGTAGCAAACTCTCCAAGCTTCTTTTCAGCCATACTTACTATGTTTTTGGGTTTTCTTAGATTAAAAATTATAACTGTAAAAGCAAGAATTTAAATACTAATTAATTTTTTTGGTTTATCAAATAAAGATGGAAGGCAAACTAACAAAATTAAAAACAAGAATTAAAACTAGCAAGGTTCCAAATAACCTCACCAGGGTAGCTATTGCTTCCTGACAATAGCGCCAAAAAAGGGTTGATACCTTCGATCCGGATTATGGATGTAGTGTAGCTTCTTTTTCCCTAGTAGACCTAGGTTATCGAATCCTTGGGAAGCGAATGCGTAGTGAAGTTACTTTAATGGACCTTCGGGAGTTTTAGAATTCCTTTTGTGTTTTTACCGGACCAGTAGCTTGTGTCTTTTTTTCTTGTTGATGATGGAGAGAGAGGGCCTAGGGTGTTCGGTTTCACCTGTAGCTGTGCAAAACATCTGATGGAAATAAACGATAGAAATAAAGTATGTGGGTACTTGTTAGAGCAAGATAAATTTGTTGGAGATATGCCCAAGAGGCAATAATAAAAGTGGTTATTATTATATCTTTGTGTTTATGATGAATGTTTACATCCCATGCTATAATTGTATTATAAGGAAACGTTAATACATGTGTGTTTTGTAAACATAAAAGAGTCCCTAGTAAGCCTCTTGTTGAACTAGCTTTTTGATTAATTGATGATCATGGTTTCCTGATCATGGACATTGGATGTGATTAATAACAAGGTTATATCGAGAATGATGTGATGGACACACACCCATAGTAAGCGTAGCATAAGGTCAAGTCATTAAGTTCGTCTTGCTATAATCTTTTAAATGCATAGTAACCTAATCCTTCGACCATGAGGTTGTGTTAATCACCATCACCGGATGGGTACTTTGATGACATCAAACGCCGCTTCGTAACTGGGTGGTTATAAAGGTGTCATTGGGTATTCTGAAAGTATGTGTTGAAGCGCATGGACCAAGATTAGGATTTGTCCATCCATATGACGGATAGATATGCTCTGGGCCCTCTCGGTCGAATGTCATCTAGTTAGCTTGCAAGCATGTGACTGGGTCACAAGGGATGACATAACATGGAATGAGTAAAGAGTACTTATCAATAACGAGGTAGAACTAGGTATGGAGATACCGACGATCAAACCTCGGATAAGTATACTATCGCGTGACAAAGGGAATTGGTTTCGTATGTTAACGGTTCTATCGATCACGAAGTCATCGTTGAGTATGTGGGAGCCGTTATGGATCTCCAGATCCCGCTGATGGTTATTGATCGGAGAGGTGTCTTCATCATGTCTGCATATTCACGAACCGTAGGGTGACACACTTAAGGTTCGAAGTTGTTTTAAGTAGATATGGAATGTGCGTTGGAGACCGAATGTTGTTCGGAGTCTCGGATTGGATCCGGGACATCACGAGGAGATCCGGAATTGTCCGTAGAATAAGATTCATATATTGGGGATCATTTTCTGAGTTAGGAAATGTTCTAGAGTATTTGTATGAGGATTCTAGAAGGTTTCGGAATGTTCCGGAAGGTTCTGGAAGATTTCTTGGAGTTTGCTTGAGAACCAAGAAAGGATCAAGGAGTCCTTGTGGGGCAAGACAAGGAGTCGTGGGGGAGGCGGACTCCTCCCCCCCTCCCAATCCGCCGGCCAAGGAAGGGAGGGGAGTCCTACTAGGACTCCCCCTCCCATGGCGCCTCCCTCCTTTAAATAGAGGGGTGGAGGCGCCACCCCCTGGCCCCTCCACTACTCCAAACCCTATCCGCCTCTCTCCTCCTCCTTTCTTCTGCTCAGGCTTAGGCGAAGCCCTGCAGAATTCTCTACTCCACCACCACCACCACGCCGTCGTGCTGCTGGGATTCCGTGGAGAAGATCTACTACCTCCGCTGCTCGCTGGAACGAGGAGAGGAAGGTCTGCTTCGACTCCGCACGTGTGACCGACTGTGGAAGCGCTGCCGGAACGCGGCGCCGGAAGGATCGTCCACTCGATCTTGAGATCGGCAAGTGATTGACTACATCTACCACGAGATCCAATCTCGTAACGCTTTCGGATCTACAAGGGTTAGTACAGATCTATCTCGTTGCACATGTCTAATAGATTAGATCTTGGCTTTTATCTAGATTAGATCTGGGTTTTGTTCGTTCTTGTGGTAGAATTTTTTTTTCCATGCTACGAACCCATCAGTGGTATCAGAGCCGTATCTATGCATAGATCTGTTGCACGAGTAGAACATAATGGTTTTGTGGGCATTGGTGCTCGTGTCGTCTTTTTCTTTGTGTACTTTGCATCTTGCGGTATGGTGGGATGAAGCGGCTCAGGCTAACCTTACATGTCATCGCACATGAGACTTGCTCCACGCTTGACGTGTAACTTGCTTTGCACAAGTGGCTTTGCGGGTGTCTGTCTCTCTCACCATAGTATAGATCCAATTTACACTTTGCACTTGATAGCACTTGTATCAACGTTGTGGTTCAGTTTCATAGGTAAGATCCGTTCTTATTCGAAAGCCCCAAACCACGTAAAACATGCAAAGAAAATTAGAGGCGTCTAACTTGTTTTTGCAGGGGTTTTGTGATGTGATATGGCCATCATGTGATTGTGATTATATTTGATGTATGCAATGATCCTTGTTGTAATATGGCAACCGGCAGGAGCCTAATGGTTGTCTTTAATTCTGTTAAGACCTGCGTGTCTATTCATCTTGTAATAGCTTTATTCCAAGTAGTTGTAATAGTTGCTAGTGATGATGGACAACCATGAAGCGGCGCCACTGACCTTGACGCAATGCTGGTGATGATGGAGATCATGTCCGTGCTTTGAAGATGGAGATCAAAGGCGCAAGAAGAAAGGGCCATATCATATCACACTAATTATGAATTTCCTGTGATGTTAATCCTTTATGCATCTTGTATTGCTTAGATCGTAACGGTAGCATTATAAGATGATCCCTCTCACTAAATATCTAGTAATAAAGTGTTCACCCTTAGTTGGCACTGTTGCTAAGACTCGTCGTTTCGAAGCATCTCGTGATGATCGGATGTGATAGATTCTGCGTGTGCATACAACGGGTGCAAGCCATATTTTCACATGCGGAAACTAAGGTTATCTTGACGAGCCTAGCATGTACAGACATGGTCTCGGAACACGGAATATCGAAAGGTAGAGCATGAATCATATAAGTGATATGATGAACATGAAGATTGTTCGCCGATGAAACTACATCTTCTCTCGTGAAGATCGGACTTGTTGTAGTGGACTTGGTTCGTGTAATCACTAAGACAATGTGAGGGATATTGTTTTGAGTGGGAGTTCACCTAGCTAATTTAAGAATTAAATTTGAACTCAATTTATCATAAACTTAGTCTAAACTACTTGCAAATTTGTTGTAGATTATGGCGACCCCCTCCATCAATTTCAATGCGTTCCTAGAGAAAGAAAAGCTTAAGAACAATGGAAGCAATTTCACGGACTGGTTCCGTGGACTGAAGATCGTCCTCAGGGCTGGTCAGTTGACCTATGTGCTCGAAGCACCGCTAGGTGACCCACCTGCAGAAGATGCCACCGATGACGTAAAGAATGTTTACGCCACTTGGAAAAATCATTACTCCATAGTTCAGTGTGCCATCCTGTACGGTTTAGAAGCGGAGCTTCAGAAGCGCTTTGAGCACCATGACCCGTTCAAGATCATTAAGGAGCTCAGGCTGATTTTTGAGACTCGCGCGGCCATGGAGAGCTATGAGGCCTCCGAAAAGTTCTTTAACTGTAAGATGGAAGAGGGAAGCTCCGTTAGCGAGCACGTGCTCACCATGTCTGGGTACGCAAACAAGCTCCAAGAGTTGGGGATATCGATTCCTAATGAGTTAGAGATTCACCGTCTCCTCCAATCACTGGCACCGAGTTATAAGAACTTTGTGATGAACTACAATATGCACTGCATGAACAAGACGTTTCCTGAACTATCGTCCATGCTAAAAACTGCTGAAGTGGAGATCAAGAAGGAGCACCAAGTGTTGATGGTCAATAAGACCACCAATTTCAAGAGACAGTGCAAGCCTAAGAACAAGGGCAACTTCAAGAAGGACGGCAAGAAAGCTGCCGCACCTGCAAAGAAGCCCAAGGCTGGTCCCAAGCCTGAAACTGAATGCTTCTACTGCAAGGGTGCTGGTCACTGGAAGCGTAACTGCCCCAAGTACCTGGCGGATCTGAAGAATGGCAACATCAAGAAGAAAGGTATATTTGGTATATATGTTATTGATGTGTATCTTACTAGTAATCGTAGTAGTGCCTGGGTATTTGATACTGGTTCGGTTGCTCATATTTGTAACTCGAAACAGGAGCTGCGGAATAAGCGAAGACTGGCGAGAGACGAGGTGACGATGCGCGTTGGAAATGGCTCCAAGGTTGATGTGATCGCCGTCGGCACGCTCCCTCTACATCTACCTTCGGGATTAGTTTTAAATTTAAATAATTGTTATTTGGTGCCTGCGTTAAGCATGAACATTATATCTAGATCTTGTTTACTACGAGACGGTTACTCTTTTAAGTCCGAGAATAAAGGTTGTTCGATTTATATGAGTAATATCTTTTATGGTAATGCACCTGAGATGAATGGTTTATTCTTATTGAATCTCGATAGTAGTGATACACATGTTCACAACATAGATGCTAAACGAACAAAATTGAATGATAATTCTACATACATGTGGCACTGTCGTCTTGGTCACATTAGAGTGAAGCGTATGAAGAAACTCCATTCTGATGGACTTCTTGAATCACTTGATTTTGAATCACTTGAAAGATGCGAAGCATGTCTAATGGGAAAAATGACTAAGACTCCATTCTCTGGAATAATGGAGCGAGCTACAGACTTATTGGAAATAATACATACCGATGTGTGCGGTCCAATGAGTGTAGCATCGCTTGGTGGATATCGTTATGTTCTCACTTTCACGGATGACTTAAGTAGATATGGGTATGTCTACTTTATGAAACATAAGTCTGAAACTTTCGAGAAGTTTAAGAAATTTCAAAGTGAAGTGGAAAATCATCGTAACAAGAAGATTAAATTTCTGCGTTCTGACCGCGGAGGTGAATATCTAAGTTATGAGTTTGGCATGCATTTAAAGAAATGTGGAATACTTTCGCAGTTGACACTGCCGGGAACACCACAGCGTAATGGTGTGTCCGAACGTCGTAATCGAACTCTCTTAGATATGGTTCGGTCTATGATGTCTCTTACAGATTTACTGCTATCGTTTTGGGGCTATGCATTAGAGACAGCCGCATTCACTTTAAATAGGGCACCATCTAAATCCGTTGAAACGACACCGTACGAATTGTGGTTTGGTAAGAAACCTAAGTTGTCGTTCCTTAAAGTTTGGGGTTGCGAAGCATGTGTAAAGAAGTTACAACCTGATAAGCTTGAACCCAAAGCGGAGAAATGCGTCTTCATAGGATACCCTAAAGAAACAATTGGGTATACCTTCTATCATAGATCCGAAGGCAAAGTTTTGTTGCCAAGAATGGATCCTTTCTTGAGAAGGAATTTCTCTCGAAGGAAGTGACTGGAAGGAAAGTAGAACTCGATGAGGTTATTGAACCTTCTCTCGGATTTGAGAGTAGCGCAGCACCGGAAGATGTTTTTGTGCCACCTGCACAAATTGGAGAGGAAGCTAATGATGATGATCATGAAACTTCAAACGAAGTTACTGCTGAACCTCGCAGGTCAACGAGGGTTCGTACCACTCCTGATTGGTATGACTCTGCCTTGAACGTCATGTTGGTGGACAACGTTGATGACCCTGCAACGTATGAAGAAGCTATGGTGAGCCCAGATTCCGACAAATGGCTAGAAGCCATGAAATCCGAAATGGGATCCATGTACGAAAACCAAGTGTGGACTTTGGTGGACTTACCGGATGGCCGTAAGGCTGTCGAGAACAAATGGATTTTCAAGAGAAAAACAGATGCTGATGGTAATGTTACCGTCTATAAAGCTCGACTTGTCGCGAAAGGGTTCCGACAAATTCAAGGAGTTGACTATGATGAGACATTCTCACCAGTAGCGAAGCTAAAGTCTGTGAGGATTTTGTTAGCAATTGCTGCACATTTCGATTATGAGATTTGGCAGATGGATGTCAAAACGGCGTTCCTTAATGGTGACATTGAGGAAGAGTTGTATATGGTACAACCCAAGGGTTTTGTCGATCCTAAAGATGCTGACAAGGTATGCAAACTTCAGCGCTCCATTTATGGACTGAAGCAAGCATCCCGGAGTTGGAATCAACGTTTTGATAAAGTAATCAAAAACTTTGGGTTTATACAAACATATGGAGAAGCTTGTATTTACAAGAAAGTGAGTGGGAGCTCTGTAGCATTCCTAGTACTATATGTAGATGACATATTGCTGATTGGGAATTATATAGAACTTCTTAATAGCGTCAAAGCCTATTTGAATAATAGTTTTTCAATGAAGGATCTTGGCAAAGCGGCATATATTCTAGGCATCAAGATTTATAGAGATAGATCAAGACGCCTAATAGCGCTTTCACAAAGTACATACTTGGACAAAGTTCTAAAGAAGTTTAGAATGGAAGAGAGTAAGAAAGGGTTCGTGCCCATGTTGTCAGGTAAGACCTTGAGTAAGACTCAAAGTCCAGCTATGGCTGAAGATAGAGAGAGAGAACGAATAATATTCCCTATGCCTCGGCCATAGGTTCTATCATGTATGCCATGCTGTGTACAAGACCGAATATAGCACATGCTGTTAGTTTGACTAGCAGATATCAAAGTGATCCTGGAATGGAACACTGGACATCGGTCAAGAATATCCTGAAATACCTAAAGAGGACTAAGGATATGGTTCTTTCTTATGGAGGTGATGAACAACTTGTTGTAAACGGTTACACCGATGCTAGTTGGAACACCGATCCGGATGACTCGAAGTCACAGTCGGGATACGTATTTATTTTGAATGGTGCTGCAGTGAGCTAGAGGAGTGCAAAGCAAAGCGTTGTGGCAAAATCTTCAACTGAATCGGAATACATAGCTGCTTCGGAGGCTGCGCAAGAAGCCATATGGATGAAGGAATTCATTACTGAACTTGGCGTGGTTCCCAGTGCGTTGGACCCGATGGCCATCTACTGTGACAACACAGGTGCCATAGCTAATGCACAGGAGCCAAGGTCACATAGCAAGCTGAAGCACATCAAGCTACGTTTCCACGCTATTCGCGAGTATGTCCGAGATGGTGACATAAAGATTTGCAAAGTACACACTGATCTGAATGTGGCAGATCTGTTGACTAAACCTCTCCCTAGGGCAAAGCATGACCAACACCAGAACGCCCTGGGTGTTAGGTATATTACCATGTAATCTAGATTATTGACTCTAGTGCAAGTGGGAGACTGTTGGAGATATGCCCAAGAGGCAATAATAAAAGTGGTTATTATTATATCTTTGTGTTATGATGAATGTTTACATCCCATGCTATAATTGTATTATAAGGAAACGCTAATACATGTGTGTTTTGTAAACATAAAAGAGTCCCTAGTAAGCCTCTTGTTGAACTAGCTTGTTGATTAATTGATGATCATGGTTTCCTGATCATGGACATTGGATGTGATTAATAACAAGGTTATATCATTAGGAGAATGATGTGATGGACACACACCCATAGTAAGCGTAGCATAAGATCAAGTCATTAAGTTCGTATTGCTATAAGCTTTTAAATGCATAGTAACCTAATCCTTCGACCATGAGGTTGTGTTAATCACCATCACCGGATGGGTACTTTGATGACATCAAACGCCGCTTCGTACCTGGGTGGTTATAAAGGTGTCATTGGGTATTCTAAAAGTATGTGTTGAAGCGCATGGACCAAGATTGGGATTTGTCCATCCATATGACAGATAGATATGCTCTGGGCCCTCTCGGTGGAATGTCATCTAGTTAGCTTGCAAGCATGTGACTGGGTCACAAGGGATGACATAACATGGAACGAGTAAAGAGTACTTATCAATAACGAGGTAGAACTAGGTATGGAGATACCGACGATCAAACCTCGGATAAGTATAGTATCGCGTGACAAAGGGAATTGGTTTCGTATGTTAATGGTTCTATCGATCACGAAGTCATCGTTGAGTATGTGGGAGCCGTTATGGATCTCCAGATCCCGCTGATGGTTATTGATCGGAGAGGTGTCTTCATCATGTATGCATATTCACGAACCGTAGGGTGACACACTTAAGGTTCGAAGTTGTTTTCAGTAGATATGGAATGTGCGTTGGAGACCGAATGTTGTTTGGAGTCTCGGATTAGATCCGGGACATCACGAGGAGATCCGAAATTGTCCGGAGAATAAGATTCATATATTGGGGATCATTTTATGAGTTAGGAAATGTTCCAGAGTATTTGTATGAGGATTCTAGAAGGTTTCGGAATGTTCCGGAAGGTTCTGGAAGATTTCTTGGAGTTTGCTTGAAAACCAAGAAAGGATAGAGGAGTCCTTGTGGGGCAAGACAAGGAGTCGTGGGGGAGGAGGACTCCTCCCCCCCCTCCCAATCCGCCAGCCAAGGAAGGGAGGGGAGTCCTACTAGGACTCCCCCTCCCATGGCGCCTCCCTCCTTTAAATAGAAGGGTGGAGGCGCCACCCCCTGGCCCCCTCCACTACTCCAAACCCTAGCCGCCTCTCTCCTCCTCCTTTCTTCTGCTCAGGCTTAGGCGAAGCCCTGCAGAATTCTCTACTCCACCACCACCACCACGCCGTCGTGCTGCTGGGATTCCGTGGAGAAGATCTACTACCTCCGCTGCTCGCTGGAACGAGGAGAGGAAGGTCTGCTTCGACTCCGCACGTGTGACCGACTGCGGAAGCGCTGCTGGAACGCGGCGCCAGAAGGATCGTCCACTCGATCTTGAGATCGGCAAGTGATCGACTACATCAACCATGAGACCCAATCTCGTAACGCTTTCGGATCTACAAGGGTTAGTACAGATCTATCTCGTTGCACATGTCTAATAGATTAGATCTTGGCTTTTATCTAGATTAGATCTGGGTATTGTTCGTTCTTGCGGTAGAAATTTTTTGTTTTCCATGCTACGAACCCATCAAAATTATATGTGGGCAATGCATCCATAATTGCCATTGCCTCCACAACCGCTTATAGCAATAACCTACTAGTCTCATTCATAGAAGAAAGAGAACTAATGATATGCATAGTGATGTCACCATTAATCCCAAGCAAATCCCTCACATATAGCCGTACTACGCCTTCTGTCACTAGGGTTCCCAACCTGCAGATCAATCATCACTCATACTCCCTATACCTGGCTCAACCCTCGAGGTCTTGGGTACTTGACAAGTCCTTAGATTGAGGCAAGAGAGGATACAATAATCATCATGTCCTACAAACTAATACACGATCCCATCTATGATAAATCACATGCACAATTGCTATATGGCTAGGCCGAAGCCCTTAGCCCACGGAGAATTACTCACACATAGATATGAGATCAACAATCACAATTTGGTAATGAAAATCATAAGATTGATAGCAATATTCTTACAATGTCGCCAATCGGAGAAGATATCTACTATTACAAGTGGTGGAATATGGCTATGGAGATGGAGAAGGGTTTGGAGATCTGGAGGCGGCTGGAGATCTGTGGCAGAGACTTTTTGGCGAGGTATGGCTTGTTTTCTCGTCGCCCGGGGCTTCTTTATATAGGGGTCCCTTCACGAAAGTTGTTCTGTTTGACCTAACGGTGGCGGCACCAACTATACAACTGGAGCTATACGGTCAGAATTTTTGCTCTGGCCGTATAGTTGGTCGTTAAGGCGTCTGCCTCCGTTGTTCGGCTCCTGGTTTGTTCTGGTTGTTGGAAATCTCGTATCTTTGACTTTAATGTAGTGATTCCCTCCTTTAAACGACGTTATTTGTGCAGGAAAAATACAAAAGGAAAGGATTGCATACCCCTCTGAATATTAGCATTAGTGGCAGGGTTTAGAGAGATATTTCATCAAGAATATGATTAATATCCAGTTTAAATGTGGATGTAGATGGCCATATTTCAGAGCCATTAGTGGCGCGCCCAACCTAGGTGGGCATTCCACCTACCCTCATTTCCTCCTCGGCCACCCGATCTCCTTCATTATATTTCCCACGGAGTTCTCTTGATCTAAAAACCCCTATATAAGGATCCCCCGAGGAGTCCTTGAGAGGGAAGACACCAGAGATGAAAACACCACCAAACAGAGTTAGATTCAGCAAAGATTGGTGGGGGAAACTCCACCGGAGCCACCTCCGGGGGGATATCCACCCTCTCCTCCAACATCATGACCATGATGAAGAGGGAGTAGTCCACCCCCTAGACTTTGGGTTTATGGTGATAACTTGATCTAATCTCTCCACGTATGATGATTGTTGAAGTCCATATGATGTGCCTTACATGGGTATGAATCTATCTAAGTAATTCCTATGGTCGATATTGTGTTACGAGATGGTACTTGTTATTCATTTACCGTTGTGTTGGATCTTGTATGGTTTGTCATACTTTGTGGATATTCTATGATGCATGTAATGGTTTAGATCTATAGATAATGCCTTATTTATCCATATCATGAGGTGATTGACACCACCAAGTGGGGGTAGATGAGAGAGACATGATAATACTCACAACATATGAATCATTGCACTAGTGTTTAGAATGTTTTCCATTAAGAAGTATGATGTATGTAGGTGATGGGTGGCCGAGTGACAGCGGCATATGTATTGAGTGATAGCAATGCAACCCAACATCCTTTATCTATGGGTAAAATGGGATAAGTATGATGTGTGGTGTGACAAAAACCAAATTCTAGCCTTATTGCAAGGGTGACCTAGCAACACAAAGGAGTACTTCTTTCATCTATGTGTTTTACAACATGTAGCAACCATAAAAGTACCATTAAAACATTGCAATTGTGGTTACCTTTACTATCTATAGCATGATAATCACCATAGATGGAGAAGAGAGGATTAAGTGAACCCATGAACCCATGTCCATTGTTCCCATAACAGAAAACCCTTGTCTTCTCCTCTTGCATTGAAGAGGATTGGGACACTTTTACATTCTTGTTTCCTTACATTAAATTTGCATCTATTAAATCAACCATCTTGTTCCTTAACTTGTTTAGTGCATAATCAACTAAAACTTGTGACACTTTAGTTGTAAAGAATAGATAGCTTTTCCTTCTTTCTCCTGTGGATCGGTACCCTACTTCCACATTGAGAGGTACTATGGTGATCTCGAGGCTCAATGCAGCAGTCGCCTCGTGATGAAACACGGAGCACATCATCCACCCGACAACGGTGGGTACCTCCTCCAAGTACCTCCACACCTCGGCAAAGCCCTCGTGAATCACCTCGATGGGCGAGATATCCTGAAGATAGCCCGCATGCACATTGCCAACGCGGAGGCGTTTTCAAGCACCGCCTTGATGCAGTCCTTGGCCCCATACCGATGCACCGTTGGATCCCTTGGTCCTACGATATCTGCAAAGTATTAGCACACCGGATCAACTCAGAGATTTAGTCGCTCGGGGACTCGGAAGTCCGAAGATCCAATCAAAAGCAAAGAGGAAAAGGAACTCACCAAGGAGACGTCAACAGTTCTCAATGACGTACTTCTCCAAGTCGGAGAACTTCGACTGCAAATCCACGATAATGGATTCAGAGGCCTTGCAGTCCTTCTCCGACTCTGCCAACATGCACTTGGCCTTATCCGCCTCCGCCAATGCCACCTTGGCCTTCTCCTTCGCCAGGGCAACAATCGCTTTCGCGGCTTCCAGCTCGAACACCGGAACATATCCTTCGCGGGCCTTGGCCAGTGTAGTGGCATGAAGGCGCCCGAACTTCACACGCGGGTTGTCCGACTCCCACTGCAATACAAGAACGTGATCGACAAAATACACAAGATTCGATTCGCTGGTATCCAGTGACCCGACCTTCGGGGACTAGGAATCACGAAAAATACAAGCTCCGACTCACTGCTAACCAGCGACCCGACCCTTGGGGACTGGGCACTCAAAAAATAAGCCTTCGGTCGCCACTACTTAGCAACCAGAGCCTCGGGGACTGGGCATACCTGGAGCGCCTAGCCGGGCAAGCGATGGAGTTAGATCACCCCATGGACATCATCGGATATGCCACTCCCTGGGATCCTTGCTCCATTAGACCAACGTTGTCGTCGATGACCGCGGCCAACACAAGCGATTGCAATTGGGCGGCCACGAAGGCTCCCTTCGCAAGGAACCAAGGAAACATCGTAGCTTTGGTCGCCGCTGAAGGGGACGCTGCCGTCAGCTCCTTGGTGGCATCGGCGCCCTCCAATTCAACCTCCTGGGCCGCGGCACCTTCCTCGCGCATGACAATGTCGCCCACGGTACCCTTTGTTGCAACCTCGCCTGTTGGGTCGAGGTCAGCCTTATTCTACTTCTTACTAGCGAGGTCGGGAACCTTGCTGGAGTCGCCCTTCATCTTTTTGGAGGCGTCCTCCACCTCCTCGACGTGGCTCGAGGGAATCTTCGACAAGGTCGCCCATGTTATCCTCTTCGCCTTGCTCTTGTGAAGTTTAGAACAATCGATGATTCGGACATTATAATGAATGTAGCAGTCGCGTAGTCCAACAAAATGGAGAGACTTACTTGGCGATTGGAATAACATGCAGACCCATGCTGGTGTGCACTAACTTCTCCAGTTCAGGGCCGAGCGCGTGCGTCAACCCCAACTCTAGCAGGCTCACTTGACGGCGTGGTTTGTGCGACGCCACAGGCTTCTGCACCGACACGGCGGTCGCCGTCTGGGTCTCTAACCCCTTCGGCTTAGATGGGGCTTTTGACCCCTTTGTTTCTACCGGGGGCTCGGACCCAGTCGCCAGGGCCGGGTCCTCTGACCCCTTCACCATGTGCAGCAGCGCTACTGCCTCTTCGGCTTCGTCCTCCAAATCGAGCACCACCGCTAGCTCAGTCGCTGGTTTCACTGGCGGTTTCATCTTCGCGGCAGGGTTGGTTGGATTGGACACCCACTTGGAGCTTTGCTCATCGACGATCTCCGTGTCGCTATCAAGCTCTTTGACGCTTCGGCTGGCCTCAGTCTCGCAGCGCTTCTGTCCACAAGTCTTTCGAGGCATGGAGACAGGCTCTTCTTGCTCTGTGGCCTCCTCCTCGTTCTTGGAATCGTCCCCTTCTGCCTCGTCAAGTAGTTACTCTGGCGTCTCCTTGTCCAGCGGAGGCAGCTAGTGATCTGAAAGGTCTACAAATAAAGGAAACACATGAATCACGTAAGCGACTTGGAATTACGACTTGAAAAGGAAGTGACTGCGAACTCCTGGAAATACTTACCAGGGGGCGGCTTGTTGCTCGTCTTGTTCGGAGCAAGGCCCTCTTGAAGATCGGTGATGGTTGCATCCGTAATCTTCTTCAAAGCCGTGGAGTAATCCTCCGCGACCCAAAAGTCTGGGCTCGACCTAGAAGGGTCAGATCGGCCGGTGTATTCATACATCCAACTGGACCGAGTGGCGAGTGGCACCAATCACCGCCCGAGCTAGCAGTTGAAGAGGTTGATCTTCTTCAACCCCTCCTCCTCGAGCTCGAACATCTGAGTGCGCATCTTGGCCACGACCGCCTCCTGGCCCTTGGGAAGCTTATGCACTGTTAGTCGCCGCAGATTACTCCGCTCTACGTTGTATGCTGGGATCGCCACCTCCCGACCGGGGTAGATTCCTTTACATAGAACCAGAATTTCTTCCACTCACTGGCCGCCTTCTTCGGCAGCATCATCTTGAAGAAACTAGCATTCGCTTTACCTGGAAGGTAATGCTGCCTGCCGCCAACAAAAACCCGCATTTCCTCTCGCGGCTGGCCCGGCCATGGAACATATCGAGCAAGAGCGGAAGTAGGGGCGGTAGCCATGATAACTTTCATAGAAGGCGACGAATACTACCAAATGCTCGATACTATGTGGCCCTAAATCGGAGGGTTTTATCTGGTAGAAATGGAGGAATCGCCTAAAGGATACGGAGGTGGGAAACCCTAACCCACGCTCCAGATGGCTAATGAAGAAGATGAACTCCCTTGGTCGCGGCTTGGGCTCGCCCTCGCCTGCTAGAGGAACTCGCGATTGACCCTTCACGAGAATCCCTGCATCCTGGAATGACTACAGTAGGGCTATGGAGCACTTGGATTTAGACCAGGTGGGTACCATGAGCGCGAACTCGCACGGTCTGGGATCTGGATCGGGTGCTCGTGCAGAAAGAAAGAGAAAGAGGAATGGGAAACATGGGTGAGGATCTGTACTCCCCTCCGCCACTCGCCTTATATAGCAGCGCCGCCCAGCGGTCATGGGTTAGCTGTTACTTCACGGTAATTCTGCTGAAGTTGCCATTGGGAATTACCTAATGGCTAGTTTGACCTTATCTGATGGTCCAACTTCAACCAAAGCAGTCACTCGACTCGCTCACTCCATCCGACTCGCTCACTCCACTCGCACATTCCAGTCGATTGGGCGAGGAGACTCAGAAACCAATCGACTCGCTAATACGTCATAAACGTATCTATAATTTTTGATGTTCCATGCTTGTTTTATATCTACTTTCTTATGTTTTGTTCATACTTTGAGTTATTTTTATACATTTTCTAGGACTAACCTATTAACAAGATGCCACAGTATCAGTTGCCTATTTTCTGTTGTTTTTGGTTTGAGAAAAGCTGGAAAAGAAATATTCTTGGAATTGGACCGGACAAAAGCCAGTCAATATTTTACCAGAAGACTCACGGAGCCAGAAGACGAGATGGAGAGGGGCCACGAGGTGGCCACACCACCTGGTGGCGCGGGCCAGCCTAGGCCACACCAGGGGGTGGTGTGGGCCCCTCGGGCGCCCACCGACCTTGCATGTTCGCCTATAAAAGCCCCCCGAGACGAAAACCCTAGAGACCAGATCATAATTCCACGAAAAGTTCTGCAGCACCGCCGCCACCGAAGAGGAGATTTGGGGGACAGAAGTCTCTGTTCCGGCACCGTGCCGGGATGGGGAAGTGCCCCTGGAGCCATCTCCATCGACTCCACCGCCATCTCCATCGCCGTTGCTGACTCCCATGATGAGGAGGGAGTAGTTCTCTCTCGAGGCTAAGGGCTCTACCGGTAGCTATGTGTTCATCTCTCTCTCTATGCGTGATCTTATGAGATCATGAGCTTTGTAATCTATAGATCTATTCCGCTACTCAAGTGCTTTAATTAATCTCTGCTTATCCCCACGTGTGTGAAGTTGATAGTGTGCACACCGTGTGGCACTTTGGCTAAGGTTACAGAAATACTTATCATGAGTATAATTTGAGTTGGATGTCTCTATGAGATTGTGGTGTTTATTGGAACCATCTAGCGCTCAAGGTGATAGTGAGGGGTTATCTAGATGGGAAATGCGAACTTTAAGCTGTGCTGTTATAGCCCTACATCGTCCAACCGGAGAGTAGTTCAGGGTAGCATAATAAAGACAAGATATTTATATGAGAGTGTCCACTAGGGAAAGTATGATCCCTAGGCCTTATTTCTAAGCATGGAAACGCCGTTTACAATCAGTTTTGTTACATGTTTGCTTGCTGCCACTATTATTTCAGATTGTAATTACCACTTATAATCACCCATATCACTTGTATTTCACTATCTCTTCGCCGAACTAGTGCACCTATACACCTGACAAGTGTATTGGATGTGTTGGGGACACAAGAGACTTCTTGTATCTTGATTGCAGGGTTGCTTGGGAGGGATACCTTTGACCACTTCCTCCCTGAGTTCGATAAACCTTGGGTGATCCACTTAAGGGAAACTTGCTGCTGTTCTACGACCTCTGCACTTGGAGGCCCAACACTGTCTACAAGAATAGAAGCGTGCGTAGACATCACTCGCCACAATTGCGACTGAAGACATGCCAAAGCTTCTTCTTTCACGAAAGGAGTTTGTCACCAATTCGACTAGGCGTCCATTCGGATTTGCCTACTCCGACTGCCAAGTTGACACCTCCGCTGAACCCCTAACGCACTCGGGGACTACTGATGGGGATATTCCAATCGGGGTATGCCCACAAAGGAGATTCGACTGGCCTAGGTCCATAGCGAGTGGGCCTGCTAGTGCGGCGACTCGAAGAAGACTTCGGATGAAGCCCGGCGACTGGAAGCTGAAGGCCCAAATTTCCTAGCTAGGCCTAGTCAGATTAGGTCAACCTCTCTGAAACCTAAACTGATTCGATTGTGATCTTGTAAACTCTAGCAAGGTGACCCTATATAATCTTCCCTAGGGTACTCTTCATACTTACATACTATTAGCTGCCCCATCCAAGCCACTCGCTGCCTAGCCGTCGAGCTCGCCGATCTTGTAATCTACTCGCCAATAATACAATCTAGCAGGAAGTAGGCATTTACCCTACGGGGGGCCGAACCTAGGTAAACCCTTGTGTTTTTCCTCAATCTCGATACGCGGATGGCAACTCGCTCTTGCCCCCAATCGTATTAATCGCTACCCCTGGTAGGGACTGCCGTGGTGATTCCCACGATATGAGGAATTGAGAAAGAAGTGTGCAACCGCATCTTTGTCTAACTTGCCAAGATAATCCATGGATTTGTGATCATATTATTCCTTGTTGAAGTCCATGTTATCTACACTAACCACATGGCGTGATAAGCAAGGGTCGCAGCTTTTTCCAAATGCATGTACCAATATAGTATTTTCTTCTTCGGGGCACTATTATAAATTTCTCTTTTTGTTTCCAAATGCATTGTGTAATGTGGCATTCTTGCATGTTGAGAGGAATCTTTTAATGGGTTGCTCCTATTTAGTTTCAGGACATGCCCCTCACATGTCAATCACATGGTTCGTAGTTACCCTACTGATTTGTTATCCTTGACTCACAGCAAAGATTGTGTTTTCGTGAATAAATAATATGAACTTACATAGTTACTTCATAGATGTCTAATACACCTAAAACTCGGTTGCTTTGCAGCAAGACAATAAAGTGAATATGGAGAGGAGCTCAAGAGAACAAAGAATAGAATAATAAAAGTGAGCAGGGCCTGGAACCCCTAGCCTCCAAACCAACAAGGTAAGGCATCAACCTGAACTTTCTAGAATACACTACAGCCTCCATATCATCATTGGATTCAACCTACATTTTTCAGGAGTAGCATGACTGAAACTAAGGGCTGAACATTATGAATGATGAAAACTAACAGAGTTCTTTTTATTTCACTTGGATCCAAATACATAGCAAGCCTCACTTCACTGGTGTCAAAGATGTTTATTCCAAGCAAAGCTTTTTTATAATGCTTGTATGAAGTTCACACTATCATTATAAGGATTCAAAATATTTTTATTCACAGAAATGGCTCGCAACCTTCGCACATCTATATAGTAGGTTTAACAAACTAATTTTGTTGCTTTGTTTGCTTTTTCATTAGCATTGGTTGACAAGAAGATACTTATAACACATTATATAACACCCATCAAAGTTATAAAATGAATTAGTACCATCTTTCAAAAAATTATCTCACTTTTCCCTTTCAGCTTATGCGATGTGTGATAAGATCTGGTGTAAAATCCATTCTCATATTTTTCTTGCTTAAGTAAGTGTATGGGCTGTTATTTTGTATGACGACATTTTGAATGTTTGATTCTGTATTTGATCACATATTTCATGGGCCTTTGATGTGACGTACTAGGATTCTGTTTATTTTGTATATGACATATGTAGTGAAGAACGAAAAACGTGCATTGCACATGCAAAATTACTAGTAGCATACAGGAACACTGTGGAACAAGAGTTAATAGCATAAAACCATCGCTGTAGCCAATTTTATCATTTGGTAACACTTTATGTTTTCGAGATAGAAATCCACATAAAATCATAATTTTTACAGAAAACACGGATAGCTTGCCAAGGTGAAATTGACACTATTTCTGACTAGTCGGACCCATAGTCGGATCGGAGTTGGCATGACAAATTGGTCATTAGCTCAGGTGGACGTGAGTCGCACATTTCAGCCCCACATATTTTCCCATTTGTCTTGTTATTCCTCATCTGCTCCCTTCTCTCTCTATGACACATTCCCATTGTAGACCAGCCTTTGCCATCCCAGTGCACCCACCACCGCCCTAGATTCCACCCACTGCTGATGCCCTAGATCAGACCGCCATTGTTCCTAGTGATGCATAGTCTGTGCCCGTAATAGCTATGTCCCCACTCCCCCGACCACAGATCGTCCCAGTCATGGCCAGGACACAAGCCAAAACCCCATACTCCTCGGACATCTAGGCGACACATGGTCTGCCGTGCACAGCTTTGGTGGTCAAGTGTGCCATCTCGCCACCATCAAACACTATCGGCAAGGTCCCGCATCGAATTCCCACTGTCAGACCCTGTTGGCAAAAGGTTGCACATCACCACCCTGCCACTAGCTACACCCAAGGAAGAGGGCCCATTTCCGGCCACCGAGCTCCCCACATTCGTCCTCTCATGATTCCTGCCATGCTACTAGCCAAGCTCGCATCTTGGGATCACACAAGCTAGACTCACACGACAGAGGGTGGGCGACAAAGGGTAGGAAGCTCACCGGCTGGGGGCATGGCCACGATGACGATGTCCATGACTGACTCTGCCTACAGGCCGATGTCCTAGCGAACGAGCCGATCTAGCGAGAGAGAGGAGGAAGGATAGGAGTTAGGGATGATAGGTGGGACCCTCATCCACATTAGCAAGTACTCTAGGGTGGGCGGTCACTATCAGTTTGATTATGAATTCTTGGTCAGTCAATGTTTAATTTTTTTGGTAAAATGATTTTTTTATTGAGCGGATTTCTTCCCCGAAGACGTAAATTGGTACCAAATGATAATATTTTTCACAAAAATTGGTGGTTTTATGCGATTAACTCGTGCAAGGACAAAATGGGCCATGCCCATATACCTAAGACTGCTGAATAGGAGTTGTCATACAATAGTGTTAACATAATATAACACATTTAGTCCAAAGATAACTAAGACCCTTTTAGTTTACAAATGCTTGATTGCGTGAACAACTAAGAAATCACGTGTCAGGAAATAAAACTAAGCATTTCTCTAGAAGAAAACCAAATCATGTTTTGTTTAATACGATTAGCTTGAAAAGGCACTATCACGGGCTAAAAGAAAACATATAGATTCTACTGTTGCTTCTCTATGCTAAAATAAGCAAAACTCTACAAATACTACCTCTGTTCGTACATATAAATTGTTGTATTAAAATATACTAATCGACAAGAGGACATAATTTATGTGTAACACATGTCTTCTCATGTTGAGAGGCAGCAGTAGCAACCATACAACAACCCACAAATGCTATTTTTTCAATAAAAACCTTGAGTTCAGTGAGCAGTGATTTTTTCTGGAACCTTGAATCTGCTACAAGAACTGGAGAAAAAACCCTTACTCGCATCGCACCTTAGGATTTAGAAAGTCACGACATGTATCATCAGACAAAGTTCATTATATAACTCTGGATGTTGATGTTTTCTAGATAAAATGGGATGCAACCGAAAGCTTTAGCATGTAAACAAACATTCTCTTCAGCAAAGACATTTAAAACTTGTGAGTTTCAACAAAAGAACAAGACCGAATAGGTAAACGATAAAGCTCACTGAGACACAAGAAAAGTAGTAAAGCTTGACTAGGCACCAATGACACCATGAACTTCTCCCACAAAGGTCTACATAGTAAATGATGAAACTAACAGCAAAAGAACATCTTCTATATACAAACTGCAAAGATTCATTGATCACTACTAAAAGAGACAATCCTTTAATTTGGAAGAAGCCGGTAGACCAGGCCACATGATCCCACATATATCAAAGTTTCAGAGCTTGGTGGTACACACCTTGAGAAAGTCGAAATATCTTATAGTCATTATAGCGTAATTGCATTTTCTTTATGGTATGCTACTTGATCACAACAATCATATAAAGCTAAATCTGGTGTAGCAATCACACAAAATAGATGGCACGACATTCAAAAAATCAAGACCTCCAGAATATTTCATGCATAGGCGGCGTAACACCCAGTAATGACACTTGCCACGAGAAACTAACTCGGTCAAAGAGTGTCCTAACCACTCAATGGATCTCGAACCTCAGTAGAACTATCGACGGTAGATGATGGGAGGGTAGCTACTACCCATGACGGAAAATCCACACTCTTAAACATATATACACGAAACATAAGGCGATTGACAACTATGGATTGATGAGAACTACGATGCAATGCAAGAGTTCACAATATCTTTTCTCTGAAGACTACAGTTCACCACATAGATTGTACCAAAAATCAGAAAGTAGATTAACTAGTTGCCATAGGCATGCATACAAACATATATAAACTTTTCAACTAGTTACGAACATTGAGTAGGATAGTGGCTTTATTTCTTCGGCGAGATTTTATCCACACAACAGAAAATACTCGGATTTAATTAACTTCCATCCCTATTTTTTTTTGTCATTTTGTAGGAACTCCAAGCCATACGATTTTTCTATTCCCAGGGGTAGATATTCATATTCGGGGTGATGTATGTTATTTGGTTGCTTATATCTGGTAGCTAAAAGGTGCGGATAAGCCTCTACCATTATCACAAACTTAACCTAGACGTATTATGTTTTCTTTGCGTATACTATCACTCCTACGAGTATAGCTAATATGTGTGGCAACTGGTTAAATGGGGTTGATAATAAGAATAAAGCTCGTACACGCATTGGCATATCAGCTTTGTGTTGGTCTATTTGGACGTGCAGGAATAACTTTGTCTTTAACAAACAAACATCCACAATTTTTTGCAGGTTATTCGTCTAGCTACTCATTGGCTTCAACTTTGGGTTTATCTTCTCCCGGAGGATCAGCGGGAGCCGATGGTTTCTGGATGTAACCGGCTGCTTATGATTGCACAGGACTGTTATTTCCAGGCTACTGGATAGCGGCACACTAGTAGATTACAAAATGGATAGTATCTTGTTGCTGTTCATTTTTCGATGGTTGATAAATGTCTCAACTCTCTCTGATGCATGATTGTAGTAACTTGAGCACTATGAATTGAGTAATAAAGCAGGCTGTGTGTATCTATTGATGTAGAGCCCGGGGCTTTGTTCCCCGTTTCGAAAAAAAACCCAGACGTATTATGAGATATCAATACACTTAGGGCCCAGATGTACGTTTCAGTTTGACTGTATATTTGGCAATGTGCTCGCATATAGACTAAGAAAAGGGTGGTCGTCATGCAGATTCACATAGATTCCAGTAGATCCATTGCTGGACAATGGACAGTAAACATCGATACAATGGATTTGCCAGCGGCTGGTTAGCTAGATAGTAATAAGATCACTCGCAATATATAATTTAACGTGGTCATGGAAGGAGTCAGGACTAAGTATTACACTAGCCAGGTCACTATGGCGGTAATGTAGGTATGCCAGGTCACTAGCCAGGTCACAGATCCGCGCTTGCTTCATGGATAGAGACAACCTATCATATAGTAAGAAGAACAAATAAGTGCAGCCCTGCAATCAAAAATTTCGCACATCTGTGAGAGTGCGAATTAGAAGTTGTACACAGCTGCTTATTGAGAGAGTGGCTCATTTGGCTAACTGTTTCTCGCTATTTCTGATCTAGAGTAGCTAGACACTGCTTGTTGTATGTAGTTTGTCCATCTTCCTATATAGTATAAAGTTTGCTTTCTTGCCAATTCTGGCATAGAAAAATGGATCATTCTTTATAACTGTTAGTTGAATACAATAGTAGTTTAACAATCAAAAATTTGGGGGACTGTAAACATTAGAGTTACTGTCTAGTAATTAAGTAGGTAAGCAATAATCTATTACCCAAAATAGTTACTCTGGAATGGTTGAGGAAATCCCAAATTAAGGGATCTCGATGCGATAGTGGATTGGATAAACAACTTGGATTTATCAATTATTCACTAGATAGTGGATACAACGTTTAGTTGCTCTCATATAAATTTGCTAACAAAACTTTTTAGTTTACGAGAGCTGGAGATGATAGGTGATGTACCGATGTATTTTCCATGATGAGTAGGCTGAAAATGATACAAGGGCAATGTTGGACTTGTTAGATTCGATTCAAATGAAATATCATTTTGGCAAATGGTACCATATTCCAATTATGGAGGTTTAATTTTCTCAAGCATTTGTAATAATCAAACATTCTCAAATATTCTAATATTTACACATGATGGACAAGCGATGCAAAACACCCTTGATATTCTAGTTGAGTAGAATCGTAGCCTTCTTTAGTTCAATTTAGAAGCCTTCTTTAATCTACACAACACGAAAAGGCCATGTTTAACTATATGTCATATACTATCTTTTGTTGCGGAAACTCAATGCCATACTATGTCTTTTGTTCACATGTTCAGAAATCAATATTTGAAGTGATGTACACAGAATCAGTGATAAGTGCATAAACGTTATTAGTGGTGGAGACTGATCTTAACGCCGGTGTTGATTTTCCCCACGAAAAAAGAACATTTTTTCACGAACTTCCATGACAAAATGTCAGTTACCTTGTACTGCAACAGTCATAGAGTGATATTCGGTTCATTATACTATATTTTGTAGCTAAAGATGTGGAGAAATCATCTAATAACAAATCTCCACAAACTTTACTCTTTCATTCTGCGCAAGCTATATGTGGGTGACAGGATCCAACTAACTAGAGTCGCTAGATTTGACCATGGGAATACCTCCGCTCTAGCTCAACGACATCCGGCCCAATATATAGGGCTGAGATGATATTCTCTTTTAACAATAGAAGGCAGAGACGGTACATGTGTAGGGTGGAAGCAAGCCAGGTGCGTCACGGTGGGAAGTCTGACGATCGAGCTCGGACCACCGCGTCGAAGGTATACCACTATATTAGAATTTGATGACATCCAATATAATTGTTCCCAGACCAATTTGAGGACGAAGCTGCCTTGAACATGGTAAACAGTAAAATTACTTTGTGATCCCGGTGACAGACGGATCAAATATATTGAGGGCTTTATCAAGACTACCAACTCATGGTGCTTGTAAACTGTAAACTGTGGCCGGTTTAACATAGCAAACTAGGTCCAGCTTAACATACATAGAGTTCTAACAAGAACGGCAACTCAACATCATCTCCATACAGAAGAAGGAATAAGAAAAAAAAGGAAAAAAGTAAAGGTGGACGCTGATATATGGGGCCCATACCACCTCAAATTCATGTCCATGTGAGCGTCTGTATAGGCGTTGGCAACTGAGTTCTGATATATCATAATTTTTTCCCTCAATTAGATGGCTAGTTTCATCTTGCTTGACAGACTAGAGTAGTTGTGGCTAAACGAAAGAATTGGATAGTTTTTCAGAATGTAGTAAATCAAGAAATTCTGGTTATAAACAATTAAAAAGGCACAATATTGAAATTTTATTCAAAGACTGGGGATCATGCACTTTTGGGTGCATGTAATCGAATAGGGTGAGCGCATGTAATCGAATAGGGTGAGCCCTGTAGGAGGTTTGTAGCACCATATCATGGGTCGGATTATTTGCCCTTAAAGTTTGCCGGCTCAGTTTTGTTGAAATTAAAATAATCTATATTCAAATTACTTGTAATTAGTCAGTTAAGTTCTGGAGTGAAGTATTTTGGCCCATCCGGTTTGTACCTACTTTATTGTATATTTATAAACCTTTGCAATTACAATAGGAACCAATGCAATAAAGCTACTCTCTCTCATCCAAAATAAGTGTCGAAGATGTAGTACAAACTTTGTACTAAAACCATACTAAATCACCGACACTTATTATGGATCGGAGGTAGTATTATTTTCTCATAACAAGCGCAGTTACTTTTTTACCCTATTGTACTATATGAATGCCTGCCATTGAACTATTCATTCATCCATTCGTATAGCTAGCACAAATCATATAGTAAGATATATGGATTATATGATTCCATCTGCCACATTGACAATTCATAAATACTTAGACTTACGTTTTTCTTCCAACTTTGGAACAAGTGATCTCGACGTTTGGCGGGTGAACACCTACAAAATTTTACTTGTTTTCTCACGAACAACTCTTATAAAGGAACCATAGCACCTCTGACTCTAGATCAGTACTACACTCGTTCCACATGCATGTGGTTTGCTGGGACCCCAGCTTGTCGTAGCTCTCGACAAACGAGTTGAGTACTATAATCTACATAAAGATAGAAACCCCGATTACGAGCAGCTGGATATGTGAAATGCTAACTTGGAATGAGAGCTATCTGGAAACTCATCGGTTGTTGGAGTAGAACAATTCACAGTGAGACTCTAACCCATCGGTGAGGGGTGTTGGGTTTGAAGTGTCATGGATACAGGCAGATCTTTGGCCGAGACAGCCCCGGCAGACACGGGTTCCAACACAGTACACCGGCCAGCGTGGTCGTGTGGAAGCTGTGCCTCGATTGGTAATCCGGTTTAGCAAGAGAAGAGAAGGATAGAACAGATCGTAGCGGCAACAAGCTGGAGCCTTGAATCCTCTTTTAGAGCATGACTAACAGAGCCCTTAGAAGGCCGACCCGTAAAACGCAAGTGCAGCCACTGTACTCGCGATTTTCACGTTTGAGAGCGCCGGCGCAGATCAGTGCCCTTAAATCGACCTATAAAACCAAAATTCGAAAATCCCTGGAAAGATCAACTCGAGCGTTCGTTGTTCATCGTTCATACATACAATACATAGCAAAATTACACTAAAAAACGAAAATATAAGGGGAGAGCTCGCCGGAGGACGCCACCGCGTCCTCAAATGGCCAAACGTTTCTGCTTCAGTGCGCACCCTCCTGGGAACCAAAAGTTTGGCAAAACACATGGATGGCTGGGATTCGCGCGGACGGTTCAACGACGGGGGGCACGATCGTTCTTTCGAAATGTTCGGAGCTGCGCTAAAAAAACGAACCGTAGAAACCCGCGTAGAAGCCCGTACGGCCCGTTCACCGGCGCGTATTATACACGTATGCACGTGGGTGCCGAACTGTCCGCTTCCTTAAGTAGCATAGTCAGTTGGTGTGTGTTCCAACCACTTCCAGAAATTCCCCAATTCGGATAGCAAACCCTGACTAGCCGTCTCTCCACAAACCCTCGATCGCGGCGGCCGTCCATGGAGAAGGGGAAGCAGATGGCGGCGACCGCTGACAACACGGAGAAGGGGAAGCAGGTGGCTGCGGGCGCTGAGCACGCGGAGAAGGGGAAGCAAGTCACGGATGCAGAGGGCGGCAATGGGAACTCCAGCTTGGGTAGGCCCGCCGTCTACTCCGGTGTGCATGCAATGAAGCGGAAGTTCGAGACGGAGGCGCAGATCAGGCGCAAGAAGAAGAACCTGAAGAACAGGCTGCGTTAGGAGAGGAAGGAGAGGGGGGAGAAGATCTACTCGCATGCCGACGTCCAGACCTTCCGCGAGTCCGACAGCGATGATACCGATGAGGTAAGTCCAGATCTCTCTCTCCTCGTGTTCTTGCCGCCGAGGTCTGCCTCGTCCTACTGTTTCTAGGGTTTGTGGTGCTAGTAGGGTTAGATACCCCTAGCATGCTAGTTTGTGCCAGGTTAGATGCGCTGTAGATTAGCTATTGATCTCCCCAGGACCCCTTTGGCGACGTTCTGATGGATGTAGGATCAAGTAGGCTTCTGATTTGGCGGGCTAGGTTGTCGAGTGGTTCCTCTTACTTTGAATGTTATGATATCTGTAATCTATGCCAGGTTTACATGCGCCTAGATGATGTAGCTTATGCTTGGCCTTTGTGCTTGAGTTTTTGGTCTTGAACGATCTGACAAGTAAGAACATGGCATTTTGTTTGCAATGAAAATGGAATGGGGCTGCTGCCTATTGATCTACACATATAATTGATTTATGGGTTCTACTTGCGACCACTTCGAGATTGTAAATTCAGGTAATGTGACCATGGATAGCTGGTTTGTGAATTTTCTTGTAGTAGTTAAGTAAAAGAGACATGGGAATCTATCCCAGGTGCATGTCATTATACTGTTGTACTGTTGTGTAGAATGTATTTGGTATCGTTTACTTTTCTTATTAATTTAGTTCATTATATCATCTGATCACTTTATACTGAGCTAAATATACTCTGTCTATGTACTCATAGTCAGAGTGTCTGCCTTGTTAATTTGCTAGTCTTTTGAAATGCTTGTCTCACATAGACCATATGGGTCTAGTACATTCATAATAGTTGATTTGTATTTGTATTTGTAAAATATTTGTGTAGTTGCAGTTCTGGAGCTGAAAGTTTATGTGTTTTGTTACAGATGCATAAATTCCTGGTTGTAGTACTGCTAGTAACAGTTGTTGTTGTTGTCTTTCTTCATTGGTTTATTCTTTTTGTTGCACTACTACTTTCAGTAGCTATTTTCTTATGCTCCACACATAAGTTGGTAGTTAATGCTGATGTGATCTAGCTTAAGATTATTACGTGTCATAAAACATTCTGCTTCATAGGATTATAATATTTACTGCACTACTGCTTTCACCACATGGGTTGTTCTGCTGCAAACTTAAGTTGGCATTTAATGTTGCAGTGATAAAATTTAAGATTAATAAGTGTGATAGATCAATCTGCTTGTAAGGCATAATATTTTGTTGCACTAATGCTTCCATCATGTTTTGTTTTGCTGCACACATTTGATTTGTACATAATGCTACTCTGATCTAACTTCATATGTGTGATATATTAACTATTCTGTTATGATTTTTAAATGTTCAATTAAAAAGCAATTGTCCAAGTTTACCGTTATATAATACGTGGCACATATAGTCTTATTACACAGAGTAATTATTGTAAACCTTATTTCATTTCACAAATTTTCACAGACGTCAGACGATGTCAGGAGTGACGTGGAGAACAGGGACCGCAAGAGCCGTGTTGTGCTGAAGAAGCTCAAGGCTGGGGACATCCCCTATCTTCTAGGCCCAGGGCAGTACAAGTGCCCGTGGTGCTTTCGAAAGGAGATGCCAAAGGACCACCTAGGAATGCTGCAGCATGCTACCTACTATGGAGCTGGCAGCCAGAAGCATAAGCCCCACATGAAGGCCAAACATGTCGCTTATGGCGTGTTCCTGCTGAAGCACCTCCCCCAGGCCTAGATTGTGTCTTGTCTGTTTGTTTGCTAATGTGGTTGTAATGTGAAGACTATGTTTATCTGTGATGTGTTGAACTTGATGTAGTTGGTTAATTACTGTGGTTGAACTTGTGTTTGAACAATCTAATGTTTGTGCTTAACTTTATTGTTTCATGTTTAACCTGGTTTGTTCTTGATATTTTAAATCATGTGCATATGTACTCTGGTTGTGTATTTGCGGGAAATGGTGGCATAAAGGGAAAACAAGGAAATCTATGGAATGTATATGTATTTGGGTTTCTTTAGCTAGTTGATAATGGGTTAAATTAAATGATTAGCTGCATTACATTGATTAAAGTTTCACTTTTAGTGTGGCATCAACGGTGCATTTGTGGTAACAGTCTTATGTGAGACTCTAAGATTAGCCGGCGGTGGTAGCCCTGGTTTACATAAATGTATGTCAGTGTAGGGATAGCGTTTGGGTTTATAAGAGGAATACAACTATGAAGGCCAGCCCAATAAGACACCCAGGTAATGCGGCCTGGCTATTTATAAGAGAAACAGAAACCCTAACTTCCTCTCACCGCCTTCCCAAAATAATTGTGGCGATGCCGCCGGAGCCATCTACCGTCGGAGTTGTCGCCCTGGTCTGGATCCTTAGTGGCCGCCATGTCTGTTTCAAGGTCGTCCCGCACGTCGCATAATCAGAACCGTCCGCCCTACATTCCCCTGGTTCCCTGCTCCGACTGCGGCGTCGTCGTCAATAGGCACGTCTCCGTCACCGATGACCACGATGGCTGGGTCTTTTACAAGTGCAAAACTCATGGGGTAAGCATTTTGGTTTGATTTTCATGCAGTCAATTGCGCATGTACCTACACTATGAGCAGTGTTCACACAAAATTAAATGTTTGATATTCAGTGTTCCTAATTTTACAGACTGAATGCAATTTTTGGTGGTGGGAGCTGAAGTACGTGGAGTACTTGTGTGAGAACGGTATTCTGACTGGTGATGCAGCAATAGATGCTTATGGATGGGCAGAGGAGATGAGGGAAACTCTGGAGCTAAGGAAAAAAGAAAGAGCAGCATTAAATCCTAGGAATGAGGAACTGGTACTGATGAAGTTGGTCTCTACGGTTGATCTTCTTACAGAAGGAGTGCTTCTTCTAAAATGTGTAATAGGGTTGGTAGTTGTCCTTTGTCTGTTGCTTATTCAGCAGAAATGAAAATCCATGTGCGTTGCTGATGTAATGGTATATCCTCCGTGTGTCTCTACTGTATCCGTGTGTTGAATAATTTTGAAAGCAAGTGAACGTACCTCTGTGTTGTCTCTGTTGTACCTCGTTTGCTGATGTAATGGTACTTGAATAATTTTCGGCACGGTAGACGGCTAAAATCTAGGGTTTTAGGGGTGTTTCGCACAAGTACGGAAGAATCGCCAGGCCAAGTGTCCAAGGAATGTGCTCTCCTTTTGCACATTGCTCCACCATGCCCTCAGAAGCACTCACATCCCTTGTTTTACAAACAACATGTTGCTTGGCCATGCACTTCCCACACTGGCCAGCTTCGTTCTAGGGTAGTAGGGTGTAACGCGTCTACCCGTCGGGATAGCGGCATGGCTATTGATGAATGGCCTCAAACTTGGCACAATGGCTCACAATGACACACCACACACTTATATCACTTCAATGAGCAGTGATAGCATGCTTGGGTATGCCTTCGGCATGGTAGACGGCTAAAATCTAGGGTTTTTGGGGTGTTTCGCACAAGTACGGATGAATCGTCAGGCCAAGTGTCCAAGGAATGTGCTCTCCTTTTGCACGTTGCTCCACCATGCCCTCACAAGCACTCACATCCCTTGTTTTACAAACAACATATTGCTTGGCCATGCACTTCCCACACTGGCCAGCTTCGTTCTAGGTAGTAGGGTGTAACGCGTCTACCCGTCGGGATAGCGGCATGGCTATTGATTAATGGCCTCAAACTTGGCACAATGGCTCACAATGACACACCACACACTTATATCACTTCAATGAGCAGTAATGGCATGCTTGGGTATGCCTTCGGCATGGTAGACGGCTAAAATCTAGGGTTTTAGGGGTGTTTCGCACAAGTACGGACGAATCATCAGGTCAAGTGTCCAAGGAATGTGCTCTCCTTTTGCACATTGCTCCACCATGTCCTCACAAGCACTCACATCCCTTGTTTTACAAACAACATGTTGCTTGGCCATGCACTTCCCACACTTGCCAGCTTTGTTCTAGGGTAGTAGGGTGTAACGCGTCTACCCGTCGGGATAGCGGCATGGCTATTGATGAATGGCCTCAAACTTGGCACAATGGCTCACAATGACACACCACACACTTATATCACTTCAACGAGCAGTGATGGCATGCTTGGGCATGCTTTCGGCACGGTAGACGGCTAAAATCTAGGGTTTTAGGGGTGTTTCACACAAGTACGGACGAATCCTCAGGCCAAGTGTCCAAGGAATGTGCTCTCCTTTTGCACATTGCTCCACCATGACCTCACAAGCACTCACATCTCTTGTTTTACAAACAACATGTTGCTTGGCCATGCACTTTCCACACTGGCCAGCTTCGTTCTAGGGTAGTAGGGTGTAACGCGTCTACCCGTCGGGATAGCGGCATGGCTATTGATGAATGGCCTCAAACTTGGCACAATGGCTCACAATGACACACCACACACTTATATCACTTCAATGAGCAGTGATGGCATGGTTGGGCATGCCTTCGGCACGGTAGACGGCTAAAATCTAGGGTTTTAGGGGTGTTTCGCACAAGTACGGACGAATCGTCAGGCCAAGTGTCTAAGGAATGTACTCTCCTTTTGTACATTGCTCCACCATTTCCTCACAAGCACTCACATCCCTTATTTTACAAACAACATGTTGCTTGGCCATGCACTTCCCACACTGGCCAGCTTCGTTCTAGGGTAGTAGGGTGTAACGCGTCTACCCGTCTGGATAGCGGCATGGCTATTGATGAATGGCCTCAAACTTGTTACAATGGCTCACAATGAAACACCACACACTTATATCACTTCAATGAGCAGTGATGGTATGCTTGGGCATGCCTTCGGCACGATAGACGGCTAAAATCTAGGGTTTTAGGGGTGTTTCGCATAAGTATGGACGAATCGTCAGGCCAAGTGTACAAGGAATGCGCTCTCCTTTTGCACATTGCTCCACCATTCCCTCACAAGCAAGTACTACAAAATGGAGGCAGTTTTAAGATTGTTGAAAAAATCACATGTCTACAAAATAGACCGTTTATGCTACCTGAGAGGGCCATTACTAATAAGTCCAGGTTTTCAATTATTTTTAAATATTTTAAAAAAATACTCTAAGATGTCCGTATTATTAGAAACACAACCGTAATTTTTTTTATCATTTTCAAAAATATGGTTATTGGATTTATATTTAAATTCAAAATTAAATATATTAGGTTGGGCCGGCCCACTAGGAGGATCCAAAGGTAAACTCGGCTATTAGGATAACTGCCTTATTAAACCAGGACTATTTACCTATCGCACGTACACATTCTCTTAGATCTAGACGTCACCTCATCACATCACCTCGTCTCATCTAAAACTGGACGAGAGAGAGCTTCGTCAACGACGGTCGCTAGGAGGTACTTTCGGAGATCCTCGGTCGCCATGGCGCAGGTACGTAAATTCGAAACCCTGTCAACGATCTATATTTAGGTTAACTTACTGTCCACGGACAGCACGGACATATGATAGATCTAAGAAGATGTAGATCTAATCCTCGCAATTTTTTATTTCATCGTGAAAAAATCGGATTTATAATTACCCGGATTGTTTGAAAATATAGATCTAAATATGTTCATCGTAGATCTAGTCTAGGCTGATCACGCAAGTGCGTTTTAGCGTCGACGCAATTTTATCCGCCGGCCGCTCCATCTCGTTTTCCATGTAGGCGAATGGCCGGTGTTATCGCATGCAGACTGTGCCCTAGGGAGCGAAAATCAATTGGGCGATGGGATGCTCGGCTACTTTTGATTTTCAATTCATACTGTAAAAGTTTAGCATTATTCATGCCGTAAAATGACATGAGACTTAATTATTCTTCTATATTCCGCCAGGTTCTATTACGTGTTACCCGTGCTGAGATCCGTGCTATAATCAAAAGGAAGAAAAAGGCTGTGTTTGTCAGGGGTAAGCATTTTGTGCTAATTTTATTTTGTAAGCAATTCATATATTGGATGTCGCTAATGTGTGCAAAAATTAAACTAAGGTCCCGGAATAAAAAGCGAGCACGATTTTGAAGGTTTCCTTGAGTTTGGCAATCGCGTGAAGATGACTGAGGAAGAATTTGATGAACTTGAGCGACTAGTCGAGGCTCACATGCCAAAAGACCCGTTTTATGTATGCACCATCAAAAAATCCAATACAGTGAAAATAAAGCTAAAATGGTAACTCTTCCGTATATACGAACTTTTTCACATTTATTTGTTTGCGTAAATGTGAAATAATTTGTATAACTGGTTTGTCAAATCTATGTACAGTACTTTTCAAAGAGCTTCACCATGAAGCATATTGTTACAAACATTCAATTGCCAGCAGTTATAAAAGCCCATTCCAGAGATGGAAAAATTGCACACGTTAAGTTGGTGATGAACAAGTCCTAAGTGAATGGAGTACCTAAAGGAGGTGCCATGATAACAACAAACTGGATGGACCTTGTCAGGCAGAATGGTATGAGAGTTAACCAGAAATTCGTGCTCTGTTCCGTCGTAGGGATGATGGTACTACGAAGCTACTGGTTGATCAAGTGTGAAATCAACCTCAAATTCGTGTTCTAGTTCTATATTATGCTCATGTACTCTCATGTTTGTGAAACACTTATGTAACGATTATGGCTTACTAAGTTCAGTCCATATGAAATTATTAAGTAATCATCATTTCATGTTATGTTCACAATTGTTGATACTTCATTTGGGTTTCTCGCCGTTAACCCATGTTACAGTTTTGTATCTGCTTTAATCTAAACCTTTTCTTATATTGCTGATTTTTCATTTGGGGTTTCTCGCCATGAACACATGTCGGTGATCCTTCGATAGGACTCGTATGCGCCTTACACATCCTTTGCGATGTACGTATTAAAAGTACTTTAAAGATAGGAGCAACACTCCCATGGTATGAAGTTGATTTGATCTGTTTATTAATTAAAGTTCGTATTGTGCATATCAAATTCGGAAAAACCTAAAATATGGTAAGACATTAAAGAATACAATAAAACTCTTATAAATAAGAAAAAACGCATAAAAATATAAAAAACAAGCCAGTAAAAATTATTAATCCTGTATGCCCAATTAACTAACTACAACTGGCTCAACGTCTCTGTAATCACGGAGGGCGTAGTTATCGGCACGTCGATCATCCATCAACCCACGAATCAACCTAGGTAGGCCGCCTCTCACCGCTGCCTCCATTACGAGCCGCGCTCGCTGTCCCACATTGCCGCCTCCCTTCTCCACCCCCTCTCGTCTGTCTTCTAGGGATCGACACCGCCTGTCACCACTTCATCCTCGCAGGACTCCCTTTCGCCGTCTCTCATTCATGCCATCCTTCGCCGCCTCTTCTCATCTGTCGTCCAGGTAATGATTCCATGTCTCATCGATTGTTTGTCGTGTATACAAGATGCTCATATAGGTTTGTGGGAATCTGCTGTAGATTTAGATGGAGAGACATTAACACATTCTTTAAATGATTCGTACCCCCATGTTTTCTCAGCAAGTCAAGCGGTAATATAGTGATAAGAGATTTGATTAATGACATAAAGACTGAGAAGGCGTCTGATGACAACTTCGTCCGCAAAGTAGTGCTTGCGCTAATTGGTCTTGTCATAGCCCCATCGAGTAACGTAACTGTATCTAAGACCTTCTACTGTTTAGTGGAAGACGTTCCTCGTATTTTTCAGATTAACTAGAATTACTTCACACTGAAGTTTCTCATAGATAGTTTGAAGGATAGCTTTGTAGGATCTACTATGAGAGCATGGCCCAAAGGAAATCTAGGTCTAACACAGGTATATATGTTAAGTCAAACAATCATCAGTTTTTATGTTCAGCTCTCGATGTAAAACTAAATTTATTTGTCTGTACAGTTTGTTTGCAGTTTCTTTACTGGGAGAAGTTGGTGATCGTTGATGATCCTACTTATATTCCCCCTGTGTCCATTCGGCCACTAATGAAAAAATGGACAGAAGACGAATCAGAAAAGAGATGTTGCTATGATTATAAGAATGGTCGAGGTCTCGGAAACAACGCTAAAGTGATGGTAGTCAGTTTAATCATTCTTTTGATATGCCACCCTACGTAGCTCGTGTTTGTATTTGTAATTTGTATAATTTATTCATTTTTGTAACATGCAGATCCGCAATAATATTGGGAAGCAATATAAGAAAAAGAGTGTGCAAAAACCATCAATGAATGGTGAACAGTCAAGTTCAAACAAACGGAGCAGTAACATGAACTTCCTATTCGAACGTATGATGACAGATTTGAAAAATCACATGGACATGAAGATAGCACTTATACCGCAGATATGTGCAGAAGTGATACGATCTATATTTTATGTGTTGTTTCATGTTGATGATAACGATACTACACTATGAATGAAAACTCAGTACTTAATATATTTTGTTATGCAGGAGGTTCTAAAATTGTTAAATACAAATGGTGTCATGTATAAACTAACTGAAGCATCACAGTCGGACAAAGGAGAAGATGGTGAAGATGTAAAATCTGTTCCCAATGAATCACAATCAGGCAAAGAATTTTTCTATAAACATGGTAATAAAGAAGCCAAGCTTGATGACATTCTGAGAAAAACATCGGCTAATTCTGAAGCAACCATTGCGGATGATCCATTTGGTGGTGACAGTTACGTCACGCCCTTGAAGGAAAAACGTATGCCGACGACTACTGTTGACATGTCAATGAACACATCAGACCACCTTCGGAAGATGGATGGTACGAAGGAGAATCCGTGGGATGTAAATGAAAATACCAAGTCTGCGTCGTCATCGAAGGTACCGTCAGCCATTCTTGGTACTCAGAAGGATACACCAAATGGTGCACAGAGCGGTGTCGTGCAGAACGATGCACGCAACGATATGACTTGTACCGCGGGGAAGGAAGATGCAACAAAGTGTGGTAATTCTATTGATAGCGGCAAAAAGGAAATTGACAATGGTCTAGGTAAAAGGAAATGTGTACCCAATGGTAATAGTAAGTATGGCTTCCCATTATATGAGCGACAGAAACAACCGAAACGTAAATCAAAAAATAGGAAAGGTATAAAGCTTTATAGATTTCATTAATTATTTTTATGTAGCAAACAAAATGGTTCATGGCGGTAACTTGTTTGTTTTCATAAATGTTATGCAGGGATGTTATTTAAACAGCATGATATTGGGGAATGTTACACTATGTTAACACCTGCTGAAATAGAAGGTGATGTGAAATATGTTTCTACTTTAGCGAAGATCCCCAAAGAAGCTGTAAAAAGGGCGTACCAGAACACAGATGAGGCTATCTTGTCTTCAAAAAATCTTAACGATGTCCTTATAAAAGAATGGCTTAGTACTGCTGTAAGTTATTCGCTAACCTATTATATTGTTATTTTACAACAAAGCAGTATGAACATGCAATCATTGTACAACTATTATTTGCAGATACCTGATGCCTACATTCTAGAGCTGGCTCCCCGTCTTGACTATAATCGGCACATATGTGGACCGTTGAGGTCAACCTATCTTATCAATGAAGCCATTAAAATGTACAAAACAAAAAAAAACTTAAAAAAGTTTGACGTAGAAGAAGTGCCAAGACCAGGAGCTGTAGGAAGGGTTATGAATGAATATTTTGCGCGTGACAAGGTAAAGAGTGCTGTTTTATAAAGTTAATGTTATTATTAACTATTTGGAAGCCTACATAGTACATGCTAGTGATCATATTTTGTAGGTATATTTCCCTCTGAATATACGTGGAGAACATTATGTGACAGTTGTAATGCATAACAACAAGAAGGAGTTCCAAGTCCTTGACCCTAAGTACAATTTAACCTATCGCATGCAGTTGTGGATGACTTGGTATTATTATCTACTTTTCTCATCAAAACCGTGTTTTCTTTTGACGTTTCACTAACTCTTAATCTTTTGCAGAAAGGACATATTGCACTAGACATATGGTGGACAAACAAAACTACACATAAACAATTTCCTGACATCGATACTTGGCCTATTAAAAAATATGAAATTGGAAAGCAAGATGATTCGTAAGTACTTTTGAATCATATCACTTTAGCACTACTGATGTCGTAAATGAATTTTATTTCATCCTATATGGCAGCAACTCATGCGGATTATGGGTATTGCAATGTCTGGAGCACTGGGACGGAGATCGTATGACTAAGAACATTTCTCAGGTATGTACACTATTCCTTTGTATAGTCGCAAAAATCAATATGATTACAATTTAATTTATAAACTCTTCTATATGGTACCGCAGACAACAATCGAGGAATCAAGAGGACCTACCGTTGCAACGATTCTTCTGTCTAGAAGAAACAAACTAGAGGCTGTGAAAAGGAAAGTCAGATCAGTGATTAATAACAGTGTACCTTGAGAATTTACTAGTCCATGGAGGTTTCCATACCTGGAAAATTCATATTGATTTGTAAAATAGTTTATTGTTTGAATTTTATGACAACAGTCCATATCCTGTTGTGTTGGGTCAACTCAAAACTAAGAAATGGTTTGGTTGTTTAACTTGTTTGTTTCGACCAAAATTAGTTGTTCACGTTGAAAAACTAGTTCATTTCTTTCAACCAAGCGCCTTTTAATATACATAGCGTGCTCTGCATATTTTAATATATTTAGCTTGATCTGCATATTTCGGTGAAATCAAACTAAAAGGGCACGAACAAAGTATAAAAACAACAAGATAGATGTAATATAGGAGGGGGCATCCCTTACAACATAGAAAACATACATAGAGGGGCATATATGCCCAAGCAAAAAACATGAAAATAAACTCTCTCTCCTCCCTCTTGCTCTTGCTCCCCTCCTCGATCCCATCTCCTCGGCGCTGCCCCAGCCCTCACTCTTCCTCAGGGCTATACGGGAGAGTGTGCATCCCGTTGACGGTTGGGAAGGTATTGTCGAAGTTCGTGAAGATGTTGAAGGAGGTGAAGAAGATCGACTCGCACCCACACCAGTAGACCTCGCCGAGGAGAAGATATGCATCATACTGGTTGGTGAAGTGCACCATGAGCCCTACCGCAAGGCCTCCGAGGGCATAGTGATCTTCGAGGCGGAACATGGCCGGAGAGCCGGGTCGGAGGTGGCGATAGCCGAAGCTAAGGAAGGCGTAGGCCAACTCCCTCAGGGACCTCAACATTCAGTTCTCCCATACACGGAGGGAGCCCTCAACAACGACCCCGGTGGGGTAGGTCCTCTCCTGCACGGTGCGAGGCGGACAGAAGGTAGCACCGTTGAACTGCATGGTGGCGGCGGGCGATGGATCTTGCTAGGCAGAGGACGGTGGACCTTAGTGAAGAAGAAGGGCTTGGCAGATGGATGGGGTGGAGTGTGGGAGAGGATGCTGTGGAGATATGGAATTTTAAATAGCCTCGAGCGCCGCTTGAACAAGATCGGTGAGTAACTGCACAACGCGTCGGATTCTATGCGCGTGTATTGGTGCGAAACGAGGCGTGGCCGTATCCATCACGCGCGTCGTCTTGGTTTCCATGCTCTCTGAATCGCTGCGTCGCTAATTGATGCACTGATTCAACGAGTCTAAAACGAGCGCAGTCGATGTGTCGTAAAGTATGAAACAAGCGATGCATGCTACGTCGATTGATTTGTCCGCTCAGCTGCGCACCCATGCATGCATGCATCCATGGTGGGGACAGGGCCTAATCAGGAATCCCACAGCCCATCGGTCCAACGACCGCTCCATTAGAACGTGTATTAATGAGGTGGGCCTTCTCCATGCATGCGCCATGCAGCATCGTAGCCTGTCTAGTGCATATCGCTGCAGCCTCGTAGCCTAGCTACTTGCATGTCTTTTTTTCGCTGCGAATTCACAGGGGTGTGCCGCTCGGTCGGTCACGCGCCAAACAATTTCACACAGGGCACAGCTTTCCGTCACACGCACGCAGAAAAGAGTCAATGCTCGCCCACGCCTCCTCGATACCGTGCGCCCACGCCTCCTCGAAACAGTGCGCCTTAAACACGAGGGGAGAACGAAGCGACCATGACGCGCCTATATATCTGCCCCTCGACATCTCCCTCTCTCACTCGCTCGGACCAATCCATCTAACCGCTAGCCTCAGAGCCCTGCCACCACTCAGGCAACCACTATCCGCCGCGTACCGCCACCACTCAAAGCAAGCGCTCGCCGCCCCCGCCCCTCCCCCACCCCTCCCCCGCCAAGATGCAGTTCAACGGTCCGACGTACCACCGCCCCGCCACCGTGCCGGAGACAAAGTGGCTGCACGGCCGGGTCGTGGAGAACCGCCTCCGCATCTGGGCCATCTCGAGGTGGAGGGGACCGCTGGAGCTGGCCTGCTTCTTCCTTGCCGCCGGCTACCGCCACCTCCCTCGCGGCACTCCACCCATGTTCCAGATCGAGCAGCAATTCGACGGCGCAAACGGCAACAACAACTTCTGCATCGGCCTCTACGTCACCTTCGTCAACCACTACGACGCCTACCACCTCCTCGGCCAAGTGTTCTGGCGTGGATTCGAGTTCATCGCGTTCACGACGTACAATATCTTCACCGACTTCCACGGCATCTTCTCCATCAACAGCGCGGCCCACTCTCTTTCGTACATCATGGCGGAGGATGATGAGGGGTATGACGCGTAAGGAACGGCCAAGGAGGAGCTAGGGAGTGTCCGGGGCGTAGGAAGAAGAAGACTGTTGTGTCTGTGTCATATCGTGTCGTGTTTGTTGTGTCCGTTAGACTTGCTTTTCTACTATGTAATGGTTGCTAATCGTGTTTTATTAATATATGTGCTTATAGTTCGTGTAAACACACACTTGTGCATACTACCAAAACGGGTACACAAGTGCATAAAACAAAAGGCTCGAAATGTGATAACAGCTCATGCATCAAAAGGTCGGAAACAAAACAGAGCATAAAACAAAACTGTCAGCGGGGTTTTTCTTAACACTGACGAACTGAATAAGCAAAACAGAGCATCTCATAATAATTTGCCAGATTTCGAGTTGATTTTATTCAAGCCAAACCCATAGACCATAACATCCATATCAGTGAGTTATAGGATAACAAAGTATCATGATTTTTATTCAAACACTGATTGTGTTGTCTAACGACCAATGATCAGGAGATAAACAAAATAGAGAGAAATTACAAGGACGTCGCTCTCCTTCCAATTCCATGAAAAAAGTCACACATGAGCTATTTGCCCGAACAAATATCAACAGACTATAAATGTACATCACAAATACATATTTTTACACGAACTGTCTAAAAAATAATTTCCATGTATGATACTTGAAAAATGACTACCCTTACTGCTGTAGGACATTCCTGCACGAGACGACGCACAATATTAGATAATAAATTCTAATAAAAATGTAGGAAATATGTCAAGCTAATTTTCAAAACCGTACTTGGGATGATATATGCATTTTGGGTTCTTCATGTTATGTCCCTCCTGTTGGCAAGCGCTGCACACCCGCTTCTTCCGCTCTTTGTATCCTAGCAGTCGACCGTTTTTGGTCATGGGAGAATGTTTCTCAACTAGAACTTTCTTGTTTTGCTTAGGCGTGCCCTTGGTGGACATTTTTTTAGGATCACCAACATCAAACTGGCTTGCTTCACTTGCATCTGCATTTTTATTAACTAAACTACGAGGACCATATGCTCTGTATTTATCATACCCTTGTCTTCTAGAAATAATTCCTTTGATGGTACTCTTCAGAAGATCGTACTCCGATGTGTCATTGCATGCAATATGCATAGCTTGTGAGGCCAACATATTTATACTGCTGTATTTTTTCCGCTCCTCTGGCCCAGACCAACCCTGACCAAACATATCGCTCGTGCGTCTAGCAAGCAACCCAAACCTGGCATTTTTAGTGAAACGCCGCAGAGCACAGTAGTCTGGTATTGCAGTTAATTTTAAGTGATTGAGCACGCGCAGTATGTGCTTGCAAGGGATCCCTTTGCGAATCATCCTTCGACAACTGCACCTTATAATTTCTGACGAGTTGGGAGTGTATTCCACGTAAAACTTGCTGTCAAGATTATTTTTCCATGCGACGACAAAGGTGTACGAGTCAGATCCTAGCTTTCTTTCTAAAATCTGCATCCCGCCAATCTTTGAAATGTCACCTTGCAAAATATAGAACACAGCTAGAGTGAAGACTGTCGCAGCATCTACCTCTAGTATTTTGAAATCAGTAACTGGCACTGGAAATGTCTATGAAGCCGTGCAATCATCTTTGGCCTCCTTCTCACGGAGACGTGCGATGGCATTCTCGTAGTGACTAACCATGTCCACCAAGTTCATTTCCCCATCAAGGTGGAGGTGAAGAGACGAGTTTAAACTTTCACTCCTCTGGTTGCTTTTCATACCCAGCCAGAACCCTTCTGAAAGATACGCAGCGGCCCATAATCTCTTCTTCGTGTACATTCTCTTAAGCCAAATTGTAGTTTTGGGTGACGTCCACTTCCTAACAAAAGCGTGCCATCGTTGCTCGAATACTTGCTCCGACGTGGTGTAATATAGAAGAGTCATAAACTCGTTCGGTGACTTGTTAGGTAGGTGCATCTCCATATTTTTTTCAACGTGAAAGGTGCAAATACGATTGTATACACCAGTAAGTACTTCATCCACAGCGGAGATCATGGCGGCATCTGCATCCGTGATTACTGCATTTGGCTTCTGCTGGCACATTGCTTTCAAGAAAGTCCGGAGCAGCTAGGCATATGTTTCTTCGGTCTCGTTTGATAGGATGGCACATCCAAATACCGTTGTTTTAGGATGATTGTTCAAGCCGACAAAGGGAACAAATGGCATTCTATACTTATTCATCTTGTATGTGTTGTCAAACACAACTACGTCGCCGTAGTCCTGGTAATCCCGACGTGATTGAGAATCGCACCAGAACAAGTGTTGCAGACGGCCTTCATGTAGCGTGTAATCATAAAAAAATTCAGGGTCCCTATTTTTTCTCTCCGCCATGATGCCCAAGGTTGTGTTAGCATCACCTTTATAAAGCAGCTTCATCTTCTCCCTTGAGCACATGTTGTACAAATCCTTCCTTGTAAATCCCACACCGGCTAATGAACCACCAGAGTTGCTAATCATTGATCGCATGATGATATGCTTCCTAACCCCCATGTCACACTGCGATAATATCTCGGCTCTTTGGGAGTCATTGATCTTCCTATGGGACCAAAGAAAAGGGACTTCATCCGGTCTCGCTAACACATGATTGTGAGTGTCATCAAAACTCTGAACGATCCAAAGACCAGTTTTTCATCAAACTTCACCACCATACGTGCCTTATAGTTGCACCTAGACTCACCTCTGAGCCTATATTTGCGGCCTTCCATTGTCAGTAACTTCTTGTCACGTTTTCCTTGCTTGCAACACACAAAGCGCCTTAGACGAACAAGTTCATCATCAAACCGCCTCACTTGGTGCTTCCTAATGCCGAACCCATGATCTTTGGCATATCTGTGGTAGAAAGAATAGGCTGCTGCTTCACTATGAAATGTCATTTCCATTATCTTGCAGTATAGTTCTCTCTTATCATCAGGATACCCAGTGTCATTGCTACATTTATTTGAACTCTCAGTCTGATTACATGGTGCCTGCTACAAATTCAAAACCTAGCCATTAGAACTATACTAGCATGCATGTCGGTTCGTTGATTGCTAAAAAACAGCCTATAAATAATACCTCCCCCGTGTCAACGAAGATATCAAAATTTGGTGAATCTTCACAATCATCATAATTACCCATCTCCAAGTCTGATTCACCCAAATAGTCATACTCCATACTAGAGTCATTTGTTACCTGAACAATTTAGCAATATTTAGTATACAATTGCATCATACGGTGCATGACATATAAAATTATACACCACTACACATACCTCAGTATCAACAAACATGTCCGTTTCTTCATGATCGTTAAGGCCATTGCGAAAATCGTCGGCATAGACAATCTAAATAAATCAAGCCATGAGATATCATATATTATTTAATTTAACATTTAAATATCAAAGAAGAAGCTAATGTGTCCTCACATCAAACTCATCTTCGCTCCAGCCGTCTTCGGGATGCGTATTGACGGATATGGAATCATCACCGACATGCCCGATTTGATCATCTTTCATACTAGATCTAGAGTCCTCCATCTCCTCTATCAGTGATTGCGCCACATTGTTAGAATCACCAATGCTATGTGTATCTAACAATTGCTAGAGACGAAGCATGATCATGGGGACTTACAAGATCGGAAGATAAAGCCGACGATTTGGATTAGAAACCCTAGTGACGAAGACGCAGAGTCGCGGGCGCGCCTTCTACCTTCGAGGATCTGCGGCGGTGGACGCGAGGATCTGCAGCGGCGGACGCGAGGATCTGCGGGGCGGATGCGGGGTAGATCGGCGGCGTCGAGGGGAAGCAGATCCGCGGGTACGAGCGACCGAGTTTTACCAGGCGGCAGAGAAGAGAAAGCTTCAGTTACGCCGAACAATGGTGCATGCATGGACGTGGGAGCTAATCACGGTGATTAGGTCTAGGTGGACCCCACGTGGGGTCGTGCCGTACGGCGTCGTCGGTCCCTGTATACAGATACGAGCCTATACTGGGCTTGGATATGGGTTCTGCCTAGGACAAAAAAACGAAGCCACAAATCGCGCCGGACTAAAACGATGCGCACTGAAGCACTCCTCATGGCCAAAATCCGACCTCTTTGTGCCTCGCCGAAGCGCCTCGCTACTGACCTAGTCATCGAGGACGACGATGTCCAGCTCCATGGCGCAGGTCCGTTCGTCTCCTCCTCCGTGACGCGAATCGCCGCGATATACTCCTCCAACTCCTCCTACCGCTTGGCCATCTCCACCGTGGCCATGGTGGCCGCTATCTCCTCCTCCTCGCGGCGCCTCTTCTCCTCGGCGTCGGCCGCGAGCGCCTTGCGGAGCTCCGCCATCTCCTCATCGTCGCCGTGGCACCGGCGCGAGGACGAGGACGAGGACGAAGCGGAGTAGGAGCTCGCAGCACCGAACTCGTGTGGTGGACTGGGAGCTTGCGGAGTAGGAGCTCGCGGCACCGGCGTAGTGTGGGCTCCATCCACGCAGGGGGCGAGCGATGACGGGGGATGGAGGCCTTAGTTGGTCCAGAGTCGGGCCGCGCGCCGCTTGGCCCCGATGGATCCTACCAGCGCCTTCGCCGCCTCGTCGCCGCATGGATGCGGCGAGGCCCTCCTAGGTGGCCGGCAGTCACCTCCTCCCCCGCCGCTACAGCCACCCCCAAGGCCTTCTTGATGGCACAGGGAAGACATCCGCTCGTCGACCGTGCCGATCTGGCGCCGGAGCAGCCGGAGGGGATGGATGCGAGCGGCGGCGGCGGCGAGAAAATAGGGTTTGGAAGCGGCGGAGGGATACGGGGTCTGACCCGTGTCGGCGGCCTGGAACGGTATTAGTAGGGGCTAGCACGGGCCGTTAACAGGGCCCCGTGAATTTCGTTTACGGGATGGACCGTATACGGGCTCTGTTCGCTCGCCCACCCGGACCAGAGCCCGTATACTCGCCGGAAAAATACAGATTTGAGCCGTTTAAGGGCTCTATTAGTCATGCTCTTAAAATGGCCCCTGTGCCAAACTTTAAATAGCCCTATCTTGATTCTTAGAACACTAGATACTTACTCTGTTTCTTGATGTAATGTGCATTTGGTTTGGGGAATTTTCAATACGTATGTAGGGCGTATGGTGGATTAGCCTCTGGTGTTAATCATTTTACCCCACCCAAACCGTGACCTCCCAAAGTGCATGCACGTTAGAATTAATCCCTGTGTTCCAAAATATAAGATGTTTATCTTCTGTGAAATATTTTATTTATAGAATCACTCTCCGAACCTACGCATCAAAAGCTTTCTGGATACATTCGCTTCACAAAAGATAAAACATCTTATATTTGGAACGGAGAAAGTAGAAAACAATTGCATGCAGCTGCTCGTTTGTAATTTGAAAACTCGAGCCCATTTTAAAGATTCAAAAAAGAATGAAACCAGCATTTTAAAGATTCAAAAAGAATGAAAGAAATACCTATATGTAAATAATGTTGTGATTTACCACTGTGCAAAATCTCAACTACAAATATCTTATATTGGAGGCTGCAAAAAGGACAAAATCTGACATCTAAAGTACGTAGTGAACACTGCAAAATTTCAAACCTCTGTCAGATTTTACCATTGTTGTGTAGCCCTGAATATAGGTGCTCCTTTTGATCCATCATAAGTGTCACGGTGCTAAATTGCCGATACTTATTATGGGTCGGAGTTGTACGAAATGGGCGACAATTATCATGGATCGGAGAAAGTATTTTTAGTAAAATATTTGATACATCTAGAATTTTCTTTCACACTTTTTAAACGTGAAAATATTGTTTTCAAACTTTAAAGAAAAACGAGCTGTCGGGAGTTGCTCATATTGAGTTTCCAAAATTAATCACGCCTACGAAGCGAGTTGTTGGGAGTTACCCAACTTTTTTGTTTTCTTTTTCTACTCTCGGTGAGCTGTACGCTAACTCGAAATTTTTGGGCGCACGGGCCGCATTTCCGTGGCCCGTTCCTGATGGGCGTCGTCCCAGTGCGCGGGCGATTAAGGCTGACTTCTTTTTAGCGCAAACCCAAAAGAATGGATTCGATACTTGACTGATTTTTTCCGTCATGAAGCAGACTTGTAGTGCAATTCCAAAATCGGCTCTCGACCTCCTTCTCGAGAGATTTCTGAGCTTCCCCAAAGTGAAACGAAACGGTATCACCCTATTGTTGTTTCTATTCAAAAGGAATGCCACCGCTGAGAAATAGGAGGAAAGAAAAAAGAAAGAATCACCGCACCATCATCCCACATTGCATCGCTCCACCCCACATTCGCGACCGAACATGAACCACTAGGGTTCCTCCATCGCCGCCAATGCCCGCCGCCGCTGAACCCGCCCCCGGTTCGCTGCTCCGCTGCCGACGCTTCGCTGACCCACCTCCTCGCCCGCCTGGGTCAACACCGCCGCCCCGACCTGCCCCTCGTCCCCTATGACCCACGCCACCAGCGACCGCCACCGACCGACTCCCGCTGCCGCCGTCTTCTGCCGCCCGCAAGCCGACCCCGTCTCCCCGACCTCGCCATGTCTTCCTCCCAGGCAGAGTTGCAAGTTGCTTCATGCCCAAGATCGTCGACAGTAAATGATTTTGATTTGCATATGTTGATTTCAATTCCAGTGTAGCCGAAGATCCTTGACATTACATGATGCTAATTTTAGTGTATGCTCATATGATTGCTGGTAACAAATTAATTAGAGTGTATAGCTCAACTGGTTGGGAGAGTGGATGTACAAACCCAACACTTGAGTTCAAATTCCCACTGATATGAAATTAAGTTTCTATTTATACTTGAGGATCGGGCTCTCCTGGTACTCATGCAATTTAACCTGGGGACCATGCTTGGTATTTTACCAAGATTAAAAATCATGGTACTCATGTTTCATGGTTGTGTGCATCCCTAATTGGTGCAGAGGCCCGGGAAATGAAACTCTCCCCCCATTTAAGTATCTTGCCACTCGGAAAAAACCCTCCCGGGTCGTTGCGCGTGGCGACTCCAGAGGGTCCAAAAAACCCTAGGTCCAGCTGCCGCTGGCCGATTCCTCCGGCCACTGCCGCCGCGGTGCCGGCGGTGGCGGCCTCGCCCTAGCTGCCGAAGTCAGGGGGTTCCTCTGCGTGCCTCGTCGGACTCTTGCGCATGGGAGGTCGGCTTATGGGCCGGTGAAGGCTGTGCAGCGGGGTGGCGGTGGCCACGATAGTGGGGCGGTCGCACCTTCTCCGGCGGGGTGGCGGCTCACAGCGACGCACGACGGGGAGGCGCAGAGGAGGACGGAGAAGGATGCAGAGATGGTCGGGGGTGGCGGTTGTCGATGTTGCAACGGTGGTCCTGGATTGATATACGATCCGGATCTGGGGATTCCTCGGGTTCGTCTGGGCTAGAGGATGACCTGCTCGTTTCGATCGTTGGGAGCCAGCCGGCGGTGTGGGGACTGTTGTGCCGGTTTGGCTTTAATAAAGGTAGTCATCCTTGGATTTCCCTCTCGACATGATGAAGACCTACCTGTCGCCAGTCGTCTTTGATCTTGGGTGGACTACCGAGTTTCATAAGACTCTGCCGGTGCACTCCAAATGGACGATATGCCTGGAGTTCGCTGATACGGACGGTGTTTCGCGCGCAACTATGTTTTTTGCTGGCCGTTTGGTTTCAGTGGTTTTGTTGTGGAGCTCTGCGGTCTGTTGCCATTATGGGACATTCTTGGTTCCACGGTGAAGTCAGATGCAGAGAATGGCACAGAAGCCGAGAACTGAAGACTGGCAATGGAAGTTGGAGTCCTAAATATGTTGGTTTTCTAGCTTGGTGTTTTGTGATTTGGAGCAGTGGAATTGGCAAGAGGAGGTGACAACACAGAAGGAATTCAGTGTCTAAACCTACCGGGTGAAAACCCAAGGTCTGGCCTTAACTGGTTGTGCCTGACAATGACTTTGTTGAAGGAATTGTGTTCTGTGCGCGGTTTTCTCCAGGGTGAAAACCTATGGTCTTTGATTAGGTCGATGAGGGCGCTTGAGCATTGTTCCCTTCTTAGAGGCATCTCTTTTGGAGTTGTTAGATTTTTGGTGTTGTTATGGTGGTGTTTTGTCCGTTGTTTCAAAGATGTGATCACTATAGCGGGACTTTTCTTTTTTGTATTTCTTTTTTCTTTTGTTGGTTGTGTGCATCAGTAATGACAATAAGGTATTATGTTGTTGTAGAGGTTGGGTGTAATTAGTATATCATGATATTAATATATGCTCCTTTCAAAAAAAAACTTGAGTTCATCGTAGCAAATGCCTAGATTTTTAGTGTAGTTCAATTGTAGTTTACTTCAATTACAGTGTAGTAAATGCCCAAATTTTCATAGTTGGACCTGCTATCCACAAATAAATATTATTGCTACAACTGATTGTTGATTGTTGTTCCATGGTATGCGTCTAGAAAGACAAGCAGAAACATGTGAAAAAAAATTGGGATGTGGTTGCTTACCATGCTTTTCTTGACGTGTGCATTGAAGAAGTGAATAAAAATTATCGCCCGATTCATGGTTTGAATGACATTGGTTACAAAAATTTGATAACAAACTTCAACAAACGCACGAAGAGAAACATGTTATTTGCTTTCAATATGGATTTGTATTGTGATGACCCAATGTTACTTGCTTATTTGATTTCATGTACTTACAGATTAATTCTTCAAAGGATGATTCTAATGATGACGACAGGGGCATGTATTAACTGCTTGCAGAAGAGAGTGAAAAGACACCTTATACGGCTAGAAGACTGCCTTTGATGACAGGGATACAGTGGGTTGAGAAGATGATGAAGGATCCAAAGAAATTCTACAAGTGTTTTAGGATGAGGAGGTCAGTTTTCAGAATGTTACATGAAACTCTTGTGGATAAATATGGTCTACGGTCAAATTCTCACATGTCCAGTATAGAATCACTAGCTCTCTTTTTTTGATGTTGGGGGCACTTGAGTCCAATAGTCAGACTGCAGATTGTTTTGTGTGTAGCGTTTCTACTGTAAGAAGGAAGTTTCATGAGGTGTTAGACTGTGTAGATTGTATGCCGGGTGATTACATTAGACCCCATGATCCTAGTTTTACCCAAGTTAATGATAAAATTAGATAACCAAGATTTTGGCCCCATTTCAAGGATGCCATTGGAGTAATTGATGGAACACATATTTCTGTCTTATTTGCTGAGAAGGACAAGACAAAATACACTAACAAGAAAAGCTACACATGTCAGAACGTCCTTGCAATTTGCGATTTTGACTTGAGGTTCAAATTTGATATTCCTGGATGACCTGAATCTGCTCATGATAACCGTGTATGGACCGATGCTCGACCTAGGTTCGCTAATTATCCACACCCTCCTCGTGGTAATCTTTTTGCATATGTAGTATGCGCACAAAATATATGCTCATAAATATTACATTTATGTTTTGATGTTTTTGCTACTCTCAGAAAAATACTATCTTGTCGACTCTGGATATCCCAATAGAAGTGGTTATCTCGCCCCTTCAAAGAGCAGCGATACCATGTTCCAAAATTTCAAGGTGCATCTCCACAGAACATGCTGGAAAAATTCAACCATCTTCATACATATATGCAAAAAGCTATTGACAGAGCATTTGGCGTTCTGAATATGAAGAGGCGTATTCTGCTTTCTATACCATTTTATCTTGAAGAAGAGACGCAATCAAAGATCATCACTGCATGCATGTGTTTGCATAACTTCATTCGTGATAGTAATCTATATGATGACCATTTCAACACAGTTGACCGATCCTCATATATCCATGAGGATAGTGAATCTTATGTCGAGGAAACACTTCATCTTCTTCTGATCCTGTCATGGGTGCGACGTGATAGAGAATTGCTAAAAGTTTAGTTGCCCGAGGAGCTATTCTAATTGTAATTGCGCTATCACTAAAAGACTTTTATTTTATTTTGGGGATGTAATGAATTATACAACTAATGGTATCACCTCATTTGACTATTTTATAGTCGTATTTATTCATTTCTAGCTCATTATGTACTAAAAACTAGCATACACATGAAATTTAGGGACGTTACAGACATTTCACAACTCAACACATTAAACAAGCCAAATGTCTAGAAATCAAAAAAAAAATGGAAGGAACCAGATTTTGTGAGCTTCTCCCCACAATCTTCCAAAATCTAGCTTCTCTAGAATCACAAGCTCAAAAAGAAGTTAGTACTCTATGTTGGAGGAAAATTTTCATTCACTTAGCCCTTTCGTTACATGGCATTTCTTTTCCAATGGTGTCGAACATTGTTTGGTGAATTCATCCAGTTTCTAATCCCTAGGCATTCAACATGTCAATGATGCTCCAATCTTGTGATTATCTTACTATGGTGTTTTGGGAATCATACGAATCGATGAGGACCAACGACAATAAGACATGAGGTTGCCCGCAAGCGACGACAATGATCAAATAGTAAAGGAGGGTTGGTAGTGTATATAAGACAATCAAATGCCACTGCCAGAATATATATCTCTATATCGGTTGCATAAATGAGTTAGCTCCATCATTTTCGTTGAATCCCATTAAGTGCAAGTAGGTAAGAGAGCTAACGCAAGAAGGGACTATAGTAACTCACAGCAGTCCCTGAATATAAATACCACCGAACCATACCACATAGCAGATAAGTTACATGGCTCTAGAATGTATTCAACACATCCCTCATTGTCCCTTCCACCACTATCGCAGTATAGGTTTTGGATGCATCCGGAATTTGAATGGCGATGGTATCATCCATCTAGCAGAGAGTAGTGCATACCATATGCATTTCATTAGATATAGATGATGTGATTCATGACTCTGAACTATTGAAGGTTGCAAAGTGCATAACTTATTCAAATATACATATTCTTAACATGGTACACTACCATTGTAATAGAATGAAAGAGTTAACATAGTCGATCATGATATGATACATTTCTAGATTTGTAAATTAATGCAAGTGTTTTAACCTATAAATTGTATTCTTTGCAGGGTACGAGGTTTTTGGTTTCAGCACGGCTACTCAATTTGCTAAGCTCGACAAGAGCATGCCAGATAAGCCAATCCTAAGGGCAAAACCCGAGTTAAGACAACAACGGTTACCAGGTGACCAACTTGCTTGCTAGGCTGGGTAAAGTAGCTGAAGAACACAACCCATCGCACTGTTGCACTCCTACTGCCCGTTTGCAAGAATTGCATAATTCTTCTAGGGTTCCAAGTGATTGAATAACTAGCTTTGTAGGCTCATGTTTTATTTCTCATTGTGCACTGGTATAAGCCGTTGGACATTTTTGTGTTACTGTTCAATTAATCAATTTTTGTTGCTCGTTCCTAAATAACAAGTATTTGTCATTGTATCCAAGTGTCCCTGGTCCCGTTCAACATGCCATGCCAACAGTGCTGCTCAGAATATGAATGCCTCGCTACTCCAGGTGCTCGAAAGAATCAAACAGGTGTTGGTATTCAGAAGGCAAAAATACCTGATGGCCATCCAATAGGCATGCAAAATCCAGGGGAATAGCATGACCTGGAGAATAAACAGGGGAAGACCGTCAGGCGGCATCAGCTTCTTTCTGCATTTTCCTTCTCAATATGAGCTTGTGAGCATATTGCCTAGTTTGTAAAGAACCTCTACCTTCTTTCTTAGAAAATATGATGTCTTGACTTCGCATGCTGCTTCCATTTCTCAGCACAAAACATTATTGACAAATCATCGATTTTGAAACAGAATGAACATAATCTAAAGTCGTCATTACTCCATACAGCTGGAGCTCTGATGCACTTAACAGAAGATCAAAAAGCTTGAAGGAATGGAACCACTTTGAACATAAGCTGTTACAGTTACACCTTAGAACGTACAGTTAACTATGCCAAAGATGCCCTCTACTGAAGTATTCCCTAATTCTCATTCTTTTATTGCTAAAACTAAACCCAGTGTATTGAATCAGAGGTGGTACAAATGAGAACAGGAGGCAATGAGACCAGATGACTATACTATTGCCTTGCTACACACTATATACATATATTAGTAGTAAGCAAAAAAGAGGACCTCATGGTCAGTTGCAACAGGTTCCTATGAAGTTATAGACATAGAAGGCTATAGAATACAAGGGGTATGAAAGCATTATCGAGTTGTGTCGTATATGCTTCCAGTAACAAGCTCAATGTCACGGCGACCGAAAGGGACAACCAGTGCTGTGTCAACATGAGAAAAATGGTTAGTAGCAATTTAATCTTAGGTTGCATGTTCTAGCATAAAGCTTCGGAAACTTTGGTGAAATAAATTAAAGGATCAAACCTGTGAAAGAATGTATCCGCTTGACGCTAAGAGTGACACCAGAATTGAGCAGGCTGCCAGTACAGAAGTAATGCCTGCTGCCGTGCCTTCAATTGTTTTCTCTGACATTTCAGGAAAACATGCGTAAGTGATCAGGGAGCAAGTATGGAAGGAGGACCAAGAAATAATTACGACCAAACTCACTTCCTGTCTTGCTCCATCTTAGGACACCATACTTGTAACCTATCATTGATGCCTAGGTACAGATAGGAGAATTTTTTATCAGATAAAACAGACAAACAGTACAAGATGTTAACAGACTATTGAACATTGGACATACCATTGTATCACCTATTCCCAAGCTGAGAATTCCAGCAAAAGGGGCTAGTGGTCGGTCATTAAATCCTGATGACATCCATTTAGGAAGTGCACATCCCAGTAAGAGTGAGAAATGACTGAAAACAAAACAATTGGAGTGTCATCCTAAAATAGAATATGAAGAGATATAAAGTATGGAAGATAAAAGACAAAGCACTGACCTGATAATGAGAATCTCAGAATCACGATGATCAGTGAAGGCGTTCATGAATTGATGTACAGTACGACCAAGAGGATATACTTCCCAAACCTGATGGCATAATTTTGAGGGAGAAATGAGCAAACTTGGAATAACAGATACTGCTGAAGGATAAAAGGAAAGGGACTCAGGAAGAACACGAGGAAATTAAAAGATTCTTACACGAATCATCTCCAGTATTAAGAAAACTGCAAAAGCTGCACCAAATGCCAAGTCCAAGAAAGCAGGCTGCAAAATATAGAATAAAATGACCAAAATAATCTCTGAATGTTCTGACGGGATATAAATATTGGAAGACGTACATTACCTGAAATATAACAGCAGGAGAGAAAATCAAGACAGCAACAAGATGATAGTACTTGCGCAAAAGAATCCTTTCCGTTTTGCTTTGCTTTGAAATACTGTAGAACCTTCTAATTGATACATATATCACACATATCCAGTATGCACATAAAGAAAGCCGTTCATGTGAATTAGTGAACATATAGTTAAGAACCCTGTGAAATAATGAAGAGTTAAGCAAACAGAACATAAGTATCTATGAGATAAGGAGAAGATTTTATGAGAAAGAACAAAGTGCAAATTTACAATAATAAATTTAATATACTGATGATAACGAGCATACTTTTATCTTCACATGAAAGGCAAACAGCGATACTTACCAGACAAATGGATGCACTTCGAGACCGACAAGGCGTGTCCATGATGGCACTAACATCAGCAAAGCCACCAACAATGAGACATAAAATACAACAGAACATATTCTTTTCTCTGACTGATTCTCAACTGCTTGTGTTCGAAAGTAAACCCAAACTCTAAGGGAACATTCGTACAACAAGGGAAGTAGAAAAAGTCCAAGCAAAATCCCCTGACAAAAGAAGGGAGATATATAAAAAATATAAAGTTTCCTTTAAATTACCTAATTGGAACTGGGTCAATTTTCACTGAAACAAAAAAATAGGCACAAACTGAGCTAGTCTCTGTTCCTAAAACACACTATAAGATCAAGCCAGACTTTAAAAATAAGAGAAACTTTACCTGAATAACTGTGGCTATCTCGCTTCGAGTTCCAGGTGTGTGAATGAGTGCTTCTGATGATGCAGAGAACTCCATCTGCCACACAATTAAGATAAGAAAAAAGCCATCAGATTTTCTCCCTTTTATGGAGAACATATAGTTAGGAATAAGTCCTACCTTTGAAAGAGTATGAGCCAGCATATCACCAAAGTAAAGGACGAGACCACTTGATACCAAAAGTGCCTCCCCTGGAATTTACGGGCTGAGTAAGTAAATGGGGGGAAAAGTGGCACTTCCAAGGCAATGAAAGACAGATATACTAAAAAAAATCACCAGTAAACAAGAACCACACAAAATGGCTCACATTACATGCAAAGGACACTAAACAAAGTGGGGGGCAATTGCAATCTTTCTTATATGCATATGTATTTCTGCACCGATATGTACTTATGTATAAATGCCTGTTAGCATGTGCTAATTACAAGAGAAATAAAGATCTAATTACATCTTAGACTTCAGGTACAAACCAAAAGATGAACATGAAGGGAACTTCTCGAGAATGTGCTTGATTAAGATTACAGCAGCCAGGCCATGACAGAGCAAATAGCCATTTTTTGCCATTGTTAACAGACCTACAGTAAAATGAAGCATAGATAAGTTTGTGAATCTCTTGTTATCAGTAATACTGAATTAGTTTAAAAACAAGGTGTGTTTATTGTTGAATGCAGATAAAGTATTGCATATTACCTCCATCAGTTTTCAGTAGGAAGAAGAACAAGAATGTCACGAGATATAAAACTACCACCAATATACCATATCTCAAAGTTTTAGAAATCTCATTGCCAGCAGACTGGCGTAGATGCCAAGTGAAGAAAGCTAGCACACTGAGGCAACTGATCGATACTGCCCAGTACTGCATTTCGAGGTATGCGAATTCTGGTCACATAAACAGAAAGATGTACATTTAGTGAACTGTATGCGTCACAGAAAAGTGCAGTAAGCCAGGTTATAGAAAATAAATACAGTATCACAAGATGGCTGACTCGTTTAATTGTTTATGAAGAATGATAAAATAGATGTATACCTTCTGGCCCATTAGGATCTGTCGGTGAGATCCTCGAAAGTTGAATTAACCGCGCAAGCATGACACAAGGCAGCGTAGTGGCTCCAAGAAGAATACCCGACGAAGCACCTGGCCTGGAGCATATATATACATCAGACGCCAAGCGCTAGGTATGATATTATTTTGTAGATCGCAGAAGAGGCGATAATATTAAATAGCTGCACAACTCAAACACAATGTAGCTACAAGAGTAAAGGCTGCAGCCTGGTGTAACGCATCATAGTAGCTAAATGAATCTCAATGTCCCATTCTACAAGAATTACTAAGCAACAGTGAAAACAATATTAACAGCAAGCATAGACTGTTCATATCTAAACCATCAAACAACGCTGACCATTTACATTCTGCTGAACCACATAGCCACTAAACCAAGATCTAGAAGTATTTCTGCTGTACGCTAATTCCTAAATCAACAATTCGACAAAGGATTCAGGTACAATTCTGCTAATGCCCTAACCGGACCACCAATTTATTCCCCAATTGTGTTGGCAAGCCACGGAATGAGACAGCTAGCGGCCCATGGTTCTGACCAATTCGTACGAGGGATTTTTGCAAGAGAGCGGCGCCTCCCGAGCAAGAGCAGCTTATTCTACACGTGCTACTCGGCGGGGGGTGAGAACGAGACCAAATTTGCACCGTGAAGAATCCGCTCGGGTAACCAAATGTCCAAATCACCAGCAATTTTTCCCAGTCTAACGATCTGCGGGGACGAGGCAAGGGAGAACGGCGGTACCTCGTTCTGAACCGTCGGAGCGGTGAGGAAGGGTCGGAGGCGGAGCGGTCGACGGCGAGCTCGACCGCCAAGGCGGCCGCGGCGAGGAGCGCGAGCGGGGCCGCGAGGCCGGCCGGGGCGGCGAGCGCGACGCGCGCGGCGAATAGGAAGACGACGAGCCGCTCACCCGTGACCAGCGCCGCGGAGGAGGTCGCCATGGCCGGTGCCGCCGGGCCGATCCGGGGAGGGGTAGGGGTGGCGTCGGAGACACGGCGCGAACCGGCCGGGCGCCCGGGGGGTGTTCGTTGCGCTAGCGCGGCGCGCGTGGCTTCTGCCTGGTTTTGGTTTGTGGCTTGGTTGGGACGCTGCTTTGGCTTTGGGTGGCTGCGGTTGGTCACTGACCAGACGACCAGCTCGGTCCGGTCAGAACTGGCGGTCGGCGAGACCGTGTCACGCTAAAAAAAAATTAAATAATACATTTTTTAATAAATTTCATGAATATTACGCAGATTAAGGAATTTACGGGAATAGAGCACTGTCGTTTTTTGAACAAACGACCAGCGTTAGGTCGTTTGTTGAAAAAACGACAGCTCTTGTCGTTGGTTGAAAAGACGACCAGAGGCTGACAAGATCGGCTGGCAGCTGGTCGTTTTTTGAAAAAACGACCATCCTAAATCGTTTTTTGAAAAGATGACACAGCTTATCAGTTATTGAAAAGCAGACGGTTGCGTGGATCATGCATACTACGTTAGGCTAATTCAGCCATTTTACAGTTTATCGCGCCGTTTATCTCCCGCCACCTCTTCCCGACAGTATTTGTCCCGCCACTTTTTCCCGCTGTTTCTCTCCCGCCAATTTTTCGCGTCGTTTCTCTCCCGCCACTTTTTCCCGCTGTTTCTCTCCCGCTAATTTTTCGCGTCGTTTCTCTCCCGCCAATTCTTCCCGCCGTTTCTCTCCCGCCACTTCTTCCCACTGTTTTCTCCCGCCAATTCTTTCCGCCTTTTCTCTCCCGCCAGTTGTTCCCGCTGTTCTCTCCCGCCAATTTCTACTAGTTGCCTCTATAAATACTGGCACGGAGATGGTATCTCTCCATCTTTGCCACTTGTTCCCGCTGTTTTCTCCCATTTCCTTCCCTTCTCCACCATGAGTGTGCCATGTTCGGATCCCGAGTATAGGCCTACGAAGACGAAAGATGCCAGGTTGCCGCAAGGGGTGACACACGAGCGTTGTTGGTGCGGCCATCTCGCGAAGGTCAAGGAGTCGATCGATTTCTCCACATGTATGGGCATGAAGTTTTTCATGTGTCCCAACTACGACGTAAGCCCGCCCCGGCAAGCAAGTTCGTCGTACGAGAGGCCTCCGGTATGTTCCCAGAGCATGGTTAATATAAACCATTCATGTTATCATGTGTTATTTTATTCATTCCATTGATTTGCTTGCAGTATCCTCCTCCACTTTGCAAGTGGTACCATTGGATTGGCACGGAGCAGCCAGCCTGGGCCGTGCAGGAGATTGCGGACAGGAGCCGACGTGCAAGGGAGATCTTTCTTGATGAGGAACGTGCTGAAAGGAAGGCCGCGAACGGGAGGAAGGAACGGGAGAGAGAAATGAAAGAATTCTGAGCAGAGCAAGCTCGAAACCGTGAGCTGAACAGAAAGAGAAGGGAGGAAGAGAATGCAATCCGCGAGCGCTAGGAAGAGGTGCGCAAGGAGGCCCGTGAGGTGGAAAGGAAGAGATTAAGAGAAAGAGCTGCCGAGGCGCGGGCGGCAGAGGAACGTGGGGACAAGACCGGGAAGTACCCGCGCTGGACTCAGGGAAGGTAGACATATGTCTCAGTACCGATGTATCTTAATTCCTGTTGTAGTGTCCTGATGTATCTTAATTTTAGTTGTAGTGTCTTGATGTAACTTCCTTTCAGTTGTAGTGTCTTGATGTATCTTCATTTCAGTTAGAGTGTTGTGATGTATCTTTAATTTCAACATACTAGATTTTTTCCCGCCATAATGTTTCTCGCCAAAATATCTCCCGCCAAAATCTTTCCCGCCATAATGTTTCCCAGCAGATTTTTTCCCGCCAGAATGTTACCCTATAAAAACCCCTCCTCGCGCAGTTGTTTAAGCAGCAGCCACCCTGTTTTTAGCCAGTATGTTTCCCTACGATCGCAGTTTCGTGCCAGACATGTTCGTCGACCTATTTCATTTGGCTAGGAACTTTACGATAGACAACAATCTAGCCCCATTGGAGAAACTAATTGGTAGTGATTGTCTCCTCACTGAGCTGCGTGAGGGATTGCGTAGGAAAGGGTGGCCAAAGAGGACTCCAGAGGAGATACGGCAAGAGCTACTTCGGATCAATGCTAGGTGGAGCAAACAAAGATTCTCTAATGAAGGGGCAAGGCAGCAGAACATCACGCTCCCTTGGATTTGGATAGAAGAGAGTGAAGATGAAGATGATATATTCATGACGCCTGCCGTTGGGACTAAGTGGAGAGCTGAGTGGGACAAAAGGCAGGCCAAGAAGAAGGGTAAAGACGAGGCATCGTCGAAGGGTAAGGGCAAGCCATCATCGGTCGAGGCATCGTCGAAGGGTAAGGGCAAGAAGAGCAATGACAAGCTAGAAGAGAGTGAAGATGAAGATGATATATTCATGACGCCTGCCGTTGGGACTAAGTGGAGAGCTGAGTGGGACTAAAGGCAGGCCAAGAAGAAGGGTAAAGACGAGGCATCGTCGAAGGGTAAGGGCAAGAAGAGCAGGCCATGAAGAAGGCATCGTTGAAGTGTAAGGGCATAGTCGTAGGGATAGAGAGCACTCTTATTTATTTACCGCAAGTTATGTTGAATTGTGTTGCAAGCTATGCTGTAGTGTTTGTCGAATAAAAAATGTGTCTCATACATAGACAGATAACTAGACCGATACAAGATACATGTCTCATACATAGACAGATAACTAGACCGATACAAGATACAAGTTTGATACATAGACAGATAACTAGACCGATACAAGATACAAGTCTCATACATAGACAGATATGCAGACAGATACATAGATAGATATCACTGCCACCGGTCACGAGGTTGCCTTGGCGTCGGTGTAGTCCATTCGTACCTTCTAGGAGGCACCACATTGCGGGGAGGTAGAGTTGACCCATCATCCTGCGTCTGTGTATCCTGTGTGGGGATAGGTGGTGGAGTCTGATGCGTCTCCTGAGTCTGCTGCGTCTGATACAGTCTAAACCAGTCAACCTAATCCTGATGAGTCTGATGATCCTCCTCATTAGTCGCCCACGAACCCATTGAGGACATGCTTGGGTCTCCATATCCTCGTGCCATGTAAAAATATTAAGTACTCAACGATTATACACTACATGTAACCAAAATAGATAGGAAAATGCGTACCCTCAGGACGATAGCCCATGAATGGGACTTGCGGCTGCTGCTGGTGCCACTGGTTGAAAGTAAGATGCGGCTGCTGCTGCCACTGGTCGAAAGTAAACTGCTGCTGATGCTGCCACGCCGATCCTCCAGCCTAGTCTGGGGGTGGTGCTCTCGGTGTCTCCTGCTGCTGCTGCCACGCTGAGCCTCTAGCCTGGTCTGGGGGTGGTGCTCTCGGTGTCTCCTGCTGTGAGATCCGTGGACGAGGCCCGTGGCGGGTAGGTGCAGTGGGTGTCTCCTGCTGTGAGCCTCGGAGCAGTGTCTGGTCCGCACGCGGGGTGCGCTCCTGCGTGGAGTGACGTGGCGGGCGAGCCTGCGTGGAGCGACGCGGCTGGCCCTCCCCCATGGAGTGACGAGGTGGACGTTGTGCTGCTCGGTGCTGAACGACGTCTGAAACGTTCGTGCACGTGATGGTCGCATAGATACTCTGTAGTCTTTCCTGGACACGCCTTACGAAAGACTGAACTCCTTGACGTGGTAGTAGAAGTGGAGCGGACGAGAGCGAACGTCTCCACTGATTCACTTCATTCTGTAGCTCCCATGTCATATCGGTCTGCATTTATATAGTGGATAAGTACACATTATATAGGCTACCAGGTGTAGTGACGAAGAAAAGTGTATTTACCGTTGATTGCCTGGGCTCCATAGTCGACTGGCTAGGGTATCTTTCATCATCATGTGCGTGGTGGACGGGACGCAACCGTGTCATGCTCATGTACCTCTGTAAGTATGCACGAAATAGCTCCATATCAAACGCAGGAGCGGTCCACACGTCAGCTGTTGCATTCTACCAACCATTGATATAAGTATTAACCCGTTGAAGCCACTGATTTGCACTTCTTTTAGTACCCTTCCGAGAGTACCTGCAGTTAGATTTTATAAGTAAACAAGCAGTGTAAAATTATAGATACACAATATATTAACTTACATATGCACGTCCGATAAAAGGGACTCCTCCGGACATGGAGGATCTACCATCTAGCGAAGACCGAATTGCCTCATGACCCTCTGTTGAGACATCTCCTCCACCTGACAATCGAAGATGATCTTCGATTTAGTGAGTCAGTAGTCCTCATCTCTACGACACATAATAGATAACCCGCCGGGATATCTTGTGAATGCTTCAGTTGTGGTGTACGGCTCCCAAATCACCGATTCCTCCTTCAACGTGTCGAACTGCTCGCTGAACGCCGGGTAGCAGCGGGTTACTTGTTCTCCCGCGAAACGACACCCTTGGATTAAACAGTTGTTAGTTTCCTTCGTAGTGCAATATGGACCATGCAATTAACAGAACTTTTTAACTTACCTTGCGTCGTGTCCAATGTGTACCGAATGTAGGCATGTCAATTCTCTCGTGGTCAAACAGCATATCAGACTCATAGACAACGGGGCGCTCTCCCTGGACGATTACCGCTTGATTTTTTGCTACCTCCGGGCGGCCAATAGGGAAACTCTCCCATGACCATAGCTGCAGCAACAATGGGCATCCTAGCAAGGCAGATTTTTCCTTGCTTAGCGTATAGCCCGTGCACATACCTTGGTAGTTGCTGCTAAGACTGCAGACCCCCAACTCCATTGGGTGATGTCGTTCTGGCACGTCGACTCCGCGATCTCTCTAGCATAGCGGATGTAGCGTGCACTGATGGTTGAGACGTGGTTCTCGGTAAACATCACCTTCCCAAGTAGCCATAATAAGTACGCTTCAAGGCTGCGCGTAATTTGTGGCTCAGTTATCAGAATACCTGGGTACCCGAACCTCTGTATATCTGCATTGGTTAATAGAACAAGTTTTAGCATCGTGTGATATGAAAATAGCTGTGTCAAATACAAAGATACTTAGTAATAAACGAACGTGATAGTTCTGCAACCAATCATATTTAGGCCCATGATTTTCATACGTGAACTCCGGAACTCTTTCACGAATGCCATAGAATCGTTGGGCCATTTCTTGGGCCCAATTCTCCGGTGCATCCACCGGACCTACTAGCACTCCAGCCAACGACAGGCCCAACAAGAACGAGATATCCTGCAGTGTAGGAGCCATCTCCCCCCACCGAAAGTGGAAAGTGTGAGTCTCGGACCGCCATCGATCCACTAAGCAGGTGAGCAACGACCCGTCATAGCCCATGCGCGTGGTCTGGAATCCATGGTGTCGTCCTTCTATCTCCTGCGTATGAGTGGCCTCAACCAGAAGCACAAATGGTAATAGCCCGACCCACTTCAACCTGCATACCGAGATAGAATTACAATTTGTTTACTATGGCCCTCAAATATTTATAACATAGTTCCATACGAATTAGGAATAAATGTCGCATACCTCTGCAGCCAATAAGGGTGTATCATCCAGTTAGACATGGGAGTGCGAGTGATAAGGTGCTTTAAGCTCCCTGGTTCCGCATCCAATAAAGTTGACTGGTGCTTTCTATCAATATCAGCATTAAGCAAAGATCCCGCCATCTGCATAATTACAAATTTAGAACATGGTTCCATACGAATTACAAACTTAAAACATAGTTTCATAAGAATTACAAATTTATAACATGGTTCCATACGAATTACAAACTTAAAACATGGTTCCATACGAATTACAAACTTAAAACATGGTTCCATACGAATTACAAACTTAAAACATGGTTCCATATGAATTACAAATTTAAAACTAGTTTCTTCCTCTGTCTCTTGTTCCTCGCCTGCCACGTCTGCCACGTCCACGAGGAGCCGCTCCTCCAGTCCCGAAGATATGGCAATTGGTGTCTCTATGACCAAAATGATTACATAGAAAACATTGTCTAGTAGGGCCTCCGGCTTTAGATTCATCCATATCATTACGGATCCGAACACATTGTCGCCTTTCTCTGCCTGTCCGCATTAGTTCAGGATCTGGGATGTAAATCCTTTCACTGGGGTTTACTTTGTTAAAATTGCCCCATGCTCTATATCCCATCATCTCGCCAGTCCATGTATTGATCACCGACTCCTTAAGAAAATAAGGAGACACAAACGATCTCGCATCCATACCTAACCGTCTGCACGCAGCAAGTACATGAGAGCAAGGCAGATGCAGCAGCTTGGGTTTGTTGCAGGTACACTCAGACGTCGGCCAAGCCTCATTGCCTATCCTCACCTCTTGTGTCTTTACCTCTTCTCCAGATCCGATCCTGTTGGAAGGGAGGCGAACCTCAAATCTTCGTTCTTGATTACCGATGGCGACGACGTGCATAGACCGAGCCTTTTCCATTTTGGCATCCATGTAATCCATTATCTTTGAACAGTACCTCGTGTTTGGGTTGTTGATGATATGCATCTGAGCAAGTTGAAGTCTGTCTCTGAAGTACTTCAATGTTTCGGTGAAAATACACTCCACAATAGCTGTTAATGGCAGAGCCCTGCTTCCTCTCAAGACAAAGTTGTAAGTTTCGGCAAGATTTGTAGTCATGACGCCAAACCTAGCACCATGAGTGTCGTGCAACAGAGACCACCTCTCCATAGGCTCGTGCTCTATCCATTCCTAAAAATTCTTAATCCGTCTGCCAGGCCTCCTCCTAGTACCGGGTTGGTCAAATCCCGGCAAATCGCAAAGAGCAATTGGTTCTTCTTCGGGTGGTGCTGCTCCAGCTACTGTCTGTGCAGCTACCGCGGCCGCATGAGCCGCCACAGCTACTGCTCTAGCTGCTCTCCTCTGCCTAACATGCTTTTTTGTGAATTCATCTAGATAGGCCCGACACTTGATATACTTCCACTCCTGGTTCTGCTTGCAAAGCTTCTTGAATAGGTTCATCAGGGCCTTGTTCCTGAACTGTGAGAAAAAGTTAGCCCCTAGATGCCGCATGCACCAACGACTCTGCATGTCTAGCCATGGAGTTGGTTCATCTGGAGCAGGCTGAGTCAACTTCCTTATCGCGCTGAGTATACCCGGATGCCTGTCATGTAGGACGCATATATTCGGTACATCCCTCACAACTGCTATCTTCAGCTGCCTGAAAAACCATACCCAACTCTCAGTGTTCTCGCTTTCCACGAAAGCAAATGCAAGTGGAACAACTTGATTGTTCCCATCTTGACCTATGGCAGTCAAGATCTGGCCCCTGTACTTGCCAATGAGAAATGTTCCATCTACACAAATGACTGGTCGACAGTGAGTGAAAACTTCTATGCAAATAGCAAATGAGAAGAACACTCGATGAAGCACCCTCAAATTGGGTTCTTGAGGCAATGTTAAGTGTTGGATGTCGAGGTATGTGCCTGGATTCCTAGCCTGCAGTGTCTGGAGCATCCGAACAACACAGTCGTATCCATCTCGAAACGAACCAAATCTTGTCTCCAGTGCCCTCTGCTTAGTCCTCCAAGCCTTTTCGTAAGATATATTGTAGCGAAATCTGACAGCAACTTTGTTGATGATAGCTTTCACCACCATGGCTTTCGTCTCCACTATCTCAGTGTATAACAGTCTAGCCAGGAGGGTTGACGTGAGATTATGATGGTCTTGCAGGACATTGTCAAGTTGACATGTGTGTTGCACAACATCGCTAACCTTCCAGTTGGTGCCATATCAAGGAACATGGGCATGGACCCTGGTAGGACACCCAGCTACCTTGCAAACCAAAGTCAAATATTGCTGGGATGACACCTTTGTTTTGAAAACCCGCTGCGTGGACAATGCCCACTCAACGATTGCTTCCTGTAGATGCCTCTTGCTAGGATATAATGTATCAATGGAGATGTTGCTGGGATGATAGTGCCACGAGGAATCATGCCCTTCGTTCACATTCATTGCTGCTGTGTGGTCTTGATTCCATGATGCCGGAATAGGTTGGTCCTCTTGATAAGACTCAGCGGAATCATAAGAGCTATCACTGTACCCTTCTGAATCTTTGGCTTCCATCTGATGTTGCAACCAACCGTCGTGTATCTCGTCCTCATCGACCTCACCACTGAAAATATCTTCTTCTGTCCCTTGACTACCTTCAGTTGATTCATGTCCAGTGTGTGCAAAACTACTCTGACCAGGTTCATAACTACCTCCATCGGTGTGTGCATAACTACTCTGCCCAGGTTCATAATCACCACCGCCATCTTGGCCTTGACTGCTCTGGTAATCATAGTAGCCACCACCACCTCCGTCTTCGGCTTGACTGCTCTGCTCATGATCATAACCACCACCAGCATGGTGTGTCTGACTACTCTGGCCCTGATCATAGACAGGCTCTTTCGCCACAGGAAGCACTAAGACACTAGGGTTAACTACCCTATACAGACAGGCTTTCACCCATTTGACCCATTTAGCTTGCTCTTCTATCGGTCTAAAAAAATCAGGTTTAATCCTTGACTTTGTCCATAATACATGCACACTGACAGTATGGGTGGGAGGGAGCCCTAAACGAGCACATAACCAATCTTTCAACTCAATAATGGGGATGGTTTCAGGATCCTGGAGCACTTCATCAATACAATTCAAATCGCTCAAATCAACTCTATGCTGGTTTGTTTTGACGACACCGTCACCATAGTAGAACCTAAAAACTATATTATTGGACATAACTTCTGGCCTAAAAAAATACCACAATTTGTCAAATGCCCGTACAGTGGCAGATTTTAGCAAAAAAATATACTAATATTCCTATAGCCAAATAATCTAGCATATCCCGCAAATATAATTATAATCCTATAGCCGAATAATCTAGCATAGCTCACAAATATACTTATAATCTAGCAGTTCATCGCGGAGCGCTAACATACAACATCTAGAACAATCGAGAAGATAAACAAACACAAATGACTGTAGCTAGCAAGAACTTAGGGTTTACCCTTGAAGCGTGCGAAATCCTGCCGTGCAGCTGCCTCAAGCCCCAGCCCGAGACTCCACCGTGCAGCTGCCTCAAGCCCCCGCCCCAGACTCCACCATAGCCATTGCACCTCAAGAACTCCAAGAAAATCCTCCACGAAAACGCCTCAAATCGCTACACCAGACTATCCCACAAGTAGATCAAGAATCTACTAGCTTCAGCAGCAAATTTAGTGTAAAACGGAGCAAAGTGTGGCAGCAAATGGGAGAAGCTTCATGGGAGAAGAAGCAGCAGGGAGATGAGCTAGCAGGGGCTGGGCGGCAGCAGAGGGAGAGGAAGAAGGAGGCGTGCGCGGGGCTGGGCTCCGCGCGCGTGTATTATGAGCGAGCTCGTCGTTCCACCGAACAACGACGCGGCAGGTCGTCCAACGGAACAATGACGCGGGCTCGTCGTTCCACCAGACAACGACGCGGGCTGGGTCGTCTTTTCACGCAACGGCCGGAGCGTCTGTCGCGCTGCAGGCCGGCAGGGTGGGGCCCAGGCGCTGCTTTCGGCGCCTCAAAAGACGCGGCGCTGTGTCGTGTCCTCAAAAGACGACGAGCCCGAGTCGTTTTTCGAAAAAACGACAGTGCTCTACTCCCGTAAATTCCTTAATCTGCGTAATATTCGTGAAATTCATTAAAAAAATGTATTATTTAAAAAAAATTAGCCCGTGTCACGGCCGCTCGCTTCTGTTTTTTTTTCAAGAAATCAGTTAAGTTCAAAGCACCTTAAAGCCGATTAAAATTACATCGAGGCCCTTAGAGGTCTAAGGACCACTACCACCACGATAAGCCATCGACATGCCGCTGTCGCTCTCCCCTACCGGAGTCGGGCTGACTTTGTTGAAGACAGTAAGGAAGTTTACTCGCTATCCCCTACCGGAGTCGAGCTGACTTTGTTGAAGACGGTAAGAAAGTTTATCGTGCACGTGACCTAAGAACAAGCACCATAGAGTGGGAGTCATCATCACGGAACCTTATATTCATTTGATTCTTCTAACACCAAACTTGCAGCACACATAGACAAATGTGGAGATTATGAGATTCACTTGTCCAAGGGAGTGGCGACTAGACGATTCACTGCCCTCCTCGACCCCATAGGTGAGATCACGGCCAATGAGGTGGCACCGCCGGCGAGGTGGATGAGGAGACAAGGAAATCTTATTTTTGTTATACAACGTCCCCATAGCTTTGAAACCGCACACGCTGCTCTCGGGTGGGGCGGCACGGGCGGAACCCTAAGCTGCCGCTGCCCCAGACTTCTTCTCCCGCTCCTCCTCCGCTGCCACCGGAGGACGCCGGCGGGCTAAGCCCGGTCGGCCGACGAGGGCGGCGGGACTGCTACCTCGCGTGGTGGCTGATGGCTCGAAATATATTCGAGCTCGTTGGAAACCCCAAGAGGAAGGTATGATGAGCACAACAACAAGTTTTTTCTCAGTTATGAAACCAAGGTTATCAAAGCAGTAGGAGCAAAAAAACAACTGCAAGGTGTTGCTAGCAACTTCGAATTCTGCACAACATAACAATAGAACTTTGCCGCAATTTACAGTGAGGTTGTCAATCTCACCGGTTTTACTGAACATAAAGGATTAAACGTATAGTGTGGAAGATAGTAATTGCTTGCAGAAAGTAAACAGTAAACGGTAAACAGTAGATGGTATATGAATGATAAAAGCATGGACCGGGGTCCATAGTTCATTAGAGGTGTTTCTCCTTAAGATAGATAACATGCTAGGTGAACAAATTACAGCGAGCCAATTGATAGATTTGAGAAAGCGTAATAATGCATATACTAGACATCTTGATTCCTATGAGATTTGATTGGGCATTAGAACATTATACATAGACCGTAATCCAACTGCATCTATGACTAATAATCCACCTTCAGGTTATTATCCGAACCCTTTTCAGTATTAAGTTGCAAGCAACAGATAATTGCATTAAGCGAAGTGTGTAAAGTAAACAATACGATCGCCCCATGGACAAATGATTGTTGTTTTATCTCTAGTAGCAACAACACATCTACAACCTTAGAGATTTCTGTCACTTTCCCAGATTACTAGAGGCATGAACCCACTATCGAGTATAAATACTCCATCTTGGAGTTGCTAGCATCTACTTGGCCAAGATAGCTACTAACGACGAAGAGCATGCAAGATCACAAATAACATAGACATGATACAATCAATAATCAATCTGAAATAGCATCTCAATATCTATCGGATCCCCGCAAACACAACATGTAAGATTACAAATAGATGATCTTGATCATGAACGGAGCTCACAAGATCTAAACATGATAGCACAAAGGGCGAGAACCAACCATCTAGCTACTACATGGACCCGTAGTTTAAGGGTGGACTACTCACGCATCACTCCAGAGGCTTGCATGGTGATGAAGAAGGCCTCCAGGATGATCTCTGCCCTTCGGCAGGGTGCCGAGAAGAGCTTCAGACCCCCCCGATCTAGGGATGGAGATGGCGGCGGCTACAGACTCTTTCGTGGATTTTTGATCGGATACTTAGAGTTTTTGTCCCGGGAGGCTTTTATAGGCGAAGGGGCAAGGTCGGTGGAGCACCAGGGGTCCCACACCCCCTGGTGGCACGTCCCCCGGGACGCGCCACCACCAGGTGTGGCCGCCCTAGTGCGCCACTTCGTCTCCCCTTCGATCTCCGTATTGCTTCGGGTAAAATACTAATTTTGGCTTTTGTCCCATCCGATTCCAAGAATATTTCCTTATTAGCTTTTCTAAAACCAAAAACAGCAGAAAACATGCAACTGACACTATAGCATCTTGTTAATAGGTTAGTTTCAGAAAATGTATAAAAATACCTCAAAGTGTGAACAAAACAGAAGAAAGTAGATACTAAACAAGTATGGAACATCAAAAATTAGATACTAAACAAGTATGGAACTGCAAGATCATACAAGGATCAGTACATATTATACATAGTTCTACAAGATCAAAAGATTACACACACAGATACACTCGATTTGGATGAACCTTGGCTAACCCTAGTTTACCAAAATTTGGCTCGGGATACCTCATAGGAGCCTACGGACGCAACGGCGAGGTCCACTCGTTGTTGGAGGCGATGTCGATGTTTTCCCTCTTCACGGTGTCCGCTTCAAGAGATTCTTCTCTTTCTCGATGGCCGCCTCTAGCATCCGTTGCTCATCTTCATCGTTGGCGAGGAAATCGATCGCCACGACCTCGTTCCCCAATCGTCGATGGAGGGCACATACCCATAGCTCCTTCTCTTTCCCGATGGCCGACTGCAGCATCGTTGCGTCGTAGCTCTCCTCTATGCGACAACATGTCATCTCCATGGTGTGGGCTCGGCTAGAACGACGATCGTCGTCTTTGTCGTGCGCATCTCGACTTCGTCGTTGTCGACGAAATCGGCCGCTTCGACCTCTTTCCCCGATGACTCGTCGGTGGAGGGCACATACTCCTCGTCAGAGATTACTCCTCAGAGTTAAAAGGGCAGCATTTGCGGAGAGAGACCACGACAAGAGGCACCGCTCGAGCTCCCCCTTCCGCGTTATGGGCGTCGTAGCGGAATGCAGGTGGCACTCTAGACCCCCGTTGGTCCAGCGCCGCGCTTCCTCACGACCTCCGAGTGGACAAGACGCCGACACTCCTCGGGGAGTCTCCGCAGCCCGCCGAAGTGCCACAGCCACACGGGGGCACGGAGGAACCATCACAACCCCTCCCTGACAAAGATTGTGTGCTACGCCAGTCTCATCATGAGGGTTGTGGATCTAGAGGCTGGAGATGGCGTGCGGAGAAAGGATCTAGAGGCTGGAGATGGCTTTCCAGCGGCGGAGAAAGTTAAACCAATTTACCAAATTCATTATGATTCTTTACTATTCCGTCTTATTTTTTCCCTGCTTCCTAGTACAAACCTAGGAAACGATGTCAGACAAGCATTGCAAATTTCCATGAGCAAAGAAGCAACCTTTTACTTGGATTGTTCTAGCAAAGGCATGCCCAACTCGAAACACTCTTGTGAAATACTCCCTCCGTTTTAAAATATAAGATGTTTTAGCTTTGTGAAAGAAATATATTTAGACCTTTTTTAGTGTGTAGGTTCATTAAAAACCTACATAAACCTACACACTAAAAAAGGAAACCTACATAAACCTACACACTAAAAAAGGTCTAGATACACTCTTTTAACAAAGCTAAAACATCCTATATTTTGAAACAGAGGGAGTACCAAACTCAAAAACACAAGTATCTGAATTATAATTCCGGCATACAAGAGATGTAACCTGACAGGCAATCACCATGGAATAACCCGAGCTAGGCAAAATGTTCGAAGCATAATCATGTTGCAGAACCGTAACAGTACACACCTCAGATGATTTACAGAGTTACAGAACCGTCACTAACACAAAGTTTTGAGAACGGCTGTAACCAATATTACATGAACGTAAGACGATATCGATGCCATGCTTGTCTTTCTTCAAAACAGGACTATGTTATATTCTCAGCTACTCTGACCGGTCTTCAGTCCAGATAAAGACTCCTCAGCATCATACTTGGACCGAACGCCCTGAAAAGCACAACAGTTTCGGAAACGGTTAGTGCCTCAAATCAAGGAAACAGTTTAGCAGTATAGTAAACCAGGATAAAAAGAGCATTTGTTAAAGATTGCACCCCCTTCAGGAAGGAACAAGCCTGCAAATACAGAGAATGCAGCTTCAATAGATATCATAACAAGTAACACCGAGTAATTAAATGCTAGCTCTAATTCAAATACCACCCCAGTTCAAGCTCCACATGCATTGATGCATATGGATGTCGATACATGGATATGCACATCCTGCCTGCCAATGCGTTCATCACATATCAGATTCTTGCTTTTGTGTATAGTAGAAAGCAGAGCATACAACAAACTGTGAAAAGAAACATGAAAACAACACCAGTTGCTACTGCGCAAATGCTAAAATGACCTGTGGCCTGACTCGCTGACTGGGGGCAAGGAGTTCCAATCTCCTAGTGGTGCAATTATTATTTATCCATACCTAAACATTAAACCAGTATATAGTTTTAAAAAGGTATTATAAAAGCAAATGATACCATGAATGTTAACAGAAAATCAAATTAATGTTTTTAAGTAAACATCACTCCAACAGGTTAATAATCTCTCTAAGGCCATCTGGTGCCTGGGTTCAGGATGTAAATTTAGTCAGGAAGAATACAGATTTATGAGAACTCAATAGCAGTGGTAAACTAAAAGGGAACTGGCATATAGGAGGAATTGATCAACCAAAACTAGCAAACATGGAATGCGTGATCCAACATTCAGAATTTCTTGTTCAAAAAAGAATTGCACACTTATTTCAAATCTTAAAGCAGAAAATTTAATGTGTACATATTGCATTAATAAGAGTTAAGAAATATATAAGAAAACTCACGTTAATCAGACGAACATGGCTAGCTCTGGACGGCTGAAGATATTGTCTCCATCATCACCCAGTGCAGGATAAGAAGCAACAAGTGCATCTTGTGCACCAATATACAGTGAGTTGTAGATCTTCCAATACACTTCACGCACTTTCCTTGCTGGATGGAAAAGGCCTTGGAGGCAATAATTCAGAACCACAGCTGCACCCAGAGCAACTCTCATTCCCTCAATAGCCTCCATGACAGCATTTATGACATGAGGAGACGTCTCAAATATATTGGGCCAGACAAAGTTAAGCAAATGGACAAGAGCATCCTCACAGCCCAAGCCAGCAACTCCTAGAGCCATATGTTTAACAGCAGATGCAGCGGTCTGCCTGTGAACTAGATCCCTGTCCATTAAAGCATCTTCAAGCAAGGGAGTGACAGCATATATGTAATCTTTGCCCATCTCGCCAATATACTCAAAGAGGAATGAGAGAGATTTCAAAACACCATTCTGGACATTGAGCTCCGGAACACGGTACTCATTCATGAGGGCAGGCAAAACTGTGAAAGGGGAGCAAGTTTCAGCAACAATAGCAATTGCTACAGTGGTGCAAACACGGTTCTGTCGCTCCTGCACCTTCAAGTTATTCAACAGAGTGGCCAGCACGTCCTGTGGCCCAATTGCCTTCGCAATATAACCAAATGTGTTCACAGTAGCTCTTCTGATGCCCTTCTTGTGAGCCTTCAACATTTCCAGCAGCTCAAAACAAATCCTCATCCACTCCCTAGCTGGTACAAATTCTGCTCCACGATCAGCAATCCTGCCAACTAGATCAATGCAGTTCTCTTGGACCTTCTCGTGCCTATTCTTCAAGATGGGGGTCAGCCGAGGAAGTAGATCCTTGATAGGCGGTGTCATCTTGGTCATACCAATAACATTCACAATAGCCTTCAAAGCTCCGAGAATTGAACCCAGCACCTCAGGATACTCCTCTCCCAAGTACTCATACAGCACAACACCCAGGTGACCCATAAGCTGCTCCTCCTGGCACTGCTTCATCACAATGGCTATCCTTGAGATCAAGTCAGCAGCTTGCTGCCTGACTTTTGCACTCTTGTTGTTCAACCGCCACTTGATGGTACCACATATCTGAGGAAGGTAAGGCTTGACCCGCTGGCCAAGTGCATTCACAACAGCTCCAAAACCATTAAGCATGACATTCGCATCATCACTTGTCTGCTCTTGGAAAGCATACAGGATGCCATCAATAAGCAGCTCCTCTAGACGAGGATCAATATCTGAGGCACCCAAATTAGCCACCACCTTCTCAATTGTTTCCATCACCATTCTCCTGTAAGGCTCACTTTCATCTTTCAGATCCTCCACAATCTTACCAACGATACCAGTAACTCCCACCTTGTTTGCCATTTCCACAGTTGTTTCCACAAGTTGCTTATAGTTCCTACGATCTAGAGCCATCCTCCTGACCCAGAAGTGTTTGAAGAATTCTGGAAGGATGTCACTCCGGATATAATCAGCCTCTACACCCTCTGTACTGACACACTGTTTAACAACCTTCAGGACGATCTTCTTCATCTCTTCGTCTGGTGACTGGAATTCCCTAATTAGGACTTGCATCACCTCCTTCGTGTAGTAACTGGCATACAGAGCATCCATAAGAGGGATAATGAAACCGATAGCCTTCAAGAAGGCAGCAAGGACCTTTCCACGGTGAGATCTGATACCCTTCCAGAGAGGCTTCAACACACTATCAAAACTTTCTATACCATAGGGTGCAGCAGCTTCAGCAAGTGCAGCAAGAGAGAGGGCAGTGATCGTCCGTACTTTCTGGTTCTCGTCACTTAGACCATGCTCAATAATCTCAACTAGGTTCTTGAGGTGAGGCAGAACAGCGCAGCCCATCAGAATAGCAATCTGCTGACAAATCTTGATACCAGTGTGCCGAGCTTGCCATGACTTCTTACTCTGACAGACAGCCTTCAAAAATGGGAGGAGGGCAGGGATACCCAAAGCAGAAGCCACCACACTGAATGCCCTAGCAGTTGTATTCCTCACATATTCATCAATGTTATCAATATCTGGTCTCATGGCGGCAATCATTGTAGCAAGACCAGCAGCTTTGCTCAGGTTTGAGATAATCTCCCTGCCCTCAACACGGGCATAGTAATCCTCATCAATCAGAAGTGGTTCGATAACCACCAGAATCTTGTGCACAAATGGACGGACCAGCTCATCCAGTTTATACAGCACCCTATCAATGACCTTCACCAGGAGATGCCGCTCCTGGTCCTCGAGTGTAGGCTGCATGAGCAACGGAAGAATTTTGTTGAACAGAGGACCAGCACCGAATTCCCGTGCTTTGTCTGTGAGCTGCCGAAGTGCTGTCTTTCGCTGCGGGGGTGTGCCATTCTTAACCTTGAACAGGAGTTTCATGATTTTCCTCTCCTTCTGCTCCTCTGGTGTTAGCTGCTCCTCGTCATCCTCATTCAGCAGTGGTCCAAAGTACTGGTAATCTTCAGGCTTCATGTCTGGCAACCCACCAGTCATCTCCTTGGGCACATCATACTGCTGCCCACGATTCTCCTCTGGAATATTATAAAGTGGTGTGGTCATTGGTGTTGGCGTAGCAAGCAGCTTCCTTGCCGGGGTGCGTATGGGCTGGTATGAAGCTGGAGGTTCAAGAATCTTGTAACCCTCCTGCGGGAGCATGGCGTCAAGCTCCTCATCAGTGAGAGGCCTGTTCCGCTCCTCAATGTCCCGCTCCCACTTCATGAGCTGCCACTGCTCCGGGGTAATCGCGCCATGAGCAAGGTGGCCAGGTGTTGGCGTTGCAATGCCTTCTGCTCCGAAGGGCGTTTGTCCAGGAGTGTAAGACACAGGCGTCGCTGCCGTGCCACCAGGCGTTGCACTCCCCATACTCGCCGGTGTCTCGTCCCACCGCGACCTCTGCTTCTTGGGAGTCGGTGTGACAAGCCCACCAGGCAGCTTAGGAGTAGCATCCCATGCCCCAGAAGGGGTGGCTCCTGGAGTAATGCCACCAGCTGCGGGAGTCGCATCTGCATCAGCCATCCTCCCTGGAGTCGGTGTCTCATCCCATCTGTTCCTCCTCACAGAGGGTGTCGCATCTCCAACACGCCCAGGGGTGGCGTCCCAGCGTCCAATCCCAGGAGTTGCGTCAGGTGCATCCCAGTCTGAGGCAGTCTTGGCCTTCTTGGTCCCAGCAGCAGCATCACCGTCCTGAGACTGATCCCACCTGTTGCGCCGCTTGGTCGCCGGGGCTGGCGGCAGCTCAGGCGCAGCAGCCTTCTTCTCCTTGGGTTTCTCCTCCTCCTCCCTCTTCTTCTTGGCGATCTCGCGCAGCACGTGTTCCTTCTCCTGCTGCACCTTGCTCTCGCGCATGGCGTCACCGTATGTCCGGACGGAGGGATCCGGGGTTTTCTCACCGGCAGCGAAGGGGTCGTGGCGCTCGGGCGAGATGATGCGGTCGAGGCGGCGGCGGCGGTAGTCGTCCTCGCGGTCGATGATGCGCTGGGACCTCTTGGCGGGGAGCCCGTCGTCGTCGGCTGACCGGGGGATGTCGGCGGCGGCGAGGGCGTGGCCCGTGTAGGACGCGAGGCGGCGGACGGCCGGGTTAACCGCGGCTGGCTCGGCGCTGTCGTCCTCGGGCGCGTCGTCCTCCGAGGCCGGGATGGAGGTGTCGTAGCCGGCGAATCGGTCGGGGCCCGAGCCGCCCCCGCCGTAGAGGTCCTTGTCGAAGGTGACGGAGGCGACGCCCATGGGCGCGCCCGCCGCCAGGGCCTCCTCCAGCTTCTTGCGCTCGTCCTGCGCGCGCGCGAGCTCCGCGTCGATCCCGTCCATGGCGGCCTCGCGGGGGCTTAGGGTTTCGCGAGAGAGATTGGGGTCGAGGTGAGATTGGGGAAGAAGAAAAGGGTTTGGACTTTGGATCGGGCAAACCACCTCGTGTAGTCGTGTATATGGGGCCGAGATCGAACCTGCTTCAGGGAGTAATCCTGGTCGTCGGTTTGGTCTAGGAACGATCCGGACCGTCGGTTTGGGGAAAATCAGGAACCGTCTTATTTTTCACCGACGGAATGAACCGACTTAAATCAGACCGACTCGAATCAAAATCCAAATTCGAAAAGAAATTGACAGAAAAATTAATTATTTGGAAGAATTTTATCCGGAGTGGTCTGCTTGCTGATTTCACAAATAAGCCCTCCAAGTTCCAACGACTCCAAACCAACTCCCTGACCCCAATCCCCAATCCACCACTACTCTTCCCCGATCTCTCCGGCCGCCACCGCCGCCGGTCGCCGACCCGAAGCCCCGCCTCTTCTCGCCGCGCGCCTCTCAACGCGTCACAAACCTCCCCGGCGGTAGCGGCGGCGTGATGGGGAAGAGCGACTTCCTGACGCCGAAGGCGATCGCGAACCGGATCAAGGCCAAGGGGCTGCAGAAGCTGCGGTGGTACTGCCAGATGTGCCAGAAGCAGTGCCGGGACGAGAACGGCTTCAAGTGCCACTGCATGTCGGAGTCGCACCAGCGGCAGATGGCCATCTTCGGCCAGGCGCCCGACCGCGTCGTCGAGGGCTTCTCCGACGAGTTCCTGGAGGAGTTCCTCACCCTGCTCCGCCGCGCCCACCGCAGCTCCCGCGTCGCCGCCACCGTCATCTACAACGAGTTCATCGCCGACCGCCACCACGTGCACATGAACTCCACCCGCTGGCAGACGCTCACCGAGTTCGTCAAGTTCCTCGGCAAAGAGGGACACGCCAAGGTGGAGGACACGCCCAAGGGCTGGTTCATCACATACATCGACAGGGACTCCGAGCAGGCCATCAAGGCCAGGCTCAAGCGCAAGAGGGTCAAGTCTGACCTTGCCGACGACGAGCGGCAGGAGCTCATGATTGCCCGGCAGATCGAGCGTGCCCAGCGATCCGTGGCTAAGGCTGATGGCGATGAGGGTGATGCCGATGCCGATGCCGATGCCGATGATGATGATGACCTCGGTAGCGAGGACGGATATTCAGGCTCTGATGATGACGATGAAGGACAAGAGAAGGATGCCAAAGAGACCACCAACAAGCCAGCAGCGAAGATTGCTATTGCACTCCAGCGGGCTGCGCCTGTGCCGAAGGTTAACCCTTTTGATGATAAGCCAAAGATGAAATTTGGCTTCGAGGAAGAGGAGGAGGTGGCCAACAAAAAGGTAAAAGATGCTGGAAAAGCAACGGATACGAGAAGGTCGGCAATCGAGGATCTGATGAAGGAGGAGGAGAAGGCTAAGGAGAGGAGCAACCGGAAGGACTACTGGCTGTGCCCTGATATCGTGGTCAAGGTGATGAGCAAATCACTGGCTGAGAAGGGGTACTACAAGCAGAAGGGATTGGTGAAGAGGGTGATTGATAAGTATGTTGGGGAGATTGAGATGCTGGAGAGCAAGCATGTTCTCAGGGTCGACCAAGATGAGCTTGAGACTGTGATCCCACAGATTGGTGGGCTGGTGCGGATTGTTAATGGGGCTTACCGAGGGTCAAATGCAAGGTTGCTCGCAGTGGACACGGAGAGATTCAGTGCCAAATTGCAGGTTGAGAAGGGCCTCTATGATGGGAAAGTTCTCAGGGCCATCGAGTATGAGGACATTTGCAAGATTGCTCAGTGAGATATCATGAAGTTTCATTTCAGTTCCAACTTCATTTCTGCTGTTGAATGCAGATATGGACCGAAATGTACAACCCACACTGTTAGTTCCCTGACAGTGTATATGCAGTTAACGCTTGTGCTAGAATATGAAGAAGTTTGAGCTGATAATGTTTCTAGTTCGTTCTTGCTGCTGAAAGCACACTGCAAAAGAAAAAACATCTGATGTTCGTTTGTTGCCTGGTGGTTAGAATAATATGCTATTTTTGTAAACCTTGCTCAGCTTCTTCATATTTGTTTCCAGTCTATCTTGTTACTATTTTATTTTATTGCCAGTCTATCTTGTTTCCATTGGGTTTCATATCTAGCCTACCCCAACTTGCTTGAGAAAAGGCTTTGATGATGTTGTTGTTGTTTCTTATATGATTGACCAATCCATTGGGATAGCAAAGATGGGGTTAAAAGAAATGACAGCCAAATAAATTTTGGTTTACGAAATATAGAACTATCTAGCTAAGATTCTTATCCTTGTTGTATGGTTTTGCTAGTCTAAGAGGCATATTCTGGACTGGAAATACTATTGCGGCTTCTTGCTTGGGACAGTTAACAATCATGCATCTTGTGTGTTTACAGTCTGACTTCTACCTTCCAGAAAGGTACAAAAAGTAGTTAAAAATAACAGGTGCTCCATTGAAGTGATTAAGTTCGCAGCATAGTTTATATGCTCTGGCTTTGTCATCTTGCATTAATGTTGCAAAGGGCATACAGTTGGAAATGTTCATACTTGTATGTTGTCAAAAGGCAATCAAGTATGAGGACATTTGCAACATTGCTCAGTGAGATATGTTGGAATTTCATTTCAATTCCAACAGCATCTCTGCTGTGGAATGGTGTTATGGACCCAATGTACTACGCACACTGTTAGTTCCCTAACAGTGTATATGCAGTTATGCTTGTGCTAGAATATCATATATCAAAAAAGTTTGAGCTGATAATGTTTCTAGTTTCTTCTTGCTGCTGAAAGCGCCGCAAAAAAAAAATCTGATGTTTGTTTGTTGCTTGGTGGTTAGAATAATATGAAATTTTGTAAACACTTGCTCAACTTGTTTGTATTTGTTTCCAGTCTATCTTGTTACCAGTTTATTTTTTTGCTAGTTTCTTGCATTTAAATCATTAGGATACCAAAGATGGAGTCAAAAGAAATGACAGCCAAATGACTTGGGATTACGAAGTATAGTAGTATCTAGCGAAGATTCTTATGCTTGGATTAAGAGGCATATTCTTGACTGGAAATACTATTGTGTTGCTTCTTGCTTGGGATAGTTGACACTCATGCATCTTGGGTGTTTACAGTCTGACTTCTACCTTCAAGAAAGTTCCACAATTAGTTAAAAAATAACAGGTGCTCCATGGAAGTGATTAAGTTTGCCACATAATTTACATGCTCTGGCTTTGTCAAAATGCAGGAACAAGAATCAAAACATGCTAATCAGAACTCTTGTGCATGAATTTTCAGGCAGCTCTACCTGAACTCTTGTGTTCATTATATCTCTTAGCAACACTGCTTTTTTTTCAATGGAAGTGAGACACTTTTGCCTTATCCATCTGCCCAGCCTGAAAAGTCATCCTAGTTCTCTTCTTCAGCTTTATTTATTACATTTGAAATCTTTTTTTGTGAAGAAATTAGCATATGGAATATAACAGGATATCAAAGAAGCTGCTATTACTTTCTAACAACACTGCCCTGAGGAATCTCATGTGAGACTACCAGGTACTCTTCCTGTATCGTCAAGAATATCAACCTTTAGTGATTGCGCATTATAACTTTCCGTGAGAAATTTCGGTTCGTCTGATATTATTTCACAACTCATAGTTCATGCTTCATTGTTTGTCTTGTTACAAGGTGTCAGTACGGCGCTTTAACTCTATTCTGACGCATAGATATTATATGTTCATGGAAGGAACTACAGAGTACAGATACAGCTGTCTAACTTGAACTGTATTTTAAGCCACAGAAAGAAATATGTCTGCATGGATGAAGCTAAATCTAAATTGTCCTCTTTACGAAGCTCTGATCAGCAGTATGTTGTCCCTGTCATGGAAATCATTGTGTGTGTGTGCTTGTCTTGGACCATAAAGTTTCCTGATTAGTTGGTTGCGTAGATTTGGTAGGTCTGACTGCAGAAAGTGACTTAGTGTTGTTTCAAATTCTATTTATACATTATGGCTCTGTCAGTCAAAGTACACAATGCAAGGTGCCTTTTATAGTTTCCTATCAGCGTAGTAGTGATATTACTTTTAGTAACAGCTGAATACATAGTTACTGTAGTAAAAATGATTATGTCAAGCGATTGTTATGATCGTCAATGTAGACATTTATCCTATGTGTTTTCTGCATGACTTGGTTTTGTCCCAAATAAAGCATCCGTCATACTGTAACCAGTTTGTAGAAGAATTTGAATTACGGATGTCATCTTGTAGGCTATTAGTAGTAATTATCTCGAGTATGGAAATGGTCTCCAAACATGTGCCGGTGCTACCGTCCAAGCCCACTTACCGAGCAAGGTACTGTGTGCCGGATCTAGGTGATTTGTGTCAGCTAGCTGTGACCAATGGCATGTGCAGCCAACTGCAGTCTGATCTCTGTTTTTCTATAGTACATATCGCCTTGATCTGCTCAGATGCCATGTTTTCAGTTGCCATGTGCATGACATATCATCTCAGAAAGATGGGAGCAACAGTTACTTCAGTTATGCATCTGATGCAACAATTTCTGCACCGCAGAAGCAGACTTCTTTGCTTATGTTAATTTGTGTCCTCGATTCTGACAGCATTCTTCTCTTTGTTTAAGATGTGTGGAGTAGAGAACCAAATGTTGCTTTAAGTTCAGATGCAGGTAGTGTCCTGTTGTACCTGAAAGAAGTTCTGACGAGTCGTAGACAGGCCTGAACAGAAAGCCATCTGAGTCATGTATATTATCTCTAGTTTAAAGGTATGTGATGTATGTAATCAGATGTTTAAGAGTCATCTGCCTTTGGTTCTTTGTCATTTAAACGGAAATATTTTGATTGTATGGCAGTAATTCGTTGTGCCGATATGTGTTTTGGGTAACATGCATAGAATTCCTGTTAGTTTACCGCTAGAAACATGACTTGTCATTCTTCATGTCCTCTTGGAAGCAGAAATCGCTCAAATTATCAACGGTGTACATTGTTCTGTTTTGTTCCCAAAAATTCAAACTCAGAAAGCCTCTCAGTTTTCTTTTTCAGGTGATGTGGATGATGTGGAACTGGGCTTTCAGGAGCTAAGAAATTATTGGGTTGCAAAATATTGTAAAGTTTGAGCACTGATATCGACGCAATAACCCCCAAATGACTCCATGATATCAGAAAGAAAAAAGAGAAGTGCATGGTCTAAACCTGTTAATATATATTGTTGTGTAAGCAGACTGCAGACACATTTTGGTTTTAGAGTCAAACACTAAAACCTGCTAGAGTAGACGGGTAGTTTGTGCTGCTACCTAAAGCTAGGACTAGAGGCGTACTTTTCCAGTACAAGAAGTGTTTTTTAGCTTGCGGCAATGATGAGATTGAAGCAAATCATTCTGGTAGTTGTTCAGATAAGCGGAGTAGAGCTGGTGCTGATTGCTCATCATTAGGAGGGAGGAGAATCTTCCTATCAGTTGGATCACACTTGCTCTCTTCCAGGGGTCAGGTTCTGAGATGATATTGAAAGAACAACCTCTTTGGAAATATAGAATAAAATCCAGTGCTTGTGTCCAAAACGTCTAGAATCTTTCATCAGTTTCACACCTTCCTTTTACTTGGACTAGATGCAATTGATATGAAACAAACATACTCTAGTCCCTACTCCCTAGTAGCAGCCACTCGTTTTACTTTCTTCAGCAACTAGCCAAATTGTCATATGTGCTGAGTGCTGCATGATGATATATATGTTTATCTTTTTAACCTTTTCTTTCTCTCTTTTTTAGGGCAGCATGCTGATAAGATTACCTTCTCCCATGCATACACATGTCAAACCAATGAAGTAGAAGGAAACAAGAGATTCCGGTTTCACTGCAAAAGGGAGTAGAGTCATTCGGAGTGTGCACTTCATTTTCTAACTAACTGTTAAGTTGCAGGTACTGCGCAACTAGTGGTGCCCGATGTTTCGCTTTACATTAGTCTATCATCCTAAGAGCAGAACATATAAAATGGAGCTCCCAAACTTAAACAAAGCCTCGTATCAAACCACTGATTAGAACATTAGAGCTAACCCGTTGAACACGCTAATCTGCAACTGAGCACTCATCCAACCTCCTATATATTGTCAGCCCCTCATAAGTCTTTGCAGCAGCCCAGGAGACACCCGCAGCAACAGCCTAAGACAAGAGAGACCAACACTGGCAATGGGGGAGCACGGCAGGGCAAGCAGCAACAAGATCAGAGACATTGTGAGGCTGCAGCAGCTCCTCAGGAAGTGGAAGCGGCTCGCGCTTGCGCCAAAAGCCGGCAAGCACAGTAGCGGCGGCGGTGCTGCTGGCGTCCCGAAGGGCTTCTTCGCCGTGTGCGTCGGGGAGGAGATGAAGAGGTTCGTGATCCCCACGGAGTACCTCGGGCACTGGGCGTTCGAGGAGCTGCTCAGGGAGGCGGAGGAGGAGTTTGGGTTTCGGCACGAGGGTGCGCTGAGGATCCCCTGCGACGTCGAGGTGTTCGAGGGCATCCTGAGGCTTGTGGGAAGGAAGGAGGAGCCTGCGTGCTACTGTTCCTCGGAGCGTGAGCTCCTGTGCATATGATGTTCTCACCTTCTTTTTCAGTTGTCCATTTGTTCCATTCTTGGTTCTTATAACTCTTCTAAGGAGAAGAGGAGGGAAGAAGAGTTAATTTCATTATCTACGAGCTTCGACGAGCTTGGTGGTTTTATAAGAGGAGATGAAGTGAAGGGGTCGCATTCTTTTGAGTAAAAATGAAGGATTCATATCATATATCTTAGGTAATAAAATCATGCATTGATAGTAATTCACTTATTTTTTGCCTTCGGTTCCATGTGAAAGCAGTAGTTTAGCTTTCTTGTGGAAGTCCATGTACCTCCTTGATATTCAAGTTTCTGTCCGGAACATGTAATCTATTATTAGGGAAGTTCAACCCATGCAAAGTCAACATCCACTGGCTCAGGCCTGGCTGAGGGAATAACCATTCAATAAATATGCAATAATTCCAGGGGTAGTACACATGGGAAACCCTTGATATTTGGATCTGCTTTAAATTAGTACATCTATTGTTCAATTGCTTCCTGGCAAATGTACTTCCTTGATCTACACAACATCATCTATTGTCCTACATTGTACTTTTAAGACCTAGATGAGAGTTCCAGGAGAAGAAAATGCCGTACAGTTGCACATGGCAAGTGCTCTAAATTAAGAAGAAAAAAACATGCTAAGATTACATTAGCTCCTTGTCCTCTTAAATATTTCTGCTCTAGTGATCAAACTGCGGCTGCCACTACTCTTCCATGTCCGGTGCCCTGTTCCATACCTCCTCATCTTCCTCACCACGGCTCTGGCAAGGACACGGTCCTCTGGTCCATGTGGTTCGACGGTGGTAAGGGCGGTACTCGCGCACACTGCGCTTTTGGTATGCCACCAGGTTCGATTGTGCCAGCTGCGAGTTTCTTGTTAGAAAATGGGGCTTGCTTGGTCCATGTTGTGGTTTCTGGTTTCTGAGAAAATTCGGAGAACATTCTGAAGAGTTAACCAAAATAGATGGGAGTGCAGTTTCTCCGGCTTGCAGTGCCTAGTCTGAATGCTGGCTGGAAGTTCCAGTTGGACAGAATCTGTTCACATACGAGTAAACAGGCAAAGAGGAGAGACTATTCTCTTTAAATGTAGAGGAAAAGGTGTGGCTTCAGTGGGTGATCATCAAGCAGGCTGTATTCAAGAATTATTAATGAGAAAAACAACACCATACCATCACACGCTGATAAGTGGGCCAGAGGCCACATGTTAGTGACACGTCGTCGGAACTCCTCGATTCCTGGTCATCTTTGTGACAGGCCGATGTAATACCCAGCAAACTCACCATATAATTCTAATCTCAATGTAATTGATATGAGTAACTAAATATCAATATGCGTCTCAGATATTCTGATGAACCAGAGCTTGAGTGGTTTCGGGGATGTATGTATGCAATGTACTGATCTTTCATGTATCAGTTTCAGGATCCTTATAAGAATTCCAGAGATGCTTATGCTTTAACTTATTATGGATTCCCTGTTAATTAGCTCCTTCACACGTGTACTCTCTTGATATTTGGATGCTTTAAACTAGTACCCTTCTTTTTTTTTGCGAATTGCTTTAAAACTAGTACCTCTCATGCTCAGTTGCTTATTCACAGTTCGCACATGGATTCCCTTGATATACAGAATATTAATAGTTCAGACGAAAGGAAGATGTTGTGCATTCTACACATGGCGACTGAACTGGTTTGATGATGAAAAACACATGGTCCTCACCAAATCAGTGATTTCTTCAGAAAAACACATCCGTACTTCTCGAAGCTGCAGCGCATAGTTTTTTTCACTCTGTTTTAGTGGTTTTCTTTCGCTTGTATACATCATATTGGCAATTTCTTCTGCTAATACAGTGACACACTTTGGTTTGTGTTCGAAGAAAAAACACATGGTGAGACTATTGATCAATATTTGAGATTATGTTTCACTTCACTAATTTCCCCCGTCTCTTGGAGCTGTGGGGTTTAATTATGCCACCTGTTTCAGTATTGCCAGCTACAGCCTACATGTACTTCTGGTTATTACAAACTGTCATTCTGGCTGATGAGCAAACTTGGAGAACGTTCTGCACACGTAGTCATAAAATAGATGCAAGTGCTGTATCTGTTGTTCAATTGCTTCCTGATACATGTACCTCCATGATCAACAGAATATCATGTACTGTCGTACACTGTACATTCCAAGACCTAAATGAGAGTTCCAGAAAAAAGAAAAGCAGTACAGTTACACATGGCAAGAGCAGAGCAGTGATTGAAGGAAATGACACATGCTAAGATTTTTCAATACATAATTCCTCCTTGTACTATACAATATTTCGGCTCTAGTGATCGAACCGCCGCAACTCTTCTGCACCCGTTGTCCTCTTTCATACCACATCTTCGCGGCCAACGCTCTGGTGATGAACACGGTCCTCCGACCCATGTGCTTCGCCACTGGCGATGACGTCACTCGTGCACAATGCGCTTTTAGAATTCTCGAAAAGAAAATTGAAAGAAAGGGGATAGAAGTCCTCACTCTCTCTCTCTAGGAATTGTGGGGTTTAACTGCCATCTGCAAGTATCTTATTAGAAAATAGACATGCTGCTAGGTCCATGTTATTCTGTTCTCTGAGCTAATTTGGAGAACATTCTATAAACAGATAACAAAAATAGATGGGAGTGTGGCTTCTCCAGCTTGCAGAGCCTAGCCTGAATGCTAGATGGAATTTCCATTTGGACGGTGGCTGTTCATATTTGACTGAACAGACAGAAGAAGAGGAAAATCTGCTAAAATGCGAGACCACATGTGAGTGACACATCGATGACACTTCCTGATTCCAGTTATCTTTGCACCGATGGTACTGAGCAGACTCGCCATATAACGCTAAGCTCACTTTATTCATTCTGACATACGGGGCTATATATCAATATCATATCCAACACGGATTTCTTGCCCGTGGTGGCTACCGTGCACACCCTCTACACCGTCGGATTGTGGTGTATATGCTCCCTTAATGCATATGCATGTTGATGAGAGGCTAACAGTGTTAACTCCCCCGTTTCTAATCCAACACCGCCGGTACCTTGTGTTAGTGGCAGAATTCAGCATGCAGCCGCCCAGCCGTGTCTAGTCCTACACCGCCTACTGTGTACCGTGAGCAACTGACATTGTTCTTACTTGGAGACTATACGCATGGGTCAAGGTGTATGCAGCACCCGTCACCGTGAGAGTTCAGGTAGAGCCGACAACAATTATAAACGTGTATGGATAGCGGATACCATGCATGCAGCAGAACCAAGCGACCGGTATATTGCAAAAAAAAAAAATTCTGGCTATACCTTCGAGTTCTCAGGCCATGGCGGCAGCAGACCCAAGCGATCGGTATGTTGCAAATAATACTATATCATCCCGGTACACTCATGAACAGTGCGCGGAGCAAAGCCATTGCCACTTGACGATTTTTTTGGGCCGCACCCGTCGGTCAACAAACTGATGTACACAAGTAAGATTTTAATGGACACCGGTGCGATCTATACGACTATCTAGTTTACGGTAAACTTATACACAACATAGATAGCCACCGCGCCCGTGTGTACTATTGGCATACACATATATTGCCATGTTTTCTCATGGACACGGAGGTCTCCTTCCCTAGGCGGTCTACACCTTCAACGCACCCATTTGAAAATATCACTATCACAAAAATCAGTATGTGTTTTCTTCCGCACCCGTGAATCACGTGTGTGTTTGTCACTCTTAAACTTTAGCCGCTGCTTAACATATGTGTTTTTTCCCTCAAGTGAATCCCTGCTACCGTGGTGCATGGATGTGGTTTTTCAAACCACCGTCCGTGCTAAACGATTATGCTGCATGCATGTCTATCGTTGCCGTTTGCTCTCTCTAACACCGTGTACTCCTTTTATCAGATCGGACGGTGATTAGGGTGTGCACCATGGCCACCATGGGCAGCCCAGTATTTTCCATATCAATATATATGACTTTTATGTGTTAGTTTCAGAGTCCTTAGAAAGCCTCCATAGAGAGCTTTAACTTAGTAAGGAATCTCTTGTTAAATTGCTCCTTCACACATGGACTCTCTTGATCCTTGGATGCTTTAGACTATAACTACCTCTCATGCATCAATTGCTTCTAGGCACATGTACCTTGATACACAGAATATTAATAGTCCAAGAGAAAGAAAGATGCCGTGTATTCTAAACATGTCAAACAACCAGTTAAGTTTAAGAAAAATATATGGTGAGATCATTCAACATGTTACATCCTTTTCCTGTCCAAATTTTCACACTCAAGTGTTTGAAGCACCGCCGTCGCTACTATTCCATCCCCAGTACCCTTTATCATGTCAGAGGTCGTGTCTCACACAAGATATAGATTATAGAGGAGGGGTTTATTGCAGGGGTATGTGTCCGGTCGGCTGTAGACGATGCACTTTGCCAGAACCTTGGGATAATAAAATATCTATTACTCCCTCCAATCCATAATAAGTGTCGATCATCATGAAGAAGTTGCACACGGGAACTAAGCACGGAGCATATCAAAATGCAGATTTTTTTCATGCGGACGGGAATGAGGGAGAGCTCCTATACATGTGCGCCCGCATCACGCACTCTGGCTGGTGTGTTGGCCGGCCCACCATGAAGTTTCAATTTCTTTTTCCTTTTCCTTTTTTTATTTTCTCTATTTTCCTTTTCTTTCTTTTTCTGTTTTTTTGCCTCTTTCAAAAACTAAAAGATTTTTTTGAAATATGGACACTATTCAAATTTGAACTTTTTCAATACTTGAATTTTTTAAAATCATTTACTCAAAAAATATAAATGTTTTCTGAACAATTTTAAAATCTAAACAATTTTCAAATACAAACATTTAAAAATAAGCATTTTCCGAATGTGAACAATTTTTAAATCTGAACAACATTTAGATATGAACAATTTTCAAATCTAAATGATCTTCAAATTACGCATTTTTCTAAAATAAAATGGTAAACTGAAAAGTAAGAGAAGAAAATAGAAAAAGGAAAAAAATAAAAGAAACTGGGTGACTATAATTTTCAAATTAAAATGGTAAACTGAAAAGGAAGAGAAGAAAATAGAAAAAAAAAAGAAATAAAAGAAACTGGGTGACTATCCGGGCAGGCCCAATTGCCCGGTGCGGCTCAAAATAGGATGCACGGAAACATACATTCTCGATTAAACAACATAAGGACAAACAATTTCTATCTAGGTCACACTATTGTTTGCGGCCATGTAACGATGAAGTAACAACCACTACAGGAAATAAATTCTTTACCGTGTAACACATAGTACACGGCAAAGCCTAAAAAGAGCATGACATAGGCTTTGCAGCCTTTGCCGTGCAACGTTACACGACAAAGATCGCACGGCAAAAAATGAGCCAGCAAAGAAGTCTTTCTCGTGCGCGTCCGAAAAAATGCACGGCAAAGTCTTTGCCGTGTGCTTTGCTGCCCCTGACGGCATACAAAAGTAGCTTCACGTCGTTCTTCCACGAGACGATGGCGCCAGGTTTGTGGGTCCCGTTAGAAGAGTTTGTCGTGTGACGACGCACGACAAATCATCAGGCCTTTACCGTGTAACCTCACACGACAAAGCTCTCTTTGCCGTGTAACTTCACACGGCAAAACCTGAGGCCTTTGACGTGCACCTCTCTCTGTCGTGCGCCTCCCTCCCTCTTCTTTGCCATGCACCTCTCTTTGTCGTGCGCCTCCCTCCCCCTTCTTTGCCTTGCACCTCTCTCTGTCGTGCGCCTCCATCCATGCTCTTTGCAGGTTGCCTCCCTCGCACGACAAAGTGGCCATTTGGTTCCCGGAACAGCCCCCGCGGCACCTTTGCCGTGTGCACATACACGGCAAAGGTCTCTTTGCTGTGTATTTCCACACGGCAAAGAGGCCAGTAAAATTCAATTTTTCCCCAAATTTTCTATTTTTCACAACAATTCAGTAATTCAGTGTATATGATGTATCAAAGCCAACATCAGTGGCACAATCACAAATATATATCAAGACCAACATTAGTGGCACAATCACAATATATTTTAATGCATATAACATCAATTACACAATACAATGATCTATTGCCACAAATAGATCACATACAAGATCCAACGCCACAAATAGAAGTGCATATGTCCATAATAAGTGCATACGAGATCCAACACCACAAATAGAGTGCATATGTCCATAATAAGTGGAACCTCGTGCGGAGAAAGCTAGGGGGTAGAACTCCCAAGCCCATAGAATAGGGTTTTCACCGGAGAAGGACCGCAAGAGCACTGCCATGTGGGCCTAGGATATATGTGGAAGTGTTGTGGAATGTGTAATTCACCAAAATGTTGCAATAGATGGCTTCCCGGTGTGACCTTCGTCACATTTAGGCGATAACACTTGGCGGATTCCTCGAAATATGGTGAAAATGTCCCGCTTTGGGTATACCGGAGGCTTGAATGTGCCAAAGGGAACCCAACCTGGTTTTACATGTACCTATGGACTAAACATACCTAAAACTATGAAAAAGTACATTGGTGGAACCTCGTGCGGCGAAAGCTAGGGGGTAGATCTCCCGGGCCCACAGAATAGGGTTTTCGCCAGAGAAGGACTGCCGGAGCAGCGGAATCACACCAAATCTCCTCCATGTGGGGCTATGATATGTGTGTAAGTGTTGTGGAATGTGTAATTCACCAAATGGTGCAATAGATGGCTCCCCGATGTGACCTTCCTCACATTCATGCGATAATACTTGGGGGATTCCTCGAAATGTAGGTGGAAATGTCCCGCTTCGGGATACCGGAGGCTTGAATGTAACAAAGGAAACCCAACCTGGTTTTCCATGTACCTATGGACTAAACATACCTAAACCTATGAAAAAGTACATCGGTGGAACCTCATGCGGGTAAAGCTAGGGGGTAGAGCTCCCGGGCCCACAGAATAGGGTTTTCACCGGAGAAGGACCGTCGGAGCACCGGAATCACACCAAATCCTCCATGTGGGCCTAGGATATATGTGTAAGTGTTGTGGAATGTGTAATTCACCAAAATGTTGCAATAGATGGCTTCCCGGTGTGACCTTCGTCACATTGAGGCGATAACACTTGGTGGATTCCTCGAAATGTAGGTGGAAATGTCCCGCTTCGGGTATACCGGAGGCTTGAATGTGCCAAAGGGAACCAAACCTGGTTTTCCATGTACTATGGACTAAACGTACCTAAACCTATGAAAAAGTTGATACGTCCATTTTGCATCACTATTCTATGTCTTAATTCACTATTATTCATTGATATATTTCGTATTGAGAGGTGATACTTATGTTATTTCATTTGTTTTTGTATGGTTGATGACTTTTGGAGCATGGACCGCTGCAGTCAGGATTCTGATGGAAAAGGTGCTGTTTGGAGGCAAAATTCGCGAAGATCAGAAAATCCGGGAAAATATACGGAAAATTCTATTTTTCCAGAAGACTGAAGATGCCAGAAGATGGAGTGGAGGTGGGCCACAGGGGGCCGTGCCAGGGAGTGGTGTGGCCACCCTGGCCCACTCCAGCCTCTCCCCTCTGGCGTATATCTTCCTCCTGAAACCCTAAGACTCGGGGAGCGACCACAGAAAGATTTCGCCGCCTCTGCGGGGCGAAAAACACCGAGAGAGAAAGATCTCTCCGGCAGACAGATTTCTGCCGGAGGAATTCCTTCCCGGAGAGGGGAGATCGTCGCCATCAACACCACCATCAAGCTGGACTTCGTCGGGATCATCATCATCGTCATCATCACCATCATCACCATCAGCACCCTCATCACCATCTCCATATTGCTGTAACAATTGAGTTGAATCTTGCATTAGTTCATAGGGGAAACTTTCCCGGTGTTGATTACTCTTTGTAGTTGATGCTATCGAGTGAACCATTGAATTATTGTTTATGTTCAGATTGTTATACATCATTATTCCATCTCTGATCATGATCCATATGCTGTCTTGTGAGTAGTTCGTTTTTTTTGAGGACATGGGAGAAGTCTTGTTGTTAGTAGTGGAGTTGCGTTGAGAAAGATTCAATAGATTGTTATTTAAGTTGTGGTGTACTTCTTCTAGTGGTGTCATGTGAACGTCAACTACATGACACTTCACCTATATGGGCCTAGGGGAATGCATTGTGTATTTGGCTACTAATCGTAGGGGTTGCCGGAGTGACAGAAACCTGAACCCCCGTTAGGAAACCATTGCACAAGGGACATAAGGGTCTTAGAGTTTAAAGCTGTGGTTAGGTTTCTACCTTAATTACTTTCTTGTACTTACGGATGTTTGCAAGGGGGTTTAATCACAAGTATGTATTAAGTCTTGGATGGGACGGTACATTAGCACAGGTTCACCCACACAACACTTAGCAAGCTAGAGAAGATTAATCGACTATATGAAGCGAAAGCACTTGACAGTCTTCCCATGTGTCCTCGAGGACGTTTGGTAATCTATAGAAATACAACCGGCTTGTCCTTTGCTGCATAAAGGATTGGGCCACTTGCTGCATTCATTCTTACTGTCTTTTATTTACTCGTACTTTGTTTACTTGCTTTATCAAAAACCCCTAAAAATCCGTTTGCTAAGTATTTGCAGAGAATTCCTGATCCATACCACTAGCCAACACCTTCTGCTCCTCGTTGGGTTCGACACTCTTACTTATCAAAAATACTACGATACACCCCCTATACTTGTGGGTCATCAAGACTATTTTCTGGCGCCGTTGCCGAGGAGTGAAGCGCTATTGGAGAGTGGAACTGGTAAAGGAAACTTCTACTGTGAGTATTGTTTACTTCTGCTAGTTGCTTTATTTTTGTTATGGATAGTTCGTTGAGTTTCTTATTTGGTAATGCTACTACCACTGCTAAGGTAGTAGATAAGCCACCACCTGCTGAGAAAGATGTTTTCAAAATACCTACAAGAATTATTGATCGTGTTATGGATAACTACTATGTTGGAGATGGAACTGTCCATCACGGTGATCATTTACTCTTTATACACGAATTATGCGGGTTGTTCAAGTGTGCAGGCATTACTACAGATTAAGTTAAGAAGAAGTTATTCTCATTATCATTGAAAGGAAGAGCTGAGGAATGGTATAAGCTGCTGAAGAATGGTCAAGCTCTGGAATGGGAGGAAATAGTGCCTCTCTTTTATTAAAAGTTTTATCCTCCTAGTGAAATTCATAAAGATCGGAATCAAATATACAACTTTTGGCCTCTTGATGGAGAGAGTACTGCTCAAGCTTGGCGGAGATTGAAGTTACTAATGCTCAAATGTCCCATTCATGAGCTCCCCAACAATATTATTATCAATAACTTTTATGCAAGGCTCCCTCTACATGATAAAGATTTATTGGATGCTTCTTGTGCTGGATCATTCACTCGTATGGAAGAAGAAGTTAAATGGGACCTTCTGAACCGTATTCAAGACAATGTTGAAGCTTGGGAGAACGACAAAGGTAGAAAGTCAGGTATAAATTATGATTATGAATGCATTGAATCTTTTATGGGAACTGATGACTTTCAAAATATTAAAAATGCTTATGGTTTAGACTCTCAAGCTATTGCTTCTTATTTTAAGGCCTTTGCTTCTTATATTGAAGTGCCTAAAAAGAAGTTGAATAAGTATCATGAACCTTATAAAGATATTGCTAAGAGTGTTCCTGCTGAAAGTACTGAAGTTTATACTACTAATCATGTTTTACCTAAACCTTATATTGAGAAAATGTCTTTCCCAGTTAAGGTAAAGGAACATTCTATGATGGCTAGTATGGTTAATGAAAGTATGAATAAGGCTGTTGAACCTGATAAACAAATGGTTGATAAACCTATGGTAGCAAGTGTGAAAGACTTTGTTGCTAAATATGAAAAAGAGGGACACCCTATCCTTGGTAAGGATACCTCTAATATTGTTTCACATAGCAGTGTTATGAGAGCTAGTATTCCTGTGTTTTCTGTTAGAATAAGTGATCATTGCTATGATAGTCCCTGTGATAGCTATATTGTTAAGTTTATGCATGATACTGAAAGCTATTATGAGAGAGAAAAAAGTGTTCTTGTGCATCTCAATAATATCAAGTTTCCCCGTTTTATGCTGAAAGTTTTTATGTTGCACTTCTTTTGCCTTCTTATGCAAGTTGCCTTTGGTTTCAATAACTTGTTTGTTTACAAAATCCCCTTGCATAGGAAGTGGGTTAGACTTAAAAGAGTGTGTGTTTTTGCTTCTTAATGCTCTCTTTCACTTCAATTCATATCCCTATGAGAGCTTCTTCAAAATTATCATGCCCATCTTAATGGCTATAACGAAAGAGCTTTATGGGAGCAACCCAATTTGTTTTTGCTTTCAGTTTGTTTTTGTTTCTTTGAGTCTTGGAAGTTACTACTTCGGTAATAACCGCTCCTTATCCGTTTTTGTTTGGTTTTTGTGCCAAGATCAACCTCTAATGAGATAGAAGTAATATTTGGGGAAGTTGCGGTCCCGAAACAGATTTTTGTGCTTCACCGTAAAAATTTGTGAGAGATCTCTGTATGTCGGATTGAGCTGTAATTTTTTGTGCTTCTGCCCCGGGTTGTTATTTAACTTTCGTTAGTTTTGCACTTTTGATTTGAGTAACAGAAGATTTTCGAAAAAATTGATCTTTACCTGCTAGTCTGTTTTGACAGATTTTGCCAATCTTGCATTTGCTTCTTTATTCGATTTCCTTTTTGAATTCTTTTTGGGTTTTTGAAAGGAGTTGCTACAGTAACTTTTGTTTTTATGGTTTTCAGTCGAAGTTGGACTCAAAAGGTTTTATCACTTTACTTATACTAATGTTGCTAATAAGAACTGTGTGAAAGAAATTTCCAGGAAGTGGAGATAATGGTGTAACAAGGAAGAGAAAGGTTTTATGACTGGAGTAATAAGTATATGAAGATGAAGATATCGATGATATTCAAGTGATGACTCCTGAAGGATCTACTCAATACCAAATTCAGAGACCTGCAGAGTCCGTTTCCAACTAGGTAACAATTCTGGTAAGAAAAGTTCCGCGAAAATACAATCCAACTATATTTTTGCAGTTTTCAGTCAATAAGGAAAGCTATGAAGCGAAAAAGGGACGGAACCGGAGCCAGGGTGGCCCACACCACCCCATGGCGCGGGCCCACCCCTGGCCGCGCCACCAGGTGGTGAGGCCGCCCAGGACTCCGTATCTGACCCGCTTTCTCCCAGTACCTTCCTTTTGATATGAAACTTCATAATATATAACCCCCCGGACCTCCCGAGGATCGTATATCATGTTTTTGTCGTGTTTTTGTTTCGATCTGTTTCTGCCAGGACATACTCTTTGAAGGTTTATAAGCACAATTGTGTCCGCCAAGGATAAAGGGAAGGAACCCATGGAGGAAGACCTCCAAGACACCGGGAAGGAGAAGGAGATCAAGAGTGAAGGTGAAGAGGATCAAGGCCAACACCTGCACACCGGCACTACCATTGCAAGCATTGGAGTGGTGGCGAACCCTGCCAGGATCAGAAGGACTGCACGGATGCAGACTGGGGGGAAAGCTCCTCGTCACTGTTTGGCACCAAGGACACCTTCTCCGAACACCAAGAGTACCTTCCATACCTTTGCTCATAACCATGCAGGAAAAGAAGACTCCAAGTGGAAGAATGGAAGAAGAATCACAAGAGCTGGGATCCACAAACTGAGATGATTATGGGACGTATTGAGCATAACTCAGAATTGATTCACACTCTCACCTTCGAGATTGAGGACCTTGGGAAACTGATCAAGGAGCTCATCAAAAGGATACCACCACCACCGAAGGAGTAATTCGTCATCAGGTTTGGCATCCCCTTGGTTTGTTCCAATCTTGGGGGAGTGCCGCGGTATCATATCACTATCTTCTATCTTTTTATCTTATTAGTAGAGTCATATCATGAATAGAGGAGTTATTTTGTAGTATAGTTTGCATTATGGAAGTGTCCCCTCTCTCGTTAGATTTGTATCCCTTGGTGTGAGTTTCCGTTATGGAATATTAATGAGAAGTTCTATCATTCACCCTTTTGCATAGCTTATGTTAGTTTTCAATTCGTGGTTATATGATTGATCTTGTTGTTAGTATTGGTAGCACTTTGGGATCATTGAGTTAATTTAGTTGGTTTTGGCAAACCTGGCTCGGTCAGTAGCAACACCTGTTTGAGAGTTGAAAAGAAAAAGATAGAAGTACTCTAGAGAAAAATAATTTCATCATCTTTCTTTCTTGATTTGCCCATAAGTTTAGTATTCTCTAGTTAAGATCTTTTGTGCTTCCAAGGAATATTGCATGTTTGTCTTTATCACTTGTATGTTTGTTTGTTTCCTTCAACTCTTATACTTGCTACCCAGCCTTGCTAGCCAAAAACCTGTACTGAGAGGGAACTCTTCTCGTGCATCCACCTCCTTTAAACCAAAACCTTTGCCATTTGTGTCCACCATACCTACCTAGTAGCATTATTGCTATTCCAAGTAAATTCTTGTTTTATCCACCTCCCAAATTAAACTTGTTATGTGAAAATTAGTGATTAAAGCTCTCACGAACTTGATGGCACACTTTATTTTCCGCACTTAATAAACTTGAACCATTGGGTCCTTCTTTGTTGCGTATATGCTTGCGCTTTATGAGTTGAAGTTAGCCGAACCATGTATCATGGGGACCGCTTTCAACACTTCATTGGTACTTGTAGCTAGTTGATATCATGTTCTTTTTCTTATGGATCCCGACGGTGTGAAATAAAAGTGGAACTTGTAAGATCATGGAGTCTATATGTGTGTTAGAGAAATGCCTGGGCCGCTAGCCTAAGCCATGCCTAATCATGGTGGAAACTTGCAGCATAACTATAGTGAGCATTCTATGAAGCATCCTCAATAAAAACCTATGCAAATAGCAAATAAAAAGATCGCTAAGATGCTCACTATCTGCTTGCCTTGTCATTTTGATTATGGGATAGCTCCCGTGTCATGTGCAAGGGGTACCCCGTTGGCGATTCTCAATGATACGCATGTATTTACAGTGACAAGAGCTTGCTCGTGACTGAAGTTGAGTAGCATGAGGATCGGTACTCATAAGTAAGGGGCATGAGATTTCAACTTATAACTTGTCAAGCATATCCTCTTAGTTGTGTCACTTTAACCTTAACCACCAAAATATGCCTATGATAGGGGCAATGAGAGCTGAAAGCTAGTAAGTATCATAATTTTTGGGAGCTCTTTATGAGACTTGTAATCCCTGCTTCCCTCTGTGAAGGGCCCTTTATTTTACTTTGTAGTTGAGTCAGTAAACCTATTTCCTTCTATCTCAGCAAAGTATTTTGAGTTGATGTGTTTCATTCATTTATATGATGATTCATGTTTCTTATGTTCCTTGCTTTGCACATTGCTCTTATATTGAAGTTTACTACTTTGAAATCTTTCTTTGAAAACCAGCTATTTGTAAACTCTAGCAAGTTATCAACTATTCTTCGACCAAGAGCTAAGTTTGCCATTACCAATTATGATTCACTTTATGTATCTTTATTGTGTTTCCTTTACTCATTGCAAGTTGAGTTATATAATAGTGAGTTGTCTTCTATTATGATCTATGTATTAGATGAATGTGATGCTTCTTGTCCGTATTCTTTTATCGACTCTTCACTCCATAAACTTGAGGTCATGTTTATTGAGCTCAGTTTCGCTTGGGGACAAGTGAAGTCTAAGCTTGGGGGGAGTTGATACGTCCATTTTGCATCACTATTCTATGTCTTAATTCACTATTATTCATTGATATATTTCGTATTGAGAGGTGATACTTATGTTATTTCATTTGTTTTTGCATGGTTGATGACTTTTGGAGCATGGACCGCTGCAGTCAGGATTCTGATGGAAAAGGTGCTGTTTGGAGGCAAAATTCGCGAAGATCAGAAAATCCGGGAAAATATACGGAAAATTCTATTTTTCCAGAAGACTCAAGATGCCAGAAGATGGAGTGGAGGTGGGCCACAGGAGGCCCACACCACCCCATGGCGCGGGCAGGCCTAGGCCGCGCCAGGGAGTGGTGTGGCCACCCTGGCCCACTCCAGCCTCTCCCCTCTGGCGTATATCTTCCTCCCGAAACCCTAAGACTCGGGGAGCGACCACAGAAAGATTCCGCCGCCTCTACGGGACGGAAAACACCGAGAGAGAAAGATCTCTTCGGCAGACAGATTTCTGCCGGAGGAATTCCTTCCCGGAGAGGGGAGATCGTCGCCATCAACACCACCATCAAGCTGGACTTCATCGGGATCATCATCATCGTCATCACCACCATCATCACCATCAGCACCCTCATCACCATCTCCATATTGCTGTAACAATTGAGTTGAATCTTGCATTAGTTCATAGGGGAAACTTTCCCGGTGTTGATTACTCTTTGTAGTTGATGCTATTGAGTGAACCATTGAATTATTGTTTATGTTCAGATTGTTATACATCATTATTCCATCTCTGATCAAGATCCATATGATGTCTTGTGAGTAGTTCGTTTTGTTCTTGAGGACATGGGAGAAGTCTTGTTGTTAGTAGTGGAGTTGCGTTGAGAAAGATTCAATAGATTGTTATTTAAGTTGTGGTGTACTTCTTCTAGTGGTGTCATGTGAACGTCGACTACATGACACTTCACCTATATGGGCCTAGGGGAATGCATTGTGTATTTGGCTACTAATCGTAGGGGTTGCCGGAGTGACAGAAACCTGAACCCCCGTTAGGAAACCATTGCACAAGGGACGTAAGGGTCTTAGAGTTTAAAGTTGTGGTTAGGTTTCTACCTTAATTACTTTCTTGTACTTACGGATGTTTGCAAGGGGGTTTAATCACAAGTATGTATTAAGTCTTGGATGGGACGGTACATTAGCACAGGTTCACCCACACAACACTTAGCAAGCTAGAGAAGATTAATCGACTATATGAAGCGAAAGCACTTGGCAGTCTTCCCATGTGTCCTCGAGAACGTTTGGTAATCTATAGAAATACAACCGGCTTGTACTTTGCTGCATAAAGGATTGGGCCACTTGCTGCATTCATTCTTACTGTCTTTTATTTACTCGTACTTTGTTTACTTGCTTTATCGAAAACCCCTAAAAATCCGTCTGCTAAGTATTTGCAGAGAATTCCTGATCCATACCACTAGCCAGCACCTTCTGCTCCTCGTTGGGTTCGACACTCTTACTTATCGAAAATACTGCGATACACCCCTATACTTGTGGGTCATCAAACCTCGTGCGGAGAAAGCTAGGGGGGTAGATCTCTCGAGCCCACATAATAGGGTTTTTGCCGGAGTAGGACCGCCGGAGCACCGGAATCACACCAAATCTCGTCCATGTGGGCCTAGGATATATGTGGAAGTGTTGTGGAATGTGTAATTCACCAAATGGTGCAATATATGGCTCCCTGGTGTGACCTTCCTCACATTCAGGCGATAACACTTGGAGGATTCCTCGAAATGTAGGTGGAAAGTTCCCGCTTCGGGTATACCGAGGCTTGAATGTGCCAAAGGGAACCCAACCTGGTTTTCCATGTACCTACGGACTAAACATACCTAAACCTATGAAAAAGTACATCGGTGGAACCTCGTGCGGAGAAATCTAGGGGGTAGAGCTCCCAGGCCCATATAATAGGTTTTTCGCCGGAGAAGGACCGCCGGAGCACCGGAATCACACCAAATCCTCCATGTGGGCCTAGGATATATGTGGAAGTGTTGTGGAATGTGTAATTCACCAAAATGGTGCGATAGATGGCTCCCCGGTGTGACCTTCGTCACATTCAGGCGATAACACTTGGCGGATTCCTCGAAATGTAGGTGGAAATGTCCCGCTTCGGGTATACTGGAGGCTTGAATGTGCCAAAGTGAACCAAACCTGGTTTTCCATGTACCTATGGACTAAACATACATAAACCTATGAAAAAGTACATCGGTGGAACCTCGTGCGGAGAAAGCTAGGGGGGTGGATCTCCCGGGTCCACAAAATAGGGTTTTCACCGGAGTAGGATCGCCGAAGCACCGAAATCACACCAAATCCTCCATGTGGGCCTAGGATATATGTGGAAGTGTTGTGGAATGTGTAATTCACCAAAATGGTGCAATAGACGGCTCCCCGGTGTGACCTTCGTCACATTCAGGTGATAACACTTGGCAGATTCCTCGAAATGTAGGTGGAAATGTGTGGCATCCCGCTAAAAACCACTACTAGAAAATCGCGGTGTTTTTGTGCATTGCATCATCATGAGCGCATGCTCATGTCATCATGCCACATTGCATTTGAGCATCGTCATCATCATGCATGGTTTTGTCTAAAACTATATTTCGAAAAGTCTGGTTTTGTTTTCTAAACGCCCCGTCTTTTATTCAAACTATAAAACCCGGGTCTCTAGAATATTTTGTTTCGTCTACCAACGGATTTCAAAAGCCCTGTTTTAAATAATAAAATATTTATTTTATTTTAGGGGGCAGCCAAACCGGGCCGATCCGACCCAGCCGGCCACCCCTAGTACAAAAACCAGAACCACCCAAACCCTTTTCTACCAAATACCCTACCCCTAATCCTACCCAGCCCCCCTCCACCTCACCCCGCCCTATAGCAGCGCGCCACCTCACCAACCCCCTCCCTTTTTCCTCCACCTCACCACCTAGCCGCCACCTGCCTGGCACACCTCCACCTCACCCCGACCAACCCCGTCGCGCCACCTCACCATACCACCACCTGTCCACCACACACGCACGCCTCCCGATCCCCACCTGCCCCAACCCCATCCACTCTCCCGCTAACCCCCACACCCCCCGCACCCCTGTCCGACCAGGTCCACCACCTGGGCATGCCACCCAACCGCGTGTGGCCCACCCCGCTCACGCGCGCGGACACCCGGCCTTGAAACCATCCTACCCCGCACGTCACCGCGTGCCGTCCCCCGCCTCCATCCTCCCCTAGAGCTCCGCCACCGCCTACTCGACCGACCGAGCCGGCCCCGCTCCTCGTCTACCTCCTATGGCCCGCAAGCTCCGACGTGCGCCGCCGCCACCAGAGACCCTCCCCGGCACCAGGACGACGCCGACCCTGCTCCGGCCATCTGCGCCACCCTCTGCTCCTCCCACCTCCGCGCGCCCCGCGTCCTCGTCACCCAGCGTCGCTGTTACCGGGACCGTGCCTCCGCCCCGTGGTCGCCCGTCCCCGACCACCCGAGCCCCTTCCCGAGTTCGTCCCTGACCATCGTCCTCTTGAGCACATCGGCAGTAGGAGCTACTCTGCCTCCGCGAGTCCTGTTTTGTCCCTGTACCTGTTGAAGTGACCATGAATATTGGTGTTGTTGTGTGCTGACGATGATCAGATAATAACAGTGTAAATGGAGTTGATGCCTGTTGGAGTTGGAGATGATACCTTGTGAAGATATGGTGGTGCTCTAGTTGGTGTGGTATAGACGGAAGGATGTTGACCCCCTTGAAGATCGCTGTCTCCGGGTTTCGCCAAGATGACTTTGCCAAGATCTTCCACCGAATCCTTGGCACGCCAAGATCGTCTCTCGGACGCCAAGTCCTTCGGTCTCGGCAAACCGATGGCCCGACCCAAGAGCCGAAGACCGAACCCTGGCTCGCCAAGTTCTTCAACCCCGAGGACCGATCCATCGGAACGCCAAGACCTCCTTTCGAACCCGACTTCTTCGTCACATGCGACAAGATCTACTCCGTTGTCCGAGAACGCTTTTGTTGAGACCGATCCCCGTCGAACCCTGTCGAACCCCGAACCCCCGGAACCCAAGATCTTCCGAACCCAGATGTATGCCCCTAAGCCTCTATTTTTATAATATGACATTACCAACTGTTGCATATAAATTGTTCATACATGCATACATGTTTGTGGGTTGGGGGCATTATGCCGATTCACCTCATAATTAAATATGGAGTGTTCATGCGGAATATTGTTGTCTTATTCCGGGCTCCATTTAAATTGGTGTAGCGAACCGATGCCATGTTTCGCCCTATTAATACTACATTTAAATTGCGGGAGTGTTAAACAACTTGAACCGTTTAATTAATTATCGGGACCCAGATTCCGCTTAATATTGCCCAATTGCATCGCATCTTCGCCATGCCATGCATCATATCATAAGCATGCCGGATCTTCTGCCATAGTATTAAATATTGCATCCGGTGTTTCTTCTAGTGTTTGCTTCTTCGCGGATTAGGCCGATGAGTTGATGCGAGTATCGACAAGTTCTCCGGATATGATCCTTCGGCAGTGTTTCCCAGGCGAGCATTCTCCCCCTTTCTACCTATTTTGCATTTATAGTCTTTATTTCCTCCTGTTGATCTATTGCTATCCGTGTCGCGATGCTTTAGCTTCCGTGCACCCGTTATATCCCGTGTGGCCTCTATATTGCCTTGGACACCTCCTATTACCTGTGTTTGGTAGATAGCTGGCCTTGCGAGTCGTAGTTGCTTGCTCAGGTGTGATCTCGTGTTGTCAAGTACCACAGTTGTTGGAATGCTGGCAGATGTTTATGGTGGAGATGATCATGTCTTTAATTACAACTATTAAATTGCTAGATATAAATAATGCAGAGGCATCGGTGGGCAATAGATATTTGGTTCTTCCACGCTCACTTGTGTCCCGTAGGACCCCGAGTACTTGATACCAGTTCCTTGATTTTTCGCACTATCCACATCCGGGAGGCCGTGGACCCTCCTGAGCCAGAGCTTGATTCATTTCTATTTCTTGGGGCCACAAACTAGTTTGGGGTTTTATTCCTATCCTGTACTTATGCCATGCTTTACTGCTTTATTTACGATTGTGCGTGGAGCACCTGTACTGTTTAGGATCGTGACACGTTTTCGCTGTATCGACAAGCCCAGTCACACTTTCGGGTTCCTAGTCGTTTACAGCCGTCCACACAAACCCTGGGTCCGTTCCGGAGCCGGCCAACTTCGTTGCGGGTAGCTTAGTGGGGTGGCCCCTGAAATATTTCTGAATCCTATGATCGCTTTGTCGTGAAAGCCTCGTTGGGTTTTGAGTTGGTTTTTCCGAGGTTGATCGAGTGTGTGTTGCTATTTGTGCACCCCTGCAGGGTAAAACTTTCTGAAAGCCGTGTCCGCGGTTATGGACGACTTGGAGGACATTATCTCGATCATAGACAAGCATAACTAAAGTAGTGCTATAAATTTGACTTAATATGTGACTAGTAATCAACTCAAGTATAACAGAATGGATATTAAAATGCCAACAACTGGTAGATCTGTGGGATCTGTGTCATACTATACCTGCCTAATAAGTATTGCAACTCCAATGTAATGTGATAAAAGTGCCAACAACTGTTGGGTTTTGGGATTCCTCAGGACAATTATATCTGACTAGTAAATGTTCCAACTACCACGGAATGATAATTAAAATTGCCCACTACTTATGCTATCAGGATGACTCATGCTATCTATATCTGATTAGTAAGAGCTTCAACTATGATGGAATGAGTAAAATTGCCAACTGTGTGAGTTCCTTGGTCTGACTTCCTCGTTTGGTCTCGAGGGGGAAATACCAAGATGGGTTTGTTTGGTGTTAGCTTCAGGTTGGATCCGAATAGGTCTTTCTTATCCATCTATGATAACCGCCAGTTGTATCGAGTCTCTATAGGTTGTTTAGTGCCGCTGCGCTGCCGCTTCAGCCCACCATACCTATGTAGGCGAGAGCCGCCGAATTCTAGCCTCGCCATGTATTGGCCTCAGTACTGACGCTCCTCTTTTTTCCTTTGCCCTTTGTCGGCACCCCTTTTGTTTTAGCAGGTTTGAGATCGACGTCGTTAGCAGGGTTACCCTTCCGGCTTGGCCTGGGTAGGGTTATGGACGCCATTGGTTATTCTTCAGGGCTCTTAGCCCCATTTGCATCTTGTCCGTAGTCGGACGCTCTATCATTTGCCAGGTGATTTGGATCTTTGTATTGTATATCTGTATTCTTGACTCATGAAGTCGTTGTTGTATATATATCTATTCTGTTGGTCTCATTGAGGACTGTTGTGTAATGGTATTACTTCGTTTTCCACCCGCACGAAAGTGCCTGGTGGGCGTCCTTGAATCGTTTCTATGCGGGTTTTGGCAGGAAGCGCTAAAACTTGCATATGGCCGATTAGAGGGTGTTACAAAATGTCCCGCTTTGGGTATACTAATACATTGCAAATGTATCTATAATTTTTGATGTTCCATGCTTGGTTTTGTCTACTTTCTTATGTTTTGTCCACACTTTGGAGTACTTTTCATATGATTTCTTGGACCAACCTATTAACAAGAGTCATAGTGCCAGCTGCCTGTTTTCTACCGTTTTTGGTTCCAGGAAGTCAGAAAATGAATATTCACGGAATTGGACGGGACAAAAGCCAAAGTCAGTATTTCACCGAGGGACACACAGAGCCAGAATACGAGACGGAGAGGGGCTGAGGCCTGGTCACACCACCTAGCCGCGCTGCCAGGCCTGGCCCGTGCTAGGGGGTGGTGTGGCCGCCTCCAGCACCCCTTGGCCTCTCCTTCCGCCTATAAGTTGCCTCCGATACAGAAACCCTGAGGACACGATCAAAATTCCATGAAAAAGTCTGTAGCCGCCGTCGTCTCTGTCCCTAGATTGGGAGGGATCTGAAGCTCTTCCCGGCACCCTGCCGGAGAGGGGAATTCACCCTGGAGGCCTTCTTCATCATCATGCAAGCCTCCGGTGTGATGCGTGAGTAGTTCATCTCTGGACTACGTGTCCATGTAGTAGCTGGATGGCTGATTCTCCTCCTTTGTGCTATCATGTTTAGATCTTGTGAGCTCCGTTCATGATCAAGATCATCTATTTGTAATTCTGCATGTTGTGTTTGTAGGGATCCGATGTATATTGAGATGCCATTTTAGATTTATTATTGATTCTATCATGTCTTTGTTATTTGTGATCTTGTATGCTTTCCGTTGTTAGTAGCTATCTTGGCCAAGTAGATGCTAGCAACTCCAAGAGTTAGTATTTATGCTCGATAGTGGGTTCATGCCTCTGGTAATCTCGGGAAGTGACAGAAATCTCTAAGGTACTAGATGTGGTCTTGCTACTAGGGAGAAAACAACAATCCTTTGTTCATAGAACAATCGTATTGTTTACTTTACACGCAATTCGTAATGCAATAATCTGGTGCTTGCAACTTAATACTGGAGGGGGTTCGGATGATAACCTGAAGGTGGATGATTAGTCATAGATGCAGTTGGATGTCGGTCTATATATAATGTTGTAATGCCCAATCAAATCTCAAAGGAGTCAAGATGATTAATATGTGCATGTATTGCTTTCTCGATGTTTGTCAATTGCCCCGCTGTAATTTGTTCACCCAACATGTTATCTATCTTAAGGAGAGCCACCTCTAGTGAACTATGGATCCCAGTCATTTCTTTTACAATTAATCTACAATCAAACTGTTTACTGCTTTGTGTTTACTTTCTGCAAACTATTAGTTTCTTCTATTCGATACGTTTAATCCTTTTTTTAGCAAAACCAGTGAGATTGACAACCTCATCGCAAGTTGGGGCAAAGTTTTGTGGTTGTGTTGTGCAGGTCTCCATGTTGCTATTAGCACCGGCAGTGCACCCTGCCAAGGTTCAGCTAGCAACACCTTTGGGGTGTTTCCTTGCTCCTACTGGATTGATAACTTTGGTTTCGTACTGAGAGAAAACTTACTGCTGTGCTCATCATGGGTTCCCCAACGAGCTCGACATATTTTGGGCCATCATATACCGGAGGATTGAATGTGCCAAAGGGAAGAAAACCTGGTTTTCCATATACCTATGGGCTAAACATACCTAAACCTATGAAAAAGTATATCGGTGGAACCTCGTGCGGAGAAAGCTAGGAGGGTAGATCTCCCGGGCCCACAGAATAGAGTTTTCGCCAAATCTCCTCCATGTGCTCCTAGGAGATGTGACCATAATGCAAGATGAGCGATAATAGAATTAAAATGTATGCTAACAAAGCTGAGGCAAAGATCTTGCCGTACTAAAATGCGTGCAAAAAGGAGATAAAAAAGGCAAAAAATACCTTGCCTTTGCCTTGCAATACTACACAGCAAAGACCTCTTTGCCATGTAACACTACATGGCAAAGACCTCTAATATTTGCAAAATTATAAGTTTCGGCAAAAAAAATCGCGCGTTATTACAATAATATGGCGGGAAAATTTCCCGCGTAAACAAAATTTGCAGATTCAAATCTTTGCCGTGCGTGACAGTGTGGTACACGGCAAAGGCATACCGTCACCACGACGCCGTTAACTGGGCCGAGGTGGTGGGCCCGACACGGTGTTGTGCCGTGTATTTTCTTTGCCGTATACTTTTTCTGGCCTATGACATGCATTATTTCTTTGCCATGTGTCTTCCTTGGGCTTTGCCGTGGATGTTTTCTTTTCCGTGTAATCTGACCGGTTTTACCATGTATGTGTTCTTTGCCGTGTATTTAACTGAAACGGTGCACGACAAAGCAACGATACACGGCAACACCATTTTTTCCTGTACTGAACGTTGGCCTATTGTTCAATATGATGCCCATCAGGTCAGCCATATTGACAGATCAAAGCATGTTTTTTATTAATGATTATGTAAATACATGTTTGTTCCTTCCATGTGTTAATTATAACTACAATGATCAAGTGGAATGAATTGGTCTGTTCCTTAATGTAAGGGTCCGATTTCTCTCTCTGATAAATCATCTCTTAGCTACCAGAGTGTACGATTTGTATTTCCAAAATGTTAGAGCTGTCCTGCGTATCCTCTAGGCTGCAGTTGTGTTTCGGTATTTTTTTTTTTTTTTTTTTTGAAGAAAGGCAAAAGATTTGCCTTGATTCATTAATAGAGAAAGAGAGAGGATCCAAGTTTAAAGTACAAGCCACACACGCACAAAACACTCACTCTCGCGTTATAAAATGTACCCAAATGCTTTGCACCCGCGAGAACCCAAGATTTAGCTTCTAATTTAATCCTAGCGAACACGAGGGAAGGCATGGTGCAATTCTTATTGAATGTTCTCGCATTTCTTTCCTTCCAAACTTCCCAAGCGATGAGCATGACTAGCGATGCCGTCGCCTTCCTCCGTCCACCACCATCGGGTAGGATTATGAAAGTCCACCAAGACAAAACGTCATCGAAATGCCCCCAAGCCGAAGGGTCTAGGATCGGTAGCCCAAGCCAATCGTTTGCCAAAGTCCAAATCCGCTTGGTGTAGTGGCATTGGAAAAGAAAGTGAGGCGCCGTTTCATCCGCACAACGGCAAAGGGGGCACCTCCTGCCATTTGGCCACCCTCGACGCTCAAGCCGGTCCGCCGTCCAAACACGGTATCTTAGCTCTCTCTCTCAAAAGTCAAAACTCAAAAGTGGAATACATCACGACGTGCGATCTTGTCCATGTATTCCTCGCAAGTTACTACTGAAACAGTACTGTTGTGGAGGCACCTCAGTCCTTAGGCTTCAACAAACTGGAATCGCAGGCCACGATCTTCAGCTTGCCGAGTTTCTGTGCCATCTCCTCGTTCCTGAACGTCACGTCTCTCAGGTTGAAAGTCCAGACGTTGTCGCAGTAATTGTAGGTGCGCAGATGGCCCTGCCAAGACAAGAGAGGGATACCATCATCTAAATGCAAATCGATTGTGGGATGGAAATATGATTACATTGGTTCTGCAACAACATATGTAGGCTTAGTATAATTGCGGTAAACACGAGACAACGACTTGCTGAAACATCTTGCAACCGAGAGATGAGGATTCAGATGCTAGTCTTGGTAGAGGGTTGGGGTGTTCTGAATTTTGACTGGAATTACTAGGGAGAACAAGATGAGTGAAGCTCTAGCCATGTGGAAGTACTGCTTTTTCAGTAATAAAAAAACATAATCTAGATTCTAGAGGCATGCTAGGCCATGCAAAAAATAGGAGTGCTGTTTCCAGAATTGTTTCCTGGTTGGGATACAGCAAAATAGTTTCTTTCACTTCAGTCAGTAACGTGTATATGTCATTTACCCATGGCATCAACACAGTGGAAGTTCTCCAAAAGTCTGCAGAACTTTCAAATAATAAATGGAAATGATTGCTCAAAACTGTCAGTCAGCAAAATATAAACACTAAATTTGGAGTAGATCCAAATATAAGTTAGGAACAGGACAGAAAATCCACATACTTGCAATCAAAAGGTGTTAAAATATCTAGGAATTAATAGCATTGTTGCATGTATATTCTCTTAATGTGCAGAAATCTGCACCTAAAGTAAGTTATAATATTCCATTCATTTACATGTAATAAAGTAAGGCACCGAAAATTCAGAAGCGTGCAACGACAACTTAATCTGCATCTACGCGCTACACTGACTGGTAGTAGTAAAGCAAGTTCAGGTTTCTTGCCCAGAGAAGGCTGTCTCCAACCAGAGACGGCGTTTTGGTATCGTACGTACCTTGAAGACGGCCCTGCTCGTCACCGTCTTCTCCAGCGCGGCGCTCATGGACTAGAAACAAGGCGAGCTGGTCAAGGCTTCAACGGGACTCATTGCAGTTTACACATAGGCCCGAACGTACCTCGTCGAACTGCAGGAGGACCCGGATGGCGAGCTCCGGGGTGAGCACGCCGCTGAAGACCATCTCGTCCAGCGTCTCCGTCAGCCTCATGCCGATCTCGGACCGCCGGTACATCTCGAAGGCGGCGGCCATCCCTGATCCCTTTCCTCCCACTGCACGGTGTCAGAGATTCAGAGTTGAGAACGGCAAGAACAGTTTCAGTTAAGACGCCCTGTGCCGACTGCCGATCGGACGCACGGATTGTTTGGACGATATTTCACGAATCAGATTTGCTAACAGACGCGAACTGAACTTCGCTCCGCCCCTGCTGAAATCGATCAACCCGTCGCCTCACCTCGCCGGCGTCCGCGCGGCCCGGATCCCAAAACAGACGCATCACGCCACCCGGGCGGGTTCCCCCACCTCCCTCCCGCGGCAACCAAAAGAAAAAACAACGCCTAAAAAGCGCACGAATCGAACCGCGGGGGAGGCAGGCAGGCTCTTACCGCGTGGACGCGCCGGCGTTCTGCGCGGGTGCCGGAGGGCGAGGTGGTTCGGATCTGCGACGGCGAGCGAGGCCTCGAGTTTGGGAAGGGGAGGAGAAATTCGAATCGGGGTGGTTATATAGGGACGAGGTGGAGGGTATATATATATAGGCGGACACGGTTGGCGGTGTCGATTTTCTTCGCCGCCTCTATCTATGTCGGTTGTTTTGCTCAAAGTACACCCGCGGACGCGTCACACCGCATCGGCCCGGTCATCAACTCGTAATGCCACGTCATCCTTTTTTTTTGCCAAAGCTCTTTTTTTGTTTTGCCAAAGCTGTTGTTGCATTCATCGGTTCATCCGTGTTAGAGCCTTCAGCAGAGGAATACACTAGTGGAAAACGGGCCTCCAGTCCCGGCCCGTAAGAGGCTTTAGTTCCGGTCCTGATAACCGGGACTGGAGGGGCGGGACTAAAGGCCCACCCACTAGTCCCGGTCCTCTTACCAGCCGAGACCAATGAGCATCCACGTGGCCGTCTCTGCGGGCGCTGGGTGCCCCCCATTAGTACGAACCGGGACAAATGGTTCTCTACCGTGGCAGAATTTTAGGCACTTTCTCTGCCGCAGCAGAGAATTCAATTTGTATTTTTTTCATTTCAAAATAGTTTTCTACGCTACCACATACCATACATGTTCGTGCATACATAAGATAACTTCTCTTAAGATCGAGTATACAAATATATACATGATATACAAGATAACTTCTCTTAAGATCGAGTATACAAATATATACATGATAGTTACACATGGAGATCACAATTATCGGGACTAGAGCCCGTCTATTCAATTACACGGTCGGGAATCATCGGCGCCTATTCACACTAAATTCTCCGGCGTCATCTATCATCTCGTTCATCAAGAATCATGCCAGTTCTTCAGCAATTGCTACTACGCGTTGTTCTGGTAGGAGCCGATCCCGCATTTTCTCGAACTATATAAGAAAAGGAGATCAATATGAATATCAATCATGATAACAAAAAGTGACGGTAATAAAAATAATGTTATGAATGTATTGCTTACATCGACTCTATAATCATTCAGCTCACTGATAAACGTGCGAATGAACTCACAAACATAGAATCCACATAGATTCGTCTTCGGTGGCTGCCTCGTGCACTTTACGAGAATAGAATTCAATCAAAATAATAATCCAGCATCATAATTGTATTGAAACTAGAAGTAAAGAGATGCGCGTACTACTTACCGAGACCGGCTTAAACGTCAGCTTCTCACTAAAGTCACCCGTAACCGCACTCTTGAACTGGTTCCAAATCCTACCCGGTAAAGAAAATGAATGAGTTATTTATTACGTGATATCTCAGGAATCAACGAAAGAGACCGATGTAGCACGAAAATTACCTCTGGAGCATGTCCTGCATGTCCCTAAACATTTCCAGGGGTCTCTTTAATGGGTCCATGACTTCAACTCTTCCCTTATCAAGTTGAATGTCCATGAGAATCCAGTGAAAACTGTACACGTTTATATATACATCAGTAACTCATCAATTACACTTAACATCGAGTAAGCAAAAGAGAATGTGTACAATAGAGTAAGACCCTCACACGAAATTGTAAGGAAACAGTACGTGGTCACAGAAATTTTGCTCCGTTAGAAACCTTAGAAGGTTTTCCTGCGTCTCCTCGGGTTTTGTCGTTAGCGTCTTTACATGTATTTTATCTAGGTCAATGAACCCAACACTAAAGATTGACCTTTTTTTACATTCCATGATCTTCATTCTGCATAATAATAGGGTACAAAAGGATATAATTAGGATAATTATATGCAATGAACTGAACAACTGAAAAAATGAACAACTTATATATAGACAATGAATTCAACAACTTACAGACAATAGCAACTCATGAGACTTTTGTCGAGGGCATCGAAAGTGTATAACTGGAAGAGTTCTGGAAACTCAACATGGACCTCTTCTTCTCGGAAGTAGTAGTCATGTGGGACTTTCGCCATGATCATTATTCTCTCCTGATTTACGGCTTTCAAGTACCATTTATGTAAACTCCGCATTTGTGTTGGCAGTTGTTGAAACTGCTCAAAGCTGGCCAGAGGCTTCCCTGGGACATATGTAGGGACTACCTGAGCCTTGGGTAACTTGTCGTCCTAGGCACCTAGCAATTCCTCAACAGTCACATTCATAGCGGCCGTAAGCTTCTTAGCTTCTTCCATATCCTGCTGGGGAGTGTCATAGGATAACACCTGGAGGGGTGGGATCGATGTTTTGGCCTGTTTCCTGAGCTGGGGGACGTCCATTCTTTTCTCGGTTGCACTTTGACCTGATGATTTGCTCCCGCTTGCACTTCTACTTGATTTGCTCTTCTTCACTACCTTCTGAAGTGTGCGTCGATAGTCATCTGGCTTATGGTGCAATTCATATTGCGATTTTGTGTTCAGAAAAGAAAGTGCATACGCTTTTTGCTTCTCGGTGTATATCGGGGCGGACTCGGGTTTCTTCTTTTGAAGTTGCGCAACACATTCGGCCTTTACGATCATGTCGGTTTCCTCGTCAGTACGATCGTAAGGTCTGATGGGAAGATTCTTATGAGGTACTCTTGGGAGGGGCGACATTTGTCATTTTGGGCTGCTGCGTCGTTTAGTACTAATCGGAGGCTGCGGCGGAGATCGAGATGGACTCAGGCTGTGGTGGTCGTAGTCATGGGGTGGGCTTCTTGGAGGTGATGGAGGTGAAGGTGACATGCGACCACTCGGAGGCGGTGTTGGCTTTGGCGTCCAGCCTGGAAGCTTGATGTTGTTCTTGTCCCATAGAATGATACCACCCAGTACTTCTTCGAGTGTCCTCTCACCTTCAGGTCTAGGGATGTCAAGCTCCATTGAGTCCCACCCCATTGCGATTTCATCCACATCAACTTTAGCATAGCCAGCTGGAATCTCACGGCCATGCCAGCGTGCGCCAGGTGGACAAGGTAAAGCACATCCGACCGCCACCTTGATGGATAGGTTCTTCACCTTCTGATGGAGCTCACAAGATGCCTGCTCCTTGATTCCATCCACGGGGTAGCCGGGACCGCCATATACCATACGTGCATCGTCAGAAGGGACCTCCGATTCAGCCACGCTGCTTCTCCGCTGAGATGGGACGGCGGTAATATCGAGTACAGGATCTTGTAGGCGCGCTGCTCCTCGAAGTTCATCAAGCTGTTGCTGATGCATTCGAAGTGTTCCTAGCAACTCGGTGAACATGTCTCCCTCCTCCTCCTGCCGTCGCCTCTTTGCTCTCTCTCGGCTCCTATAATTATCTCTGTCTTTGGGAAACCCCATCTCCCATGTATAACTAGGACGAAGGCCTCGTACACGTACTCCGCGTTCGTCATTCCCGAGGACCTTTGTTAGCAAGTCTTTCTCTCTATCAGGACGGAACTTTGTTGTCCCCGCTTTAATCTCCTTACCACTTTCTGCCATGTATCCCGGGGTATCCTAATCCCGTCACTACAAATAAGGTCCCTTGTACTTTCGTCATACTCACTCCCATGCCCAAGGAACCAATTCCTTACCCTCAGATCCCATTCTTCGCGTATTGGTTCTGGAGTGATCCCTTTAGCAAGCAGCTCATTCTCTTTAGCATCCCACTTTGGCATGGTAGCCACGTAGCCCCTGGCCCTAGGTGATGGTGATATTTCTTCATCGCGACATTTTTCTTGTTTTTTTCCGACATTTCCATAGCAGGTTGTGACTCCTGGTACTTCACAAATGCATCCCAGTTAGCCTGCTGCTTCGTTAGATAGCATTCAAATTTAGGAGTCTTCTTCGTCTTCTGATAATTTTGCCATAATGCTTTCTTCCAGTTCTTGAATAGTTTGGCCATCTTCGTAAGAGTCCACTGCTTGACTTTCTTCCTCAATGCAGCTGTGTCGGCATCATCCTCACATTCTGGCAGGGTAAAATGTGTCATGAGGTCATTCCAAAGACCCTCTTTGCACCTGTCGACGACATACTCACCCTCTTTCGCCCCTTTGGTCTTATTCCACTCTCGAACGGTGATCGGGATGCGATCCCTAACCATAACTCCGCATTGTTATTTAAATACAGTTTTAGCCTTTTCGGGTTCCAACGGTTCACCCCGTGTTGATACCCGCGTAATTGTATAACGTGTAGATGCGTCCAACTTTTTGGCCGGGCCTCGTTTGGAATATTTTTTGCTTGATGTGGAGGCCTAAGAGAAGAAACATTCGTCAATTTATATATATATATATACAACTCAGTTAATGCATCTACTGATCACCAGACTTCATATATATACCTCGTCGTCGGCTTCTCCACCACCGGAGCCGTCGGCTTCTCCTTGATCATTTCGGTCTACCTCCTCTCCCTCACCGGAGGGGTTCAGATAAATCGACGGAGATTCGGGTGGATCAACATGGGGGGTGTCGTTGATCATATCCTCGAGAATTTCTTCCTGTGCTAGGTCTCTCTGGATTGGATCCATAGTTTTCTACAAAATACACACAATAACAGTTTTCATTCAATATTGCTGCATAAAATAATACTAAACAATAATATGAACACGCAATTTGCTACAATAATACTAAACAATAGCAAAATTCTAGTGATGCCCTAACCCTAACCCTAAGTCCGGGGGCCCGCGAGCACCACCACCCTAACCCTAAGTCCGGGGGCCCGTGAGCACTACCACATTAAACCTAAGTCCAGGGGCCCGCGAGCACCACCACCCTAACCGTAAGTCCGGTGGCCCGCGAGCACTACCACCCTAACCCTAAGTCCGGGGGCCCGCGAGCACCACCACCCTAACCCTAAGTCTGGGGGCCCGCGAGCACTACCACCCTAACCCTAAGTCCGGGGGCCCGCGAGCACTACCACCCTAACCCTAAGTCCGGGGGCCCGCGAGCACTACCACCCTAACCCTAAGTCCGGGGGCCCGTGAGCACTACCACCCTAACCCTAAGTCCGGGGCCCCGCGAGTACTACCACATTAACCCTAAGTTCGGGGGCCCGCGAGCACTACCACCCTAACCCTAAGTCTGGGGGCCCGCGAGCACTAGCACCCTAACACTAAGTCCGGGGCCCCGCGAGCACTACCACCCTAACCCTAAGTCCTGGGGCCCGCGAGCACTACCACATTAACCCTAAGTCCGGGGGCCCGCGAGCACTAGCACCCTAACCCTAAGTCCGGTGGCCCGCGAGCACCACCACCCTAACCCTAAGTCCGGGGGCCCGCGAGCACTACCGGACTTAGGGTAGTTATTTCTTTAGCTTATCTTTATTTAGCACGGATGCTTGTCTGTCTCAATCGACACTATAATACTACATACTATATAATATACTACTATATATATTATTACTAATAATAAATATATATACACAAACATATATATATACTATATTTATATACTAGTAATAAATATTACAATATAAAAAAGATACAAGAAATAAAAAAACATACACTAGAAATTAATATATACTATACTGGAAATATATACTATACTAGAAATTAAGATATACTATACTAGAAATTAATAAAAAAACATACACTAGAAATATAAAAAAGATACAAAAAATACTAGTAATAATTCTATCTATCTATTACAAAAAACATACTAGTAATACAAGTAATAATTATATCTATCTATTAAAAAAAAGATACTAGTAATACAAAAAACATACACTAGAAATACTAGTAATACAAAAAATATACAAAAAAAACAAAAAATGGCCGGCGGGGTGCCGCCCGGGCTCGCTGGGGGATGGAGGCAGCGCACGACCGGTCGCGGGGCGCCGCCCGGGCTCGCTGGGGCCGGGGACGGAGAGGAGGCAGAGCACGCGGTGGGGGGAGGGATTACCTCCCACAGCAGCGGGGCGGACGGGCGCGCGTCTCGAGAGGCGGTGGCGCGACGCGGCAACATGGCGGGGTACGCGGACGGGCGGAGAGGCGCGGCGAGGTATTTCGGCAGCCTGGCAGCGTAGTGCTACTCCTCGCTCCGGTCGATGGATTCGACCGGGGAAGAAGGCGGCGCATTAAATACCCCCAGCCTTTAGTTCCGGTGCGTGGCTGGAACCTGGACTAACTCTACACCTGGACCACATGACCCACGAGAAGAAACCGACATATGGGTACAAAATGTCACGGGTTCCAATCCTGTCATCCCTACCTATTACTTCTCCTATGGGCAGTAACGAGGGATCAATTGAGATCGATTCAAATGAAATTCAGAGTTTCATTTTGCTATATGCATGCGGTACAAAAATCATCCTTTTCTTTACAGCTTTATCTCCCGTCGTAAGAAAGCGCTCTTAGTTCAGTTCGGTACCCTGTTCTTCTCTTTTCTCGAGAGAATTGGGTATTCGATTTATCTTTAGAGCCGTTCGAGTCAGGCTAAGTCCAGGCAATGAAATTCTGTTGGGACATGCCCAAAGTGGCTTTTGCCAGAAGAAGCTGCGGGATAGGGAAAAATAGGCAGTTAGAGAACCCCATTGTTCGAGAATAACTTGCAGTCGAAGGAACGAAAGGAAAAAGACTGAAAGGAGAAGAAATTAAGGCTTGCCCTTACTCTATTCTTATTTCTCACTCCTTCGTCCTTGTTGTACCTCACTCCCGTCTTCAATGGGGTCTGCTCTTTTTTTTTAGGAGAGTATGCCAATATGATCTTAATGAGGTGCGGGGCTTTGCATCTGACATTCGTTGGGCTTTCCTCTGCGGGAGCCCGCGTCCCGGCGTCGCATCTAGAGGAAGAGCTCGACCTGAAACCGCAGAGTGAAGTTGGACGGATGCTGTGGTAGCGGGTCAGGCTTACGATAGCCTTGGTTGGGATCGTCGCCTGACGCGGCTCTGGGAATCCCTCTTTTAGTTGGCAAGGTCAATCTAGCAGATGATAGTCTTATTTTAAATAAGGTACGTTTAGGCAGCTGACCTTTCCATTTGGGATCTGACTTATTGATTTGGAATTCCTCCATTTTATCCTTATTCTTATTTCGTAATTTGGTTATATATTCATTGAATTTGCCATTCGGTTTTCTACATGAATATCTCTGCTCGATGTCTTCGTCTGACCTTTTCCAAATGGAAAACTATTAGTCCCGGTTCCAGCCACGCACCGGGACTAAAGGCTTTGGATGCCTTTTCATCTACAGAGCCTTTAGTCCCGGATGGTGTTCTGGGCCAGGACTAAATGCCCAAATTTGCGCGCGCTGGGCCTAAGTTGGCGCCTGTTTTTTCAAATATTACAATTTGTAACTATTAGATTTTTTAAACATTTGAATTATACAGTTTTTGCATACTTATGAATTTGAGAAAATTTTCAACATCAAAAGTTTTTGAATTTAAATAAGTAATCCAAATCTATTTTCTATTTTATAAAATAATTATTCTAACTAGTGAAACTAATAACCATTTTGCCATTTCCAATTTAAAAATGCATTAACTATTATATTTTGCATATTTTTGAATCTCACTAAATTTTTAACATGAGAAGTTTTTGAATTTGAATAAGTAATCCAAATCTATTTTCTGTTTTGTAAAATAATTATTCTAACTAGTGAAACTAATAACCATTTTGCCATTTCCAATTTAAAAATGCATTAACTATTATATTTTGCATATTTTTGAATCTAACTAAATTTTTAACATAAAAAGTGCTTGAATTTGAATAAGAGATTCAAATCCATTTTCTATTTTAGAAAATAATTATTCTAACTAGTCAAACTATTAACCATTTTGCCATTTTCATGTGATTCCGACGCTCCGGTGGTCTTCCTCCGGCGAAACCCTAGACTGGGGCCCCGAATTGTCTACCCCTATAGCTTTCTCCGTACGAGGGTAGCCCCTTTAGGGTTTAGGGTTTAGGGTTTAGGCTTCCATCCTCTGACTTCCCGCCATTTCTCACTATATATATGTAGGCTTGGTCGTTGCCATAGCACATCTAGACTCATATCTGCCGCCTCTCTCCACTCTATCCCATGGCTTCCACCATACCTCTAACCCTAGGGAGGCGGAGATGGAGTCTTTCACGGGCTAGCAGGAAAATATTTTCCGAGGCAGAACTTCCAAAGATGCCATAGGGCGTGTGCACCAAGGGCATCTTCGAGAAGTTTCGCCATGGTAGATTTCCCAACCCTTTCCTCCATCCATGGGGATGAAACTCTCCATCCATGTTGGCTTGTTGAGTTGCTTGCCATGGCGTATCGATGCTCCTTTTATAGGCACGACGCCGCTTCTACTTTGTCTTCTTCCTCCGACAGGGCGTCGTGCGCTACATGCTTTATCTCATCGAGCAGTGCGTCCACCCACGCGTCCTTATCCTGCCGACAGCTTTAGTCCCGTTTGCACCCACCAGCCGGTACTAAAGGTTACCCACACGTCCTTATCCCACCGACAGTTTTGTTAGATGACACAAAAACCACCTTTAGTCCCGGTTGCACCCACCAGCTGGTACTAAAGGTTAGCCACCCTCTAGATAAGGCCCTCCCAGATAAGGCCCCCATCTTTTGTCCCGGTTTGAGCCCCCACCCGGGATGAAAGTTTCCCGCGCCACTGCGTTCCCGCGCTTTCCACCGGTTCCCACCTCTGTCTTCCCGCCATTTTTTTAGTATATATATGTACGCTTGGCCTCCATTTACATATCACATCTAGACTCATCATTCTCTTCCCATGGCTTCCAGCGTATCTCTAACCACCCGGGAGGCGGAGGCGCTTTGTGCCTCGAACTACCCCTGCCCACCGGGCTACCGCGTCCCCACCGACTGGATGCTGAGCGCCGGGGGCGTGCCGGTCCCACCTGTCCCTCTAGGTGTGGAGCGCCGGATGGCCATCACGAACCACTACTACCCCGAGCTCACGCCAGAGCAGCGGAGGAATCCCAACTGGCATCCCGACTATTTCCTGACTTGGGAAGCCTTCTTCATCAATCAGCGTGAGAGGGCGCTCGCTAGGCACGAGGAGGACGACCCACCTCCTTCGAACTTCAATGAGGCCGGCCATATGCTATGGTGGCGCGGCCAGACTCTCCAGAGTGTCATGGCCTACAACATGACCGGCAATAACCCCAGCCTGCGGTACCCTCAAATCCAGCCCACGCGTGCCCAACCTTTAAGGTTCGACTACGGCAACCCCGACGACGACAGCGACGACGGCGTCGACGACTATGACGACTACAATGGCGCGTATTACAGGGCTAGGCAGGAGCATGACTGAATCACTCCAACATTAGGCATGTTTCTTAATTTTTAGTTGTGCTATGTATCTTAATTTTCAGTTGTGCTATGTATCCTTAGTGTTTGTGGGTTCCTTCTCTTGTGATGGTTCCTTCTCTTTGGGTGATCACCTCCCGCGGCTCAGAACCCGGTCGTCAACGTCTAGTTTGATTGCGCAAGATGTATTACATGAAAGGGGACCTTTATGTCTCAAATAAAAGGTTTAATACATTACATAGATTTATGTCTCAAATAAAAGGTTTAATACATTATTACACATCACCAACATCTAGTGTTGTGGTTTTCTTCTACACCATAGCCATGGAGAATCTTCATCATTTAACAGGATGCTTGGGTCAGTTTTCACTTTGAAGGGCGGAATTTCATGAAACTTATTGTAATCTTCTGACATGTCTGTCTTGTCATCCACTCCCACGATGTTTCTTTTCCCTGAAAGAACTATGTGGCGCTTTGGATCATCGTATTCTGTACTCTTTTGCTTATCTTTCCTTTTTCTCGGTTTGGTAGACATGTCCTTCACATAGAAAACCTGAGCCACATCGTTGGCTAGGACGAATGGTTCATCCATGTACGCAAGATTGTTGAGATCCACTGTTGTCATGCCGTACTTTTGGTCTACATGTACCCTGCCTCCTGTCAGCTTGACCCATTTGCACCGAAACAAAGGGACCTTAAAAGTAGGTCCATAGTCAAGTTCCCATATCTCCTCTATGTACCCATAATATGTGTCCTTCTGCCCATTGTCATCTGTTGCAGCAAAGCGGACACCACTGTTTTGGTTGGTGCTCTTTTTATCTTGGGCGATCGTGTAAAATGTATTCCCATTTATCTCGTACCCTTGGAAAGTACATATAGTCGAAGATGGTAACCTAGCCAACGAGTACAACTCATCTCCAACAGTGGTGTTATTCATGAGATGTGTCTGCAACCAATTGCCAAAATTCTTCTCGTGTTCCCCTTTAATCAAGGTTTCAGGCTTCCCCAGGTTTTCGGAGCGTAGAATATTCTTGTGTTTCTCGATATACGGAGCCACCACGGTGGAATTGTGTAGAACTGTGTAGTGTGCTTGAGTGAAGGAATGCCCGTCCCTACATACCATTGATTTCCTTCCTAGTGTGCCTTTTCCAGTCATCCTCCCCTCATACCGAGATTCAGGAACCCCAATCGGCTTAAGGTCAGGAAGAAAGTTAACACAAAACTCAATGACCTCCTCTGCTCCATAGCCCTTGGAGATGCTTCCTTCTGGCCTAGCACGGTTATGAACGTATTTCTTTAAGACTCCCATGAACCTCTCGAAGGGGAACATATTGTGTAGAAAGACAAGACCGAGAATTCTAATCTCTTCGACTAGGTGAACTAGGAGGTGCGTCATAATATTGAAGAAGGGTGGCGGGAAAAACAACTCGAAGCTAACCAGACATTGGACCACATCAATCTGTAACCCTGATAGACTTTCTCGATCGATTACCTTCTGAGAAATTGCATTGAGGAATGCACATACCTTCACAATGGCTAGTCGAACATTTTCTGGTAGAATTCCCCTCAATGCAACCGGAAGCAATTGCGTCACAAGCACATGGCCGTCATGAGACTTTAGGTTTTGAAAATTTTTCTCTTTCATATTTACTATTCCCTTTATATTCGACGAGAAGCCAGACGGGACCTTCATACTGAAAAGGACTTCAAAAAAGATTTCCTTCTCTTCTTTGGTAAGAGCGTAGCTGGCAAGCCCTTGAAACTGCCCTGGATGCTTGCCGTCTCGTCCTTTATGATGTTGCTGGTCCTCCCGTGCTGCCGGGGTATCTTTTGACTTCCCATACAAGCCCAGGAAGCCTAGAATATTCACGCAAAGATTCTTCGTCAGGTGCATCACGTCGATTGCAGAGCGGACCTCATGCACTTTCCAATAGGGTAGCTCCCAAAATATAGATTTGTTCTTCCACATGGGTGCGTGTACGGTAATGGGGTCTTTCGGAACAGGTTGTCCTCCAGGACCCTTTCCAAAGATTACATCCAAATCCTTGAGCATACCAAATACATCAGCACCACTACAGGGGACAGGCTTCGTCCGGGTTTCTACCTTGCCATTGAAATGCTTGCCTTTCTTCTTTAAGGGATGACTGGGCGGAAGAAAACAACGATTGTACGGGTACACATTCTTTCTACATTTATCCAGATATATACTTTCAGTCTCATCTAAACAGTGTGTGCATGCATTGTATCCTTTGTTCGTCTGTCCTGAAATGTTACTAAGAGCAGGCCAATCATTGATGGTTACGAACAGCAACGCTTGTAGGTCAAATTCCTGCTGTTTGTGCTCATCCCACACACGTACACCTGGTTTGGCCCACAACTGTAGAATTTCATCAACTAATGGCCTTAGGTACACATCAATGTCGTTGCCGGGTTGCTTCGGGCCTTGGATGAGCACTTGCATCATAATGAACTTCCGCTTCATGCACAACCAAGGAGGAAGGTTGTAGATACATATAGTCACGGGCCAGGTGCTGTGACTGCAGTTCTGCTCCCCAAAAGGATTCATGCCATCGGTACTTAGACCAAACCATAAGTTCCTTGCGTCACCAGCAAAGTCCAGGAAGTCTCTCTTGATTTTTCTCCACTGCCGACCATCAGCAGGGTGCCTCAACATCCCGTCTTTCTTACGGTCTTGCATGTGCCATCGCAACAACTTGGCATGCTCTTTATTTCCGAACAAACGTTTCAACCGTGGTATTATAGGAGCATACGACATCACCTTGGCAGGAACCCTCTTCCTGGGTGGCTCACCCTCAACATCACCAGGGTCATCTTTTCTGATCTTATACCGCAATGCAGTGCATACCGGGCATTTATCCATATTCTCGTACTTCTCACCGCGGTAGAGGATGCAGTCATTAGGGCATGCATGTATCTTCTGCATGTCTAATCCTAGAGGGCAGACAAGTTTCTTTGGTTCGTACGTACTGGAGGGCAATTGGTTATTTCTTGGAAGCAGCTTCTTCATTATTACCAGCAACTTTTCAAATCCCGAGTCGGTCATACCGGTCTCTGCCTTCCACTTCAACAATTCCAGTGTGCTACCCAGCTTCTTCTAGCCATCTTCACAAGTTGGATACAACAATGTGTTGTGGTCCTATAACATCTGCTCGAACTACAACCTCTCCTTTTCTATGTCGCAGTCTCGCCTTGCATCACTAATGACCCGACCAAAATCATCAACGGGATCATCTGGTTCTCGTTCTTCACCCCCTTCTTCTTCATTATCTTCAACTGTGGTATCATTGTATTCAGGGAACATAGATCGGTAGTTGTCATCATTGTTCTCTTCTTCATCATCGTCTTCCATCATAACCCCTCTTTCTCCATGCTTGGTCCAAACATTATAGACGGACATGAAACCGGACCGAAGTAGGTGGCTCTGAATGACTCTTGAGGAAGTGTGAGCCTGCTCATTCCGACATTCAACACATGGACAACACATAAAACCATCCCGCCGCTTGTTCGCCTCGGCCACAAGGCGAAAAGAACGCACGCCTTCTCTGTAAGCGTCAGAGCGTCAGTCACCGTACATCCATGGGTGGATCATTTGCATCATACAACAATGCATATATATCAAACACAATCACGATGCTTAAATTAGTACCGCGCGGTCAAAACGAGAAAATAGTTGCTAACCTTTTAGGACACTTCAAAACAAAGAGGAGAAACCTTAAGTGTCGCTCTGGCACCTCATATCATATTTTGTCTTGTGTGAACTCAAGTGGCATCGCTCTAATAGGCATTTCACCGAACACCTCTAGTGCATATGAAGAAAAAAGTTAGTACAAAGTTATACCCACCTCTCACATAGGAAAAAAACAGGAGAGAGTGGAGGGCTGAGTGCATATATATAGGGCCTGGCCATTAGTCCCGGTGTGAGATACAAACCGGGACTAAAGGTTCTGCCAGTTGCACGCGCGCCAGCCCAGACCCATTTGTCCCGGTTTGTATCTCAAACCGGGACTAATGGTTCCTTACGGACCAGGACAAAGTACCTTGGCCTCCTCGGGCCGTCTGGTTCGGACCATTAGTTCCGGTCCTAGCCACGGCCGGGACTAGTGGCCCGAACCAAAGGCCCATTTTCTACTAGTGATATTATCTCGAATTAATCCTGAATGGAAAGCTAGCAATCTTATAGTTTTTCTCTGTCTCCATACCATTCTGAAGCCCCTCGTGATATCTCGGAACCCATCTAAGGCTCCGATCAATAATCATTAGCGGGACCTGCAAAAAAATTCATTAGCGGGACCGGGATGTCCATACTGGTTCCTACATATTCAATGATGGGGATATAAGGTGAATTCAATTAGCCAAGCCCATGGCGTGTGGGCTCGCTGACATGGTGACTGTAGGACCTATGACTAAGAAGCATGGTGACTAGAAACAGAAGGCCCAGAAGCATAGCTAGCCCTAGTCGGATTAGGTCAAACTTATCAAATCCTTAACTAATTCGGTGTTATCCATGTAAATCCTAGCGAGGTAGCACTATATAAACCTCCCTAGGGTACTCTCTACGCATATACGCTTTGATACACCCCTTAGAAATGACTTGCTGCCTAGCTACCGAGCTCACCATCCTTGTAAACTCATTTAGATTAATACATCTAGCAGGAAGTAGGCTCTTTACCATATGGGGGGCTGAACCTGGGTAAAACCATGTGTGCTTCCAATCTCGATCGACAGATAGCTAACTCCCCTTGCCCCATTTGACTCAACCGCTACCCCCGGTAGTGACTACCCTGTACATTCCCACGACAGTGGCAACCACCGTGGGGCTTGGATCATCAAGCCTAAGATCTACGGCGAGACCCTACACTCCAGTCGATCGGCCCTTCGCCACTGTCCACATGATCTCCACCGATGGATTCTAACACATCCTGCCGAGTAGCTACGTGTTGGTGCCGCGCCCGGTCACTCACACTACCATGCAGCCAATTGGCAACATCAACCTCTTCGTTGGCTTCTCGGACGTCACTGGCCCGGCCGAGTCGGCAGAATTCGGCATCATATCCGGGTCGCCTCCACGCGATCTCCTTTCGGAGGAACAGGTCCGCTCAATCACCCTCCTGGCCTCCGAGGGCGACACAACCATCCTTGACGACACCGACTCGGTGACCCCTGCCTTGGTTGCTGGATCTATCATCGCTGCGTCCCACACCAAATCAATTACGCGGGTCTCCAATGCCAGCGATTTCGAGGACCCCTCCATCCTCCAGATCTTCGATTCCAACTCCGGCTCAGAGTCCCCCTAGGAGATCCACAACATATCCAACCGCTACAACACCATCTTCATGGAGAATGATGATGCCCAGTTGGACCCCTTCACCATGCCGCTCCTAGCAACAACGATGGTGAAAGAGATCGAGGAGCACCATAGACTGTTGGAGGAGGTGAAGAAAAAGGAACTCGCCCAACGCTAAAAGTTCCACCTCGAACAAACAACCATGCAAGAGCAGTCGCGCTACCATCAGCGCTGCATCTTGTGACGCCTCAACATCAGTACCCAAGGCCACACGCTGAACTTCGATGACGAGCGCGACCATGCACGCGCAACCAAGGCTGAGCTCTGCCGCAACTCGACGCTAGGCAACAGTCACCCAGTCGCTAGAGAGACTGCACACGGAGTTCCACCACCACCCTGCCGCTCGCCTCCTCCGGAGTAGCCGTGGATGAGATCTCACCGCAGAAGTTCGACACTAATAGACTCTCGATCTACTCAATTACGATGGACAATGTCATCGCAAGTCAAGCCGTAGTCTCCAGGCTCAATTATAACAGTGAAGGCGCACTTCAAATCCACCACGTTCAAGCTCTACTCGCCAAGGCAGTGGAGCAATAGAACACGGGTTGCGAACTGTGCGGGTGAGTGTACTCCCGCTCCTCCGGCAGCAGGGTAGCCTCCACCAACCTCCCAGGAAGGGCTCAGTAGCCAACATGCGCAATTTCCCACCCACCGAACCACGCCAGCTACAACCACGGGTCGCGAATCCCGCACTCTCTAGCAACGAGCCATGCCCGAATCACAACATGGTTGCTGCCAATAGCCAGCTGATCGACGCATGCACCCACATCATCACCATTTAGCCTACAACATGATGAAGCTCAAGGGGCCCCGCGACATCATCACTGTGCGTGATGACTCTGATATGGCCCTAGAATGCAAGGATAATAATGCCAAGCTCGGCGATGCTGTGATCACCGAGGAAATGAACCATGCCAACAAACTCGCCAAGTACGCCAAAAACGTCGACAAGGATGACCCCTTGATCCTAAAAAAGCTAATGATGGTGAGTTCAGGGCCAACAACCTTTGAGGCCTCCACGCACACTCGCACCGTCAACCTCGTTCCAAGCGACTCGAGCCAGCAGGTCACTATGGGAACCAACCTTACTCCCTCATAGGAAGGCACGCTTATCCAGTTTCTCTGTGAGAATCGCGGTATCTTCGCATGGAAGCCATCTAACATGACTGTTGTCCTGAGGGAACTCACTGAGCACAAACTCAACACCAACCCCAAGGCATGACTTGTCAAGCTACCACTGCGACCCTTCAATGAAGAGCGTTGTCGCATAGTCACTGAAGAAGTGAATCGGCTACTCGCCACTAGATTCATCCGGGAGATCAAGTACTCCAAATGGCCGGCGAACCCAATCCCAGTGATGAAGAAAAACAACACTTGGAGGTTGTGCGTCAACTATACCAACCTCAACAGTGCCTGCCCAAAAATAATAATTTGTGCTGTCATGAATCGACCAAATCATCGATTCGACTCCAGGGTCTGAGTCGCTCTGCTTCCTTGACACTAACTCCAGCTACAACCAAATCAAGATGGCCCTGGAGGATGAAGATAAAATGGCCTTCATCACGTCGTTCAGAGCCTTTTGTCACACCGCCATGACCTTCAGACTCAAGAACGTCGGTGAAAGAGATATGCCCTAGAGGTAAATAATAAATAGGTTTATTATCATATCTTGGATTAGTTCATAATAGTTTCATACTATGTTATAACTGTATCAAGAGGAAACATTGATTCAGGTGTGGTATGTAAACAAAACAGGTTCCTAGTAGCCTATGGTCAACTAATTTGTTGGGCAAACAATGATGAAGGTTTCCCGATCACGGAGCATTTGTAGGGGTTTAGCGCCAAAAACAATAATTTTTCCTATGCAAACCACCCCAATACTAGGATCTATCTATTAGTAATGTAGTAACAGGAAGGGCTTTTCGTGAACTTACCCTTGAATACCGAAAAGCGCTATCAATATTCGGGAGAACATGGTTGATGTAGTCGTACTAACGCCAACCTCAAGGTCATTCTAAACTCTGACGGCTCCACCAGCTCTAGCTCGACCGGCTCTAGTGACTCCGATGGCTCGAACGACTCGAGCGCCACTAGTGCAGCGCCTTGTAGGGGGTCACACATATATGGTGTTTGATGACGACTCCCGGACCCTGATCCAGCAGATGTTGCGGAAGTAGATCTGCTAGATCCGGAATCCCCACATCGCGACGACGCTCCGTGGTGAAGAACACCCTTGTTCGCACATCCCTTATAGTGGGTTCGCGCTCACAAGATAGAGAGGGAGAGAGTAGGGCACTTGGAGGGGGATGCCTCAAAGCTTGGGATCAATTGGTGTGTTTAAATCCCTCCATATGCCCTCCTTTATGTAGGGAGAGGGGAGGTACTCCCTCCCTCAAAGTCCTGGTGTGGGACTAATCAAGGGAGAAGGTGGGGGAGGCGCACCGGCCAGCCCACCCATTGGCCCCACGTGGGTACTAGCCCATTAGGGCCGCTAGCCACCGCATGGCCCCTCTTAGGGCATGCGACCCCCTCTCGGGCCTCTTCGGAGGCCCATTTAGGTGTGCTGCCCCATTAAATCATATTTACATATTATTTAATTACCGTTGCATCGGAACTCCTTCTGGACAACTGCGGACAACTCCGAACACCCGCCGGACTTTCCCGGAAATCTTCCAGTTTTCCCTTCTCTCTTATTCGGTGATTCCTATGATACCCAAATGATCTCCGAGCATTGTCAAACCCTTAAGTGTGATACCTTAATGGTTTGGGAACACTCTTGACATGGTCGAGACCCCTCTCGGACCAATGATCATCAGCGGGGCCTGGATGCCCATAATGACCCCTGTGCATTCCACAAGAATATTTATCGTTGAACCATTAAAAATAGAGTCCTATTCCCTTTGTTACTTTCATACTTTACTTGTCTGAGACCTGATGAACGACATGGACATGTCATGTTCAATCTCGTTACCGACAAGTATAACTTTACTCGTTCTGAGCTATGCCATCCCCATGACCTAGTCACGCGCTACAACTTTATGGATGTCATGTCTCCGAGTATCTCTCTGTCACGCGGAAGAAAAAATCCCGCTATTGACACATACGCCTCTACATGCCCCTCTGAATACCTGAAGACACCTTTATGATCATCATTTCACTGAGTGACGTTTGATGCAATCAAGGCACTCTCAGGTGACAGTGATTAAATATGGTCTCACGGTCTAAGGAATTGGTTACTATGTTTCCCAGTCATTGTAATGGTGAACTTGGTGACTCAATCATGTTATAATTCCTGTGTTGGGTATGTTGGTACCTTCGATCCAAATTACTGATGTGGTATAGCTCCTTTGCCCTGGTAGACCTAGGTTATCGAATCCTCGGGAAGTATAAAGTGTAGTGAAGTTACTTTAATGGACCTTCGGGAGTTTTAGAATTCTTTTTGTGTTTTACCGGACCAAGAGTTTGCAGTCTTTTGTCTTTGTCGATGATGGAGAGAGAGGGCCTAGTGCTTTCGGTTTTACCTGTAGCTGTGCAAAACATCTGATGGGAATAAAAGATAATAATAAAGTATGCATGTAATTGTTAGAGCAAGATAATTATATGTAGGCAGTGCATCCATAATTGCTATTGCCTCCGCAACCGCTTATAGAAATAGCCTACTAGTCTCATCCATAAAAGAAAGAGAACTAATGATATGCATACTGATGTCACCGTTAATCCCAAGTAAATCCCTCACATACAGCCGTACTACCCCTTCTATCATCGAGGTTCCCAACCTACAGATTAGTCATTACTCATACTCCCTATACGTGGCTCAATCCTCGGGGTCTTGGGTACCTTACAAGTCCTTTGATTGAGGAAAGAGAGGATACAATAATCATCATGTCATACAAACTAATACATGATCCCATCTATGATAAATAACATTCACAAAAAGCTACATGGCCAGGCCGAAGCCCTGGGCCCAAATAGAATTACTCACGCATAGAGATGAAATCGACAATCATAAACATTGTAATGGAAATCATGAGATTGATAGCAAATAGTCTTACAATGTCACCAATCAAATATGAGATCTACTATTACAAGTGGTGGAATATGGCTATGGTGGTGGAGAAGGGTTTGGAGATTAGACGTAAGTCTATTCCTCTGGCGGCTCTTCGGTGTTGTGGATGCAGGTTTCTGGGATTCTGCAGCGGCTCCCCGTGGCTCTATTTCTCATCGCTCGAAGCCTCTTTATATAGGGGTACCTTCATGAAAGTTGTTCTATTTGACCTAGCGGTGTCGATGGCAACTATACTGCACGAACTATATGGCCAGAATTTTATTCCCACCGTATAGTTGGTCGTTAAAGTTTCTATATCCAGTTCATGACCCCTGGTTTCTTCGGGTTGTTGGAAATCTCATATTTTTTACTTTAATGTTGTGATTCCCATCATCAAATGTCATTATCTGCATAGGAAAAAATAGAAAGAAAGGATTGCATACCCCTTTGATCATTAAGCATTAGTGGTAGGGTTTAGAGAGACATTTCATAAAAAATATGAATAATATCTAGTTTAAATGTGGATGTGGATGGCTATATTTCATAGCCATCAACCTCCTCAAGCTTAAACTTGATCGTCCTCGAGCAAGAAAACCAAAATAAAAAAGGAACTCAGCATTTAAACTGAAATAACGAGATGATGATCTTACTCATGATTGGTAGTCTCATGTTTCCTCCACTTTATTAATCTGAAAAACTTCAGTATAGATAGAGTAATGGAAAGCATATCATACGGGTTTTTATGCATCCTTATAGCATAGAAAAATTATTGTTAACATGGATAATTCAAATGAGTAAACCTTATTCCATGTCATGTAATCAACTCACAAGCTTGCCTTTGAACAATAAAGTATAATCATGTAAACTTGAGAGTGTGAGAGTTTGTCATGAAAAACATATACACTAGAGTATCTCAATTCTCCCACATCAATAAATTAAGACTTTTCAAGAACTACTTTTCTATTCATTGTCCTTCAAGAATTTCAGCTCTTAAGTAATTGAGAGCATGCCAAAAAAAATTTATCAGGCTCTGATGGACACTCGTGGCATTACCAAGTTTTTTGTTCCTTTTGCATAATGATTACTCATATCAGCCAGAGGAGTGATTCCATCATGAACACAACTACCCGGGAATGCCAAGAATCTTACCCATTATAGCATTGTTGCTACATATGTTTAATCAACTCATAGCCAAAATCTAGGAGTTTCCTCCATGAAGATCGTTCGTAGGCTAGCGGAGTTGTTGGTATCCCATGAAGTTTGACACGCATAAAGCTATATCATTCTTATGATTCACAAGTCAAACTTTGGCATGCTCACAAAAAACTGCTAAACATTAATTCAATCAAACAAATCCTTTTAAAGAGAGCTATTGAGTCAATCATTATTTTCTATGGTGTTGAGTGTCTCTAGAAATAAGCCTTCAAGATTAAACACTACAACACCCAAGTCTTCAATTGTGAGACTTTTTCTTATTACAATTGTTAGCAAATTTTTAGGCATGACTTGGTTAACTACAAGAGCTGGAACAAAACGTACCCAACTAAATACCCATCCAAACAAAATTTTACTACAATATAAAGACTCACACTCACTCCGCCAATATAACATCTTATCATTTACTACTAACTAGCATGGGTTTCTCAAACTTCAAAAGTGTGGAGTCTTAAGGCATACCTCTCATGACCGGTTCCACTTCTCTCTTCCCTTTTGATTTGCTTCTTGGAAACTCGAAGTTGATCACTCTCCTGCAAATATGTGGAAGCCACAAGGAGAATAGAAAAGAAGGAAGAGGGAAAATAAAGATAAATGGAAAAATCCTTTTGTTGTTTTTAAGAGAGGGAATTAAAAAATAGAAAATTGGCGGCAAAGCTCGGCTAGAAAATCTCAAAAACAAATAGAAATAACTAAAGATAAAGTGTTGGGGAAACCAACACGAGTGCTTATAAACTTGAATTAAAAACATAACCTCGAAATAAATGCAAATGAATGCCAAATAAAGATAATGAGGAAACTTCCCCAAGCTTAGGCTTTTGCAAGCCCTTCAAATCATTGTGGTGGTGGGAAAAAGTCGTAACTCCAGTTCATAAATTGAGTTGATAAATTACTAGTTGTTTCTCGGAGGTTCAGGGAGAGGTTATGCATCCTCTCCACAGTTCCTCCAAGTTCTTGGAATTCTTGGTATGTAGCGAACCGGGTTAGTGGCTACTCCTCTTCTTGGTCCTCATCCTCATCCAGAATCTCCTCCTCAGGTTGGTGTTGCTCAACATGCAAGTCATATAGCAAACGTCCTTCCTCGATAGAGAAAATACCATTAGGCAAAGGAGCGGGGTAGAGACGCCCAGCTCCAGCAATATGCAAGTAATAAACACCACCCCTCCTAGTGAGCATTCCACAAGCTTTTAAAGTAGAGAAACCAACACGTCGCTCACCTAGCACTGGTTGCAACTCACCTAGGTCGAAGCCTAGGGCAATGGCAAGCACGGTGATGACGCCTCCACCTGTGACTGGTCCTTGGCTTTGGGAGGATTGGTTCTCCAGGTAGCGCACAAGAATTGCGCCCAGGTTGAGTGAAAAGTCGATATTATTGAAAGCAGCTTTTGCAAGGACTAAGATGTCCTCCTCATTGAGTCTCGTGAACTAATTTCGTACCTACAAGGTGTTAGCAATAACATAGAACAAATAACGAATTGTAGGATGTTGAATATTCTTCCCCTTGCTTACTCTAGAAGTGAAACTCATTCCATTATAATAATGTTCCGGGGAAGGGTATAAGACAGTAAATGATGCGCGTAAGTCATTAGCATTATTGTTTGGAAAATTAAAACATGCGCACCATTCATCTAGTGATAATACGTAATTGTTGTTCATAAGTCGGAAAGAAAGCATGTCCTCTCCATGCCATGCTTTAATGGTGCTTTGCAAAGAACTTGGAAATTCAAGAGTTAACCGGCGATAAGTAGGCACACCATTGAATACAAAGTTTTGGAGGCCAACCCTGTTGCAAAGTAAATTGAAGTCATTAGAAATACCGAGTTGATTCAATATAATCGGGCAAGCCCACTTGGTTGCCTTCACTTCTCAGTTCTTGATCATATTGAAGCGATCACGTTGGAGCTCATCCCTGAACTGTATCCCCATGCGTTCTTGAGCGGTAGCCCAAGTAGCGCTAGCGGTGGCACAAGCACGAGTTTGGATCCTTATGTTCATCATCTAAAATAAGAAGGAAATAAAAAATAAAACTTTTTGATCCAACAATAATAAGCATAACATATTCCTCATATTAGCACACTAAAGAGTCACCTCAAAATAATAATCTAGGCAAGAGAATCATGGCAATTAGTTGATAGTAGGTCTCACCCTAGATTGATAATGATAACAGATCGAAAATGAATGTGCAAAAACTAATTGGAGGATCCGAGGATAAACATACCGTAGATCACTTCTGTGCGAGGAAATAGAACGAAATTAAGTAGAGATGAAGATCTCTTGAGGTTTTGAGAGAGTTTGGAGGTAGAAGAGAGAAAAATGATTGAAGATTTGGTGTTGGGGGTACCTTCCCGTGGCGATTCTGTGGTCGGGCGCAACTATACGGCCAAACTATATGGTCAGAATAATTTGTTCCCGCCGTATAGTTGGTCTGATGTCAAAAATTTAGGGTTTCCTCCTGGCGGCACAACTATACAGCCAGAACTATACAGCTGGGATTTTTATCCCCGCTGTATAGTTGGTCGTCAACACTTCTGTATCCTCGAAAATAAATTTTTAAAAAACAATGATAATTATACGACCGGAACTATCCGACCGGAATTTTTATTCCCGCCGTATAGTTGGTCATTAAACCTTCAAAACCTGGGAAAGAAAAAATTGTGGATGGTGATGGCTCGTGGTTGATGAGCTCGTTGGGGAACCCCAAGAGGAAGGTATGATGAGCACAGAAGTAAGTTTCCCTCAGTTATGAAACCAAGGTTATCGAACCAGTAGGAGCAAGGAAACACCCCAAAGGTGTTGCTAGCTGAGCCTTGACAGGGCGCACTACCGGTGCTAGTAGCAATGTGAAGACCTGCACAATACAACCATAGAACTCTGTCCCCAACTTGCGATGAGGTTGTCAATCTCACCGGTTTTGCTGAAAACAAAGGATTAAACGTATCGAATGGAAGAAAGTAATAGTTTGCAGAAAGTAAACACAAAGCAGTAAACAGTTTGCTTGTAGATTGAATGTAAAAGAAAGGACCCAGGTCCATAGTTCACTAGAGGTGGCTCTCCTTAAGATAGATAACATGCTGGGTAAACAAATTACAGCGGGACAATTGACAAACATTGAGAAAGCAATACATGCATATACTAATCATCTTGACTCCTTTGAGATTCGATTGGGCATTACAACATTATACATAGACCATCATCCAACTACATCTATGACTAATAATCCACCTTCAGGTTATCATCCGAACCCCCTCCAGTATTAAGTTGCAAGCAACAGATTATTGCATTACGAATTGCATGTAAAGTAAACAATACGATTGTTCTATGAACAAAGGATTGTTGTTTTCTCCCTAGTAGCAACAACACATCTAGTACCTTAGAGATTTCTGTCACTTCCCCAGATTACCAGAGGCATGAACCCACTATCGAGCATAAATACTAACTCTTGGAGTTGCTAGCATCTATTTGGCCAAGATAGCTACTAACAACGGAAAGCATGCAAGATCACAAATAACAAAGACTTGATAGAATTAATAATCAATCTGAAATAGCATCTCAATATCCATCGGATCCCCGCAAACACAACATGCAGAATTACAAATAGATGATCTTGATCATGAACGGAGCTCACAAGATCTAGACATGAAAGCACAAAGGAGGAGAACCAGCCATCTAGCTACTACATGGACCCGTAGTCCCGAGATGAACTACTCACGCATCCCACCGGAGGCTTGCATGATGATGAAGAAGGCCTCTAGGGTGAAATCCCCTCTTCGGCAGGGTGCCGAGAAGAGCTTCAGATCCCTCCCAATCTAGGGATGGAGACGACGGTGGCTACAGACTCTTTCGTGGAGTTTTGATCGGGTACTTAGGGTTTCTCTATCGGAGGCAATATATAGGCGGAAGGAGAGGCCGAGGGGGTGCTAGAGGCGGCCACACCACCCCCTGGCGTGGGCCAGGCTGGGCCGCGCGGCCAGGTGGTGTGGTGGCCCCTGGCCCCTCTACGTCTCGTGTTCTGGCTCCATGTGTCCCTCGGTGAAAAACTGACTTTGGCTTTTGTCCTGTCCAATTCCGGGAATATTCATTTTCTGACTTTCCTGGAACCAAAAACAGCAGAAAACAGGCAGCTGGCACTGTGGCTCTTGTTAATAGGTTAGTCTAAGAAATCATATGAAAAGTACTCCAAAGTGTGGACAAAACATAAGAAAGTAGATAAAACCAAGCGTGGAGCATCAAAAATTATAGATACATTTGCAATGTATCAGATGCCAAAGATATCTATACGGCCGGAATTTTTATTCCCGACGTATAGTTGGTCGTTAAACCTTTTGTAGTCATCAAAAAATTTCCGGTTATTTGAGAATTATTTCTTATCCCGAAACTTAGTGAAACACCTTGTTTTTGATAGAAAAATGACAGTAAAAATTGTAGACCAACAACAACATGTATAAAGCAGGATTTTTAGTACTACCGAACTTCTTCTCCTCAACTAGAGCTTTCTAGCACTCTTTATTAAACATAAAACTAAAACTTAAACTTAAAAACTTTACTCAAACCTTTATTTCACATGGGTTGCCGCCCATGAAGCGCTCTTTTATGGTCAATAGCTTGACCTTGATGTTGCTCACTTAGGCCATATGAGTGGAACACCCACTCCAAAATAGCTGGCCTTCAAAGTGATGGCCTCCTTTTCATCATGCTTGGCTTTCTTCTTCCTGGGAAAATGAATAACAAAAGGACCCCGCGAAGGCAATTTAAGCTTCACGCTCCCTTCATGTAGATTAATCAAAGTCTTAATAGTTCTTAAGAATGGACGACCTAATATAATAGGAGTAGTAGCATCTTCAGGCATGTTGACAATAACAAAATCAATAAGAGCAGGACAACATTTAATGTATACTAAAGTATTTTCTTTAATCCCTACAGCTTTTTTGTAGGTAGAATCTGCTAGATGTAATTTTAACTCGGTGATTTCAAAAGAGCCAAGATTTAACTTATTAAAAAGACTTTTTGGAATTTTTGAAACGCTCGCACCTTGATCACAAAGTGCAACTATCTCATTGGTCCCAATTTTAATCTTAATAGTAGGCTCAAATATATCATCAAGCTTTACAAGTAAGTTTTCAGCAATTTTCTTATATTCTTCCTCAAGCTCACGTACCTTTATTGCTACCTGATTAACGAAGTGTTGATACATAGCTTCCTCATTTCCTTCACTTACCGGAATCTTGATATTGATCCTTTTTACAAGATCTTCAACGGTGTAATTTGGTGAAGGAGCATCACTATAATCAAGTTCTTCAAGCTCCTCCCTTTGGATTCTTATCATCTTGAGGTCTTCAACAGTATTGGGCTCAGCTTTACCTACAAATTTAGCTAGAATGAGAGTTTGACTCTCGGTTATCTTACCTAGCTGTGCCTCAACAATCCTTGTTCTTTCTTGGAGGGCTTGCAAATCATTCCTCAAACTTACAGCTTGGTTAGATAATTTACCAAGCATAGCATCATGGTTCTCTATTATTTTAACAAGGATATTGTTTTGCTCATTTTGTGAATCTATAAAGGACTTAAGTGTTTCTTGGAGACTACCATTACTTGTTCCCATATTATTATTAGAGTTACCTGCAGGACTAGAATAATGTTTTTGAAAATTAGGATTATAATTCTTCTTCCAAGTAGGGTTATAATCATTACGAGCTATGAAGTCTATTTCTTTAATATTTTATTCTGGGACAACTCTTACCTGGTTTCCCTTACCTTTTACGGCTAATATGAGCTCATCTAGCTTAGCATTGAGTTCTTCATTTTCTTGTGGTGAGATGGAGTTCACATTCTCCGTGTTTGATCTGTCCACATTCCACTAGGCATGGTTGTCTTGCACATTGTCTAGCAGCTGCTTTGCTTCGGTAATATGTTTACCCATAAATGTTCCTCCAGCTACAATATCAAGCATAGACTTAGACACAGGGTTAAGAGCATTATAAAATTAATGGAGAATTAACCAATCTTCCATCCCATGACTGGGACCGTTTCACATGCATTCTTTCATCCTCTCCCATGCAAGCGCTAGTGGCTCACGCTCTTCCTGTCTAAAACCAGTAATATTAGATCTAAGTTGCATAGTCTTTGTAGGTGGGAAAATTTTAGTCATAAATAAAGAAGTACACTCCACCCATGATGCAATAGTATTTCTGGGCAAAGATAGCAACCATTATTTTGCTCTTCCTTTAAGAGAGAAAGGAAATAAGAGCAATTTGACCGCATCAGGGTCAACATCTTTTATGCGCATCATATCACATATTTCAGTGAAAGTGTTCAAGTGCATACCTGCGTCCTCAACAGCAGAGGCTCCAAATTGATTCTATTGAACCAAACTTAAATAGTGGGGCTTAATTTCATAATCATCAGCAATAATTGCTGGCTGGGTAATAGGAGTATGCAAATAATCATTGTTGGGAGTTGCAAACTCCCAAGCTTCTTTTCAGCCATATTTCCTATTTTTGGGTTTTCTTAAACAAAGACTTATGATAATAAAAACAAGAATTTAAACACTAACTATTTTTTTGGTTTTTAAATAAAGACTGAAAGCAAACTAACAAAATTAAAAAATAGAATTAAAGCTAGCAAGGTTCCTACTAACCTCACCAGGGTAGCTATTGCTTCCCTGGCAATAGCGCCAGAAAAAGGGTTGATACCTTCAATCCAGATTACGGATGTAGTATAGCTCTTTCTCACTAGTAGACCTAGGTTATCGAATCCTCGGGAAGCAGAAAGCATAGTGAAGTTACTTTAATGGATCTTCGGGAGTTTTAGAATTCTTTTTGTGTTTTATCGGACCATTGTTGTCTTTTGTTGCTGTCGATGATGGAGAGAGAGGGCCTAGGGCTTTCGGTTTCACCTATAGCTGTGCAAAACATCTGATGAGAATAAAAAATAATAATAAAGTATGCATGTAATTGTTAGAGGAAGATAATTATATGTAGGGAGTGCATCCATAATTGCTATTGCCTCCGCAACCGCTTATAGCAATAGCCTACTAGTCTCATCCATAGAAGAAAGAGAACTAATGATATGCATAGTGATGTCACCATTAATCCCAAGTAAATCCCTCACATACAGCCGTACTACCCCTTCTTTCACTAGGGTTCCCAACCTGTAGATTAGTCATTACTCATACTCCCTATACCTGCCTCAGTCCTCGGGGTCTTGGGTACCTGACAAGTCCTTGCATTGAGGCAAGATAGGATAAATAATCATCATGTCATACAAACTAATACATGACCCCATATATGATAAATAACATTCACAAAAAGCTACATGGCCAGGCCGAAGCCCTTAGCCAAAAGAGAATCTCACGCATAGAGATGAAATCGACAATCATAAACATTGTAATGGAAATCATGAGACTAATAGCAAATAGTCTTAGAATGTCGCTAATCGAAGATGAGATCTATTATTACAAGTGGTGGAATATGGCTATGGTGGTGGAGAAGGGTTTGTAGATTAGATCTAAGTCTATTCCTCTGACGGCTCTTCAGTGTTGTGGATGCAGGTTTCTGGGATTCTACGGTGGCTCTCTGTGGCTCTGTTTCTCGTCGCCCGAAGCCTCTTTATATAGGGGTACCTTCACGAAAGTTGTTCTGTTTGACCTAGCGGTGTCGATGGCAACTATACGGCAGGAACTATATGGCTGGAATTTTATTCCCGCCGTATAGTTGGTCGTTAAAGCTTATGTCTCCACTTCACGACCCCTGGTTTCTTCGGGTTGTTGGAAATCTTGTATCTTTGACTTTAATATTGTGATTCCCATCATCAAACGTCATTATCTACACAGGTAAAAATAGACAGAAAGGATTGCATACCCCTTTGATCATTAGGTATTAGTGACAGGGTTTAGAGAGATATTTCATCAAAAATATGAATAATATCTAGTTTAAATATGGATGTAGATTGCTATATTTCACAACCATCATATGTCCATCACTTTCATTCACATAATGAAATGACCCCATTGTCAATTGACATAAATGTCCATGATCAGGAAACGTCGATCATCGATTGACCAATGAACTAGTGTCGAGAGGATCACTAGGGACTCTGGTGGTTTACCTATAACACGTGTATTGATGTTCCTGTCAATACAGTTATAGAATGATATAAAACCTATTATGAACTTAATGAAATATGTCAATAATCTATATTATTATTTGTCGCTAGGGCATATTTCCGTTAGTCTCCCACTTGCACTAGAGTAGAAATAAACTAGGTGCATTTGATACGAATTATTATTTATTACACCATAAGACATTTTTGTGTTTTGATCATGTTTGCTCATGGAAGAGGTTTTGTTTATGGACTGTACTATATAGACCCTTATGTCTTTGTGAATTGTTAATGTCACCTGATTTGACATTTCCCTTTATCATCACATGATAACCTTGTAGTGTAAATATTTATGTTTTGGTGACAGGGTGCTATTTTTGTTCCTTTTGTCATGACATCCGATTAGTCAATCGAAAGATGACGCTTTCATTGTCATGAGCGTTAGCAACACACTTTCTAGGAGATGGACTTCTCGAGCCATAACATTACATATTTTACCTTTAAAGTATTCATATACTTCTTTGTCAATGTAAATCTAATCAATAGTGCAATAAATGCCACTTCGATGTCTAACCATGCTTCTCTTATTCTAAGGCACTCAATGTTGTGAGAATCCCAATCATCTAGGTTTGGTGGAACTTCCTAGCGTAATCCTTTTATGATCAAGTTCACCATCCTTTATAGATCAAATGTATACCCTCAGTTCTCTGTAGACACTGAAGACTATACTTAACCTTTTGTTCAGTGATTCATTCAGATATCACTTCGGAACCTGTTCTTCTGATTAAGAACTTGGGTCATATTATATCGAGTCTACGACATGGTTTTATAATATGGAACCTATGACTAAGGCATAATATATGTTACACATCGTTTCCTTATTTTAAGCATCGTCGTACCGAGACAATCTTAATGCTTCACCTATTTAGACAAGCAACAACTTCCTTCTTAACTTGTTCCATTCTAAACTTCTTCAGAATCCAATCTAGGAAAAACATTCCGACTTAATGCTATTCAACATATTAATCTATCTTGATAGACTTCCGTGTTCAATATTCGTTCAAGTTCATCTATTTAATATTCTCTAATAATTACTAATACCAACAATACCATTCACAATATGTCAATCACATATGAGAATGTTTCATCAAACTCCCACTCAAATATGTCAGTTGCATATAAGAGTATGAAACTCTCTTAGCTCCCACTCAGTTTATTGTAAATGCAGGTCTCAATAGTTTGGGCATTATCCCAAAATCCTTTGATCATTCACCAAATTGATAATTCTATCTACGAGATTCCATTTGTCCAACTTAAGCATTTTCTACACATTGTAGTCAACCATTTGAATTTGTTAAAGACATTTCTTGACACAAATCAAACTTTATGTCTTACTTTAAGTTTGATTTCTTCCTTGCAACACATACAGAGAGACTATGAACTTGGGCACGGTGGCACGAATACTTTTGACCTTGCCCTATGATCACTTACTGTGGCAGTCCCTTTGGAAGATCAAGTAACATCTTTACTTTGATATGATCAAGTAACATTTTACTTTACCATCTTAAATGTAACTTAATGTACATGAATTCATGACTCTAAGTCATTTCTTATACTTGGGTTCACCATCACTTCTTTTGTAGTTCGTAGGTATGTCATTGTTCCATTAACATGACAAGTGAATCACGTATTCAATTCTGCATTGAGGCAGAACTTATTCATGAATCCTACTTTCTTTTAGTAAAAGCCCCTACTTAAACTTTTGATCATTATCATTAGTTTCTCCTCTATTTGTAGAGTTTTGTTTTGGAATTAATTTCGTTGCGCTACTCGAATATTTGGACGCAAGGTTCTTAACCTTATTTGAGCTTTCACCTTTATCCATCAACTCTTTTATTGAGAAACTCTTCTTGATAAATCACACTTTGAGCAATACTAATTTGTCCTTTTGGTTGTAGTTGTGGAATACATATTCTTAGTTTCCTAGGAACACACTACAAAGTTTTATCCGTTCTAATTCTGAATTATCACATAACTCTAGAATTTGTGGAAACCACATTGTTGTAGGGGTTCCGCGCATGAAAACAATAAAATTTTACCCTACGCCCCTGAACCCCTAAAGCTGCCAGGACCTATCTATTAGTAATACAATAACGGGAGGGGCTTTTTTGCGAACTTACCCTTGAAGACCGAAAAACGTTGTCAACACTCAGGAGAGCGTGGTTGATGTAGACGAGCCGAAGCCGACCTCAAGGTCGTGATGAAGTTCTTGCGCTCCTTCTGGATCCAACGACTTGAGTGCCTCAAGTGTGACACCTCGCGGGGAGTTACACACGTCCGGTGCCTGACGATGACTCCTGCTTCCCCGATCCAGCAGCAGTTGCAGAAGTAGAGCTCCCAGATCCGAATCCCACAGCGCGACGGCGCTCCGCGGTGAAGATGTCTCTCGCTCGCGTAGTCCAGACTTGGGACCACGGTCACGAGAAAGAGAGAGGGGAGAGAGAAAATATCAATTGGAGGTCCTCCCAAAAGTGGGGAGACCTTTATTGATTATTGGTGTATTTTTCTAGGCCAAATACCCCACTATATATAGGGGGAGGGGAGGTACTACCTCCTTCAAAGTCCCGGGGTGGGACTAAAGGAGAGGAGGGGGTGGGGAGGCCGCCGGCCAGTCCCTAGTGGGCTCCGCGGGGGGGGGGAGGGGGGGGGGGAGGGGCTAGGTCCAGCCGGCCAGCCCCCTTGGCCCCTCTCCCTCTCTCCTTTCCCTAATGGACCCTCTCCCTCCGAAAATTGGCCCATTAAGCCTTTTGACCATTAAAATTGAATTTTTTCTTTATTAAATAATTATGAATAAATGATTAAATCAAAATTTAACATTCATTCACACATTATTCAATCTCTGTGGCCATGGAACACCTTCCACCTCCACTCCGGACATCCACCGGACTTACCAAAACCCTTCTGGTTTTCTCCCTTCTATTCTTCGGTGATTCTACGGATCCTATAAACACTCTCTAAGCATCATCAAGCCCTTAAGCGTGATACCCCACGGTTCGGGAACACTCGAGACATGGTCGGTACACTCCCGCACCAATGATCGACAGAGGGACCTGGATGGCCATGTGACCCCTGTGCGTTCCACGATGATCTTTCGTCGTTTGAACCGGGACAGTCGTGTCTTGTTCCCTTTGTCATTCGATACTTGCATTGCCCGAGATCTGATCATTGACATCACCATGTCGTGTTCAATCTCGTTACTGAACAATGCTACTTAACTCGTTTCGACAAGTGATATCCCCGTGATCTAATCACATGCTGCGCAACTATTGGATATAACTTCTCCGAGTGGGCCCTTGAGTATCTTCCCATCACATGGATGGACAAATCCCGCTCTTGACATATATTGCCTCTATGGTTTCCTCCGAATACCTGAACACACCTTTATAACCACCGTTTTACCAGATGGCGTTTGATGCTATCTAAGCACTCTCGGGAGACAGTGATTGATATAGCCTCACGGTCTAAGGAATAGTCTACGAGGATCCATTTCTAATCATCATAACTTGAACTTCATGACATGATCGGGTCACGATGTTTAGGTTGGGTATTGGTTCATCATCTCATTCTCAGAATGAGATGACCTCATTTCCAACTGGCATAAATGCCACATGATCAGGAAACATGATCATCTATTGACCAATGAACCAGTGACTAGAGTTTCACTGGGAACCCCTGGTTGTCTGTATATCACACGTGTATTGATGTTTCCTCTCAATACAGTTATAGCATGATATAAAACTTAATCATAAACTATATGAAATATGATAATAATCCTTACTACTATTTGTCTCTAGGGCATATTTCCAACAGTCTCCCACTTGCACTAGAGTACAAATTCACTAGCTGCATTTGTTCTCAATCATTCGCACCATATACCCGGTACCCTGAACATGCTTGCTCATGGAAGAGGTTGAGTCTTGGGTCTGTACTTTACAGTCCCAAATCCTTTGCAACTTACTAATGTCACCTGGATTGACATTAATACTTTATCATCACATGATAGCATCTTTGTGTATGCATCGTCGCTATGGCAGCAGAACGAGGCCTGATTCCAGGAGCCTACAGTGACGTTCGGTCAACCTCGAGGGCTTTCTCATGGGCACTGTGCCCTGGGACACATCATTCTATGTTAAAAGCGAACTAGCCCCACCATAACATTATACAACACTTTAGATGGTACCCTTATTATTATAAATGTATTCATCAAAACACTAGTGCACTATGTGCAACTTTCGATGTTTTGTTCACCTCGCTTCCTACTTGACTTTAATTGGTATCTATAGGAGTTTCCAACATATTCCCTTATAAAATAACTCTTTATGCTTTAAGATATGTTATCCTTTATGGATTTGGAAAATATGTCCAAAGTTCTCTACTAGACACTGCGGACAAAAACTCAGCTCAACGTTGTGTGATTCGAACTTAATCACTTTCAAACGTTCCTTCTTGGATCACATATTATGCTAAGTTATCATCATGGTTTATTAAGATAGAACCTATGTCTCAACATAGTGGATGACGATCATCCTTTTCTTTCTTTCAACCATTGATGTTAAACTTAATACTATTCCTATTTTGAGTCATTAAGGACCAGTTCCTTAATTAACTTCTATTCTGAAACCCTTTTCAGAATCCCTTAAGGAATACTACATAATATCATAATACACCTATTATAAAATTCTACATCTTATAAATCATTATTTATAAGTATTTGCGCTTTCATCCTTAACATACTTAAGAATTACTCCTATAAGCTCTGATACATTGCAAATGTATCTATAATTTTTGATGTTCCATGCTTGGTTTTATCCACTTTCTTGTGTTTTGTCCACACTGTGGAGTACTTTTCATATGATTTCTTGGACTAACCTATTAACAAGATGCCATAGTGCTAGTTGCCCGTTTTCTGCTGTTTTTGGTTCCAGGAAGTCAGAAAATGAATATTCTCGGAATTGGACGGGACAAAAGCCAAAGTTACTATTTTCCCGGAAGACTCATGGAGCCAGAAGGAGAGTCGGAGAGGGGCCACAGGGTGGCCACACCACCCCATGGCGCGGGTCCCCAGGCCGCGCCAGGGCATGGTGTGGGCCCCTGTCCGCCCACCGACCTTGCCCTCTAGCCTATAAGAAGCCTCCTGATACCAAAACCCTAGATAGTCAATCAGAAATCCACAAAAAGTTCCACAGCGCCGCCGCCACCGAAGGGGAGATTCGGGGGACAGAAAGTCTCTGTTCCGGCATCCTGCCGGGACGGGGAAGTGCCCCCGGAGCCGTCTCCATCGATCTCCACCGCCATCTCCATCACCATTGCCGATTCCCATGATGAAGAGGGAGTAGTTCTCTCTCGAGGCTAAGGGTTCTACCGGTAGCTATGTGTTCATCTCTCTATCTATGCATGATCTTGTTGTGGTCATGAGCTTTGTAATCAAGTAGATCTACCTTGCTACTCAAGTGCTTTATTAGATCTCTGCTCTCCCCATGTGTGTGAAAGTGACAGCGTGCTCACCATGGTGGCACTTAGGCTAGAGATTACAAATACTTTATGAAATTGTGGTGTTTGTTGGACTCATATAGTACTCAAGGTGTCAGTGTGGGGTTTTCTAGATGGGAAAGTCTTACTTTGAGGAGTGCTGTTATAGCCCTACCAACGATTAGAGTGTCCAACCGGAGAGTAGTTAAGAGTAGTATCATAAAGAGAAGATATTTATATGAGAGTGTTCACTAGTGAAAGTATGATCCCTAGGCCTTGTTTCTAAGCATTGATACACCGTTTGCTTTTAGATATGTTACATGTTTTCTTGCTTTCATCTTTATTTCAGTTTTACTTTAGTCTTTTCCACACCACCAAGCTATTTTCTATCACCGTTACCACTTATAATTATCCCTACCACTTGTATTTCACTATCTCTTCGCCGAACTAGTGCACCTATACACCCGACAAGTGTATTGGGTGTGTTGGGGACACAAGAGACTTCTTGTATCTTGATTGCAGGGTTGCTTGAGATGGGATACCTTTGACCACTTCCTCCCTGAGTTCGATAAACCTTGGGTGATCCACTTAAGGGAAAACTTGCTGCTGTTCTACAAACCTCTGCACTTGGAGGCCCAACAACTGTCTACAAGAATAGAAGTGCGTAGACATCAAGCTCCCACTCAAAATATGTTCCTTCATATTTGAATTTGAGTCTTATATTGCTCCCACTTAAAATATGTCAACACATATTGTTTCAGGAAGACTTTCATAGCTCCCACTCAATTTTATGCAAATTGCATATCCACTCACTATTTTGAATAACTTCAAAATCTTTTGGTCAAATATCAAACTTGGAGATTTACTATGAGATACTAGTACTTTACTAGTTTTAAATCCACTAGACATTTAGCACACAGGAATCAAATTCATTTGAATTTATCCAATACTTGACAAATTGTGCTTTTGTCATTCACCCCCTTTTTCCTACTATGGCTTTGCAGTCATTTGGGAAAGTTCAAGTAACCCCTTTTACTTGTGAGATTCAGCAACGAATTGCTTTCTAATCTCAAGGGAAGTTTGCTCTTAGGATTTCTCATAATTTAGTTTACCATTATTTCGTTTGTAGTTCGTAGGTATGTCATATTCCAAGAATCATGACAAATGATTCACAAATGTCTCCATACAAGATATGGATTTACATTTTGAATCCTACTTCATGTAGTGAAAAACAATAGTGGAGGGAAAACACAATAATCAAAATCATTGATTCTTTCCTTCTGTGAAGAGAATCGTTCAAGAACGTTATCCGTTGCGCTTCTCAACACTCTTATGCAGGGTTTTGAATCCTCATCGTGTTTTACACTATTTTCCATTTGCTTCATAATTGAGAAACATCACTAAAAGTGAGCTTTCTCAAGAATGCACCAAAATCCAAGAAATACGAATCTTGCTTTCCTTTTGGTTTCAGCTATGGATTTCGTATTCAAAGTTTCCAATGAATACTCTACAAGGACTTATTCGGTATTGTTTTGGTTATATCAAATAACCCCAAAACTTTCACGAATTCAAATGGTTTGCTACCTTTTAATTGAGTGCTAACTATTTCTAAGCTAATGGTCTCTACATCTACACTACAACGATTTATTTGGTGCCTTCTATTCAACCCCTTTGATATCTAATATCACATTGTGATGCTTTGTATTTTGACGTTTCAAAACACTTTGCATTCCACAATTTCTTTTATGCCATTCTTATAAAGTCGGAATTTCATTACTATTGATCAAATCATATTAATTAGATTCCCTTTTATACTTATACTCTTTGTTGATGAAACATTTTGATCAAATCAAATAGTTTCATATTCATGTTTCCTTTGGTAAACTACTTTACACATTTAAACAATCATATAATGATAATTACCATTTTCATTAAAACCCAGTACATCGAATATGTGTTCTATTTAACAATTCATTAAACATTTTGTATTCAAGTAATACACGGTGTTCAAGTTATTTTGCCGCACTCAGGCATGATATATATGCGACAATAAATCAAATGAATTTCACATACTATCACATAACTTTGAATTTAAACAATGGTTTCATTCATTAATGAAATGTCATTAAGTTGGGTATTTTAAACAAGGCATTTTAATGTTTTACAAATGTTCATGCATTATCAATTAGTTTCAAACAATAAGGATAATTCACAAGTAATCAAACAAGATATGAACACACATAGAAATCATTCATAAAAGTAGAACATTTGTTTGTTACAAACTCATATGAATAACCGTCTCACGAAGTGTGAGACATACTAAACAAGTTCAAATCTCCGAATTACATTAATCATACTAAAACATAAACTAAATGATAAATGTCGAGGGAGAGTGTCGTTGGCCACCATCATCATGCTCGCCATCAACACGCAACGTCACCTCCTCTCCAGCAAGCACCTCTCATGCTGGAGGACCTGTTTTCACCAAAACAGAAAAAGTATCAGATATACTTTAACACTGCAATGTGTTTGGAAGATTATAACATTTATAAAACTATATATCAAATATATACCTTTGTTGTTGACGACTCCAGCGACGTTGGGTTCATCTACCACATTTCTGAAATGTGATATGAACTCGAGAAAATCCAGTGTTTCTGTGTCGCCTCTTATAATGCAGATCCTGACTTGTGCTTGGAAGCTTGGAGGAAGCGATCGTAGCACAACTCCCATCGCAAATGAGCTTGAGAACCAATTGTCCAGGTAGTATGCCAGACTCATGTACGCATCGTAGAGGCGCAATAAGTGCTCATCCAGTGAGGAGCCCTCCTCCATCTTTATGGAGAGGAAGTCCCCCATCAGCTCATACTCCCACATGCGCACTTGTTCCATGAAATGCGATCTCAGATGTGCCATGACCACTCGGGGCTTGGGACTTCCCACCATTGGCCATAGTCCATCCTCCATTCCGAGGCACATGGTCACTGATATAAATGTGGCCATCACACGACGGCGATAACGCAGATCCCGCTGCTCCTGGGTCTCATGAGAATAGGGTGGCTCCAAATACATCTCGCAGGTCATGTAGTCAGCTGCATTGTTCTCACCAAGGAGATCAAACAGGCGTATGACCCATGCAGAAAAGTTGGATCCATCTAACTTGAGCTTTTCTCCTTTTAACCAATTGTCGATAGGGAAGGTAATCTCGGGGAGAACCATTTTCTACATTTATAATTGCAAAAGAATTTAGACTAAGTTTATAATTAAATGAGTTAATAATAACTCCACTCAGAAACACCTATCCCCAAAAGGGTTCCTAGTGATAACACGACCCCTATCAGCCACATCTCCCCCGATCATCACGGCCATCAATGTGGGTTCAAGGGTGGACACTAAACGTCGGTCACATCATTCATGCGACTCGTGGTCGATCTTTCGACCATGCGTGTTCCGAGGCCATGTCTGTACATGCTAGGCTCGCCAACTCAACCTTAGTGTTTTCACTGTGCAACATGGCTTACACCCACTGTATGTGAACGTAGATATGTCTGACACCCAATCATGACAGCCTGCCTCATACCGAAGAACTTTCTTGGTGGTGCACACTAAGGGGGAACACAATCGTTGGTTATTTTAACAGCGATCATCTTATTAGGCTACCGTCGAGTATCTAATACTAGCACACAAATAAGACATACAAACAATAACATTGAATGTAAATGCTATGTGATATGGTCCTTCACGTCGTGATCTCCATCCACCATCACCGGGTTCCGACGCTAGGGTTCCGACGCCGTAGACACCAGGGTACCGGTGTCATTCTAGCGTGGTAGTCCGTCACCTCCGTGACTATCTACTACTATGTTACAAAAGGTAATCACTTTACCTTTGCCACAACCATATCACAAAGCAACGCCCCCCTGCAAAACAAAGTTAGATGCCTCTACTTTATCTTTGCATGTTTTACGTGGATGATTGGGCTTTCGCACAAGAACCGTTCTTACCTACGAACTTTCAGCACAACGCTGATCAAGTAGTTGTCTATACTACACCCCTTTCGGGGCCCTCCGTTGCAAATGGTATACCAACTAAAGCGAGAGAGACAGACACCCCCCTAAGCCACTTTATACGGTACAAGCCGTATGTCAAGCGTGGACCAGTCTCGCGAATGAACACGTAAAGTCGGTTGGGGGCCGCTTCATCAAGCATTACTGCGGTATACACAAGTACACGTGGGAGGGTAACAATTAAAAGATGAACGCCCACACGCTACATCTCGTGTGTTCTACCCTTACTAGCATTACTACGCATAGATCTAGCTCTGATACCACTGTAGGGGTTCCGCGCATGAAAACAATAAAATTTTACCCTACGCCCCTGAACACCTGAAGCTACCAGGACCTATCTATTAGTAATACAGTAATGGGAGGGGCTTTGTCACGAACTTACCCTTGAAGACCGAAAAGCGTTGTCAACGCTCAGGAGAGCGTGGTTGATGTAGACGAGCCAAAGCCGACCTCAAGGTCGTGATGAAGTTCTTGCACTCCTTCTGGCTCCAACGACTTGAGTGCCGCAAGTGTGACACCTCGCGGGGAGTTACACACGTCCGGTGCCTGACGATGACTCCCGCTTCCCTGATCCAGCAGCAGTTGTGGAAGTAGAGCTCCCAGATCCGAATCCCGCAGCGCGATGGCGTTCCGCGGTGAAGATGTCTCTCGCTCGCGTAGTCTAGACTTGGGACCACGGTCACGAGAAAGAGAGAGGGGAGAGAGAAAATATCAATTGGAGGTCCTCCCAAAAGTGGGGAGACCTTTATTGATTATTGGTGTATTTTTCTAGGCCAAATACCCCACTATATATAGGGGGAGGGGAGGTACTACCTCCCTCAAAGTCCCGGGGTGGGACTAAAGGAGAGGAGGGGGTGGGGAGGCCGCCGGCCAGCCCCTAGTGGGCTCCGCGGGGGGGGGGGGGGGGGGCTAGGTCCAGCCGGCCAGCCCCCTTGGCCCCTCTCCCTCTCTCCTTTCCCTAATGGACCCTCTCCCTCCGGAAATTGGCCCATTAAGCCTTTTGACCATTAAAATTGATTTTCTCTTTATTAAATAATTATGAATAAATGATTAAATCAACATTTAACATTCATTCACACATTATTCAATCTTTGTGGCCATGGAACACCTTCCACCTCCACTCCGGACATCCACCGGACTTACCGAAACCCTTCCGGTTTTCTCCCTTCTATTCTTCGGTGATTCTACCGATCCTATAAACACTCTCTAAGCATCATCAAGCCCTTAAGCGTGATATCCCACGGTTCGGGAACACTCGAGACATGGTCGGTACACTCCCACACCAATGATCGACAGAGGGACCTGGATGGCCATGTGACCCCTGTGCGTTCCACGAAGATCTTTTGTCGTTTGAACCGGGACAGTCGTGTCTTATTCCCTTTGTCATTCGATACTTTCATTGCCCGAGATCTGATCATTGACATCACCATGTCGTGTTCAATCTCGTTACTGAACAATGCTACTTAACTCGTTTCGACAAGTGATATCCTCGTGATCTAATCACATGTTGCGCAGCTATTGGATATAACTTCTCCGAGTGGGCCCTTGAGTATCTTCCCGTCACATGGACGGACAAATCGCGCTCTTGACATATATTGCCTCTACGGTTTCCTCTGAATACCTGAACACACCTTTATAACCACCGTTTTACCAGATGGCGTTTGATGCTATCTAAGCACTCTCGGGAGATAGTGATTGATATAGCCTCACGGTCTAAGGAATAGTCTGCGAGGATCCATTTCTAATCATCGTAACTTGAACTTCGTGACATGATTGGGTCACGATGTTTAGGTTGGGTATTGGTTCATCATCTCACTCTCAGAATGAGATGACCTCATTTCCAACTGGCATAAATGCCACATGATCAGGAAACATGATCATCTGTTGACCAATGAACCAGTGACTAGAGTTTCACTGGGAACCCCTGGTTGTTTGTATATCACACGTGTATTGATGTTTCCTCTCAATACAGTTATAGCATGATATAAAACTTAATCATAAACTATATGAAATATGATAATAGTCCTTACTACTAATCGATGAAGCACGTCAGGGCAGTGTAGATGTTCTACGTCTCCTTCTCATCCCCGTCCCACGAGAAACTCCCCTTTGTGTGGCTCGTCCAAGTGCTACAACTGCAGCACCTCCGAGGTATCCAGACATCCGGAGAGGAAGGTCGCACGGTAGACTGCTAGGTCTGCATGTGCAAGACAAGCGTGAGAGGAGTGGCGGCTAGGTGGAATGCTCAACCCTATTCATCTCGCCTCACTCTCTCTTATATAGGCATCCCTGGTGGACTTCTACATTAGCAGGCCATTAGCAGCCTAAGCCTGGTCTAATTCGGATCCAATCCTCATTAGGCTTCCAGCCCCTAAAGTGTGTGACCTTATAGGTTCATACACGTATAGACATGACACGAGTACACTTACCCCATCAATAGTTGGTAGCAGCCTCTAGCAAGACGTGCCAACTCCTAAACGCATATAAAGATCATTCGGACGAACCATCACAAGGTTGAGTACATGTCTTTCCCTTTGCCTCACGATATTTGGTCTAGCTCCAAGCTGACCTCTCTTTCTCGATACTGTTATTTAGAATCCCTTTACTAGGTTAAATCTTAACCGTATGTAGCATGGCCATGCATTTCTGGATCCGACCACTCGAGGGGCCCAGAAATATCTCTCTCAAGTAGAGAGGGGCAAATCCCATCTTGATTGAGCAATGCCTTACAACATGTATCAGGACAAACCCGAAAGCTACCTTTATAACTACCTAGTTACGAAGTAGTGTTTGATAGCCCCAAAGTAGGTCAATCCACATCTCAAGTATATGCAAAAATATCAGGTATAAGGACAAAACATACACGATGTGTAGAGAGAGCTACAAGTATTATTGCCAGTCTCAAGTTGGGTCTGTCCAACCCCATGTTCATAACATGTGTCCACATCATTGGTTTGACATCTCCATATCTATGACTTGCGAAACATAGTCATCAACCAATCGATGTGCTAGTCTAGTATTCACGTGTGTCCTCACATGAACTCTGACTAGGGACAACTATTAGATAACCATACAAGTAAAGAGTTTCACAAACAATTCACATAATTGCCAATCAATACAAGTTGCCTGATATACGGATATCCAAGGAACATTATAAAAACTTATGGATACATATGAAATACAATCCTCTCTATGATTGCCTTGATGGCATATTTCCTTCAGTCTCCCACTTGCACTAGAGTCAATCTAGATAGTATCTAATACCTATTGCTCTTGCGTGCGCTTCATGCGTAGGCCGCGGGAGTGACTTTTTCAACAACATTTGAGTCAGTATGTATTTTGCATAGCATGACACTACCATCATCAATGAACTCACGAATCATATGGTAGCGCATGCGAATATGTTTGTTCTTCTGGTGCTGTCTAGGTTCCTTGGCTTGTGCAATAGCACCATTGTTATCACAATAAACGTCCATGGGATTGGACGCGCCCTGAACCACACCAAGAGCAATCAGGAAATTCCTAATCCAAACAGCTTCCTTTGCAGCCTCCGAGGCGGCAATATATTCAGCTTCTATTGAAGAGGAGGCCACTATATCTTGCTTGGAACTTTTCTAGCTCACAGCACCATCATTCATGACAAACACATAACCTGATTGCAATTTGGAGTCATATGAGTTGTTAAGGTAACTCACATCTCTATAACCCTTTACACTGAGTTCAACCTCACCTCCATAAACTAGGAACATATCCTTAGTCCTTCTCAAGTACTTAAGGATATTCTTTATCGCTGTCCAGTGGCTTTCACCTGGATCAGCCTGGTATCTTCTCGTAACTCTTAGAGCATAGGAAACATCTAGGCGAGTACATGTCATTGCATACATGATGGATCCAATAGCCAAAGCATATGGAACCCTATTCATGTGCTCTCGCTCATCAGTGGTCGAAGGACACTGAGTCTTGCTGAGTTTAATGCTGTGAGACATGTGCAAGAACCCCTTCTTAGCCTCTTCCATGCCGAACCGTTTCAACACTTTGTCAATGTATGTACTCTGGCTTAATCCAATTAGCCTCCTTGATCTATCTCTATAGATCTTGATACCTAGAATATATGTCGCTTCTCCTAAGTCCTTCATAGAAAAACTATTTTTCAATGAGGCCTTAACAGACTCGAGCATAGGAATGTCATTTCCAGTCAGTAATATGTCATCTACATGTAAGATTAGAAATACAAGCGATTTCCCATTTTATTTCTTATGAAGCCAAACTCCTTTACAACTTCGTCAAATCGAATGTTCCAACTCCAAGATGCTTGCTTCAGCCCATAAATAGACTTTCAAAGTTTGCATACTTTTCCAACATTGTTTGGATCAACAAAACCATCGGGCTGCATCATATACACGTCCTTAGTAAGGATTCCATTTAAGAAACCCGTCTTGACGTCCATCTGCCATATCTCATAGTCGAAATATGCAGCAATGGTTAGAATGATCTGTATAGATTTAAGCATCGCTACGGGCGAGAAAGTCTCATCATAGTCAACACTTTGAACTTGTCGAAAACCTTTTGCAACAAGTCGAGCTTTATGGATGTGAACATTTCCATCCATATCAATCTTCTTCTTATAGATCCATTTGCACTCGATGGCTTTAAAACCATCAGGCAGGTCAACCAAGTTCCAAACTTGATTGTATCCCATGGACTCTATCTCGGATCTCATGGCAATCAGCCATTTCTCAGAGTCTGGTCCACCATCGCTTCTACATAGGTCACAGGCTCATCATTGTCTAACAATAATAATTCTCGCGCTTCACGGAGCCTCGCCGACCTTCGTGGTTGTGGTGCTTCTATTGCCACGAGTTCCTCAACTTGTTCTGCTACAATAGCAGCACTCATAGAAGCATCCCCGAATGGCTCATCTTGAACTTCTTCAAGTCGCACCGACCTTCCACTCGTTCCCGTTGTGAGAAACTCTTTCTCTAGGAAAACATCGCTATGAGCGACAAACACTTTGCCCTCTTCTCGGTTGTAGAAGTAATACCCCAAGGTTTCCCTTGGGTATCCCACAAAAATGCACTGATCCGATTTGGATTTTAGCTTGTCTGACTGAAGTCGCTTGACAAATGAATCATAACCCCAAATCTTTAGAAAGACAAACTGGGATTCTTTCCAGTCCACATGTCATATGGTGTATTAACTACGGATTTAGACGGTACCCTGTTTAGTGTGAAAGCTGCTGTTTCTAGAGCGTAACCCAAAAATGATAATGGTAAATCCGACTAGCTCATCATCGAACGAACCATGTACAACAAAGTTCGATTGCGCCATTCGGAGACCTTGTTTCTTTGCGGCGTTCCAGGCGGCGTGAGTCTTAAGATGATTGCTAAATTCATGAGTCAAATATTCACCTGCACAATCAGATTGCAATGCCTTTATTTTCTTGCCACGTTGATTCTCTACCTCACTCTGAAACTCTTTGAACTTTTCAAAAGTTTCAGATTTATACTTCATCAAGTAGACATAGCCATATCTACTAAAATCATCAGTAAAAGTAATGAAGTAGTGATATCCTCCTCTGGTTGTCGGGCTCATTGGTCCACATACGTCAGTATGTATGAGTTCCAACAAGTCTTTCACTCTCTCGGGAAAACCCGTAAAAGGCGTCTTGGTCATCTTTCCAAGTAAATAAGCTTGACATGTCTCGTATGATTCAAAATCAAATGAAGTTAGACAACCATCACCATGGAGCTTCTTCATACGCTTTTCACTTAGATGCCCCACACGACAATGCCATAAATAGGTAGGACTCAAATCATTAGGCCAAAGACTTTAGCACTAACATTGTAAATAGATGCATCATCAAGATTTAAAATAAATAACCCATTCACAATGGGAGCATCAGCCACAAACATAGCATTCTTAGAGATTACACAACCATTGTTTGTACTCGGGAATGAATAACCATCCCTCATCAAACATGAAGGTGATAAAATGTTTTGACCCATACTAGGAATGTAATAACAATTATTGAACTCCATAATAAATACTGACGAAAGGTGAAGCTCCATGACACCGACGAATAATGCAGAAACCCTTGCTTTATTTCCGACACGAAAGTCCACTTCGCCTTTCTGCACTTCTCTAGTCGTTTTTAGCCCCTACATCAAATTGCAAATATGGGCAACCGATCCGGTATCAAATACCCAAGAGCTGACATAAGAATCTGCGAGAAAAATGTCCACAACATTTGGAACAAGCATACCTGAGTGGGAAGTACTCTTACTTCCACTCTTCTTCAAAGAAGCCTAGTAGTTGCCGCAGTTTCTTTTAGAGTGGCCATATTCATGACAAAAGAAACACCTAGTGTCTCCTGCAAGTCCAGCCTTTTGCTTGGGTGCAGGGTTTGGCTTAGGGATCGTATCCTTAGCCTTGCCCTTCTTCTTCTGCCAAGAAGTGCCCTTTTTCTTGAAGCTAGGCTTGTTCTGCACAACCATCACATGGCTATGCCCTGCACTCTTCTTAATGTCACATTCTGCCGTTTTCAGCATCCCACATAACTCATTAAGGCCCCTCTCCACCCCATGCATATGGTAGTTCGAAATGAAATGCCCATAGCTAGATGGAAGAGACGCCAAAATGAAATTAGTAGCCAACTCTTAGCCTAATGGAAAACCAAGCTTTTCCAAAGTCTGACTATAACCAACCATTTTGATCACATGGGGGCCTACAGCTGCTCCCTCTGCTAGCTTGCATTCCACAAAGGACTTAGCAACATTGTACCTCTCAGTCCTAGCCCGAGTCTGGAACATGTCTTTAAGCACGACGATCATATCATACGCTTCCTGATCCTCAAACTGCTTTTGAAGACCAGGTTCCATGCATGAAAGCATAAGGCAGCTAACCTCAAGAGATTCATCACATGACTTCTTGTAGGCATTCTTAAGGGCAGTAGTTGAATTATCAGCAGGTTCATCCGGGATTGGGGTATCTAGAACATTTTCCTTTTTATCAGACCTGAGAACAATTCTCAGGTTATGGGCCCAGTCTGAAAAGTTTTTTCCATTTAGTTTATCTTTTTCAAGAATTGAACGCAAAGCAAAGGTGATGAAGTTTTCAGTGCCATTGATCTACAACATAAAAACATGCAAAATACTAAACCATGTAACCATGAAAGAGTAAAACATATTAAACAATTTAATAGCATACACTACAAGAAAAGTTTCCTTTTGCAACGAACTGGCCCGACAGTCGTCGTAGAAGGCGCGTCTTCCACGACAAAATTCTCGGCTGGGCCGTGGCCGATGGAAAACTTTTTTTTCCAGTTTCGCGGCCCTCTACTATGACGGATCTGCTAAAAACCTGGAGGAAGCTCGGCTGGCGCGTGGCAGAAGCAAGATTTTCGTTTCCTCGCGCGATGTTGACTCACCGAAGTCTTTTGAGGTGTGTGGGTCCCGGGCGTTAGTGTCTCTAGCAGACCATACTTTTCGGTCGCGTCTCCCTTATTTGATCTCTAAAACATTGCCCGAGGCGCCTACCGTTTAGTCAGGCTGCTAGGTCCCACATGTCATCCTCTCATTAGAAGGATCGTGTGCATGATGGAATTTTTTCCTTTGCTCACGCTACCCTGTTTCGAAGTTGATAGCGCTGCTCCATGCATCTACTGTTTAATCAACCTCCTGGGACCCACATGTAATCCTCTCATTAGAAGAAACGTGTGTATGATGGAATTTTTTCCTTCGCTGGTGCTACCCCATTCCGAGTTGATAGCGCTGATCGACGCATCTACCATTTAACCAACCTCCTGAGCCCCACATGTCATCCTCTTATTAGAAGAAACGTGTGTATGATGGATTTTTTCCCTTCGCTCGCGCTACTCTGTTCCGAACTTGATAGCGTTGTTCGATGCATCTACCGTTTAATCATGATGCTGGGCCCCACATGTCATCCTCTCATTAGAAGAAACGTGTGTATGATGGATTTTTTACCCTATGTCGTGCCTTCGTGTTCCGAACTTGATAACATTGCTCGCTGCTTCAGCCGTTTATACAGGCTGGTGCGCCCGACATGTCAGCCTCCTCTGTGCAGGAAACTTGTGCATGCTAGAATTTTTTTCTTCTCTCGCGCCTCCCTATTTGGAACTTGGCAACGTTGCACGATATAACACCCGTATAATGTCTCCATGGTGGGTCCACATGTGAGTCGCCTATGTAGAGAATACGTGTGTATGTTGGACTTTTTTTTTGTCGCGTCCGCCGGCTTGACCTTGGTAACGTTGTTCTATGCGGCAGGCGTGTATGGTCTTGCTGCTGGGGCCCACGTGTCAGGCTCTCTCGACAAGAAATGTGTCGATCTTGATCTTCTTTTTTCCGGTCGAGACTGTTGTACAAGTAAATTTTAAATGCGCCCGTTAAACTTGATCTCTTGTATGGTAAGGTTGATGGGCGCTAGCTGCAGACAGGTGGGTCATCCATGTCAGCCTCTCAGTACAAAAATATTGCTACAGATAAACTGCATGCCTTGCCACTACATAAGAAAATTATTATCCTTTTATAAAACCTAAAAAATGTATACTAACATCGTATATACCTTATTTATTTTTCTTCTTAAAAAATTGCTTGTCCATTGGCTACACGTGATTTCTAGTAGCTCAACTAAAAAATGTTAAGTATAAATAATGTAGTAGGTAGTACTTAAAAACATGGATAGGCGGAGTTTTTTTAGGGGTGGGTGGACGGTGCCCAAAAAAGGCCGAATTGAAGAAACATGGGCCAAGCAGGGATTGATGGGCTATTTTTCATGGGCTCTCGCCCAATCTAACTAGGCTATTTGCGTGGCCGAATGACCCAAAACATGGCTGAGTTAGAAGGTCTTGGGCTATAATGAGGTGGGATGGGCTAATTTCTTGGGCTCGATAGTTAAAATCCCAAGGTACGTGCTGGGGCTCGACCGAATTCAAAACAAAACCGTCAACAAGGGAAAAAAGGTATAAAATATGAGCGCCTAGATCCCAAAGGCTTGAGAACTTGTTATGTTAAGGAGCTTACTAATTGTGCTAATACTCAGTTGTAACCTGGAAGTTATAACTCATTAAATTCCTAGCTTCAAGCTATTGCAAAAAATGTGTAACCCTCATGCTGCACCAATCGCTAGGTAAATCCATTGGAGAGAGAGGTGACTCTTGAGAACTGGCAAATCCGATAAAATATTCACAGATATTTCTGTGAAAATTGTGGACAAACACCCCGCGCCCGCCAAAACTTTCCGCTGAGACCCCAAACTTTCCTAAGCCTACCCTCAATCGAGCGACCAGCCCCCGTCTCTTCAAATTTTGCGCTGTTCTTATGGGAGATGCACCGGATTAGAACCAGGCCGCAAACTTCTCCACGCCTTTAAAAAATTCTCGACGCCTTTCTATCAATAGTGTCGGCCTACCACCATTGGCTGCGCCGTTCTTCGTGAGACGCACCGACCGACGGTCAGCTGGGCAATCCCCACGCTTCGCTTGCTAGATTCATGCACTAGACATTCTTCTTGGCTTTGGTTTGTTTTCCACCTCTCCTAGAAATAGTTAAAGCTTGTGATCATCTAGATTTACAAGGTGCTTGCAGATTTTGGTAGGTATGTTCTTTAGGTAAATCTATAGTAAAGCTCTGGACAAAAGAGTTCGAAAACATCTTAAAAAGGACTTGGCAGAGATCCTGTGCATGCTTTTGACCTGATATATTCCCCATCCTTCTTTGATATGATGGAGCATTTGGCTATTGATGTACCTGACGAGGAAGTACTTAGAGGTACAGTACAATATAGATGGATGTACCCTATAGAACGTCGACTTCGCATTTCCAAGGAGCCGGACAGTTTGATAAGTGAGTGTTATGCAAAGATATCTTCACATATAAGACTGTAGAAAAGTTAGATATATTCAGATGTCTGACTTGGCTATGTTTTGTAGGTTCTTCGCAGAAATAAAAGTACCAACAAATTTCGTTCCACCAATAAAAAGACCGGATGGACTAAGATCTAAGGATCATGTAAGACGCTCAAATTGCACTGTGAATTGTCTATGAATTGTCCATATGGGGTAACCTCTTGTCTATTTTGTAACGCTAGATTTCGGAGCTTGAATTTCTGGCCCTTATCTGTGTTCCTGATAGGAGTATAACAAAAGCTTTAGCTTGCATTTCCAACGGTGTCCGCCATAGTTCTAATGTACCTTCTGTGGAGACTGACGCAGCTGGAGGTTGTCCTGATGAACCTACACTGGATTTCATTTAGATTCGAAAGCCTGCACTTGACATTGTCATCCCAAGGAAAAGAAGGTTGTGGATCTGGTAATAACGCCTTCTATAGAACAAGATGCTGGAGGTGATGATTTATGAATTGCATGTCCCTCTCTATCAATGAAAATGGCATATTGTTTGCCTTGTTTCAAAAATAAATAAATATTTGCATGTCTCCTTGTGTTAGTCGATACAAAGAAGATACTGTTTTCTGTTCAAGTCATGTGAACAAATATGTTTGTATGTAGAGACATAAATGCAGATTGGGTGACAAAATTAGCATAAAATTGGTAGATCGACAACACAAGCATAATGGCATTGCAAGAAAAGGAACAGAACCATCTTTTCACCATGCTTGTGAAAAGGAGATGAGCCAGGAACCACGCCTTCAAGTGGCAGAGGCCAATTCTCATGCAGCTTAGCTAGGATTGGTTTATCATCGATAATACTCAAGCATCCGAATATTATGATTACATACTAGGAGTAGTTCTAGTTCCACACTACAGTTCAACAGGCAAAAGTGTAAGAAATGCGTAAGGTAGCTCCATAATATAGGTTCCAGAGAAAAGCATACAAATCATAAGAAAGAAAGCTCCGCATCACAGTTCACCACCTTCAGGTGCAACAGTTTCTACAGATTGTAAACCCGAATCACCGCCTCCTTCAGGTGGCACAATAATTTCGGGAGCGAGATCAGCAGCACCAACAGCACCGCCAGCACCGGTAGCATGAGTCTCCAGAATAGGAGAACTATCGAGCACCACAATGTCCTCTAAAGGCTCTTCACTGCCAGCTCCAGCCGCACAAGTCTCCGCGGATGGTAAAACCAATCCACCACCTCCATCATCTGGCACGATGATGGCAGGTGTAGGCTCATCAGTACCAGATGTAGTTGCAACTGCATCAGTCTCCACATAAGGTAAACAAGGAGGCGTCTTAGGTGTAGCGATCTGACATCCATTTTCTACTCCATCATTAGGAAACTGAGAGTCTTCTTTAGCTTTGTGCTTCTATGGTTACAAGATAAACAGAGATTACAGCGAAAGCATCTACGTGCAATGACAAGAACATATGTCATTCTATTAATTTACCTTGTCATCTGGGATAGCAGAAGTCACAGGATTGGAAACTATTTCATCGCGAATCCTCTTTTTTGCTCCTTCCCCTATCTCCTTCTGCAGCAATTTGTAATATTGATTACATGATGTTGATTGACAAATATACGCAAATGTTCAAAAGTTTGCGCTGTCGAACTACCAACTTCGAACGGATCCCCACTGTTCTTAGTTATGGGATCTAGCCCAGAAAACAAGCTTCTATGGAATCCTAGTCTACAAAAAAGGATGCATACCCGGGATAAGAACTACTCTACACATGACAATGCTGCGCAATCGACAATAAAAATGTAACCACATCATCAACTCTATCATGTAAGTTTAGAGTGAATCTAGATACACTCGTTTCACATAAGCTAAAACATCTTATATTATGAAACAGAGGTATATACGAGTATTCTAGTATTTCACAAACCGCCATTGCTGCCGTGGGACAGAGATGACGGATGCTCCATTGTAACATCCCAAAACTTCAATCCAAGCTTATCAAGGTCTAAATCATCAAAATTGGGGTTAAGAAAAACTTTTCCAAATTAAAAATGAAAGCATTCATGTGTATGAGCATTTAAAATAGGAATTGATTTGAATTGCCATGATTGTGTGATCCTTTGGTTGCAAAATGTTTCTTAGATGATTTCAACATCATCTACATCATTCCTAAACTTTTTCCAAAGAAAATCAAATAAAAAAGAATTAAAAAGGAGGAATGGTCATTTTGGCCATTTTAATACACTACACTACTTTGAGTGTTCCTAGCACTCATTTCTTAACAGAAACAATTCTTGATCTTTGCACCCCTTGCTAGTACACATAATGAGGTACCAAGGCCTACCTTTTGATCTGCTAAAAACATTCTTTTACTTATTTTAAATGGCATTTGAAAATTGAATCCAATGCATATGCATAGATCACCCCTATTTCCAAAACCATCTATTTGAGCTCCACTTTCAAAACCCTTGCAACCAGAGACTACCTAGCACTAGTGGAGAACGCCCAAAAATTTTGAAACCAAAATTCAAAAGTTTTTCTCTTTCGGCCATTCTATCAAACACCTTGTGGACAAGATCAAAGTGGCGTAACTATTACTGTTTTTGGGTTGATCTTGTCTAGCAAATTGAAGTTCTTTGGTCATCTTTGTCTCCCTCAAGCCCAACCAGACCCACACCAGCACATCCCCTACCTCCTAGCTGTACTGCATTGCCATGCCGAGCCACTCCTCGCCGATCGACCGTGCACTCGCAGCAGCAGACCTCTCCAGCCTCTCTTGCCATGTCTAGCACGTCGCCAGTGGTCCACTGCCACCGTCCAACCAGCCCCAGGCCAGAGCTAGAGACAGGAACGGCCAGAAACCACTGCGCTCGGAGCTGGTCGACCATGCCGACGCCGCCCACAGAGCACGCTCTGTCCCCGCGTGCACAGACCGCCCCTTGGCCGCATCCCGCGCCCACCGCTCCACCACGACCCGGGGAACACCCCAGACACCCCGCTGGCCGCCCAACGCCCCACAGCCACCGCTCGCCGTGGACACCGCCGCCTCTGCCGCTCAGAGCGCCAGCTCGCCCAGACCGCATATCACCACCCCTACGCCCGCATTCACTTCCTAGAGCACCGCCAGGAGACCACCTGTCGATCGCCACCCGTAGCCATGCCGCTAGCCGCTCGTAGCCGTGTCGCCGGAGTCGCCTGCCCATCCCTCTCGGTCTCACCGTTGGGCCTATATAAACCGGCCTCCCCAGCCTCTTTTCTCCACACTCCCCACCTCTCTCTGACCGTCCCACACCATTAGCCAGAGCAAGGGGAGCAGCAGCTCGCCGGAATTGGAGCCAGAGCCGCCACCTCTGGAGGAGAAGGGCGCCGCTGATTGCGACCACCCCCGGAGCTGCCTCGACTGTCCCTGAGCTCGTCGTCGACCACCAGTTCATTTGGCCGCCTCGCTGTCGTCGATGGATCCCTGGTACGTCCCCAGCAGACCCCCACCGAGCCGCTAGGGTTTGAGCTCGCCAACGACCTATTCATCGTCGACGACGACCCTCAGCCGTAGATCTCGCTTCTAATCCTACGGCCCATAGCACGCGTACCGTTTCACGTGTTAAGACCCACTGACAAGCGGGACCCCCTGTCAACTGAGCCCCGCGCCGCGGAGCGCTACTGGGCCGGCCCAAGTTCTTTCCCGCGCTAGCCCAACCGTTCAAATCTGGATTTTTCTTTTTAAGTTGAATCTAGTTTCTGTCCACTAGTTTAAAATCCAATTCTGGGAGTTTTATAAATCCAAATTGCATGAAATCAATTTTGCCTGAAAGGTATTGAAATGATCTATCCAAGCCCATTGGATTTAATTCATTTAGAGTTATAGATCTCTCCTAGTAAGAATAATAAAATAGAAGTATTTGCAACTTGCAACATTTTTATAAAATCAACCAAGTTAGCTTTCGAGTTGATTCCAACTCTCAAAAATCACATTTCATCATATCTATCTAAATATGTAATAATATTAAGGTTTACATACAGTGACTTTGGACTAGTACCAAAATAATGCTATATAGGCATTTCTAGTCACTTTAAATCATTAAATAATGAACTTAAACCAAAGTAATATTGATCCAACCTTTAAATCTCATTCCCCCATGTTAGAGTATGTGGTGATGACATGTATCAACATGATCCCATACTTTAAGTGGAGAATATTAAATTTTAGTTAATTTTCAATGAGTAGAAATTACTTTTCTAAAATAAAAAGGATGAAACTATTGAATTAAACTTGTGATGCTTGTGATGATAATAGATCATCAAATGTGTGTTTTAGAATGCTATTTAGCCTAGTTAAGTATTGTTTTGTGATTGTGTACTCCGTATGTCTTTATAGACGATAGTACCGACCAAGCTTTCGAGGAGGAGGAGTTCTACCAAGAAGAAGAAGAAAACTTCAACACTGCACCAACCAAGGCAAGCTAGCACTATCCAAGATTAACCCTTGCAAGTTGTACTTGCAAGCCACCATTAGCAATGCAAGCTAACACTTGCAAGTTTAGTGCTTAGCAAGCTAGGATCAAACTAGATGGTTTAGCAAAGATGCCTTAAGCATGCCTTGATCACACCCCTTTGACTATTAGTACCCCAAGTCTTAATTACAAGTTTTACTTCTCTTAGTTTACACAAAGTTCTTTACCTGTTTTGAAGGTAGCATAAAAAGTATTAAACTTGACCTATTTAGCTAAGCTTTAGATGTCATTCTATGGAATGAGATTGAACCCATCTTTCCACCTTAGTGAACACTTAACTTAGTAGTTTAGAGTAGATCAGAAACTTGATTCACTTTAGATGGGAAGACTTGGTGAAAAATAAATTATGAAAACCTTAGAGTGATGAGTCATTCTATTGAGATGTTTTGACATGTGTTGAGAAACACAAATGGTTTGATGATGAAAATGTTGAGGCATGAGCCTTAACCCTTTTATAAAACTGATGGTTGGATTCAGATGCGATACCATTCCAAATTTATCGTACAACCACATTACGTGAATTGGGTAAGGCTTAGCTGGAAATTTATATGCATTAGTATTAGTTCCCTCGCGGGCAAGGTTTGAGCTGAGGCTACCTCTCATGATGTCCACCTATGCAGTGCCCAAGATGACAGATGGTCATGGTTGGGAGGCCATGCTCATAGGAGAGGTGCTTATACTAGGGTGTGTAAAGGGAAGGTTATGTTTGATTATCTGCATACTAAGTATGATGATTCAGGGTTATCCCTGACAGATGTATTGAATCTTGTGGTGAAAGTGTACCACCTCTACAGAGTGTCAAACTATTCGAATAGCCGCGTCCGCGGTTATGGACAGTTGGAATGGCCATACTGTTTCGTTCTCAGATGTTTGAAATAACTTGAAATGAATGATGAATCTTGACTTGACCACAACAGGGTTGTGTTTATGACATTAGCTTCCCACTTAAGTGATTCTAGAACTTTATTTTATCTTTCTTGGCTTCAGAACTCAGCTGAGTTTTCAAACTTAACTTTATAGTTAAACTTAGATTTGTCACTTTAACTTAGAATTATACTATTTGCTAGTGGTAGTTTGCGAGTACTTAAAGAGTACTCATGGATTTTGTCCCTGGCTATTATCATGGCCGGACTATGAAGGAGACTATCAAGATGATGGCCAACAGGACGGCTATGATAACTAGGACTATCTGCCTTCGTCAGCATTGCCTGTGCCCCTGAAGATGGACCCCACCGCTACGCTTATCTTTTATTTCCGCTGCTTGTTGTATTAAAGACTGGATCATGAGATCCTTATTTGTGTAAGACCTTATGTATGGTTTGTAATGGATGATGTACTGTGATATCCAATCCGTTATGTCTCGCAAAAATGGTAATCCTGGGATTGCGAGGTATGGCATAACGGGCATCTGGGATTAAAAATTCGGGTGTTGACATCCATCGCCCTATAGAAGGTTGACACAAGCCTAAAACTGGAATGCAGATCTATTTATCTGGAATTCCTATCTTCTTAAATAAAGAGTTGCCTATCTTAAGAAATAGAATATTTTATGACGCAGATGGTATTTTCATTTTAGCAAGTGCTATTGCCTGGATGGTACTTTCCTTCTTAAATAGAAGTTGGCCCTGTTCCATCAACATTACCAACAACGGAGTCTTTCGTTTCAAGCTGAGCCTATTTGTGCGAAATTGGTTATAAGGTGCCAATCTCGCCGCCACCTGTAGAGGACGGAGCCGAGGAGCTGGTCGGCAACAATATGGAGCGAGAGGACAGGGGGTAGTGGATGGGAAGAAGGGACTGAGTAAAAGAGGCTGTGTGTGTGTCGGGGAGGCCAGTGAGGGAGTTAAATCTAGCTTGTCTCGGAAGGAATGCATTGCCACGTGCACCGGCATGTGCAAAACTCCCCCCTCTCTCTTCTGCGGTAGCTACTGATAGTAGTACTCTAGCTAGCTTCATCGAGTTCTTTGGTACTCCTACTAGTAAACCTTTACTACTACTACTAGGGTAGACAAGGAGTACTTGTTCAAAAGAAGAAAAAACTAGACTAGCACACCGTCGTACAATATTGCCTTGTCAAATCACTAGTGATGCCATTATGAGCGACATGTTTTTCCTGGTAAAGCTGGAAACATCATGTTCCTTCCACCGCGTGCAGTTTCTGAGCGAAGTACTTACCAACACGTCCAACTTAGGCTTACAGGACCCAAATTGCAGTGAAAAAGAAACAATACTACGGATCTGCAAGGAGTAATACTATGAGGACCGGAAGTTAACTTCCAGACCCCACTGTGTTTATTCGTCAATCCCAAGATCAATGTTGACGACACAACGAAATGTATATCATTGCATACATACAAAAGTAATTTATTACAAAGTCTAGATAACAACATAGTAAAATATCTACTGACATTTATTACATCCAGAAAGCACAACAGAAATATAAAACGCGTAGTGACTCCATCTCAGCCACAGGTAGTCGATGTAGTCCAGGAGGCCTCACTCATCAGCGTCATCATAGTAGTCATAGTCCTCCCCTTCACAGTATTCTGAATTCAACAAAATTATTGCCATGAGTACATGACGTACTCAACATACCCCTTATGTAAAACCTGATATATCTACATGTGGCTTTATGTGGAGGTCATAGGGTTCTTTTGCATAAAAGCCAATTTTACTTGCAATTGATAGTAATTTTTTATAAAAGCGGTTTTAGACGAAAACATGTTTATCATCAATGTGGTATTTCTCAATAGTGTGATTGTCCACGACAACTCACATAGTTCATAGATTCCCGGATAAGGATAGGGGCAAAGAGGGAAGTAGCAAGACAGGTTCCCGTATGTCAAGAAAGATTCATGTGTCGTCCATGACCGTGGACACGGCTATTCGAATAGTTTAAACTCTGCAGAGGTTGTACACTTTTCCCACACGACACAATCCCGTCCTGACGCCCACCATCCGTGGCTGGTTTAATACACACCAATTGGTGTACCAGCAGAGGGATTGTGACAAGGTCTTTTAGCTAGATCCCCCAAAGATGTGACATGCCCACCGGGTATGGCGCACAGAACTGAGAGTACATCCCCAAACCGGTCCCCCCATCTGTGCCGAAGGCTCTCCCGCAGGCAGACACCTCATCAGCGGTACGGCGACATCGACACCTAAGGCTGACTAACTTAGTTGACCAAGCCAGTGCCCATTATAGCATGTGGTTGTACAGTGGTCATAATCTTCAAATCCAAGACTTATTAGGCCCTCATGCGGCACGGACGATGGACTGCCCCCTTCAACTAGTGAAGGGCAGCCAATCGCTCCTTCCTTTGATCCAGCTGTCGCCCGCGCCAGTGTTTATATGGTAAGTTTCACCCAGAGTAGAATAGAGTAGAGGAAGGAACAATGACTAGCTCAGCGAGCTCATCCAGTTTCAAAAGGGTATATCTGACCCAAGGGTCATCCAATTCCTCCGAAGAGGAGAGATCAAGGACCCTAAATATTATATAGCATGGCTAAGCAATTCTACTCTACAGGATTAATATATAATCTCTACTCAGGGTTGTGTATGGCGACAGGTGTATCAAGGTATGTGGGTAACCAAAATAGCAGTAATATTTGTAAAACAATAATAACATGCACTTGTAAAACATGGGATAATTATGAAAGGGGCATTCCTTCGTTGATGAATCCTTCTTCTTCAATAAGTTGATTATGTCCACGACCAAACTTGCCACTCCCTACTGGTTGTAACACTAGAAAATGACAACCAAATAAATACCAAGGCAATAAATACCAAATGAAATACAAATCAGAACAAATGATGACTTGGTGTAGAATAGGACATAGGACAATTTGGTTAGGATCGAGGAAGTGAGTTGTAATAACTCGGATAAGAATCAAATAGTATGGGTATGATGTTAGGATTGATTGTCGGGACAAAGATCTATGATGCGATATCGGCAGAGGGCTTGTTATAACTACCTGACAACAATAAAGCATATCATACAATCTTGCAATCATCGAATACTACCAATCATACTGCTGATATAAACAATATTAATGATTATCTAGTATGTTAACACAAGCATATAATAAGCAATACAAAGGCTAACTCAAAAATCCATCACAAAAACAATAGGAAAGGCAAGCTAAAGATGATACTACGAAAACATGCATCACACTAGAAAACCATAGATGTACACCACATTAGATAGTAATGTAAACACAAACAATAAACAATTACTACCATAATTATGATTAAATGATCATAAGGCAATAGCTAAATACGACGTAGCATGATATCGAACATTCAAAGCATGTCATAGTAATGTATCAATGTTTGATATACCATCTATAGATAAACACAACTACCTTTACCAACAAGCCTACTAACACATGTATAAAGTAATAGAGCATGATATATACTAAATATGATCATAGCATAACACTATCAACTCACAAAGGATATACATAACTTCACATTTTGGAAATACTATAACCTGGTACACAATAACTATCAAGCTTAACATTACTAGCATGATATAACAAGGCATAAAAGCATATACCACAAAGGTAACCCTCACATCAATCTATTATATACTTAACAATAAGACATATACTCATAGGAATATAATATCATGCACTTTTAACATGAAAACAAACTAGGCTAAGCATGTGATGATCTACTATGCAATGTAAAAACATCTCATAAGCTACCATACAAGTATGATACATCATATGCATCTATGATCAAGCAAGCACTCAATACATATTATTATCTACTTCAACGAGTAAATGTATGCTAGCATCCTCAAAGACACATCAATAAAAAGCATGCAATAGTAACATGATAATAAGCTATAATCTATGCATATAACACAAAGAACTAAGTGATGAAATAGGATCGTATATAACCACATCATGGAAACAATCTATATTTAGCAGCGCTGCTATAATAAATTAAAGCAAACAATCTAATTAAGAATGGATCGAAACATGGTCACTAGATAGGCTAAGCATGCACAACTAATAATAAAAACTAGAAGTGAACATGGATGGACCTAGCATAGCAAGAGATCACATTGACAAATATAAACAGAGATAACCATATATACAAACTAACATGCTACCAGATCACAAGTAAAAAAAAAGAAAAGACGCCTAGGCAATAATTCAATAGTTAGCATTAACAAAATATTATTGTAACAGCAACACCAACTCGATTTCTACTTAAATATAACCAACAGACCTGAAAATAAAATAAAAAGAATAATAAATAGTAGCATGATCATACACATGGCAAGTTTTAATCATACAAATCATTCAAAACGTCTATAGCTAGGTAAATAACGTCATGTGCTCTGAACAACAGATGTGCAATGTTGCAGACTAGTGTACGTTCATCGGAAAAAGACACTCAACCATATATGCATGCATTTATAATTTTCAAAATCTACCCATCGATTATTAAAACTAATACCACTAGCAGGTTTCTAAGTTCACCTGGCACGTTTTTGGTGTTGGGCTCGATTGGATATGTGAAGTGCATGATAGGCTAACATGTCAATTCCATAGATGGCATGATAGGCTAACATGTCAATTCCATAGATGGCATTCGGTCGGCCGCACGACAAACTACAGAACTACGGCTAGGGATCATGTCTAGGAGATAGACATGGATGAGATTAGAATACGGTAAAAAGGAATTTCTCAGATTCTCACCGTGCGCGACGAATTTGTCCGATGAACTTCCAGATCAAGCTGCAGTAGATGGCGAAATTGATGAGTCGTGGTTCATGCATCAAAGAATAGATCGTCTGAATGAGATCCTAGTGTCAAGGACATCCTGGTGGCGCAAGGATTCGATCAAAGGCGCCTCGGTTGGTCGGATTGGAGATCAGATTTCTTCTATGGACTGCTAGAGATGAGTTGCACAAGGCGACCACGAAAGGATCTCATGGAATTATACTCAAAAGTGGAGCTGACACAACCACGTCGATGTCGGATGGCATGGTCGAGAGTTGGCGCAACCAATAGAATAGATCAGCTGTAAAACAATTTCTGATAGATAGGATTAGATGACATGAGACTAGGGTTCATATGAATTGATCTGATTCTTACCCCATATGACGAATTCGTTCGAAGAACTTTTAGATTGATCGGCATTATATGGACAAATTCGCGAGCTATGGTTGATGGATCAAGGAATAGGTTCTCCGAATGAGATCCTCATGTTAAGGAGCATCTGGTGGCGCAGGGATTCGAGTGGTGGCGACTTGGTTGGTTCGATTTCATGGAGACGGACATGGACGAACTTTGGCGGCTGCTGTAGCTGGGGCGTCCTTTGCAGAGCAGGGGGCGGGGGTCAGCAGAAGAAAAAAAAGAGGACGAGGTGCTGCATTTATACGGAGTGGAGCTAGTGTTATTGTGACTTCTTTGGCGCACGCACGTGAAGAATGGAAACGGCGCTGGCAGTGCCATTGTGTTGCAGTAGTCGAACCAACATAAGAGCTGAACGGATGGGTTACACAAAAGAAAAATAGAAGAACAAAGGTGGATCGCCTAGGATTAATTGCTCCTGCGTTGTTAAAAGAAAAGTAGGTCTGTTGGTCTACCTGCTTCGGTTATCGATGGGAAAAAGGAAAGAAAACCACAAGAGATAGCGCGACCATGTCAAGAAGAAGAAAAAAGAGAGATAGCACGACCGGTTGCATGCATATACATAGGAAAAAGAAAACCTATAGGGGAAAGAAATAGAAAGAAACGCACGAGGGGAAAAAGTATATAGATCGACGTGTTGCACTTACATGCACATGCATGGCTACAAGATCAGATCCATTGCAATTTTCAGAAAGAATGAAAATATAAAGTAATCAATAAATCCAAACCAATTCAAACGAGAAGATTTTAATACCCTAAAGCCAACAAAAAAATCCAATTTGAGGGACCAATAAAAATGAAATTTATAAACACGCTCGTTTTAATTCATGTTAAATTGAAAATTCTAGTTAAGCTTTAATTATATAAACAAAATTTTCTAGTCCTCATTTTCAAATATAAGTTTTTGAAAACTCCAAAAACCGGTCCGTTACAAATACTAACAGTACTACTATTATACAACATTCTGAAAGAAATTATGTACGGAATAGGAGTAGTAGAGTACAACTGTACTCCTAATAAGATTCTTTTATAAGCTTGGTGAAATATACATACTGGAGAAACTACCAAGTGTACAAAAAGGGTTTTTAGTCATACGGAGTATTTTACAAGTCGGACCAGGTGCGAAACTAAATGCTGAGTACTCGTACATCAGCTAAAAACCAGCCAAAAGAAAGAGTTCAACAGAAGGCCGAGACCAAATGAGCTATCCTTGAACAGGCTCGTTCCACTCCAAGGCGTTTGAGAAGCTTGGGTTGAACCAAAATGGAGTCTCTGACCATGTCTAGCGAGTGTTGGTGTGGAAACCAACAACTGCATCACCATTCAGACTAAAGCGGAAATTTCAGGACGCGGCCTGTACTCGTAGCCAATTTCTTGGTATTATGTGTAAACACAGTTCCTTCTCGTCCGATGTCCCGGCGGATCATTTGCATCGCCAACTACAATGATAATCGGATAGTTCACGCCAAGGAAAAGAGAATATGATCCAAGGTCAGTAACCCTTTTCCATCGGTTAGCTGAAGTTAACTGGCTTGTGTCCATCGAGAACACCATGCACTCAAACCCAGAAGGATAGGTGCGAACGGTGCGACCATAGTGAACAACACTAGTATCATCAACAATTGCATTGCCTGAGACACCATATGTATAGACTAAAAGAAGTCTTGAACCACTGACAGATGTTGCTAACCACCACCTACCTGGATCATTCTCATCATCATCCTCAACAAACCCATGTGTTAGGTACAACACATCGCGTGGCGACAGGATAAGGATAGGACCTTCAAAGGGAAAGGAAATGTAACATGGAAATAATATTGATATTGATCTGACATTGTAAAAGTTGATATATAGTACTATTTTCAAAAATCTTGATTATACTTAAGATGTTTGATTGCGTAAAAAATGCCAACCTAGGGAGATGCTATGGAAATTCTAATTCTTTTCGAAATGGGGATATGCTATGGAAATTGTTGGGTCCGCAGCATAGAAAACAAAAAATTTCCTACGATGAGAACTATATGCCAAGATCTATCTACTAGATACAGAGCAACGGATGGACATACATCCATGGAGAACTTACCCTTGAAGACAACGAGTTTTGTTAACGAGTAGGAACTCGTGGTTAATGTAGTCGTACACTTGCCGATCTCAAGATCGTGATAAAGTCCTTCAGGTCCAGCAGCTCCAGCACCGTCAAGTCCAGCACCGCAAAGTAGCGGTCCATCCCTGATCGCACACACGTTCGGTCCACCGAACAACCTCCACCTCCTCGCTCCAGCGATGCAGCGGAAGCAGCAACTCCTTTCCAGATAAAGCCACCGGGAACATGTATCTCGCTAATCCGAGACCATGGGGAATAACTAGAGGGAGAAGAGAACCTTCACGAGGAGGTGGTGCAAGATGAGAGGAGGGAGTGGGGGGCCTTTTATAGGGAGAGGGGGGGGGGCAGCCCCTCACCATGGCCGGTGGCCAAGGGAGGTGCCCCCACCTCTTCCACATTCATGTGGGTGGAGCTCCCACTCACATAATTAGCCACCCACTCAAAATTCCACTCACCTCCATTAAATTTCCACCAAATTTAATGCAAGTTCTCATTAAATAAAACACTTTTATTTATTTTATTCAGAATTTCGTCAATTACATTAATTAACAAACATTCACATAAAACCCCCTGCAACATTTCAATATCACATGCAGAACCAGTTTCTGCAATTTCACCCGAAACGATTCCGGTTTCCATCGAAATGATTCCAGCGCTTTCTTAAATCTTTGTCTGAAACATATTTGCTCCAAATGGTGTTGGTATCCCTTAAGTGTGTCACCCTACGGTTCGTGAATAATGTAGACATGATCGAGACCCCTCACCGATCAATAATCAGCAGCGGGACCTGGAGATCCGTACTGACTCCCACATATTCAACGATGACTCTTGTGATCGTGTGAACCTTTAACGTCGTAACTAAATCCCTTTGTCTCGCGATATATTACATGTCCGAGATTCGATCATTGGTATCCAAATACCTAGTTTGATCTCGTTACCGACATGCACTCTTTTCTCGTTCCCGTGATATAACATTCTAGTGATCACATCACTTGCTTGCAAGCTATTTCAATGTGATATCACCGAGAGGGCCCAGAGTATATCTATCCGTCATCGGGATGGACAAATCCCACTCTTGATCCATGAGCCTCAACATAACACCTTCGTAGCACTGAACCCACCTTTATAGTCACCCTATTACTGTGTGACGTTTGGTGTTATCAAGATACTCTTCCGGTGTTAGCAATTAACATGATCTCATGGTCTAAGGACTAAGATTACTTCATATGATGTTATAGCAATATAAACATAATGACTCTGATCGTAATGCTATACTTCGGATGAATGTTTGTCACATAATTCCACCAATGTTGTGACCTCGTTATTAACGACATCCAATGTCCATGATCAGGAAACCTTGATCATCTTGTTAATCAACGAGCTAGTTTATAAGAGAGGCATAACTAGGAACTTTCCTTTTGTTTATTAAACACACATGTATTAACGTTTCCAAATTAATACAATTATAGCATGCAAAATAAACATTTATCATAAACAAGGAATAAGATAATAACCACTTTATTATTGCCTCTCGGGCATATTCCCTTCAGTCTCCCACTTGCACTAGAGTCAATAATCTAGTTTGAAAAACTTTGCGTATTGAACACCTATGGCTTTCTGGTGTTGCATATACGCGATTGCTAGTGGTTAACATAATCTCCGGCTCTGACAGTTTCAGTTCCGTGTGTATTTGCATGTCTTTGCGTCTCTACGCATCACTCATTCTCAAATGAGATGGCATTGTATAAATTTGGTCCTTTGGTAGACCTTTAGTTCGTTCGGGTTAAAATATGTTGATACTATTGTCACACAACATATCTTCATAGTATTAGCCCACTTTGAACCACACCTAGTTTGATAACAAACTACTTAACACAAATGCCCTCCTATGCTGCCACTATAGCAGACATATACTTAGCCTTTTGTTGTAGTATCCGTCACAATGTCTCAACTTTGGAACTCATCCAAATCCATCATGGAACATCCTTTCCATTACATTGTGCCACCCATAGTCTAAATTGAGATAAAATTAATTTGTATCTTGTGACAAAACTAGTATCAATGTAACACTTTACAATGAACTACCTTTAACTATTTGTCACTTATACATTATATATTCTTAGTTCTTCCAAAAGCTCATAAGAATATCTTTACTATTGTCCAATGATCATCTTATGAATTATTCTAGTATATGCTCATAACATTTAGAGCATAGGACATTATGGATATATACATATCATGGTATAATCGATCAAAATCTTCATGTGATTTTACTCACCAAGTGTTGAAACACTTGAATTTTGATACAATCCTTTCCATGCAGCAAGAACCTTTCTTGTTGTTTCCATATTGAACCCTTTCAATATCTCATATATGTATGTCTGGCACAACCATATTAGCGCCTTAATCTATCCATATAGATATTGATGCCTAATATTCTGGGTTTGCCCAAGTCTTTCATCAAAATCTTATTTTAATGAAATCCTTAACTTGTGTCAATTCAAGATACATCATTTTCAATCAACAATATGTCCTCTACATAATGTATTAGAAATATGTCTCAGCGCTCCCACTTAATTTCTTGCAAATGCAAGCATCTTCATCATCTCCGATGAATTTAAACTCTTTTAATAGTTTCATCATGGTGAAGATTCCAACTCCGCTATGCTTACTTCAACTATTGAAGTTTACATGCCCTTTTAGCACCCTTTGAATTAACAAAACCCTTCGGACCATGTCATGTACATGTCCTAGGTTACCGCTCTATTAGAAGAACCTTGTTTTGTTTATTCAACTACCATATACAAAATTATATGTAGTGGTTGCTACATTAATCCGTCAAGACTATGTATCGCTATGAAAGATCAAATCTTGTCATAGTCAACTCCTTGAACATTGTCGTAAACTTCTTTCCGACATGTCGACTATTTCATAGATGTTAAACATCCATGTCTTATTTCTTTATAGATCCAAACACGACCGATAGGCTTCACGCCTTTTTGGAGGGTCTTCCAAGTTCAGAAACTTGATTTCTCGTGTATGGATACTATCACGGATTCTATGACTTCTAGTCATTTTATGGAGTCAGGGCCCATCATCACTTCTTTGCATGCAGTCGGTTCATCATTGTCAAAACAATAACGACTTCTGTTTCAAATCTTACTATTTGATTCTTACCGACCTACATGGTTCAATAAGAACTCTAATCTCCAAGATTACACCCTTTGTAATCACGGGAGCCATGAACATTGTGGCCGCCACCGGGACACTTTCCGGTGCTGCGCTACTCAGCACATATAGCTAAGGTTCAACAACCTTATCAAAGTTCTATTGTCCTCCCACTTAACTTTTCACGAAAAATTCCTTCTCAAGAAACTTGACGTTCTAAGCGACAAACTCTTTTGTCCTCGGTGTTATGGAGGAATTCCCAAAAAATTCTTTGGGATAACCTACAAAGACGTGCTTATCCGACTTTGGTTGTAAACATTTTACTTTTGCATAGCATACCAAAATTTAAGAAAAGACAATTCGGGTTTTATCCCAAACCATAACTCATATGGTGTCATTTCAACGGATCACGATGGTGCTCTTTTCAGTGTAAAAGCAGTAGTCTCTAAAGCTTTAATTCTTAAAACATAATGGCAGTTTTATAAATGACACCTTTGATCTTACCATGTCAAACAAGGTTTGATTTGATCTCTCGAACATACCATACTCTTGTGGTTTATCGGGAAATGCAAATTCATGGAACAATTCCTGAAATCTTAGGTGTTTTGCTAAACCTGTAACTCAAATATCTTCCTTTATGATCAAATCATAAACTCTTTTATTTTCTTGTTACAATGATTTTTCACTTCATCTTGAAAGTCTTTGAACAATTTTCAAATGTTTCATACTTCTTCCTTATTAAGTAAATATATAGATATATTCACTCAAATTTCTGGAGAAAGCATATGAAGCCAAGAGATCCATCGCATATGGCTACACATAATGGACTATATACATCAACATGCATAATATCCAATAAACTAGTCATCCGTTCCTCTTTGGCCTATGGACGGAGTTTTAATTATCTCGAGGAAAGTTTCACAAGCGTCAATTGATCAAAATCAAAAGACTCCAAAAATCCATCAACATGGAGTTTCTTCATGTTTACTTTCCAATATAATTCAAACGGCGATGTCACTTCATAAGTGATCTTCCAATCATTTGTCTTACGACATTTTAGCAATTATGTTTATGGATGTGATTTCTCCCACTAGACTTGTAAAAGTTCATCCATCCTTTATGGAATATGGTAATTATTTGAACAACCATTGTTCTCGTAATACCGGAACAAAATAACAATTATTAAAACAAATCTTGAAGGCTAGGTTTGACGACAACGAAAAAGCACAATAACACTTTATTTGTTTTCGATGATCATCATCACTTATTATCTTGCTAGTTGCTTAGGCCATTGCAGTTCATGAATTGCGTTGTCCTGTATGACACTTCATACCAACCAATTCGGTATCCAATACCGGTATCCAATACCTAACCACATTGTTTAATAAGAAAGGAATACAACCATAACATATATATCTTCCATATACCCAAGTTGGACATCTCCAACCTTTTATTTTTTGCCAAATATTTTATAGATTCTCTTTCAGCAATTCCTTTTCTTTTAAAAGAATCTATCAACATCAATAGTGGTGTCATCAACATGACACATGGTACAAAGCTTGTATATATTCAAATACTAATACCTTTGGACTTGCACTTTGAAGTGGATCACCATCATCAAATGTTTGGCATTCTTTCAAAAATCCATCCTTTAGTAATCTATTAGTGTAGTAAACATTTTACTTACATCTTCTATTCATCCTTATCATGACAACTTTCATGATCAAGCTTCTATAGCCTATAAGGAAGAATCGCGAGTATAATATCAGTTCCCAAAACCTTTTTGGTAGATTCGGATGCCTAGCATCTCCAACCTTCACAAATTCTCATACAATATGAGAACATGTATTTTGCTAAATTATACTCTATCATAATGCAACCAAAAATATTGTTTCAGATATCACAATATCTTTCATACATGATGGTTTCTGAAACAATTTTCAGCTCCAATATAATATTGATATTAAAACAACTTTTGAATATCAATAATCATGGAGGCAAACATGATACTTTAGATACTAACATTGGAATTCTTACTCTTGATTTAATACTACTTATTAAACTTCATGGAGTAAATAGAGTTTGCTGAAAGTTTGCAATAGGACATATAAACTTTAAATTGACATTCAAAACAATACGATACCAGTTCGTAAAGTAAATATCCAGAATTCTATAGTTCTATTATCTCAAACAAAAACTAAGCATAAGGTAGTGAACAAATGCCAATGACTTCAAAAATTATGCAAATTCACTTCGATTTAGTTTATGACAAATTGAGTTAGACTAATCCAAATTAGAAATAAACTCCCACTCAAAAACGACTTCCCTCGTGCCTTTTTGGTGATTACATGAACCAAATCCACTACACCAAGTCCGATCATCACGTGAGTCGGTGTAGCTTCAAAGGCGAGCATCTATATGGGTATCATATCAACTATATGACTCATGCTTAACCTTTCGGTCCGTGTTCCGAGGCCATGTCTGTACATGCTAGGCTCGTCAAGTAAGAACCTTAGTATTCGCGTGTGTAAAACTGTCTTACACCCGTTGTATGAAAGCGTAGAGTCGAGAACACCCGATCATCACGTGATGCCTCGAAACACGATCCATAAAACAGTGCATACTTAAGGAAGAACACATTTTATCTTGATATTTAAATGAGGGATCATCTTATAATGCTACTAAAAGCGCCAAACTAGCAATATAAGATGCAAACATCTAATGTGTAAAGTGACATGATATGGTCCATGCATTTGATCTCTATCATTTGCATCGTGGTATGATCTCTATCATTCCTTTGTGTGTAAGGCCAAGGTCTATGGAACTTACACGTTAAGTGTGTTGTAAGAGTATCTACCATACATCTACTTACAACAATACCATATCAAGACACTAGCCCAGCAACGATCTAAACTAGACGCCTCTAATTTATCAATTGCAAGTTTTACGCGGCTTAGGGCTTTCAGAGATAGAACCGGTCTTACCTACGAACATGAACCACAACGAGGATAACCAAGTTATTATAAATTCGTTGTAAATCAGATATTGACTATAGTAGGAGAGACAGACACCTGCCAGCCACTTATTCAAAACAAGTTGCATGTCAGTCGTGGAACCGGTCTCATGTACGATGACATGTAAGGTTGGTCCGGGCCTCTTCATCCCACTATGCCACCAATATCCAAAATACATAGAAGATGCAATAACATGATCATCATCGCCCACATATAAACATATGTGTACTACCCGTGCAAAGCACCTACGCATAGATCAGGCTCTGATACCACTATTGGGTCCGCAGCATAGAAAACAAAAAATTTCCTACGATGAGAACTATACGCCAAGATCTATCTACTAGATATAGAGCAACGGGTGGACATACATCCATGGAGAACTTACCCTCGAAGACAACGAGTTTTGTTAACGAGTAGGAACTCGTGGTTGATATAGTCGTACACTTGCCGATCTCAAGATCGTGATGAAGTCCTTCAGGTCCAGCAGCTCCAGCACCATCAGGTCCAGCACCATCAAGTCCAGCATCGCAAAGTAGCGGTGCATCCGTGATTGCACACACATTCGGTCCACTGAACAACCTCCGCCTCCTCGCTCCATCGATGCAGCGGAAGCAGCAACTCCTTTCCATATAAAGCCACCGGGAACATGTATCTCGCTAATCCGAGACCATGGGGAATAACTAGAGGGAGAAGAGAACCTTCACGAGGAGGTGGTGCAAGATGAGAGGAGGGAGTGGGGGGCCTTTTATAGGGAGAGGGGGGCAGCCCCTCACCATGGCCGGCGGCCAAGGGAGGTGCCCCCACCTCTTCCACATTCATGTGGGTGGAGCTCCCACTCACATAATTAGCCACCCACTCAAAATTCCACTCACCTCCCTTAAATTTCCACCAAATTTAATGCAAGTTCTCATTAAATAAAACACTTTTATTTATTTTATTCAGAATTTTGTCAATTACATTAATTAACAAACATTCACATAAAACCCCCTGCAACATTTCAATATCACATGCAGAACCTGTTTCTGCAATTTCACCCGAAACGATTCTGGTTTCCATCAAAATGATTCCAGCGCTTTCTTAAATCTTTATCTGAAACATATTTGCTCCAAATGGTGTCGGTATCCCTTAAGTGTGTCACCCTACGGTTCGTGAATAATGTAGACATGATCGAGACCCCTCTCCGATAAATAATCAGCAGCGGGACCTGGAGATCCGTACTGACTCCCACATATTCAACGATGACTCTTGTGATCGTGTGAACCTTTAACGTCGTAACTAAATCCCTTTGTCTCGCGATATATTACATGTTCGATATTCGATCATCGGTATCCAAATACCTAGTTTGATCTCGTTACCGACATGCACTCGTTTCTCGTTCCCGTGATATAACATTCTAGTGATCACATCACTTGCTTGCAAGCTATTTCAATGTGATATCACCGAGAGGGCCTAGAGTATATCTATCCGTCATCGGGATGGACAAATACCACTCTTGATCCATGAGCCTCAACATAACACCTTCGTAGCACTGAACCCACCTTTATAGTCACCCTATTACGGTGTGAGGTTTGATGTTATCAAGATACTCTTCCGGTGTTAGCAATTAACATGATCTCATGGTCTAAGGACTAAGATTACTTCGTATGATGTTATAGCAATATAAAAATAATGACTCTGATCGTAATGCTATACTTCGGATGAATGTTCGTCACATCATTCTACCAATGTTGTGACCTCGTTATTAACGACATCCAATGTCCATGATCAGGAAACCTTGATCATCTTGTTAATCAACGAGCTAGTTTACAAGAGAGGCATAACTAGGAACTTTCCTTTTGTTTATTAAACACACATGTATTAACGTTTCCAAATTAATACAATTATAGCATGCAAAATAAACATTTATCATAAACAAGGAATAAGATAATAACCACTTTATTATTGCCTCTCGGGCATATTCATGTCCAGGTTGTGTGTCAATATAGTATTGTAGTATTCATGTCCAGGTTGCCTTACAGGGAAAAAATAGTACGATGAGGAACAAGATCTATCTATTTTTGTACTTATATTTGTATATACTAGTAGTACTACTACGACTCAGAAACGACATGAGCGTGTGCTCCACTAGTGCGCCTTCGCTCATAGGGTAATTCAGTACGGAGTAGATCGCCACCGCATGGTCACGTGGTTATTATGCATTGGTCCATGCTCTAGTCGTGGGCACATGTCGTAGCAGTAAAAACATTGTGAAAAATAGATTACTCATAAATAATTACTTCCTCCTTTCTAAAATAGTAGTTACTGACTTGGTTTTGTCTAGATACACATGTATTTCGACACATTTTAGTACTTAGATGCTCCCTCATTTCCAAATTAGAAAGCATACTAGGTTTTATCATAGTCAATACTTATAAAGTTTGACCAACTATATGTACAAACATACTAACTTACATAATGTCAAACGCATATAATATGAAAACATGGTTCATGATGAATCTGATAACATTGAGTTAATGTCGTAGATGTCCATATTATTTTCTAGATATTTAGGCTAAATTTCAGGGCAGCCTATCCTGCACGCTGGACCCACGTCGATGCGTCGTCCACACTAGCGTAATTTCGACGGCAATCTTGGTTGAAGACTTAAATCAAGTCGAATTGACAAGTTTGGGCATAAAGTTCCGTAATCACTGAGTTAGATGACTAAAATTGAAGCACCGTAAGAACGGTTAGTGTGTTTATCTCTGGTCCATGTCGTAGAAGTGAATAATTACATAAAATTCATACTAAACCCCTAAATACTCCATAATAACATTAGCATCAAACTTAGTTTATATCCAAAATGCATCCTTCCTAGTACCAAAAGAGAACCTACATGCGACTACTACTAGTAAACTGGAGTACTAAAATAGTACTACTAGTAGTACTATTTATCTGCTAATACACCATTAGAGTCTTGATCATCAGCCGTAGTTTAAGATCATTTTTTCCTGTCGATGCAAATCTAGAAAGATACATGGGTGGACTGTCCAACCTTCATAAGGAACCATGGCGGCACCCCGAGGTATGTCCTAAGCTTGTCGGATGGGAGGTTGGCCAGCGACGAGCTGCTTGTCAGCTCGATTATTGCATTAAGGATCTCGACCATCGACAAGTACGCCGACCCCGGTGGGCCAGGCGCACACAGTTTCACCGTGTACAGCGGCCACAAACACCTGTCCTGCCTGATGCACACCAAGGACATGACGATGGCCGGGCCGAGCGTGCTGATGGTCAGGCCGAACACGACACCGTTATCCCCGCAGAGGAAGCGCGTGAATCCCCTCGTGCTTGTTGGTGGTGGAGTCGGGATGAGGCAAAAGAAGGCACTACCGTAGATGGCCCTGGTTGCTATGACCTCGTGGGCCTCCTTCATGTGGGGACGGAGCGCTGCCGGCGAGGCAATGAAATCACAAGCGGAATCAATGCAGGAGCACGGGCCGTGCGAGCACATGATCTTGTGCTCTTCGAGCTTGTCGAAGGCGACCAAGCTAAAGCAGCCATCACAGGGCACTCAATCATCGCCTCAGACTGGACGGTGTCCATAGCAGTCGGCTCACGGTCGAATCCGCCGACGTGGTACACGAACTTGTGGGAGTGGTTACAGAGGGAAGATCGGCTCGCCGACGTAGTGCCCGCTAGCCAAAAACCCGGGTTGGATGGGTATACTGAAGAGTACACTGATTGAGTTTCGTACTGTACTGGTACGATTGTACAGGAATACGCTAGGCATGGGCGCACCGGCGGTAGATGCACTTGGCACTTTTTTCTTAGACAGTGTCCACACGCTGTACATGCGTCGTCAAAACAAAAAGGCTGCAGAAAGTTGACAAGTGAGTAATAAAACAGGTGCCCTGTTGTACTGTACCAGACAGTACAGTATAGACAGAGGGAGAGACCAAGGCAATAAGATCCAGGTGAGTGAGAGGCAAGAAGATCTACTCCTGGAGAGAGATGAAAAGCATGCGGCCTGCTGCAGGATGTACAGTGCTACAAGGGAGAGACCAAGGACTGCATGAATATCTTCGACACCGACCTATAATTAACTATTTTGGTCTTATTAAATTTAAATGGCCTTAATAATCCCAGACGAAGGGAGTACTAGTAATAGTAGTAGTACTACATCTTACAACAAATCAGACAAACCAGTACTGCATTTATTAGTGGTACTTTTTTTTGAGAAATTATAATTAGTAGTAGTACTTAGATATGTGAAAAACCAATCCAAGTTACTACTCCAATAGAGAGTACGATCACTCTGTTTTATGGATTCTTGTTTACTATACGCACTAGTAGTAAAAGCTAGAATGTAGATTGTTTCAGAACAAATTTTGGCTCTACAATATCTAGCATACGCGCAAACCTCAAAAGACACTTCATTGCTTAGTTTATGGGATCTTGTGCTAAATGCATGGACTTGGATGTAATTTTCATTTTTATGAGGTCCTTGATGTAACTTGTACTTCCACCGACCGCGTGTTAATTAATAAAGCACCTCGCTCCTAGGGGACCTACCATAATTAAAAATAATTACACTGCCTCGATTATCAGACAAAGTGGAAGATGGTTTCTTATAATTTTAAAGTTTTAAGAAATAGGATGTTTCAAGCTTCCCAGCTAACTTTGCACACTTTAGTGACTTTTTCCGATTTAACGAAATTAGGTCAAACATTTGCTACACAAGTAAGAGCAATTGATTGCTATTGAATTAAATGTAATTTTAGAGGTAGATGGGTGATGTAGACAATGTCATCGGTGTTAGTTTCCAACTATCACTAAAGAACATTTAATTCTCAATTTTCCGAGTGATGACGAGATTGTTCTTTTACGTAAAGAAAGTCCGAAGAATATGGATCTGAATACCAGAAGACAAGTTTTGACACATAAAGAGTGGACCAACATGTTGTGCTGACGATACCCTTGTTTATGAGCTTTCAAACTTCCAAGATAACTCCGCCAATTTGAATGACTTTATGCCAATTATTTATCGAATTTAGGTCAAATTTGAACTACAAGTAAATTGTAGGTTGCTTTGAAAGTTTTATGAAAACTCTTCTAGAGGTACCTATTCAGGGGACAATTAATATATCATAAACCACCGAGAGTTTTGACGACACATTCAACTTCATGCTAAGATTTTGCATCTTGACAATTTAACAAAATTAGGTCAAACTTGAGCTACAAGTAAGCGCGAAAGATCGCTCTTGAATTAAATGTTTGTCGATATTTGAATTCCTAGCTAACTCTTCCCATTTTAATGACTTTATGTCGATTTCTCGAAATTAGGTCAAATTTGAAACTACAAGTAAAATGTAGGTTGCTTTGAAAGTTCTATGAAAAAGCTTTTGGGGGGCACCCATCGAGGGGTTTTTTCACAATCAATATGTCAGAAACCGTCGAGAGTTTTTATGATAGTTTCAACTTTTTGCTAAGATTTTGCATCCTGACTATTTAACGAAATTAGGTCAAGCTTGAGCTACAAGAAAGTTAGCGCGATATATTTCTCTTGAATTAAATGTCTTTTCTAGGATAGATGGGTGTATCTTCTTGTAGTAAATAATGTTGTTAGTGTGAGTTTCCAAGTATCGGGAAAGAACATTCTGAATTTTTCGAGTGATATCAAGATTATTGTCTCCTATAAAGGAAGTCCGAAGAATAAGGATCTAAATGCCACAAGCCATGTTTTCACACATATATAGTGGACCAACATATTGTACTTATGATTTCCCATGTTTTATGAGTTCTCAAACTTCCAATAGCTTATCGCTCTGCCCACTTGAATGACTTTATATGTCGATTAGTCAAAATTAGGTCAAATTTGAACTATATACTACAAGTTTTTAGGTTTCTATGAAAGTTATACGAAAAAGCTTTTGGAAGTACCCATCAGGGGTTCGCAATCAATATATGAGAAACAATCGAGAGTTTTGACAACTAGTTTGACTTTATGCTAAGATTTTGCATCATGACACTATTTAACGAAATTGGGTCAAACTTGAGCTACAAAGTAAGCGCGATATATTACTCTTGAAATATATGACTTTTCAGAGGTAGATGGGTGTATTTTCCTGTAGTAATAATGTTGTCGGGGTGATTTTCCAACTATTAGGAAATAACATTCAATTCTCAATTTTTCGAGTGATGACGAGCGAGGTTGTTCTTTTCCGTAAACAAATGTCCAAAGAATATTGGATCTGAATGCCAGAAGCCAAGTTTACCGACATATATAGTGGACCAACATGTTGTAGGAACGATTCCCATGTTTTATGAGTTTTCAAACTTCCTAGCTAACTCTGCCCATTTGACCGAATGACTTTATGTCGATTTATCAAAATTAGGTCAAATTTGAAACTTCAAGTACATTATAGGTTGCTTTGGTAGTTTTACAAAAAAAAATTTGGAGGTAACCATCCATGGGTCACAATTAATATATCATAAAACACCGAGAGTTTTCTGATAGGTTCAACTTCTTGCTAAGATTTTTTTATCTTGACAGTTTAAGGAAATTAGGTCAAACCTGATCTACAAGTAATTAAGCGTGATAGATTGCTCTTGAAATTAAATGTATTTTCAGAGGTAGATCGGTGTATCTTGTTGTAGTAAACAATGCCGTCAATGTGAATTCAATTCTACATTTTCCAAGTGAAGACGAGCGAGGTTGTTCTTTTTCGTAAGAAGTCCAGAGAATATTGGATGTGAATGCCACGCCAAGTTTACAGACATATACAGTGGACCAACATGTTGTACCAACGATTCCCATGTTTTATTTATGAGTTTTCAAACTTCCTAGCTAACTCTTCCCATTTGACTGAATGACTATATGTCGATTTATCGAAATTAGGTCAAATTTGAAACTACAAGTAAATTGTAGGTTGCTTTGAAAGTTTTAAGAAAAATATTTTGGAGGTACCCATCGAGGGGTCACAATTAATATATCTGAAAACAACGAGAGTTTTGACGATAGGTTCAAGTTCTTGCTAAGATTTTGCATCTTCACAATTTAACGAAATTAATTAGGTCAAACTTGAGCTAAAAGTAAGCGCAATAGATAGCTCTTGAATTAAATGGCATTTCAGAGGTAGATGGGTGCATTTTCTAGTAGTAAGTAGTGCAGTGGGTGTGAGTGTCCAACTACCAGGAATGAACATTGAATTCTACATTTTCCGAGTGAAGACAAATGAGGTTAGTTGTTCTTTTCCGTAAAGAGAAGTCCAAAGAATATTGGATGTGGATGCCACAAGCCAAGTTGACAAACCTATATATATAGTGGATCGACAACATGTTGTACTTGTGATTCCCATGTTTTATGGGTTTTGAAGCTTCATATAGCTAACCCCGCACATTTGAATAACTTTATGTCGATATCTCAGAATTAGGTCAAATTTGAAACTACAAGTAAATTGTAGGTTTTGCTTTGATAGATTTACGAAAAAGCTTTTGGACGTACCCATCGAGGGTTCAAAATTAATATACTAGAAACCAGCGAGAGTTTCGACGATAGGTTCAACTTCTTGCTAAGACTTTGCATATTGGTAATTTAACGAAATTAGGTCAAACTTGAGCTAGCTACAAGTAAACGCCATAGATTGCTCTTGAATTAAATGTCTTTTCATAGGTAGATCATAAGTGCATCTTCTTGTAGTAAATAGTGTCATCGGTGTGAGTTTCCAACTATCAAGAAAGAACATTCAATTCTACATTTTCCGAGTGAAGAATACGAGCGAGGTTGTTCTTTTTCCTAAAGAAAAGTTCGAAGAATATTGGATCTGAATGCCACAAGCCAAGTTTATATACATATATACTGGACCAACATGTTGTACCAACGATTCCCATGTTTTATGAGTTTTCAAACTTCCCGGCTAACTCTGCCCATTAGAATGACTTTATGTCGATTTATCAAAATTAGGTCAAATTTGAAACTACAAGTACTAGTAAATTGCACGTGCCCTGCATGTGAGACTCAGATAATAGACATCTGGCATATCATCACTATATAAAATTATAATAGGCAAAGCGGAAAAAATATAATAGGTAAAATTTGAACTACTACAAGTAAACAGTGTAGGCTGCTTTGAAAGTTTTACGAAAAAGCTCTTAGAGGTACCCATCGGAGGGGCGCACAGGGGGTGGGGGCAATTAATATACTATCAGGAACCAAAAGAGAGTTCTGATGACAAGTTCATCTTCTTGCTAAGATTTTGCATCTTGACAGTTTAATGAAATTAGGTCAAACTTGAGCTACAACTAAGTGCAATAGATTGCTCTTGAATTTAATGAAATTAGGTCAAACTTGAACTACATGTAATAAATTGTATGTTGCTTTGAAAGTTTTATGAAAAAAGCTTTTGGAGGTACCAATCGAGCGGTTAATTAATATATCAGAAACCACAGAGAGTTTTGATGAGTGGTTCGACTTCTATCTAAGATTTTGGATCATGAAAATTTTGAACACCTTTTGAAAACGATCACATGAAATAGGGAGAGAGGGGAAATGATATTTATATTCTCTACGGGAAACCCACAAGCTTGAGGTGCACCTTAGGATTAAAGATAACTTTATTTTTTCCACTATGTATAAGGTGAACCTTAGCGGATGCCACATAGTAGGCCATTTTTTTTGAACGGGTAGTCGGCCATATTAGGGTGTGCTTTTTTACACAACGCGGGAGTAGTATATTTCTTTGCTTAGACATATGGTCACCTCTGTCCATGCACTATACATGCTAGGAGAATAAAACGTTGGCAGGGGAAGAGGGCAGCATCGAAGAGAAGTTAAAGGCGGTTCCATGTCAAAGCAAAGTTATGATGGGTTTCTGACACGAGGTACTCCCGTAGCCTTATAGTGTACTACATTATGCTAGTACTAGTAAATTTCAGGTCCTATGCAAGCAAAACAAATTGTGTGTTTTCTCTCTCCTTCGCTGCCTCTCACCATCCATCCTCCCTCTCTCCTACCATTTCCCCTCGCGCATTGGCCCGGTTGATCTCTCCCTCGTCCACAACGTGGTGCTGCGCATGTGTGCCTTGGTACGGCGGCTCTGTGTCTCTGGTGTGTTTGGTAGCCGTGTTGGTGTGGAGTAGGGACGAGGAGTACATAGGAAGGAAACCACTTTGGTCCTTGGCAGCAAAAAAATCAAACTTTTTCGGTTTTCGAAATTTTCACTTCCTTCCCAAACATCGGGAGGGAAGGTTACTCAAAAGATCGGCCATTTGCAGTACTTCTTATCTTATATTTATCTTGGCTTATCTCTTACAATACCATACCATACCATACCACTGTATAGTGTACGGATAACTTCAAACATTGACCATTAGATCAAGACCGGCAAATCCAAACATTGCTAACCGTTGGATCTTCTTTTCCATTCTTAGCATCTACAAAGATTCGACTGATAGTCTTTAGCACGATGAACGCCAGTATGCGCAAACCTCAAAACACACACTTCATTTCTCAGTTTCAGGGTCCTTGTGCTAAATGCATGGACTTGGATATAATTTTAATTTTTATGAGGTCCTTGATGTAACTTGTACTTCCACCGACCGTGTTAACTCTCAAGCACCTCGCTCCTATGAGACCTACCACGGTTAAAAGAAAATGCAACTGCCCCAATTGTAAAACAAACTAGACCACAGTTTCTTATACGTAATACCCAAGTTTTTAGTACTAGGAGTTTTCAATCTTCCTAGCTAACTTTGCACACCTCAGTGAGTTCTTGTCGATTAACGAAATTAGGTAAAACTTGAGCTACAGGTAAGCGCGATAGATTGCTCTTGAATTAAATGTATTTTCGGAGGTAGATGGGTGCATCTTCTTGTAGTAAACAATGTCGTTAGTGTGAGTTTCCAACTATCAGGAACTAAAATTCTCAGTTTTCCGAGTGATGACGAGATGGTTCTTTTCCATAAAGAAAGCTCGAAGCAAAATATGGATCTCAATGCCATAAGCCAAGCTTCTAGACATATTAAGTGGACCAACGTGTTTTACTTATGATTCCCATATGTATTTTGAGTTTTCAAACTCCCTAGCTAAATAACTCCGCCCACTTGAATGACTACATGTCGATTTATCGAAATTAGGTCAAACTTGAACTATAACTAAATTGTAGGTTGCCCTGAAAGTTTTACGAAAAAGCTTTTGGAGATACCAGACCGATCGGGAGGGGTGTCACAATCAATATATGAGAAAAAACCGAGAGTTTTGACAACAGGTTTGACTTCTTGCTAAGAGTTTGAATCACATGACACTATTTAATAAAATTGGGTCAAACTTGAGCTACAAGTAAGCGCGATAGATTGCTTTTGAAATATATGACTTTTCAGAGAGGTAGACGGGTTCATTTTCTTATGGTAAAGAGTGTCGTCGGTACGGTGTGATTTTCGAACTATATCAGGAAAGAAGATTCAATTATTCTCAATTTTTCGAGTGATGACGAGCGAGGTTGTTCTTTTCCGTAAAGAAATGTCCGAAGAATAATATTGGATCTGAATGCCAGAAGCCAATTTTACCGACATATATAGTGGACCAACATGTTGTACCAACAATTCCCATGTTTTATTTATGAGTTTTCAAGCTTCCTAGCTAACTCTACCCATTTGACCGGATGACTTCATGTCGATTTATTTAAATTAGGTCAAATTTGAAACTACAAGTGACATGGGTATACCCTACAGGTACTCGAGCCTGGCATATACGGTCTAGATACAATAGAAGCCCACGGTGTTGCCAAGGCCCAATACAGAATTCTGGTGTGATACGTCCATTTTGCATCACTATTCTATGTCATAATTCACTGTTATTCATTGATATATTTCGTATTGAGAGGTGATACTTATGTTATTTCATCTGTTTTTGCATGGTTTATGATGTTTGGAGCATGGACCGCTGCAGTCAGTATTTTAATGGAAAAGGTGTTGTTTGGAGGAAAAATTCTCGAAGATCAGAAAATCCGGGAAAATACATGGAAAATCATATTTTTCTAGAAGATGAAGGAAGCCAGAAGGAGGGCTGGAGATGGGCCACAGGGGGCCCACACCACCCCCTGGCGCGGGCTACCCTGGGCCGTGCCACAAGGTTGTGTGGCCGCCCTAGTCCACCCCTAGCACTCCCCTCTGGCGTATATATTCCTCCCGAAACCCTAAGACTCGGGGAGCGACCACAGAAAGATTCCGCCACCTCTACGGGGCGGAAAACACCGAGAGAGAAAGATCTCTCTGGCAGACAGATTTCTGCCGGGGGAATTCCTTCCTGGAGAGGGGAGATCGTCGCCATCAACACCACCATCAAGCTAGACTTCATCGGGATCATCATCATCACCACCATCATCACCATCAGCACCAGCATCACCATCTCCATATTGCTGTAACAATTGTGTTGAATCTTGCATAGTTCATAGGGGAAACTTTCCCGGTGTTGATTACTCTTTGTAGTTGATGCTATTGAGTGAACTGTTGAATTATTTTTTATGTTCAAATTGTTATACATCAATATTCCATCTCTGATCATGGTCCATATGATGTCTTGTGAGTAGTTCGTTTTGTGCTTGAGGACATGGGAGAAGTCATGTTGTTAGTAGTGGAGTTGTGTTGAAAATGATTCAATGGTTTGATATTTAAGTTATGGTGTACTTCTTCTAGTGGTATCATGTGAACGTCGACTACATGACACTTCACCTATATGGGCCTAGGGGGATGCATTGTGTATTTGGCTAATAATCGTAGGGGTTGCCGGAGTGACAGAAACCTGAACCCCCGTTAGGAAACCATTGCACAAGGGACGTAAGGGTCTTAGAGTTTAAAGCTGTGGTTAGGTTTATACCTTAATTACTTTCTTGTACTTACGGATGTTTGCATAATCACAAGTATGTATTAGTCCTAGGAAGGTCGGTACATTAGCACAGGTTCAGCCACACAACACTTAGCAAGCTAAAGAAGATTAATCAACTATATGAAGCGAAAGCACTTGACAGTCTTCCCATGTGTCCTCGAGAACGTTTGGTCATCTTAAGTAATACAACCGGCTTGTCCTTTCTTTAGCAAAGGACAAGCTGGTTGTATTACTTAAGATGACCAAACATTCTCGAGGTCGTCAAGTGCTTTCGCTTCATATAGTTGATTAATCTTATTTAGTTTGCTAAGTGTTGTGTGGGTGAACCTGTGCTAATGTACCGACCTTCCTAGGACTAATACATACTTGTGTTTATACCCCTCGCAAGCATCCGCAAGTACAAGAAAGTAATTAAGGTAGAAACCTAACCACAACTTTAAACTCTAAGACCCTGACATCCCTTGTGCAATGGTTTCCTAACGGGGGTTCAGGTTTCTGTCACTCCGACAACCCCTACGATTAGTACCCAAATACACAATGCATTCCCCTAGGCCCATATAGGTGAGGTGTCATGTAGTCGACGTTCACATGACACCACTAGAAGAAGTACACCACAACTTAATTAACAAACCATCAAATCTTTCTCAACACAATTCGACTACTAACAACATGACTTCTCCCATGTCCTCAAGAACAAAACGAACTACTCACAAGACATCATATGGATCATGATCAGAGATGAAATAATGATGTGCAACAATCTGAACATAAACAATAATTCAATGGTTCACTCAATAGCATCAACTACAAAGAGTAATCAACACCGGGAAAGTTTTCCCTAAGAACCATGCAAGATTCAACCCAATTGTTACAACGAGATGATGGTGCTAGTGGAGATGATGGTGGTGATGATGATGATGATCCCGATGAAGTCCAGCTTGATGGTGGTGTTGATGGCGACGATCTCCCCTCTCCGGGAAGGAATTCCCCCAGCAGAATTCTGTCGGCTAGAGAGATCTTTCTCTCTCGGTGTTTTCTGCCCTGCAGAGGCGGCGAAATCTTTCTATGGTCGCTCCCCCGGTATTAGGGTTCCGTGGAGATAATATACGCCAGAGGGGAGAGCTGGAGGTGGACCAGGGCAGCCACACCACCTGATGGCGCGGCCCAGGGTGGCCTGCGCCAGTGGGTGGTGTGGGCCCCCTGTGGCCATCTCCACACCTCCTTCTGGCTATCTTCGTCTTCTGGAAAAATAGGATTTTCCATGTATTTTCCCAGATTTCCTGATCTTCGCGAATTTTGCCTCCAAACAACACCTTTTCCATCTGAATCCTGACTGCAGTGGTCCATGCTCCAAAAGTCATCAACCATGCAAAAATAGATGAAATAACATAAGTATCATCTCTTAATATTAAATATATCAATGAATAATAGTAAATTATGATATAGAATAGTGATGCAAAATGGACGTATCAACTCCCCCCAAGCTTAGACTTCGCTTGTCCCCAAGCGAAACTGAGCTCAATAAACATGACCTCAAGTTTATGGAGTGAAGTGTCGATAAAAGAATACAGACAAGAAGAATCACATTCATCAATACATAGATCATAATAGAAGATAACTCAGTATTATATAACTTAACTTGCAATAAGTAAAGGAAACACAATAGAGATACATAGAGTAAATCATAATTGGTAATGGCAAACTTAGCTCTTGGTCGAAGAATAGTTGACAATTTGCTGGAGTTCACAAATATCTGGTTTTTCAATGATAGCTTTCAAAGTAGTAGACACTAAGATAAGAGCAAATATGCCAAACAAGGAACATAAGAAACATGATTGAATAAATCATCATATGAATGAATGAAACACAACAACTCAAAGTACTTGCTGAGTGATACATTGCAAATGTATCTATAATTTTTGATGTTCCATGCTTGGTTTTATGTACTTTCTTATGTTTTGTTCCAACTTTGGAGTACTTTTCATATGATTTCTTGGACTAACCTTTTAAGAAGATGCCATAGTGCCAGTTGCCTGTTTTCTGCTGTTTTTGGTTCCAGGAAAGTCAGAAAATGAATATTCTCAGAATTGGACGGGACAAAAGCCAAAGTTCCTATTTTACCGGAAGACTCACGGAGCCAGAATACGAGACGGAGGAGGGCCAGGGCCTGGCCACACCCCATCCAGGCGCGGGCTAGCCCTAGCCACGCCACCAGGTGGTGTCGGCCCCTTGGCACTCCACCGACCTTGCCTCTTCGCCTATAAGCAGCCTCCCGATGCATAAACCCTAAATCATCAAGCCTCCAGCCACGAAAAGTTCCGCAGCACCGCCGCCACCGAAGGGGAGATTCGGGGGACAGAAAGTCTCTGTTCCGGCACCCTGCCGGGATGGGGAAGTGCCCCCGGAGCCATCTCCATTGATCTCGACCGCCATCTCCATCACCATTGCTGATTCCCATGATGAGGAGGGAGTAGTTCTCTCTCGAGGCTAAGGGTTCTACCGATAGCTATGTGTTCATCTCTCTCTCTATGCATGATCTTATTGAGATCATGAGCTTGTAATCTATAGATCTACCTTGCTACTCAAGTGCTTTAATAGATATCTGCTCTCCCCATGTGTGTGAAAGTGACAGCGTGCACACCATGGTGGCACTTAGGCTAGAGATTACAAATACTTGTTATGAGTTATATTTGGAGTTGGATGTCTTTATGAAATTGTGGTGTTTGTTGGACTCATCTAGTACTCAAGGTGACAGTGTGGGGTTTTCTAGATAGGAAAGATGAACTTTCGGGTGTGTTGTTATAGCCCTACCATCGATTAGAGTGTTCAACCGGAGAGTAGTTAAGAGTAGTATCTTGAAGAGAAGATATTTATATGAGAGTGTTCACTAGTGAGAGTATGATCCCTAGGCCTTGTTTCTAAGCATTGAAATACCGTTTGCAATTAGATCTGTTACATGTTTGCTTGCTTTCCATCTTTATTTCAGTTTGCCTTTAGTCTTTTCCACGCCATCAAGTTATTTTATAGTACCGTTATCTTATATCCATACCACTTGTATTTTACTATCTCTTCGCCGAACTAGTGCACCTATACACCTGAGAAGTGTATTGGGTGTGTTGGGGACACAAGAGACTTCTTGTATCTTGATTGCAGGGTTGCTTGAGAGGGGATACCTTTGACCACTTCCTCCCTGAGTTCGATAAACCTTGGGTGATCCACTTAAGGGAAAACTTGCTGCTGTTCTACAAACCTCTGCACTTGGAGGCCCAACAACTGTCTACAAGAATAGAAGTGCGTAGACATCACTGAGATAGAAAGGAATAGGTTTACTGACTCAACTAAAAAGTAAAAGAAAGGCCCTTCGCAGAGGGAAGCAGGGATTTCAAGTTTCATAAAGAGCTCCCAAAAATTATGATACTTATTAGCTTTCAGCTCTCATTTCCCCTATCATAGGCATCTTTAGGTGATTAAGATTAAAGTGATCAAATATGAGGATATGGTTGACAAGTTGTAAGTTGAAAATCTCATGTCCCTTGAATACGAGGGCCACCCCTCATGCTACTCGAGTTTAGTCACCAGTAAGTTCTTGTCATAGTAAGGACATGTGTATCATGGAGAACCGCCAACGGGGTACCGCTTGCCCGATGATACGGAAGAATCCCCATATCAAAATGACAAGGAAAGCAGACAACAAGCATCTCAGCAATCTTCTTATTTACCATGGGAATATGGTGCTTTTTTCTCTCTTTCCTCTTTTGTCATCTTTTTTTTATTTTTCTCTTTTTCTCAATCTCTATCTCTTTTTTAATAAGAAGAATGCTTCATAGATGCTCATTATGGTTACGCTGCAGGTTTCCACCATGACAACATGGATTAGACCGGCGGCCCAGGTGTGTCTCTAACACACATGCATAACTCCATGGACTTACAAGCTCCCCTTTTCATTTCACACCGACGACATCCATAGACAAAAGAAGATGATATCAACTAGGTACAAAGTACCAGTGCAATGTTGAAAGCGTTCCCCATGACAGCATGGTTCTGCTAATTCACAACTTACAAAGCGCAAGCATATAAGCAACATAGATGGGCACAATGGTTAAAGTTTATTAAATGCAAGAAAGTAAAGTGTGCCATCAAGTTCGTGAGAGCTTTCATCACTAATTTTCACATAACAAGTTTAATTTGGAAGGTAGATAAAAACAGGAATTTACTTGGAAGAGCAGTAATGCTAATAGGTATGTATGGTGGACACAAATGGCATAGGTTTTGGTTTAAGGAGTGGATGCACGAGAAGAATTCCCTCTCATTACAGGTTTTGGGCTAGCAAGGCTAGGTAGCAAGTATAAGAGTTGAAGGAAACAAACAAACATACAAGTGATAAAAACAAACATGCAATCTTCCTTGGAAGCACAAAAGATCTTAACTAGAGAATACTAGACTTATGAGCAAATCAAGAAATAAAGATGATGAAATTATATTTCTTTAGAGTACTTTTATATTTTTCATTCAACTCTTCAAAATAGTGTTGCTACGAACCGAGACAGGTTTGCCAAAACCAACTAAATTAACTCAATGATCCCAAAGTGATACCAATACTAACAACAAGATCAATCATATAACCACGAATTGATAACTAATATAAGATATGCAAAAGAGTAAATGATAGAACTTCTCATTAATATTCCATAACGGCAAATCACACCAAGGGATACATATCTAATGAGAGAGGGGACACTTCCATAATGCAAACCATCCTACACAATAACTTCTCTATTCAAGATATGACTCTACTAAAAAGGTAAAAAGATAGAAGATAGTGATGTGATACTGCGGCACTCCCCCAAGCTTGGAACAAACCAAGGGGATGCCAAACCTGATGAAGAATTACTCCTTTGGTTGTGGTGTTCTCTCATCTTCGTCGGACTTACAAGGTAAAGGCTCCCCATCTTCAAGCAACAACTCCTTGGGATGAATCTTCAACTCTCTCATGTATGGGTTGATGATATCTTCTAAGGAATCTTTCTTGGCTAATCTAGGGGAAGACATTGTGGCTCCAAATCTGGGACTCTACCTGTCAGAAACAGATCGAAACAGAAACACGACGACAACATGATATACGAACCTCGGGAGATCCGAGGGATTATATATTACGAAGTTTCATAACAAAAGGAAGGCACTGGGAGAAAACGGGTCGGAGACGGAATCCAGGGTGGCCACACCACCTGGTGGCGCGGCCAGGGGTGGGCCCGTGCCACAGGGTGGTGTGAGCCACCCAGGCTCCGTTTCCGTCCCTCTTTCGCTTCGTAACTTTCCTTGTTGGATAAAAACTGCAAAAATATAACTGGACAAATCTTTCGCGGAACTTTTCTTACCAGAATTGTTACCTATTCGAAAACGGACTCTGCAGGTCTCTGAATTTGGTATTTAGTAGATTCTTCCAGAGTCACCACTTGAATATCATCAATATCTTCATCTTCATACACATATTGCTTGAGTCATGAAACCTTCCTCTTTCTTTGACACCATTTTCTCCACTAACCTGGAAATTTCTTTCACACAAAACTTCACACAGTTCTCATTAGCAACATTAGTGCATACGAGGTAATAAACCTTTTGAATTCAATTTCAACTGAAAACCATCAAAACATAAACTACTAAAGCAACTCCTTCCGAAAACCCAAAAAGAATTCAAAAAGAAAATCGAATAAAGAAGGAAATGCAAGAGTGGCAAAATCTGTCAAAACAGAGCAGCGGGTAAATATCAAGTTTTTCGAGAATCTTCTGTCGCTCAAATCAAAAAGTACAAAACTAACGAAAGTTAGATAACAACCTGGGGCAGAAGCACAAAACATTACAGCTCAATATGAAGTACAGAGATCTCTCACGAATTTTTATGGTGAAGCACAAAAATCTGTTTCGGACAGCAACTTCCCCAAATATTACTTCTCTCTCATTAGAGGTTGATCTTGACATAAAAACCAAACAAAACGGATAAGGAGAGGTCATTACCGAAGTAATAATTTCCAAGACTCAAAGAAACAAAAATAAACTGAAAGCACAAATAAATTTGGTTGTCTCCCAAAAAGCTCTTTCTTTATAGCCATTAAGATGTGCATGATAATTTTGATGATGCTCACTTAGGTATATGAATTGAAGTGAAAGAGAGCATTAAGAAGCAAAAATACACATGTTTAAGTCTAACCCACTTCCTATGCAAGGGAATTTTGTAAACAAACAAGTTGTTGAACCCAGAGGCTACAAGCATAGGAAGGAAAAACAAGTGCAACATAAAGACTTTAAGCATAAAACGAGGAAACTTGATATTATTGAGATGCATAAGAACAATTTTCCCTCTCTCATAGTAACTTTCATTATCATGCATAAACTTAACAATATAGCTATCACAAGGACCATCGTAGCAATGATCACTTATTCTAACAAAAAACACAGGAATACTAGTTCTCACAACACTACTTTGTGAAACAATATTAGAGGTATCCTTACAAAGGATAGTTTGTCCTCCCTCTACATATTTAGTGACAAAATCTTTCACATTTGCTATTATAGGTTCATCATTCATTTGTTTATTAGGTTCAACAGCTTTACTTGTACTTTCATTAACCATACTAGCTATCATAGAATGTTCCTTTATCTTAACTGCGAAAGGCGTTTTCTCAATATAAGGCTCAGGTGAAACATGATTAGCAGTATAAACTTCAGTATTTCTTGCGGGAACACTCTTAGCAACATCTTTATAAGGTGCATGATACTTATTCCACTTCTTTTTAGGCACTTCAATGTAGGAAGCAAAAGCCTTAAAATAAGTTGCATTAGCTTGAGAGTCTAGACCATAAGCATTTTTAATATTTTGAAAGTCATCAGTTCCCATAAAAGATTCAATGCATTCATAATCATAATTTATACCTGACTTTCTTCCTTTGTCATTCTCCCATGCTTCATCATTGTCTTGAATACGGTCCAGAAGATCCCATTTAGCTTCTTCTTCCATGCGAGTGAATGATCCAGCACAAGAAGCATACAATAAATCCTTATCATGAAGAGAAAGCCTTGCATAAAAGTTATTGATAATAATATTGTTGGGGAGCTCATGAATGGGACATTTGAGCATTAGTAACTTCAATCTCCCCCAAGCTTGAGCTGTACTCTCTCCATCAAGAGGCCAAAAGTTGTATATTTGATTCCGATCTTTATGAATCTCACTAGGATGATAAAATTTTGAATAAAAGAGAGGTACTATTTCCTCCCATTCAAGAGCTTGACCATTCTTCAACAGCTTATACCATTCTTCAGCTCTTCCTTTAAGTGATAATGAGAATAACTTCTTCTTTACTTGATCTTTAGTAATACCTGCACACTTGAACAACCCACATATTTCGAGTATAAAGAGCAAATGATCACCGGGACGGATAGTTCCATCCCCAACATAGTAGTTATCCATAACACGATCAATAATTCTTGTAGGTATTTTAAAAGCATCACTCTCAGCAGGTGGTAGTTCATGTACTACCTTAGTAGTGGTAGTAGCATTACGAAATAAGAAACTCAGCAAATTATCCATATTGAAAATAAAGCAACTAACAAAAATAAACAATACTCACAGTAGAAGTTTCCTTTACCAGTTCCACTCTCCAATAGCGCTTCACTCCCCGGCAACGGCGCTAGAAAATAGTCTTGATGACCAACAAGTATAGGGGGTGTATCGCAATATTTTCGATAAGTAAGAGTGTCGAACCCAACGAGGAGCAGAAGGTGCTGGCTAGTGGCTTGGAGCAGGAATTCTCTGTAAATACTTAGCAAACTGATTTTTAGGGGTTTTTGATAAAGCAGGTAAATAAAGTACGAGTAAATAAAACATAATAAGAATAAATGCAGCAAGTGGCCCAATCCTTTCTTTAGCAAAGGACAAGCCGGTTGTATTACTTAAGATGACCAAATGTTTTCGAGGACACATGGGAATATCGTCAAGTGCTTTCGCTTCATATAGTTGATTAATCTTCTTTATCTTGCTAAGTGTTGTGTGGGTGAACCTGTGATAATGTACCAACCTTCCTAGGACTAATACATACTTGTGATTATACCCCTTGCAAGCATCCACAAGTACAAGAAAGTAATTAAGGTAGAAACCTAACCACAGCTTTAAACTCTAAGACCCTGACATCCCTTGTGCAATGGTTTCCTAACGGGGGCTCAGGTTTCTGTCACTCTGGCAACCCCTACGATTAGTAGCCAAATACACAATGCATTACCCTAGATCCATATAGGTGAAGTGTCATGTATTCGATGTTCACATGACACCACTAGAAGAAGTACACCACAACTTAATTAACAAACCATTGAATCTTTCTCAACATAATTCCACTACTAGCAACATGACTTCTCCCATGTCCTCAGGAACAAAACGAACTACTCACAAGACATCATATGGATCATGATCAGAGATGAAATAATGATGTGCAACAATCTGAACATAAACAATAATTCAATGGTTCACTCAATAGCATCAACTACAAAGAGTAATCAACACCGGGAAAGTTTCCCCTAAGAACTATGCAAGATTCAACCCAATTGTTACAGCGGGATGATGGTGGTGATGATGATGCTAGTGGAGATGATGGTGGTGATGATGATGATGATCCCGATGAAGTCCAGCTTGATGGTGGTGTTGATGGCGACGATCTCCCCTCTCCGGGAAGGAATTCCCCTCGCAGAATTCTGTCTACCGGAGAGATCTTTCTCTCTCGGTGTTTTCCGCCCCACAGAGGCGGCGGAATCTTTCTGTGGTGGCTCCCCCAGTATTAGGGTTCCGTGGAGATAATATACGCTAGAGGGGAGAGCTAGAGGTGGACTAGGGTGGCCACACCACCTGGTGGCGCGGCCCAGGGTGGCCTGCGCCAGGGGGTGGTGTGGGCCCCCTGTGGCCCATCTCCACTCCTCCTTCTGGCTATCTTCGTCTTCTGGAAAAATAGGATTTTCCATGTATTTTCCCGGATTTTCTGATCTTCGCGAATTTCGCCTCCAAACAGCACCTTTTCCATCAGAATCCTGACTGCATCGGTCCATGCTCCAGAAGTCATCAACCATGCAAAAACAGATGAAATAACATAAGTATCATCTCTTAATATGAAATATATCAAATAATAACAGTAAATTATGATATAGAATAGTAATGCAAAATGGACGTATCACCAGGTCGGTCAACTAGGCACGCTTCGCATGCCTGACCAGCCGACGGCACCCGCAATTGCTCCAGCATCATGGTTCCCGCCACCAATCGGCACCCTCAGCGAGCTCAACGCCTTGGCAACATCTAGGAGTATGGACAGCGACAGCAGTCACAGATCCGATCTAGGTGACCTAGCCACAGAAGATGGAGCCTATGGCTCAGGATCTAAAAGTTGTGGGAGCAACAGCTTCCGCAATCACTTCATGTGTACCGTCATCAATGCGGGGGATACTAGCGTCAATCGCGAAAACGTTGGCACCGGATCTGGCAATGGACCGCCCAACAATGGTATACCCAATGATGGCCCCACCAACGGGGCACCAACCAATAACGGGACGGGAGGAGAACCATTGCTCACGGTGAATGAGAACACCGAAGAACGCGTGTTGATCAGGCTCAACGATAATGGGTGGGCCCGCTGTCGAGAAGCTCTACGGGGCAATCCTCTACCCCCCAACTCCTCACAGGACATGCTGATGGGCTACCATTGGCTGCTAAAGGAAGAGTTCAATCGCCAACAACAAGTAATGCGCAACTCGAGGCACCGAGAAAGGCGGCGGATGAGTCGAGCCTTCAGTGAGCTAGGCTCTCCTCTCATGGAGGATCCTCTTCCAAGGGCAACGAGTACCTGGCCAATAAAAGGCGATCTCGACTGGCCCACCTCACCGAGCAAGAGCACGTAGAAGCTGCAAAAGTCCTTGACTTCGGCTCCATGACGGTGTACACGTGAGGCAACATGCTCCCGAAGATGCCGCAAGCTGCGGTGACAGTGGCCACCATGTACCTCCTCAACAACCAGCCACCGGTTGGAGACCCGTGAGCTGCCATGCATCAATCTACGATCGAGGGCCAGGGGCTAATCGAGGCCACCCTCGACAAAGAACCAACACCAGAGCCAAAGCAAAGCAAGGCTCTGGACAAATACTACTACTTGTACTCCTCTAGTGACGACAGTCATGACCTGTCACGATGATGGCTCAATGCACGGCGCCCAGAAAAATGCTTGATGGCGGTGTTGATGTAGAGCTCGTTGGGAACCCCAAGAGGAAGGTATGATGAGCACAGCAGCAAGTTTCCCTCAGTTATGAAACCAAGGTTTAATCGAACCAGTGGGAGCAAGGAAACACCCCAAAGGTGTTACTAGCTGAGCTTTGGCAGGGCGCACTACCGGTGCTAATAGCAACATGGAGACCTGCACAACACAACCACAGAACTTTGTCCCCAACTTGCGATGAGGTTGTCAATCTCACCGTGTTTTGCGGAAAACAAAGGATTAAACGTATCGAATGGAAAGAAGTAAAAGTTTGCAGAAAGTAAACACAAAGAAGTAAACAGTTGTAGATTGTATGTAAAAGACAAGGACCGGGATCCATAGTTCACTAGAGGTGGCTCTCCTTAGATAGATAACATGCTGGGTGAACAAATTACAGTGGGGCAATCGACAAACACCGAGAAAGCAATACATGCATATACTAATCATCTTGACTCCTTTGAGACTTGATTGGGCATTACACCATTATACATAGACCGCCATCCAACTGCATCTATGACTAATAATCCACCTTCAGGTTATCATCCGAACCCCCTCCAGTATTAAGTTGCAAGCAACAGATTATTGCTTTACGAATTGCATGTAATGTAAACAATACGATTGTTCTATGAACAAAGGATTGTTTTTTCTCCCTAGTAGCAACATCACATCTAGTACCTTAGAGATTTCTGTCACTTCCCCAGATTACCAGAGGCATGAACCCACTATCGAGCATAAATACTAACTCTTGGAGTTGCTAGCATCTACTTGGCCAAGATAGCTACTAACAACGGAAAGCATGCAAGATCACAAATAACAAAGACATGATAGAATCAATAATCAATCTGAAATAGCATCTCAATATCCATCGGATCCCCGCAAACACAACATGTAGAATTACAAATAGATGATCTTGATCATGAACGGAGCTCACAAGATCTAGACATGAAAGCACAAAGGAGGAGAACAGCCATCTAGCTACTAGATGGATCCGTAGTCCAAGGATGAACTACTCACGCATCACCATCGTGGTGGTAAACGACACCCCACTTGGGCACATACTCAACAACCCTGACACCACCGGACGAGTTGCGCTCTGGGGCATAGAGTTGTCTCCACGTGACATCACATACGGGAAGCACGACGCGATCAAGTCACAAGTTCTCCCGGACTTTCTCGTACACTAGATGGAAAACCAGCTCCCCGACAAGCTAGATATGTCCTATCTTTGGACAATGCACTTCGACGGGTCCAAGCAAAAGGACGGAGCTGGCGTAGGTGTCATACTGACATCACCCCAAGGAGACAAGATGAAATACATTTTGCAAATGCAGTTCACTGCCTCCAATAATGAAGCCGAGTACGAGGCCTTAATCCATGGGATGCGGATGGTGAAAGCCTGCGGCGCCAAGATGCTCATCATATACGGCGACTCCAAGATGGTGGTGAACAAAACGATGCACGAGTGTGACGCACTGAGCAACAACATGATCGCCTATCATGACCTCTACGACACACTTGAGGGAGACTTTGACGGCTGCGAGATGCGGCACGTAGGCCATGAAAGTAACGAAGAGGCGGATACACTCGCCAACATCGGCTCCACCTGCGCCCCCATACCACCTGGGGTATTCCTCGAGCGCATCTACGAGCGCTCCATCAAGCCCAAAGCTCGAGCAAAGAAAACAAGCACGTCAACGGACTCAGGGGCTACGCCACCTAACGAGCCAAAGGCACTCGATGACATGGAACTTGATACGGGACTCGAAGGACCAATGGAGGTCATGATGATCAAACCATCTTGGACACAACCGTATATCACATACCTCCTCAGTAAAGAGGCTGCCAGATGATCCGACTAATGCGCGACACATCGCGCGATGATCCAAGGCATTCACCCTCATCAACGGCGAACTATACAAACACATCATCACAGGAGTACTTCAACAGTACGTCTCCAACAGGGACGGAAGGGCCATCCTCCTAGAAATACATGAAGGCACATGCGAGCATCATGCTGGTAGTCGCGCCCTCGTCGCCAAAGCTCTGCGAGCTGGATTCTACTGGCCCACGGCCATGCGTGACGCCAAGGACATCGTCCAGCACTGTAACACTTGCGAGCAATTCACGGACAAACCTCACGCTCCTGGCGTAGAACTCAGGCCAATACCATTGGTTTGGCCCTTCGCACAATGGGGACTCGACATGGTCGGCAAGCTCACAAAGTCCTCGCGAGGAGGTTATGTCTACCTATTAGTCGCGGTTGACAAATTCACCAAGTGGATCGAGGCCATGCTAGTGACGAATCAATTAGGAGCCAGCATTGTCAAATTCTTCGAGTCCATTGTCTACCTCTTTGGGGTCCCACATGGCATCATTACAGACAATGAGACGAACTTCACCTCCAAGGAGTTCCAGGAATTCTGCGAAAACCTGGGAATCAACATAAGCTACGCCCCGGTGGCTCACCCTTAGACCAACGTTCAAGTCGAAAAGGCCAACGGCCTCGTCTGTGGCGGAATCAAGAAACGACTCCTTCGACCACTCGAACAAGCCATGGGTGCTGGCCAGACGAGCTGCAATCCGTACTTTGGAGCCTACGCACAACTCCAAATAAGTCCACAGGATACACCTCGTTCTTCATGGTGCATGGTGCTGACGCGGTACTACCCGCAGAAGTACGCTACAAAGCCCCACAAGTGGTTGCATACAGCGAGAAGGAGTCAACTCTCGCACTCGAAGACTCCATCGACCTCCTTGACGAGGCTCGAGAGATAGCGGCGGAAAGATCAATGATCTACCAGCAGAGTCTCCGCAACTACCACAGCAGAAGGCTACGCCCCGGATCGTTCGTCAAAGGAGACCTGGTCCTGCGACTGAAGCAACAAGAGCATCTCAAGCTCGAGTCCCCTTGGGAAGGACCTTACGTGATTACAGAAGTAATCCAAGGTGGCGCCTATCGCCTTCAAGATTTCGAGAGCGGAGTCGCATACTCCAACCCCTGGAACGTCGCGCAGCTGCGTCGTTTCTACCCCTAGTCGTTTTTACATTACAAATAAGGCTATTCTGCCAGGCTACTTAGCCACACATTGTACCTCGTACTATTTCACGAATAAATGGAGCTAAGTGCCCGAAACACTGTGTATTTTCCTATTTTCCTGCAATTTCATCACTCGGGGGTTGCGCCACCCTTTACACTTCTGTTCTACGAACCAATCACAGTATCCTGAGTAGCTGACGCACTAATCGAACCCTTGATAAACACCAACCCAGCTGCAACGCACCTGACAGGTCGGCAAGATGCTGAGATAAACACACGTCATGCTAACGAAAAGGAACTACAGAGTACATTACACTTGAAAAATATACAAGCTAACAAGCTCTTCACATATCGACGGGTGCTAAATACACCCAATACAATCATACGAACTTTACAACACTTATACAATTATTGATGGGTTCGTAGCATGGAAAACAAAAAAATTCTACCGCGAGAACGAACAAAACCCAGATCTAATCTAGATAAAAGCCAAGATCTAATCTATTAGACATGTGCAACGAGATACATAGGAACTAACCCTCGTATATCCGAAAGTGTTAACGAGATTAGATCTCGTGGTTGATGTAGTCGATCACTTGCCGATCTCAAGATCGTGTGGAAGATCCTTCCGGCGTCGTGTTCCGGCAGCGCTTCCGCAGTCGGTCAAGTGGACGATCCTTCCGGCGCCGCGTTTTGGCAGCGCTTCCGCAGTCGGTCACACGTGCGGAGTCGAAGCAGACCTTCCTCTCCCCGTTCCAGCGAGCAGCGGAGGTAGTAGATCTTCTCCACGGAATCCCAGCAGCACGACGGTGTGGTGGTGGTGGTGGAGTAGAGAATTCTGCAGGGCTTCGCCTAAGCCGGAGCAGAGGGAAGGAGGAGGAGAGAGGCGGCGGCTAGAGCTTGTTATGAGAGAGAGCTAGGAGGGGGCGCCCCCTCCCCTCTATTTAAAGGAGGGACGCGCCTTGGGAGGGCGAGTCCTAGTAGGACTCCCCTCCCTCCTTGGGCCGGCGGGTTGGGAAGGGGGGAGGAGTCCTCCTCCCCCACGAATCCGTGTCTAGCCCCCACAAGGTTTCCTTGACCCTTTCTTGGTTTTCAAGCAAACACCAAGAACTCTTCTAGAACCTTCCAGAACATTCCAAAACCTTCTAGAATCCCCATACAAACACTCCGGAACATTTCCTAACTTAGAAAATGATCCCCAATATATGAATCTTATTCTCCGGACCATTCCGGATCTCCTCGTGATGTCCCGGATCCAATCCGAGACTCCGAACAACATTCGGTCTCCAACGCACATTCCATATCTACTTAAAACAACTTCGAACCTTAAGTGTGTCACCCTACGGTTCGTGAATATGTAGACATGATGGAGACACCTCTCCGATCAGTAACCATCAGCGGGATCTAGAGATCCATAAGGGCTCCCACATACTCAACGATGACTTTGTGATCGATTGAACTATTTACATACAAAACCAATTCCCTTTGTCACGCGATACTATACTTATCCGAGGTTTGATCGTCGGTATCTCCATACCTAGTTCTACCTCGTTACTGATAAGTACTCTTTACTCGTTCCGTGATATGTCATCCCTTGTAACCCAGTCACATGCTTGCAAGCTAACTAGATGACATTCCACCGAGAGGGCCCAGAGCATATCTATCCGTCATATGGATGGACAAATCCCAATCTTGGTCCATGCGCTTCAACACATACTTTCAGAATACCCAATGACACCTTTATAACTACCCAGTTACGAAGCGGTGTTTGATGTCATCAAAGTACCCATCCGGTGATGGTGATTAACATAACCTCATGGTCGAAGGATTAGGTCACTATGTATTTCAAAGCTTATAGCAAACGAACTTAAATGACTTGATCTTATGCTACGCTTACTATGGGTGTGTGTCCATTACATCATTCTCCTAATGATATAACCTTTGTTATTAATCACATCCAATGTCTATGATCAGGAAACCATGATCATCAATTAATCAACAAGCTAGTTCAACAAGAGGCTTACTAGGGACCCTTTTATGTTTACAAAACACACATGTATTAGTGTTTCCTAATAATACAATTATAGCATGGGATGTAAACATTTATCATAAACATAAAGATATAATAATAACCACTTTATTATTGCCTCTTGGGCATATCTCCAACAGTCTCCCACTTGCACTAGAGTCAATAATCTAGTTAAAAACTTGTGCATTCAACACCTATGGCTTTCTTGTGTTGTATAGACACTATTGCTAGTGGTAAACATAATCTTCGGATCTGACACTTCCAGGTCCGTGCGTATTTGCATATCCTTGCGTCTCTACGCATTACTCATTCTCCAATGAGATGGCATGGTATAAATTTGGTCCTTTAGTGAGACCTTTGGTTCCTTCGGCTCAAAATATGTTGATATTATTGTCACACAATATATCTTCATAGTATTAGCCCACTTTGAACCACACCTAGTTTGATAACAAACTACTTTAACACAAATGCCCTCCTTTGCTGCTACTATAGCAGTTATATACTTAGCCTTTTGTTGTAGTATCCGTCACAATATCTCAACTTTGGAACTCATCCAAATCCATCATGGAACATCCTTTCCATTACATTGTGCCACCCATAGTCTAAATTGAGATAAATTTAATTTGTATCTTGTGACAAAACTAATATCAATGTAACACTTTACAATGAACTACCTTTAACTATTTGTCACTTATACATGATATATTCTTAGTTCTTCCAAAGCTCATAAGAATATCTTTACTATTGTCCAATGATCATCTTATGAATCATTCTGGTATATGCTCATAACATTTAGAGCATAGGACATATCTGGATGTGTACATCTCAAAGAATGACTGATCAAAATATTCTTGTGATTTCACCAAGTGTCAAAACACTTGAATCTCGTGTCAACACACTTGAATCTTGATTTAGTCCTTTCCGTGCGTCAAGAACCTTCATTGTTGTTTCCATATTGAACTCATTCAACATCTTATCTATGTACATTTGGCAAAATCATATTAGCGCCTTAATCTATCCATATAGACATTGATGCCTAATTCTTGAGTTATGCTTAAGTCTTTCATCGAAATGAAATTCTTAACCTGTGTCAATAAAAGATACATTATTTCTAATCAACAATATGTCTTTCACATAATGTATTAGAAATATGTCTTAGCGCTCCCACTTAATTTCTTGCAAAATGCAAACATCTTCATCGTCTCTGATGAAATTAAACCTTTTAACGGTTTCATCACAGTGAAGATTCCAACTCCGCGATGCTCACTTCAACCATTGAAGTTTTGCATACTCTTTTAGCATCCTTTGAATAAACAAAACCCTTTGGATCGTGTCATGTACACGTCCTACGTAACCATTCTATTAGAAGAACTTGTTTTGTTTGTTCAACTACCATATACCAAAATATATGTAGTGGTTGCTACATTAATCCGTCCAGACTAAATATCGCTATGAAAGATCAAATCTTATCATAATCAATTCCTTGAACATTGTTGTAAACTCTTTCCGACATGTCGACTATTTCATAGATTTGAAACATCCATGTCTATTTCTTTATAGATCCAAACACGACCGATAGGCTTCACGCCTTTCCGGAGGGTCTTTCAAAGTTCAGAAACTTGATTTCTCGTGTATGGATACTATCACGTATTCCATGACTTCTAGTCATTTTATGGAGTCAGGGCCCATCATCGCTTCTTTGCATGTAGTTGGTTCATCATTGTCAAAACAATAACGACTTGCTTATCAAATCTTACTATTTGATTCTTACCGACCCACACGGTTCTATAGGAACTCTAATCTCCGAGATCACACCTTTTTGTAATCACGAGAGCCATGAGCATTGTGGCCGCCACCGGGACACTTTCCGGCGCTGCGCTACTTAGCACATATAGCTAAGGTTCAACAACCTTATCAAAGTTCTATTGTCCTCCCACTTAACTTTTCATGAAAAATTCCTTCTCAAGAAACTTGACGTTCCAAGCGACAAACTCTTTTGTCCTCGGCGTTATGGAGAAATTCTCAACAAATTCTTTGGAATAACCTACAAAGACGTGCTTATCCGACTTTGGTTGTAAACATTTCACTTATGCATAGCATACCAAAATTTAAGAAAAGACAATTTGGGTTTTATCCCAAACCATGACTTATATGGTGCCATTTCAACGGATCACGATGGAGCTCTTTTCAGTGTAAAAGCGGTAGTCACTAAAGCTTTAATCTTTAATATATAATGGCAGTTTTATAAATGACACCTTTGATCTTACCATGTCAAACAAGGTTTCATTACATATCTTGAACACTCCATACTCCTATGGTGTTTTGGGAAATGCAAATCCATGGAACGATTCCTCAAATCTTAGGTGTTTTGCTAAACTTGTAACTCAAACATATTTCTTTATGATCCAATCATAAACTTTTTTATTTTCTTGTTACAATAATTTTCCACTTCATCTTGAAAGTCTTTGAACATTTTTCAAATGTTTCATACTTCTTCCTTATTGAGTAAGTATATACATATACTCACTCAAATCTTCGGAGAAAGCATATGAAGTTGAAATCCATCGCCCACGACTACACATAATGGACTATATACATCAATATGTACAAATTCCAATCAGTTAGTCGTCCGTTCCTCTTTTGGCCTACGAACGGAGTTTTAATTATCTCCAGGAAAGTATCACAAGCGTCATTTGATCCAAATCAAAGACTCCAAAATCCATCAACATGGAGTTTCTTCATGTATCCCTTTCAATATAATTTAAACGGCGATGTTACTTCGCAAGTGATCTTTCAATCATTTGTCTTGTGACATTTTAGCATTAGTTTTATGGTCGTTATTTCTCCTACCAGACTTGTATATCATCCATCTATTATGGAATACGGTAATTATTTGAACAACCTTTTGTCGTCATAATACCTGATCAAAATAACAATTATTGAAACAAATCTTGAAGGCAAGCTTTGATGTCAACGAGCAACACAACAACCCTTTGTTTGTTTTCGATGAACATCATCACATTTTCTCTTGCTAGTTACTTAGGCCATTGTAGTTCATGAATTGTGTTGTCCTGTATGACACTTCATACCAACCAATTCGGTATCCAATACCTAAGAGCCACATTGTTTAACAAGCAAGGAATACAACCATAACATGTATGTCTTCTATATACCCAAGTTGGACATCTCCAACCTTATAATTTCTGCCAAATATTTTATAGATTCTCTTTCAGCAATTCCTTTTTCTTTTAAAAAAAAATCTATCAACATCAATAGTGGTGTCATTCACATGACACATAGTACAAAGCGTATATATTCAAATACTAATACCTTTGGACTTGCACTTTGAAGTGGATCACCATCATCAAATGTTTGGCATTCTTTCAAAAATCCATTCTTTAGTAATCTATTAGTGTAGTAAACATTTTACTTACATCTTCTATTCATCCTTATCATGACATCTTTCATGATCAAGCTGCTATAGCTTATAAAGGTGAATTGCGAGTATAATGTTTCTTTTTCAAAACCTTTTGGAGGATTAGGACGACTAGCGTCTCCAATCTTCACAAATTCTCATCAAATATGAGGACGTATACTCTATTAGGTTGTAACCAACACATTGTTTTAGATATCGCAATACCTTCCACATATGATGGTTTCTGAAACATTGCTTTCAGCTCTTAGATAAACTTGACATTAAAAACAATCTTTTGAGTATCAAGAATCATGGAGGCAAACATGATACATTAGATACTAACACTGGAATTGTTACTCTTGATTTAATACTACTTATTAAACTTCATGGAGCAAATAGAGTTTGATGAAAGTTTGCAATAGGACTTATAAACTTTAAATTGACATTCAAAACAATATGATACCAGTTCGTAAAGTAAATATCCAGAATTTCTATAGTTCCACTATCTCAACTATAACTAAGCGTAAGGTGGTGAACGGATGCCAATAACAAACTATGCAAATTCACTTTGATTATGTTTATGATAAATTGAGTTCGACTAATCCAAATTACAAATGAACTCCCACTCAAAACAACATCCCTCGAGTTGTTTTAGTGATTACATGAACCAAATCCACTACACCAAGTCTGATCATCATGTGTGATGATGTAGCTTTAAAGGCGAACAATCAACATGTTCATCATATCATCCATATGACTCATGCTTTACCTTTCGGTATTCCGTGTTCCGAGACCATGTCTGTACATGCTAGGCTCGTCAAGGTTAACCTTAGTTTCCGCATGTGCAAATCTGGCTTGCACCCGTTGTATGCACACGTAGAGTCTATCACACCCGATCATCACGAGATGCTTCGAAACGACGAGTATTAGCAACAGTGCCAACTAAGGACGAACACTTTGTTACTTGATATTTTGTGAGAGGGATCATCTTATAATGCTACCGTCGCGATCTAAGCAATACAAGATGCATAAAGGATTAACATCACAGGCAATTCATAATAAGTGTGATATGATATGGCCCTTTCTTCTTGCGCCTTTGATCTCCATCTCCAAAGCACGGACATGATCTCCATCATCACCAGCATTGCGTCAAGGTCCGTGGCGCCGCTTCATGGTTGTCCATCACCAACAGTAACTATTACAACTACTTGGAATAAAGCTATTACATGATGAATAGACACGCAGGTCTTAAACAAAATTTAAAGACAACCATTAGGCTCCTGCCGGTTGCCATATTACAATAAGGATCATTGCATACATCAAATATAATCACAATCACATGATGGTCATATCACATCACAAAACCCCTGCAAAAACAAGTTAGACGCCTCTAATTTTCTTTGCAAGTTTTACGTGGTTTGGGGCTTTCGCATAAGACCGATCTTACCTACGAACAAGAACCACAACGTTGATACAAGTGTTGTCAGATGCTCATTGTAAATTGAATCTTAACTATGGTGGGAGAGACAGACACCCGCAAAGCCACTTGTGCAAAGCAAGTTGCACGTCAAGCGTGGAGCAAGTCTCATGTGTGATGACATGTAATGTTAGCCCGAGCCGCTTCATCCCATCATGCCGCAAGATGCAAAGTACACGCTAAGACACCAACAACAAAACCATCAACGCCCACAAAAACATTGTGTTCTACTCGTGCAACAGATCTACGCACAGATACGGCTCTGATACCACTGATGGGTTCGTAGCATGGAAAACAAAAAAATTCTACCGCAAGAACGAACAAACCCAGATCTAATCTAGATAAAAGCCAAGATCTAATCTATTCGACATGTGCAACGAGATAGATAGGAACTAACCCTCGTAGATCCGAAAGCGTTAACGAGATTAGATCTCGTGGTTGATGTAGTCGATCACTTGCCGATCTCAAGATCGTGTGGACGATCCTTCCGGCGTCGCGTTCCGGCAGCGCTTCCGCAGTCGGTCAAGTGGACGATCCTTCCGGCGCCGCGTTTTGGCAGCGCTTCCGCAGTCGGTCACACGTGCGGAGTCGAAGCAGACCTTCCTCTCCCCGTTCCAGCGAGCAGCGGAGGTAGTAGATCTTCTCCACGGAATCCCAGTAGCACGACGGTGTGGTGGTGGTGGTGGAGTAGAGAATTCTGCAGGGCTTCGCCTAAGCCGGAGCAGAGGGAAGGAGGAGGAGAGAGGCGGTAGCTAGAGCTTGTTATGAGAGAGAGCTAGGAGGGGGCGCCCCCTCCCCTCTATTTAAAGGAGGGAGGCGCCTTGGGAGGGGGAGTCCTAGTAGGACTCCCCTCCCTCCTTGGGCCGGCGGGTAGGGAAGGGGGGAGGAGTCCTCCTCCCCCACGAATCCGTGTCTAGCCCCCACAAGGTTTCCTTGACCCTTTCTTGGTTTTCAAGCAAACACCAAGAACTCTTCTAGAACCTTCTAGAACATTCCGAAACCTTCTAGAATCCCCATACAAACACTCCAGAACATTTCCTAACTTAGAAAATGATTCCCAATATATGAATCTTATTCTCCGGACCATTCCGGATCTCCTCGTGATGTCCCGGATCCAATCCGAGACTCCGAACAACATTCGGTCTCCAACGCACATTCCATATCTACTTAAAACAACTTCGAACCTTAAGTGTGTCACCCTACGGTTCGTGAATATGTAGACATGATGGAGACACCTCTCCGATCAATAACCATCAGCAGGATCTGGAGATCCATAACGGCTCCCACATACTCAACGATGACTTTGTGATCGATTGAACCATTTACATACGAAACCAATTCCCTTTGATCGTCCGTATCTCCATACCTAGTTCTACCTCATTACTGATAAGTACTCTTTACTCGTTCCGTGATATGTCATCCCTTGTGACCCAGTCACATGCTTGCAAGCTACCTAGATGACATTCCACCAAGAGGGCCCAGAGCATATCTGTCCGTCATATGGATGGACAAATCCCAATCTTGTTCCATGCGCTTCAACACATACTTTCAGAATACCCAATGACACCTTTATAACTACCCAGTTACGAAGCGGTGTTTGATGTCATCAAAGTACCCATCCGGTGATGGTGATTAACATAACCTCATGGTCGAAGGATTAGGTCACTATGTATTTCAAAGCTTATAGAAAACGAACTTAAATGACTTGATCTTATGCTACGCTTACTATGGGTGTGTGTCCATTACATCATTCTCCTAATGATATAACCTTTGTTATTAATCACATCCAATGTCTATGATCAGGAAACCATGATCATCAATTAATCAACAAGCTAGTTCAACAAGAGGCTTACTAGGGACCCTTTTATGTTTACAAAACACACATGTATTAGTGTTTCCTAATAATACAATTATAGCATGGAATGTAAACATTTATCATAAACATAAAGATATACTAATAACCATTTTATTATTGCCTCTTGGGCATATCTCCAACAATTATGTGCAGGATACAAATCATGCTACTACTGCAAAATAAGAACGTTCGTCTGCTCCTCGAAGAAATCAACGATTTCCTCCGCTGGACGATCAACCGCTTGATAGTGTGGAACCATGTTCGAGGTCATCCCTTCTGGCAGAGGCGGCGGCCCAGTGGCACACTACAAGAAATGTGCTAATTGGTGACCCCAAATATTGGTCATAGAAAGGTCATAGTAATCCATCTATGACCTTTTTATGACCAAAAACAATAGGTCACATACGGAGCGTCACTATAGACAATTCACGGCCTTTCTTTAAATTGGTCATTGACACATATGACCAAAACATATGGTCATAGAGTGCATGACCAAATTTTTGGTCACGAGCAATCTAGCATGTCCGTATAAGAAAATCTGACGTGGAATCCGACGTGGCAACAAATTCAGCCCAGTCCAATTCGACCTGTTAAATGGGCCTATCCCAAAATTTCAGCCCTTTTAACTTTTAGGCTAGTGCCTATTTACAACAATATATTTTGGGCTTCACCTTTTTACAGCCTATTTCGCCTTGGGCTTTTAGGGCTTTAAGAAGCATATTTTTGTTAGGCCACAGCCTTTTAACAATTCATAATTTTTAAGTCTTTTTATTCTACTTTTTCTGAAATGTTCATGTCAATATTACTTGGGCCAGGGTCTTTTCATAGCCGATATACTTGTCACATTCTCTTTAACCACCAGCACGTTTCAATTTCCACATGTTTCTAGCAAATAAACAATATTCCAATGAAAACATAAAACAAATGAATATTATCAATACACAGGACAATTTTGGCTAACCGTATAATCTTTACGTAGTATTTCTCCCAAATACTATCACAACATATAACCATCTCTTTGTTGAGTGGGGCTTCTGGCTTCACACTTCAAGGCATCAGCTCTTGTAAATAGAGGAAATACTATGTTTGGTACATACATCACATAGGAAGTGCCTCGCTGGCAGCCACCGCTTTCCCTGCAACAGACACAAGGATCATGGTGAGCTTATATGCACTAAGAACCTTTTATTGGGCACTAACACCAAGGATCATGTGAGGTAGCTTTGACATTCTCTTATGTAGTTATTTATATCTTGACAAGTGTCCTATAATAAACAAAAATGGTACGAGTATTTGACATGAATACCAACTTAGTTTTGTAGAATATATGTACTATAATATTTCATCAACTTACTATTGACAGACATGAGATCATGCAAATGCAAGGTAAATTATTGAACAGGTGTCACTTGCTTGTTTAAAGAAAATGGAGTGGAGCTCCTGCTCACATTGGACTACTTAAATACCTTGAACTACCAATGGTACAGTGCATAGTGCTAAGTTGAATAGGTCCTTGTCCACTACAAGTAACACACATAGCTGCAATCAGATAATGGCCATATCTTGTCTTATCTGCTCTATGAGTATATATGCTTATTGCTCATACTAATAATATACATTGTGGGGGAGGCTCAAAGGAGTAGCCTTCTCAGAATTTGACATCCGTACTTTTCTTCAAAAACTTTAATATCATCCACAGTAACCTTTAAAAAATGTTGTTCAATAATAAGGCAAGCAAGCAAGTTACATAGTAACCTTCTTAGAGTTGACGTTGCCGGATTATACACCGTAAGCAAGTTCTCATTTGAACTCCAGCAATTTAAACTTGAATTTTGTTCAACAATAAGGCAAATAAATACTCGAGTTACACTCCAGCACAAAAAAATCCAGTTCAGGAGTAGAACGACTGTAGTGTTATCAGGAGCACATCATCATTCTACAAGTAGTGATTCAAAGTACTCAAACTTAGAAACACCAGGATGTTTGTCCAGTCCCACTAACTTAGCAATAACACACAAAAGGAATTGTAAACTTAGACTACCATGAAGAAACTGTTCTGAAGGAACTGTTGTTAATTACCGGAATCACTAGAACTTGAAATTTTTCAAAAGAATCACTGGAACAATGTTGTTTAATTATCCAAAAGCTCTTCTTGTACTAGAACAATGAGCTTACTGACACACTACAATAGTTATGATCAGTCATGGATAGCTGTATTTGCAACCTAAATACTCTACCAAACATGCATCTATCTAGGAAGTGTGTATAAGTTGTGATGCTGATTAATGAGCTTTAGTTAACTGGTATTGTAATGTCAACCAACCAACCAGAATGCATCTTAATGCTTCAGTAACTAAAGACGTGAACCCAACTACTCCTAAAATCTAGAGCACCAAGCATGTCCTTCCACACATTGCTCCCATAGCACTAGTTCAGTCATTACTTCACGAGCAAATATAGGACATTGTCTCAAAAGCAATTCAGATAGTGCGCTTACACTCACGCATGAGTTGAGGAGACTTGATTATTTACCGTGCATGAACTCCCATACTGATAAGCCAGCAGCCTGACGTAGCCGCCGGTGGCATCCAGCGCGTTCAACCCATCTAGGTCGTGCTGGGCAGTAGGATCCCATGCCCATGCACGCACAACTCCTAGCGCGTTCAACCCATCTAGGTCGTGCTGGGCAGCAGGATCCCATGCCCATGCACGCACAACTCCTCTGCAATCTCGGCAGCAAGGCAGATGAATACTCCTACACAACAAATACTTCTGCACACAAGAAAGAACTGGTTTACCAATTCAACCAGAGGAGGAAGCTTGTGGACAATATTGTCAGGAACATAAACCAGTTTGCCAGCACAATGCTTTTTAGTATCTTGGAGATTATAAATCTGGCTAGCATTTTCTAACCATCCAGTAGCATACGCACAAATGTACACTACAGACTGAACATTATTTGTACTACTAAGTGACCACAATAGGTGTTGCTGGATGAGAAACATTCACTAATAAGCATATCCAATTTACCATAAGGTGCGATATGCAATGCATTAGGTGCATATGCATAGTTGTCTATCAGCTGTACGGGAGAAGAGTAACAGGAATAGGTAGACAAGAGCATCCCAGGATTGTCCTCACTGGATATTCGTAGGTGCCCTCAGCCTCCTGGCGAAGTCCTCGGCTACGGCAACCTGGCGCTGCATGGCCTCCCTATGCGCCTCGTCCTCCCTAACCAATTGGGGCCATGCATAAACCTTTTTTAGGTGTCAACATTACCAGAGGAAATACTGTACATTGGCAAACACATATATGTAAGATTACTAGTGAAAAGGTGAAAATAAGAAAAATAAACTATTTTATGGCTTACGTGACAATGCAGCATTTAGAACAACTTGGTTCCCACAACCAACACATAAATAAATCCATAATTACAGGGAATCATTAAAAAGTCTGGTTACTTGTGGGGTTTAATTACTTATTTGATATGTCACTTTTCTTACTCTCTCAATGCTTAGAATTCTAATCTAGCAAATCTCACTATAACAAATAGCAGGCATCAACCGAATGACCAACTACACATATTTACATCTAAAAGTACTTAATATTACATGTGTTTCATTACATTCTTCCCATTCTGCTCAATCAAATGTATGCACGTGCAAATGAGTTTAATGTACATACAAGGCTCAAATCCAGTTCAGTGATAGACCAAGCTTCATCAAAGTAGTTGGAAAAAAGTTCACAATTTATTTTTGCACTCATCCATACAAGACAAAGGTTAGGAACCCTTGCCAGAAGATCCCGCAAAATGATGATGAGAAAATCTTCATTCATGCCACGCTCATGAATTTCGTCAACTAGTAAATGAGTTACACCAACTAGGTCTGGTTCCTGCACTTCACACAGCAGCATATGTAAGTTTAATAACACCAAAACGACACAAAGTTTGGAAACTAGATAGCAATTCAATTGGATTCGCCTAATCTCAAGATACACCAGAGCAAATAGAACACCCTGCCAGAGTACATATTCAGATCAGCAATAGTTATAGCTACCCCTCCCAGAGTCTGGGCGACCACACCACCTGGTGGCGCGGTTAGGGGTGGGCCTACGCCATAGGGTGGTGTGAGACACCCATGCTCCGTTTCCATCCCTCTTTTGCTTTGTTGCCTTCCTTGTTGGATAAAAACACCAAAAATATAACTGAACAGATTTTTCGCGGAACTTTTCTTACCAGAACTGCTACCTATTCGAAAACGGACTCTGCAGGTCTCTGAATTTAGCATTTAGTAGATTCTTCTGGAGTCACCACTTGAATAACATCAATATCTTCATCTTCATACACATATTGTTTGAGTCATGAAACCTTTCACTTTCTTATTACACCATTTCCTCCACTAACCTGGAAATTTCTTTCACACAAAACTTCACACAATTCTCATTAGCAACATTAGTATAAGCGAGGTAATAAACCTTTTAAGTTCAATTTCAACTGAAATCCATCATAACATAAGCTACTGTAGCAACCCCTTCCGAAAACCCAAAAAGAATTCAAAAAGGAAATCGATTTAAGAAGCAAATGCAAGAGTGGCAAAATCTGGCAAAACAGACCAGCAGTTAAAGATCATTTTTATAGAAACTCTTCTGTTGCTCAAATCAAAAAGTGCAAAACTAATGAAAGTTAAATAACAACCTGGGGCATAAGAATAAAAAATTACAGCTCAATCCAATGTACAGAAATCTATCACGAGTTTTCACGGTGAAGCACAAAAATCTGTTTCGAGACAGCAACTTCCCCAAATCTTACTTCTCTTTCATTAGAGGTTGATCTTGACACAAAAACCAAACAAAAAGGATAAGGAGAGGTTATTACCGAAGCAATAACTTCCAAAACTCAAATAAACGAAAACAAACTGAAAGCACGAATAAATTGGGTTGTCTCCCAAAAAGCTCTTTCTTTATAGCCATTAAGATGGGCATGATAATTTTGATGATGCTCACTTAGGAATATGAATTGAAGTAAAAGAGAGCATTAAGAAGCAAAAATACACATGTTTAAGTCTAACCCTCTTCCTATGCAAGGGAATTTTATAAGCAAACAAATTGTTTATCGTGGTGGTGTCACGGCAGATGCCATGGATAGGCTAAAGGTGGGGACAAGATGCACTAGAAGAATCCAGGGAGGGATAGTGTGGTGATTCCACACACAGTTGCTTTGTATTCGATTGGTTTCCAAGGTTACAAGTGCTCCTTGAGCTGTATTGGGGAGAGGAGGAAGAAGAAACTCTCTTACTCTCACCACTCGCTAGCTCTCAGGAACCTAGAACACAACAAGTAAAACTCAACTCAAAATCAACCCTTTCTACAGAGGCCCTAGCCCTCCTTATATAGGGGTGGCTAGGTCTCCAATTAGGGCATACGTGGAATATGCCTCTTCCCAAAATAGTAAACCGACCGGGTCACTTTTCCCCGTCGTAAGCCATGCAGAGGCTACGTGAGCCTCTACGGCGCTAGCGTCATCCGACACTAGCAACGTCACCCTTGTCGGCCACGCCTCGGTGGTCCTAGCCTCTGTCCGCTTCGCTCACGCTCTGCGTACAATGACCTCCCTTTGACCAGCGAGATACTTTCCTTCTCTTGCAAGCCTGATATAACCCGGTTCATGCCTGGTTAATCCGACCACACCTATACCTGCATACAAGTTAGCTACATCCTGCCGACATACGACATAGGTCGGCTGGGACCCAGTTAGGCGGACATCCTCCGGTCCGGGGTACTCCGTGATTCGTCCTGCCTTGAGGTGACTCGGCCAGCACTTGCTTTGACCTTGCCATACCTCGGCTAACTTGGCCTTTATACCCCAGCGTGACCCTACCCGGGGGTATCCCCCAACACTAGTCCCCAAAGCTGGCGCGGTCTTAGGCCATGGCAGGTTCAATTTTCCGAACCTTTTGCTCCCTTTTCTGAGTTATCTCATAGTCTGGATTCCATATGCTAACTTCCCTTGGCACATTCTGAGTTTTCACTCGCTGGCCGGGTCATCCTTTGATTATCCGGGTTATTCTTCCTTCTCTTGTACGCTATCCCACGTGGATGGTAATCATGATTTTGCCTCATTTTAAGGGTCCGCGCCAGTAACTACCACAGTAATGTCAGGTGTTACTATTGCACACGTCACATCGTGTCTGTCTCCTCGTTAACTGTATCATAATATCACGTCGCGGGATCCGCTGCGCCCTGTGGCCCTTCCTGTGGCTCGTCGCTGATTGGCTGATCCGGATTATACACGGCCACACCGTGTGGCCTTTCCGCACCGCGAGATCCCACTACCCTGCTGGGGCGTGGTTAAATAGGGGAGGGGCGCGCCCCTTGGGATTTTTCCCCATTCTCGTGCCCCTCTGCCTCTTCTTCTTCCTCTTCTTCTTCCTCTTCCCAGCGACAGCGCCGCCGCCACCGCACTTGCTTAGCTGCGTCACCGCCACACCGTTCCTCACGCACCAGCATCGCCGCCACCCCCGCGCATCTCCTCTGCCACGGGTCCGTGCCAGTCCAAGGCACTGCCCCCCACCACCGATAGGGCCAGCGAGGAGAGCGACTTGGACATGACCGAAGAGGAGCTCACCGTTGCGGAACAGGAGATGGAGGAGGATGCGGAGAATGCCGAGCGTGGCGCCTGGGCTAGGTCCTAGGTTTGCCAGGATGATCTTGACTGGCTATACCACACGTGCCATATCCCGGAGGGCGTCGTTGCCCGCCTCGCCGCCGAGGAGCTTGCTCCCTCACCCAATCCGGGTGAGTTTGTAGTATTCCTCTCCCACTTCCAGCATGGGTTCGGTCTCCCCGTTAGCGATTTCTTCCATGATTGGATCAACACCTACGAGCTTCAACCGCATCACCTTCCTGCGAATGCCATCACTTCCCTTTCTGTCTTCGCTTCCACCATAGAGGGCTACACCGGACTGTGGCCCACTAAGGAGCTTTGGATCCGTTTTTTCGGTCTGCGCCGAAATGTTCCGAATAAGGAGCTTGACCCGGAGGACAAGCAACTCACGCAGTTCGGTGCTGCCTCTATTTCTCCTCGGAAACAGTCCGTCTTTCCTTGAGTCATGGGGCTTGATTCTTGCAAGGGCTGGGCCCGAACCTTCTTTTACTTTAGAAATAGCACAAAGGAAGATCTGATCCGGCTGCGCCCCTACGCTCCGGGTCCTCCTAATCCGGATCTATGGGACCGGATCTCCAAGAAACCCACAGTCATGGCGAACCAAGTCAACAAACGGTTCCAGGAGCTGAAAGACACCAAGATGCACAACAAGGATGCAATGTTCAGTTTCGTTTGCAATTGGATCTCCCCTCTCCAGAAACGCACACACAAGTTGTGCCATATGAGCTGGCGCCTTGACCCCAACCGGACTTCCTCCTTTGAGCTGAGAAACACCGAGGTATATCGCCGGGTCAAGGCCCTTTTCACCACTGACAAGAACTTCTCTGCTGATTGGGAGTGGGGAGTTGAACATTTCTACCGGGATAGGCTTCCTCCCGTGGTAATTCCTATGCTCCAATTTCTTTCCGAGTTATATTGTATGTCGGAGTATGTTGCTTATTTGATCTTCTTGTATTTCTCTCTCAGCTGTTTCTTCAGCAAACACTTGAAGATGGCGCCGACCCTTCGCAGAAATGGGCAAAGGATCGAGATGCCCCGGACGAGGAGGAGCCGGATCAGGAAATGTTCCTGCCACTCCCCGACGCGACCAAGCGACATACCGGTAAGTTCTCTTCCATTAGATACTGGCCTGAAGATGAAGATGATCCTGACGTTGAGGTGATGGAAGCATTTGACGCTGTCCCCCTTTCTTACGCCTATCCGGCATTAGCTAACTCGGGTGGGAAGATTCATGAAGACCCTCCTCTCGCCATGGGTGAGCCTGTCCTGGTTGCATCCAAAAAAGGGGAGTTGCTTCTGCTTCCTCTTCTGGACCTCCCAAGCCAACCAAGAGGCAGAAGAAATCCACAGACAAAGCCGCCACCAAGCCTACAACCAAGGCCATAACCCAGAGGGCTCGGAAGGCCAAGGAGCCGTTGACCTTAGATGAGTAAGTCATTTCTTCCTTATCCAATTTTCTGCTTCGTGCGTTTCTTTTGTTGTAACTTATTATTCGTCATTTGATTTGGCAGGGCTGCGGTGGAGGTTCCTCAGAGCGGATCCGGCATCGACTCGCCGCTCCGGCATAGCCCTTCTCCCCCTCATGGCGATGATTCTCGCCCGCTGAGCCCCATTCAAGAGGGTTCAGCGGCTGCTCCGGGTTCTAGCCCACCTCGTTAAGAGGAGGGCAACCTCGGAACAGGGGGAAGTGGTTCTGCCGAGGCTGCGGTTCCCCCCAGCTCCTCTTCGGTTTAGCCGCAACCAGCCACCACCGAGGTTCTTTCAGCACCCCCGCCAAAACCGACATCAGCACAAGCACCAGCGCCAGCAGCACCAACTCTTTCTGCCTCGTCCGAGTCTTCCAAGGCTCAGCGAGAAGACACATCCAGCACCAAGGCTGCACCCAAGGCTGTGCCCAAGGGCAAATCCGCAGCCCAAACCTCAACTTCTCAGCAGCAGCCCAAGGGCAAGAAAGCTTCTGATGCCGCCAGGGCAGCAACTATCGAGGCTGGACAGCGCACGCTCGCGTCCATGCTCCCGCAGAAGACCCCACCAAATAAAGACACCTCTGCCGGGTCAGCTGATGCGCAACTTGTCTTGCACACCAGCCCTACTGTTGCGCAAGTTGAGAGAAGGGAGGCCCACGCCAAGGATTTGGTCGCGCCCCACATGCTTAGCGGAGAACGCTATCCTCCGGCCTTGATCGAGTTTGTTAATAACTGGAACAAGGCTGAGTTCGTTCATAACGACGATCTCCCGGAGAAATTCGGGCATGCGGAGTTTGCTGCACAGATGAACACAGCCACCAAGGCTATAAACTTTGCAGGTCGGATGATGGAGGTATGCTACTTCGTCTTTTCTTTATCATGTACTAGTGCTTAGTTATATAACCATGAGTCCCTGAGCCTTCGGGGGAGTAACTTGTTACTCGGCCGGATGCTCCTTAGAGAATTAGTGTAGCTCCTTAGTAACTTCGAATATGCACACACCTAGAGCCGGGTTAAGTTCCACTTGGCCTGGATCTTGTACACTTCAAATATGCACATACCTAGAGCCGGGTTAAGTTCCACTTGGCCCGGATCTTGTACACTTCGAATATGCACACATCTAGAGCCGGGTTAAGTTCCACTTGGCCCGGATTTTGTACACTTCGAATATGCACACACCTAGAGCCGGGTTAAGTTCCACTTGGCCCGGATTTTGTACACTTCGAATATGCACACACCTAGAGCCGGGTTAAGTTCCACTTGGCCCGGATTTTGTACAATTCGAATATGCACACACCTAGAGCCGGGTTAAGTTCCACTTGGCCCGGATCTTGTACACTTCGAATATGCACACACCTAGAGTCGGGTTAAGTTCCACTTGGCCCGGATTTGTACACTTCGAATATGCACACACCTAGAGCCGGGTTAGGTTCCACTTGGCCCGGATTTTGTACACTTCGAATATGCACACACCTAGAGCCGGGTTAAGTTCCACTTGGCCCGAATTTTGTACACTACGAATATGCACATGATCAAATCAACTTTGCTTTTCTCAGGTTACCACTAATCGCCGGAGCGCTGAGTTTCAACGTCTCTTGGACACACATAAGGCGCTGCGCTCGAAACATTCTACACTTCTCGCAGAGTTCGAGAAAAGGGGTAAGTTTTTTCCGTAGCTTTTTTCCACCTTACTTTGTTTTTCCTGCCGTACTAATTCATCATTTGGATTGCACAGCTAGAGTGGAAGCTGAGAACACCCTCATGCGGAAGAACTTGGACCAGATAAAAGGTAAGTCCATTTCGCTTAGTCTTCTTCTGCGCCCTATTTCCTTTTCTTCTTGGCTTGGCAGATATTCATACCTCGGCTTTGCCGGGTCAATGAAATATTTCAGCATCTCTTGAAGATAGTGTGCTCGTGCCTGATATGATGCTGCATTTTCTCGAGCAAGCAGGACAGCATCAGGTCGAACTCAAGAAGAACGATGATGAGCTTGCCCTCCTCCGGACCAAGGATGACGAGATTGCCAAGCTCAAGGCAGAAATGAAGAAGCTCAAGGCACTCCACAAATCTGAAATGGATAAAGCTGGCCAAGATTTTAGTGAAGAGCGAGAACGCCTCAACCTCCAAATTGCCAAGGACCAAGAACTGCTTAAGGAGGCCGACATTAAGCTTGAGTCAGCAAATGCTAAACTTGTGCAACTCCGGAAGAGGCATGACAACTGCACCACGGAGCTGACCCGGATCCACAGCCATATCTCTCGTAAGTTCTTTTTCTTCAGCCGGCATAAATCTCTCCGGGTCAACCTCCTTCACTTATTTCACTTGTCTTGTTTTTTAGACAAATTTCCGGAGGGTGATGCCGTCGCATCCAGCGCCGTTACCAAGTTCTGCAAGCAGAGAGGTACTCCATCTGGTCCTGGCACCATTCCTCTTGATCTGGAGGATCTGGTAGTCAGCTTGTCCGCTCGCGTTGAAATCATGAAGAACTATGGCAAGGATATCCTAAGCGCAGCAGTCCGGGTCTTCAATGCCCTTTGGCCTGGTGAGGACACTCCGGAAAGTTCCGCTGATCTAATCACCAAGTTAATGGAGTGCGAGACCCAGCTTGACCTCTGGAGGGAATCCGCCGGACGTGCCGGAGCTGAAACCATTCTCCACCACGTGCTCACATGGTACGAGAAAATTAATCTCGATCTTCTCGAGCGCATGCGCACCGGCTCAAGGTGGTCCACTGATCCGGATTGCGTAGCTCGGTGCAAGGCTTGCGCCCATAACCTCATTCAGTATGCCCCCATCCATCAATGGAACGAAGGACCAAGCTTCCTTGACGCTGTGGACGACGAATACGTCGAAGATGGTTCGGGCGAAGCCTCGGACGTCGAAGAAGACGAAGATAATGCTGAAACCGAGGCCGGAGTTCCGCCTGCTACTCCTTGATAACAAATACTTTGAATATTATTAGATCCCCGGTATGCCGGGTGCAAATGTATTAAGCACAATGATCATATTTTGCTACTAAGTTGCTCATGCCGGATTAACTTGGGCGTAGTCCCCTAGTTTCATTTTCTTGTTTCTCCAATTTCTTGGCTCGGCTCGTGTCTACCTTGGTTCGGTTTTATGACTTACGAGTCTGAATTTCAAAAATTGACTTAACAATACTTAGAAACCTTTAGGACTAGCTCAAAATAATTCAACATAGCAAAAACATGGTAAACACAAAGTTAGTCCAAATAACAGATGTCGGCTTGATTACGTTCTTCTCCTTAGTCGTTTTTCGTGTGCAACGCAATTCCAAACTTGTTCTCTTGCTTGCCATGAAGCCAAATCTTGTTGGACAGCAGCAAGTCGAAGAGTTAGTTTTTTGGTGCTCACACACTACTAATCCGGCTTAGGCAGAAGCAACTTAAACCAGCCGACATAAAAATTATAACAAGTACAGAAGACAACAAATATTATTAAGGCAGTCCCCGAGTTACTGCTCGAGGTGCCACCATTTCATTGATAAGCTCATTGCCGGCATACATATCGACGTATGAGAGACTCGGATACACACACTTCTTTGCTAAGTGTAGAAAGGACAAAGTAGAGCTACATTCCATGGGCGCTTAGATTCCTCGCCGGACATGTCCGCCTTGTTTTTCTCCTATGGTTTTGCATCGATAAGATAATAAGAGTCATTGTGCAATGCTTTGCTCACAATGAATGGCCCTTCCCATGGGGGGGGATAATTTGTGCATGTCAGCAGTACGTTGTACCAACCGGAGTACCAGATCACCTTCCTGGAAAATTCGGGGGTTTACTTTCCGTCTATGATAGCGTCGGAGATTTTGCTGATATATGGCGGATCTGGACAATGCCAATTCTCTCGCTTCTTCCAGCAGATCAACATCATTTTACCGGGCTTCTTGCACTTCGGCTTCTATGTATTGGGTGACCCTAGGCGAATCATGCTCTATATCAGCTGGTAATACAGCTTCTGCCCCATATACCAGAAAGAATGGCGTATAGCCTGTTGATCGATTCGGAGTTGTTCTTAAACTCCATAGTACCGCTGGTAGTTCTTCTATCCAGCACCCCGCTGTTCTTTGCAGCGGCTCAATGAGTCGGGGTTTTATCCCGGATAATACTAATCCGTTGGATCTCTCCACTTGTCTGTTTGATGCGGGGTGGGTTATCGAGGCAACGTCCAGCCAGATCTTTTATCTCGGCAGAATCGCGCAAATGCTCCTTCAGCAAAATTTGTGCCATTATCTGTTATGATACTGTGAGGATAACCATATCTCAGGATGATATCCTTGAGGAATGTCACGGTGGTAGCTCCATCACATTTTCTTATTGGCTTCACCTCAATCCATTTTGTAAACTTGTCAACCATGACCAAGATGTGGGTCATGTTCCCTCTTGCTGGTTTAAACAGGCCAACCATATCCAAAAACCATACGGCAAATGGCCAGGTAATTGGTATGGTCTTGAGCTCCGACATGGGAATATGTGTCTTGGTAGCATACCTTTGACAACCATTGCACTTTCTTACCAGATCCTCTGCTTTCTCCAAGGCACTTGGCCAGTAAAATCGATGACGGAAAGCTTTTGCTACCAAGGCTCTGGACGAGGCGTGATGCCTAGGATGTCAAGCCCTTCTTCTGGGTCAACACATCGTTGGAGGATGTTTGTCACACTTCTCTTGTATAGCTCGGAATTGATGATCGTGTGTGCTTTTGCCCTCCTCTGAATTTGCCTGGAAAGCACCTCCTCACTGGGCAAAGTTCCATCTTTTAGGAATTGAAATATGGGCAGTGCCCAAGCTGGTATAGCTCGTACTGGGAACACATCCTCATCAATTTCCATCTGATCCACCAGCATAACCTCAACCGGATCATGCTGCGCAGTCCCCAGGTTTTGCGAAGCAGTCCCCGGGTTTGCCAAGGCAGTCCCCGGGTTTCGTGAACCACTTCCCACATCAATGTCCATGGGCACAGCTTCCGATTCCGGATTTGCCGGGATATAAATTGACTCGGATTATGGGGATGGCCTGATAGACGGTTTTCTGAGGTGCTCTAATGCTACCCCTGGCGGGATTGCTTGTTGCGTTGATCCGAGCTTCGACAATATGTCGGTAGCCTCATTTTCCGCCTGAGGTACGTGATGGAATTCGCATCCCTCAAAGTACCCGGATATCTTCTACACATGAAATCTGTACAACTGCATATTTGCATCCAAAGCATCCCATTGTCCGGAGACTTGCCGGACTACGAGATCCGAGTCACCGAAGCATTGGATCCGACGTATTCCAACTTCTTTTGCCACTTTGAGCCCATGCACAAGTGCCTCATATTCTGCAACATTGTTTGATGTTGCGAAGTGGATCTGTAGCACGTATTTCAGCTGGTCCTTTGATACATTACAAATGTATCTATAATTTTTGATGCTCCATGCTTGTTTTTATCTACTTTCTTATGTTTTGTCCATACTTTGGAGTACTTTTCATATGATTTCTTGGACTAACCTATTAACAAGAGCCACAGTGCCAGCTGCCTGTTTTCTGCTGTTTTTGGTTCCAGGAAAGTCAGAAAATGAATATTCTCGGAATTGGACGGGACAAAAGCCAAAGTGCCTATTTTTCCAGAGGACTCCAGGAGCCAGAATACGAGACGGAGGAGGGCCAGGGGCTGGCCGCACCACCCCCAGGCGCGGGCTGGTCCTGGCCGTGCTAGGGCATGGTGTGGTGGCCCCAGGCACCCCCTCGGTCTCCCTCTTCGCCTATAAGAAGCCTTCTGACCTAAAAACTCCGGGGGGTTCGACGTTTTTCCAGAAGAAGTTCCGCAGCGCTGCCACCACCGAAGGGGAGATTCAGGGGACAGAAAGTCTCTGTTCCGGCACCCTGCCGGGACGGGGAAGTGCCCCCGAAGCCATCTCCATCGATCTCCACCATCATCTCCATCGACCATCCATGTTTCCCCCATCTATGAGTGAGTAATCCCCCGCTGTAGGCTATGGGGATGGTAGGGATTGGATGAGATCGTTCATGTAATGGCATCAGATTGTTAGGGCATGGTGCCTAGTATCTTTTATTAGTGCTTTATGACTTTGTTGCGACTTGTTGTGCTTAATGCTTGTCACTAGGGCCCGAGTGCCATGATTTCAGATCTGAACATGTTATTGATTCATTATGATAGTATTTTTCTTGGTCTTATCTGCAAGTTGTATACACACGTTGTTGTCTAGAACCTATGGCCCCGAAGTGACAGAAATCGGGATAACCGGAAGGGACTGGCTTTGATGTGAGGATCACATGTGTTCACGGAGTGTTAATGCTTTGCTCCGGTGCTCTATTAAAAGGAGCACCTTAATTGCCAGTAGTTCCCAAGAGGCCCCGCTGCAAACGGGCTGGCAGGACAAAAGATGTTGTGCAAGTTCTCATTGCGAGCATGTATGACTATATATGGAACACATGCCTAGGATTTTCTAGTACTTGGGTGCTTTATCTTATTTATCTGCAATTGCCCTATGTTCTGATTGCCATGTGAATTGTCGTGTCCATGCAACGCCCGTCCATCCATCCCTATGCCTACCACACTCGAATCCCACTGTTTACTGCTATTATTACTACTGTCTTTGCTTTACTACTGCTGTTACTTTACTATTCCTACTACAAAACTGTTGCTACTGATAAACTGCTGTGAGCAAGATTGTTTCCAGGTGTAGCTGAATTGACAACTCAGTTGTTAAGGCTGATAAATATTCTTTGGCTCCCCTTGTGTCGAATCAATAAATTGGGTTTCACTTCCCTCGAAAATACTGCGATACACCCCCTATACTTGTGGGTCATCAAGACTATTTTCTGGCGACATTGCCGGGGGCATAGCTTTATTTATCAAGTCCACTTGATTCACTATTGTTCAAGCTAAGTTTATTTTCTCCTTGTTTCCTTGTTTCTTTATCAAAAATACAAAAAATGGGTTCCTACTCTAGTTGTTATTTTCGTTGGTCTGTTATTGTGTTGCCTTATCATGCTTGTTGTCAATGGTTGGTTTCTTTGAAACTGAATCTTATTGGCAAGGTGGGTTCACGGAAGATGAAAATATTATTATAAAGAACACCGCTTGTCAAAAAAGGGAAACACTTATGGGGACAAATTGATAGATTGTATACCATTGCTAGAAATGTGTGCTCTACTTATAATGTTACTTATTGCCTTGATAAATATTGTTGATGTAGGAGGTACAAACACCTCCCTTTTCAATGTGAGTATAATGATAATGTTACCATATCTTCCTATGTTAAGGGAAATTATGGCCTTTATGATGTGGAACAAATTGAGGAATTTATTGCTTGGAAGGGTGCATTTGAACTTGCTAGTTTGCTTGAAAATATTGATGATTCACCTTATAAGTATGAGGTTTATGGTATACTTAAATTTTTCTTTGATAATTACAAGGACGAAAATGGCTATATTCTTGAATATTTTTATAGATGCTTTCCACAAATGGAAGAGACTAATGCCTTGCAGGATCCTATGGAGGAAGAAATTGATGAACCTGAAATCTCATTAGATGAAAAAGATAAGGAGAGTGATGAACAAAAGGAGGAAGAATGGATTAGCTACCCATGCCTACCTTCTAATGAGAGTAACACTTTATCCCTTACATTATTTGATTGTCCCCCATGCTTACTAAAGAAGGATGAATGTTATGTTCCTGAGGATTCTTTTGAAGATGTTTATGATAAAGCTCTAGTTCTTGTAGATCATGACAAGCATGCTTTATGTGATATTTATATTGTTGAGTTTATTCATGAGGCTACTGAAAATTATTATGAGATAGGAAAATATGGTTGTAGAAGTTTTCATGGTATTGAAACACCTCTCTATGTGCTGAAAGTTTTGAAGTTACTCTTGTTTTATCTTCCTATGCCTGTCACTTTGTTCTTTGTGAATTTATTTGCATACACGATTCATATGCATAGGAAGTGGTTAGACTTAAATGTGTTTTGAATTTGCTTCTTGATGCTCTCTTTTACTTCAACTCATATTTCTTATGAGAGCATCCTCTCAAACTTTTATGCCTGAAGATGATAATATGTCTATTATTCTTGGGAGACCTTTTCTAAATATTGCAGGAGCTGTTATTAATTGTAATCAAGGGAAGGTGACCTTCAATGTTAATGACAAGGAACACATTGTCTATTTCCTCAAGAAGATTGAAAGGACTTATGGTTTGAATTCGATTGAACATGTTGAGGGCATTCAAGTTGGAGAAATATATTGTCCCATACCAAGAGGAAAAATTTGAAACTATTATGATTGGGACCATTGCTATCAAGGTTGAGGTAACATAATCATTAGTTGAATACAAAGTTTTGTCTCATATGAAATTGTTTTGGTAACAAGACCTGATCAACCTTGTTAACAAAAGGATTTCATTGAACAAAACAATGTTTTCACCATGATTATCTCCGCTTACTTCTATTCTATCCATTTTAGTTTTTGCATGCCTCACTTAAAGGCGTTAAAGAAAAGTACTTATTGGGAGATAACCCAAAAGTTTTAGATGAGTCTTGGAAGTTATTACCTCTGTAATAACCGCTCCTTATCCTTTTTATTTTCTTTTTGTGCCAAGAGTAACCTCTAATGAGAGAGAAGTAATGATTGGGAAAGTTGCTATCCCGAAACAGATTTCTGTGCTTCACCGTAAAAATTTGTGTAAACTCTATGTACGTCTTTTTGAGGCGTGATTTTTTGTGCTTCTGCCCCAGGTTGTTATCTAACTTTCGTTAGTTCAACACTTTTTGATTTTAGCAACAGAAGGTCTTCGAAAAAAATCGTCTTTACCTGCTGGTCTGTTTTGCCAGATTTCTGCCATTTTCTGCATTTGCTTCTTGTTGGTTCCTTTTTGAGTTCTTTTGGGGAATTGAGCTTTTTGAGGGAAGTGCTACAGTAGTTACTGTTCTAATGGAAGTTTATTGGTGTTAGAACTGAACCTTAAGACTTATTTATCTTGAGTGCACTAATGTTGCTAATAAAGATTGTGTGAAGTTTTGTATGAAGGAAAAAATTTAGGTGTATGGCAGGAATGAGTAATGAGATGAAGGATGGACTAAAGCTCAAGCTTGGGGATGCCACCCGTGCACCCCAAGAAATATCCAAGAAGTACAAGCGTCAAATCTTGGGGATGCCCAAGGCATCCCCTTCTTCATAATAAAAATCTCAGGTTTCTTTCAACCACTTCATTTTTATTGTTTCATGCACAGTTGTGTTGTTCTTGGAGCGTCTTCATTTTCATTTTTGTTTTGGTTTTTAGTTTGCGTGGTTTGATTAGTTTGCTGAATAAATTGGTTGGACCTCCTCTTTCATATATTGGTGTTCAAATAGTTTGGTTTGGTTTGGTTTGGAAAAGAGTAGGAAAGCTCATGCTTAAGTGGTAAAGAGAGCTTGTTTTTGACTGTGGCCTATGCTTTGTCATGCCATGCTTGATATTGTTTTAGCTTTATGCTTAGTATTATTTGATGTAGCATGACTTGTTATAAACAATTGAGATTGCTTAATGTGCCTTGGGTGAATCATGCGTTGTTTTAGCATATTAAAGCATAGTATAGTGGTATTCTCCTTTGATGATTTATTTGGGTTGACTTGGCACATGCTCACACCATGTTATGACTATCCCAAGTCACCATAAGCCTTTATGATCTTTTAGTTTTCAACTTGTAGTATCACTTTATGCTTTGATTAATGATGTTTTATCGCTCTGCATGATTATGGCCATTATTGCTCTCTCGTTTGTCGCTCCCTTACTATTGCTAGCCTTCAATTTCACTGGGTATGTTTTACTCATGTTTCCAACTCGCTAAAACCAAATATTGCCAAAGTGTCCACCATACCTACCTATTAGCATCATTTTCTACTTCCGTGCATATTCAATATGCCTTGTTTTCTTCCGAATAAAATGTTTGCTTGTTATGAGAAAGTTAGTTAGTAAAGCTCTCACGAACTTGATGGCACACTTTACTTTCTTGCATTTAATAAACCTGAACCATTGCGTCCTTCTTTGTTGCGTATATTCTTGCGCTTTATAAGTTGAAGTTAGCAGAACCATGTATCATGGGGAACGCTTTCAACATTGCATTGGTACTTAGTACCTCGTTGATATCATGTTCTTTTGCTTATGGATCCCGGCGGTGTGAAATAAAAGTGGAACTTGTAAGATCATGGAGTTTGTATGTATGTTAGAGAAACGCCTGGGCCGCTAGCCTAAGCCATGCCTAATCATAATGAGCATTCTATGAAGCATCCTCAATAAAAATCTATGCACACAGTAAATAAAAAGATCACTGAGATGCTCATTGTCTGCTTGCCTTGTCATTTTTATTATGGGATAGCTCCTGTATCATGTGCAAGGGGTACCCCGTTGGTGGTTCTCTATGATACGTATATACTTACAATGACAAGAGCTTACTCGTGAATGAAGTTGAGTAGCATGAGGATCGGTCTTCGTAAGTAAGGGGCATGAGACTTTGATTTATAACTTGTCAAGCATATCCTCTTAGTTGTGTCACTTTGACCTTAACCACATTAAAGATGCTTATGATAGGGGCAATGAGAGCTCAAAGCTAATGAGTACCATACTTTCAGCATTTGGAAGCCTTTCAAACTATTCAACACCTTTTCATTTCCTTGTTGAGTCTCCTCACATTCTATGAGCACTTTCTTGAGAGCATAGTGGCCATTCTTAGTTCAATGTGCATTGTCCCAAGACTTGTTGATTGATGCATACCTTGATATTGCTTGTTTTAAACTATTTGTATCTAGTCACTCTTATGAACTTTGAAGGTGTCCTATGCATTTATGTTTGCTACTCTTTGAGGGACAAGCTAAATGCCACTTTGCTGTGTTTTCTTTATGTGAAACAAACAAACGTCTTGCAAAGCATTGTTATTCATGAATCTTTTGTTTGTGCCTTTTCATGTTGCATCATAGTTTCTTTGTATTATTGCTAGAACTTTGTCTTTCATGTTATGATTGAAGTACTATGATCCTAGCTTTGAATGTTTTACAAATACTTTGATCAAGTTTATGATGGTGCATGTCACCTCAAAAATTATTCTTTCTTTTCATCACTTACCTACTCGAGGATGAGCAGGAGTTAAGCTTGGGGATGTTGATACATTGCAAATGTATCTATAATTTTTGATGCTCCATGCTTGTTTTTATCTACTTTCTTGTCTTTTGTCCACACTTTGGAGTACTTTTCATATGATTTCTTGGACTAACCTATTAACAAGAGCCAAAGTGCCAGCTACCTGTTTTCTGCAGTTTTTGGTTCTAGGAAAGTTCCATCTTTCAGGAATTGAAATATGGGCAGTGCCCAAGCTGGTATAGCTCGTACTGGGAACACATCATCATCAATTTCCATCTGATCCACCGGCATAACCTCAACCGGATCATGCTACGCAGTCCCTAGGTCTTGCGAAGCAGTCCCCGGGTTTCGTGAACCACTTCCCACATCAATGTCCATGGGCATAGCTTCCGATTCCGGATTTGCCGGGATATAAATTGACTCAGATTCTAGGGATGGCCTGATAGACGGTTTTCTGAGGTGCTGCTACCCCTGGCGGGATTGCTTGTCGCGTTGATCCGAGCTTCGACAATACGTCGGCAGCCTCATTTTCCGCCTGAGGTACGTGATGGAATTCGCATCCCTCAAAGTACTCGGATATCTTCTACACATGAAATCTGTACAACGCCATATTTGCATCCAAAGCATCCCATTGTCCGGAGACTTGCCGGACTACGAGATCTAAGTCACTGAAGCATTGGATCCGACGTATTCCAACTTATTTTGCCACTTTGAGCCCATGCACAAGTGCCTCATATTTTGCAACATTGTTTGATGCTGCGAAGTGGATCTGTAGCACGTATTTCAGCTGGTCCTTTGATACATTGCAAATGTATCTATAATTTTTGATGCTCCAGGCTTGTTTTTATCTACTTTCTTGTGTTTTGTCCACACTTTGGAGTACTTTTCATATGATTTCTTGGACTAACCTATTAACAAGAGCCACAGTGTCAGCTGCCTGTTTTCTGCTGTTTTTGGTTCCAGGAAAGTCAGAAAATGAATATTCTCGGAATTGGACAGGACAAAAGCCAAAGTGCCTATTTTTCCAGAGGAATCCAGGAGCCAGAATACGAGACGGAGGAGGGCTAGGGGCTGGCCACACCACCCCCAGGCGCGGCCTGGGCCTGGCCGCGCCAGGGCATGGTGTGGTGGCCCCAAGCACCCCCTCGGTCTCCCTCTTCGCCTATAAGAAGCCTTCTGACCTAAAAACTCCGGGGGGGGTCGACGTTTTTCCAGAAGATGTTCCGCAGCGCCGCCACCACCGAAGGGGAGATTCGGGGGACAGAAAGTCTCTGTTCCGGCACCCTACCGGGATGGGAAGTGCCCCCGGAGCCATCTCCATCGATCTCCATCATCATCTCCATCGACCATCCATGTTTCCCCCATCTATGAGTGAGTAATCCCCCGCTGTAGGCTATGGGGATGGTAGGGATTGGATGAGATCGTTCATGTAATGGCATCAGATTGTTAGGGCATGGTGCCTAGTATCTTTTATTAGTGCTTTATGACTTTGTTGCGACTTGTTGTGCTTAATGCTTGTCACTAGGGCCCGAGTGCCATGATTTCAGATCTGAACATGTTATTGATTCATTATGATAGTATTGTTCTTGGTCTTATCTGCAAGTTGTATACACACGTTGTTGTCTGGAACCTATGGCCCCGAAGTGACAGAAATCGAGATAACCGGAAGGGAATGGCTTTGATGTGAGGATCACATGTGTTGATGGAGTGATAATGCTTTGCTCTGGTGCTCTATTAAAAGGAGCACCTTAATTGCCAGTAGTTCCCTAGAGGCCCCGCTGCAAACGGGTTGGCAGGACAAAAGATGTTGTGCAAGTTCTCATTGCGAGCACGTATGACTATATATGGAACACATGCCTAGGATTGTCTAGTACTTGGGTGCTTTATCTTATTTATCTGCAATTGCCCTATGTTCTGATTGCCATGTGAATTGTCTTGTCCATGCAACGCCCGTCCATCCATCCCTATGCCTAACGCACTCGAATCCCACTGTTTACTTCTTTTGTTACTACTGTCTTTGCTTTACTACTGCTGTTACTTTACTATTCCTACTACAAAACTGTTGCTACTGATAAACTGCTATGAGCAAGATTGTTTCCAGGTGCAGCTGAATTGATAACTCAGTTGTTAAGGCTGATAAATATTCTTTGGCTCCCCTTGTGTCGAATCAATAAATTGGGTTTTACTTCCGTCGAAAATACTGCGATACACCCCCTATACTTGTGGTCATCATCCTTCTTGGGCGAGGTAAGCACAACTCTGACGCGTGACCCGGTTTTTGTTTTTGATCCGTCAAAGTGCATTCTCCAGTAGTTTGGATCTGGCAATGGTGGCTAATATTGTACCTCGGCCCAATCTATAAAAAAGGTAGCCACAGCCTGAGACTTGATTGCTTCTCTTCTGTCATACTGTGGCGCATAAGGGTCTAGCTCAATTGCCCATTTTGCAATCCGGCCACTTGCATCCTTATTGCTCATTATCTCGGATATGGGGGCTTCACATATTACTTTGATGGGGTGCTCTTCAAAATAGTGCTTTAGCTTCTTAGCCGCCATATACACACCATATGCCATCTTCTGATAATGGGGATAGTTTTGCTTCGAAGATGATAATACCTCGCTCAGATAATATACTGGCCTTTGCACTGACTTACCCTCTTCGTCGCGCTCTACCACAATTACTGCACTTACAACTCGGTTGGTTGCGGCTATATAGAGCAACATTGGCTCCTTCGATAGTGGAGAGGCTAACACTGGTGCAGTGGCGAACATTTTCTTTAATTGGATAAAGGCTTCATTAGCCTACGGCGTCCAAATGAACTTGTCTGACTTTTTCATGAGTTGATAGAGAGGCAGTGCCTTTTCTCCCAACCGACATGAAAACCGACTTAAGGATGCCAGGCAACCCGTGACCTTCTAGACATCATTAAGGCACTTTGGCAGTTCCATTCGCTCTATGGCTCGGATTTTAGTTGGATTAACTTCGATACCTCGGCTAGAGACGAGAAATCCGAGTAATTTTCCAGCCGAGACACCGAAGGTACATTTCTTCGGGTTAAGCTTCATTCGGAATCTTCTCAGGTTCGCGAATGTTTGCCTGATATCGTCAAGGAGCGTTTTGCTTTCCTTAGTCTTTATAACAACATCATCCACATATACCTGCACATTTTTACCAATTTGGTCGTGTAAATATTTCTGCATACATCTTTGGTACATTGCCCCTGCATTACGTAAACCAAATGGCATGGTGCGATAGCAATAAGCTCCATACGGGGTGATAAACGCATTCTTTATTTGATCACTTGGGCTCAGAGGTATCTAGTGGAAACTAGAATATGCATCAATGAACGACAATAGTTCACACCCAGCAGTGGAATCTATAACTTGGTCTATCCTTGGCAGTGGGAATGGATCTTTCGGACACGCCTTATTCAGGTTCGTGTAATCGATACACATGCACCAAACCACTGCTACGTTCGGATCATCCTTCTTCTTCTCCACCAGCACCAGATTAGAAAGCCAATCTAGGTAAAGCACTTCCATGATAAACCCAGCTGCTAGGATAGGAAGGCAAAACAAGTGCAACATAAAGATTTTCAACATAAAGCGAGGAAACTTAATATTATTGAGATGCATAAGAACACTTTTCCCTCTCTCATAATAACTTTCAGTATCATGCATAAACTTAATAGTATAACTATCACAAGGACCATCGTAGCCATGATCACTTATTCTAACAGAAAACACAGGAACACTAGCTCTCATAACACTACTTTGTGAAACAATATTAGAGGTATCCTTACAAAGGATAGTGTGTCCTTCTTCTGCATATTTTGTGACAAAGTCTTTCACATTTTCTATTATAGGTTCAACAGCTACTTGTTTATCAGGTTCAACAGCTTTATTTGTACTTTCATTAACCATACTAGCTATCATAGAATGTTCCTTTACTTTAACTAGAAAAGGTATTTTCTCAATGTAAGGTTTAGGTAAAACATGATTAGCAGTATAAACTTCAGTATTTCTTGCAGGAACACTCTTAGCAACATCTTTATATGGTTCATGATACTTATTCCACTTCTTTTTAGGCACTTCAATATAGGAAGGAAAAGCCTTAAAATAAGTTGCAATAGCTTGAGAGTCAAGACCATAAGAATTTTTTATATTTTGAAAGTCATCAGTTCCCATAAAAGATTCAATGCATTCATAATCATAATTTATAACTGACTTTCTTCCTTTGTCATTCTCCCATGCTTCAGCATTGTCATGAATACGGTCTAGAAGATCCCATTTAGCTTCTTCTTCTTCCATGCGAATGAATGATCCAGCATAAGAAGCATCGAATAAATCCTTATCATGAAAAGAAAGCCTTGCATAAAAGTTATTGATAATAATATTGTTGGGTAGCTCATGAATGGAACATTTGAGCATTAGTAACTTCAATCTCCCCCAAGCTTGAGCTGTACTTGAAGGAAATATTCCCTAGAGGCAATCATAGAGATGATTGTATTTCATGTGTATCCATGAGTTATTATAATGTTCCTTGAATATCCATATACCAGGCAACTTGTATTGATTGGCAATTATGTGAATTGTTTGTGAAACTCTTTACTTGTATGGTTATCTAATAATTGTCCCTAGTCGGAGTTCATGCGAGGACACACGTGAATATTAGACTAGCACATCGATTGGTTGATGACTATGTTTCACAAGTCATTGACATGGAGATGTCAAACCAATGATGTGGACACATGTTATGAACATGGGGTTGGACTGACCCAACATGAGACTAGCAATAATACTTGCAGTTCTCTCTACACATCGTGTACGTTTTGTCCTTAGACCTGAGATTGTCGCATGTACTTGAGATGTGGATCGACCTACTTTGGGGCTATCAAACACTACTCCGTAACTGGGTAGTTATAAAGGTAGCTTTCGGGTTTGTCCTGATACATGCTGCAAGGCATCGGTCAATCAAGATGGGATTTGCCCCTCTCTACTTGAGAGAGATGTCTCTGGGCCCCTCGAGTGATCGGATCCAGAAATGCATGGCCATGCTACATATGGTTAAGAGTTAACCTAGTAAAGGGATTCTGAATCACAGTATCGAGAAAGAGAGGTCAGCTTAGAGCTAGACCAAATATCGTGAGGCAAAGGGAAAGACATGTACTCAACCTTGTGATGGTTCGTCCGAATGATCTTTATATGCGTTTAGGAGTTGGCACGTCTTGCTAGAGGCCACTACCAACTATTGACGGAGTAAGTGTACTCGCGTCATGTCTATACGTGTATGAACCTATAGGGTCGCACACTTTAGGGGCTGGAAGCCTAATGAGGATTGGATCCGAATTAGACCAGGCTTAGGCTGCTAATGGGCCGCTAATGTAGAAGCCCACCAGGGATGCCTATATAAGAGAGTGGGGCGAGCTGAAAAAGAGTGCATTCCACCCAGCCGCCACTCCTCTTCCGCCTGTGTTGCACGCGCAGACCTAGCAGTCTGGCGTGTGACGGCTTCCACTCCGGACGTGTGGATACCTCGGAGGTGCTGCATCTGTAGCACTTGGACGAGCCGCGCAAAGGGGAGCTGCTCGTGGGACGAGGACGAGGAGGAGACGTAGAACATCTACACTGCCGCAACGTGCTTCATCGAGTTCCGCACCTGCGCGTCTAGCGGTAATCCTGTGATCTATGACAATAGTATTCCTGGTTGACGCGGTAGAAATTTTTGATTTTACGCTAGTGTAGCCTACCCGTTACCCTTCAGTGGTATCAGAGCCGATGCTATTCAGGCATAGGTTCGGGAAGTTTGCATATGGTGATATGTAGATTGATATGAATGATATGATCGTTTGTATGGCGGTGTTTCTGGATTGATCTATGATCTTACTTTCCGTGATCGTGATTCTAAGGTCGTCGAACGACTTACCCCTACCGGTCGGTTTCCGCCATCGGGGTAGACAGTGACACATAAATCCTTCTGAATCACGCGAAGATCAATATGATTGATCGAATCGGGAATTAGATCTGAATCGACGTACTGTGATCAAAGGAGTTTGGTCGAATCGGAACTATGGTCGGTTTATGGTAAATTTGACTTGCCGATCAAAATCCTTAAAGAAAATTGTATAGATTTGATTACCGCGAGGGGTGCTGCCCCTTCGAACCCCGCAGGGGGAGACCCCCTAGACCCCCCTTAGTCGTAGCCCCCTTTTTGTATCTCGTTAAGGTTCATAGGTGGTACGATTTCACATGATCCGGTAGAATGCGATTCTATGCACAACTTGTTTTTTGCGGATTTATGTGATCAGTATGGCCCAAAAATGTATGTGATGCATGTATGTATTTTTCATGACCTGCGTGTCGTGAGTTGGGCAACACGGCTGGAGCCATATGTGTTGTCAATTATTGTAATGGCCTGCGTGCCAACTTGTGATGATCCCAATACCATGTAATTTTGATTACTAGATGTTAGGAGTAATAGCTTGTATTAGTTCTTGGAGAACTCATCACTTGGAGGATGGCTCGCATAGAGCATGAAGATGGAGATCATCATGGTGGACAGGTTCTATGGCGATGGAGATCACCATGAGAAAATGGGCCATACTGTATCACATCTATGTGAATGCTATTCTTATACGTTTTACTACAATGCATGCTTAGATGATAGAAGTAGAACGATCCCTCACAAAGTTTAAGTTAAACCATGCTCTCCCAACCAAACCTTGCACCATCCTATGCCCTGTACAATCATTGGTGGGTCTATGAAATTAGGGTGCCACGGTTTTCCTTGGCTGGATGGGTTTGTATCGGATACCTACACGCATAAGGGTTGGTGAGCTTAACAAGGTAATCTTAACAGTTAAGGACCTTGGGGCATAAAGGTTGGGCGCCTAGTTTTGACATAGAGATGTCACCCAACAAAAAGAGTCATATGTGATATGATTAGCAAAGGTTGCTTACCGATTTACCTTGTCTTCTAGCAGTGATGCTAATGCTCACTAGTCGACTTGTTAATTGTGGATCTTGAATCACTTAGTATCAATAGAGGGATGTTGATTTAAGTGGGAGTATATGCTATTAAATTGTTTAATATGTTTTACTCTTTCATGGTTACATGGCTTAGTATTTTGCATATTTTTTTTGTTGTAGATCAATGGCACCGAACAATTCATCACCTTTTGCTTTGCGTTCGATTCTTGAAAAGGATAAACTAAATGGAACAAACTATTCGGACTGGGTTCGTAACCTGAGAATTGTTCTCAGGGCTGAGAAAAAGGAAACTGTTCAGGATACCCCAATCCCGGATGAACCTGCTGATAATGCAACTGCTACCCTTAAGAATGCCTACAAGAAAGCATGTGATGAATCTCTTGAGGTTAGTTGTCTTATGCTTGCATGCATGGAACCTGATCTTCAAAAGCAGTTTGAGGATCAGGAAGCGTACGATATGATCGTTGCGCTTAAAGACATGTTCCAGACTCAGGCTAGGACTGAGAGGTACAATGTCGCTAAGTCCTTTGTGGAATGCAAGCTGGCAGAGGGAGCAGTTGTAGGCCCCCATGTGATCAAAATGGTTGGTTACAGTCAGACTTTGGAAAAGCTTGGTTTTCCATTAGGCCAAGAGTTGGCCACTAATTTCATTTTGGCATCTCTTCCATCTAGCTATGGGCATTTCATTTCGAACTACCATATGCATGGGGTGGAGAGGGGCCTTAATGAATTATGTGGGATGCTGAAAACAGCAGAATGTGACATTAAGAAGTGTGCAGGGCATAGCCATCTGATGGCTGTGCAGAACAAGCCTAGCTTCAAGAAAAAGGGCACTTCTTGGCAGAAGAAGAAGGGAAAGGCTAAGGATACGATCCCTAAGCCAAACCCTGCACCCAAGCAAAAGGCTGGTCCTGCAGGAGACACTAAGTGTTTCTTTTGTCACGAATATGGCCACTGGAAGAGAAACTGCAGCAAGTACCAGGCTTCTTTGAAGAAGAGTGGCAGTAAGAGTACTTCCCACTTAGGTACGCTTGTTGTAAATGTTGTGGACATTTTTCTCGCAGATTCTTATGTTAACTCTTGGGTATTTGATATCGGATCGGTTGCTCATATTTGCAATTCGATGCAGGGGCTAATAAGGACTAGAGAAGTGCAGAAAGGCGAAGTGGATTTTCGCGTCGGAAATAAAGCAAGGGTTGCTGCATTGTTCGTCGGCGTCATGCAACTTCACCTTCCGTCAGGATTTATCATGGAGTTGAATAATTGTTATTACATTCCTAGTATGGGTCGAAACATTTTATCACCTTCATGTTTGATGAGGGATGGTTATTCATTCGCGAGTACAAACAATGGTTGTGTAATCTCTAAGAATGCTATGTTTGTGGCTGATGCTCCCATTGTGAATGGGTTATTTATTTTAAATCTTGATAATGCATGTGTTTACAATGTTAGTGCTAAAAGGCTTCGGCCAAATGATTTGAGTCCTACCTATCTATGGCATTGTCGTTTGGGGCATATAAGTGAAAAGCGCATGAAGAAGCTCCATGGTGATGGTCTTCTAACTTCGTTTGATTTTGAATCATACGAGACATGTCAAGCTTGTTTACTTGGAAAGATGACCAAGACGCCTTTTACAGGGTTTCCCGAGAGAGCGACAGACTTGTTGGAACTCATACATACTGATGTATGTGGACCAATGAGCACGACAGCCAGAGGAGGATATCACTACTTCATTACTTTCACTGATGATTTCAGTAGATATGGCTATGTCTACTTGATGAAGCATAAGTCTGAAACTTTTGAAAAGTTCAAAGAGTTTCAAAATGAGGTAGAGAATCAACGTGGCAAGAAAATAAAGGCCTTGCGATCTGATCGCGGAGGTGAATATTTGAGTCACGAGTTTAGCAATCATCTTAAGAGTTGCGGAATTGTTCCACAGCTCACGCCGCCCGGAAAGCCTCAAAGAAACGGGGTCTCTGAACGGCGTAATCGAACTTTGTTGGACATGGTTCGATCGATGATGAGCCAGTCGGATTTACCATTATCATTTTGGGGTTACGCGCTAGAAACAACAGCTTTCACACTAAACAGGGTACCATCTAAATCCGTAGTTAAGACACCATATGAGATGTGGACTGGAAAGAATCCCAGTTTGTCTTTTCTAAAGATTTGGGGTTGTGATGCATTTGTCAAGCGACTTCAGTCGGACAAGCTAACACCCAAATCGGATAAGTGCATTTTTGTGGGATACCCAAGGGAAACGTTAGGGTATTACTTCTACAACCGAGAAGAGGGCAAAGTGTTTGTCGCTCGTAGCGGTGTTTTCCTAGAGAAAGAGTTTCTCACAAAGGGAACGAGTGGAAGGTCGGTGCGACTTGAAGAAATTCAAGATGAGCCAGTCGGGGATGCTTCTATGAGTGATGCTATTGTAGCAGAACAAGTTGAGGAACCCGTGGCAATAGAAGCACCACAGCCACGAAGGTCGGCGAGGCTCCGCGAAGCGCGAGAGTTATTATTGTTAGACAATGATGAGCCTGCGACCTATGCAGAAGCGATGGTGGACCCAAACTCTGAGAAATGGCTGATTGCCATGAGATCCGAGATAGAGTCCATGGGAGACAATCAATTTTGGAACTTGGTTGACCTGCCTGATGGTTTTAAAGCCATCGAGTGCAAGTGGATCTATAAGAAGAAGATTGATATGGATGGAAATGTTCACATCCATAAAGCTCGACTTGTTGCAAAAGGTTTTCGACAAGTTCAAGGAGTTGACTACGACGAGACTTTCTCGCCCGTAGCGATGCTTAAATCTATACGGATCATTCTAGCCATTGCTGCACATTTCGATTATGAGATATGGCAGATGGATGTCAAGACGGCTTTCTTAAATGGAATCCTTTCTGAGGACGTGTATATGATGCAGCCCGAAGGTTTTGTCGATCCAAACAATGCTGGAAAGGTATGCAAACTTCAAAAGTCTATTTATGGGCTGAAGCAAGCATCTCGGAGTTGGAACATTCGATTTGATGAAGTTGTAAAGGAGTTTGGCTTCACCAAAAACGAACAAGAACCTTGTGTGTATAAGAAAGAAAATGGGAAATCACTTGTGTTTCTAATCTTATATGTGGATGACATATTATTGATTGGAAATGACATTCCTATGCTCGAGTCTGTTAAGACCTCATTGAAAAATAGTTTTTCTATGAAGGACTTGGGAGAAGCGGCATATATTCTGGGTATCAAGATCTATAGAGATAGATCAAGGAGGCTAATTGGATTAAGCCAGAGTACGTACATTGACAAAGTGTTGAAACGGTTCAGCATGGAAGAGGCTAAGAAGGGGTTCTTGCCTATGTCTCACGGCATTAAACTCAGCAAGACTCAGTGTCCTTCGACCACTGATGAGCGAGAACGCATGAGTAGGGTTCCATATGCTTCGGCTATTGGATCCATCATGTATGCAATGACATGTACTCGCCCAGATGTTTCCTATGCTCTAAGTGTTACGAGAAGATACTAGGCTGATCCAGGTGAGATTCACTGGACAGCGGTAAAGAATATCCTTAAGTACTTGAGAAGGACTAAGGATATGTTCCTACTTTATGGAGGTGAGGTTGAACTCAGTGTAAAGGGTTACACAGATGCGAGTTACCTTAATGACTCAGATGACTCGAAATCGCAATCAGGTTATGTGTTTGTCATGAATGGTGGTGCTGTGAGCTGGAAAAGTTCCAAGCAAGATACAGTGGCCTCCTCTTCAACAGAAGCTGAATATATTGCTGCCTCGGAGGCTGCAAAGGAAGCTGTTTGGATTAGGAATTTCCTGATCGCTCTTGGTGTGGTTCAGGGCTCGTCCAATCCCTTGGACGTTTATTGTGACAACAATGGTGCTATTGCACAAGCCAAAGAACCTAGACAGCACCAGAAGAACAAACATATTCGCATGCGCTACCATCTGATTCGTGAGTTCATTGATGAAGGTAGTGTCATGCTATGCAAAATACATATGGACTCAAATGTTGCTGATCCCTTGACTAAGCCACTCCCGCAGCCTGCGCATGAAGCGCACACAAGAGCAATAGGTATTAGATACTGTCTAGATTGACTCTAGTGCAAGTGGGAGACTGAAGGAAATATGCCCTAGAGGCAATCATAGAGATGATTGTATTTCATGTGTATCCATGAGTTATTATAATGTTCCTTGAATATCCATATACCAGGCAACTTGTATTGATTGGCAATTATGTGAATTGTTTGTGAAACTCTTTACTTGTATGGTTATCTAATAATTGTCCCTAGTCAGAGTTCATGCGAGGACACACGTGAATATTAGACTAGCACATCGATTGGTTGATGACTATGTTTCACAAGTCATTGACATGGAGATGTCAAACCAATGATGTGGACACATGTTATGAACATGGGGTTAGACTGACCCAACATGAGACTAGCAATAATACTTGCAGCTCTCTCTACACATCGTGTACGTTTTGTCCTTAGACCTGAGATTGTCGCATGTACTTGAGATGTGGATCGACCTACTTTGGGGCTATCAAACACTAATCCGTAACTGGGTAGTTATAAAGGTAGCTTTCGGGTTTGTCCTGATACATGCTGCAAGGCATCGGTCAATCAAGATGGGATTTGCCCCTCTCTACTTGAGAGAGATGTCTCTGGGCCCCTCGAGTGATCGGATCCAGAAATGCATGGCCGTGCTACATATGGTTAAGAGTTAACCTAGTAAAGGGATTCTGAATCACAGTATCGAGAAAGAGAGGTCAGCTTAGAGCTAGACCAAATATCGTGAGGCAAAGGGAAAGACATGTACTCAACCTTGTGATGGTTCGTCCAAATGATCTTTATATGCGTTTAGGAGTTGGCACGTCTTGCTAGAGGCCGCTACCAACTATTGACGGAGTAAGTGTACTCGCGTCATGTCTATACGTGTATGAACCTATAGGGTCGCACACTTTAGGGGCTGGAAGCCTAATGAGGATTGGATCCGAATTAGACCAGGCTTAGGCTGCTAATGGGCCGCTAATGTAGAAGCCCACCAGGGATGCCTATATAAGAGAGTGGGGCGAGCTGAAAAAGAGTGCATTCCACCCAGCCGCCACTCCTCTTCCGCCTGTGTTGCACGCGCAGACCTAGCAGTCTGGCGTGTGACGGCTTCCACTCCGGACGTGTGGATACCTCGGAGGTGCTGCATCTGTAGCACTTGGACGAGCCGCGCAAAGGGGAGCTGCTCGTGGGACGAGGACGAGGAGGAGACGTAGAACATCTACACTGCCGCAACGTGCTTCATCGATTTCCGCACCTGCGCGTCTAGCGGTAATCCTGTGATCTATGACAATAGTATTCCTGGTTGACGCGGTAGAAATTTTTGATTTTACGCTAGTGTAGCCTACCCGTTACCCTTCAGTACTCTCTCCATCAAGAGGCCAAAAGTTGTATATTTGATTCCGATCTTTATGAATCTCACTAGGAGGATAAAACTTTGAATAAAAGAGAGGCACTATTTCCTCCCATTCAAGAGCTTGACCATTCTTCAGCAGCTTATACCATTCTTCAGCTCTTCCTTTCAGTGATAATGAGAATAACTTCTTCTTGACTTGATCTGTTGTAATACTTGCACACTTAAACAACCCGCATAATTCATGTATGAAGAGCAAATGATTAACGGGATGGATAGTTCCATCTCCAACATAGTAGTTATCCATAACACGATCAATAATTCTTGTAGGTATTTTGAAAGTATCATTCTCAGCAGGTGGTGGTTCATCTACTACCTTAATAGTGGTAGTAGCATTACGAAATAAGAAACTCAGTGAGTTATCCATGTTGAAAATAAAGCAACTAACAGAAATAAACAATACTCACAGTAGAAGTTTCCTTTACCAGTTCCACTGTCCAATAGCGCTTCACTCCCCAGCAATGGCGCCAGAAAATAGTCTTGATAACCCACAAGTATAGGGGTGTATCGCAGTATTTTCGGTAAGTAAGAGCGTCGAACCCAACGAGGGGCAGAAGGTGTTGGCGAGTGGCTAGGAGTAGGAATTCTCTATAAATACTTAGCAAACGGATTTTAGGGGTTTTTGATAATGCTGATAAATAAAGTACGAGTAAATGAAAGACAATAATAATAAATGCAGCAAGTGGCCCAATCCTTTCTTTAGCAAAGGACAAGCCGGTTGTATTACTTAAAATGACCAAACGTTCTCGAGGACACACGGGAATATCGTCAAGTGCTTTCGCTTCATATAGTTGATTAATCTTCTTTAGCTTGCTAAGTGTTGTGTGGGTGAACCTGCTATAATGTACCGACCTTAATACATACTTGTGATTATACCCCTTGCAAGTACAAGAAAGTAATTAAGGTAGAAACCTAACCACAACTTTAAACTCTAAGACCCTGACGTCCCTTGTGCAAAGGTTTCCTAACGGGGGTTTAGGTTTCTGTCACTCCGGCAACCCCTACGATTAGTAGCCAAATACACAATGCATTCCCCTAGGCCCATATAGGTGAAGTATCATGTAGTCGACGTTCACATGACACCACTAGAAGAAGTACACCACAATTTAAATATCAAACCATTGAATCTTTCTCAACACAATTCCACTACTAACAACATGACTTCTCCCATGTCCTCAAGAACTAAACAAACTACTCACAAGACATCATATGGATCAAGATCAGAGATGAAATGATGATATGTAACAACCTGAACATAAACGATAATTCAATGGTTCACTCAATAGCATCAACTGCAAGGAGTAATCAACACCGGTAAAGTTTCCCCTAAGAACTATGCAAGATTCAACCCAATTGTTACAGTGGTATGATGGTGGTGATGATGGTGCTCGTGGAGATGATGGTAGTGATGATGATGATGATCCCGATGAAGTCCAGCTTGATGGTGGTGTTGATGGCAATGATCTCCCCTCTCCGGGAAGGAATTCCCCCGGTAGAATTATGTCTGCCAGAGAGATCTTTCTCTCTCGGTGTTTTCCGCCACGTAGAGGCGGCGAAATCTTTCTGTGGTCTCTCCCCTGGTATTACGTTTCCGTGAGGATAATATACGCCAGAGGGGAGAGCCTAGAATGGGCCAGGGCGGCCACACCACCAAGTGGCGTGGCCTGGGGTGGCCCGCGCGAGGGGGTGGGGTGGGCCCCCTGTGGCCCATCTCTACTTCCCCTTCTGGCAATCTTTGTCTTCTGGAAAAATAGGATTTTCCATGTATTTTCCCGGATTTTTTGATCTTCACGAATTTCGCCTCCAAACAGCACCTTTTCCATCAAAATCCTGACTGCAGCGGTCCATGCTTCAAAAGTCATCAACCATGCAAAAACAGATGAAATTACATAAGTATCATCTCTTAATATGAAATATATCAATGAATAACAGTAAATTATGATATAGAATAGTGATGCAAAATGGACGTATCAATGATATCCATCTTCATGCTCTATGCGAGCCATCCTCCAAGTGATGAGTTCTCCAAGAACTAATACAAGCTATTACACCTAACAGCTAGTAATCAAAATTACATGGTATTGGGATCATCACAAGTTGGCATGCAGTCCATTACAATAATTGACAACACATATGGCTCCAGCCGTGTTTCCCTACTCACGACACGCAGGTCATGAAAAAAAAACATACATGCATCACATACATATTGGGCCATACTGATCACATACATCCTGCAAAAAAAAGTTGTGCATAGAATTGCATTCTACCAGATCATGTGAAATCACAGCACCTAGGAACCTTAACGAGATACAAAAGGGGCTACGACTAAGAGGGGTCTAGGGGGTCTCCCTCTGCGGGGTTTGAAGGGGCAGCGCCCCTTGCGGTATACAATTTTTTTAAGTATTTTGATCAGCAAATCAAATTTACCATAAACCGACTATTATTACGATTCGACCAAACTACTTTGATCACAGTACATCGATTCGGATATAGTTCCCGATTCGATCCATCATATTGATATTCGCATGATTCAACTGGATTTATGTGTCACTGTCTACCCCGATGGTGGAAACCGACAGGCAGGGGTAAGTCATTCGACGACCTTAGAATCACAATCACCAAAAGTAAGATCATAGATCAATCCAGAACCACCGCCACACAAAGGATCACATCATTCATATCAAAATGCATATGACCATATGCAAACTTCCCGAACCTATGATGGAACAACATCGGCGCTGATACCACTGAAGGGTAACGGGTAGGCTAAACTAGCGTAAAATCAAAAGTTTCTACCGCGTCAACCAGGAATACTATTGTCATAGATCACGGGATTACCACTAGACGCGTAGTTACAGAACTCAATGAAGCACGTCGAGGCAGTGTAGATGTTCTACGTCTCCTCCTTGTGCTCGTCCCACGAGTAGCTCCCCTTTGCGCGGCTCGTCCAAGTGGTACGGCTACAGCACTTCCGAGGTATCCACACGTCCGGAGAGGAAGGTCACACGACAGACTGCTAGGTCTGCACATGCAAGACAGGCATGAGAGGAGTGGTGGCTGGGTGGAATGCTCAACCCTATTCAACTCGCCTCACTCTCTCGTATATAGGCATCCCTGGTAGACTTCTACATTAGCAGCCCATTAGCAGCCTAAGCCTGGTCTAATTCGGATCCAATCCTCATTAGGCTTCCAGCCCCTAAAGTGTGTGATCATATAGGTTCATACACGTATAGACATGACATGAGTACACTTACTGCGTCAATAGTTGGTAGCAACCTCTAGCAAGACGTGCCAACTCCTAAACACATATAGAGATCATTCGGACGAACCATCACAAGGTTGAGTACATGTCTTTCCCTTTGCCTCACGATATCTGGTCTAGCTCCAAGTTGACCTCTCTTTCTCGATACCGTGATTCAGAATCCCTTTACTAGGTTAACTCTTAACTATATCTAGCACGGCCGTGCATTTCTGGATCCGATCACTCGAGGGGCCTAGAGATATCTCTCTCAAGTAGATACGGGCAAATCCCATCTTGATTGAACAATGCCTTGCAGCATGTATCAGGACAAACCCGAAAGTTACCTCTATAACTACCTAGTTACGAAGTAGTGTTTGATAGCCCCAAAGTAGGTCGATCCACATCTCAAGTATATGCGTCAATCTCAGGTCTAAGGACAAAACATACATAATATGTAGTGAGAGCTGCAAGTATTATTGCCAGTCTCAAGTTGGGTCAGTCCAACCCCATGTTCATAACATATATCCACATCATTGGTTTGACATCTCCATGTCTATGACTTGCGAAACATACTCATCAACCAATCGATGTGCTAGTTTAATATTCATGTGTGTCCTCACATGAACTCTGACTAGGGACAACTATTAGATAATCATACAAGTAAAGAGTTTCACAAATAATTCACATAATTGCCAATGAATACAAGTTTCCTGATATATGGATATCCAAGGAACATTATAAAAACTCATGGATACGTCGCAGGGCCATTTGTCGGAATCTGGGCTCACCATAGCTTCTTCATACGTCGCAGGGTCATCAGCGTTGTCCATCAACATGACGTTCAAGGCGGAGTCATACCAATCAGGAGTGGTACGAACCCTCGTTGACCTGCGAGGTTCAGTAGTAACTTCGTTCAAAGTTTCATGATCACCATCATTAGCTTCCTCTCCAATTGGTGCAGGCGGCACAAAAACATCTTCCGGTGCTGCGCTACTCTCAAATCCGAGAGAAGGTTCAATAACCTCATCGAGTTCTACTTTCCTTCCAGTCACTTCCTTCGAGAGAAACTCCTTCTCAAGAAAGGATCCATTCTTGGCAATGAAAACTTTGCCTTCGGATCTATGATAGAAGGTATACCCAATTGTTTCTTTAGGGTATCCTATGAAGACGCGTTTCTCCGCTTTGGGTTCAAGCTTTTCAGGTTGTAACTTCTTTACATATGCTTCGCAACCCCAAACTTTAAGGAACGACAACTTAGGTTTCTGACCAAACCACAATTCGTACGGTGTCGTTTCAACGGATTTAGATGGTGCCCTATTTAAAGTGAATGCGGCTGTCTCTAATGCATAGCCCCAAAACGATAGCGGTAAATCTGTAAGAGACATCATAGATCAGACCATATCTAAGAGAGTTCGATTACGACGTTCGGACACACCATTACGATGTGGTGTTCCCGGCGGTGTCAACTGCGAAAGTATTCCACATTTCTTTAAATGCATGCCAAACTCATAACTCAGATATTCACCTCCGCGGTTAGAACGCAGAAACTTAATCTTCTTATTACAATGATTTTCCACTTCACTTTGAAATTCCTTAAACTTCTCGAAAGTTTCGGACTTATGTTTCATAAAGTAGACATACCCATATCTACTTAAGTCATCCGTGAAAGTGAGAAAATAACGATATCCACCACGCGATGCTACACTCATTGGACCGCACACATCTGTATGTATTATTTCCAATAAGGCTATGGCTCGCTCCATTGTACCAGAGAATGGAGTCTTAGTCATTTTTCCCATTAGACATGCTTCGCATCTTTCAAGTGATTCAAAATCAAGTGATTCAAGAAGTCCATTAGAATGGAGTTTCTTCATACGCTTCACTCCAATGTGACCAAGACGACAGTGCCACATGTATGTAGAATTATCATTCAATTTTATTCGTTTAGCATCTATGTTGTGAACATGTGTATCACTACTATCGAGATTCAACAAGAATAAACCATTCATCTCAGGTGCATTACCATAAAAGATGTTACTCATATAAATCGAACAACCTTTATTCTCAGACTTAAAAGAGTAACCGTCTCGCAACAAACAAGATCCAGATATAATGTTCATGCTTAACGCAGGCACCAAATAACAATTATTCAAATTTAAAACTAATCTCAAAGGTAGATGTAGAGGGAGCGTGCCGACGGCGATCACATCAACCTTGGAGCCATTTGCAACGTGCATCGTCACCTCGTCTCTTTCTAGTCTTCGTTTATTCCGCAGCTCCTGTTTCGAGTTACAAATATGAGCAACCGAACCAGTATCAAATACCCAGGCACTACTACGATTACTAGTAAGATACACATCAATAACATATATATCAAATATACCTTTCTTCTTGATGTTGCCGTTCTTCAGATCCGTCAGGTACTTGGGGCAGTTACGCTTCTAGTGACTAGCACCCTTGCAGTAGAAGCACTCAGTTTCAGGCTTAGGACCAGCCTTGGGCTTCTTAGCAGGTGCGGCAGCTTTCTTGCCGTCCTTCTTGAAGTTGCCCTTGTTCTTAGGCTTGCCCTGTCTCTTGAAATTGGTGGTCTTATTGACCATCAACACTTGGTGCTCCTTCTTGATCTCCACTTCAGTAGTTTTCAGCATGGACGATAGTTCAGGCAACGTCTTGTTCATGCAGTGCATATTGTACTTCATCACAAAGTTCTTGTAACTTGGTGGCAGTGATTGGAGGAGACGGTGAATCCCCAACTCATTAGGAATCGAAATCCCCAACTCTTGGAGCTTGTTTGCGTACAAAGACATGGTGAGCACGTGCTCGCTAACGGAGCTTCCCTCTTCCATCTTACAGTTAAAGAACTTTTCGGAGGCCACATAGCTCTCCATGGCTGCACGAGTCTCAAAAATTAGCCTGAGCTCCTTAATGATCTCGAACGGGTCGTGGTGCTAAAAACGCTTTTGGAGCTCCGCTTCTAAACCGTACAGGATGGCACACTGAACTGTGGAGTAATGATTTTTCCGAGTGGTGTAAACATTCTTTACGTCATCGGTGGCATCATCTGTAGGTGGGTCACCTAGCGGTGCTTCGAGCACATAGGTCAACTGACCAGCCCTGAGGACGATCTTCAGTCCACGGAACCAGTCCGTGAAATTGCTTCCATTGTTCTTAAGCTTTTCTTTCTCTAGGAACGCATTGAAATTGATGGAGGGGGTCGCCATAATCTACAACAAATTTGCAAGTAGTTTAGACTAAGTTTATGATAAATTAAGTTCAAATTTAATTCTTAAATTAACTAGGTGAACTCCCACTCAAAACAACATCCCTCACATTGTCTTAGTGATTACACGAACCAAGTCCACTACACCAAGTCTGATCTTCACGAGAGAAGATGTAGTTTCATCGGCGAACAGTCTTCATGTTCATCATATCATTTATATGACTCATGCTCTACCTTTCGGTATTCCGTGTTTCGAGACCATGTATGTACATGCTAGGCTCGTCAAGATAACCTTAGTTTCCGCATGTGCAAATCTGGCTTGCACCCGTTGTATGCACACGTAGAATCTATCACATCCGATCATCATGAGATGCTTCGAAACGACGAGTCTTAGCAACGGTGCCAACTAAGGGTGAACACTTTATTACTTGATATTTAGTGAGAGGGATCATCTTATAATGCTACCGTCGTGATCTAAGAAATACAAGATGCATAAAGAATTAACATCACAGGCAATTCATAATAAGTGTGATATGATATGGCCCTTTCTTCTTGCGCCTTTGATCTCCATCTCCAAAGCACGGACATGATCTCCATCATCACCAGCATTGCGTCAAGGTTAGTGGCGCCGCTTCATGGTTGTCCATCATCACTAGCAACTATTACAACTACTTGGAATAAAGCTATTACAAGATGAATAGACACGCAGGTCTTAACAGAATCAAAGACAACCATTAGGCTCCTGCCGGTGGCCATATTACAACAAGGATCATTGCATACATCAAATATAATCACAATCACATGATGGCCATATCACATCAGAAAACCCCTGCAAAAACAAGTTAGATGCCTCTAATTTTCTTTGCATGTTTTACGTGGTTTGGGGCTTTCAAACAAGAACGGATCTTACCTACGAAACTGAACCACAACGTTGATACAAGTGCTATCAAGTGCAAAGTGTAAATTGGATCTATACTATGGTGGGAGAGACAGCCACCCGCAAAGCCACTTGTGCAAAGCAAGTTACACGTCAAGCCTGGAGCAAGTCTCATGTGCGATGACATGTAAGGTTAGCCCGAGCCGCTTCATCCCACCATGCCGCAAGATGCAAAGTACACAAAGCAAAAGACGGCACAAGCACCAACGCCCACAACACCATTGTGTTCTACTCGTGCAACAGATCTACGCATAGACACGGCTCTGATACCATTGATGGGTTCGTAGCATGGAAAACAAAAAATTTCTACCGCAAAACGAACAAAACCCAGATCTAATCTAGATAAAAGCCAAGATCTAATCTATTAGACATGTGCAACGAGATAGATCTGTACTAACCCTTGTAGACACGAAAGCGTTACGAGATTAGATCTCGTGGTTGATGTAGTCGATCACTTGCCGATCTCAAGATCGAGTGGACGATCCTTCCGGCACCGCGTTCCGGCAGCGCTTCCGCAGTCGGTCACACGTGCGGAGTCGAAGCAGACCTTCCTCTCCTTGTTCTAGCGAGCAGCGGAGGTAGTAGATCTCTCCACGGAATCCCAGCAGCACGACGGCGTGGTGGTGGTGGTGGAGTGGAGAATTCTGCAGGGCTTCGCCTAAGCCTGAGCAGAAAGGAGGAGGAGAGAGGCAGCTTGGGGCAAGAGTGGAGGATGAAGGGGGGTGGCGCCTCCACCCCTCTATATATAGAGGGAGGGGTGCGGCCTAGGGTTCCCACCCCTAGGCCCACCCCATAGGGCCGGCGCACCAAGGAGGTGGGGGGAGGAGTCCTCCCCCCCCCAAGTCTCCTCTTTAAATTTCCCTTATCTTATCTTATCTTATCTTGGTTTTCAAATAAACTCCAAAATATCTTCTAGAACCTTCCGGAACATTCCAAAACCTTCTAGAATCCCCATACAAACACTCCGGAACATTTCCTAACTCAGAAAAAGATCCCCATTATATGAATCTTACTCCCCGGACAATTCCGGAGCTCCTCGTGATGTCCCGAATCCAATCCGAGACTCCGAACAACATTCGGTCTCCAACGCACATTCCATATCTACTTAAAACAACTTCGAACCTTAAGTGTGTCACCCTACGGTTCGTGAATATGTAGACATGACGGAGACACCTCTCCGATCAATAACCATCAGCGGGATCTGGAGATCCATAACGGCTCCCACATGCTCAACGATGACTTCATGATCGATTGAACCATTAACATACGAAACCAATTCCCTTTGTCTCGCGATACTCTACTTTTTCGAGGTTTGATCATCAGTATCTCCATACCTAGTTCTACCTCGTTACTGACAAGTACACTTTACTCGTTCCGTGATATGTCACCCCTTGTGACCCAGTCACATGCTTGCAAGCTAACTAGATGACATTCCACCGAGGGGGCCCAGAGCATATCTATCCATCATATGGATGGACAAATCCCAATATTGGTCCATGCGCTTCAACACATACTTTCAGAATACCCAATGACACCTTTATAACCACCCAGTTACGAAGCGGCGTTTGATGTTATCAAAGTACCCATCCGGTGATGGTGATTAACACAACCTCATGGTCGAAGGATTAGGTTACTATGCATTTAAAAGCTTATAGCAATACGAACTTAATGACTTGATCTTTATGCTATGCTTACTATGGGTGTGTGTCCATCACATCATTCTCCTAATGATATAACCTTGTTATTAATCACATCTAATGTCCATGATCAGGAAACCATGATCATCAATCAATCAACAAGCTAGTTCAACAAGAGGCTTACTAGGGACTCTTTTATGTTTACAAAACACACATGTATTAGTGTTTCCTAATAATACAATTATAGCATGGGATGTAAACATTCATCATAAACACAAAGATATAATAATAACCACTTTTATTATTGCCTCTTGGGCATATCTCCAACAATATATACCTTTCCTTTTGATGATAGCTCCTGGAACAGGCACTACATTTCGGGTTCTTATATGAGCCATGAACTCAAGGAAGGAAAACTATTTCCCTTCCACGAGGTAGTTCAAGATGACATGTTTGTAGTTGTGGGGTAGCAAGCGCAACACCACATCGATCACAAATTTGTCATTCACCCAGTAGTCCATGATGTCCACAAGGATCTCATGAATTCTTTCCATGATATCCAAGTGGTCTTCCAGGCCGGTGCCTTCTCTCATCTTGGTTGAGAGGAATTCACCCATTTACTCAAACTCCATGATTCTGACTTGAGATGGAAAGAGCATCTACAGTCCTTCGTCCAGGCTGAAGGCCTCAATCTCATGGAACTATGCTCCTAGAGCAGACTCCATGACATGAACCATAGTGTATTTGACTGTCGTGAAGGCAACACGTCGGGCACGATAATCATGATCATCGGGCAATCCAGTGAAGCCCATGGGAAAATCCCCTAGAGGTTCTCGCAGCACATATAATAATAGATCATGGAAGATGAGGAGATTCCTTAGGTGTTGGTACCAGCCTCTGAAGTTGGACCCATCTACTTTGAGTTTCTCACTCTTCATGATTCCCTCAAAACTAAACATAGACTTTGGTTTTGACATGATCTACAAAAGTTTCCCAAAGACATTTAGATTAAGCTCATAATATGAGTTCAAATTATAATAACATTATATTAGATGAGCTCTCACTAAAACAAACATCCCTAAAGAAGTTTTAATGATAACACGATCCCCATTCACTATGTTACCCCCGATCATCACAGCCGACAACATAGCTGTAAAGGTAGACATTCTCCAATGCCAATCACATCATTCATGTGACTCATGATCGATCTTTGGATCATCCATGTTTTAAGGACATGTCTGTACATGCTAGGCTCGTCAATTCAACCTTACGTGTTTTTTTGCTTACACCCACCGTACACGAACGCAGATATGTCTGACACCCGATCGTCACCGCGTGCCTCATATCGGAGAACTTACTTGGCGGTGCACACTAAAAGGGAGAACACACTATTGGTATTATATTAAGGGATCATCCTATTAATTCTACCTTCATGTATCTAATACTAGCACAAACAAGATGCACACAATAAACATCAAATGTAAACAAGTGTGACATGACATGGTCGTAGATCATCGCGCCATGATCTCCGTCATGCCCTATGGTGTGTGGTGCCAAGCCCTTGATTCCACCATCCTATTACTACAACTTAGCAATAGGAAAGTAAACTACATTACCTTTTACTTTGACCATATCATATCACAATCCCCTGCAAAATAAAGTTAGACGCCTCTACTTTATCTTTTGCATATTTTACGTGGCTGATAGGGATTTTGCACAAGAACTGCTTCTTACCTACGAACATGAACCACAATGTTGATTAAATAGTTTTCTATACTATACCTCTTTCAGGGCCCTCCGATACAAATGGTGTACCAACTAATGCGAGAAAGATAGACACCACCAAGCCACTTATACAGTGCAAGCCGTATGTCAAGCGTGGACCAGTCTCGCGAATGAACGCATAATATCGGTTGGGGCCGTTTCACCAATAGTTGATGTGGTATGCACAAGTACACGTGGACGGGTAACAACTATAAAATCAATGCTCACACGTTGCAACTCGTGTGTTCTACCCGTACAAGTAATACTACGTATAGATCTAGCTCTGATACCACTGTAAGGGTTTAGTGCTTGAAAACAATAATTTTTCCTACGCAAACCACCCTAATGCCAGGATCTATCTATTAGTAATAAAGTAACATGAGGGGATTTTCGCGAACTTACCCTTGAAGACCGAAAAGCATTGTCAATGTTCGGGAGAACGTGGTTGATGTAGTCGTACCGATGCTGACCTCAAGGTGGTTCTGAACTCGGACGGCTCCACCAGCTCCAGCTCCACTCGCTCTAATAATTTTGATGGCTTGAACGACTCGAGCGCCACTAGTGCAGTGCCTCGAAGGGGGTCACAAGCATACGGTTTTTGACGACAACTCCCGGACCCTGATCCAGCAGATCTTGCGAAAGTAGATCTCCTGGATCCGGAATCCCCGCAGCGCAACGATGCTCCGAAGTGAAGAACACTCTCATTCGCACGTACAACCCTTACTTGGGACCGTGCCAACGCATGGAGACGAGAGAGAGAGGGAAGGAGAAAGTCAACCAAAGGACTTCTCAAAATATTGGTGTGTCTAATTCCACCCATGGGCACCCCTTTATATAGGAGGAGGGAGGTGTGCCCTCCCCTTTGGGTTTCTCATGTGGGACTAATCAAGGGAGAGAGGGGGAGGCGCCATGGGCCCTAGGGCTCCATGGGCCAGCCAGGCAGGGGTGGGCCCCACCCCGTGCACAACCCTAGGCTGGCCGGGTGGGCCCCCTTGAGGCGGCTAGGCCTTGGCCCTTCCCTCCTTTGGTTTTCCCTCATGGGCCCTTTCCCTAGGAAGTTTGGCCCATTAGTGGAATACCCCTTCAAATTAGATTTTAATATTATATTTAATATTAATTACATTAATTAACATGTAAATACATATTACAAAATCCGACTTGACCTGAAACACCTTTCGGTTCCCTTTCAATTTTCTTCGAACGACTTCAGAACTTTCCCGGAACGATTCCGGTTCTCTCACGGGACTTTTTAGGTTTCCTTTTCTCTTTCATATGGTGATTCCAACTTATAGAGGATCTCTAGCTCATCGTACCCTTAAGTGTATTTCCGCACGGCTCGGGAATGGCATAGGCATGATCTCCATCAATGATCAATAGCGGGGCCAGAATGCCCATAATGACCCCTGTGCATTCCATGATGATAATGTCGTTTGAACCGTAAACAGTCGTTTTCCATTCCCTTTGCCACTTGATACCTAGTTTACCCGAGATTTAATCTACGGTATCTCTATACGTTCGTTCGATCTCGTTGCCAATGAACTTGTTTTTTCATTTCTGTATCGTTGCATTCCATGACCCAGTCACACGCTTGCAAGCTTCGTTAATGCAACGTCACCGAGATAGCCACATGTGTATCTATCCGTTACATGGATTGAAAAATCCTGGTCTTGATATGTACTCCTTTACGCGCCCCTTTGAGAAACCTGAGTAGCACCTTTTTAATCACCCAGTCACGGTATGATACTTGATAACCATCTAAGCTCCCTCCAGAACATTGATTTGCATTATCTCACAGTCTAAAGATCAGATTGCGAGGTTTCCTTAGTTTATCATTAATGGTGAACTTTGTAACTAGATCTCATTAAGATACAATTGGTTGGGTTATTTTTCTATCACATCATTCAACTAATAACGTAACCTCATTGTCAATTGGCATAAATGCCCATGATCTCGAAACCCTAGATCATCCTCATGATCAATGAACTAGTTCGCTAGAGGTAACTAGAGACTTGGTTTGTTTACATACCACACGTGTATTAACGTTTTGTATTAATACAGTTATAGCACAATATGAAACTATTATGAACTAATTGAGATATGACAATAAAAACCTATTTATTATTTGCCTCTAGGGCATATCTCCTTCAGTGTTTACTTGATTTGTTTCCAATCATCGGATTTGAGTGGCATTTAAAACATTATCCAACCATACTTGAATTTTATAAAAGAGAGGGAATGGAAGAACTTTGCTAAACTATGGTGGAGAAATGTTGGATATTCCTTATTTAGATATTATATTTTTATTTGATTACTTGGATATTTCCAAATATTTTCCAAACACATGATTCACTAGAGAGGGAATAATATGACATTTTCAACTATAAGTGAACTACTAAAGAATATTTTATTCCATGTTATTTTAATCTATTTTGGGTTTTGAGAATTTTAATGATAATTTCCAATTTATGGAAAACCAATAGAGAGAAGATAATATGAATTTTCTGTTTTAATTTGGAGACTAAAATGGTTCTAAAATGTTCTATAATGGAACAATTTACTTGAATGTTTTTGGGATATTGTTTGAATTGTTTTGGGACACGACATAAAATTCTAAAAATAGTTGGTAATGCCTAAGTAGCCATATTTGGCTAAAATGCACAATATGATTTTTTGAAAAATTATATATTGGATTTAAATAGTGTTATCTATGTCCAATAAAACTAGTTTGATATTTGGAATTTTTTCCAAAATTGTTTAGTATGCACCTTTATGAAATTATCCCATATAGCCATAATGTCATGATCGTAATAAAATAAGCTATCCTATTACTTTATATTAAAAAAATGAATTTTAAAAATTTATAGAAATTTATTTGACTCGAACCAGAGTTATAAAACTCTTTTAATGAAACAAATAAAAGAAATGAGAAAAAGGAAAGAAAATAAAAAGGATTTTTTTTTTTGAGAATGGAAAAAGGAAATAAAAAGTGAGCTGACCTAGGCAGCCAAGTCCGGCCCAGCAAGGGTAGCCCGCCAGCCCCTACCTCCCTTATTTTTTTTCTCTTCATTACATCCTCGGCTCGGAAGCACCGCCGCCCCTATCTCCTCCTCGGTGATCGAGGCGGCCATACGGAGCCACCGTCTCGAAAGGACGCGGTTGAGCACACATGGCCGGAAGCGCCCGACGCCGCCGTCGCGGAAGCGCGCTGCCGCCGCAGGCCGAGACATCGCCGCCGGCGCCACCAAGCCCTAGGTATGCAAGCTCACACCATACCCTAACACACCGCTTCTCCAACTTCTCTTAGTTCAATTTTGTGGAGTTGGATATGATCTGGAGTAGTCAGCAAGAAACCATGTTTAATTGATGCACCAGTTAGTACTCTCATATGGGTCGTTCTTACTTCTTACTCATGGTGCTGGCATTGATAATGGTAACTTTTTTTCTGAAAGATTGATCAAGAAGATCAATGCTCATTGTTATGGTTTGATATGAATATATATAATGCAGTCTCAGATATGATTTATGGTGACACTGACTGAACTGTTGAAAACTTGAATTGCAGCGCTGAAATATGATTGATTTACTTGCACAATTTCATGTATAGTTGCTTTACAAGTGCAGAGTCCCCTTTGCTACACTTGGGCTACTTTAATTATAGTGACACTGGCAATTGAAAATATCTTCAGAATCTTCCCAGACAGAGGGGAATTTTTTTATGTTATAAGATGAATATTTTCATAACTTGATTTTATGCCCAGACAGAGGGGAAAATGTCATGCTACTGATATATATCTGTTTGACACATAGAAGATCTAGAAAATATCATGTTGTAGGTGTTTCTAGTGTGGCTTAACCTCATTGAAGTTTAGCTTGTTTGTATATATATATATATATATATATATATATATATATATATATATATATATATATATATATATCATATTTGAAAAGTTTAGCTTGTTCTGGAACTCGCGATAGCGAGCCTATATATTAAGATAGGTAGAAAACAGAATAAAAGCTGTTTGCCTTGTATGTGGTACTGTACTGTAGCAAGAATCTATAGCGTTGCTAACAGTTTGCTAGTTATGTCTCTGTTGTCTTTGAGTTCTTTCTTCTGATCCACTGGTCTTGTTTTCTCTCTGTGACAGAGAAGCTGCCGTCCAAAGGAGCCCCTCTAAGAAAATGTGCCATGGCTTGTGCTCTACCTCCTCAACATCGTCTGTATCTCACATATGGGCTGATCTTTTGGACTGCCTGATTCACCAAATCATTGCTCGCCTGGGCTCATTCCATGACTTCCTTGCTTTTACGGGTACTTGCCGCCCTTGGCGCGTTGCAGCCTCTTCCTTCGCATCTGTATATACCTTCACCTTCCCACCCCTCCACCTCAAAATAGATTTTCGCTCTACCTGTCAACGGGGCAACAATGATACGTTCAGTCTTTTACGCAATTGCAAATGGCTGCTTGGTGATCATTCCAAGAGAGAGATATCCCATCGCTGTTCGGCACCCAGAAACAGTCCAAAATGCCTATTATTTTTGGGATGCTCATATGGGTATCTTATCTACTCCTATGGGGAGCACTGCCTGCTTGCTGATGTGTACACTGGTAATAAGGTGAATCCTCCCAAAATTGAATTCCGCAGTAACCTTGAAATCTACTTTGGCATCCTTACGGCTCCACTCAGTTCACCCAACTCGTGCCTCCTCCTTTGCTCCAAAGCGTCCATGTTCCAGTGGCAGTTTGGAGCAAACTCCTGGTCAGAACACCCTCTGGGGCTCGGTCAAGAACGCATCCTGCAGATTCTGCTCTTCAAAGGTCAGATTCTTGCCATGGATTTTTCTCAAAGACTCCACGTCATACAATTGTCACCTCAGTTCAGCATGGAGAAAGTAGAAGATTTTGGGACAAAGGGCATGGCTGTTATTCGGTATGGCAACAAGCCATGGTTGGTGGCCTGTGGTGACACGCTTCTCATGGTTGTCCTCTCACCAGCACATGACGAACTGTACTTTAGTTTCTTCGGCACCTTTCAAGTGTTCCGCCTCGACTTTTCAGTCAAACCAGCAAAGCAGGTGAAGGTGGAGAAGTTGGAGAACTGTGCTCTGTTTGTTGGCATAGATAGGAGGACCCCTACATTTTCATGCATGAGCCCCGAAAGATGGGGAGGAAAGAGTAACACCATTTATGTCTCGAGCGCATTAGAGGGCTCTGATGAACAGTGGACCCCGGTCGAGCTTGGTCAGACGGTGCCCAGCGCAACTATCCCCGGCCACTCCGTGTATGGTCTTTCAGGTTACGGCCACTGCACTCAGTTAGAGAGCCTATGGGTGTTGCCGATTCTGGTGTATGGTACAGGCCAGTGATCAATCGTCGATCACCGTAGAGTTGCTGGTTGTTTTTTGCCAGCCTGTTTCTTTTGTGTGCTGTTTTCTTGACTTGTCCTCAATATATTGTGTACAAGTACATCTTAATCTGTATTGACTCTGGATATTGATCTCCTGAATTGAAGCTTGGTTGGGCTTGAGTTTGTATGCTGAATAAGAGAATCACATTCTGTATATGCCACCACTGGTGTTCCAAACCTGGCAAAGTTTGTTCATGATCTATGCCCATTCATGTGCCCGTGTTCCTTGATCTGTTCTTTCTTCTTCATGTGTACTGTGTAGCATGTGGCCATGTGCATCTCTTCTTTCTTTTTCTCCTTTCTTGCTGTGAACTCCTTTTTTCCTTCACAATGGTGTTTTTTCTGAGAAAGATGCAGAATGCAAAACAGCACTAACTTCGTATAAACCCTATAATGTTTTCGGTTGTATTGTTTAAACATTTATACATATACGTCACAATTGCCGACACTATCTTAGTATCTTTGTTCTTTACTCAGTTTGATGTTAACATATACAGCAATGCAAGTGTCTCTTTTCGAAAAACAACAGCCGTTGTATTATCACGCACACATAAATAATTATAGATGTTCTCTTTCTTCATCAAATGCATCCAGGGCCAGGCGGACTCTCTGCCTGCTTCTGGCTCGAGCTCCCCATGCGCTGCCGTCCTCGAGCACAGGCAGGGTTCTTGCCACCGCCGACCGCCGCTCTCAGGCCCAGGTCTGGACGCGCACCCTTAGCCATAAACCTTGCCCGTGATCTCTTTTTGGGTACCAGAATCAATTGATGCACTGAGAACTTGAGATCACTATTCTTCATGTAGGCTATATATAGATTTAACGCTAATTCTGATCTGATTGACTTCTTGCAATTATTTTCGTTTTGAGGATACTCAACGAAGCACCCCATCTGTCACAATACTAGAGATATGTGTAGAGCGTTCAGCAACGAATCACCGTTGCTTGCTTGAATGTCATGCATGTGTAACAAATTCATCAGTCGGATCTTTTGCTCTATTCTAATTCTTTATTCTGAATCATAGTCATGAATTTTCTGTGACAGAGAAGTTGCAGTTGCAGGGAGGCCGCCCCTGGGATCCACCTCATCCTCTTTGTATGAATTAACCCCATGAGACCTCCTGGAAGCAGCCATGCTTGGGCAAATCATTTGCCCTCCTGAGCTCATTTCACGACTTCATGGCTTTCACCGCCATCGTGCCGCTCTTGGCGCGTCCTTTTCCATCCATATATGACTCCAAGTTCCCACCTCAAAACGGATATCGGCTACACTCATTCATGACGGGACGGGGCATCCTTCTGTCGGAATGCAAATGTCAGCTTGCTGATCCTGCCAAGAGAACTTTGTCCCTCCCCTTGATGTTTTGCTCTGCAAAATGTTCCAAATTCAGCATGCTATTTGGGCTGCTCATATGGGTACCTTATCTTCTCTGAAGACATGCTTCTCAGTTTCCATGTCTTTCCACCTTACCGCCTGATTCAGTGTTACCAGCTAGTACAAGGTATCTTGTTACAAACTGTTATTCTGGACTTCTGGTTGCTGAGCAGATTTGGAGAACATTCTGCTGAACAGATAACAAAAACTAGACCCGAGTGCAGTTTCTCAGCTTCCATTGCCTAGTCTAAAATTCCAGCTGGAAGGTCTATTTGGACAGAGTGCTGTTCATCCATCCATAGTGAACATATCAAAGAAAAATATTCTCTCAAGTACAAATGGAGAAACACTACTTAGTCCAAATAAAATCCAAACTGTTGTGATCATCCAGACTGAGTTATCAATGAGAAAACAACTCGACAGCATCGCGCATGTGAGGCTGGCATGCGGGCCCAATCAAATGTCAGTGGCATGCACTACAGGTTCGCCGTTAATTATTGAACTAAACCCATTGCTGATATATGAATAGCAAAATATGTGGTCAGATCATTCTGATCAACCGGAGCATCAAGAGAGGAGCGAAAGGATACATCCAGCCATGTAACTAATCAAATCATCTTCTTTTTGAAACCCGAAATCAGATCATCATTCATCCGTCAATTAATTCCAGAGCCCTCACAGGAACATAATTAAGCCCTCGCCGCAAGAACACAATTATTCCAGACTCGAACGAGAACTTCGATCTACCTAGTGCTCCATCACAGACAAATCATCATGTGTGAAAACTGAAAACCAAAACTAGCCGGAGTCGGATGAATGGCTGTCATATGGATCATCCAAACGACGACCAAGGCAACAAAAATGCTTCTTCCATGCATGCCCCACCGTGCGTGCGTGACCGATCACCAGTTGACGGAGGTGCTCCTCCTGCCGGCGGCGCTCCGGCGGCGCTGCCTGGACTCGTCGGTCCTGAGCGCGGCGACGGTGGCGACGAAGTCCTCCTCGCGGCAGGGGATGCGGAGGCCACCGGCCTGGCCGAACCCGAACTCCTCGGCGGCGCGCTCCATGAGCGCCCGGAACGCCGGCTGGCAGAGGAGGCTCATGGGCACCACGAACCGGCGCGCCTCCGCGCCCACGTACACCGCGAAGTACCCCTTGGGCACCGTCGTGCCGGCGGCGGCCGCCTCGCCGTCCAGGAGCAGGCCGTCCCTCTCCGGCGACGTCGACGACGACTTCCTCCCGCCCAGCTTCGGCGCCCGGAAGTACCCCATCATCATCATACTGCCTTCCTGCCGCCGCCTCTAGCTAGGAAAAGCAAAGAGAAACCGCGGGTGTGCGAGAAGCCAAGAACTTGAGTAGGGAGAGTGGTTGGTGATGGGTGCGACCTTGGCTCTCCAAGAAGCTCGCAGAGGGAGGGGATTAAGAGGAGGAGGAGGAAGGGGGAGGGATCAAAGCATGTGAGGGCTTGGGGTTCTTGGGCGGGCAGCATGTGTAGATATAGAGCTATGGCGGCTCGGGGTGGGTGGGTGGGTTGGTTGGACAGGGCGAGAGCGAGAGGGCCTTGTTCTTCTTGGGAGTCTTCACAGCTGGAGCCTTGTAGCAAGTGTGCAATTTTGTATACGCTTGGAAACTAACCCACTGATTGCTACGCGTACGATATACTTATTTGTGTATGCCACATGGTGGCCACGTGTACTGATTGAGTCGCATTCATCTTCTTAACCACCTCTCTAAACATCTCACATTGTAGATGTCCTCTCCTCATGCATGTGTAGATCTTTCGGCTACAACTACAAGAAACATGTCAATTGATGTCGAGGGAATGCCCACCTTTTATTACACATGTTTTAGCGCAAGCGGTTTGGGATTTAGATTGCAGATATGTTGATTCGGCAGAAATGGAGCACATGTACACTTAATACCATGCATAATGCAGGGTGCCGAGAGTGGTGCTTAATAAGAAAATAAACCCAAGTTTTTCTTAAGCATCACCAACGCTTATCTGTATAGGAGAGGTGTCTAGTTATCTCTTCGAGCATCTTGCATTGTACAATGACCTGGTAGTACGGGATTTGCATAGCGCAAGCAAACCTCGTTCATGACGATGTCTGGACGCGATGCACCCTGCTCGCTCATATCCTGAGTCGAGTCGAGTCGATGCAGCGATCATTGCATCACGATGACAACATCGGCGATGTGGCGGCGCGTGCTATAGTGCATCCCTCCCTAGTTTTGTTAATGTGTATTGTGTACCAATAATGGACGGGTATTGTGCTAGTGTTACTAATATTCCACCAGCGCTCGGATGGAGCGGTTGTGCTCGACAGTTTAAACATATATATGGGGAGTCAATGGTTTGTGTTCATGTTATATGTGTGCTTTATTAATTCCAGTTAGCGATTTGGTTCCAGGTAGTAGGCTAGGATATGATTCAATTCAATATGTCTATACTGTTTAACTTATTGTGGTAATGAATGAGTCAATCAGATAGCTATCTGCTAGCTAGCTGTATCAGTTTCGGTTATCCGGTCCTTCCAAAGAAGCATGGCCTGGAGCTAGGTTAGGAGTCCAGGAATCCATCTTTCAGGGAGAACATGCGTTAAAATTCACCGACCAGCAGAATGTATGGGAGTTAAATTCACTTCGTGAACTAACGAGGACGCCCCATACGGGTGTCTCCTCCCGTGAGAAAAAAGAGGCGGCGGCTAGGGTTTCGTCCTCGCGACCGAACATCGACGGGTCTCCGCCTCCTCTGCTTGCCGCTCCGGCGGCGAGAGGAGGTGGGGACCTCGGACCTGAGCTCAACGGAGTAGAAGGGTCTCTAAAATTAGAGTTTGGTCATCCGGCATCGTCGTTATGGTGGCTATAACAGCGTTGTGCGGAACAAGAATAATGTATACCCGCCTCCACTTCCACCTCGTCGGCGACGATCCTGCTGCTGGCGTTGAGGAGGGTGAGGATTCGTCTAGTCGCCGCTTTCATGGAGTGGTGGATCTCGTCCAATACACGTGTGTTCTGGATCTCGTCCAGTGTACGTGTGTTCTGGATCTCGTCCAGTGTACGTGTGTTCTGGATCTCGTCCAGTGTATGTGTGTTTTAGGTTCGGTGTTACAAGTTTCGGATCAATTCAAGGGTTCAATAGCGAAAACTTCTTCTCTAGAGCGCTGGTCCTTAGGGGCACGTGCACGAAGACTTTTCGATTGTCATCAACAACGGCATGCCGACTCCGGTAATGGAACGGCGACAGCGGTGCTTCGACGACTCGCTCTGGCGGCAGTTGTGGTTGCTAGGTGGTTCAAAGACCTCGATGTAATTATTATTATGTTTAGGATACTTTGTACTTCTTATAAACTCATGAAATAGATCCAGATCTTTTCGTGCAAAAAAAATTCACTTTCGTGGCGCGTCTTTGTGGCATTGTGATACGTTGCTAACGTATCTATAATTTTTTGATGTTCCATGCTTGGTTTTTATCTACTTTGTTATGTTTTGTTCCAACTTTGAAGCACTTTTCATACACTTTCTTGAACTAACCTATTAACAAGATGCCATAGTGTCAGCTGCCTGTTTTCTGTTGTTTTTGGTTCCAGGAAAGTCAGAAAATAAATATTCTCGAAATTGGACGGGACAAAAGCCAAAGTCAATATTTTACCGAGGGGGACACGGAGCCAGAAGACAAGACAGAGAGGGGCCAGAGGGCCGCCACACCACCTGGCCGCGCGACTAGGCCTGGCCCGCGCCAGGGGGTGGTGTGGCCGCCTAGGGCACCCCCTCGGCCTCCTCCTCTGACTATAAGATGCCTCTGATATAAAAACCCTTTTACCTGATCAAAATTCTACGAAAGAGTCTATAGCCGCCGTCATCTCCATTCCTAGACCAGGAGGGATCTGAAGCTCTTCCCGGCACCCTGCCGGAGGGGAGAATTCACCCTGGAGGCCTTCTTCATCACCATGCAAGCCTCCGGTGTGATACGTGAGTAGTTCATCCTTGGACTACGGATCCATGTAGTAGCTAGATGGCTGGTTCTCCTCCTTTGTGCTATCATGTTTAGATCTTGTGAGCTCCGTTCATGATCAAGATCATCTATTTGTAATCCTACATGTTGTGTTTGCGGGGATTCGATGGATATTGAGATGTTATTTCAGATTGATTATTGATTCTATCATGTCTTTGTTATTTGTGATCTTGCATGCTTTCCGTTGTTAGTAACTATCTTGGCCGAGTAGATGCTAGCAACTCCAAGAGGGAGTATCTATGCTCGATAGTGGGTTCATGCCTCTAGTAATCTGGGGAAGTGACAGAAATCTCTAAGATACTAGATGTGATGTTGCTACTAGGGAGAAAACAGCAATCCTTTGTTTATAGAACGTATTGTTTACTTTACACGCAATGCGTAATGCAATTATCTGTTGCTTACAACTTAATACTGGAGGGGGTTCGGATGATAACCTGAAGGTGGATTATTAGTCATAGATGCAGTTGGATTACGGTATATGTATAATGTTGTAATGCCCAATCAAGTCTCAAAGGAGTCAAGATGATTAGTATATGCATGTATGCTTTCTCGATGTTTGTCAATTGCCCCGCTGTAATTTTTTCACCCAACATGTTATCTATCTTAAGGAAAATCACCACTAGTGAACTATGGACCCCGCTCCTTTCTTTTACCATCAATCTACAAAGCTATTTACTGTTTTTCTATTTACTTTCTGCAAGTTATTACTTTTTTCCACATAATACGTTTAATCCTTTGTTTCAGCCAAACCGGTGAGATTGACAACCTCACTATAAGTTGGGGGCAAAGTTCTGTGGTTGTGTTGTGCAGGATTCCAAGTTGGAAACAACACCTTGGAGGTGTTTCCTTACTCCTACTGGTTTAATAACCTTGGTTTCATAACTGAGGGAAAACTTGCTGTTGTGCTCATCATACCTTCCTCTTGGGGTTCCCCAACGAGCTCGATATATTTTGGGCCATCAAGCTCCTTTTCTAGCGCCGTTGCCGGGGAGTCAAGGACATCTTCACAAGGGGAGTCCCTCATAACCAATCTGTTTAATTTGTTGTTTTTGTTTTGCTTAGTTTATTTTCTGTTTTGTTTGCTTATTTCTTTATCAAAAACACAAAAAATTAGTTGCACTAGTTTGCTTTCTTTATTAAAAACACAAAAAATGACTACTCTTAAAAATACTAAGTTGTGTGACTTCACTAGCACCAACAACAATGATTTTATGTACACACATATTGCTCCACCTGTTTCTGAAGCTACTTTCTTTGAAATTAAACCTGCTTTACTCAATCTTGTTATGAGAGAATAGTTTTCTGGTATTGGTACTAAAGATGCTGCTGCTCATCTAAATAACTTTGTTAAACTTTGTGAGATGCAAAAGTATAGGGATATAGATGGGGATATTATTAAGCTTAAATTGTTTCCTTTCTCTTTGAGAGGAAAAGCTAAAGAATGGTTGCAATCCCTAACTAGAAATAGTATTGATTCTTGGACTAAATGCAAAGATGCTTTCATTGGAAAATATTTTCCTCCTGCTAAGATTATATCTATGAGAAGTGAAATAATGAAATTTAACAATCTAATAATGAACATGTTGCTCAAGCTTGGAAAAGAATGAAATCTTTGGTAAGGAATTGTCCTACTCATGGACTGACTGCTTGGATGATTATCCAAACTTTTTGTGTAGGACTGAATTATTCTTCAAGAAACCTACTGGATTCTGCAGCTGGAGGTACCTTTATGACCATTACTTTGGGTGCTGCAACAAAGCTTCTGGATAATATGATGGTTAACTATTCTGAATGGCATACTGAGAGAGCTCCACAAGGTAAGAAGGTAAATTCTGTTGAAGAAACCTCCTCCTTGAGTGATAAAATTGATGTTATTATGTCTATGCTTGTTAATGGGAAATCTCATATTGATCCAAATCATGTTCCCTTAGCCTATTTGGTTGCTCAAGAAGAGCAAGTTGATGTGAACTTTATAAGAAATAATAATTTTAGCAACAATGCCTATAGGAATAATTTTGGTATAATAATTATAGGCCATATCCTCCCAATAATGGTAATGCTTATGGAAATTCCTACAATAATAATAGGAGTGCACCCTCTGAATTTGAAGTTATGCTTAAAGATTTTATTAGTAAACAAACTGCTTTCAATAAAACTATTGAGGAAAAACTCTCTAATGCTGAAACAAACATATCATCTTTGTCTGAAGCACAATCCTTTTTGATTAATAAAAAGGCTGCTAAACCTGAAACTATTGAGAATCCCATTGCTGCTACTAATGCCATACAAGTTAGAATTGATGAAAATGTTAGACTATTAGCTGAATTGCATGCTAAATGAGAAAGAGAAGATGAAATTGCTAGAAATATTAGTGTTTCTACTATCACTACCACTAATGTTGAAGCTAGTAAGCCCAATGGAACCTTTTCTAATAAAAATGCTGAAATTCTTCAAAACATGGGAAACAATAGCTCTACTTTAGATGATAAGTATGATTTTGATCTTGATGGTTGCAACATCTCTAAAGTAATTAAGTTCCTACAAAAGCTTGCTAAAAGTCCTAATGCTGGTGCTATGAATATGGCCTTTATAAAACACATTACTGATGCTCTTGTAAAAATTAAAGAAGAAAAGATGAAACATAAAGCTTCTATTCCTATGAAATTAGAAGATGGTTGGGAACTCATCATTAATATGAAAGTGAATGATTTTGATTTTAAATATTTATGTGATCTTGATAGTAGTGTTTCTATTATGCCTAGAAGGATTTATGATATGCTTGATTTGCCACCACTTGAAGATTGTTATTTAAATGTCCCACTTGATGATAATGCTAAAAAGAAACTCATGGAGAGTATTAATGATGTTCTTATTATGGTTAACAATGCCTATGTCTCCGTTGATTTCTATGTTTTGAATGTTGAATGCAATGCTTCTTATCCTGTTATTTTGGAAAGACCTTTTCTTAGAACTATTGGTGCCATTATTGATATGAACGAACGCACCATTAAATATCAACTCCCACTCAAGAAAGGTATAGAACACTTCCCCAAGAAGAGAGAGAATATCCCTTTTGATTCTCCTATGAAAACAAAATTTGCTCTTAATGCTTCTTTATTTGAGAACACTTGATTCTTTTCTTTCTTCTTATGCCTATTTTAAAGGCGTTAAAGAAAAGTACTTATTGGGAGATAACCCAAAAGTTTTAGATGAGTCTTGGAAGTTATTACCTCTGTAATAACCTCTCCTTATCCTTTTTATTTGCTTTTTGTGCCAAGAGTAACCTCTAATGAGAGAGAAGTAATGCTTGGGAAAGTTGCTGTCCCGAAACAGATTTCTATTCTTCACTGTAAAAATTTGTGTAAAATCTCTGTACGTCGTTTTGAGGCGTGAATTTTTGTTCTTCTGGCCCAGGTTGTTATCTAACTTTCGTTAGTTCCACACTTTTCGATTTGAGCAACAGAAGGTGTTCAAAAAAATTGGTTTTTACCTGCTGGTCTATTTTGGCAGATTTCTGCCATTATTTGCATTTGCTTCTTGTTGATTCCTTTTTGAGTTCTTCTAGGGAATTGAGATTTTTGAGGGAAGTGCTACAGTAGCTTGTGTTTTAATGGAAGTTTTATTGGTGTTGGAACTGAACCCAAAGACTTATTATCTTGAGTGCACTAATGTTGCTAATAAAGATTGTGTGAAATTTTGTATGAAGAAAAAATTTCAGATGTATGAAAAGAATAATATAATGAGATGAGGAATGGACTAAAGCTCAAGCTTGGGGATGCCACGCGTGTCACTCCAATAAATATCCAAGAAGTACAAGCGTCAAAGCTTGGGGATGCCCAAGGCATCCCCTTCTTCATCAATAAAAATCTCAGGTTTCTTCCAAACACTTCATTTTTATTGTTTCATGCACAGTTGTGTTGTTCTTGGAGCGTCTTTGTTTTTGTTTTTGGTTTTGGTTTTGGTTTTCTTGGTTTGCTTAGTTTTCTTGAATAAATTGGTTGTACCCCCTCATTCATTCATTAGTTTTCAAATAAGTTTGGTTTGGATTGACAAAGAGTAGGAAAAGTTTATGCTTAAGTGGTAAAAGGAGCTTGTTTTGGACTGTGACATATGCTTTGTCATGTCATGCTTGATATTGTTTTGGCTTTATGCTTAGTGATTATTGCTGTAGCATGACTTGTTATAAACAATTGAGATTGAAATATGGACCTCGGTCCTTTCTTTTACCATCAATCTACAAAGCTATTTACTGTTTTCTATTTACTTTCTGCAAGCTATTACTTTGTTCCACACAATATATTTAATCCTTTGTTTTCAGCAAAACCAGTGAGATTGACAACCTCACTGTAAGTTGGGGGCAAAATTGTGTGGTTGTGTTGTGCAGAATTTCAAGTTGGAAATAACACCTTGGAGGTGTTTCCTTGATCCTAATGGTTTGATAACCTTGGTTTCATCACTGAGGGAAAACTTGCTGTTGTGCTCATCATACCTTCCTCTTGGAGTTCCCCAACGAGCTTGATATATTTTGGGCCATCAAGCTCTTTTTCTGGCGCCATTGCCGGGGAGTCAAGGACATCTTCACAAGGAGAGTCCCTCATAACCAATCTCTTTACTTTGTTGTTTTTGTTTTGCTTAGTTTATTTTCTTTTTTGTTTGCTTGTTTCTTTATCAAAAACACAAAAAAATAGTTGCACTAGTTTGCTTTCTTTATTAAAAACACAAAAAATGACTATTCTTGAAAACACTAAGTTGTGTGACTTCACTAGCACCAACAACAATGATTTTATGTGCACACCTATTGCTCCACCTATTCCTGAAGCTATTTTCTTTGAAATTAAACTTGCTTTACTCAATCTTGTTATGAGAGAAATAAAACCTCCATGCCACCAGGATTCAAACCACCATTAGCAATTCCTAGACCTCGGCTTCCATGTCATTCTCGACCCAGATCACCAAGCCAAAACCTCCATGCCACCAGGATTCAAACCACCATTAGCAGTTCCTAGACCTCGGCTTCCATGTCATTCTCCACGACTGACTTCATCATAGGACTAAAGGCATGTCCTTGATGGCAACAGACTGCAAAGCTTCACGTTGCTCTTGCTGAAACTAAACGGTCAGATAAAAACATGGTTGTGCGCAACAGACTGCATGTCGTCCATTGGAGTTCACCAGCGGAGCCTTCCGGAACTCGACACTCTAGCCAGAGGGAGGGAGACCAGCATCCAGTAGATCCCCGTCTTGGCGCGGTAGGGATCCTAGGACCAGACACCCTTTATTCGAAGCAAGGCCAGCGTCCCCCACGCCACCCGCTAGTAACTTACGAGATCTACCTCACCGAGCCCAATCGATGGCCATGGCCAACAACGTGCAAGGAGGCGGCAGCGCAGGGTCGGCCCTCCACCGGATCCGGCCATGACATGGCGAGTAGGATAAGCGGAGACGACAAGAGAACCACCCGGATCAGAGATCTAGGGTTCGTCCCTTGCTGATCTGAAGCCCAACCCCCAACACCGGTCAAGCACCGCCTAGGAGGACCTCCGCCACCACCCCGGCCAGGGGCGCCGCCCAGACCGCCGCTCGTCGACGCGCCGGCCGTTCCTGCCCCGGTTGCCGTCAACGGCACCCACCACGCCCAGGCCAAACTTCGTCGGCCGAGCCTGCCGCCACCGCGGCTAGGGCCGACGGCAGCAGTGGCGAGAGGCGAAGGAGAGGGTGCGACGGGGTGGCGCGGTTGGATTTGCCCCCGGCGGTGCCCTGGGGGGGCGCACACGAGGGGTGCGAGATAGCTGTGAACGACGAGCTATGAACTGTGGAGCTGTGAGTTGTGAACTATCTCATGTAAGTAGCAAGAAAGCCCAACCCGGTAATAAATTGCAAGATTAATTATGTGTAATTTTTTCTCGTGTTTTGGGCTAATTAAACATTTTGCATATTGTGCCTCTTTCTCTATGGCTGCATACGATATCTGTATTTTTGAGTATCATTCTACGAGGTAGAAATCTAATAAATTTTGTGTCAGTTAGTCTTAGTGGTTATTTTGATATAAAACCGGAGGAAGTAAAATCCACGTAAAAACTAAGGAGTTCATATAGTACATCACGGAATGCATAGTGAAGTTTTTTTTTTTCGCAGGGAACCTTTTTCGAAGGGAGCTGAACAGAAGGCGCGTTGAAATTATCGAGCTCGTGCCTTGGCGGCGATCCACGCGGATGACAATGACAGAGTGGACGGAACAGGACGAAAGATAGGGAGAATATATGGTAGTTTTCGTCGTGGACGTACGGTCGAATGGGTGGCGCGAGCGAGGTACGGATGGCACTATGGGTTTGGTGGAGCGCCACTTCCTTGCGTTTTCTTAATATCTTTGCAGGTCCCAGCCAATCTCTGCTCTTGCCTCAGCTGTTGTACTTGTATAGGTCATGCACATACGGAAGTACGGCACCACTTCGTGCATGATCCAGTTTTCTCAAGCTCGTTCTTACGTGCCTATATCATACTTCCTCCGTTCAGAAATATAAGACGTTTTAGGTTTGTGAATCGAATGTATCTAGACATCTTTTAGTGTATAGGTTTGTAGAGATTCGGAGTGAACCTATACATAAAAAACGTCTATATACATAACTAAAATGTCTTATATTTCTAGGAGTAATACTAACAAAGGAGCGGGAGGGGGGTTGCTTCTCAACACCAGCTCAATTCAAGTAGGTCCTCAATTTTGGAAGATGCATATCTACCTTTGTTTACATGGTTCAAATGTAAGCGCTTACTGAGCGTGCAGTACGTTGATCCCGGAGGCAATCTACCAAGGTCTCCATCTTCGGATGTGACACGGTTCGGGGCCTCTATGCTCCGCCCAGAGCCTTCCTGGTAGTGACAGGTTCGGGGCCTCTATGCTCCGCCCAGAGCCTTCCTGGTAGTGACTGCGTCGCTACAGGAACTGCATGGTACGGCGAGGGCTAAAAACCGTCGGCATAGCCCCGATCTCCGTCGGCGTATGCTACGCCGAGGGCAGCCCTCGGCGTAGCTCCTTGGCAAAGGTCTTCCTCGGCGTAGCGCATAAAGACCGTCGGCGTATAAAAAAGCCGTCGGCGTAGGCTACCCCGATGGCTGCCCTCGGCATAGCCTAATGGCCGGTTGTAAAAATAATTTTCAAAAAAAAATTAATTTTTTTCTTTATTTTTTAAACTTTTGAATTGTTAATCGTGCACTTGGAATTTTTTTAACACTAATTACACTTAATCTTAGGTCAAATTGTAGTCTTGGTCAAACTTCCCAGTCAATGACCCATCCTAGCACTACTCCACCTCCAGCACGCTTAACTTCTTTGTTCCTTCAGAATTTGTTCCCACGATGCAGTTTTTACCTTGTTGTTAATACTATAATATCAATCTTATTAACTCTTATATCATCATGTCATATGTTTGTATTTTTTGAAATTACAGACAATTATTTAAGTAAACAACAATGAATAGGTAAAAATATGATTGAATTCAAATAAAAATATAATGATTTTATTTATTTTGTATTTTTCTATTTAATATGGAATAATTAATATCTTTAAATCCTTAAATTGGAATTCGACAAATAATATGTCTAAATTGATCAGAAAAATGATAGAAATCCAAATATGATATCCATATCAACTAATCACAAACCCCCTTTTTTAATTACCTATTTGGTAGTTGCTTCAGAAAATCCCCCTTTTTTGCGCTCGGAAAATGAAAAATGGTTTTTTTGGTGCGACGAAAAGAAAAACTTGCATTGGATCTTTGATAAAATAGCATATTGCGAACCTAAAAATAATTTAAAAAAACATGAGCATCGGATCATGTACCTGCAGTTCATATCTGACCCACTTCCTATCGATTCGGCAGAAATTTATCTTTTTCACCAGGGGTGGACGGCAAGGTTTTGGATCCCACTATTGATATATTGTATATATAAGGTGGTATAGTATTTTTGTAAAATGTGCTGGTAGCATTTTGAATTAGCTATTTTGTGGTTGCTTCACAAAACCGTCCGTTTTTTGTGCTTAGAAAACGAATAATGGCCTTTTGGTGCGACGAAAAGGAAAACTTCCTCCTGCAATATTGTTCGCCATCCCATGATGCACATGTATGCACAATATGGGCATATTATCATAAACTATGCCTTGATTCTAGTCATAACATTGGTCATTTGACACGAAAGCCAAGAAACCTCGAATGAGATAGGTCATTTTATGAAGGTTTTTTCAGACATAATCAATATAACAGGTTTGATAATTTTTCTTGTAACTATGTCACATAATATGACACCACGCGAAGGTTTCGCATTGTTTTGATTGTTTTTCAGTTTTTTATGCCCGTTTTAAACTATCGTCAAACTTTGTCGAACGGCGGGCATAAAGATTCTTAGCTCGAGGCCGAGCCTCACTAAACTTGCATTGGATCTTTGATAAAATATTATATTATGAACCTAAAAATGATTTTTGTAAAAACACATGAGCATCAGATCATGTACATGCAGTTCATATCTGACCCACTTCCTACCGATTCGGCAGGAATTTATCTTTTTCACCATGGGTGGACGGAAAGGTTTTGGATCCCCCTGTTGGGACATTGTCCATATAAGGTCGTCTAGTATTTTTGTAAAATGTGGTGGTAGTATTTTGAATTAGCCATTTGGTGGTTGCTTCATAAAACCGTCCATTTTTTGTGCTCGGAAAATGAAAAATGGCTTTTTGGTGTGACAGAAAGGAAAACTTCCTCCTGCAACATTGTTCACCATCTCATGACACACATGTATGCACAAAATAGGCACATTATCACAAACTATGCCTTGATTCTAGCCATAACATTGGTCATTTGACCCGAAAGCCAAGAAAGCTCGAATGAGATAGGTCATTTTGTGAAGGTTTTTTCAGACATAATCAATATATAAGGTTTGATATTTTTCCTTGTAACTATGTCACATAATATGACACCACGCGAAGGTTTCGCATTGCTTCGATTGTTGTTGAAATTTTTATGCTTGTTTTAAACTATCGTCAAACTTTGTCGAACGGCGGGCATAAAGATTCTAAGCTCGGGGCCGAGCCTCACTAAACTTGCATTGGATATTTGATAAAATAACATATTGTGAACCTAAAAATGATTTTTGTAAAAAAACATGAGCATCGGATCATGTACCTGCAGTTCATATCTGACCCACTTCCTACCGATTCAGCAGGAATTTATCTTTTTCACCAGGGTGGACGGAAAGGTTTCGGATCCCCCTGTTGGGACATTGTCCAATTAAGGTCGTCTATTATTTTTGTAAAATGTGGTGGTAGCATTTTGAATTAGGCATTTGGTGGTTGCTTCATAAAACCGTTCGTTTTTTGTGCTCAGAAAATGAAAAATGGCTTTTTGGTGCGACGAAAAGGAAAACTTCCTCCTGAAACATTATTCGTCATCCCATGATGCACATGTATGCATAATATGGGCACATTATCATAAACTATGCCTTAATTCTAGCCATAACATTGGTCATTTGACCCGAAAGCCGAGAAACCTCGAATGAGATAGGTCATTTTGTGAAGTTGTTTTTTAGACATAATTAATATATCAAGTTTGATATTTTTTCTTCTAACTATGTCACATAATATGACACCACACAAAGGTTTCGCATTGTTTCGATTGTTTTTGAATTTTTTATGCCCGTTTTAAACTATATATAATGTTTTATGTTTCAGTTAATATTTTATTTATAAATATGTAATATTAGAGTGTAGATAGATATATATTATTTTTCTGCAAATTTTGATATATTATTTATATTTTTCCGAATTAGAATGATTTAGTTATGATTTTTCAAAGTTTAATAAGGTAAAAGGAAAAATAACGCCGAGGGCAGCCATCGGCGTAGGCTACGCCGAGGGCAGCTCTCGGCGTAGCATAGGATACGCCGATCGCAGGTGTACGCCGACAGCCGCGGAGGGGAGCTGGCCTGGACGATGGCTACGCCGACGGCCCCGACGTTTGGCCGTCGGCGTAGCTCCCAGCCCTCGGCGAAGCTTCCTATTCTTGTAGTGCGCAAGGCGAGTGTTCATAGTCATTTGTCTTGGGTTTGCGTTATAAGCCGTGTATTGTGTGGTGTTGAGTTGTAGTCATTTTTGGGGTTGTTTTGGCCGTCTAGGTGTTTCTTCTATGTCACTAATATATCCCTTTCAAGGTATATTCTAGAAAAAAGATTCAATCTAACTTTTTATCGTTTCATACACATAACCGATCTGCCCCGAGTACCATGAAATTAAGGATCCTAATTGGTTCACCTCAGGGTATCTTATAGTCATATCTTTAGTATATAATAAAATGAACTATTTTTTTTATAAAATTACACCACATTTGAGATATTAATCCATTTGATTGAACTAGAGAGGATCAGACAGTACTGTTGGGGGATACCCCCGGGTAGGGTCACGCCGAGGTATAAATGCCTAGTTAGCCGAGGTACGGCAAGGTCAAAGCAAGTGCTGGCCGAGTCATCTCAAGGCAGGCCGAATCACGGGGTAATCCGGACCAGGAGACGTCCACCTAACTGGGTCTCAACCGACTTATGCCGTAAGTCGGTAAGATGTATCTAACTTGTATGCAGGAACAAGTGTGGCCGGATCAACTATGTAGGATCCGGGTTATATCAAGCTTGTGAGAGAATGAAGGTATCTCGCTGGTCAAATGTGACCACTGTACGCAGAGCGTGAGCGAAGCGGACAGAGGACAGGACCACCGAAGCGTGTCCGACAAAGGTGACGATGCTTATGTCGGATGACGCAGGCGCCGCAGAGGCTCACGTAGCCTCTGCATGGATGACGCGGGGTTAAATTGACCCGGTCGGCTTACTATTTTGGGAATGCCTCCACGTATGCCCTAAGTGGAGACCTAGCCACTCCTATATAATGGGGGCTAGGGTCTCTGTAGAAGGAGTTGATCTCGAGTGGGTTGAGTTTTACTTGGTTCCGGAGGGCTAGCTAGTGGTGAGAGTAAGAGAGTTCCTTCTTCCTCCTCTCTCCAATACAGCTCAAGGAGCACTTGTAATCTGTGAAGGTGAATAGAATACAAAGCTACCGTGTGTGGAATCACCACACTATCCCTCCCTGGATTCCTCTAGTGCGTTTAGTCCCCACCTTTATCCTATCCATGGCATCTGCCGTGACACCACCACGACAGTTGGCGCCCACCGTGGGGCTAGCATCGCTAGCAGGGGTGAAGATGCGGATGGGAAACTTCATCGGCACCGGCGAACGCATCGTCTCCGGGCTCGTTCAGCGCTTTGGAGCGCTAGATTTCGTCAGCGACAATGTTGGTTGCTTCAGCAAGCGTCCTCTCCCGCGCAACGGCCTCTTCGTCAAGCTCGGCGCACACAAGGTCTACGTTGCTGTCGATGTGTCGTGCGTTCATCCGCGGCACGTCGTCGAAGGAGGCGAGCCACCCCTTAGTGTGGTTCACGGGGCACGTATCACTCGCTCCCCAAACCGCACTGAGGTAATGATGACCGCGCCTGGCGCTGGCGCAAGCAAGGATCCGGCACCAGATCCGGAGGTAACACCTAAGGCGCCGAGGAAAAGTAGAGGTCCTCCGCTAGAGAGGCCTGAGAATGTGCTGCAGCAGGCGATATATAGCTTGGAAACCCAGTAGCAGCAGCAGTAGATCCGGCTCAGGCACAGACCGAGCTAGAGGAAACTAGGCAAAAAATACTAGAGGGTGCGAAAAAGATAGCCGCGGCTCAGTAGTCGTTGAACATGACACTGCGGGAGTACGCAAAGGCAAATAAGGTAGACGCTGTAAAAGTGAAGGGGGGAAATCTCATGAGTGAAATGAACAGAGAGGGTGATACTAGGATTGAGGAGTCAGAGAACTGTCTGTCCGTGGGGCTGCCAAAGTACAGTACCCGACAAAGAACCTCAGAGCAGCAGATGCAGCTGCATCCGAGTTAGAAGGTCTGACGACTGAAGCCCATCAAAGAAGCAGGATAGAGTCAATGAGTTAGTTCGGATCGCGAACAGGCAAAACGAGCAGCTGCTCAGGGCAAACCCGGAGAGAGCTGGGGCCTACAAGATCGTTCATTCGGTGGTGGGTAACCCGGAGAAATCCGCTGGAGCCGCATCGTCTCCTCATGGTGGTCCTAGGAGAGAGGAGGTTGTAACTTCGGCCAAGAGGAATAAGCAGATAGTCCCATATGACCCGGCAAGGGCAGGGAAAGGAAAAGAAGTACAGAGAAATGAGGATCGAAGGAGTGTGAGCCAAGGTGAAGCTGGCCAAGGTAACCACGACCAAGGCAATGCCGGTCAAGGGAATGCTGTAAATGGCAATGCCGGACAACGTAATTCGGTAGGTGCAGGTCAACCGCAGCAGCGGAATATACCACGACAAGAGCGCGGTGCCGGCCAAGGTATGCAACAGAGAGCAGCTCCACCGGAGCATGATAGATACAATGATGGTGATTCGGAGATGGTGAATGCTGGCTATCCCAGGTCGGACTATCACGTGATAGGATCAAGATTGGGAGGCAGGAACTTGATGTCTGATGACGCCAGGCTAAAACTGGATCGGTTGTATAGGTCTGAGCAAATTGAGTGTCAAGGTCCTCCGGGTCCAGCATGTTTTGGGCCCCGGATCATGAAGGAACCTCCGGTACCTAACTTCCAGTTACCTAGAGGCACAAAGACGTATGACGGTAGCACTAAGCTGGAGGATTGGTTGATTAACTATGCAACTGCTGTAAAAATTGCCACAGGCAACTTGAGGTGGGCCGTGAGATATGAACCCCAGATGTTGGAGGGGCCAGCGAGGCTATGGCTAAACAATTTGCCACCCGGAAGTATTAACTGTTGGATCGATTTTGAGGAGATGTTTGTTAGCAATTTCTCAAGTACGTATCAGAGGCCCAATAGGCCACAGACCCTAGCAATGTGCAGGCAGAGACCGAATGAGACAGACCGGGAGTTCTTAACCCGTTGGTGCACTGTGCGAAACTCATGTGAGGGTGTGATTGAGTCACATGCCATAGCTTGGTTGCGCAAGGATGCACATATATGCAAGCATGCTATGGCAAAGGTTGCAAAGAGATATGCCAACCACCTTGGCAGAAACAATCCGGATTGCTGATTCATATGCCTTGGGTGATCCGACGCAACATAGGCTCACCTCAAACGAGTCAAGCGAGGAGTATTGTCAGCGAGATGGGGCCGGGTCATCCCGAAGAAATGATTACCGAGGTAAAAGGAGGGATGACAGACCGGATTATCGGTACAGTTCGCAACAAGTTGCAGCTGTGAATCAGGATCAACCCGGAGCAGGAGGCAGTCAACGTCAGAAAACTGGAGGGCAGCAATGGACACCAAGGAATGATGGAAAGAAAACTTGGACGCCAGAGCAGAAAAAACAGTGGCAAGAGAAGAAGGACCGTCCGAGGTACACCTATGAAGCAATGCTGGATCAGCCGTGTAAATTTCACACGCCTAATCCGAGTAACCCAGCGGGTCACACAACCAGGCAGTGTGAGTGGATGCGAAAGATAGAACAAAGTGGTTCGAGGAATGCTCAAGCACCTCGGAATGATCAACCTCGACAGGAGTTACCCCGGCAGCTATTGCTCTCCGGAGCAAACACACAACAGCTAATGTTGCCTCCCCCTCCGCCGAGGTATGACAACCATGAGAGAAGGGATGCAGTGCATCAGGTGGAGAACCAAAACCAACAGGACCAGAGGTACCCCGGAAACGAGGGGAGAAATGAGTACAGAGAGCATCATCAGAGTTATTGTGTGTTCACTACGGAAGACACAGACAGAAAGAGCTTGCAACGCCGACATATGGAGGTCAATACAGTAATGCCGGCCGTGACGAGGTATATGCCTTGGTCGGATCAGGAGATTACCTAGAGCATCAAAGATCATCCAAAGCTCATGCCAAGCCCTGGTTCATATGCACTGGTGTTGGATCCAACATTCATTGGGCCTAACATCAATGTGCAGTTCTCAAAGGTGCTAATTGATAATGGCAGTAGCATCAACATCATGTATGTGGACACGATACGCAAGTTGGGTATCTCAGAGAATATGCTCCAAGCTACAAGGACAACTTTCCATGGCATTGTGCCAGGCATTTCTTGTGAGCCCATAGGCAAGGTCCGGGGTGACGTATTGTTCGGCACAAGAGATAACTGTCGGACTTAGAATTTGGAGTTCGAGGTTGTAAATTTGGAGAGCGCATATCACGCGTTGCTCGGCAGGCCAGCTTTGAACAAATTCATGGCAAGTTGTTACATCAATTACTTAAAGATGAAGTTGTCCGGGCCAAATGGTGTGATTACCATCACTAGTGATTTTCGACGTTCCATTGAGTGTGCATCCGTCGGGTCTAACCTGGCCGAGTCACTCGTGATTGCGCAAGAAAAGAGAAAAATCCAAGAGGTGGCGGCATTGGCTCAGTCCGCGCAGCAGTATATGCCGGCGCTGAGTAACCCGCATGGTAGTGTCTCATTCCAAGCGACAAAAGATACCAAGAAAGTGCCTGTTGATGATATGTTCCCTGAGCGCACCGTAACAATTGGTGTCAGGTTAAATGATAAATAGGAAAGCGAGCTCGTCAACTTCCTCCGTGAGAATCGGGATATTTTTGCTTGGTTCACACAGGACCTGCAAGGTGTTCTGAGGGAGTTGGCCGAGCACTCTTTGAATGTCAGACCCGGAGCAAATCCGGTGAAGCAACCTCTCCGCCGCTTCGCCGAAGACAGGAGAAAGGTCATAGGAGATGAGATAGCTCGGTTGCTGGCTGCAGGATTTATCATGGAAGTGCTTTACCCGGATTGGCTGTCTAATCCGGTGCTGGTGGAGAATAAGGAGTGGTTTGGCGTATGTGTGTCGATTAGACGAACCTAAATAAGGCGTGTCCAAAAGATCCATTTACACTACCAAGGATAGATCAGGTCATAGATTTAACTGCTGGGTGTGAACTGTTGTCATTCATTGATGCATATTCTGGTTTCCACCAGATACCCCTGAATCCGGATGATCAAATAAAAACTGCATTTATCACCCTGTATGGGGCTTATTGCTATCGCACCATGCCATTTGGTTTACGTAATGCAGGGGCAACGTACCAAAGATGTATGCAGAAATGTTTGCACGACCAAATTGGTCAAAATGTACAGGTGTATGTGGATGATGTGGTTATCAAGACCAAGGAAAGCAAAACGCTCCTTGACGATATCAAGCAAACGTTCGCGAACCTAAGGAGGTTCCGGATGAAGCTTAACCCAGAAAAATGTACCTTCGGTGTCCCAGCTAGAAAATTACTCGGATTCCTCGTCTCCAGCCGAGGTATTGAAGTCAATCCAACTAAAATCCGGGCCACAGAGCGAATGGAACTGCCGAAGTGTCTTAACGATGTCCATAAGTTCACTGGTTGCCTGGCATCCTTAAGTCGGTTCGTATGTCGGTTGGGAGAAAAGGCACTGCCTCTCTATCAACTCAGGAAAAAGTCGGACAAGTTCATTTAGACGCCACAGGCCAATGAAGCCTTTATCCAACTAAAGAATATGTTAGCCACTACACCAGTGTTAGCCTCTCCACTATTAAAGGAGCCAATGTTTCTCTATATAGCCGCAGCCAACCGAGTTGTAAGTGCGGTAATTGTGGTAGAGCGCGACGAAGAGGGTAAGTCAGTGCAAAGGCCAGTGTATTATCTGAGCGAGGTATTATCAGCCTCAAAACAAAATTATCCGCACTATCAGAAAGTGGCGTATGGTGTGTACATGTCGGCAAAGAAGCTAAAACATTATTTTGAGGAGCACCCCATCAAAGTAATATGTGAAGCTCCCATATCCGAGATAATGAGCAACAAGGATTCAAGTGGCAGGATTGCAAAGTGGGCAATTGAGCTAGCCCGTTACGCACCACAATATGACAGAAGAGAAGCAATCAAATCTCAGGCTGTGGCGGACTTTTTTGTGGATTGGGCCGAGGTGCAATATGAGCCACCATTGCCAGATCCGAACTACTGGAGAATGCACTTTGATGGGTCAAAAACAAAAACCGGGTTAGGTGCCGGAGTTGTGCTTACCTCGCCAAAGAAGGACCAGCTAAAATATGTGCTACAGATCCACTTCACTGCATCAAACAACGTTGCAGAATATGAGGCACTTGTACATGGGCTCAAAGTGGCAAAGGAGATTGGAATACGTTGGATCCAATGCTTCGGTGACTCGGATCTCGTAATCCAGCAAGTCTCCGGGCAATGGGATGCTTTGGATGCAAACATGGCATTATACAGATTTCATGTGCAGAAGATATCTGGTTACTTTGAGGGATGCGAATTTCACCATATACCTCGGGTGGAAAATGAGGCTGCCGACGTATTGTCGAAGCTCGGTTCAACCCAACAAGCAATTCCACCGGGTGTAGCATTAGATCACCTCAGAAAACCATCTATCAGGCCATCCCAGGAGTCTGACTCAATTTTTATCCCGGCAAATCCAGAATCAGAGGCTGTGCCCATGGACATTGATGTGGGGAGCGGTACGCAAAACCCGGGGACTGCCTTGGCAAACCCGGGGACTTCCTCGGCAAACCCAGGGACTGCACAGCGTGATCCGGTAGAAGTTATGCTGGTGGATTAGATGGAAATTGATGAGGATGTGTTCCCAGTGCGAGCAGTACCAGCTTGGGCGCTGCCCATATTCCAATTCCTAAAAGATGGAACTTTACCCGCTAAGGAAGTGCTTTCCAGGCAAACTCAAAGGAGAGCAAAAGCGTACACGATCATCAATTCCAAGCTATACAAAAGGAGCGTGACTAATGTCCTCCAGCGATGTGTTGACCCGGAGGAAGGACTTGACATCCTCTGAGATATACATCAAGGGGAATGTGGGCATCATGCCTCGTCCAGAGCCTTGGTAGCAAAAGCTTTCCTCCATGGGTTTTACTGGCCAAGTGCCTTGGAACAAGCAGAAGATCTGGTGAGAAAATGCAATGGCTGTCAGAGATATGCGACAAAGACACATATGCCAATGTCGGAGCTCAAGACCATACCAATTACATGGCCATTTGCCGTGTGGTGCTTGGATATGGTTGGCCCGTTTAAACCAGCAAGAGGGAACATGACCCACATCCTGGTCAAGGTTGACAAATTTACGAAATGGATTGAAGTGAAGCCAATAAGAAAGTGTGATGGAGCTACTGCCGTAACATTCCTCAAATACATCATCTTGAGATACGGTTATCCTCACAGTATCATAACAGATAATGGCACAAATTTTGCCGAAGGAGCATTTGCGCGTTTTTGCTGAGATAAGAAGATCCGGCTAGACGTTGCCTCGGTAGCCCACCCCGCATCGAACGGACAAGTGGAGAGATCCAACGGATTAGTGTTATCCGGGATAAAACCCCGGCTCATTGAGCCGCTGCAAAGATCAGCGGGGTGCTGGATAGAAGAACTACCAGCGGTACAGTGGAGTTTAAGAACAACTCCGAATCGATCAACGGGCTATACGCCATTCTTTCTGGTATATGGGGCAGAAGCTATATTACCAGCCGACATGGAGCATGACTCGCCTAGAGTCACCCAATACACAGAAGCCGAAGTGCAAGAAGCCCGGCAAAATGATGTTGATCTGCTGGAAGAAGCGAGAGAATTGGCATTGTCCAGATCCGCCATATATCAGCAAAATCTCCGACGCTATCATAGCCGGAAAGTAAACCCCCGAATTTTCTGGGAAGGTGATCTGGTACTCCGGTTGGTACAACGTACTGCTGGCATGCACAAATTATCCCCCCATGGGAAGGGCCATTCATTGTGAGCAAAGCATTTCACAATGATTCTTATTATCTTATCGATGCAAAACCACAGGAAAAGAACAGGGCAGACAGGTCCGGCGAGGAATCCAAACGTCCATGGAATGTAGCTCTACTTCGTCCTTTCTACACTTAGCAGAGAAGTGTATGTATCCGAGTCTCTCATATGTCGGTATGTATGCCGGCAATGAGATTATCAATGAAATCTTGGCACCTCGAGCAGTAACTCGGGGACTGCCTTAGTAATTTTAGTTGTCTTCTATATTTACTATTTATATGTCGACTGGCGTAAGTTGCTTCTACTTAGGCCGGATTAGTAGTGTGTGAGCACCAAAAACCTAACTCTTCGACTTGCTAGTGTCCAACAAGAATTGGCTTCATGGCAAGCAAGAGAAACAAGTTTGGAATTGCGTAGCACATGAAAAACGACAAAGGAAAGAAACTTAATCGAGCCGACGTTTGTTTTTCGGACTAACCTTGTGCTTACTTCAAATTTATTACGCCGAATTATTGTGAGCTAATCCTAAAGTTTCCAAGTACTATTAAGTCAATTTTTGAAACTCGGACTCGTAAGTCATAAAACCGAACCAAGGTGGACACGAGCCGAGCCAAGAAATTGGTGGAACAGGAAAATGAAACTCGAGGACTACGCCCAAATAAATCTAGCATAAAAACTTAGTAGCAAAACATAACTGATGTGCTTAATACAATTGCACCCGGCATACCGGGGATCTGATAAACTTTAAAGTTTTTTCGCTCAAGGAGCAGCAGGGGGAGGAAGTTCAGCGTCATCTTCACTTTCCTCGACATCCAAGGCGTCGTCTCCTTTGTCATCACCCGAACCATCTTTGGCATTTTCGTCGTCAGCGGCACCAAGGAAGCTGGGACCCTCATTCCATTGATGAATGGGGGCATATTCAATGAGGCTATGGGCGCAAGCCTTACACTGAGCAATCCACTCCAGGTCGCTGGACCATCTAGATCCGGTGCGCATGCGCGCTAGGAGGTTGAGGTCGATTTTCTCGTACCACGTAAGCACGTAGTGGAGAACGATCTCAGCTCCGGCACGTCCAGCGGATTCCCTCCAGAGGTCGAGCTGGGTTTCGCATTCCATCAACTTGTCGGCGAGAACTGCGGTCCCGTCCGGAGTATCTTCATCAGGCCAAAAGGCATTGAAGATCCGGATTGCCACGTCAAGGATATCCTTGCCATAGTTCTTCATAATTGCCATGCGAGAAGACAAACTGACCAGCAGGTCCTCCATGTCATAAGGAATTTCTTTAGCGTCAGGAGCAATGGGGGTACCCCTCTCTCGGTGAAACTTGGCAACAGCAGTGCTCGCAATGGCATTGCCCTCCAGAAATTTGCCTGAAAACAAGACAAGAGAAGCAAGTAAAGAGAAGACATGTGAAGCAACCCGGAGAAATATGCCGGATGAGGGAAAGGAACGTACATAAAATATGGCTACGGATCCGGGTCAACTCCTTGGTACAGTCATCACGCCTTTTGCGAAGTTGCACAAGTTCAGTATTCGCCAACTCAAGCTTGACGTCGGACTCCTAGAGAAGTTCTTGGTCCTTGGCGATCTGGAGATTGAGGCGCTCTCTTTCTTCAGTAAAGTCTTGGCCTGCCTTCTCTAGTTCGGATTTGTGCTGCACCTTGAGCTTCTTCATATCTGCCTTAAGCTGGGCAATCTCTTCATCTTTCTTCTTGAGTTCAGCTTGGTGCTGCCCTGCTTGTTCGAGAAAATGCAGCATCATATCAGGCACGGGCACACTATCTTCAAGAGAAGCTGAAATAGTTTGTTGACCCGGCAAAGCCGAGGTATGAATATTTGCCGAGCCAAAGAGAAAAGGAGATATAAAGCACAACAAGGTGGAGCAAGATTAACTTACCCTTTATCTGGTCTAAGTTTTTCCTCATGAGGATATTCTCAGCCTCCACACCAGCTGCGAAATCCAAATGAGGGATTAGTTCGGCTGAAAAAGAGGAAGAGAAATAGAAAATTACCAAGGAGAAAATTTACCCCTTTTATCGTGTTCGGCGAGCAGCGCTCTATGCTTTGCGCGCAACATCTTGTGAGTATCAAGGAGACGCTGAAACTCAGCACTCCGGCGATTGGTGGTCACCTGAGAAAAGTACAAAAAGATAGCTTAGTCTTGTGCATATTCGAAGTGTACAAAATCCGGGCCAAGTGGAACTTAACCCGGCTCTAGGTGTGTGCATATTCGAAGTGTACAAAATCTGGGCCAAGTGGAACTTAACCCGGCTCTAGGTGTGTGCATATTCGAAGTGTACTAAATCCGGGCCAAGTGGAACTCAACCCGGCTCTAGGTGTGTGCATATTCGAAGTGTACAAAATCCGGGCCAAGTGGAACTTAACCCGGCTCTAGGTGTGTGCATATTCGAAGTGTACAAAATCCGGGCCAAGTGGAACTTAACCCGACTCTAGGTGTGTGCATATTCGAGGTGTACAAAATCCGGGCCAAGTGGAACTTAACCTGGCTCTAGGTGTGTGCATATTCGAAGTGTACAAAATCCGGGCCAAGTGGAACTTAACCCGGCTTTAGGTGTGTGCATATTCGAAGTTATTAAGGAGCTACGTTAATTCTATAAGGAGCATCCGGCCGAGTAACGAGTTACTCCCCCGGAGGCTCGGGGACTAATGGTTATATCACTAATATATTCTGCTTGCTAAGGAAAAGACGAAGTAACGTACCTCCATCATCCGACCCACAAGATTAATTGCCTTGGCGGCAGTATTCATCTGCGCAGCAAATTCGGTGGGATCGAACTTCTCCGGGAGATCGTCGTTGTGGATGAACTCCGCCTTGTTCCAGTTATTTACAAACTCAATCTAGGTTGGAGGGTATCGTTCACCGCTGAGCATGTGGGGTGCAACTAGACCCTTGGCATGAGCTTCCCTCCTCTCAACTTGGGCAAGGGCCGGACTGGTGTGCAAAACAAGTTGCGCATCAGCTGGCTCGGCAGGGGCGTCCTTTGGTGGTGGAGTATTTTTTGTGAGCATGGACGCAAGTGTACGCTGTCCCGCCTCGATTGACGCTGCCCTAGTGGCGTTAGGAGCCTTTTTGCCCTTAGGCTGCTGTTGAGAAGTGGAAGTTGTTGCGGCAGATTTACCCTTGGGAGCTGCCTCGGTGCTTTCTCGCCGAGCCTTGGAAGACTCGGACGAGGAGGAGGGGCTTGGTGCTGCTGCTGTTGCTTTTGTTGTTGCTGCTGGTGCTGGAGTTGGTCCTGGTGCTGGTGCTGATTTCTGCTTTGGCGGAGGTGCTGAGGGAACCTCGGATGAAGCTGGTTGCGGCGGAGCCGAAGTGGTGGTTGTTGCTACCTCGGCAGAACCAGTCTCCCCCGCTCCGAGGTTGCCCTCCTCTTGACGAGGTGGGCTGGAACCCGGAGCAGCCGCTGAACCCTCTGGAATGGGGCTCAACGGGCGTCAATCATCACCACGAGGGGGAGAAGGGCTGTGTCAGAGCGGCGAGGCAATGCCGGATCCACTCTATGGGACCTCCATCGCGGCCCTGCCGAATCAAATAATGTATGATGAGAAACTATAACAAAAGAAGAACAAGTGAATGGCAAAGGGAGAAACGACTTACTCATCCGAGGTCAGGGGCTCTTTGGGCTTCCGAGCCCTCCCGGCTGTGGCCTTGGTTGCGGTCTTGGTGGCAGTTTTGTCCCCGGACTTCTTTCGCCTTTTAGCTGGCTGAGAAGGTCCGGAGGAGGATGCAGAGGCAGCTCCCCTTTTCTTCTTCGGCGCGACCGGGACAGGCTCACCCACGGCAAGGGGAGGGTCTTCATGGATCTGCCCACCGGGGTTAGCTGATGCCAGAAAAGCATAAGAAAGGGGGACAACGTCAAATGCTTCCATCACCTCAACATCCGAATCATCTTCATCATCAGACCAATCTCTAATGGAAGAGAGTTTACCGGTGGGTCGCTTGGTCGCATCCGCCATCGGAAGGAACATCTCCTGATCCGGTTCCTCCTCGTCCGAGGTATCCTAGTCAGGCGCCCATTTGAGGGAAGGCTCAGTGCCATCCTCGATGGTTTGCTGAAGAAACATCTAAGGGAAAGAAAAGGCAACAAGATTAAAACCTACAACAAAAGACCGACATATGATTCAATTCGGAAAAAGTTTGGGGCACGAGACTTACCGCAGGAGGAAGCCTATCTCAGCAAAAGTGTTCAATTCCCCGCGTCCACTCAGAAGAGAAGTTTTTGTGGGTGGTGAACAGGGCTTTGACCCGGCGGAAGATCTCGGTGTTTCTCAACTCAAAAGAGGAGGTCCGATTGGGGTCGCGGCCCCAGCTCATATGACAGACTTTGTGCGTGCGTTTCTGGAGGGGGAGATCCGGTTGCGAACAAACGTGATCATCGCGTCCTCGTTGCGCAACCCCAAGTCCTTCAGCTCCTGGAACCTTTTGTTGACTTGGTTCGCCAGGACGGTGGACTTCTTGGGGACAGCGTCCCATAGATCCGGATTAGGAGGACCCGGAGCATAGGGGCGCAGCCGGATTAGATCTTCGGTGGTGCTGTTCCGGACATAGAAGAAAGTCCAGGCCCATCCCTTGCAAGAGTCAAGCCCCGTGACTCGGGGGAAGATGTACTGCTTCCGGGGAGAGATGGAAGCTGCGCCGAACTACGTGAGCTTCTTGTCCTCCGGGTCAAGCTCTCTATTCGGAATCACGTTCCGGCGGAGGCCAAAGAACCGGATCCAGAGCTCCTTCGTGGGCCAAAGTCCGGCATAGCCCTCGATAGTGGAGGCGAAGGCAGATAGAGACGTGATGGCGTTAGCCGGAAGATGGTGCGGCTAAAGCTCATACGTATTGAGCCAGCCGTGGAAAAAATCACTAACTGGGAGACCGAACCCGCGTTGGAAGTGGGATAGAAACACCACATACTCATCCGGATTGGGTGAGGGGGCAAGCTCGGCGGCAGCGAGGCGTGCGGTGACGCCCTCCGGGATACGCCTGGTGCGATAAAGCCAGTCCAGGTCATCCTGGCAAACCCAGGATCCGGCCCACGCGCCACGGTCGGCGTTCGCCGTGTCTTCCTCCATTTCTTGCTTTGCGACGGCGAGCTCCTCCTCAGTCATCTCGAGATCGCTATCCCCACTGGCGCTAGCGGCGGTGGGGGGCACTGGCTTCGACTGGCGAGGACCCGTGGCGGAGGAGATGCGTAGAGGTGGCGGCGGCATCGGTGCGCGTGGAAGCAGTGCAGCGGCGGCGCAGCTGCTCAGGTGCGGTGGCGGCGGCGCTGTCGCTGGAGAGGAAGAGGAAGAAGCAGAGGCAGAAGGGCGCGGAAGTGGGGAAAGAACCCAGGGGGTGCACCCCTCCCCTATTTAACCACTCCCTTGAGGGGGTAGCGGGCCACACGGTGTGGCCGTGTATGACCCGGATCAACCAATCAGCGATGAGCCACACGAAGGGCCACAGGGCGCAGCGGATCCCATGATGTGACGTTATGATACAGTTAACGAGGAGGCAGACATGACGTGACGTGCGCCACAGTAACTTCTGACAATAACTGTGGCGGTTACTGTAGTAGGCTCTTAAAATGAGGCAAAGTAATGATTAGCCTCCACGTGGAGAAGCGTACGAGAGAAGGAAGAATGACCCAGATGAGTACGAGGTAACCCGTCCAGCAAGTAAAAACTTGAAATGAGCCAAGGGAAAATAAACCTATGGAATCCGGATTATGAGGTAACTCGGAGAAGGAGCAAGAGGCTCAGTAAAATTGAACCTGCTGTGGCCTTAGCGGCTAAGGCAGCTAAAACAGCACCAGCTTCGGGGACTAATGTTGGGGGATACCCCGGGTAGGGTCACGCCGAGGTATAAAGGCCTAGTTAGCCGAGGTACGACAAGGTCAAAGAAAGTGCTGGCCGAGTCACCTCAAGGCAGGCCGAATCACGGGGTAACCCGGACCAAGAGACGTCCACCTAACTGGGTCTCAACCGACTTATGCCGTAAGTCGGTAAGATGTATCTAACTTGTATGCAGGAACATGTGTGGCCGGATCAATTATATAGGATCCGGGTTATATCAAGCTTGTGAGAGAAGGAAGGTATCTCGCTGGTCAAAGGTGATCACTATACGCAGAGCGTGAGCGAAGCGGACAGAGGACAGGACCACCGAGTCGTGGCCGACAAAGGTGACGATGCCTATGTCGGATGACGCAGGCGCCGCAGAGGCTCACGTAGCCTCTGTATGGATGACGCGGGGTTAAAGTGACCCGGTCGGCTTACTATTTTGGGAAGAGGCATATTCCCTGGAATATGCCTCCACGTATGCCCCAAGTGGAGACCTAGTCACTCCTATATAAGGGGGGACTAGGCCCTCTGTAGAAGGGGTTGATCTCGAGTGGGTTGAGTTTTACTTGGTCCAGGAGGGCTAGCTAGCGGTGAGAGTAAGAGAGTTCCTTCTTCCTCCTCTCTCCAATACAGCTCAAGGAGCACTTGTAATATGTGAAGGTGAATAGAATACAAAGCTACCGCGTGTGGAATCACCACACTATCCCTCCCTGGATTTTCTTAGTGCGTTTAGTCCCACCTTTAGCCTATCTATGGCATCTGCCGTGACACCACCACGACAAGTATCTTAGAAGGATGATAACCGCCATGTAGCTTTGTCAACAAGGTTCGGCGAACTTCGCTCTTTCCGGGATATGAACCACTTTTTTTCAAGGCCCATCAGGTTGTAAAGTGCGTTGTAAAAAATCTTGAAAATATAAGTTTAAGCATCCTCTAGCTTTTTAATAAAAAAGTTATAGGTGATACGCAACACCAACGGCTCCCCCTTATGTGTCTTCGCTATCTATATTCACTGTTGATTACAGTGTGTGGTATCTTTTACCTCATGTGGGAGGATAAGGCTTTAAGTGTTCGACTCCAACACGGTTTTATCATATATAAACACTAGTTACAGCTGTCAAAATGCAACTCTCGACTCATATGGAATGTTGGACACAAACTTAACAAGCTCCACCTTCAAATATATTCTTCGCCACCTTGAATTCATCCATGCGTCGAACTTTCGTGTACTTGTTACTTGAGTTGCTTTCCATTGCCCTCCGTCTCGATCAACTTACCATCACACTACACCATCGAAATATGTACAACTTCATTGCGCAGACAAGGGGTCTTTCTATCCATGAAATTAGTGTAAAACACTATATCGTGTCAATGGTTTGTGTTCATACGTGTTCTCCAATAATTTCGCCCAGTTACTTTGATCAGGCGCCTAGCGTGGGGTGCCAGGAAGCCCAGGATGATATACAGTTAAATTATTATCTGATTTAATGTGTTTCTTGTGATCATCTGATTTAATATGTTGAGGCATGATTGAGTCTAGCTGTACCTTATTTTGCTAGCCATGCGATCTTTAAGCAGATTTGATGTTTCTCAAACGAATCGATTTCTCCTACATTTTCCGGGTAGTTGCTTCAAATTTATAGAACTACTTAAATATGAGTTGTTCTTGCACTTATAGCCTTGTTTTTATATACATATAGTTATTCAATTATAGACAGAATCCGGTTTTTCTTCGGAAAGGCCTCCAGCATTTTCTTGTTTTGTGTAAATGATTACCACTATGCATTCCGTGGGGTGAGTATATCTCTTTGATTTGCATGAATTTCATAAAAATATCAGTACTAGTTGGGTTTCTATGAAAACAGTGCTAAAAGGAACTGTACATTTTTTTTGATATAGTAGAAACGGTTCGGCGTGAGAATTTCAAAAATTCGCCCCTAACAGGTATCAAACTCCGGTCGCTAAAATGTGCCAACTGCGACCCAACCACTAGGCTAGTGTCCCATTCTCCTAGTTGAATTAGTTATTTTTCTCTCACAAACAAGAGATGTTTAGAAAGTGAATTTAATATTCGGATGGTAGGCCTTACCATAGGAGAAGGGGCGCGTAGAAATTACCGATCGAGCTCGTGCGTCAGCGGCGACGTTGATGACAGAGTTGCGCGCGGAAGAAGACGGGATGGCACGATCTGAACAAGATAATGGATTATTCTTCGTGGATGAGTTTGAAGGGTAGTGTACGGATGAATGGACGCGCCAGACAAAGTACGGATGACACTAGGGTACAAACAAAAAACCGTCTGTGTTCATAAGTGTTCACCGATGATTCCGATTAGTTATTCAGATCAGGCTACCTATGGTGCCAGGATTATACACAGTTCAATATTTATCTTGTTTAATGTGGTGTGCCATGAACGAGTCAATTGGCCAGCTGGATGCACTTTGCTAGCTGTTCGATCTCCAAGCATTTTTTGTTGTTGAATGGTATCTCCAAGCAATTTTGATGTGTTAGTTTCAGCAATCTATTATTTTTTTCCAAAGAAGAATGGCCCGTTCGTGCGTAAACTAAAAGTGCAGGAATACATCTTTCAAGAGGAACATGTTTCACGTTGCTTTAGTGAAATTACTCTCATATTTATTTGTAAAATTTATGTGACGAATCTAAGAGAGAACTACAAAACCTCACGGAATGCCTAGTGGGAAGTAATCTACACAAAACAAGCACCAGTAGAAAAGCCCCCCCTTTTGGTCCTGGTTCATAAGGGCCATTGGTCCCGGTTTGAACCGGGACCAATCACTCGGGACCAATGCTGGTCCCGGTTCTGGCACGAACCGGGACCAATGGATCTCCACGTGCCTCGCCGTCGCGTGCGCTTGCAGTAGGACCTTCGGTTCGTGGCCGGAGGTCTTTTCTATTTTTTTCAAAAAACAATTTATTTTTTTGAATTTTTTTCCAATTTTTTTAATATATGAATATTTGGACTGGTTAATCTCTCACCCGAAGCCTCTCAATCACACTTAATTTTTGGTCAAATTCCAATATTTGGTTAAACTTCCTAGTCGATCACCTATCCTCACACTACTCCATCCCTAGCACGCTTAATATCTTGGTTCCTTTCCATCCTCCTTCCTATGTACCACTTGTAACCTTATGTCTATAATATGCTATTAATGATATTAATCTATGCATCTTGTGAGTCACACATTCTTATAATTTGAGTTACAAACATGATTTTAATATTAAAAAATGACTAAGTAATACTAATATTGAATAAATATAAAAATAAAATATGTTTTTTATTATTTTGCATTAATTCATTTAATATGGCATAATTCATATCTTTAAATCCATAAATCGAAATTCCACAAATAATATGTCCATTATTATCAAAAATGTGAGGAATCCAAATATGTCATTTTTATTTTTTATGATTTTTTTAATGAAATTAAAATCTAAATTTTGACTCTTTTGGAATTTCAAAAATCTAAAAAAATTGCAAACAGCTGAAAGCGGTTGGCATTGGTATCGTAATTTTTTGCCGATAATTTTGATATATTATACGATTTTTTTCAACATCGTATGCACAAATGGCGGCCATCTGATTTTTTTATCCCGGTTTATGTCTCGAACCGAGATTAAAGAGGGACCCTTTGATCCCGGTTCGTGACATAAACCGGGACCAATGCTCCGCTGACCATTGGTTCAGTTCATGCCATGAACCGGGACCAATACCCCGAGATGAACCGAAACCGATGCCTGATATTGGTCCTGATTTATTATTCGAACCGGGATGAATGGCTTTAGGGGCTGGACCAAAAGCCCCTTTTCTACTAGTGAAGAAAACGCCAAGACGGTGATGTATGTATTATGTATATATATCCTCATTGGGTACAAGAGAGACCTTTAATTTTTTTCGAAGGAGCTGAAAAAGAAGTGCGGGGCGCGTAGAAATTAGCTGTTTAACTTCTTGTGAGAATGAATGCGTCAATTAGCTAGCTAGCTAGCTGTACTTTGGTAGCTGTAATCCGGTCTATTCGAAAAAGCGCCCATAGCTAAAGTCCAGGAATCCATCTTTCAAGGAGAACATGCATGTTCGCGTTTTAAATTCACCGACAAGCAAAATGTATGTGGCCAGGTACTACTTGCATGTGGTTCCTCAAAAAGAAAAATTACTCGAATATAAGTACTCCTACCTAAACTATCCTGCTGGAGGTAAATTCACTTTCAAAGTGAGTACGCCTTGTGTGGGAGGGAAAACAATTAGTCCAATTCACCTGGAAACCGAGCTACTACCCCATGTGTACCGAATCTTCACTCTGGCAGTAGGTTACAAACTCGTGTCAAACCCAAAAAAAAGTCGATATAGTTATAATTAACCTCACAGAAGCACACAGTGGAGATTAATCTACGCAAATCAAGAACATGTGCCAAGGCACTCATTGGCTACAACAAGAAAAACCCTTTTTCGAAGGGAGCCAGATAAAAGAGGCATAGAAATTATCGATCGAGCTCGTGCGTTGGTGACGGTGCTGCTGATAGCATGACAGAGTGGCTAGCCGAAGAGATGGAAGGGTACATATATACGATCAGGAGAACATATCGTAGTTTTCCTCGTGGATGAGACGAAGGGTACATACGGTCGAATGGGTGGCGCGAGCTAGTACGGATGCCACTAGGGGTTTACACCTGCAAGAAGACGAGAGATCGAACAAAGATATTGTCGATCTTCTCCGTGGATGAGTTTGCGGGGTAAGGTACGGTCCAATGAAAGCGCCAGATAAAGTACGGATGGCAGCAGGGTAGTACAAACAAAAAAAATAAACTATTTGTGTTCATAGGTGTTCACCAATGATTCAGCTTAGCTATTTGGATCAGGCTAGTGTGGAAGGACTATAAAGTTCAGTATTTGTCGTATTTAATATGTTGTGGCATATGAATGAGTCAATTGGCCAGCTGCATGCACTTTGCTAGCTGTTCGATCTCCAAACATATATTCTTTTGAATGGTATCTCGGAGCAAAAAAAAAAGAAAGAAAAAGAATGGTATATCCAAGCAGTTTTGACGTGTTAGTTTCAACAATCTGTTATTTATCCCGAAGAAGCATGGCCCGTTCATGCCTAAACTAAAACTGCAGGAGTACACCTTCAAGAGGAACATGTTTCTTCCATTGTGAATGACCTTAGAGGGGCGCAAGATTTTCTTAAGCACCAACGTTTATTTGTATAGGAGAGGTGCATAGTTAGACGTCTGCACTTGTAACCAGCTTTTTTTTCTAAGTACCTTTTCGAGCATCTTGTATTGTACATGACCTAGTAGTATGGGGATTGTGTAAACCTCGTTGGACACAATGCACCCTGCTCAGAATACCCACTCGTTCTGATCCGGATTCAAGTCGATGCAGCGATCGTTGCATGATGATGACAACATCGATGATGTGGTAGTTCATCATGATGATAACATCTACGATGTGGCAGTGGTACTATAGTGCATCCCTCCCTAATTTTGTTAATGTGTACCAAGCGGACCGGTATTGTGCTAGTGTTACTAATATTCCACCGGTGCTCGGAGCGGTTGCGCTTGGCAGTTTAAACATATATGGAATTTTGTGTTCATATTATGTGTGCTTTATTAATTCCGATTAGCGATTTGGTTCCAGGTAGTAGTAGTAGGCTAGGATGTTTCAATTCAATATATCTATAGTACTGTTTAACTTCTTGTGGGAATGAATGAGTCAATTAGCTAGCTATCTGCTAGCTGTTTCAGTTTCAGTTAGGTCCTTCCAAGAAGCATGGCCTGGAGCTAAGAGTCCAGGAATCCGTCTTTCAGGGAGAACATGCATGTTTGCGTTTTAAATTCACCGACTAGCAGAATGTAAGTATGTGGCCAAGTACTACTCGCATGCATACATGTGGTTCCTCAAAAAATAATTTACTCACATGTAATGTAAATTCACTTTCAAATCGCGCCTTGTGTCATTTTTGGGAGGGGGAAAAGTCCAGTTCACCTAGAAACCAATCTATCTTGTGTACTCCCCTGTTTTTGTATATAAGGGACACAAACTCAAATTTTAGGTACCAAAGGAGCACAACTGACTAATAAATAGGGACTCTTGCCCCCCAAGAAATTCAGCGCCTCACATATGCCGCTGTCGTATACATAGCCAGTACAGTCTCCATATCCACCCCGTCTCCACCCGGAGGAGGAACCCGAAACCCGCTAGCGCTGAATTTCTTTGGGGGGAGAGGGTACCGAAGCAAGAGTCGTCTACAAGGTACTAGTAGGAATCTAATCAATTTTGCGTCAGTTAGTGTTAGTGGCCCTATATAGTGGTAAAATATATTTTGATAGCCTCCATGTATAAAAAACGGAGGAAGTAAAATCCCTGTAAAAAGAAGGGGTGCCAAGGCACACTCATCGGCCACAAGAGGAACCTTTTTCGATGGGAGGTGAAGAGAAGGCGCGTTGAAATTATCGAGCTCGTGCCTTGGCGGCGATCGACGCGCAGATGACAATGACAGAGTGGCCAGAAGAGGACGAAACGGCTGGTACGATCGGGAGAATATATGGTAGTTTTCGTCGTGGACGTACGGTCGAATGGGTGGCGCGAGCGAGGTACGGATGGCACTATGGGTTTGGTGGCACGTACGCCACTTCCTTGCGTTTCTTAATTATAAGTTGGAGAGTGTGATTCTTGGTATCTTTCCAGGTCTCAGTCGATCTCTGCTGTCCAGCTAGCTGTTGTACTTGTAGGTCATGCACATACGGCAGTACGGCACCATTTCGTGCATGGTCTAGTTTTCTCAAGTCTCAACCTTATGTGGTTACATTGTACTACCGACGAAGTGGGTCCTTAATTTTGGAGGCTGTATATCTACCTTTGTTTACATGATCCAGATCTGAATGTTTATCCCTCCGGACAAACGACGACCGATCTGCGAGTACCATGAAATTAAGGATCCTAGTTGGTGCACCTCAGGGTAGTCATCTTAGTACAATAAAATGAACTAATCTATTATATTCTAAAAGCAATATAAGGATGTCTAATAGAGCTACCACGTTAAGCCACATCACCTAAATTTATTTTGATAATCAGATCTAAAATATACGGCTAAGATTTATTAAGAAATTAATAGTTACATAACCTGTTTGACATAACTTTTATTTTTGAGGGAGCCGATTGACACGACTTACTTCCGGGGCATAACAATAGCTGTGCCCATTAAATAGAACGTACTCTCTCTGTTCCACTTTACTTTGCGCGGTGCTACAGTGCACGTAAAACAAGATGGCCGATTTCTCTCTCATTTTTTATTTTTTTGCTCCTCGGTTTTTTGGGATGTGTACTCCGTGTTTACTCTACCCATTCCAAAAATCATAGAATTTTTTTGATGAAAAATAAGAGAGAAATGGAACGTCTTGTTTTTGCATGATGAACAGTAACGCGCAGAGTAATGGAACAGAGGGAGTATATGCTACACGGCTGACTTGTGGCCTCCATAAAAAAACAGCCAGCGTCAAAACAAAAAAAAGGTCAACATTAGACATCTACTTCCATATGACCATGCCCGTTTTGAAAAGAGCCACGTACCGGACTACCTCACTTGGCTGGAACTTGATAGCCTGGTGCATCAAAGGCTGGGAGCTGCTATGCATGGATAGCTTAGAAAAAAATATAAAGTTTAAACTAATCTGATCTGTATGTTGTTTCTACTATGAGCACCTAATGACAAATTTACTCGGCTACCCATCAGAATAACACACTCTAAAATGCATGCACATGTTAGAGTCAAGGAATCTTAATGTTTGTAGTCATCGCTAGGTGGTCCAATGATCTATTTGTAATTTTTATTACTTTTGGGACACTTTTATACCACTGTTGATGATTATTAATAGATCGGTGGAATTTCACAAAAAAAAATGAATTCACGGCTTCACAATATCAACGGGAATGCCCCTCCAATATAAATATGTGTTGGCTTAATGATACATACATGACAAAGATAAAGAGATGCTGGAGAGAATGAGAATGTTTCCTCCACTCGAGAAATATTCCAATTATATGGGACATATGGCGTCAAACCTTTAAATTTTTTGATGAAGATACAACATTAGTGGAAACACTATGTCCCTCTGACTGTAAAATACTTTGGATTAATGAATACGCAGGCTAAGTTATCAAATACCCCCGCTTGATATATACTAAAACTTATCGGCTTAATGATACACGCAAGACTAAGTCGACAAAGATGCTCGTCGAGATCAAAATATCCCTCCAGTCCATATTTATTTCAACTGAATGAGATACATGACGTCAAACCTTTAAAATTGATGATGATGCAACATTAGTCGACACACTATTGACGTAAATGTCCCTCAAACTGTAAAATATTCAGGCGTAAGAAATACACAAAACTAAGTAGTCAATTATTCTCACTTGATATGTCTGATATTTGGTATCCACACACTGTGTCGATACTATTTTTAATCAGAGGAAGTGAATTGTGTACACTTAATTATGGTGAATTCTTCTTGTGGATAATCTTTGGTTTGTAGGGTCGGCATATTTGAACTATTGTATATGTTTTCCTCTCATGTAACAAAATTAACATTAGATCACATGCCATTCTTGTACAAAAAATGTGACGAGTGATTAAGATACTGATTAAGAATCTTGAACTATTCTAGAAAGGGTGTGTACTCATTTTGTGTAACGCAAAAAGTAAATTTGATCACAGGTCAAAGTAAAAAGTAAATTTGATCACGAGTGTGTAGAACCACTGAATAAAACCCAAATAAGTTATATAAATTTTAAAAATCTATATAAAATAAAATTCACTGTGGAAAACTTAGAGTTATACTTCTCTACCTTTCATACCGATGAAAAAACATGTTAATGAATACACTCACAAGAAAATAGTTTATTGTTAATACTACATTTATATACAAAATAGTGGCTAAATATTAACCATGTTGTTTCTAAAATGCTGCAAGTTATTACATCGCACTATTTATTGTTATCTACCAATTAAAAACATTAGAATAAGATAATTCTCACTATTTATTGTTATCTACCAATTAAGAATGATATACTCTATATTCTTAAAACTTTTTTTAATAAGTTAAATAACTTCGCGTATGTTCTAACATCACGTAAGTATAGAGTTTTGTTTGCAGATACATGCATATAGCATAATAATCATCTTTTCACAAATTTCATAGTGTCAAAGATGAATACATGGGCTAAGTCATCAAATATTCTCGCTTGATATGTACAAAAAAATTATTAGCTTAATGATACACACTAGATTAAATCGATACAGATGCTCACGAGGATGAGAAATATCCCTCCGCGCGAGACATATTTCAACTTAATGAGACACACTATCACGTAAGGAGAGTTTTGTTTACAGATACATATGGGTGTTTCAACATATGGCATAATAATCATTTGTTCACAAATTTCACCGTGTTAGGATGATATATTTTGTTCACCGGAACATTTGTGATAGTTGAAGATCATTTTTGTTTCTTGACACACAATTGAAAATAATATGATTTCAATGGAACCATATTTTTATTTTTGTACACTTTCAACCAACTACAAATGACACCCTTGCATTTGTGAGGGCCACCATGCTAGTTTTTATAAAATTACACCAGTTTTGAAGATATTAATCCATTTGATTGAACTAGAGACGGTCCGACAGTACCCTACAAAGACGATGACCGACATCCAGAGCTTTGTCAGCAAGGTTTGGCGAATTTATCTATTCCTGGGGCATGAATCACTTTTTTACAGGCCCATCCGGCTTGAGAAAACATTGGTTTATCTTCTTAACCACCTCTCTGAACATCTTACATTGTAGATCTCCCCATGTATCGGCTTTTTCTGGCACGCCTGTGTAATCTTGCAGTTACAAGAAACATGGCAATTGGGTGTCCAGGGAATGTCCACCTTTCATTACACATCCGTTGGCGCAAGCGGTTGGGATTAGAGTGTGGATACGTTGATTCGGCGGTAATAAAGTACACTTAAGGCTATGTATAATGCATGGTGCTTAAAGGGGTTTTCTTAAGCACCAAAACTTATTTGTATGGGATGTCTAGTTAGGCATCGGCCTAGTATAAATAAGCACCAGCATTTAAACAAAATTTGATTTATTTTTGCAATTAAGCACCTCTCCATGGATCTTGCATTGTACATGACAGGAATTATGTAGCGCAAACGTTTGTCACAATGTTGGACGCGATCGACCCTGCTCGGTCAAATCCGGGTTCCATGTTATGATGACAACGTCGATGATGTGGCACTGCATGCTATAGTGCATCCATTGTGTTGTTAATTTGTATCATTGGACGGGTATTATTGTGCTAGTGTTACTAATATTGCGCTCGAGCAGTTGTGCTTTGACAGTTTAAACATATATGGAGTCAATGGTTTGTGTTCATATTATGTGCGCTTTAATAATTCTGGGTAGCAATTTGGTTCCACGTAGGCTAGGATGATTCGATTCGATATCCTTCTTATGTTGTTTAACTTCTTGTGGGAATGAATGAGTCAGCTAGCTAGCTAGATAGCTGTTTCCGCTTCAGTAATCCGGTCTTTCTGAAGAAGCATGGCCCATATATATATATAGCTAATAAGTTAATAGTCGAGGAATGATCTGTCTTTCAAGGAGAACATGCATGTTTGTGTTCTAAATTCACCGACTGGCAAAATGTATGTGGCCAAAAGAACTACTCCATTTGGTTCCTCAAAAAGAAAAATTACTCAAATGTAAGTACCTTAACTATTCGGGAGGTAATTTCACTTTAAAAGCCCGTTATCCTTGTGTGGGAGGGGAAAAATGTACTCCCTCCCTCTCAAAATAGACGTCGGATGTTTCTGTAAATTTGGATGAATCTAAATACTAAATAGTGTCTAGATACATTCATTTTTTTAAAAAAAAAATCGAAATCAATTTTGAGACGGAGAGAGTATAATTCACCTGGAAACCTAGCAACTATCTTGTTTATGGAATTCGTGTCAAACCCATAAAATCGATATAGTTATAATTAACCTCACAGAAGACACAGTGGAGATTAATCTACACAAATCAAGAACATGTGCCAAGGCACTCATTGGCTACAACAAGAAAAACCCTTTTTCGAAGGGAGCCGGATAAAAGAGGCATAGAAACTATCGAGATCGTGCGTTGGTGGTGATGCCGGTGGCACGCCAGAGTGGCTAGCCGGAAGAGACGATATCATACAGTAGTTTTTCTCGTGGATGAGATACAAAGGATATGTACGGTCGAATGGGTGGCGCGAGCTAGTACGGATGCCACTAGGGGTTAGACCTGCAAAAAGACGAGATATCGAACAAAGATATTGTCTTCTCCGTGGAAAAGCCAGATTAAGTACGGATGGCAGTAGGGTACAAACAATAAACTGTTTGTGTTCATAGGTGTTCACTAATGATTTGGCTTAGTTATCTGGATCAGGCTAGCAAGGGTACCAGGATTATTATACTCAGTTCAATATTTATCTAATTTCATATGTTGTGACATGATGAACGAGTCAATTTGCCAGCTGCATGCACTTTGCTAGTTGTTCGATCTCCAAGCAAAAAAAACCGAATAGTATCTCCAAGCAACTTTTTTTTATTGTTATATGCAAGCAATTTTGACATGTTAGTGTCATCAATCGGTTATTTCTTCCCCAAGAAGTGTGGCCCGTTCAGGTTGGAAAAATTCCAGCCTCCAGCCCTCCGTGTGACACGTGTTCCACTTTTGCCCAAAAACCCACTTTTGTTTCTACATAGCAAAACTCTCGCCCGCTTTTGCTGCATGTAGTAAAAAGAAAAGTTTGCCATCAAACAGAAAAAAGAGTGACTTCATCGGAGAACGACTGATCTCGCCGGAGACTTCGCCCGAGACGTCGAAGCAAAAAGGTTTTCCTATTTTAGCAAAACCGACTTCGTCGAAGAACTCGTAGCAAAAAAAATCTTCAAATTATGCAAATTCACCTAACTGTATGGAGAAAAAACTGTGCTATTTGAAGCATCATAACAAAAAAAATCGGTGAGGTCCTCCGATGAGACTATGATGCAAAATAGGCACAAATAGATGGCTGTAGCAAAAACATTCTTCCTATGATGCAAATCCAGATAAAGTTTGTAGCATAATTTTTCTTCCTAAGATGCAAATCTGAAAGTAATATGACCGAGAGGCAATAATAAATAGTTATTATCTTATTACAGGTTTATAATAGATGTTTATTTCTCATTCTATAATTGTGTTAATCGGAAACTTTAATACATGTGGGTTTAATAAACAAAGAAAGTTCCTAGTAATGTCTCTCATTACACTAGCGCGTTGGTTAACAGATGATTAAGGTTTCCTGATCATGAACATTGGAAGTTGTTAATAACAAGGTCATGTCACTGGAGAATGATGTGATGAACATTCACCCACAATAGATTTAGCAATACAATCCTGTATTCAAAGCTTATATTGCTATCTCACTCGAAGTAACACTAATCCTTAGACCATGAGATCACGTCAATCAATAATACTGGAAGAGTACTTTGATTCCATTGATACGTTGCTAACGTATCCATAATTTTTGATGTTCCATGCTTGGTTATATCTACTTTCTTATGTTTTGTCCATACTTTGGAGTATTTTTTTTACACTTTCTTGGACTAACTTATTAACAAGGTGCCACAGTGCCAGCTGTGTATTTTCTGCTGTTTTTGGTTCCAGGAAAGTCAGAAAATGAATATTCTCGGAATTGGATGGGACAAAAGCCAAAGTCAGTTTTTCACCGAGGGGGACACGGAGCCAAAATACGAGACGGAGAGGGGCCAGAGGGCCGCCACACCACCTGGACGCGATGCCAGGCCTGGCCCGCGCCAGGGGGTGGTGTGGCCACCCAGGGCACCCCCTCAGCATCCTCTTTCGCCTATAAGATGCCTCCGAAACAAAAACCCTAAGTCCCCGATCAAAATTCCATGAAAGAGTCTGTAGCCGCCATCATCTCCATCCCTAAACCGGGAGGGATCTGAAGCTCTTCTCGGCACCCTGCCGGAGGGGAGAATTCACCCTGGAGGCCTTCTTCATCACTATGCAAGCCTTCGGTGTGATGCGTGAGTAGTTCATCTCTAGACTATGGGTCCATGTAGTAGCTAGATGGTTGGTTCTTCTCCTTTGTGCTACCATGTTTAGATCTTGTGAGCTCCATTCATGATCAAGATCATCTATTTGTAATCCTACATGTTGTGTTTGCGGGGATCCGATGGATATTGAGATGCTATTTTAGATTGATTATCGATTCTATCATGTCTTTGTTATTTGTGATCTTGCATGCTCTCCGTTGTTAGTGGATATCTTGGCCAAGTATATGCTAGCAACTCCAAGAGGGAGTATTTATGCTCGATAGTGGGTTCATGCCTCTAGTAATCTGGGGAAGTGACAGAAATCTCTAAGGTACTAGATGTGTTGTTGCTACTAGGGATAAAACAACAATCATTTGTTCATAGAACAACGTATTGTTTACTTTACACGCAATGCGTAATGCAAGTATCTGTTGCCTGCAACTTCATACTGGAGAGGGTTCAGATGATAACCTGAAGGTGGATTATTAGTCATAGATACAGTTGGATTATGGTCTATCTATAATGTTGTAATGCCCAATCAAATGTCAAAGGAGTCAAGATGAGTAGTATATGCATGATTGCTTTCTCGATGTTTGTCAATTTCCCCGCTGTAATTTGTTCACCCAACATGTTGTCTATCTTAAGGAGAGCCACCACTAGTGAACTATGGACCCCGGTCCTTTCTTTTACCATCAATCTACATCTATTTACTGCTTTCTGTTTACTTTCTACAAACTATTACTTTCTTCCACACAATACGTTTAATCCTTTGTTTTCAGCAAAACCGGTGAGATTGACAGCCTCACTGTAAGTTGGGGGAAAAGTTCTGTGGTTGTGTTGTGCAGGTTTCCACATTGCTTCTAGCACCGGTAGTGCGCCCTGGCAAAGGCCAGCTAGCAATACCTTGGAGGTGTTTCCTTGATCCTAGTGGATTGATAACCTTGGTTTCATAACTGAGGGAGACTTACTGTTGTGCTCATCACACCTTCCTCTTGGGGTGCCCCAACGAGCTCGTTATTACACGAGTCAGCATCCATGAAACATCACACCGTAATAGGGTGATTATCAAGATGTCATTGGGTACTTGGAAAGTGTTAGTTGAGGCTCATGGATCAAGAGTGGGATTTGTCCATCCCGATGACTGAGAGATATTCGCAGGACTCTCTCGGTAATATCACATTGACATAGCTTGCAAGCACATGATTGGATCACATAGAATGTTATATCACAGAAATGAGAAAAAAGTACTTGTCAATAACGAGATCAAACTAGGTATGGATGATACCAAATGATCGGATCTCGGACTAGTATAATATCGCGATACAAAAGAAATTGGTTACTACGAAAAAGGTTCACGTGATCACTAGTTCATCATTGAGTAAGTGGGAGTCATTATGATCTCCCAATCCTGCTGATGATTATTTATCGGAGAGAGTATCGATCATGTCCACTTAGTTCACGAATCATAGGGTGACACACTTAAGGCTCGTTGACGCATTTGAGTGGATACGAAACACAGAACAAAATACTGGATAACGCAGAAACTATTTTGATAAAACTGTCGGAACAGTTTTGGTGTATCGAAATATTGCAAGGGAATAAATTGTTCATGTGTTTATTAAATGAAGTGTTCATTAATTGAAGTGTTCATTAGATTGAGTAGCATTAAACCAAGTGAATTAAAGTGCTTGATGGAAAGATATTTGGTTTTTTGAGTGGAAATTTAATGGGAAAAAGTGGTCTTGATTATTTGTGAGTGGGGAGTCCACTAGTAATCAAGAGGGAAGAGGTGGGGGAACCTCCTTTGGGCACCAGCCATGGGAAGCGGCTGCCCCCTCCCCCAATAAAAGGAGGTGGTGGAGACCCGCCCCACTCACTCAATCTTATGCCCTCTCATGTGCCCTTTGGTTGGCATCTTCTCCCCCTTGGTAGCTTATCCATTGTCACAAGTACAGTGCTTAGGGAAAGCCCTGCTTTAAGATCTTCTCCACCATCATTACCATGTCATAGTGCTACTAGAGTTCCCGAGGATCCGCTACTTCCGCTGCCCAACTGGAGCAAGTGACGGAGGTCGTCATCACGCCGAACGTGTGACCGATTACGGTGGCACTGCCCGTTTGTAGCGTTGATCGTCTTTGCATCTTTGAGGACGATCGAGTACATTCTATACCATCCATGTTTGTTTGCGAGAATGTTATTCTGCTTACGGTCTTTGAAGGTGAGTCCTTCTGAAATAGTTACAAGTATCAGCTTGATTTGATCTTGGTAGTTGCAACCATAGGATTTTTTTTGTTTTCTGTGCAACAAACCCCATCAAAATCCGAAAAATAATTGTAGTAAAAATTATAGCAGCTTCGTTGGCCTTGTCGTAGCAACATCATTGGCTCGTCGTAGCAACTTCGTCGACACGTTGTAGCACCCTCGTCAGCTTCTCATAGCACCCACGCTGGCTATCCATAGCACCCCCCACCAATCACACCTCGTAGAATAGCTTGAAGCATCACTACAGCCAACGTGAAAAGCCTTAGGCTGGTCATGCATTTGCTACTAGTATATGATACTATCTCTATAGTGCATGGTATCATATGGTAGTATCATAATAGTACTATATTTAATGACTTGCAGAATCTAAACGTAAACTTGTGTAAAAGATTTATTGGCATTAAGATTTGTAGTTTTACGTGCTATGATACGGTACCTACCTATGATACTCTAACCATCTTTTTTTTATTAATTGTTGTGCCACATCAGATTTTTGCCAACATGGCATGCATGATACTTGTTATGATACTCCCACTACTAGCCTTAGAAATTTATGCTGCAAAGGTTTTGTGAACTTACATAAAAAGGGAATTCTGGTACTTACAAAATTTCTAAGTATTTGCACCTCAAAAATAAAAAAATGCATCATACTAAGAAGAAACTTGCTACAATGGTTCTCTGGATTTGCATCAGAGGGAGAAGAAATCTGCTACCAACCTTCCATCTCGTCAAGCACATGCCCAACACACCACTTGCTCTACATGGTAGCATCGCGAGGAGGGGGCTTGTTGGTTTACGGCCCAAAATTTCCCGGGCAAGTGCATCACAGTATCTAAGTTGCCTGGAATTGCCGCGTTTCGAAATGTTTGGCCGCCAACTACCGAGAGGGGCCATTTCGAGGCAAACTCATCTCACCCCTACCAAATCCAAACATTCCATGAAACTGCCCCGTGAAGTAGACAGTCGGGACCCTCATGTCAGTAATATGTCCGTGACACGAGCGCCAACGCGGGAACCACGTAAGAAAAATAAAGGACTAAAGGAGCTTGGTGTGTTGACCAAATTCATAAATCCACTCCCTCCTTTTGCATGAACCCTAGCACTGGTGGCGTCGGAATCCCCCTCCAACCAGAATGATCCCTTTGGGCATTTGACTTCCGGCGGCAAGTTGATGCGCCTACTAGCTGATCCCAAGATCCAATGCCGAATGTCGTGCCCGCCGTTGTGACGCTCTAGCCTGCCTCTACCGCCGACGAGCTGAGCAGCGCGAAGGATGGCAGATCCTATTGCCGAGGAAGAAGTACTACTGGCTAATTGCGGGTGAGATACTCTTCTCTTTGCTATTCGCACTATATATAACGGCTAGCTGGCTATTGGCATTATAAAGATAGATCGAACCTAGAATTGTTTGCTAGCACAATGCTGACAAACAATTCTTATCTTTTGTCCCCAATTTTCTGCCAAATAGGATCTCCGCTGAACCCAAATACACGGTTGTGGTCACTCTCTACGGTTACCACACTAAATTAGCAGATGGGAAGAACATGTGGAATCAAACTCGCAGTCTGAAGATGGAAGTAGTACCTGTGCAGTTATGCACTATCCCTGGTATGGTTGCTGCTATGCGCGAACATGCTGAAATGGGGCCATAGCAGACTGTACGGTTCTGCTTCATGGATGAACGAGGCTTCAAGGTTCCTATAGCGTGTGACAGTAAGCTAATTGGGTTGATGAAACAGTTTGTTGGGCTTCGCATGGTTATGCTGATTTGTAAAATACTGGATGTGAAAGCTCCTGCTACTGGGAGTCGCCCAACTATTATTGGACAGGGTGGTCTAACTCGAACCCATGCTGCTGTTGAGAAAAATGTGGTTCCTCATCCGCGCCATGCTTCTGTTAGGCAACCTCCTCGTAGGAGTCTACGTATTGCCGTTGTGCAAAACTCTGCTCTGAAATCTGTTGGCACTGGTCACCCATGTGGTGTTGCTGCTCTAGCTACTGCTGACCCAATCCATGCCACTTTTGAGCAAATTAAGGCTTCCGGAGGCTGCCCCGCTGTTGTTGCCAAGACCGCTACCTTGTGTGCTCCTCCTCCTCGAAACCATGCTCAAGTTGTGAAAAACTCTACTCTGGAATCTGCTGGTACTGGTCGTTCCCGTGGTGTTGTGGCTCCGGCTGCTGCTGACCCAATCCATGCGCTGTTGAGCAAACTAAGGCTTTCGGAGGCTGCCCCGCTGTTGTTGCCAAGACCGCTACCTTGTGTGCTCCTCCTCCTCGAAACTATGCTCAAGTTGTGCAAACCCCTACTCTGGAATCTGCTGGTACTGGTTGGCCCCGTGTTGTTGTGATCTGGCCACTGTTGACCCAATACCTGCCGCTGTTGAGAAAACTAAGGCTTCCGGAGGCTGCCCCACTGTTGTTGCCAAAACTGCTGCCTTGTGTCCTCCTCAAACACGTCCTCAGGTTTAGCGAGCTGCTGGTCTAGAACTAGCTCATGGTCTGGACTCTACTAGCTCTCGAAATACTGTTGTTGTGGGAACTGCTCCTGATCGCCGATGTGGCGTGGCAGCAGCTGCTCCTATTGTGGCTGCCGTTAGCCATGGCCCTGCCTGTCCCTAGGTATTATAGCTCCCGCTGCTAAGGGCCCTTGCCTTGCTCCTGGTCCTGGTACTTCCACCGAGGTTTCTCCAGCTAACAATGACGCTGGTGATGGAGACGGTGGCGTTGTGGATGGGTCTGATAGTGCCGCTCCACCTCTCGAACCTCTCGGAGGTTTCTATCCTGCAAAACCTGATGATGGCAAAGTAATCGTTCGTATCGGTGTCGAGGAGTATACTACAGAATTAGATGATGGCACAAAAAAATTTTATGACAATTTTGATGTAATCCTTGGAAAATACGATCCTAAAGTGGTATAGTTATCTGACCTGATGGCATCGTTACGAGTGAAGGTGTTGTGGGGGTCCTCCTAGGTAGCACATTTGGTATATTTTGGTTACAGGAGCAAAAAGGCTATAGAACTGAAAGCAACCAGGGATTTAGTCGTACTGTTTACAAAAAAACATTATAGAGGTGAAGTGTACATCCACTTGATAGTGCAAATGGTTGAAGAGGAATTGGATTTCTACAATAGAGATGATGGACTTGTAGAACGCATGAATGACCTGATCCATGGCATCACTGGGGATTGTGCGACTGAGGGTAGCTTCGAACAGAGGAGAATCTTTCAGAGGAGCATCATAAAGAGGAGAAGGAAGAGCATTCCCAGAAAGGGCACCCCGAAGAAGAACATCACTAAGGAGACCACACCAGAGAAAAGGACGCCCAAGAGTCGCACGAAAAAAAGCACCACACCGCAGAGTACACCCTTGAGATCCAGTCAAAATGCCACACCGAACGGTAGAAGAAAAAACACTAAGAGGACGAGCACGGTGGTGAACACTCCCAGGAGTGGTAGCAAAAAGGCGAAGATGGCCAGCACGGAGGCTACCACACCCAGTGGTAGCAGGAAAAATGCTAATTTGGAGCGGAACACGCCGTTGAGGTCAGGCAATAATGCCAGCACGAAGGAGAACACGCCCAATAGTAGCAGCAAAAGGGCTAATTCGAAGAAGAACACGCCACAGAGGTTAGGCAATAATGCCAGCACCCTGGAGCGAACACCCGTGAGGGGAAGCAGGAAGGAGATCACACCCAAGAGTAGCAGCAAAAAACCTAGTTCGATGGGGAACAGAACGCGGATGTCAAGCCCTACTGATACCATCAGAAAAGATTACATCAGGAAGGAGGATGTACACAAGAAGAGCAACAGGGTTATGTATAGTCAAGATGAAATAGATTCTGACAGTTGTTTGTCTACTGAAGAACCGGGGATGCGTGCAAAATAAGACCACTCCATGTGGTTGCAGCAGAACCAACCGAGTGTCTGGGAAAAAACAGAGTTGCCGGTGAGGTAGATTGGGGCAATGTTCCGGTCATCCGCGTGGAGATGATGGTGCAGCCCCGCCCATGGGAGTCAATATGATGTGCTAGTTTCGGCAATTTGTTTTTTTAAGAAGTATGGCCGTTCATGCCTAAACTATAAGTGCAAGAATACATGTTTCCAGAGGAACATGTTTTGGTTTTAAATTCACCACTAAGGCCACCTTGCTTTAGTGAAATTACTCCCGTATTTGTAAAATTTATGAGACAACAATTCATCAATCTTATCCATTGCACCTGAACAAAGAAATCCCTAGTATCCATTGTCAAAAGTCTTCAGTTGTATCAAACTTAAACATCAAAAATCTACTATTTGTGAGACAAAATTATTTAATTCCCATAGAAACCGAACTCCTTTTTGTGAAATTACCGACCTCGTTCTTAAGCAAATACAATAAGTCCTAGTCAGCTGGCTATAAAGATTAAAATATTATTTCCTTGACTAGTTGGAAGAGAGAGAAGAAGAGTGGGCTCTCATGCAAGAGCCAGCTCTAGCACGTGCTCGTAGACACTTTGAGGAAGTGAAAGGTAGGCCATGTAGTATTAAAATAGTATATTTTTATAGTTCACTATTGTACATGCTAGCTCTAAGTTACCATAGATGACATAATATTTACCTAATAGCCACAACTGGCTATACTACTGTCTTTGCTCTCAGCGGCAGCGTCGATGACATATTGTATTCTCCGTGGATGAGTTTGAAGGGTGATGTACGGTCCAATGATTGAGTCTGACGAAGTACGGAAGGCACTAGGGTACAAACAACAGTGGTTGTGTTCATACGTGTTCACCAATAATTCAGCTTAGTTATTTGGATCGGGCTAGTGTGTCAGCTCATTATACAGTTCGGTATTTGTCTTATTTAATATGTTGTGGCATGAATGAGTCAATTGCCAGCTGCATGCACTTTGATAGCTGTTCGATCTCCAAATATCTTTTTAATGGTATCTCCAAGCAATTTTGATGTGTTAGTTTCAGCAATCTGCTATTTTTCTGAAGAAGCATGACCCTTTCATGCCTAAGCTAAATGCCGACGGTCGAAAGTCGGGGCTGTCGGCGTAGCCATCGCCCAGGCCAGCTCCGCCCGGTGACCGTCGGCATACATGTGTCGTCGGTGTAGGCCCAGCTACGCCCAGGGCCGCCCTCAGTGTACAAACACCCTCGGCGTAACCAGGCTACGCCGTTACCTCGTCGTCGAACGACGTTGGGAGCTCTCCGCCGACAGCGAGTACGCCGACGGCTGCGGCGGGACCGTTTGCGTACGCTACGCCGAGGGCTTTTGACCTACGTCGTGGGCCAGGTGGTCTCCGCCGAGGAGGTACGACGCCGAGGAGCTACGCCGAGGACTGCCATCGGCGTAGCCTACGCCGAGGGTTTAGCAGGCTACGGCGATGGCTATCTGCCCTCGGCGTAACTCTTGATTCCTGTAGTGTGAGGAACACATCTTTCAAGAGGAACATGCTTTAGGTTGCTTTAGTGAACTCTCATGTCCGTAAAAATTATGTTTCCAAATGCACCCATGCTGCTGGTGAAGTCTGAATGTGTTAAATGCAAAATTTGGCTTTCGAAAATATGTGAGCCAGATTAAGTTAAATGCCTGTTATTGGATTATTAGCTGACCAATATGTTGGATTTTTGTTGTTTAGCTCAAAATACAGGTTAGTCCAATACTGATGCCGAAGCAGAAAGATCAGATGGAACAAGCTGTTACCAGCTCAGATACTTGGGATTTTATTTTGCATGGATGCTGATTCCAAGGACAAGTCTCGAGAAGATTTTAAAGATACGCTTAGCTAGTATTGTTTGTCCATGGCAAGGTTAAGTCATGCTTTGCTTCAGATTTCAAGATAAAGAACTCTGATGAAGGGAAACGACGTAGGCAATTGCATACATATGATTACCAGATAATTAACATTGTGGTTGGGTATTTTATTGTTTCTTTGTGGGCCAAATGATATTGTACGAGAACTTGACTTAGGCTTTGGTTCTGTCAAGTAGGAATTATATTTTGGTAAGCATGTACCTACGTAGCGTAACCGATCGCATGTCCTAGTCGATTTTCGCTTTTGGATTTCTTTGCCTGTATGCAAAGTCCGGCACCTTATAAGGTCCTGGCCGATTGACGAGGAAAAGCCCCAATCGATTTATATCAAATCTACTTTTTCATGTATGTTTATTTTCCTTCGCTCTCTCTGGCTAAGCTCTAGCAGTCTCGGGGAAGCCCTGCGGCAGCCCTGTACCGGTCTAGATTTTGTGTGAAACTAGTGCGCAGAAAACTTGTAGTTCAAGGCATAGTCCACTATTTAAGTTGCTAGCTAGCGTAGCATGAAGTTTAACGTGAAAGTTTAACTTAACAGTCTTCACTACACATCGATATATAAAACAATATTCTGAAATGAAAGTGAGGTGATGTGCCAATGAGACTTTGTAGGGAATTGTTGGAATTTGATGAGTTTTGGGTTGTTGGCCCATTAGGCAAATTCTGAAATTCTCTTTGGCCCATTTGTGCATTGTAGCTTATGGTTGTGCTAGTGGTGCTAAAGTTTAATCCCATATTGCTAGTTGAGTGAGAGTTACACCTCCTTATATACTAGTCCGTTCCACCACTCACTAAGTTGTGAGAAGAAGAGTAACTCTCGCGCACTCCTTCTCCGACGCTGCCCGCCACACCTCGCCTCGCCTCGCCTCGTCACGACGTGCGCCCGCGCGCCGCGGGTTGCGGGAATCTCGCTGAGCCGAGCTTTATTTTTGTTGGTCAGGAAAATTAATCATAGAGTAATTACGAGTCATTAACAGATACGTTAATTAGTCAGCCGTTTTCAGTCTTTATGGGACGTGGGTTGAGCCTCACGATCTTCCTGACTTGCGCTAAACCTAATCGGCACCGCTTCTCCTTCCAGTCTATTGCGCCGCCACCTTCGTCTTCCTCATCCCAGCTTGCGGCGTGCAGCGCAGATCGGGACAGTAGGCCTCCAGAACCCCGCCTTCTTATGAACCTATACGGGTGAGGGCGATCAAGTTTTTGGGGAGCGCTTCCGCACGACTACTGACACCATCACGGACGACTCCTTCCCCGACGAGGACTTCTTCCCGGACATCAGCAGTCTCTACATCAATGATATGGCCGACGACGATGTTGCCACTGCTGCTGCCACCGTCGTGGCTGCTGCTACCGCTGTTGTACCATACGTAATCATGAACTTTCTATTTCAGATTTTGTTAGAGTTCTTTATTCTAGCGTTTGGTATAGATGTGATAGGTTTATCTTATTTAGATGTAATCTGTTCATCTACTTTGTTAATCTGCATGATTAGTTTTGGTACTGTCTGTATGATAAGCTTTATCAGTTTATTATTCGGATTAAATCATATGGATTATTGCTTATATTCTTTTTTCTTTTGTTTTTTAGCTGTGTGCATCTTTGATATCTAGATTTTCTCTAAACATCATGTTGTTGCACAGACTAGGTGTAACTGATATCATCGTGATATAAATATATTCTCTTTGTCGAAAAAAGTGTTCTCTTGCTTGTAAGTCCCCTTAACTATCTTGGGAGTAAGACACTCATATCATGACAAAATTACTATGTACATGCACGAGGCGTCTCTTGTTTGCAAGAAGAATATACTCCCTCCTTCTAAAAAAGGACCCGGCGGATTTATCTAGATTCACATCTATTTATACATGTATAGAATTATGGGAATCTAGATAAATCTGTGAAATCTTTTTCCGACGGAGGGAGTATATCCGTTCTTACATAAACCTGTTTTTCTTATTAAATTCGTTTGAATCAAAGAGAGCCATAAAACCTCACGGAGTGCATTTGTACTCCCTCTATTTTAAAATATAAGATGTTTTACCTTTGTGAAGCGAATGTATCTAGACGTCTTTTGGTGTGTAGATTCAGAATAAATCTTCACATAAAAAAGGATCCGGGTACATTCATTTCACAAAAGCTAAAATATCATATATTTTTGAACGAAGGCACTAGAGATTAATCTTCGTAAACCATGAAAACGCCAAGACGGCGATGCAAGCATACAGAGAGACCTTTAATTTTTTCGAAGGAGCTGAAAAAGAAGGGCGGGCGACTAGAAATTATCGAACTCGCTCGCTCATGCGTCGTTGACGGTGACGGTGATGACAGAAACAGGAAGAAACGGTACAATCTAAAAGGAGATATTGTAGTTTTGGTCGTGGATTAGTAAGTGCAAAAGGTACGGTCCAATAATGGCGAATTTTTTATGGTCTTAGGCTAGTCCTAGTGGGAGTATCATAAGGTGTATCATGCATGCCACTTTGGCAAAAAATCTGATGTGACACCATAATTAATGAAGAGAGAGGTGTTAGTAGTATCATAATATGATACTGTATCATAGCTCGTAAAACTAGGTAATTTAATAACCAATACATCCATACACACAATTGCATTGAGATTGTAGAAAAAATTAAATACTATGGTACTATGATACTACTATATGATACTAACCACTAGAGAGGTAGTATCATACACTAGTATCATATGCATGATACTAGTAATATGATACTCCCACTATGACCCAGGTCTCAATCGATCTCCCTGTTGTACTTCAGGGTCATGTTTACATCTGTAATAAGTGTCGCCGAAGTTCATTGTGAATTTAAAATACACCCTCCGATACAAAATACTACTACTAGTTAATTTAGATTTATTTAGATTTAAGTATATCTAGATTTGTTTTAGTGCTAGATATATCCAAATATAGACAAAACCAAATCAACTAGTAATTTAGATCGGAGGGAGGACATGATAGCATTATGTACAACTCAGGTTTGTGAAGTTCATGTGGCAAATATTTGCAACGGCGGCGGAGGTTTACCTGAAACATCACGTAGCCGTACCATAGTGAAAATCTACACAAAGAATATACTCCATCCGTTACAAAATATAAGATGTTTAGTTTTGTGATAAAAATGTATCTAGGTAGACTCTTTTAGTGAGTATGTTCACTCCAAATCTAGATGAGCCTACACACTAAAAGAGATCTAGATAGACTCATTTTATAAAGTTAAAACATCTTATATTTGAAAACGTAGGGAGTACAAGACGACACTCATGATTGGCTAAAGGGAAACCTTTTTCCAACGGAGCGGAAGAGATAGATGAGCTCGATCGTGCGCTGGCAGCGACGCCGAGAGGACAGAGTGGATCGAAGAGGACGAGACGGTACGATCGAAATGGAGAGATATTGGATTCTTCGTGGATGATGAGTGCCAAGGGTACGGTACGGGTGTTGGGTGATCGAGAGCAGAGGGGTACGGTCGAATGGATGGCCTGGAAGTACGGATGGCACTAGCCACTAGGGCTAGGGGGTAGGTGGCACGCCACTGCTTCCTTCCTGATCATTTTCTTAACCATCTTCTTAAAGAACTAGTACTACGAGTGATTCTTGGTATCTTTCCAGGTCAGCAGGCCTCGATCGATACCCTGCTGTTGTACTACTTCCTTTATCTTATTTCTGGATAATAGATTGATGTTCAGTGGAGGGAACCTTGTCATTTCTTATTTCCTTTGAAGTTGTAAATGTTTATTTTATTCCAAATTAACTTTATCCTTTTTATTCACATCGGGTCGTGGTTGGTCCTTTTTTTTCCACGATTGGTTCACTGGTTCGCTGGTAAAACCACTGGTTCGATGGTGACAAAAAAACAGTATTTATAATTAAAGTTTAATCAAATTTTGGAATAAAATGACCATAACATTTTATATGTAGGGTATATTTTATTTCAATGTGTAATCACAAAAGATGGTGAGCCCAAATGATATTGGAGCTTAGTTAGTGTTATTTCTTTCTAGCAGAAGGTCGTGAGTTCGATTCATGTTGCAATATTTTATTTCACTGGTTATTTGTTGTTTGGGCCGTTGCCTCTTAAAAAACCAGTGAGGCCGTCGGTTCAGGTTTTTTGTGGTTGGACCACTGAACCGGTCTGGTTTTTAAAACAATGCTTTGCACACCAGATGAGTGCGGCTTGAGCGAGCCTTTCTTAGAAAAAAAAAGAGTCAAAACCGGTATTCAAAACTTTCAAAAATTCAGATTTTTTTCCACGCATTGATACAGATGTTTGTCTACGATAATGTTTGAATAGTACTACTCCCTCCGTCATAAAATAAATGACGTAGATTTTAAGATTCACTTGTATCTAGCAAATCTAGACAAATCCAAAACACTTATTTCAGGACAAAGGAAGTACATTGTATTATGGGCTACACGAAAATTTCATTAAAATGTGGATCTAAGCAAGTCAAAGTAGATTCTTTTTTTTTTTGAGAAAGTCAAAGTAGATTCTGGTCTTCACATTTGTCTTTTTATGTGTAGATCATATCTGAAAACATAATTTAACCAAACTCTACACATACATTACTATATGTACATACTCGATGTACTTCTGCAAGAGCCCGTACTACCATATGTACTTTTATTTTCTTTTAGGAGTTAGTTAAAGTGCAAAAGACGAAGTTTTGAAATTTTTGATGGCCGGTTCGTCTGATTCTCTTTAGTGTGGCGCCGCCGCGGCTGATCGTCCCAAGCCTGCCTCGTTTCTTTCCTACGGCTAAACCTCCCTAACCAACAGTCTACAACAGATAAACTCTACGCTGACCAAACCCAAACCATGCTTAATCACGCCATGCGAGCCACGCTACTCGGCCACAAGTCCTTGGAAGTTGGAAGCCCAACAGAGCCGAGGCGCATTCATCAATGATACAACGGCACAACAAACTATACACTAGCACATTGCTCACAGGACAGCATTACATTACAAAATTACAATATATTACCTCCGTTTCGAAATGTAAACCTTTTTAGAAAGCTAAAATAGATATATCTAAAAATGCTTATATTTTGGAACGGAGGTAGTATAACATACAGAGACAAATCCTCGCGAAGAGATGTAAATTGAGAGCACCGCGGAATGTGAGGACACGGACACGTTAGATGGCATTTTGTTCTCAAATTCGATGATCTTCGGTAAATAGCACACGTCAGGGTTGCCGGTGCTGCTGGAGCATCAGAAGCCAGCGGCCTTCAGGAAGTTGGTGTACGGGCTTGATGCCGGAAGCTTCAGCAAATGTTGCTGCTGCAGGTGACCACCGGCCTGGGCGCCGCCACCAGTTGGGTAGTTTTGCTGGAGGAAAGGGTTTGTGTTCTGCACGCAAGGAAACGGCCAAGAGTTAGCCTTTCAACCTCACTGCATGAACAGTATCCCCACCTCGTGATCCAATGTGAGTATCCCGATCCCTAACCAAAAAATCGCCATATGTGTGCCTATTGCCAGGAGAGCAGCAGGGTTCTCATTCTCCTTTTTGCGCGATGCAGTGTTGCGGCCCATGTTGCCTTATCTGGAAGAAAATTGTCTTTCGTTTTATTTTTCTAATTGACAAGTGTGTATCTAGTAATTTTGTTTCTATAGATCCCTGGTGCAGATGTTTGATTTCATTCTGAGTAATAGATCCTGGCGAGGCCCCCTATTTAAAGAAGAATATATATCCCTGGTGCATTGGCAGGATTAAAAAGATGAACCGGAAAGCGAAGGTAAATCATTCGGCCTCACGCACCTGCTCGCTGGAGATATGGGCCGCGTCCGGGTGGTTGGTCTGATTGTTTTCTGGGATAGACGCTTGCCAACTGTGTTTGAAGCTCATAAATGCAGACATCTTCTGCTGTTTTCCCATGGAAAGAGCCTCACAGTGGCTAGTCATGTCCACAGTGGATATATTTTGTGAGAACGGCAAGATGAAAGAACGAGATATATTCTGTGATCACTATACCTCTTGAAGGAAGAAATCATCGTCCGACACCCACAGTGGATTTTTGCTAGGTGCTTCAAAAAATTGAGTATTTATTGGACACATTTCATCGGGACAGAAGTCACTTAGCAGTTGACTTCTTATACTTTCTAACTCTGTCTGGAGAAACTGGAAAAGGTCATCACTCGTATGGTGCACGGAATTCAGTTCGATCAATATAGCAGACTCATAAGACGAATGAATGGAATATTACATCTGGTAAATCTGTTATGCTGTTCATGATTGTAGAGGTCATGAATTCTCGTGAATGGCTCGCTGTTAAGTTTACTGCTGCAAGAAACTTCAAGGCATTAGAATCATCCTCTGGTGATCCGTAGGTCTTCGATGGGTCTTCTGAGTAATCTTTCACAGACTGAAGTTTGGTATCATGTACTAAATAAAGAAACGGATCCACCTACAAAGAAGAAACATATTAAGTTCAGAAAAAGAGAGAATACATCAAGGCAACAATAATGACTAAAAAACAGTACTCCCTCCGATCCATAATAAGTGTCGCTCATTTTGTACTAAGCTAGTACAAACTTTGTACTAGATGAGCGACACTTATTATGGATCGGAGGAGTGCTAGATAAATGTACCAATGGGCATCATGTAGCCCGTGAGTGGTGCAGTTAATTGAAAATAATTCAGTGCATGCATTATTAAATGCACCTTCAACAATTTGTTCACTTGCCAAGAAGCATATCACGGATTTACAGTTTGATAAGCAAGCAAAGTATGCCATAAACAAGACATAAAGGAATTTGATGAGACACATACTGTTGTTGCACTGGGCATAGATTTGCAAATTGGAATCAGAGGTGCCACATTGAAAGCTCTTGAAGAGAAAATGATCATAGATGTAGCCAAAGTAAACAAGGACCGACGACGTGAAGGTGACAGCGAAACTAACACAAGGGAGAGAAAAATGGTTACGTAATTATGAAGGAATTAAGACCAATTGGTACTTCGGTAATCGCTAGGCATATGGTGCATAGTTTCATTTTGTCATGCGAAAATAGAACTTGTGTTTCTTTTACCACATATACTGGTTTCAGTAATTTAACCACCTTACCTGTTTCTTGGAGTGAACGTGTCATTAAAGAAAAAGCAACCTGAAAACTGGGAGCAAGAGCCTCAAAGATTGCTATCTGAAGGAGCAAAGGGAGAAAATATATGTGATATTTATTCCAGACAGAACAGGAATTAAGTTTCAATAGTGTGTAAAGAACATTACAAATGAGACATAAATATCAGACTACCATAAAAGAGAACTAAAAGAACAACAGTGCATGATATTAATATTAGATGAGAAATTTCCCATACAGAATCAGCAAACCATATAAAGCAGATTTACAAAATTAACTGGTTTATACACGCACTGTTAAGAATAAGCACTGAAAGCAACAAGAAAATTAGACAAAGGAATGGAAAGATAAATACAAATAGAACAGATGACAGTTTAGTACCTTTGACCCAAAAAACAACAGAAGCAAACTATAAGTATGAGCAACAGCTTCATAATTTGGAGGAGAATTTTTATGAGAAATCGCTTGGGCCCAAATGGATGACAACAAAAGTGTGGCCTGGTGACTGCTTAATCTTAAGAAAGCCCGTTCCTGAAAGTATAAGAAAGGTAGTTAGAACTTAGAAGCACTGAGCTGTAGCAAAGGATTTGCTCAGATGTTAATCGCATGTTATATTCTGTCATACTGAACACATGATTGAGAATCACATTGCAGATGACAGAGCATACCATTTCATTGCATGACTCGTTTGACGAACTTTGATCCTCCTTCAGGGACGCAGAAGAAGATCGCAGTGAAGCAATTTCATCCCCACTACCGTATAAAATTCTGCTCCGGTTTCCACCCTGTGTATTTTCTCTGAAGGAGTTTTTGTCCCTCCTCAACTTATCAAACAAAGCAGCTGAAGATGGGAAGACAGAGACAGCCCTTGAGAGTGTCCTCTGAATTTCATGCTTCTTACGCTGATCTGGGGATTCTGAATGAGGAAAGGGAGAAACAGAAGACGGGACAAGGACAACAGAAAATATACGGTGTGCAGCAACACGAGTTTCATGGTCAGGGTGGACCATTGCCAATAGTAATTGGTGAAACAGTACTTCTGGAAATACCTGAAAGTTATGATGGATAATCAGTGTTCAAAACACAAGTATTGCTAAGTTTCCAAAACACAACTATGGCAATAAAAATTAGATAAAATTTGCATTTCTGGGTTAGGACAACATACCTTATTCATATATGACAAATTCGGAATAGAAGTAATTATTTGGGCAGTGCGGTAAACTGCAGATGTAGTTGCTATAGCAATCAGAGGAGTTCGCGAAATGTCCTCTAACATCACAGGCATCATGTCAAGGACAGGTCCAGCATCACCTACCTGATCAATAATTACCAACAATAAGTTGTAGGCCATATGAAGGTGGCGATCTTAATTTGAAATTAACTATAATGATAATTCTGCAAACAACATTATGAAGCTTCTGGTTGAATTGCAAATAATAAAAGTAAAGAGAAGAAAGTAGCATGCCACAAAAAAAGTATCACTTCGAGAGAAAAGTACCTTCTTTGACAGCTGGACTATGCAGTCGTCAACAGCCTTCCGAAGTTTGTCATTCCACTTTACCACCTCCAAATCTGTGCTGCCAACAGCAACATACAGTGTCTTCTTCATATGTCTGACAAGGTCACTTATAGCACCTATGGTTGCTGCTGAAGCCTGAGCTCTTGATTGTTCTGCAAGGGCAGCTATCACCTCCACAATGCTGAGTTGCACCTCTGGTTGCTTCGATATGGACTTGTGTTCAAGATGCTTTACCAATATTGATATCATGAGGTTCATGTTTTGCCCTGCAGAAGCTGGTTAAATCAAATAAAGAAACAATTGCATGTACAATATCAAAAGTTTTGGGATGAATGGAGCACCTGAATTTTCCATCAACATTTGCATGTCCGATAAAACAGAGAGAGCAAGTGTGTTTAGGGATGACCATGAATTGTTATTATCAAAGTGATGAAATAGGGACTCCAGAACACGACGGAAAGTGGTCGCCTCCCTGGATAGCTTAGCCATGTTGTGCACACAGACTCTTGACCAAAAGTTAGGATCCTTGGCGTGTTCCCTGCAACACAGGAGTCACTTAAGAAACACAGCACATGAAACATGAGGTGATGACAAACTGAAGTAACAGAAATTCAAAGAAGATTATATTACACAGGCAGTTGAATTTCTCCCTTATCACTAACTATGCTCTTCCAAGAAGATATCCTAGAGATGGTAAATGAGGAAGGAGAGGGGGAGGCACGACCCTCTGCTTTAAGGACTTCTTCCGTCCGCCCACTGCCTTGGGCTTCAGCGGAATTATTGTCACTGTGCATCTTTTGAGGCTTATAGCTTTCCAATACCACTTGAACAACCTAGAAGTTTTATTAAAAGCCATAATTAAAAAAAAGAGCTGGTATGCTTACAAAAATCACATTCAGCAATCTAAGCATAATATATAGCAGTAATAACTAAATACTAGTATCATAGCTGCCAAAATATTTGAGGAGGCATCCTGTCTAAACACCGTATCCAGGAAGTTCCCATTAGGGTAGTATAGGAATTGAACATGGGCTGGAGCTACTCGGGGAGGGTATGATCTGGAGATGGTAATGGCGAGAAGATAAACATTTGACGGGATAGCTGGTTGCCGAGAGACTACAATCTGAAACCAAGGGCATAAAACAAATTCCAGAGCCCGCCGGGTAAACCAATTGCTAATCAGTGGAACGAGGACTAGTGAGGAGAATTTGCTACACTGAAGATGTGTCATGTATCGTCAATTTGAGGCTACCTTCCCAGATAATCGGAGACTTCCTCGCGTGGCACTATGAAAGCAATGTTATCTTTTCTGTTAAAAGCGCATATAAGCTTTCTTATAATCTTAACAATGGTACCAGGTGGATCTGTTGGAGCTATGTTAGATATTAGTATTGTAGAGGGGTAAGATGTAAAAGTGTTGTGCCCTGTATAAGCCTGTACCGATGAATGGAAAGACTGAGAAGCTCCCAGAAATATCCCGTCCTCTTCTTCTTTCCTGTCCAACCTAGAACCAGAGTTGAGAGCCCGTCCGTCGACATGGTATCAGAGCGCGCGGCGGCGCTGTCCGGCGCAGGGCTGATTGAAGAATCTTGGGTGCTGTGGGCGAAGACGGTGGTGTGGAAGGCGGCTGTGGATTGGGGGAGCCCGACCTGCTCAAGGGATTGGAGGAGCCACGAGTCTAGGAGTCCAGATTGCAGCTTCTCCAATAAAGGTCAGGTCCTCTGGTTGTTTGGCAAGGCTGAGATCTGTGGAGAAGATATAGTGGCAGTTGTGGATTTGGGGAAGGCTGAGATTTGAGAAGACAGCTGCGGCTGGGGATTAGGTGTTTGAGTTGTGTGAAAATCTGGGTGGTGATTGGCAACAGCCTGAGTTATTTGTTACAGTGAAGGCATTGTTGGAAGATGGGTGAAAAAGTTGTGACAACAGGAGAGCTAGCGGCTGTCCTGCAGGCAATGGATGATAGGTACCGATCTCTATTTGATGCGATTAGTAAACAAGGAGAGAGCTCGAGATCAGAACCAGTTGTCAAGGAGGAGGTACATCCTCTACAACTACCTCATGTGAAGCTGGAGGGATCTGAGACTTATGCAAGCTGGGTGGAGCACGCAGAAACCATCCTGGTTTCTAGGAAGCTTGAGGGTTACATCTTGGGAACAGTTGAGAAGCCCACAGAAGAGAATTCAAATGAGGGACAAAGGTGGAAGATGATGAATGCTTTGGTGAGAGCCTGGTTGTTAAGTTCTGTCTCACCTCAAATAGCAAAACAAGTTGAGAGAATTAAGGAGGCTTCAGAAATTTGGAGGCTCTTGAAAGGCACCTTCTCAGGAGTTGGCAATGAGATGCTTGCTTGCAAAATACAAAAGGAATTACAGCAGGTCAGTCAAGGAGAGAGGACAACAGTGGACTATGTTTCAGAATTAAAAAGGTTGTGGAGTGACCTAGATTATTATGATCCTATTGAATTGGAATGTGGCAAGTGTATGGAGAAGTATAACCGATGGACAGAAAAAAGGCGAGTGAGAGATTTCTTGAATGGACTGAACCGAAAATTTGAGAACAGGAGGGCAGCGCTCTATGGCACCGGGAAGCTACCTAACCTGGAGCAAGCAATTTCTTCAATCCTTAGTGAAGAGACACGCCTACGGTTAGAGGCAACTGGGCTTGACACGCAAGGAGTGGCACATAGGCGTTCAGCTCTGTTTGCCGCTGAGAGCAATGCTAATCAACGACCAGGGATATCCGAAAAAACATGTTTCGAGTGTGGTCAGCCTGGGCATGTGAAGGCCTCTTGTCCTGAGTTGAATGGAGCTAGCTGGGCTAGAGGTCAGAATTGGCGCGGTAGGGGTCGTGGCCGCATGATTGGTGGACGTCGAGGTGGCCAGGGACGAGGTATGTGGCCGGTAGGGAGAGCCAATACTTCAACTACCACAGAGGCCACAAAAACTGTGACTGTGGAGATGACTCTAGAGGATCTAGAAAGATGGAATCAACTCAAGGTGATGAATCTAAGGGACAAACAGTCAACCGAAGCATCTACTCCATCAACCTCCGCTGCCTCTGCGAATTTTGGCGGTAAAAACTATAATGCTGAAAATTATGAATCTAATTGCATACCCTGGTTAATAGACTCAGGTGCATCTAGACATATGGCTGGCTCCCATTTGGAATTTTTTAATTATAATCATAACTTGAAAGGACAGAGTGTGAGTTTGGCAGATGGTTCGACTCGAGTTATTATGGGAACAGGGACAGTCAAATGTGACAATAACATGTCCCTCTCATCTGTGTTACATGTTCCTTCATTCCCAATTAATCTTCTGTCCATCAGCTGTATTACAAATGATCTGAATTGTGCTGCCATTTTCTTTCCACGATGGTGCTTATTTCAGGAACTTGGGACTGGAAGAGAACTTGGGAAGGGGAGCATGCATAAGGGGCTGTACTACTTGGACACCAATACATCACCATTCGTAGCTACTGCCCTAGCCCACAATCTACTAGAGGAATTTCTACTACAACACCGTCGACTTGGGCATATGCCCTTTGGTATTTTGGGTCAACTCTATCCCGACCTTTTTAGTAAAGTTAGTAAGGAAAAGTTATTGTGTGATGCTTGTCAGTATGGGAAACAAACCAGAACTTCTTATGTATCATCAGACAATCGTAGTAGTGTGCCGCTTCAAACTATCCACTCGGATGTATGGGGACCAAGTGGAGTGATATCAATTAATGGTTATCGGTATTTTGTCACTTTTATTGATTGCTGCACTAGAACTACTTGGGTGTATGTTTTGAGAAACAAGAGTGATGTGTTTGAATGCTTTAGAGATTTTTATAATATGGTTGTGACACAATATAATGCCCAGGTGAAAGTACTACGTACTGACAATGGTACCGAGTATGTGAACAAAGAGTTTGATGAATATTTATCCAACTTAGGGATTATTCATCAAACAACTTGTCCAAGCACCTCACAGCAGAATGGTTTAGCTGAGAGGAAAAATAGACATCTCCTAGAGGTTACTAGGTGTTTGATGATAACTATGAATGTTCCTAAATATTTGTGGAGTGAGGCAGTGATGACTGCAGCCTACTTGATCAACCGAATGCCATCTAGAGTGCTTGATCATAAGACACCTCTAGAGTGCTTAACAGGTAAAACTTCATATGTGGTTCCGCCAAAAGTGTTTGGATGTGTATGCTTTGTGAAAGATTACAGGCCATCAGTTGGGAAGTTAGATCCTAGAGCTGTAAAATGTATATTTGTTGGATATTCTGGGAAACAAAAAGGGTATAAATGTTGGTGTCCTTCTGAAAAAAGGATGTTCGTAAGCATGGACGTAGTATTCAGGGAGCATGAGGCATTTTATGGTGAACCAATCGATTTAACTGATGTGTTTCCCGAAATGTTTGTTGATGATACCACAGAAACAGATTGCGCGATAGGGGGAGAGGAAGACAATGATGTAATCACAAATAATATGATTGCTGGAATAATGCCTACATGTGATACACAGGGTGATGAAGGTGGCAGTGTATCAGAAACAAACAATGAGGAGGTACAAGGGGAGTTTCAAGGCATACCAAATGAATCATTACAATGGCCTAAACCGAATGAGGACCGACAACTTCAAGTATATTCCAGGAGACATCGAACGGGACAAGAACAGGTGCAGGTGGAGGAAATCATTTCAGATTCATCCCAAACTTCTTCATCATCATCTACAAATGATGGTACACTCTCCTCTCGGTATGATGATTTAGATGTTCCTATTGCTCATCGAAAACAACCACGGACAAATGCTGGGAAATTACCTTCAAAACTGTCCCCATATTGTGTCTCAAATTATGTTTTGTATTCCTCTGTTGGCTCTCATTACAAGTCATTTATAGCATCCTTGGATTCTGCAGTACCTGTTCCTCATGATTGGCAAGAGGCAAAGCAACACCCAGAATGGAGGATGGCAATGCTAGAAGAGATGCAAGCGCTGGACAAAAACAACACATGGGTATTTACGACTCTCCCTCCAAATAAGAAAGTAGTTGGATGTAAATGGGTGTTTACTATAAAACAGAATCCAGAAGGCAAGGTTGAAAGATACAAAGCTAGATTAGTAGCGAAGGGGTATTGTCAAACATATGGGGTAGATTATGATGAAACCTTTGCTCCGGTAGCAAAAATGAATACAATCAGGACATTAATCTCAGTAGCGGCTAACCGTAAATGGAAACTATTCCAACTGGATGTTAAAAATGCATTCCTTCATGGGGAGTTGCAAGAAGAAGTATATATGGAAATTCCTCCGGGTTTTAATTCGAGAGAAACTGAGGGTAAGGTGTGTAAATTAAGGAAATCCCTTTATGGACTAAAACAGTCACCAAGAGCTTGGTTTGGGAGATTTAGAAAGGAGATATGCTTGATGGGTTACCAACAAAGCAATGCAGATCACACCCTTTTCTTTAAGCATTGTAGTGGTAAAATTACAATTCTTGTTGTCTATGTTGATGACATAGTCATTACAGGAAATGATGACAAGGAGATATCACATCTTAAGGAGATGCTATCAAAATCATTTGAAGTTAAGGACTTGGGATATCTTCACTACTTCCTTGGAATAGAGGTTGCATATGGTACTCAAGGTATTTATCTCTCACAAAGGAAGTATGTACTTGATTTACTTGCGGAGACTGGAATGCTCGAGTGTAGACCAGCAATCACTCCCATTGAATCAAATCATCGCATTTTAGCAGAATCTGGTGATCCAGTAGATAAGCACCAATATCAGAGACTAGTGGGGCGCTTAATCTACCTATCACACACTAGACCAGACATTTCTTATGCAGTTAGTGTTGTCAGCCAATATATGCATGACCCCCGCACAGGTCACTTGGATGCCGTGAATCGCATTTTACGGTATCTCAAAATCTGTCCTGGAAAGGGTATATTGTTCTCCAGAAATGGGCACCTAAATATAGAAGGTTATACAGATGCAGACTGGGCTGGATGCCTAGATGATAGAAAATCAACCTCGGGCTATTGTGTGTTTGTTGGTGGTAATCTGGTTAGCTGGAGGAGTAAGAAGCAGAACGTAGTGTCGAGATCCACAGCGGAAGCAGAGTTTAGAGCTATGGCTTCGGGCTTATGTGAATTGATGTGGTTGAGGATATTATTGATGGAGCTGGGGCTCTTTGATAATACACCCCTTCAATTGTATTGTGATAATCAAGCTACAATCAGCCTTGTGAACAATCCTGTTCATCATGATAGGACAAAGCATGTCGAAATAGATAGGCACTTCATAAAAGAAAAGATAGACGAGGGATTACTTCAAGTCCAGTTTGTTAGGTCTGGAGAACAAATTGCTGATATGTTGACAAAAGGAGTGTGTAATGTATCCTTTATGAGAATATGTAGCAAGATGGGGCTCTTAAATATATTTGCCCCATCTTGAGGGGGAGTGTTGGAGCTATGTTAGATATTAGTATTGTAGAGGGGTAAGATGTAAAAGTGTTGTGCCCTGTATAAGCCTGTACCGATGAATGGAAAGACAGAGAAGCTCCCAGAAATATCCCGTCCTCTTCTTCTTTCCTGTCCAACCTAAAACCAGAGTTGAGAGCCCGTCCGTCGACTGGATCGTTGGTGGGAGCAAAGCACAGAACAACACAAGGAAAAATTGGAAGACCATTTGGAAGGCCACAATACCTGCCAAGGTACGTATTTTTGGTTGGAGAAGTGCTCGTGACAACCTTGCTAGCACGAAAAAAAAATACAGAAGAAACCTGGAGACTATTAGCACATGTAAACTCTGTGGCATGATTGAAGAAGACAGCCGCCATGCTACTGTTTCGTGTACCAAAGCGAGAACTCAAAGGGAGAAAATGAGGGACTACTGGGAAGCCATGTTCCAGTACACCGGCAAGGACTGGCTTCTGGTCTTACTATACTGCTACAGCAGGAATCAAAGAGCCCAGGTCTTCCTACTTCTCTGGAGTGCCTGGCACCTCAGGCATAACGCGACCCATGAGAAAGGAGAGGAAACTATCATGAAAATCTGCCACTTTCCTACTATCTTATGCTTCAGCTCTTTTGGAGCCTACGCCCATCCAGAAAGATGAAAAAGGTAAATCTCCTGTAAGTATGATGAGTAGCCCTGCTAATATCTCTTGCTTATCTGAACCTGTTAGAGAAACATGCAGGGAGTCTCAGTCTTGGACCCCTCCCAGAGAAGGAACTGTCAAGATGAGTGTTGATGCAGCCTTCTGTCAACACCAGGGAATAGCGGCAACAGGTGCGGTGGCGAGAAATAGTCAAGGAACTGTCATCGCCGCGATGCCAAGATGTTGAGGAGGCGGAAGCAAGAGCCATCCTTGCTGGTCTACATCTCGGGTCTGATCTGCATGTTGATCGGCTAGTGCTGGAGTCTGACTCCGAGCTGGCGATTTCAGCGGCCAAGTGCACTAGACGCAACTACTCTCGGCTCTGGAGCATCTACAACGACATTGCTGTTGCTAAATGTTTAATTCCTGCTTGCTGTTTGTCTTTCACTATGCGAAAGCTCAATGTGCTGGCGCACAATCTTTTCCAGCTTGCGAAACATTCAGGTGTCTGTAATCGTTGGATAGACACAGTGCCTGCTTTTATAGCCGAACTTGCTAAGCAAGATCTTGTAAACTCTTGTGTTGAGTAATTAAGAGCTTTCCCCCCTCAAAAAAAATTTGAGCAGGCATGCATGCATATAACAGAAAAACCAATTCAAGAACTATAGTCACACATAGTCACACAGCTTCCCGATCCTCTGTTCATTGGGCGGCTCATCCTGCGATCACAAGAAACATGTCATGTTTCCATAGAGCATTGTGCTCACAGGGCATGGATGAAATAGCAATTTCATCCCGTTTTTCCTCATCTTCCTAGGTAATGCTACTACGGAATTAAATTAATGGCGAGCAGATGGAGTTGTAGAGAGAGGAGGTATGGAATTTTGACCTGCGTGGCAGGAAAGATTTCGGCGAGAATCTTCTTGTAGCGCTTGACGGGCTACCTGGAGCGGGCGCGCAGGGAGGGGTAGAAGTAGCAGAGCCCGCCGCACGCCAGCAGCACCTTCCTCGACACCACTCCGGACACGGAAGCGCTGCCCATCGCCGAACTTCCTACCGCTCCTCGACCAGAGCCGAGACGACCCCGACCCCCTCCTCGCCGTCCTCCACCCGAATCGCGCAGGCGAGATCGAAGCCGATCGAAGAGACACGCACCTCTCTCGATCGCCTAGGCTACCAGATCGAGTCGATCGCATGCGCGGGTGGTGTGACGGCGGAGGTTCCCCGCCGCCGACCTGCCGCCGTCGGTCCGCGACGGTGAAAGGAGGGGGCGGGAGGAAGACGGGGAAAGAACAACGGCCGGCCCGGGAGTCACACGAGGTTGTGACTTGTGCGCGCATTTGGCAAAAAATTGGGGGAGGTAACGCCGGCCTTGCCTGTCAGTGACACGTGGCGTCCAGCGTGAAAAAGCAAGGTGATTGAGCTGTTAGAGCATCTTCACTGGGCTCCCTGGCTGGGCCTCCCAGGCCTTTTTTTTTCGGATCGTGTTTTTTTTCAGCCGTGCTAAAATTTTGTTCATCATTGTGTAAATCCTCCTAAATTTCGCATGAATTTCGTCATGTTTGCTTAAATTTTGTTCATCAGTTGAATATTTCGCCGAGGAGGCCTAGGCACACCAATGGGAATTTGGCCCTCCCCAGGCCAAAAAATTTATCCATCCGGCACAAAATTTGCGCCGGATTTTGGGCATGGGAGCGGTCCACTCGCGGCGCAGTGTTTTTTACCATATGGATGCCCGGCGTGGATGGGATGCACTCTTCGTACACTATTTTTAAAAAATTGAGTTTAAAATAACAAATTAAACATAATTCAATATAATAATATATTACAAGTTCATCAAATCAAACAAATAATTCTACAAGTTCAACATAGTAAACAGATATTTTAACAATTTGAATCAAAAATAGGCAAACAGATAAACAAAGTATGCTCCTTTGATCCTCCACAAATGCTCAACTAGATCATCTTGCAATTGGTGATGAGTATTTGTGTCTCGAACTTCGTCCCGCCCGGCGAGAAAAGAAGAAAATGCTGGTGGCACCTAGTGACCAACATCTGCAAGAGACCCTGCGATAATACGGTTCAATGTCAAACATTGGGGTCTTCGCTCGCTCTCAATGATCATGTTGTGCAAGATCACACAGGCAGTCATGACCTCTCATATATGATCCTTCGACCAGGTAAGAGCAGGGTATCAGACAATGACAAATCGATCTTGCAGCACACCGAATGCCTACTCCACATCCTTCCTGCAAGCCTCTTGCTATGTCGAAATCAAAATTTCTTTTCTCCAGCCATAGGGTTTGAGACTGTTTTCACAAGTGTCATCTAGGATAGATGCCATTTATAGTATCCTTTGTCGTAGTGGTGGCCATTGATCTCAAACTCCACAGGATGGTTGCTAAACACATTTGAGCACTTCAACACATTGATATCATTATGTGATCCTGCCATGCCGAAGAAAGCATACCAAATCCACAGATCATGGTCTGCCATGATCTCAGGTACCACACTTCATGATCCCTTATGACCCTTGTACATACCTTGGTTGGCAAATGGACAGTTCTTTCATGTCCAGTGCATAGAATCGATGCTTCCAAGCATCCCTACAAATCCTCTTTCTGCATTCTGTGCCAGGATAAGAGTTGTATCTTCTGCATTAGGTGTTCTTAGATACTTCTTTCCGAACATTGCCACAATTGACCTACACAACATGTACATGCAATTGATGGATGTGGACTTGGTCATACACATGTAGTCATCCTGTGTATCTCTAGCAATTCCATATGCAAGCATCTGGAGGGTAACTGTGCAACTCTACCTGCATGCCCCTCATCTAGATCTGTCGTTGGCACCGCATGTAGTCATCTTGTGTATCTCTAGCAATTCCATATGCAAGCATCTGAAGGGTAACTGTGCAACTCCGTCTACATGCCGTCATCTAGATCTGTCGTTGGCACCATGACGTTGTCGTTCATCTGCTACTCAACAACGACGACGACTGGCTGGATGGAGCCCGAAGCATCGACAACACGGTGATGAGCGGCATGCTGTGTGCCAGGAGAAGTCATCTATGCCTGCTCGGCTACTGATACATTGCAAATGTATCTATAATTTTTGATGTTCCATACTTGGTTTTATCTACTTTCTTATGTTTTGTCCACACTTTAGAGTACTTTTCATATGACTTCTTGAACTAACCTATTAACAAGATGCCACAATGCTAGTTGCCTGTTTTCTGCTGTTTTTGGTTCCAGGACAGTCAAAAAATCAATATTCTCGGAATTGGACGGGACAAAAGCCAAAGTCGATATTTTACCGGAAGACTCACGGAGCCAGAAGACGAGACGGAGAGGGGCCAGGGGCTGGCCACACCACCTGGTGGTGCGGGCCAGGCCAGGACGCACCAGGGGGTGGTGTGGGGCCCTCCGGCATCCCCTCGGTCTCCCCTCTCGCCTATAAGAGCCTCCCGATGCATAAACCCTAAAGAGTCAAGCCTCCAGCCACGAAAAGTTCCGCAGCGCCGCCGCCACCGAAGGGGAGATTCGGGGGATAGAAAGTCTCTGTTTCGGCATCTTGCCGGGATGGGGAAGTGCCCCCGGAGCCATCTCCATCGATCTTCACCACCATCTCCATCATTGTTGCTGATTCCCATGATGATGAGGGAGTAGTTCTCTCTCGAGGCTAAGGGTTCTACCGGTAGCTATGTGTTCATCTCTCTCTCTATGCATGATCATAATGTGATCATGAGCTTGTAATCTATAGATCTACATTGCTGCTCAAGTGCTTAATAGATCTCTGCTCTCCCATGTGTGTGAAGTTGACAGTGTGTACACCATGGTGGCACTTAGGCTAGAGATTACAAATACTTGTTATGAGTTATATTTGGAGTTGGATGTTTTTATGAAATTGTGGTGTTTGTTCGAACCATCTAGTGCTCAAGGTGATAGTGTGGGGTTTTCTAGATGGGAAAGGCTTACTTTGAGGAGTGTTGTTATAGCCCTACCATCGATTAGAGTGTCCAACCGGAGAGTAGTTAAGAGTAGTATCATAAAGAGAATATATTTATATGAGAGTGTTCACTAGTGAAAGTATGATCCCCAGGCCTTGTTTCTAAGCATTGATACACCGTTTGCAATTAGATCTGTTACATGTTTGCTTGCTTCCATCTTTATTTCAGTTTTACTTTAGTCTTTTCCACGCCATCAAGCTATTTTCTATCACCATTACCACTTATAATTATCCATACCACTTGTATTTTACTATCTCTTCGCCGAACTAGTGCACCTATACACCTGACAAGTGTATTGGGTGTGTTGGGGACACAAGAGACTTCTTGTATCTTGATTGCAAGATTGCTTGAGAGGGAAAACTTGAGTTCGATAAACCTTGAGTGATCCACTTAAGGGAAAACTTGCTGCTGTTCTATAAACCTCTGCACTTGGAGGCCTAACAACTGTCTACAAGAATAGAAGTGCGTAGACATCAGCTACGACGGCCGAACCATATGCTGCGTCTCCAATTGGCTTCACCTCCAGCTTGTCTCCACGGGTACGCTTCATGGTGCAGCTAAGGGCAGATGGTGGTGCTAGGGAAGGAGCTTCTATGCGCACGGTTTTGGAAATATGCCCTAGACACAAATAATAATATATATTATTGACATATTTCATTAAGTTCATAATAGGTTTTACATCATGCTATAACTGTATTGATAGGAATGCCAATGCACGTGTGATATGTAAACCACCGAAGTCTCTAGTTATCCTTTAGACACTAGTTCATTGGTCAATCGATGATCGACGTTTCCTGATCATGGACATTTATGTCAATTGACAATGGGGCCACTTCATTGTGACAATGAAAGTGATGGACATACCTAACACAGAAATTGTAACACGATCAAGTCACGAAGTTCACCATTACAATGGCTGCAAAATATAGTAACCAATTCCTTAGACCATGAGATCATATCTAATCATTGTCACCCAAGAGTGCCTTGATTGCATCAAACTTCACTCGATGAAATGGTGATCACAAAGGTGTCTTCAGGTATTCAGAGGCATATGTGTCAAGAGCAGGATTTGTTCTTCCGCGTGATGGAGAGATACTCTAGGACCACTTGGAGACATGGCATCCATAAAGCTGCAGCGTGTGACTAGGTCACGAGGATGACATAGCTCGGAACGAGTAAAGTTGTACTTGCCGGTAACGAGATTGAACACGACATGGCAATATCGTTGATCAGGTCACAGGGAAGTAAAGTATTAAAGTAACAAAGGGAATAGGATTCTATGTTTAATGGTTCAACGATAAAGATTCTCGTGGAATGCGCACATGGGTCATTATGGTATCCTGGTCCTGCTGATGATCATTGGTCCGAGAGGGGTCTTGAACATGTCTGGAGTGTTCCTGAACCATTAGGGTATCACACTTAAGGTTTTACAACACTCGGGGATCGTTTTAGTATCATAGGAATCACCAAAGAAAAGAGAAGGGAAAACTGAAAGGGTTCCGGAAAAGTCCGGTGGGTGTCTGAAGTTGTCCGAAAGGAGTTCCGATGTAACGGGAATTAAATAATATGTAAATATATATATTAATTATTAAATTATACATTTATTTATCTTTATTTAATTATATAAATATGATTAATGGGCAACCAATGCCTAATGGACCAAATCCCTAGGGAAAAAGGCCTAAGAGGGAGGGCAACCCAAAGGGAGAAGGGAAGGCTTAGCCGCATGGGACCTTGGTGCCCCACGTGGGGCCCAAGGAGGCCTTGTCGGTCGGCCAAGGTTGCTCCCCACCCCCTCCTCTCCTTTAGTCCAACATGGTTTAGGCAAGGGACTTGGGGGCTCCCCTCCCCTATATAAAGGAGGGCATATGGAGGGATTTAAACACATCAATTGAGTTTTGAGGCTTCCCCATCCAAGCGCCTTCCTCTCTCCCTCTCTCTCTTGTGAATGCGACCCCATTGTATGGCCTGCGTGAATGAGAGTGTTCTTCACCATGGAGCGTCATCGTGTTGTGGGGATTCCAGGTCCAGGAGATCTACTTCTGCAACCTCTGCTAGATTAGGGTCCGAGAGTCATAGTCAAACACCGTATGTGTGTGACCCCTATGAGGCGCTGCACTAGTGGCGCTCGAGTCGTTCGAGCCATCAGAGTCATTGGAGCCGGTGGAACTAAAGCTGGTGGAGCCGTCCAAGTTCAGAACGACCTTGAGATCAGCTCCAGTACGACTACATCAACCATGTTCTCCCAAATGTTGACAAAGCTTTTCAGTCTTCAAGGGTAAGTTTCTAAAAGCTCATCCCGTTACTGCATTACTAATTGATAGATCTTGGCATTAGGGTTGTTTGCGTAGGAAAAATTATTATTTTTGGGCGCTAAACCCCAACATGTGGAAGGTGCAGATTGATGTTTTGTGACTAGAAAGATTGGGGGAGAAGTCGCTAGCTCCTGGAAGAAGAAGGCCAAGCGGGTTTATATATGCGAGGACAGTTGGTTGTCCTGGAGCAAACACATGTGGGTGTGGACGCATGGGTGGTGAACGCGTGCACGATCTCCACTTTCTAATTGCATTAACAACACATGCATGCTACCATGGGAACATGCACGAAGCTAATTTTCGAGACGGGCGGCATAATGGTCTGCCTTAGTACACCCCTTGAGGTGGTTAATATTTCTGACCGGCTGCGGTTCAGTGATCTAGGGAGACGGTCACTATTATCGTTTGTCTCAGCTACATGTTAGAGGCGTTTCTTTTTAAAGACCGGCTGAGGGGAAAGTAGTACTAGAGAAGGTGATAATTCACAACCGTCTAAGGTTACAGTTAGTGCCGGTCATAGTATTACAATCGCTTTAGGTTGATGAACATAGCATGTTGTTTGTATTTTAGGTGTAAACTTCCTTTAGGCACTATCTCTAAGTAACGAGTGTGTACTAGTGTGTTGATTGCTTCTATGTGTGAGTAGTTCCCTTTGTTCTTGGGGAGATGGAGAAACCCTAGCATTATTATGAAATGAAATAAAGATGATCTATAACTTTGGTCTTTAATATTTACTTGATCTATGATATTGTGTTAGATCTCTCTCTTTAGATGGTATGTGAAGTCGCCACATAACATTTTCCTTCAGGACTACAGAGAGGGGAATACCCTTAGGACGTGTATGGGAGTATGTCCGGTGCTACTTTGCAACTGCAATCATTGGCTTATAACCTACACAGTTGAAGGGGGATAAAAAGACGTTCATTAAGCTTATAACGATATCCATGGGGAAACCCTTAATTGTGGTGGTCTATAGAAGTGACTTGCTCGCAGGCATCATAGTGGTTATTTAGAGGTGACCTCACCATAGGACTCGTAGTAGTGACTTGCTCGCGAGACTTGTTGGTGAACATCTTATGATGGAACTCTATCCACACTAATCATGATGAAAGATATAGGTTATCCTAATTATAAGTAATTATCATATGTTAGTGGTGTATCCTATATTCCCGAGAATTTTAGCCTTATTGAGTTCCAACACCAATTCCAACGCACTTGTTACTTTGTTTACTTGCTTTACTTTCTTGCATACAAACACAACTCTCTTTAAAAACACCATTTACTTGAGATCAAAAGCAACTTACAAGTATCCTTTGGTAGATAGTAACAAAGGACATAAATACCTTAACCAAATAGCTCTAGGTTCGTTACTCTTATTTCGAAACTAGCTACAATTGATCTATGCACTTGCAGTCATCATCAACATGAGTAACAAAGGTATCACACGCCTTTGACGTTGATGGCGGTGGTGGAGGAAGATCCTTGCTTGATTGTCTGGTTCCATTGGGACTGGATTCTAGTTCCTACTCATGTTGTTGGGCGTTAGCCGGAGGGGGCATGGCCTTTGCTACGTCCATAGGATCTCCAGCTTCCTTCCCTGTGGCTACGACCCTATCAGCATTGTCTGTTGCTGGTGGAGCTGCTCTGTCTCAATTGGTAGCTTGATTATCAACTATTGTGTCCTTGATAGCCACAAGGACCCGATGAGAGGTGGGAGGTTGATTGATGAGTTGCTCGAGTTCGAGCTTAGCCTCAAATTCCCTCATTGTAGCATCATACTCCTCCGAGTTGGTTGGTTTGCTTCCACAATCCATATACCCGATATCAGAGTTGAGCGCATCTATGATTGACTCAGATTCGTTATCGGCTCCACCGGAGTAGATCCAAAACTTATGGCAACATAGCCAATGAAGTGGTTTTTGCTTGTTTTGGCGCTTGTGCGGGCCATGCCATCGGTTTCAATGTTGGAGAAACTGTGAACAGTTGCGATCGTGTCATCGAAACTAACACGACCAGAGGCCACTTTCCGCTTTAGCGTGTGCCGTAGTAGTGTTCCTTTTGTGAGTCCGTTAATGAAGTGGTGCACAACTGCTTCGTCGGAGATTCCATCAATGGAGTTTCTTAACCTAAGCCATCTGGCTAGGAATTTTCCAGAGGTTCCATCCGGCATCTGAACACAGCGTGATAGATCCATAGCACCAAGGACACTGACTAAGTGTGACCTTTGCTTATCTAACACTTGGGGTAACCAAGTGAATCCGCTTCCGTCTTCCACCATTATATTCCACATATGGGTGGTTTGTGGGCCTTGAATTTTCCAGACCTAAGCCAGCAAACTCCTAAGAGAGATCTGAGTCATGTCGATCTTCCGCAATTGTATCCAACCTGATGGCAGTCTGTGCGGGGCTTGTTGCTTGGCCGGCTTCCTAGGAGTTGGATCCCGAGCCGACTTTGCTATGAAGATGTGGATGTCCATGATTGGGACAATGGAGCAGCGGGTTGGATTTGTTTTCGCCAGGATCCAGAACTTGTCTGAGCGACGATCTGAACGTTGCCAGAGAAGAGGATGCACCCGACAGCGACGATGTCACCAATTTCTGCGAAGAGATTGGGCCTCACCTGGTGTGGATCTCGAAGCGCCATATGCTCCACGGTGGGCGACAACTGTTGTGGTATTGCCAACGAGTAGGATGGGAGGGGTCCTCACAACGTGTTTAGAGTTGGCGGGTATGGGATAACACAACTTACCCAGATTCAGATCCCACAATGGTGGCGAGATCTTACTCCTGCTTTCAATCACTATAAGGCAAATACGCCGAGTTACAAGGATTGTATGGTTCACCATGCGAGATTGTGTTATGCCCTAAAGGATCCCATAGGTTCGGTTTATAAAGGCGCCAGGGTTACAGTGTAAAGTCCATACCAGACAGGTTATAAGTCCTACACTCATACTAAATAATCTTCGTGTCTTATACTCCAAGGCTCTGGCTTCGTCTATGTCAGTGACCGTAGGCTTCCTGTTATTCTGGCATAGGCCTCTCTTATGGATTTCACTAACTGAGCTGTCCAACAAGCTATAGACCATGCTACCATCTGTGGGTCACCCGGATTAGCCAGAATAATGTCATGCTATATGGTGATACCCATAAAGCATATCCTCAATAAAGACCGGGATTGGAGTATCTCGGTGGAGGCCACAGGGCGGGCTCGGGGAGCCATGCGACGGGATCCAGATGCGAGCTCGTGCGGTGGGAGACGGGAACCTGGTTGGCGGACGGCTGAAGGTCGGCGACGAGCACGGGTGGCCGGGTTGCTCGTAGCCGGAGCTGGACGCGAGATGATGGTCAATTTGAGGAAAAATAATTCTATAGGATCTAATCCATAAAATCACCTGTGTAGATCAACGCATGCAGTTACCATGTGACAGTTTATATCTGTCTAAAAATAGATAACCAAATCTGTGATCCCGTGTCAATTGTATGAGTTGTTTATAGAATCATTTTCCCGATTCGGGGACAGAGAAGACGACGCGGCGTAGGCGTGGCGTTTGTCTTTTGGCGAGGGTTTTTGTTTGATTCGGCGGCTGCGGCCTGCGGCTGCCCACAAAAGCACATAGGCACCTGACCACACCCAGGGCAGACGGCGGATAAAACCACAAACCGGAAAAGATCCATTCCCCTCGCCTCTCTTCCCTTCTCCCCTCGCGCCTCTCTCCGTCATGTGAACATCTCATCGATCCTCATGTCCGCAGATCGGTTTCTCGTAATGCTCGGCGCTGAACTTTTATGTTGATTTTTCTTTTGGCAACCATATAAGGGACGACGGGAGTGCTACCAGCAATGGCGGCGGCGGCGACGGCGGCTGGTCGATGCGGCCGATGGACGCGGAGCAGCTGCGGGAGTGCGGCCACCGGATGGTGGATTTCATCGCCGACTACTACAAATCCATCGACACATTTCCCGTCCTCAGCCAAGTCCAGGTACGATCGCTCTTCACTACTACTAGTATTCTGCAAATCCTGCAATACAAACTTCTGCAACATTATCGCCCGGCCATGTGTTCTGTTTCTGTAAAAACTCTCTGATATACATAACTCTCCTACTACTGGTCGGGTGGTTTCACTGCAGCCAGGATATCTCAAGGAACTTCTTCCCGATTCAGCTCCAAACAAACCTGATACTCTGGATGCCCTTTTCGATGGTGATCTTCCTTCCAGTGCACGTCAGAACTTAGGTTTCAATCGCATTTCATGGGCAGACCTAAATTTTATTAAGCAAATTCTTCTGGTGCTCAGATATACGGGAGAAGATAGTGCCGGGAGTAACTCACTGGCAAAGTCCAAATTATTTTGCTTACTATCCCTCCAACAGCAGCACTGCTGGATTCCTCGGGGAGATGCTCAGTGCTGCCTTTAACATCGTCGGCTTCAGTTGGATAACCTCTCCTGCTGCAACCGAGCTAGAGGTTATAGTCTTGGACTGGTTTGCGAAAATGCTTAAGCTTCCGAGCCAGTTCCTGTCATCTGGTAAGGCTGCAATGGTATTTTCTTGGTTTGATGCATACACTATTTGTTGATCAGAACATATATTTTTTGCAATTTGGTTCTTGATGATATCTAGCACCTCATGATTAATTGGCATATCTAGGTATGATGTACATTAGAAGGTTCTGATTAACAAACACTATGTGGAACTTCCCATACTTGGCTATTCAAATTATTTGTTTATCGTGCATTTCCATTCTTATGTTTCATTCTTCCTTGACATATTGATTTGTCTGGTCTAGTTTAACGTTGTTACATAGTATCCTGAGCTACTTGTTCAAGCTACTCCATTAAAAATGTGGTCATTTCTTACTTTCCTGCAGGCTCGAATGCAACACACTGACTACAATTTTCAATCATTCTGTGCTATAATAAAAATTATGTTATGAAAAAAATGCAAGCGTCATTATTTCCACGGTCAATCATACACTTTTTCGCACACTTCAGTCATAATTTCGAACAGTTGATGGCATGCACCCTAGGACAATCTGCGTTTTTGAACCGCTGTACCACTAGCAATCGCATAACCATGTAGCCGTGTCATATGGCATTATCAAGATTGCCAGGATGGTGGTCCTATTTAGGATTGTTGACATAGTATGTGCATATCCTTTGACATAGTATGTGCATACCCTTAGCTAAAGTGACACTTCTGAGTTTCTCTATTTCGTCCCTCTTTACAGCGCTTGGTGGAGGAGTAATCCAGGGTACCGCCAGTGAAGCAGTCCTTGTTGTACTATTGGCTGCACGAGATAGAACTTTGAAAAAGCAGGGGAAAAAGTCCCTTGAAAAATTAGTAGTATATGCATCTGATCAGACACACTCTGCTCTGCAAAAGGCATGCCAGGTATGCATATATAATTCAACTCAAGTCTCGCTAGAATGATTTCTAGTTATCTTTTATTATGAATAAATTACATGTCTTTGTCTATTCATTGGATTTGATGCATTATGTTCTTGTACTCTTTTTATCTGTTTTGACCCGAGCTAAAATTCTTCTGTTTATAGATTGCAGGGATTTTCCCAGAGAACTTCAGAGTTGTGAAGGCTGACTGTAGTAATAATTATGCTGTTGCACCTGAAGCAGTTAGCGAAGCCATTTCCGTTGACTTGTCGTCTGGGTTGATACCATTCTTCATATGTGCAACAGTAAGCAATAAAGCCGGGATTTCTTCGTACGCAAGTTTCTTACATTTAATGAAAACTTGCGTCCATTTAAACATTGAAGTCTCGACATGATTTACTATACTTTATTAAATACCTACTTGAGCTAATAATACTGAGGAAGTTAAAAAAATGTTACTTGAAGTTAAAAATCCTGATACTAGTCTGAGACATGGCCCTTATTTTCATCCGGTGTGCCTCTTGGGTTGTGCCACAAACCATCATCTCTGGGTGGAGGATGGCAAGATTATTGGCCTGTAGCAGATGGTCAAGATCATGCTCTTGACTTGCGAGCATCTGGGTCTTCACCAATGCCGAGTCCTCCATAGAGTTGCCCAAATCCACTGCCATATTAGGCCACTACCTGTTCGATGATCCTGATCAGCTGCTCACCTTCTGTTCCCCCTGATCTAGTATGATTGCTAGATCAGGTTCGGATGCTGGCTTGAGTAAGAAGAAAGAATTTCGAGAGAGAGAGAGAGGAACGAAGTTCAGTTTCTCATTCAAATTTAGCATAATCGTTTCAGTTACAGCTCTAAGTATAAGTAGACTACGACACGGCTTCAGGCAACTGGCACGCAGGCCCACTCACACTTTTACAGATAAGCCCCTCACTTTGTGCTACTGTCGTTCCCAGGTTCTGGAGTGCCTGACGATGATGCTTGCGTGACAATTCCCCCCTGTGGAGAATTTGCTTGACCCAAGCAATTATCTGTGGAAATCTGACCTTGAGTACATCCCAATCCTCCCAAGTAGCTGAATCTGCTGGAAAATGTGTCCACTTGATTAGAGCCTGAGTGATGGCCGAATTTCCTTTCTTGACCAGACGTTTGTCGAGTATACATTCAGGCTCTGTATGCTGAGCATCTAGCACCGGAAGCTGTGGCAGTTCCGAGAAGACAGGTGTAAAGTCTGGTCTATAATCTTTCAGCTGAGAGACATGAAACACCGGGTGCACAAGACTGCCAGATGGCAATTGCAGTTTATATGCCACCTTCCCAATTCTCTCTAGAATCTCATATGGACCAAAAAATTTGTTGGCCAGCTTGGGATATGGCCTACTGACCACTGATTGTTGCACATAGGGTTGCAACTTGAGCAACACCTTATCGCCCACCTGGAACTCTTTCTCGGTACGGTGACGATCTGCTTTGAGTTTCATTCTGTTGCGTGAGGCTGCTAGATTGGTCTTCAGTATCTCCAGCATAGCAGCTCGATCAGCAAGAACAGACGTTGGTGGTGAACTGCCATCGGGAGGAACCACGGGAATAGCACCCAGATTCGGCTCTCGCCCATACATTGCTTTGAAAGGAGACATGCCAATGGAGCTGTGATGAGCAGAGTTGTACCAGAGTTCAGCAAGAGAAAGCCACTTCTTCCATTCCTTGGAGTTGTTATTTATGCTGCAACGTAGATACATCTCTAGACTCTGATTGACGCGCTCAGTCTGACCGTCAATTTGTGGATGATAAACGGTGGTGAATTTCAGCTTTGTGCCGAGCTTTTCAAACAGTTGTCTCCAAAACACACTTATGAAGATTGCACCACGATCAGACACAATAGAACGAGGCATGCCATGTAAACGCACCACTGAATCCACAAACACTCGCGCCACTTGAGGAGTAGAAAAAGGGTGTTTCATTGGCACAAAATGTGCAAGCTTGGTGAAGCGATCGACCACCACCATGATTGTGTTGGCACCTTCTGAGAGCGGCAAGCCATCGATGAAATCCATAGTAATGTCCTGCCAAGCTCCATCAGGAATAGGTAAGGGCTGCAGAAGGCCTTGCGGCGCTTGATTTGAATGCTTGTTGCGCTGACACGTATCACATTGGCGAATGAAATCCACCACTGCCGATTTCATCCCTGCCCAAGAAAACAAGTTTTTGAGCCGCTGGTAGGTAGCTTCGCTGCCTGAATGTCCCCCAATAGCACTCGCATGAAAAGCAGCAATCAGCTTTGTTTGAAGCGCCGAGTTTGCCCCTATCCACACTCGTCCTTGGTAGCGAATGAGCCCGTGATGCAGCGAGTATCCATGCACATTTGGACTGTGGATTGCCAACTCCATGAGCCTTTTTTGAGCATCAGGATCAGTGATGTACGAATTTACCACTTCATGTAACCATGCTGGCTGTATTTCTGAATACGAGTCGACGGTCATTATGTGACTTACTCGCGAGAGAGAATCAGCCGCCAGATTGTCTGTCCCTTTTTTGTACACGATGCGAAACTGTAATCCCATGAGACGAGCCATAGCTTTGCGTTGCAATGGAGATTGCAAAGTTTGGTCTTCCAAATAGCACAGGCTATGATGGTCCGTCTTGATAATGAACTCTCCATGTTGCAGATACGGTCGCCAGCGTTCTACCGCCATGAGCAATGCCAGGAATTCCTTCTCGTAAATCGACAACTGACGATGTGTTGTGCTCAACGGCTTGCTGAGGAAAGAAATAGGGTGTTGTTCTTGCATCGGTACTGCCCCGATGCCGAGATCACACGCGTCTGTTTCCACCACGAACTGCTTGTGAAAATCAGGCAGTTGCAGCACTGGTGTAGAAATCATTGCTGTCTTGAGCTCCTGGAATGCTGTCGTGGCTTCGTCAGTCCATGAGAATGCTTTCTTCTTGAGAAGTAAAGTGAGAGGACGGGCAATAATTGTGTAATTCTTTACGAATTTTCTGTAATAGCCTGTGAGACCAAGAAAGCCTCTGAGTTCTGTCACATTGGAGGGCTGAGGCTAATTTACCATTGCTTCAGTTTTCTTTGGGTCTGTTGCCACTCCTTGGGCTGAGATTATATGCCCCAAATACTCCAAACTAGAACAAGCAAAGGAGCATTTAGTTTCCTTAACATACAACTTGTTATCTCTGAGCAGCCGTAGGACTGTGGACCGATGTTTGACATGTGCTTCTTCAGTGGCACTATACACTAGGATGTCGTCCATGAACACTAGCACTGAATTTCGCAGACAAGGGCTCAACACCTGATTCATTACACACTGAAAGGTGGCCGGTGCATTGCACAGACCGAAAGGCATAACTCGAAATTGGTAGTGGCCTTGGTGTGTTTTAAAAGCGGTCTTCTATTCATCTGTCGGAAGCATGCGTATCTAGTGATACCTTGCTTGTGAATCCAACTTAGAGAAAATTGTGGCTCCAGCAAGCTCATCAAGTAGTTCATCTATAATTGGCATAGGAAAAGTGTTCTTGATAGTGAGCTCATTGAGACATCTGTAGTCAATGCAGAATCACCAAGATCCATCCTTCTTTTGAACTAGCAGCACATGATAAGCAAATGGTGACATACTGGGGACAATGACACCAATTTTTAGCATAGCCTTCACCTAGCGCTCTATTTCATCCTTATGTGTTGGAGAATAACGGTAAGGTCGAGCATTGAACGGTGTAGCCCTAGGTTTAAGAGAGATGGCATGATCATAAGGTCTGGCAGGAGGCAATTTAGTAGGAGTAGCAAACACATCACCGAAATCCGACAAAATCTTCTGTACAGCTGTTGGTATTGGAGTTGCAGTAGCAGACTGATCAGGTTGTACAATAGCCATAGCCCAGACCTCATTTCCTTTATACCACTTGATGAGTTGTTCCACTGACAATTCTCTTACTGTTTGGAGAGGTGGTGCCAATATGCCAGCTAATTTGATGAACTTATTGTTGTGTGAAAAAGCTAAACAGTGGTTTGCACAATCAGTGACCATGGGACTGTGTAATGCTAGCCAATCCATCCCCAAAATAGCATCATAGGCCCCTAACTCCAGCACTGGCATTGATGTTGTGAAAGTTTCCCCTTGACAGGACCAAGTTAATGTTGAAATATATTGCCTAGCCCTTTCCATCAGTTCGGATTGTTGGTTGCATTGGCTAGTGCATGCAATTCAATATGGTATCAGAGCAGGAGGTCCCAGGATCAAATCCTGGCCAACGCAAGAATTAAAATAAATATTGCAGCTCCCCAAACATGCGTCACAATAGGCCAAAGGGCGAAAGACGTAGGGTGAGTGTTGAAATATATTGCCTAGCCCTTTCCATAAGTTCGGACTGTTGGTTGAGTTGGTTAGTGCATGCAATTCAATATGGTATCAGAGCAGGAGGTCCTAGGATCAAATCCTGGCCAACGCAAGAATTAAAAATAAATATCGCGGCTCCCCAAACATGCGTCACAATAGGCCAAAGGGCAAAAGACGTAGGGTGAGTGTTGAAATATATTGCCTAGCCCTTTCCATCAGTTCGGACGGTTGGTTGCGTTGGCTAGTGCATGCAATTCAATAGTTAAATCAGGTACTATCTTGTCACTCTGCATATATGCTCCATTTGCCACTTTAACTTGTAGAGAAACCGTATCCTGTATTGTGCACTGAATTCTGTCAAGCATGGAAGTATTGATGAAACTACCACTACTACCTGAATCCACCAGAATAAGAAGGACTTGGTTTCCCACTGTTGCCCTCGGTCTGATTGTCTTGGATCCTTCTGTGCCTGCTATTGCATGTATACACAGACTAAGCTGCTCTGCGTGTGCCAGATCATTCTGTTCAATAAGCTCTAAAATTTCATCTGACAAAATTTTAGGAGTATCCACTGTTTGGGTCAAGTGAAGTTCTGCTGCAGCTTTCTTATTACATTGGTGTGTGGGATCAATTTTTTCTCCACACTTGAAACATAGTCCATTTGCTCACCTGTAATCTCTGAGTTGTCTGTCTTTCCAAAATTCCCCATTGCGAAGTTTCAGAGTGTGCTTGATATTATCTGGTTTGGTGATTGCCACTTCTGCGCGAGCTAGTGTAGGAACAAAAGTCTTCTGTCCCCACTTCTTTGCCTCTACTGCTATCTCTTGCTGGACAACAGCCAACAGAATTGCCCTCTCCACTATGTCCGGCACCTAAGATTCCACTGCTCCTCTTATCTCAGACTTCAGTCCTTTGATGAACTGTGCGACATAGAACTTCTCGTCGTAATGAGGGTTTTGCAATGCGATCTGATATGAGAGTGCCTCGAATTGCGCTTGGTATTCCTCGACTGTACCTCGCAGCTTAATTGCCAAAAACTGCTTCAGAAACTTCCGGTGGTCATCCGCTCCAAACTTATCTTCCACTGCCGTCATCAATTCCGGCCAAGTGTTAATCGAATGTCTCAAACGATATGCCTTGGGCCATAACTCTGTATTGCCATCCATATGCACAGTAACTGACACCAACCAGAGCGAAGGATGAACATTGAAGAGTCTGAAATAATCAAGACACTTGTCTCTCCAAATGCGTGGTTGGTCACCATCAAATCGAGGAAACGACATCTTCAGGTTGTGTTTGGCCATATCGGTGCTGACAGAGTTTCTACCGTCACCTACGCCACCCAATCTACCGCCGCCTGCACCCCCAAACGACCCACCTCCAACACCGGAATTCTCCTCCACGACATGCGCAAACACAGATGCGCCAGGAGTGTCGCCTGACCACGACACCTGAGCTGGTTGAAGAGTACTCTTACCAACTGGAGCGGATGCGGTCGGATCTGGTTCAACATCCGCTGGTGACGGAGACCGCCTCATTTGATGCTCGATTCGCTCCACGGTGGTCGTCAATTTGTCATGGAGAGCTTGAAATTGGCGTGCCGTGTTCGCCTGGGCCTTGCCGTTCGCTTCCACTGCCACCGCGACCAGGTCCAGTTGCGCCACCAGCCCTTGTTGCGTCGAATCAATGACGGCGACGCGGCCATGGAGCAGGTCCACCGCCTGCCTGCACTCCGTGAGTGATTCGGCTGCAGATGCGGCTGCTTCTCCAATCGCCACGAGCACCAGCGAGGTCTGCTGAGAGGGCTTGGAGGGCGCCGTGACTGCTCCTCGCCGACCGAAGCCAACCGATCCGCACGAACGCTTCCCGGGATTTTACGGACAACAGATCGGCGAATTGGGAGATCGCCGGCACACCACACCGCCGCGAGGATGAGGATATTAACGAGTGAACGGTCCGAGAACAGCCATCCGAACCTGTCTACTCGCGGAAACGCTCCCAGAGATCGAATGAATCTGATACCAATTGTTCCCCCTGATCTAGTATGATTGCTAGATCAGGTTCGGATGCTGGCTTGAGTAAGAAGAAAGAATTTCAAGAGAGAGAGAGAGGAACGAAGTTCAGTTTCTCATTCAAATTCAGCATAATCATTTCAGTTACAGATCTAAGTATAAGTAGACTACGACACGGCTTCAGGCAACTGGCACGCAGGCCCACTCACACTTTTACAGATAAGCCCCTCACTTTGTGCTACTGTCGTTCCCAGGTTCTGGAGTGCCTGACGATGATGCCTGCGTGACACCTTCAGTCGTGGTTCTTTTCAGGTGAGGAGCGGTAGAACGGTATTAATTTTCATGCGCAAACCAGAAGAACCAAAAGCCCGAACTTATGGAGAAATTTGAGTAATCCACATATACTTAACAATAACGTGAGTAATGTCACAAAAAGTAATTACTGGAATGCTATTCTTCTATGTGTAATTGTTATGCTTAGCTTTTCATCTGCTCATTAGTACACTTACATTTTTGGTCCATGTTTACTTTCTAAAGAAAGTTCTTATTTGTTTCAGGTAGGCACAACATCTTCATCGGCCGTGGACCCCTTGCATAAACTAGGAAAGATAGCACAGGTGTTTATACCCTTTGGTTGTGATAATTATGAAATTATCAAGATTAGTATAATGAATTAATCGATCTTTCTATGGATTTAGTATTTTCTGTTTCTATCTCTTATAAAAGTATTTGCAAAAAAAAAGGTTTAACTTCTGCCAATTAGGCATAGAACAATGTTGTGTTGGTGCTAGTTGAAGACCTAGTTTATGCAACACTGTTGCTCACGATGGAGCCTGACAATTTGGTCTGGAGCCGAGCTGGACGGCTGTACTCCTCCAAGACATACTACGACATCCCTTTCCAAGGGGCGATTGTGTCAAGTTCTTGGAAGCTCAACTGGCGCAACTGGGCACCCCCGCGCGTCAAGTTCAAGTTTTTCGTATGGCTTGCTTGCCAAGCCGTTGTTGGACAGGGGAGCGTCTTGCGCAGCCTGGGGTGCAGCCTCCCCCCAGTTGCCTGCTGTGCGGCCAAGCGATGGAAACTGTGCAACATCTTTTTACCAGATGTCCTTTCTCACGGATTATCTGGTATGAGGTGCTTCGATCCATAAGCTCAGCTGCCTGTTGTGGAGAAGACTTCGCGAACTGATGGACAACGGCTGCTCGATCCACCCCTCGCCCTTTTTGTAAGGGCACATTGTTGATGATTATTCTCATGGCTCCGTGGATCTGGAAGCACCGCAACATGGTAGTCTTTGACAACATGCTTCCAAACACAGCTAGCCTTCTCGAGAAGATCCAATTGATCAGAGGCTCGGGACTGGGCCAATGCTGGAGCGACCGGCATTCGTATCCTGCTCCACTGATTAGCTCTAGTTGGTAGTGTTGTATGGTGCGGTGGTTCGCTCTTTCTTTACCTTGTATATAACTCTTCTTTTCTATCCATCCATCGAAACACAAAGACTTTGCATATTCGCAAAAAAAGTTTAAGACCTAGTTATGTCTACTTTTGAGGAGTAAGTCTGCACATTGTTGGGTAACTGATCGTCAGATCGGTTAACAGAGGTTCCCAGAAATTTTGGATGGGAGCAGAATTTTGAAAAAGAGTCCTTTTTATATAACTGGATTTAATTTTCTTTCCGTATTTTATTCCTAAGTTATCCAAATTTTTAGCTGAGCTAAAAATAGCTTTTGATCAGTTTACCAGTGGGAAACTGGGACCAGTTCCTGTGTATGGGATCTTTTTACGGAGCATTCTTTTGGAATGTTGGTTCTGTAGTCCTAGTTTTATTAGCTATCTTATTATTTTGTCTATGACTTGTGTCAATTATACATATGGATTTTTAAATATACTGAGGAATGTATGTTGATAGATTGCTTCTGTTTATTATTTTCGGTAGGCCCATGACATGTGGTTCCACATTGATGCTGCATATGCTGGAAGTGCTTGTATATGCCCAGAGTACCGACATCACCTTGACGGAGTGGAAGAAGCTGATTCATTTAATATGAATGCACACAAATGGTTTCTCACAAACTTCGATTGTTCCTTGCTATGGGTTAAGGTAATCCATGTGATGATGTTCCAATTGTAATACCATGTTTTACACATCTGAATTTTTTCTTGTTTTCTCCTATGCATTGCCAAATGCAAAAACTGACATCACACGTAACAAACAGGACAGGAGTTATCTCATAGAAGCATTATCTACAAATCCAGAGTTTCTAAAGAATAAGGTTAAGATACATCCTTCCCTTCTCTGCTTTTCTCGTGGAGATTTTCATCATTGTTCAAGGTAGTGGATTAGTCTACCTGCAGTTTTAATCAGTTGACTGGGCAAACTGAAGTATATATTTTCAAGAGAACATAAGATTTGTGTTGAAAGAACAATGGCAAGGTCTGCGTGCCTGCAATCGAAATAATAAAAAATTGCATGTAAAACTCATTACTGAGTTCCAAAATTTGAAGTATCCTTTTATGAGTCGTTTTTGTAAAATCATGATCCGATTGGTGTTACAACTGTTTTACATTTTCAGGCTTCCCAAGCAAATTCTGTTGTTGATTTCAAGGATTGGCAAATTCCACTTGGCCGTCGTTTTAGGTGAAATTCTCTTGACAATTTTCATTAGCTTTTATCAACTGTACTATTAATCTCTTACATACAGTTCAGTACTTGAAAATTTGACAAGGAATGCAACATCAGGTTCCTATTTCAACAATTCTATATGTTTGTTCTTAGTGGAATTTATCTTTTTTGTGAAATAAAATATGTGCACCATATATCAATGTGCTAACATCCAGCTCTCCAAGTGCAGTCATACTGTTGTTCAGGCTATATGTGGTAGTTCCTTGTATGACAATCGCATTGATTTCTCTCACCAAGTGGAGCTTTTCTTTTTAGATCACTCAAGCTATGGATGGTCTTGAGGCTTTACGGAGTGGAAAACCTGCAGAGCTATATCAGGAAGCACATACAGTTGGCTAAACATTTTGAACAGCTCGTATTATCTGATTCAAGATTTGAGGTAACAGAAAAACGAAACCAATCAGTGGCATATCTATTTAACGATACCGCGAAACTGTCTGTTTACTCTAGTCCGAAAGAAAATCATGTTTTCTTCTTGTATTGGATTCTTTTTTAACTTTTACGGAGTTCTTATATTTACCTCACTAATAATTTAGGTAGTAACTCCAAGGAACTTCTCCCTTGTTTGTTTCCGCCTTGTGCCCCCGACTTCCGAGGACGACTATGGCCGTAAACTTAACTACGGCCTGATGGATACCACAAACTCAAGTGGAAAGATCTTCATATCACACACGGTTGGTTATTAGCAAACAGATCCGTCGATGATGATCCGTTCGTTAACCATGTATATACGGCCACTGATTTTCTTTGTGGTGCTTTCTTGTCCAACAGGTTCTTTCTGGCAAATTTGTCTTGAGATTTGCGGTTGGAGCGCCGCTGACCGAGGAGCAACATGTGGATGCCGCTTGGAAGCTTTTGCAGGATGAGGCCACCAAGCTCTTGAGAAGTGCGTAGATTATAGATGCATCATTGATGAAACTCCGCCATTCAGGCTTATTATCATGGGGCAGAAATCTATATACTTTATTAGAACAGATAAAATTAAGAAACAAAGTCTCCTTGATCGGTACGCCACATGGGCCCACGTCTTCATCGTTGTTTTTAGACGCCTGGACCAAGAGCTGGGAGTCGGTTTCGATCTCAGTACGAGACATTCCCCGGTTTCTGTGCCTCCTGAGGCGCATGGCTGCAAGCTTCCGCCTCAACCTGGAAAAGCATCAGAGACATGGTTTAGCTGTCCACCACGCCTCAACCTCGGATCGAAGGCATCCGTCGGTATTGATCTTCAGAACATCTTGTTCAGGGGCCTATCACTTGGGTACAGTTTTGGTAGTGTTTGCTTCACGTAAGCATCGTCATATTCCTCTGCTGCCAAACGATGGACCTGGGATTATTTGATTTGTCCGAGGTTTTAGAGTTCCTCCCTCAGCATTAATCCTCTTTCTGGCTTTCCACTCCACCAAGTCCACATTGAGTGCAATGCGTCTGAGTTTGGTCTTATTAGTATCCTCATGTCATGTAGCAGTTCAGCGAGCACATGCTTTGGACCCTGACAGTCAGTCCAGCAATTTTAATCTAAGCTCATTTAGACTCCTTGCGTCCTTGCATTGGAGAAGGAGATGACCACGGCCAGGCAGGAGCAGGATCGACATCAAAACCTCTACGCTGTAGAAATCCACCTGCCAGAGAGAATCCTGCATTCCTTCCTGCAGCCATATTGTCATAATTAATCTGGTTTGCATCCACGTGGCAGAAAATCTCTTTGACCAAACTCTCGTCCCAAGTGCCTGTGATTGGATCTATAAGCTCGGCCACAGTAGAGATAACAGCATTCCCTCTTCTTGTGATTGGCAATCTGTCACATTTCCTTGGTATCCGGGGGTCACTCTCCAGCAGTTTATGGACAGACCATTGCCAACTCGCTTCAAGAAGACACCCTCCTTAAGCAGCTCCACACCATTCAAAATTATTCACCAACCTAGTATACTACATCCCATTGCAAGGCTGGGCACGAAGAACCAGAGTGTTTGGGGTAATACGTCGCTATAAGCACCTGGCTCCGGATGGCAACGGGTGCCCGATACCCGCTAACCCGATGGGGCCCCGCTCTAAATGGGGCGGGTCTGGTAAATAATTAGACCCGCGGGTCTGGTTATTGGTAAGAAGTTGTACCCAGCGGGTCTAGCAGAGGCGGGTATGGAGGTGCGTCACCCGACCGCGTATACCCGCATTCCAGTCACAACGGTTGCTTTAGAATCTGCATTTAGTACTAGTGGCAGAATAGTGAATGAACATAGGAGCTGCCTCACTTCTCACATTCTTGAGGTATTGATGTGCTATCAAGATTGACTTAGAAATAAGTATAAAGGTGGAAAAATCATGCATTTCATTAACATTCATTTATTATGTCTTCTCTTATGCTTGTGATCTTATATTCTTGAATGTACAAAATTCCATGTGTAGATGCTCATATTGGTGAAGGCAGCTTTTGGACTTGTCTTCAAGACAAACAAGAAGAGAATGATGTAAGTATGATAATGCATTTGTGCTTAATTCTACAATGTGATCAAGACAAACAAGCTTCCCCTTTTTGTTATGCTCATATATTGTTACTACTTACTAGGATTCATGTACTATTGTGTAAGTATCATCACCTTGCTGCAAATGGAGTTTGAAGCAAATGGAGTTTGGAGCCTTGGGTGTATGAAGAATTGGAGATAGATAGATTGTGTGATTTGTGTCCACTTTTCTTCTGGACTATGTGCTGCTCGTGTAGTCGTGTGTATCATTTGTATTGGACTATTTGTTGTAATATGTCCCCGAAAACCTGAACTATTTGTTGTAATATGGTTTGGACTATTTTTTACCAGTTGTTGACTTGTTGGACTACTTCTTGTTGTCAAAGACACTTGATTGCGCACATACATTGCTGCTGAATGTATTATTTGCCGATGTCTAGTTGTTTGGTACTGAATATTGTAACTACTTGTTGTCGAATTTTGCTGTGAAAAATGTTGTCAAAAATGGATGAATGCTATCATTTTTTCACGGGTTTTCTATACCCGACGAGGCCCCGTTTACCCAGCGGGTGGCGGTCTGGTGGGGATCTGTACCCACCGATGTAAATGGAGGCGGGTCGCGGGGCGGGGAAATGGGGCGGGTGCGGGTATGGGGGGCTAGGACCCGTCCCCGAACCCGACGGGTGCCATGCGGACACCTGACCACACAAAGAACCATAATCCGTAAGAGCATCTCCACTCCCCACCCCCACCCCCACCATACGGCGTCCGGTGCGGCCATTTTGGGGGCCCTGGCCAGATAGGTTCACGAATTGGGGGAGCGCTGGCTCCTAGCCATGCCCCCGTACAAAAAAATTAAACATTCAAAATCTGTTAAAACTTTGAAATTAACGGCGATTTCGTAGATTTGTTCAAACATGTTTACACAATACTGATGGAAATTTACATAAGAATAGAAAAGATAAAAATTAACGCCTTCGGCGGCCGAAGGCGCTGCTCTCGCCAGGAGGGAGCGGCGGCGGCCCTCTGGCGACACCCCATAGGTCAAACATCGAGTTGTATCTCGCTAGCTGCGTGTCGGCTTCTGACTCGTGTAATAACGAGCTCGTAGGGAAACCCCAAGAGAAAGGTATGATGAGCACAACAGTAAGTTTCCCTCAGTTATAAAACCAAGGTTATCAATCCAGTAGGAGCAAGGAAACACCTCAAAGGTGTTGCTAGCTAGACTTTGGCAGGACGCACTACCGGTGTCAGCAGCAACGTGGAGACCTGCATAACACAACCACAGAACTCTGTCCCCAACTTACGATGAGGTTGTCAATCTCACCGGTTTTGCTGAAAACAAAGGATTAAACGAATCGAGTGGAAGAAAGTAATAGTTTGCAGAAAGTAAACACAAAGCAGTAAACAGTTGATTTTAGATTGATGGTAAAAGAAAGGAACGGGGTCCATAGTTCACTAGTGGTGGCTCTCCTTAAGATAGATGACATGTTGGGTGAAAAAATTACAGCGGGGGCAATTGACAAACATCGAGAAAGCATGCAAGCATATACTACTCATCTTGATTCCTTTGAGACTTGATTGGGCATTACAACATTATACATAGACCGTAATCCAACTGCATCTATGACTAATAATACACCTTCAGGTTATCATCCGAACCCCCTCCGGTATTAAGTTGCAAGCAACAGATAATTGAATTACGCATTGCGTGTAAAGTAAACAATACGATTGTTCTATGAATAAAAGATTGTTGTTTTCTCCCTAGTAGCAACAGCACATCTAGTACCTTAGAGATTTCTGTCACTTCCCCATATTAGTAGAGGCATGAACCCACTATCGAGCATAAATACTAACTCTTGGAGTTTCTAGCATCTACTTGGCCAAGATAGCTACTAACAATGGAAAGCATGCAAGATCACAAATAACAAAGACATGATAGAATCAATAATCAATCTGAAATAGCATCTCAATATCCATCGGATCCCCGCAAACACAACATGTAGGAATTACAAATAAATGATCTTGATCATGAACGGAGCTCACAAGATCTAAACATGATAGCACAAAGGAGAAGGACCAGCCATCTAGCTACTACATGGACCCGTAGTCCAGAGATGAACTACTCACGCATCACACCGGAGGCTTGCATGATGATGAAGAAGGCCTCTAGGGTGAATTCTCCTCTCTAGCAGGGTGTCGGGAAGAGCTTCAGATCCCTCCCGATCTATGGATGGAGATGATGGTGGCTACAGACTCTTTCGTGGAATTTTTGATCAGGTACTTAGGGTTACTATATCAGAGGCAATATATAGGCGAAAGGAGAGGCCGAGGGGGTGCCTGGGGCGTCCAGACCACCCCCTGGCGCGGGCCAGACCTAGTCGCGCGGCCAGGTGGTGTGGTCGGGCCCCAGCCCCTCTCCGTCTCGTATTCTGGCTCCTGGTGTCCCTCGCTGAAAAACTGACTTTGGCTTTTGTCCCGTCCAATTTCGAGAATATTTATTTTTTGACTTTCCTGGAACAAAAAACAGTAGAAAACAGGCAGCTGGCACTATGGCTCTTGTTAATAGGTTAGTCTAAGAAATCATATGAAAAGTACTCCAAAGTGTGGACAAAACATAAGAAAGTAGATAAAACCAAGCATGGAACATCAAAAATTATGGATACGTTAGCAACGTATCAACATCCCCAAGCTTAACTCCCGCTCGTCCTCGAGTAGGTAAGTGATAAAAAGAAAGAATAATTTTTGAGGTGACATGCACCATCATAAACTTGATCAAAGTATTTGTAAAACATTGATAGCTGAGATCATAGTACTTCAATCATAACATGAAAGACAAAGTTCTAGCAATAAGACAAAGCAACTGTGTTGCAACATGAAAAGGCATAAACAAAAGATTCATGAATAACAATGCATTGCAAGACGTTTGTTTGCTTCACATAAAGAAAACATAGCTTAGTGGCATTCAGCTTGTCCCTCATAGAGTAGCAAACATAAATGCATAGGACACCTTCAAAGTTCATAAGAGTGACTAGATACAAATAGTTCAAAACAAGCAATATCAAAGCTATGCATCAATCAACAAGTCTTGGGACAACTCACATAGAACTAAGAATGGCCACTATGCTCTCAAAGTAGGTGCATAGAGATAGAAGGTGGAGACTCAACATAAAAGTAAAAGAAAGGCCTTCATAGAAGGAACTAGGGATTCAAGTCTCATAAAGAGCTTCCAAAAATTATGGTACTTATTAGCTTTCAGCTTTCATTGCCCCTATCATAAGCATCTTAAAGGTGATTAAGGTTAAACTGACACAACTAAGAGGATGTTCTTGACAAGTTATAAGCCGAAATATCATGCCCCTTACTTACGAAGACCAAACCTCATGCTACTCAACTTTAGTCACAAGTAAGCTCTTGTCATTGTAAGTATATATATATCATAGAGAACCGCCAACGGGGTACCCATTTGGGTCGTCAACTTCTTTTCTCGGAGAAGAAACAAAGCACATGATACAGGAGCTATCCCATAATCAAAATGACAAGGCAAGCAGACAATGAGCATCTCAGCAATCTTTTTATTTGCTATTTGCATAGGTTTTTATTGAGGATGCTTCATAGAGTGATCATTATGGTTATGTTGCAAGTTTCCACCATGATTAGGCATGGCTTAGGCTAGCGGCCTAGGCGTTTATCTAATACAAATACAAACTCCATGATCTTACAAGTTCCCCTTTTATTTCATGCCGCCAGGATCCATAAGCAAAAGAACATGATATCAACGGGGTACAAAGTACAGGTGCAATGTTGAAAACGTTCCCCATGATACATGGTTCTGCTAACTTCAACTTATAAAGCGCAAGCATATACGCAACAAAGATGGACGCAATGGTTCAAGTTTATTAAGTGCAAGAAAGTAAAGTGTGCCATCAAGTTCGTGAGAGCTTTAATCACTAGTTTTCTCATAACAAGTTTAATTCGGAAGGTAGACAAAAACATGAATATACTTGGAATAGCATATGCTAATAGGTAGGTATGGTGGACTCTTTGGAATAACTTGGTTTTAGGAGTTGTATGCATGAGTGGAACTCATACTTGGTTATGGAGGCTAGCAAAAGACTGGGAGCGACCAACTAAGAGAGCAATAATGACTATATATGCAGAGCGACAAAACATCATTGATCAAAGCATAAAGTGATACTACAAGTTGAAAACTAAAGGATCATAAAGGCTATGGTGACTTGGGATAGTCATAACATGGTGTGATCATGTGCCAAGTCAACCCAAATAAAGCATCAAAGGAGAATACCACAATATTATGCTTTAATATGCTAAAACAACGCATGATTCTTCCAAGGCACATTAAGCAATCTCAATTGTTTATAACATGTCATGCTACAGCAAAGAATACTAAGCCTAAAGCCAAAACAATGTCAAGCATGGCATGACAAAGCATGGGCCACAGTCAAAAACAGCTCTCTTTACCGCTTAAGCATGAACTTTCCTACTCTTTTCCAATCCAAACCAAACTATTTGAAAACCAATGTATGAAAGAGGGGGTCCAACCAATTTATTCAGAAAACTAAGCAAACCAAGCAAACGAAAACCAAAACGAAAAACGAAAAAGAAGACGCTCCAAGAACAACATAATTGTGCATGAAACAATAAAAATGAAGTGTTTGGAAGGAACCTGGAATTTTTATTGATGAAGAAGGAATGCCTTGGGCATCCCCAAGCTTTGACGCTTGTACTTCTTGGATATTTCTTGGGGTGACACGCGTGGCATCCCCAAGCTTGAGCTTTAGTCCATCCTTCATCTCATTACTTATTCCTTCTATACACCTGAAATTTTTCCTTCATACAAAACTTCACACAATCTTTATTAGCAACATTAGTGCACTCAAGATAATAGGTCTTTAGGTTCAGTTCCAACACCAATAAAACTTCCATTAAAACATTAGCTATTGTAGCACTTCCCTCAAAAAGCTCAATTCCCCAAAAGAACTCAAAAAGGAACCAACAAGAAGCAAATGCAAATAATGGTAGACATCTGTCAAAACAGACCAGCAGGTAAAGACGAATTTTTTCGAAGACCTTATGTTGCTCAAATCGAAAAGTGTTGAAATAAATAAAGTTAGATAACAACCTGTGGTAGAAGCACAAAAATTCACGCCTCAAAAGGACGTACAGAGATTTTACACGAATTTTTACGGTGAAGCATAGAAATCTGTTTCGGGACAGCAACTTTCCCAATCATTACTTCTCTCTCATTAGAGGTTACTCTTGGCACAAAAAGCAAATAAAAAGGATAAGGATCGGTTATTACTGAAGTAATAACTTCCAAGACTCATCTAAAACTTTTGGGTTATCTCCCAATAAGTACTTTTCTTTAACGCCTTTAAGTTAGGCATAAGAAGCAAGAAAAGGAATCAAGTATTCTCAGATGAAGAAGCATTAAAACCAAATTTCTTGCCCTTACCTCTCTTACTTTTATTCTTAACCTTGGGGAACATATGATTTCTTGGTGGAGAAGCAAAGTGCATGGTGTCCTTTTACACATCTATTATTGCTCCAAGGAGTTTCAATAGGGATCTTCCAAGTGTGATTTGTCCTTTTCCTACACATTCAATAACAAGATAATCAGTAGAAACCATTTTCCCTAGGATCTTTGTAACACTCCTTCAGCTATTCAAATGGGTAATATTGTGGCATTGTTAGCAACAAAAAATTTCTTCTCCTCCTTCAGAAAGCCCCCAAAGATTAAAAGATTCATAGATATCTTTGGGCATAAGACAAAATTCAGACATGATATCATAGCGAGCATGAAAAGTTTCATTATTTATAGCAATCTTTACTGTGGGAAGCCATTTTGAGGGTTCAAAATTTATTGAACATAGTCATGATGCTCTCTAAGTGTATTATAGCAATCTTTCAGACTAGCAGTGCTGGTCTCAAGAGTATTCAATCTAGCAAATATGTTTATGAAGGAAGATTCAGATTTTCTAGGCAAGTTGTAAGTAAAGACCATCTTCTTTATGGCATTAACAGCATCATCCTCATTGCATTGGAGGAAATCTCCTTCCACTATAGCATCCAAAGAATATCTATAGCAAAGAGCGATTCCAAGGTAAAAACTACTAAGGAACAAGCTTTGAGTCATTTTAGGTTCAGTTTTTTCATATAGATCAGAGATTCTAGACCAAGCTTCTTTGAAACTTTCTTCAATTCTTTGTTTGAAAGTGAAAATCATTTCCTTAGATGACATAGTGATTGGAGCAATGCTAGACATAATGGCAACTTAAGATAGGAACTAATTCTTTTATGTTTTTCATAAAGAAAGCAAACTAGTAACACTAATTTTTTGTATTTTTTATAAAGAAACAAGCAAATAAAGCAAAAAAGTAAACTAAGCAAAACAAAAACAACAAAGTAAAGAGATTGGTTATGAGGGACTCCCCTTGTGAAGATGTCCTTGACTCCTCGGCAACGGCGCCATAAAATCACTTGCTGACTCGTGTAATAACGAGCTCGTTGGGGAACCCCAAGAGGAAGGTATGATGAGCAAAGCAGTAAGTTTCCCTCAATTATGAAACCAAGGTTAGCAATCCAGTAGAAGCAAGGAAACACCTCAAAGGTGTTGCTAGCTAGACTTTGGCAGGGCACACTACCGGTGCCAGCAGCAATGTGGAGACCTACACAATACAACCACAGAACTCTGTCCACAACTTACGATGAGGTTGTCAATCTCACCGGTTTTGCTGAAAACAAAGGATTAAACGAATCGAGTGGAAGAAAGTAATAGTTTGCAGAAAGTAAACACAAAGCAGTAAACAGTTGATTTTAGATTGATGGTAAAAGAAAGGAACGGGGTCCATAGTTCACTAGTGGTGGCTCTCCTTAAGATAGATGACATGTTGGGTGAAAAAATTACAGCGGGGGCAATTGACAAACATCGAGAAAGCATGCAAGCATATACTACTCATCTTGATTCCTTTGAGACTTGATTGGGCATTACAACATTATACATAGACCGTAATCCAACTGCATCTATGACTAATAATACACCTTCAGGTTATCATCCAAACCCCCTCCAATATTAAGTTGCAAGCAACAGATAATTGAATTACACATTGCGTGTAAAGTAAACAATACGATTGTTCTATGAATAAAAGATTGTTGTTTTCTCCCTAGTAGCAACAGCACATCTAGTACCTTAGAGATTTCTGTCACTTCCCCAGATTACTAGAGGCATGAACCCACTATCAGCATAATTATTAACTCTTGGAGTTGCTAGCATCTACTTGGCCAAGATAGCTACTAACAACGGAAAGCATACAAGATCACAAATAACAAAGACATGATAGAATCAATAATGAATCCGAAATAGCATCTCAATATCCATCGGATCCCCGCAAACACAACATGTAGGAATTACAAAGAGATGATCTTGATCATGAACGGAGCTCACAAGATCTAAACATGATAGCACAAAGGAGAAGAGTCAGCCATCTAGCTACTACATGGACCCGTAGTCCAGAGATGAACTACTCACGCATCACACCGGAGGCTTGCATGATGATGAAGAAGGCCTCTAGGGTGAATTCTTCTCTCTGGCAGGGTGCCGGGAAGAGCTTCAGATCCCTCCTGATCTAGGGATGGAGATGACGGCGGCTACAGACTCTTTCGTGGAATTTTTTAACGGGTACTTAGGGTTACTATATCAGAGGCAATATATAGGCGAAAGGAGAGGCCGAGGGGGTGCCTGGGGCGTCCAGACCACCCCCTGGCGCGGGCCAGACCTAGTCACGCGGCCAGGTGGTGTGGCCGGGCCCTAGCCCCTCTCCGTCTCGTATTCTGGCTCCTGGTGTCCCTCGCTGAAAAACTGACTTTGGCTTTTGTCCCGTCCAATTTCGAGAATATTCATTTTTTGACTTTCCTGGAACCAAAAACAGCAGAAAACAGACAGCTGGCCCTATGGCTCTTGTTAATAGGTTAGTCCAAGAAATCATATGCAAATTACTCCAAAGTGTGGACACACCTAGAGCTAGAATACGAGACGGAGAGGGGATGGGGCCTGGCCACACCACCTGGCTGCGCGGCCAGGCCTGGCCCATGCCAGTTGGTGGTTTGGCTGCCCCAGGCACCCCCTCAGCCTCTCCTTTCGCATATATATAGCCTCTAAGACGGAAACCCTAAGTACCCGATCAAAAATTCACGAAAGAGTCTGTAGCCGCCTTCATCTCCATCCCTAGATAGGGAGGGATCTGAAGCTCTTCCCGGCACCCTGTCGGAGAGGGGAATTCACCCTGGAGGCCTTCTTCATCATCATACAAGCCTCCAGTGTGATGCGTGAGTAGTTCATCTCTGGACTACGGGTCCATGTAGTAGCTATATGGATGGTTCTCATCCTTTGTGCTTTCATGTCTAGATCTTGTGAGCTCCGTTCATGATCAAGATCATCTATTTGTAATTCTGCATGTTGTGTTTGCGGGGATCCGATGGATATTGAGATGCTATTTCAGATTGATTATTGATTCTATCATGTCTTTATTATTTGTGATCTTGCATGCTTTCCGTTGTTAGTAGATATCTTGGCCAAGTAGATGCTAGCAACTCCAAGAGTTAGTATTTATGCTCGATAGTGAGTTCATGCCTCTGGTAATCTGGGGAACTGACAGAAATCTCTAAGGTACTAGATGTGTTGTTGCTACTAGGGAGAAAACAACAATCCTTTGTTCATAGAACAATCATATTGTTTACTTTACACGCAATTCGTAATGCAATTATCTGTTGCTTAAAACTTAATACTAGAGGGGGTTCAGATGATAACCTGAAGGTGGATTATTAGTCATAGATGCAGTTGGATGGCGGTCTATGTATAATGTTGTAATGCCCAATCGAATCTCAAAGGAGTAAAGATGATTAGTATATACTTGTATGCTTTATTGATGTTTGTCAATTGCCCCACTATAATTTGTTCACCCAACATGTTATCTATCTTAAGGAGAGCCACCTCTAGTGAACTATGGACCCCGGTCCTTTTTTACCATCAATCTACAACTGTTTACTGCTTTGTGTTTACTTTCTACAAACTATTACTTCCTTCCATTCAATACATTTAATCCTTTGTTTTCAGCAAAACCGGTGAGATTGACAACCTCATCGCAAGTTGGGGACAGAGTTATGTGGTTGTGTTGTGCAGGTCTCCACGTTGCTGCTGGCACCGGTAGTGCGCCCTGCCAACGTTCAGCTAGCTACACCTTTGGGGTGTTTCCTTGCTCCTACTGGATTGATAACCTTGGTTTCATAACTGAGGGAAACTTACTACTGTGCTCATCATACCTTCCTCTTGGGGTTCCCCAACGAGCTCGTTAATACACGCGCCAGCAAGTATTTTTCTAGCGCCGTTGCCGGGGAGTCAAGGACATCTTCACAAGGGGAGTTCCTCATAACCAATCTATTTACTTTATTATTTTTGTTTTGCTTAGTTTACTTTTGTTTTGTTTGCTTGTTTCTTAATCAAAAACAGTAAAAAATTAGTTTTACAAGTTTGCTTTCTTTATTAAAAACACACAAAAATTACTACTCTTGAAAATACTAAGTTGTGTGACTTCACTAGAACCAACAACAATGATTTTATGAGCACACCTATTGCTCCACCTGTGCATGAAGCTACTTTCTTTAAGATAAAACCTGCTTTACTCAATCTTGTTATGAGAGAACAATTTTCTGGTATTGGTAATGAAGATGCTGCTGCCCATCTAAATAACTTTGTTGAACTTTGTGAGATGCAAAAGCATAAGGATATAGATGGAGATATTATTAAGCTGAAATTGTTTCCTTTCTCTTTGAGAGAAAAAGCTAAAGAATGGTTGAATTCCTTAACTAGGAATAGTATTGATTCTTGGACTAAATGCAAAGATGCTTTTATTGGAAAATACTATCCTCCTGCTAAGATTATATCTATGAGAAGTGAAATAATGAAGTTTAAACAATCTGATAATGAACATGTTGCTCAAGCTTGGGAAAGAATTAAATGTTTGGCAAAGAATTGTCCCACTCATGGTCTGACTGCTTGGATGATCATCCAAACTTTTTATGCAGGATTGAACTACTCTTCAAGGAACCTATTGGATTGTGCTACTGGAGGTACCTTTATGACCATCACTTTGAGTGTTGCAACAAAGCTTCTGGATAATATGATGGTTAACTCCGAATGGCATACTGAAAGAGCTCAACAACGTAAGCTGTTGAAGAAACCTCCTCCTTGAGTGATAAGATTGATGTTATTATGTCTATGCTTGTTAATGGGAAAGCCCATATTGATCCAAATAATGTTCCCTTAGCCTCTTTGGTTGCTCAAGAAGAGCAAGTTGATGTGAACTTTATAAGAAATAACAATTTTGGCAACAATGCTTATGGTAATAACAAGTATAAGCCATATCCTCCCAACAATGGTAATGCTTATGAAAAATCCTACAACAACAATAGGAGTGCTCCCTCTGAACTTGAAGTTATGCTTAAATACTTTATTAGTAAACAAACTGCTTTCAATAAAACTATTGAGGAGAAACTCACTAATGCTGAAAGAAATATAGCATCTTTGGCTGAAGCTCAATCTTCTTTGGATAAAATGGCTGCTAAACCTAAAACTATTGATAATCCCTTTACAGCTACTAATGCCATACAAGTAAGAATTGATGAAAATGTTAGACTATTAGCTGAATTGCATGCTAAGTGGGAAAGAGAAGATGAAATTGCTAGAAACATTAGTGTTTCTACTATCACTACCACTAGTGTTGAGGCTAGTAATAGCTCTACTACTCTAGATGATAATTATGATTTTGATCTTGATTTTGATGGTTGCAACATCTCTGAAGTTATTAAGTTCCTACAAAATCTTGCTAAAAGTCCTAATGCTAGTGCTATGAATATGGCCTTTACAAAACACATTACTGATGCTCTCATAAAGATTAAAGAAGAAAAGATGAAACATAAAGCTTCTATTCCTATAAAAAATAAGATGGTTGGGAACCCATCATCAATATGAAAGTGAATGATTTTGATTTTAATGCTTTATGTGATCTTGATAGTAGTGTTTCTATTATGCCTAGAAGGATTTATGATATGCTTGATTTGCCACCACTTGAAGATTGTTATTTGAATGTCCCACTTGATGATAATGCTAAAAAGAAACTCATGGGGAGTATTAATGATGTTCTTATTATGGTTAACAATGCCTATGTCCCTATTGATTTCTATGTTTTGGATGTTGAATGCAATGCTTCTTGTCCTATTACTTTGGGAAGACCTTTTCTTAGAACTGTTGGTGCCATTATTGATATGAAAGAAGGCACATTAAATATTAAATCCCACTCAAGAAAGGTATAGAACACTTCCCTAAGAAGAGAGAGAAGATTTCTTTTGCCTCTCCTATGAAAACAAAATTTGCTCTTAATGCTTCTTCATTTGAGAACACTTGATCCTTTTTTTTGCTTCTTATGCCTAACTTATAGGCGTTAAAGAAAAGTACTTATTGGGAGATAACCCAAAAGTTTTAGATGAGTCTTGAAAGTTATTACCTTTGTAATAACCGCTCCTTATCCTTTTTATTTGTTTTTTTGTGCCAAGAGTAACCTCTAATGAGAGAGAAGTAATGATTGGGAAAGTTGCTGTCCCGAAACAGATTTATGTGCTTCACCGTAAAAATTCGTGTAAAATCTCTGTACGTCCTTTTGAGGCGTGAATTGTTTTTCTTCTGCCCCAGGTTGTTATCTAACTTTCGTTAGTTCAACACTTTTTTATTTGAGCAACAGATGGTCCTTGAAAAAATTCGTCTTTACCTGCTGGTCTGTTTTGACAGATTTCTGCCATTTTCTGCATTTGCTTCTTGTTGGTTCCTTTTGAGTTATTTTGGGGAATTAACCTTTTTGAGGAAAGAGCTACAGTAGCTTGTGTTTTAATGGAAGTTTTATTGGTGTTAGAACTGAACCTAAAGACTTATTATCGTGAGTGCACTAATGTTGCTAATAAAGATTGTGTGAAGTTTTGTATGAAGGAAAAAAATTAGGTGTATGGAAGGAATGAGTAATGAGATGAAGGATGGACTAAAGCTCAAGCTTGGGGATACCACATGTGTCACCCCAAGAAATATCCAAGCAGTACAAGAGTCAAAGCTTGGGGATGCCCAAGGCATCCCCCTCTTCATCAATAAAAATCCCAGGTTTCTTCCAAACACTTCAGTTTTATTGTTTCATGCACAGTTGTGTTGGTCTTGGAGCGTCTTCTTTTTCATTCTCGTTTTGGTTTTCCATTTGCTTTGTTTTCTTAGTTTGCTGAATAAATTGGTTGTCCCCCCTCTTTCATACATTGGTTTTCAAATAGTTTGGTTTGGTTTGGAAAAGAGTAGGAAAGTTCATGCTTAAGTGGTAAAGAGAGCTTGTTTTTGACTGTGGCCTATGCTTTGTCATGCCATGCTCGATATTGTTTTGGCTTTATGCTTAGTATTCTTTGCTGTAGCATGACTTGTTATAAACAATTGAGATTGCTTATTGTGCCTTGAAGAATCATGCGTTGTTTTAGCATATTAAAGCATAGTATTGTGGTATTCTCCTTTGATGCTTTATTTGGGTTGACTTGGCGCATGCTCACACCATGTTATGACTATCCCAAGTCACCATAGCCTTTATGATCCTTTAGTTTTCAACTTGTAGTATCACTTTATGCTTTGATCAATGATGTTTTGTCGCTCTGCATGATTATGGCCATTATTGCTCTCTTAGTTTGTCGCTCCCAGTCTTTTGCTAGCCTCCGCAACCAAGTATGAGTTCCACTCATGCATCCAACTCCTTAAACCATACCTACCTACTAGCATATGCTATTCCAAGTATATTCATGTTTTTGTCTACCTTCCAAATTAAACTTGTTATGAGAAAACTAGTGATTAAAGCTCTCACGAACTTGATGGCACACTTTACTTTTCTTGCACTTAATAAACTTGAACCATTGTGTCGTCTATGTTGTATATGTTTGCACTTATTTGTTGGGAATTAGCAGAACCATGATATCATGGGGAACGCTTTCAACATTGCACTGGTACTTTGTACCTAGTTGATATCTGTTCTTTTGTCTATGGATGTCGTCGGTGTGAAATGAAAGGGGAGCTTGTAAGTGCATGGAGTTATGTATATGTGTTAGAAAAACGCCTGGGCCGCTGGTCTAATCCATGCTAACATGGTGGAAACCTGCAGCGTAACCATAATGAGTTGTCTATGAAGCATTCTTCTTATAAAAAAAGAGTCCGATATTGAGAAAAAAGAGAAAAAAAAGATATTATGAAAAGAGGAAAGAGAGAAAAAAGCACCATATTCCCATGGTAGATAAGAAGATTGCTGAGATGCTCGTTGTCTGCTTGCCTTCTCATTTTGATATGGGGATTCTTCCGTATAATCGGGCAAGGGGTACCCCGTTGGTGGTTCTCTATGATACACATGTATTTACGATGACAAGAACTTACCGGTGACTAAACTTGAGTAGCATGAGGAGCGGCCCTCGTATTAAAGGGACATGAGATTTCTGACTTATACTTCGTCAAGCATATACACCATAGTTTGTTCACTTTAACCTTAATCACTTGAAGATGCTTATGACAGGGGCAATGAGAGCTCAAAGCTATTAAGTATAATAATTTTTGGAAGCTCTTTATGAGACTTGAATCCCTACTTCCTTCTATGAAGGCCTTTCTTCTACTTTTATATTGAGTCTCCACCTTCTATCTTTATGCACCTACTTTGAGAGCATAGTGGTCATTCTTAGTTTTATGTGCATTGTCCCAAGACTTGTTGATTGATGCATACCTTGATATTGCTTGTTTTAAACTATTTGTATCTAGTCACTCTTATGAACTTTGAAGGTGTCCTATGCATTTATGTTTGCTACTCTATGAAGGACAAGTTGAATACTATTATGCTATGTTTTCTTTATGTGAAACAAACAAACGTCTTGAGAAGCATTGTTATTCATGAATCTTTTGTTTGTGCCTTTTCATGTTGCAACATAGTTTCTTTGTCTTATTGCTAGAACCTTGTCTTTCATGTTAATGATTGAAGTACTATGATCCTAGCTTTGATTGTTTTACAAATACTTTGATCAAGTTTATGATGGTGCATGTCACCTCAAAAATTATTCTTTGTTTTTATCACTTACCTACTCGAGGACGAGCAGGAGTTAAGCTTGGGGATGTTGATACATTGCAAATATATCTATAATTTTTGATGTTCCATGCTTGGTTTTTTCTACTTTCTTATGTTTTGTCCACACTTTGGAGTACTTTTCATATGATTTCTTGTACTAACCTATTAACAAGAGCCACAGTGCCAGCTGCCTGTTTTCTGCTGTTTTTGATTGATGGTAAAAGAAAGGACCGGGGTCCATAGTTCACTAGAGGTGGCTCTCCTTAAGATAGATAACATGTTGGGTGAACAAATTACAGCGGCGCAATTGACAAACATCGAGAAAGCATACAAGCATATACTAATCATCTTGACTCCTTTGAGATTCGATTGGGCATTACAACATTATACATAGACCGCCATCCAACTGCATCTATGACTAATAATCCACCTTCAGGTTATCATCCGAACCCCCTCCAGTATTAAGTTGCAAGCAACATATTATTGCATTACGAATTGCCTGTAAAGTAAACAATACGATTGTTCGATCAACAAAGGATTGTTGTTTTCTCCCTAGTAGCAACAGCACATCTAGTACCTTAGAGATTTCTGTCACTTCCCCAGATTACCAGAGGCATGAACCCACTATCGAGCATAAATACTAACTCTTGGAGTTGCTAGCATCTACTTGGCCAAGATAGCTACTAACAACGGAAAGCATGCAAGATCACAAATAACAAAGACATGATAGAATCAATAATCAATCTGAAATAGCATCTCAATATCCATCGGATCTCCGCAAACACAACATGCAGAATTACAAATAGATGATCTTGATCATGAACGGAGCTCACAAGATCTAGACATGAAAGCACAAAGAAGGAGAACCAGCCATCTAGCTATTACATGGACCCGTAGTCCAGAGATGAACTACTCACGTATCACACCGGAGGCTTGCATGATGATGAAGAAGGCCCCCATGGTGAATTCCCCTCTCCGGCAGGGTGCCGGGAAGAGCTTCAGATCCCTCCCGATCTAGGGATGGAGATGACGGTGGCTACAGACTCTTTCATGGATTTTTGATCGGGTACTTAGGGTTTCCATCTTAGAGGCAATATATAGGCGGAAGGAGAGGCCGAGGGGGTGCCTGGGGCGGCCAGACCACCCCCTGGCATGGGCCAGGCCTAGCTGCACGGCCAGGTGGTGTGGCCGAGCCCCAGCCCCTCTCCGTCTCGTATTCTGGCTCCAGGTGTCCCTCGGTAAAATAATGACTTTGGGTTTTGTCCCGTCCAATTCCGAGAATATTCATTTTCTGACTTTCCTAGAACCACAACTGTTTACTGCTTTGTGTTTACTTTCTACAAACTATTATTTCCTTCCATTCGATACGTTTAATCCTTTGTTTTTAGCAAAACTGGTGAGATTGACAACCTCATCGCAAGTTGGGGACAAAGTTATGTGGTTGTGTTGTGCAGGTCTCCACGTTGCTGCTGGCACCGGTAGTGCGCCCTGCCAACGTTCAGCTAGCTACACCTTTGGGGTGTTTCCTTGCTCCTACTAGATTGATAACCTTGGTTTCATAACTGAGGGAAACTTACTGTTGTGCCCATCATACCTTCCTCTTGGGGTTCCCCAACGAGCTCGTTAATACACGCACCAGCAGCGCTCATCTCGAAATCGGCGATTGATCACCCGTTGTTCGAGTGGCACCCATGGCGGCTCCTCAGACTCGGCGTTGGAACTGCCCCCGCCCAACTCCTTAGAGTTGGCTACACCGGAGTCGTCGGAGGCGATCCACTGTTCGTTCTCCGAGTCGGTGTGGTTGGGTCTGTCAACAAAACTGAAATGGCCAAATCGATTTCCTTTCAGCACCAAACTAGTACATATACAAGGAGTGGCATGTGCATGGGCCTAAAGTCAATATGGGTCTAAAAGCTATACAAAAATATACATATACTCTTACCCCCCCCCCCTCAAACTCAAGGTGGGTCTGAAACATTGAGATTGAGAATATGAAGACGATGTTGTTCTCTAGTTTGAGACTTGGTGAAGAAATCTGTCATTTGAAGTTCCGGAGGAACATATTGAAGACGAATAGTTGATTGTTGACAATGTGAGCGAGTAAAAGAGGCATCCACACCAATATGTTTGGTTAGCTCATGCTTGACAGGATCATTGGCAATCTGAATAGTCACAGTACTATCACAAAGAACGTTTGTAGGTGCATCACACGAGACTCCAAGATCAGCCAGGAGCCACCGATCGAAGACATACTATCTCTGTTGTAACCGTGGCAATGGCACAAAGTTCAGCTTTAGCACTAGAACGAGACACGGCTATTTGTTTCTTGGACTTCCAGGCAATGAGAAAAGTACCAAGAAAAATGCAATAGCCAGTGACTGAACGACGATCATCTGGATCACTTGCCCATGTGGAGTCAGTGTAAGCATGGAGCTCAAGCTATTAGAGTGAGCATAGAATAATCAGCATGATGATGTCCCCTTCAAGTACCGAAGAACACAAAGCAAGTGACCATAGTGAGCTGAGGTAGGAGCACTAACAAACTGACTGAGAATGTGGACAGCATGAGCAATGTCTGGTCGGGTCACCGTGAGGTACACAAGGCTACCTACAAGATGACAATAGCGAGAGGGATCCTCAAGGGGAGTATCGTCGGTGGGGCCCAACTGCAAATGTAACTCCATGTGTGTAGTAGCAGCACGTGTATCAGTAAGACCTGAGCATGAGATCAAATCTTGAGTATAGCGACGTTGAGAGAAATAATAGCCATCATCAGTTCGATTAACCTCAATTCCTAGAAAATAACTGAGGATCCAAAATTTGACATATTGAATTTCTCACTTAGCTTTTTCTTGACAAAAGCAATATACTTATGACCATCTCCAGTGATCAACGCATCATCCACATAGAGAATAATTTAAGTTCGACCATGGTCGGATGTATGAGTGAAAAGTGCAGGGCCATGCTCACTAGAAGAAAAGCCAACAGCTTGAACCACAGAACAGAATCTCTCAAACCAAGAATGAGAGGCTTGTTTGATCCCATAGATAGCCTTTCAAAGACGACAAACATGGCCCGATGGGGCCTCACACCAAGAGGTGGTTGCATATAGACTTCCTCATGTAGATCACCATGTAGGAAAACATTTTTTTACATCTGTTTGAGATATTTTCCATGACCGCGCTGCAGCCATAGCAATCAGAGTGCGGACAGAGGTCATATGAGCAATAGGAGAAAAAGTCTCATCATAATCTCTCCCATGAGCTTGTTGAAAACCTCTAGCAACAAGTCGAGCCTTATAGCTCTCCATACAACCATCTGACTTGGCTTTTAACTATGTATACCCATTTGCATGTGATAGGAACGGTTCGAGGAGGTAATAGTACCAGATCCCATGTGCCCATATTCTCTAGGGCCGCAATCTCTTCAGACATAGCCAACTGCCACTCAGGTAGTGCAGCTGCCTCCTCATAATTTCTAGGCTCACTGACTGCTCCTATACGAAAATCATTTTTATATATTTTTGGAAGCTCAAGTGAGGAACAGTCACGAAGAGCATACCTGATTGTTTGAGAGGAATCCTCGGTGCAAGGATCGGTGGTACTGGTCGTAGGAGTAGGAGACAAAGGAATGGATGACTGAGCATCATATGATACTAGAGGACGATGGCCATAAACAAAAGGAAAAGAATCTAAACATGGTGGGGTTGATGGAGGTGGTGATGAAGGTGATTGCAAAGGTGGATCTTGTGGTGTATCTAGAGAGGATTGATCTGACTCACCTAAAGAGAGAATAGGTGGAAGAGAAAGAAAGGAGGTGGACTCTAAGGAGGTGGAGGATGGTTCTTTAGTGGAAGAGGAATAGAAGAAGGGTTAACCCTCAGCAAAACTGACATCACGAGAATAGCGAATACGATGATCCGATGGATCATAACAATGACACCCCTTATGCTCAAGACTATCCAAGGAAAATACATTGAACAGACTGCTCAGTTAACTTGGTACGCTCACGGGGTGCTAACAAAACATAGCATGTACAACCAAAAACACGAAGATGGTCATACGTGGGAGGAGAATCAAACAAAACTTCACCGGGACATTTTCCCTGAAGACGAGACGAAGGTTGGATGTTTATGAGATACATGGCCATGGAAACAGCTTCAACCTAGAAATGAGTAGGTACAAATGAAGAAATCATAATAGTACAAGATGTCCCGGTGATATGGCAATGCTTACGCTCGGCAACTCCATTCTAAGCATTAGCACCGGGACAAGAGAGCTGGGTAAGGGTACCTTCAGAAGAAAGAAACTCACAAAAAAATGGAGATAAATATTCCCCCTGAGTCAGAACAAAACACATGAATAGCACTAGAAAACTGAGTATGGACCATGCATGCAAAGGCGTGATATATAGAAATCAACAAGGCACGATGTTTCATAAAATGAACCCAAGTGTATCAGAGGTGGTCATCAACAAATATGATATAATGTTTGTGACCACCCTTTGAGACAAAGGGAGAGGGACCCCATACATTAGAGTGCACTAAATCGAAAGGACGACTAGAACAAGTAGTGCTAGAAGGATATGGAAGTTGTAATTGTTTCCCTAGCTTACAACCCTTACAATGGAAACCAGCATCTACGGGAACACGACCCCAAACACCCTGCTGGACAAGAGTAGATAAGCGAGAACCACATAGATGACCTAAACGATGATGCTACTAGCCAAAAGAAGATGACGAGGTGGATCTTTATGTTGAGGCAGATGAGACATATGGTGCAGAAGCTGGAGGGAGGTGTAGGATGTCAAGTTTGTAGAGGGATGTGGATCATCTATGGTGACGGCCAGTTCCAATGATCTTCTTGCTCTAAAGATCCTGCACATAACAAGAGGTTTTGTCAAAACCAACAAAGTAGTCCATATCAGCAATTTGACCAACAGACATAAGACTCATGGACAATTTTGGGGCAAAAGAAATGCCCGGAACTAAAAACTTGGATGTGCAAAGGGAACCCTGATGAGTGACATAGCAAGGTGTACCATCAACAGTATGAATAGAGGCACCATCCTTCACTGGATAACATGAGACGGGCTGGGAGTGATCAGAGTGACATGAAAAGAAGCTCCCGAATCGAGCACCCAAGACTGAGTGACACAAGAAGCAGACTAAGAAGCAGCAGACACAAAGGCACTCATTTTCGGAAGATGTGGCTCAGGGATCACAACAGCAGAAGACATCTTAGCAGGTGGGTGACGTTGTTGTTGCTTCTTCTTATGGTATTCAGCCAATAACTCTCGGTGTAGAGCAAAACAACCATCAGTTGTATGCCTAGACCTCTTGAAGTGAGAGCAAACCATAAGAGAGAAGTAGCTGTCAGTAGTATGTCCAATCTTCTTACAGTGAGGATAGATATTTCTTGAAAAAGAACCTCTAGGAGCTGCAATAACATTATTGTGAGTGGTGGATGATGAGCCAAGGGATCGAAGAAGAGTCTCCTCGGCAATCAAACTAGCAAGTGTCTCATCCATGGTAGGAGGTGAAGTGCGACCAAGCAGCTGTGTGCGATTATTTTCAAAGTCCTGCCTGAGCTTCATCACAAACTGAAACATGAAGGATTGAGCTTCATAATTCTCCTTGGCCGTACAAGAATCACATCTGGAGCGACTCTTTGGAGTCATTTAAAGAAGCTGGCTAGAGATCCAAGTAAAATCTTCATAATATTCCTCTATGGACATGTCTTGTTGCTGAATATTTTGAATATTTTGCAGCAAGGAGTATCGAAGTGCGCCACTCGGCTGAAGATATCTTTGATCCAAATACTTCCATATTTCTTTCATAGTTGAGTGATTCTCTAGACTCATCCGCAATGCGGGAGAAACAATGAGAATCAGAGCACCCATAACCCTTGCATCTTCTTTTTTCCAAGCCTTCTTGGTGGTTTCATCTTCCTATTCATTAGGAGGATCGTCGGTCAAATGCTCATCATAACCAGTAGCCCTCACAACTGTTCTAATAGAAAATGCCCACTCTCTATAATTTGACCCATCCAGCTTAATATCACTTGAGAAAATAGAAATATGCTTGGCCATGACCAGTATTTTTCACCGAAAGAAAAGGAGTAGCCAGCAATGGATCCCAGCAGCTACACCAGTTTTCCTCCACTTCCTGTAAGTACCCACCCCAAAAACAGAAGCAACAGCAAGTACCTGGTAGACAAGCAACCACAAAGGGGAGAGATCAAGAAGACCAGCAAGAAGCACCCCAGCCACTCACGAACTAGCTGATGCGAAGAAAGGGGCCTGTAGCGATCGGTCGGCCGGTAGCCACTAGCAGCAAAGGAGAAGAAGGACACGGGCACACAGCTGCAGGAATCAACATGTGTGCCAGAAGGAATGATGGACGCCACAAGTCGTCGGCGGTGAGGTAGGTAGGTGGCGGCTAGGGTTAGGGATTCGGCTTCCCTAGCTCTAATACCATGTCAACAAAACTAAAATGGCCAAATCGATTTCCTTTTAGCACAAAACGGGTACATATACAAGGAGTGGCATGGGCCTGGGCCTAAAGTCAATATGGGTCTAAAAGCTATCAAGAATATACATATACTCTTAACAGGGTCTAGGGAGAGGCAGCCACGAGTGCCACGTCTCTCCTGCGGGTGGTGCACGAGGTAGAGGAAGATGGTGGCCAGGCATGGTTGTGCGCCGCTCCTAATAGCGAAAGAAACACTTCCATCAGCTGCCCTAGATGTAGCGGGAGAGGGTGTGAGGTGTGAGCATTGTGTAGATCTGCAATGGCAATGGCCGCCACGCCTACATATAGCGAGAAAATAGCGGGAAGCCCGGGCAGGAAGTGGTGGAAAAAGCGGGAAGGGCATGGCGGAAGAACACGCTGGCGAGCAATTTTGCCACCGCATGACTGTCGACGGGATGCCGCTCAAGAGACGAGCTATCTATCACACTACCAGGACATGATTCGGCCTAGGGGTGCCGGATAACAAAACGGGCCGCCGACGCTAAGAAAAATAGGGGGAGGGGTAGGCTGGGTGTGAATTCGACTGTCGGCGCCCCCGATAGCCCTTTAGGGGGGGCTTTAGGGCCCCCGAGTGGAGATGCTCTAAGTAGACGCCACCCATGTTTCACCAACATGGCAATATTAAAAGGGCATGGATCTTTATAGCCAAGACCCAAGTTTCTGATGCAGTCTGTCCTTCGAACGACTCTACATCCAAACCACCAAGTCCCTCAAGCGGGACCAATGACATGTGCCCGCGTCAAGGCTCTCCATGACAAGGTGAACTCTCTCCTATCTATCTATGAATTCGATACCTCCTTGTTTGGAACCTTCTCGTGCCGGTCACTTACTTAGGTCCTATGGTAGTTAGTGTCGGAGAAGTGTTGTTTTATGTACTACCTTTGTTCCATAATGTAAGCCTTTTTGGCAACTAAAACAGCTTAGTAAAAAGGCTTATATTAGGAATGGAGGGAGTAGGTTCTAACCAACTTCAGCTGCAGCCAAAAGTTTCTTTCTTTCTTTTTTTTTGGCAGAAAACAGCTTTATTTATCAAATAATAATATCAATATCTAGAGTGGCTACCGAGTACCGAGGCGGTATGTGTACAATAGTACTCCACTAGATACTCTTTCGTAAACCGTAATGCGACGTGTGTATGAGTAGTACTTGTTGCCTTGTTTTTTTTAACAGAGACCTGTAGACGTTTGGTAAACGCATAAACCCTCGAAAATGCAAGTCTACATACACGTGGGTGTCCCCGGGGTCATCATAGCCACCATTTTCTCTGTTTGGCTTGGAGATTGGTGCAACTATTTTATAACAACAACCCCGAGCTAATTCTTTTTCTTGTCACCAACTCCCTCTTCGTTTTACATATTGCGCCCCATATTGCAAAAACCCGGTGTATCAAAGTGTACGCTTCTGGGACATAATGTTTTGATTTTGCAAACTAGATTATTAAGAATTTATGATAAAATGGATGTGTACTCCGTTTTCAATTTTGTTTGTGAACACGATATAAAAGGGGAGATCAAGTAATCAGATCAAGAGGAAAACCAAAACTCATGAATAAATTTTCAGATTTGCATGACATAATTGTAGCTGGAACAATTCACGCTCTGTCTCATGAATCTGGGTTACCTCAACATACGAAGATACATAAACGGACCCAGCTCCAGGACATGAAACAGATCGAATCAGATCAAGGTTGGGAAAAAAGAAAGTGAATCAGATAGGGAAAATTTGGAAGATCAAACAGCCTACAAGCTGTCGACGATTTCCGTGGCCTCTCCTCCCTCCCGCGGGCGGTCATCTTGCGTCCCTATGCCAGCTGATGTATCCCTCCTTGCATCCGACAGCCTCCTTCGCGGGCACCACACAACTCGTCGTTGCTAGAACATGTGCAAGCGGATCACAGGAAGGCCGGATCCGGCGACATCGACGCCGATGGAGCTCTTCGGTGGTGGTAGCATGGAGGATCCCGGTTGGAGAGTGCTGCTTTAGAGTCAATCAATCATGGGAGATAAGACGGACATGCACACCTTGGCTCCTAAGGGGAAACGAAGTGTACAAGTGGAGAGCGGATTTACCACAGGGCCGTTGGCACCCCGGCATCATTTGTGCCATTAGATCATTTGAGATTGGTGCGAGTGCACAAAGTCAAACGCATGTGACAGATTTGCATTTAAGCACCCCACAAAGTTTGGAATCAACCTGAGGACCACACCTGGAAAGTGGATAACCCCTGTCCCTTCCTACTAGAGCCACCTGTCCCTTCCCACCCGTCCCTACCCCCGTGCGCCACCGCCTCCTCCTGGGGCCGCCCGACACGCCTCCCGTCCCTTCCCACTCGCCCCTGCCCCTGCGCCCGAGTACTGCCACCTCCTCCTACAGCCGCCCCTACACGCCGCCTCCTGCAGACATCCCGTCCAGCTGCTGACCGGTGCGGATCTTGATGGATCCATGGAGATCGAGTCGGGGGGCGCGATGAGTGGCCCTATCTGGGTCTGGAGTGCCCCGATCTGTCTCCCTCTCTCAGTTCTTCATTTTTTCTTACTTTTATTTCTATTTTTATACCTAGTGCTCAATGTGGATCTTGCTGGATCTATGTATGAATCTTGTGTGACGTGAATATTGAGTATGGATCTTGTGTGTGTCAAGATTTATTTCTTATTTTCTATATCTACTTGTTCATTAATTTCTTCTATGAGAAAATGTTATATCTTCTTTTCCAGATCGGATAGTGTATGAAACTTTAGTGAAACATACCGGATTTTAAATATCTTTGAGAAAAAATATATGAATCGTGTATGATTCTTGGTAGATACATGTATAGGAACAATATGAACATTTGAAAACACAAATAAAACTTATGAATCTTGTATAAAATTTCTGAATATGTATGAAACATGAATGACAAAAAATATGATACGGAGTATCTTGAAAAATATATTATTAAATCAATGGACTTAATGTATTTACCTAGAATGGAACTTCTGTAAATCTTCCAAATTATTGTTAAATCATACCGAGAAATTTGAATCCGAAATTTGATTTTTAAATTCGTCCTGTAACCGGTCGAAATTTACCGGTAACCGTAATAACCGGAAAATCCCGAGCACCCACCCTCGGGGTTTTTTGTCAGGTCGAGAACCAAAACCTTGGCCTATCCTTAGTATCCTATAACCAAAAAAAAGAGGGCCTGCTCTATAGGGATAGGGATAGGAAAGTGTACTAAGTCGGGTCAAAAATGCAACTGTAGCGCACGAAATCAGCAACACATGATAGATGGTTGAGATAAGACCTAGACACCCCAAACCCATGTAGAATCTCTGCGTTCATAAGCCAAAGAAGATCGATCGAGTACTCACCCCTCGCGGCGCCGATGAAGATGAACAGGCGGTTCTTGTACATGTTGATCAAAGAGCCCTACAGAGAACACTACAACTCGTACACGCTGCGTGGCATCAACCCGTCCCACCTTTTCTATCCCAAGGATTCGCCCGAGCGCGCGGCGGCTGCTGGCGCTGCGAGGGGGGCGACAACATCGGAGGCGGCGGCGGCGGCAACGGCGAGGTTGGTGGAGCACGCTCGCCTGCCTCCGCCTACCACTACCTTCCGCTTCTACAGCACCAGTGTCCAACAGGGCCGGCTCCACATTTTGCGAGGCCCTGGGCGAAGTGATAACATAGGCCCGAAGACTAATATTGTACACATATCTAGTAATATAGATTTTCTAAAATATGTTTAAAAAATAGGCTGATATGCCGATAAAATCATGGGGTGATCGATAAGCGAGTAAACTTGTTTATCGGCTGGAGGTGACCGAAAATCACTCACGAATTTCATACCGGTTGATAAGTTAATAATAAGCAACATTTTACTCTTAGTTGCGGAATATTACTTCCTCTGTCTAGAAATAACTGGCTTTAATTTGTATAGATTCGAATGTATATGTACACTAAAACATGTCTAGATATATCTAAATCTAGACAAATCTAAGTCAGTTGTTTCTGAATAGAGGGAGTAAAAGTTAACATCCAGTCGCACGTTCTCAGCCTGAGATGTCTATGAATATTTTTTTAGAACATCTATAAATAATTGATCACATCCCTGTGCTGCGTGCGTTTGCTCTCCTCGATGGGCCCTCTGCCTTTACTCTAATTTTTTTCCCGCTCACGACAACAAAATAGCTGGGCACTGCAGGGTATACGGTATAGACGATCGGCCCCTCCAGGCCTGGGCCCTAGACGCTCGCACAAGGTTGCCATGGGTAAGCACCGGGCCTGTGTCCAACCTTACTTCGCGCTCCTCGGCCGAGACAAGGACAAGATCCTCGCCGTCGAACTCAGCTACGGGCCCAACAATGCTAGCCCCGCCGTCCTCTACGACGACCGCTCGGGCTGCTCCGACGAGATTTATCCCAGCCTGGACCATGGCTTGATCAATCTATTCTCGGTCGCCGTGGGCGACAGCCTGTACTTCATGGACGGCGACTTCGATGACGATGACGGCTCCGGAGACGACGATGACAGCTCCAGCGACGAGGAATACGGAGAAAGATTCGATGCGCTTGTTCCCAATTGCGGCGGCAAGTACTCTTGGCACGCCGTCCCGGGGCCGTCGCCCGACGAGAATATAGACCGGAACCCCAAACTCAGGGCCTACGCGGCCGTCGGCGACTCGAGCATCTGGGTGTCCGCGGAGCGGCACGGCACGTTCGCGCTGGACACGGCGAGGGGCGCGTGGAGCAAGGCCGGCGACTGGAAGCTTCCATTCGTGGGGCGCGCCGTGCACGCCCCGGACCCGGAGCACGGCGACCTCTGGTTCGGCCTCTCGGCCAGCAACCACCTCGAGGCGTGGGACCTGCGCGCCGATGGCGGGCCGGCGTCGCGCCAAAGGTGGGCGAATATGCCCAGCATCGTCGACGCGACTCTGCTTCAATCGGAGGTTGCGGTCCTTCGTGACGGCCGCCTCTGCGTTGCCGGACTGTTTGAAGTTTACGAGCCGGCAACACGAGGGCATTGCTCCTGCTGCTACTACCGCACCGAGAGGGAGCGGAATCGCGTCGTCGCAATGCTCACCGGCGTAGAGGTGGTGGACGAGGGCGAGGGGGGAGCCTCAGCCTGATCGAGCACAAGTCGTGCCGAACTGCCGATACAACCTGGGCTTCGGCTACGACTTAGCCCAGTTACTATTCTAGTAGTACTAGTATTTTTTTTTCCTTGTCTTAGTCACCTCTTTCACTATTGGATTTATCTCACGGTTAAGTTACACATGAGTTGCAATTAATTTATAACTAAGAATTTAATGAGTTCAGGTTGCAACTGATAATTAGTATAAATTTTATACTTTGTAATTAGGTTGCAACTAAGAATTAGCCAAATAGTAGAATGATATCAACCAACTAAGAAGCCCCATTTTTTTTCTTAAGGGAATTGTGTACTAATTTGGTGAGTGCTACACTGGCTATGCTAAAATATTCGGAAATTTTCTTTCAAACAGGAATAAACTCGTGAAGTTGGATTTCATTATAAACTAGTCAGCATATACATTGTTGCAGTCGACCCCCTTCAATTCAAACGAGCAGCACCATCGTAGTGTAATCACAGAAGACCCAATTTTCCATACTGGACGAGTACAAAATTTACCCACCTGAGATTTTTTTTTCCTAAAATCAATATCCTTTTCAAGAGGGAGGGAGTATGTCAGTGGTTACATAGCATGCCAGACATGCACGCTTACAAGTTTACACATGAACAGGGAAATGCAAAATCCTAATGTGCAATCTGAAATAAGCTCGCACGGCAAGTGTGCAAGTGATCGCAGACATGGATGCTCATCAATGAGAAGATATACTATCGGAAAAGAAAACAAGTCTAAGGTGGCAGCTAACAGAAACAGGCTATTTCCAGATGCATCTCCGGCAAGTGGTGCCACCAAATAGAAGTGAATAGCAAAACCCTACTCACTGAGTAACATTCAGACACTGTCACCACAACCTCAGGAGAGTTTCGAGACCAGATTGAGGGAGAGCACACATGTAAAGTTTCCATCAGTCAACGACAATAAATAATACTAGAATACAACAAATATATAACAATAACTAATAAGTTACACCTTATACAGGCTGTAAGATTAAGAATACACACCGCATAAGCACGTTCATTGTCAAGTTTTTTACCCCCTACATATGTATAACACAAGAAAGAACGTTAGCCATGTCACAGCTAGCCACTAGGAGTGGGTATCAACGCCAGCATTTGGTTCTTGATGATACCCATGCACATCTCAATCTCCCTGAAGATCGGGACGTTCTGCGAGCTGCACGGTTGCAGGCGCGAGAGCGCTGAATCGAGAATGTGAGCCACTTCGGCAGGATGATACTGCTTCTCCGTGCAATTCTGATGCATTGAAAAGATTGAGATGTGGATCCAACAATAAACCACCAGACACACACATCACCACCGAAGAATATGCACTATGGTTTACCTGTATCATAAGGATGGTAGCTACACAGGATGAAATCAACTCTGAAGGGAACTGGGCTTCGGAATCACGGCCGTTGGGCAATCGAGGACTGGAAATATTAGTTGTCGCAGGGTCAAAGCGGCCAGACGTGCTGCTATCTTGACAGGCTGAATTTGCCTGTCCCGAATCGGGAGGTATCCGCCTTATGCCTAGTATGCTTGAACCAGAGCCGGTGCCACGGATATTCAGATTGTCTAGTGCTTCCCCTATTTTCGCAAAAGCATTCTCCCCGTCACTTACTTTGCACATCGCCTGGTTACACAGAAAAAGGACAGCATGTAAATTAAAAACAAAGCAAAGTTTTCTACTTCACTCACACCAAAAGTACATGGAAAGAATAAAATAGGCAATGCTTCAGACATAAAAAAATCTAGGAGCTATATGCTCCACGCATCCAACAATGAACCAAATTCAAGGGTGCAGCATACAGAATATTGATTGCAAAAATGAAAGAGGAAATCATCAACAAATCATGTGCAGGTGATTAATCGAAATAATTCTAGAATCTTTAGTTCCCTGAAGGACTGAACCGAACATATATGATTGTTGAAACAAAATTAGGTTCTCTTTGCTACTTACTCTCTTTTAGTTTCACGTATTTTATCATTACCTCAATATTTACTGTTAGATTGCCAATTTGAAATATTTTAAAATTAATATGATCTTGTGAAGATAGAAGAGCGGTATAGGTTTCATGAACTGGTTGAAAATAGTTTACTTTCTGCATTCTGACAACATATACACTTCTAACTATTACCATGCAGTGAAACTGATCTGTACTACCAGATGTGGATGGTGAACATCTAGGACTGCTGGCCTGGATAACTAACATGATAGTGATAGAAATACAAATAGGTATGAGTATCTAACCTGAATAGCAACATCAACCATCGTTTTAGCTCTGGACCTCGAAGTCTCAATAATTTCCATCACTTGGGATCCAGACTCCTGATTAATATAACCAAAAAGGTTACATGTGTCTGGTGTTCTATTAAAAGCTCCACCATTTTCCGTGCATTTAGGATATGACTGTGTTGGTTGCCCATGAAATGTGTTACGTTGCCGCAGAGAAAGCAAGGCCGAAGCCACCTGAGTATGAAAATATATTGTTGAATCTTGTAAGTGCATGAAACCCGCACAAAAAACTACTGCAAGTGACATCTAGAACTGGGAATTACATGATCATTCGAATCTCTTAGCTGTACAAGCACCATGGCATATTGCTTCCTGAAGTGCTCCAAATCTCTAATAGTTTCTCCATCCTTTTGCTTTCCAGACACCTCTTCATTCATGTGCCTCAACTCTACCAGCAAAGCTTCCTACAAAAGATAAAATAGTTCAGAGATAAATACTGTGCACTTGGATCGTGTAAAATTCCTAAAGCATGTGTAACCAATAAATTATTATTGGACACTGTTGCCCCACAATGGTATTTGGACGATCCTAGAGCCCTACATAACGGCATGAGGTGGGAACCAAAGCAAACTCGTATGGTTGTATCGATTCATCTAAATTCAATCATCAACTGGGGCTTCCAACTTTAAAAAACAGAAGTGGATCCGTTTTCATCTTCAAACACTAGAGAAACACAATCACAAGGCTCAAGTCTGTTGCACTTGCCTTTTTATCAAGAGCACGTGATAGTTCAGCAAGAGCCCTTATATCTGCTTCTCTTTCCTGTAGCTGTGACAGTGTACATGGCTGGCTATACATTGCCTGTTGTGCAGCAACTGTAGCCTCATTTACTGTAGTTTTGGCGTGTGCAACTGAATCAAATGTGTCTCCCTGTTGCAGAAATCCCAAAAGGGAAAACAATTAGGTTATTCCACATTGAGTACATACATTTTAAAGCTTCCACTGAATATGCTGTCACCTTAGCTTGGTTCATTAGAATACTTATTGGGTGACTAGAAAGTACAAAGGAAGTTGCATCAGCACTGTCGAAACTCACATTTGGTGTGAATCTTGCTGCACCTCCACCACCATACTCTTTGGATTGATCCTCAAATTTTACTTCTGAGAAGCTGCTGCAGTATTTATTCACGATATTTTGCCTTCTGAGAGATTCAGGGAAATTTTCCAGTGGGTGTAGTGGCATACAATCAATATCCTGCAACATAACAAGCTCCTCAATATTAACAACCTTTTTTGAGTAACAGCAATCTATTTGACATGGCAATATTTCATCTTTATATCGGTATTTGCTACTCCCTCCGTCCAGAAATAACTGACTTGAGTTTGTCTAGATTTGAATGTATCTCCGTCCAGAAATAACTGACTTGAGTTTGTCTAGATTTGAATGTATCTAGAGGGAGTATTATATTTGAATGGAGATGAAAAGGAATCATTTGCTCTAAACCACCCAGATAGAAAATTCTCCCATCCGAATGCCCCTTCCTCAGGTATAAGACAAATGGATAGGTTTAGCTGTGCAAGGAAAGCAAATCACATGAAAGCATAGGGTGTATTTGGATTGTGACTTGTGGTTGAAAATCAAAATTGTGTTCTGGGGACTATGTGAGTGTACAAAACGACATTTCTTTGTGGCTGAACTAAGCAACTGTTAAAGATTCACAGCAAAAAAACAATTAACAGCAGAAAAAAGTGATGCCAACAAGGTACTAAAGCAAAGCCATGGGTGTGCTTGGTCAAAGCATACTCAAATGCAAAGAGTGAAAAGCAAGGAACAAAAACAAAACAAAAATGTTTATATTCTGCTAATTTTCAAGTTCAGCATTAGTGACTCATAGTTTTTTGTTTCATCCACATGGACAAGTGAAGAGAATCAGTTCATTGAAATCATACATTGCAGAATAGAATCCAGGAAATCTAAACAATCGGCAGAAAATGTTTTAAACCAGAAGACATAAAATAAAACATGCCAGCGAAATAGTCAAACCAGAAAGTAGATAAGACATTGGTTACCATCACAAACTCAACACCCAGCTCCGTCCGATCAAATTGAACCCGGCAACAATCACGGTCAACAGTCAAAACACTGCCATCATGAAGTTCCCTTGTTTTGGGATGACAGGCTATAACACGCTGTCCAACTGCTAAAGGCCGAGCAAGATCAGTCGGTAGACCTTCTCGAACACCAGACTGGAGTTCAGCATAGTGTTGCCTGACTGACTCACGATACTGAGAAAGCTTGTCTCTCTCCTCGTGTAAAAACTGCTTCGACAATCGACGTGGCTTTCCAAGAGAACTGCAAAAAAGTTGACTCAGAAAACAAATGAAGCTAAAGCAAACAAATCAACTTAAGATAACAGACCTCCTTATAACACCCCACTCAACACGAGTCAGCCTTGGCACATGACCCAGCTTAACATGATTCAGGTACTCGACAAATTCACTCTTCGCAAACCATGGGTAATCAATTGCACTGTAAAACCATTCAGACATGCACCATCTCCGAAGAAAACGGGAAGATAAACAGTGAGAGAGCTTGTCCTGCAAGAGGTGCGGGTAATATAAGTTGTAACTTCCACACCTTGCACATGATGAGATGCATTGATCAGAATTTTTTCTTGAGAAAACATCAAACCTTAAGATCGACAACGTTATTCACTGGGTAGGTAACATTATTGCAGGAATCATCAGCACCCTCAGAAGGCTTACACTCCGGAGCAAGTGCTTTCAAAATGCCTAATTTGCGCCGGCTTTTAGCCTTCGACGTCGAGTCAGATTGCTGAGTTATTGCATTTTGTGTTGTCTCCATATTATCCATGGCTTCTTTTGCAAAATCATCATGTGCTGGAGAGCTTTCCTGTGCTTTGGACTTGTTTTGTTTTGAAACTGGACTAACACGGGTAAGCTTACCCTTATTAGACGCTACCTTCCCTTCTTCTGCAGAAACCTAGCAAATGCAGATATACAAGCAAATTTATATTGTGCCATTTAAGCACACAGGAAAATTCCTCAACAGCAATAAAATTTACTTCGATTAAGGTACATCTTAGTGGCCTCCCCATTTGCTATATCCCATTGATTTCAAAAACTATATACCACATGGATAAGAGAAGGAGAAAGTTTCTTAAGAAACAAGGTCAAACTACAAAATAGTGCCATTCTCTTAGGTATGTTGTCCCAAATGGAGGTTTAAGGATTAAGGATCTGAGAAAGCTACATTTTGTTATTTTTACTAAATGGTGGTGGAAGTTAGATAAAGAGTTAAGTTCACATTGACCAAAACATATTTTGGCAATCTCTTACTGTCGCAGACGATACATAGACAGAACCAATATCCTTGTTAGACTGACTTGTTGACTGACAAAAAATATTTGCAAGAGAAAATGACAAATCTGAGCAATGCGACTAGGTTTTTGGAGTATGTTTCGCAGAGACTATTCTTAAGCCACTATTTTCCCAGTGTTAATCTAGCGAATGAAACTGAAATTACTGATGCTGCAGTACTAAATCCTGCTGAAGGTTCATGTTTAAATGAAAAATGTTTCACATTGGACTTAAATGCAAAAGAGTCAACTGAAGGCTCATGTTTAAATGCAAAATGTTTATCGGGAGCAACAAACGAAAAAGCGAGACGACAAAAGGACTTTGCACCTCAGTCTTCCCAATATCTTTTAGTGCATCCTTTTCATCTTTGGAGATCTGAACATAAAGTAGCAAATATTTGCAAATCATAAGCAATGTATACAGCTAACAATACTGTGGCTTGTGATGTGTTCAGCAGGTGATAATGTTGGAGGTACCTTTCCTGTGGAAGACTTCCTTTTCTTTTTCTCCGTTTTAACACCACATTTACAATCTTGCTGCTTTACTTCAGAAACAGCACTCCCATCATGATGTGGATCTTTAGTAATTCTAGCTTTTTTCCTAGTAATCATCTCATTGTTTGCAAGTTCTGATTGCCTTTTGATCTTCTTTGTTTTCCTGGAGTTATTATTTTTCTCAAAAAATGGTACTGCTGCATGAGGCTTCTCATCGGATTCAGTGTCTTTGCTCTCATCCTTAATGTGTGCTGATGATTCTAGAAAATAAGTAGCATAATCAAACACAAAATGTTATAAACTTATCATATCAATAAAAACAAATTTGCAAAACCACCTTTGTTCATAACTTTTCTGAGATTTTCACTTCATGGTCTGACCGCTAAAACTTACACAAAGTCTACTGTGGCCCTCGTTAAACAATTTGTTGAGTATGCCCAGTATCTGAAAGTCTTGTGGTTGCAAATAGAAGCCGGTGAATGGTGTTAAGTGTGTTGTGGGTAAAACAGATGGAAGGCATGCAGGGCAAATCTCTGCTACATTCAAGGCAGAGCACAACTACAGTGTTGCCCAGAAAACTAGTCGACAATCCATGCAGGTGATCAATAGCATTACAATAATGACAATTATTATTGAAACATTTACTGCATCCATTTCTTCCAGAAGACAAAAGGAAGCACCAGTTGTGTAGGGACATTCGGAGCTGTGGGGGTCTACACATGGTCCTGGTACGTATAAGAATTTATGCAAAATTCCCTTAATTAGACTCCCCAAAAGATTAGATCTACATACTGGAACCCCACTGATGATCAGTTCTGACTCCATCACTGTATAGCAATTGCAAGAACTCAAGTACTAAACTGGCTAAGCTGTCCATTGCATGGTTTCGCCACCCACATAATCATTAAAAAAGTAAATATTATTACTACCTCTGGCTTTAATTAATTGTCGCAGCCCATTCAAGTGGTATATGAATGTTATGCGGTTATGCCAAACAGTGCGTCAATTAATTAGGCCAGAGGTAGTACATGATATGATGATAATGAAGAAAATAAGGTGCAAGGAAATTAAATAATAAAATATAGCTTGCAATTTCTGAATTAGCACCATAGTATGAGATAAGACTAACCAGATTCAGCATTGGAAGAAGGTTGTAGAATATTCACAGATATATCAGCTAATGTATGTAATGCATCGAGAGCCGAGCTTTCATCTGCCAAACGAAGTCCAGTTAGGTAAAATCAGGACCAAAGGTTTCTGCTACATAGATACGAAAGCAAGAATTCCAACAAGTTACCCTTACAACTTAGCAAGCATTACACAGTAAAATAAACAATATATGGGTAAAAAGCAAAGCCGAACAGACTGCATTAGAAAGAACAATAGATCCTCCTCGCGAAGTTTGTATAGCAACATCGATTTCAGTGTAGTAATCAACTAATCATTACATAGTAATGTTTGAGTTTTCCATGGTAGGGAGATTGAGTTGATTTTACAAATGCAACAACCCAACAAGACAACCATTATTCTGAAATAAAATTTGATAGTTAACCATCACAGCTTAGGACATACTTATTTTCAGCACACAATCGAGCAAATACTGCACTATAAGAAACTCAACCCATTGTCCATTGTGCTGGTATACTATTGTCATTTGATAATATGAATATGTCTATTGTATTCAAAAGTTGAGAAAATACTACACCAACTTTATAAAAGATGAGACTAAACCATTAACTTTACTGAAAGTTTCACCATGCTAGAACCCTAGAAGATGGTCATATTTCAATAATCTCATTACCTATTTTAAAATAAAAGATATTGCTAGAACAGACATACCACCAAAAAATAGCTGGCGACTTCTTTTGTTTGATTTATTAGATAGCCATGAAGCTTTACTTCCTAATGCGTCCACCTCTGATTCATATTTAGCCTTTCTGGCGCTGTACCCTTCTTCGGTGCCACTGCAAGCCTCTCTGTCATCCTCGAATTGATCGTCTGTTTTGTGTGCAGCTTTCTTTTTTCTCTTCAGAGGCCTCTTTAATTTCTGCTTAGCCTTGCCAGATGCAGAATCTTCATTATTCATAAAATAAAAAGCATCTTTGGAGTGGTCACCAGTCTCTGCTTCCCTGCTTCCTAAGCTACCTTCCGGATAATCAGCGTCTACTTGAAATCCATGCATCTTTGAGCTTCCCATCTCTGAATCAGCATTCTGCAAGCATATACAGATTTGGTCATGCAATTACTTTGAAAAATGAGTGAGCTAGAGATAAAGAAGAAATAGATTCTGGGTTCTTACTTTTTTGTCGGTACTTTTAACAGGAGACAGGAACATACGATCACTTGATCTTCCAGGTGTTTGAGAAACCTGAGGTGAGCCTCCTCTTTGACAGACCTCTGCCAGAGCTAGAGCAGCTACATGAGCACCTTCATCGTCACCATTAGTAGCATCTTGTTTTGCTTGTCTATTTGCTGGACCTATCTTGTCATCACGCTGGTACATGCTTGCAACAGGCACTCGTGGAGTCCTTTTTCCAACAGCACGTGGCCTGTTCCCTACAAACAAGTCTAGACAAGTTTCAAGACCTCAATCCTAATTTTCTTTGTTCAAAAAAATTAAATAATGTAACATTCTTTTTATGGTTAAACAGTGTCAGGTCTTAATACTGTGCAGCCATGAAGCAAATTTCAGAGGCCGTATTTTCAACCATTAAATACTTATTGGTCCTAAATTGGCGAGTAGAAAATAATAACACATGCCATCAGCTAAATTCAGTGCAAAAATAACATGTATAAAGAGCACAAGAGGCATCAAAGATACTATTAATATCCCATACAAAATGAGAATATGAACAGAGTAGCTTCAGTGAAAGATGAACAATCTCATGTTCACGTACAAAATAAAATACTCCCTCCGATCCATATTAATGTTCTCAGATTTGTCTAGATTCGAATGTATCTAGTCATGTTTTAGTGCTAGATACATTCGAATCTAGACAAATTTGAGAACGTTAATTTGGATCGGAGGGAGTAGGAAGATTAGAGGGACTACATTGCGATGGCAACAAGCATACAATATATTTAACATTATTATTATTTACAGGAGCAAAAGACTATATTGAGTTATTGACATCAAAGTTGGCTGGCCTAAGATGATAATAAAATTTTCAAAGTAGATGAACAGTTCGGAGAACAAGTAATTAGATGAATTCCAGACATTTTGTGTTCACGTGTTATGCAGGTATCTTAAGGTGGAGACTGGGTCAAAAATAGGGGGAAAGCCAGAGAGATCAACTTTTGGCTTTTTCATTAAGTTGACTCCAGCTTCACAAAAACCAAGTGGATAAGACAGGTTAGCTCCTAGACAGACAAGCTGAAGCTACAAGACATGCCAAGAAAAGTATACTACTGTCGAGAACTCGAGATCTTTTACCAAAACTATGTTCACCATAAAAGATAGTACAGGATTCTATCTTACAATTTTTTTAAAATATATGTATGGGAAGCCCCGAACAGTATAAACAATAACCCAAATTCATGTCATCCTGACATGAGCCCAGGTGGTGGGATTGCACATCCACTCCCGCACCCAAATGAACTAGGCTGCCTTCCTATGATTTCATAGTAGATTGTGAAATGTTTTGTGCTCACAGTTGAATTCTAGATTGTGAACTGTTTACAATAACTAGCACACTAACATAGTATAAATTTGGACCTCAATGCTTTTAGTGAATGAAACTGTGAATTGCTATATTTTCCTTAGGAGTGGCATGGTTCGTCCCAGTTCAGAACCGCACCTACTCTAGCAACCGAATTCTCATATATAAACTGCATAGATCGAACATTTGGGCCAAAGAGTGTGCTACACTTGATCCACTGGATCGAATGGATTGATCCATTTCCTTTAGGGGAGGGAGAGCGAGAGCAAGCGCTGCAGAACTCAAGTCACCGTTGCCTTATCCCCTTGCAGTTCATCAGCAGGTCCATTTCCTTTAGGCGAGGGAGAGCAGGAGCAAGCGCTGCAGAACTCAAGTCACCGTTGCCTTATCCCCTTGCGGTTCATCAGCAGCTGAGGGAGCCGGTTGCCAGCCCTGCCCTTCTCTATCTTCTGTCCAGCACATCCTGTCCGCCCGGGCTCCACTCAGCTCCCACTTCTCACTTGAGGCCACCATATCTGCCCCCAGTGAGGGCATCACCAGAGGCCAGAGCCCTTCCCTCCTCTATTGCCACTAAGCCGTGCAAAGTAAGGAGGCCACAGTTTATCTCTTGATTATTTCTGGCTTTGATTTTGCTATTGAAAAATGATTGATTGAAAGAAAGGAGAAAATGGAGTTCTCGTCTAAATGAATGGGTTACTAATTTTGCATAACCTCCTGATTGCTTGCTATGTTGTATCTATTTAAAAAACCTAGTTAACATAACGCTCGCCCTCCTCGATTGCTGCTCTGCAAACTGGGGTGAGGGGGCGACTAAAATAGGTTCATCCCTAAATTCCAATGGACCGACTTCCCTCCATATCTTTTTTTCTGATCCGAACCTCTGAACCAAAGTGCTCAATTTCTCAGAGCAGGAAGACTGTCAATTGAACTGAGACGCATTAGCCCACCCCTGGTTTTCCTTTGTAGATAAAACTTTATTCCCAACTTTATTAGATTCAAATGAGAATAAGAAAAGATATAAAAAGGAAAAGGGCAAAGGCTAATATGCTACTATTCACAGTATACTTGAATTTTCTCGTTTTTCTAACACATTTAGACTTTGATGTTGAAATTACCTCCAGAACGTTTCTTCTTCAACAAAGAAAGGCATCCATAGCTCGATGAAGCAGGCTGAGATTGCAATAGATCAGGGTAGCGTGTATCAGATGTCTTCGACACAGACTGAAGCTTTGCACGACCACGCTTCGGCTTCCTAGAAGCTTTCAGTGAATCGTTACTCTCACGATCACTGTTACTTCCATCCTACAGTTCAGAGCATATATCCTTAGTTACAAACATTCTTCATAAATGCAACAAAATAACACAGCATACTGACAGACTACTACTCTAAACTGTAAACCCAGGCTGCACATAAGCCACCATAAGTGCTAGGTCCACCATTCCGCTAATTCACAAGAACAAATATGTGCTACAATCGTATACTAGATAAATTCATTTCATTTGGCAATGTTGAAGTAATTCTTCACGGATGTTTCTATAAATGATGGAAAAGCAATGCAGATGTCAGCCTGAACACTATTAAATAGCTTAATGTAGTCAACACAAATGACTATTACAATCTCAATACTTGGAGGTCCTAAGCATCTCGTACTACTCTATTACAAGATACAACAAATAGTTCTTGTTCTCTGAACCTGTACTTGATATAGTTTTCACGTATATCAAGAATCAACCAACATTTAATACAGTACTTTATGGAACTCCTGTAGTTTTCACAACCTTTTCAGGTATCCGTGGAAAGAGCTACAGAAGCTCGTGAATATTATAGCCATTCAAGTTTAACATTACCAGAATATTATAATGATCGGTCATCATCGCTATCAACCCTGCAGCAGTAGCAGTTCCTTCTGGAAGAGATAAATATGCCTAGACATACAACAGAACTTGATCAATTTATCAGCATAACCGTCAATAAAGTAACATATGAAAATAGCAAACGAAAGACAAGCACATGTAAACTGAATTGTTCTACATATAAGATCACGCACATGCAAAATGAATTGTGCTACTTATACGATCTATTTAACCGAGCTATTACGCATACATAGGTGCATAGCGGGACATAGGGTTGGAAAAAACATGGAATCCAAGATCTTGGTAGATGGAATCATGGAACAACCAAAATTAACTGATACCAGCCCTGAGATCTTATGCAATGGAAATTTCTAATGCTGTTTTGCTACAAATTAATCCACTAAACTACAAGTCTGCAAGAAACAGCATCACAACAATAAATTCATCTTAAGGCATTTTTTCTAGTCAGGATTGAAAGCTGAAACAAGGTGGTGCATGATGGTAATCAAGTGCAGACAGTCGACAACAGCCACCGACCCACCATACACAAAGAAAGGCTGGGATTTACCCTATTCATGTTGTAAAGAGCCTCCACCATATCAGATGTTCTATCATGGACGGCACCAGCCACCTGCAAGTTGAGATGAACAATCAGTAACATAAATGAGGTTTCAAACTAGATAGCGTAGTTCTTAAACCTTCCCCAGCCCAACAGTTGTATCAGAGGAAGCGAGAGTGGTAAGCTTGCCAGGCTAGGTTGCCTTTCAGGACCAGGAGATGTAGGTAACTCAAAAATCGGCTGACTGGAGTAGGGTTTTGACTAGAAGCCCGAAGCAGACAAGATGGGTTTGGTATGCACTGAGTTGAGTCTGGGCGTTTGGGTGGGAAACCCACCTTCTACAGTCACGAGGGGATGGAACAGTGGTAGCACACAGCTGCTACTACTTGAAACTTACATTTGCAATTTCTTTAGGAATGCAAGTATCTGAAAATATATAACTAGTTCACATTTGTACACTGATCTTGATCTTGTTTCTTGGTACGTTGGAGTGCTGCGACTCTGCTTGGACAATGATATATTTTAATATGGCGCGTTAGCTTCTCATACACTGTGTACATTGATATAACAGCATGATCTGATGGATTACCAAGATTATTTTCACTGTATATAGGACAGATATATTTAACAAACTTGAAGATAACAAAAATGTAGTCTGTGCAGTGAGCTACACAAGAACATAACAAGCCAATAGCCAGCTGGGTCATAATACTGCTGCTCGATATCTAAACGTTTTGGGTTTCATGTTGGTGTAGTATGTGGTTCCCTGAAGAACGAACTTCTAGCTGTTTATTAAAGTAATACCACTCCACAATAAAGTAGGCAGAAATCAAACCTTCCTCCAATCTTTTCCATATTTTCTATAAGCTCCATAGAAGTGCTCCAGCTCATCTTTGCTCCACTGAGAACCAAGGTCAGACAGCTTTTTCTTCTGCAAATAAATATTTCTATGATCAACAATTTAATTGTACTGTATAATAAACCATAGTAGAGCTAAACACAAAACATATACATGGATTACTGCATTAGCATTTAGCAATCCCCAACACATGCTCCAAAATTTTCCCACACAAATATAAGATGTCAAGAGAAATTGACTAATCCTTGACAGTTCACACCACATACAATACCGTGCAAGCAAACATCAGTTCAGGAATCAGGATTACTACACACAAAATTTACTTCTTATAAATGTGCAGAACTTGACAGATCAAAAATTGATTTAAGAAATTCAAGACACTGCATAGTGCAAATACTTACTCGCACTTTACTTTTATGTCCAACCGCCGCATCCTTATCATTCCAGTCTTCACTGATTTTGGCATAGCGCTTGTTTACATTTCTCACTTTTCTTGTGGAAGACATCGAATGCCACGGACCTGCCTGGAACACAATTCACTGGAAATTAGATGGTTTATTACTTCAGTGGCTCTTGGATGAAAGCTGCAAAGGGGAATTGAAAAAAGGAAATCTAAGCAGGAAGGCTCTCCGTGGTAAAACATGTGTTACATACACAACAGAACCTTAATGTCGTGTATTTAAGGAAAGTTAGGGTATTATTACATACACAACGCCTAGCCTTAAGTGCTGCATTGCTGGAGCGCAGGCAGTGAATTAACCCTTAGATGGATGTGGGGAAGAACTCTGTGTCTGCTTTTAATGTCACTGCTCGATTTCTTTCCTTTTTTTTATCATCAGCAAACACACGACGATGCCTCTACTGGTTTTGTTAAATTCTAATTAGCAGCACCGCATTACTACTATTATTGTCTGGAACTTTAGCTAGCTAGCGTCCAGCTCGGAACCACACGCGCGCGCGCGGGAAAATCGGATAAATAAGGCAGCGAGCAACAGAATGCAGCGAGAGACATCCGGCGCGCGCGCAGGGGGTGTAGGAACAATACCGGGAGTGCGCGCGCGCGGGAGGGCGCCCGATTCTCGACGAGTCCGCAGCGGCAGGCCGGACTGATAGGGCCCCTCCCCGGATCTGATTGGGGAGGGATTGGGGTGGTGGTGAGGAGCTGAGGACGGAGCTAGGGTTGGCTGGCTGGCTGGTTCGAGGGGGGATTGGGAGAGAGCTCGATCGGGGTAGCGAGGAGGCGCGGAGCCGTCGAGGGATTGGTGGCGATAGGTGAAGTGCGGGAGAGGGGGGTTGGGTGTGGGGATTTTGCGCAGGGGAGAAATGGGGGGTTCGAACTTGGAAGGGGGAGAGGGGAGAGGTGGAGGAAGAAGAAAGTGTCGCGGCGCTGAGAAGATGCTGCAACATTCGGAGGGAAGAGGAGTCCCGTTCAGGCCCGGCCCTGAGAGAGAGGCCCGGAACCGAGGGCCAGCTATAGCTGCTGGGCCGGATGAAATGCGATTCCCCATTACTTCACCAGCAAGTCGTTACCCAACGTCCCAACCTAGCCTTTTACCGTTTCTTCCTCTTCCTCTCTCTCTTTTGGGTGGGGAGGGGGATCCTCTTCCTCTCTTGTTCCTCAATCTCCTCTAGACTTCCAGCTTCTAAAGCACAACACGCACATCGTGGCTAATTAATGGATCTTACCATTTTGGAGGTCTTGACCTCTTATCGTACTAATCAATGGCGTGGTTGGGGTTTTGGAATTAACCATGTGCCTAGATGTCATGGCCCGTCGCCAGTGGTGTGATTGTCGCAGAAGGGAAAGGAGATCAGAGAGGAGAGACTTGGGGAGGAAGAAGAATAGGACAAGTGTAGCACTAATTCATTCTGCACAGGCCGCAACCCAACAACCACATGATTTGGCCCACGACCCAACACTCGACAACAACTAAACGGCTACAACATGCACTTCTCCCGTCATACCCAGCACATTTGTTACACTACCTCCCACTGAAGGACCAGCTTGTCCCCAAGTTGGTGTGTTTGGAAAGCGAGCACGTAGCACGTCATAATCTTTCTAGGTAGTCGAGCTTGCTAGCAACGCCATCCACTTGATCTTGAGCTAGGTGTGAGCTGCACTTCCCTTCTTCCAAAGACAGTCATTCCAGAATGTCTTCATGTTCCACTTCTTGAGTATTCTACTACACGTGTGACAGTAAATCAGTGGACACGACAGTAAAATCATGTTCGAGCTATTTCAACTAGGAAACATGAAACACCGGATGAATCACTAGTAGGAGAAGTCTTATCCACAGGGGTCATATCCGTGGCGCACATCAATAGGATGCTCCACAGATAGTTATCCGTGGTGCACGGGCAAAGTGGTGCGCCACTGATATGGGCATACCCGTGGCGCACAGACAAACAAGTGCGCCATGCATATGTGGGCCTCGACGCCGGGGGTCGCCCCATCCATGGGTGGCATACCCGTGACACACGGAACTGGCATGCGCCACGGACAAGTTAGGTATCAGCGGCGCACGAAAAGTTTGCATAGTATCTGTGGCGCACGGAGTTGGGGTGCGTCACTGACCTAAAATACCCGTGGCACATCCAAAAATGGTGCGTCACAGATAAAATTTCAAAATTCTTCTCTCACCCCCTCCCCCGGCGTACGTGGATCGCCTTTTTTAGGTTTGCAAAAAATAACAGAAAATGATAAACACTTTAAAAAATAAAATCCTTTCATATATAGGTAGGTCATGTGATGTAGGTTCTAGAAAAATTCACAAACATGAATTTCAACATATTTTGCAAAAAAGGTCATGGCACGGTAAAACGGCCATAATTTTTGCATACGACGTCGAAAAAATGTATAATACTCCCTCCATTTCAAAATATAAGATGGTTTAGCTTTATGAATGAAGTGTATCTACACCTCTTTTATTGTCTAGATTCATCTAGGTCTAGAGTGAACCTAGACACTAAAAGGGGTCTACATACACTCATTTTACAAAGCTAAAACATCTTATATTTTGAAACAGGGGGAGTGTATCAAAACGACGAGCACAAATTTTTCTATCCGCTCGCAACAGTCAGAGACCGTTTAGCGATTTTTTGGATCCTCAAATTTCAAAATGGATAAAAAGATATGGCAGCAACAAGATATTTTTCTGCAGAAAAAAAAAATTGAGGCAACTTATCTATGGCGCACCCCATAGTGGTGCGCCACAGATAAGTTTGGAGGGATTTGAAATTCGAATCCGTCCCTAGCTAATGTCCACTACTCCTTCTCCTCTTATCCTCCACTCCTCCTTCTCTCCTCCTTCCCTCCTTCTCCTCTTATCCTCCTCTCATTCTCCTCCCCTCCTCCTCTTCTCCTTCTCCCTCCTTCTCCTTCTCATCCACCTCTCTTGATGCAGCATAAGGGTTGTGGAGGAGAAGATCCACCTTGCTGCTACAATGTGGACAGCACAAGTGTTGAAGGAACCACTTCAACGTGATGTGCTAGATGCTAGATATCGCTCTAGGGGCGTGAGCTAGATATCGCTCTAGGGGCGGGGCTGTCAAGAGTTCAATCCAAAACTCTCAACATACTAGATCTAATCCAAGATCTAAAACAAGAACACAAAGTTCTCTTTATTGATAGGTAGAGGATATATAGCCTAGTTACATAGATAGAGGTGAGGGCCTCTATTTATAGGCTGCATAAGCCTTTTCTACTTATAGCTCTACTCATAGCTAGAAGGTTCTAGAGAACACTACTTAAAGCTAGGAGATAAGGGTAAACAACCTAGTTACAACTCATAGTAGAACACTCTAGAAACTAGTACAATACCTATGACTGAAGGACCATATTACCTAGAATATAATAGAAGTGTGTAGAAGCTAGTATTGGTTTTTTTCTTCTATTTTATTTTCTCTACTGTCCCTCATCATCCTCCCCTGGTTATTTAGAACTCGACCTCGAGTTACCTTCATAGAGTGCTTGTTCTGGATGATAAAGAGCCAAGTCTACCACATTGAGTGTGTTGGATATTCCCATCTCGGCTGGAAGATCTTATCACCAACTTGGAATAATTTCAGCCTCCGTTTATAGTCAGCCAACTATTTGTACTTCTGATTTTGTGCCTCCACTTCTTACTTTAGTATAGCATGCTCTTTTAGGCTCATTCGGTGGTGTGGAAGGTTAGGAAGATTTACTGCCTTCACAGAAATTTGAACAGTCGGTTGCTCTTCACCTTTAACAATAAGTGTAACACACATATTTGCCTCCTTCATGTCCTCCATAAACTCATTAAATGTGTGAGAAATATTTAACATACTTTTCCCCTCCTCATTAGAGGTACTACCATTTGGCTGGTTTGGTAGGATGATGATCTTTCTCTTGTTCCAAGTGAAAGAGTAAGAATTTTCTTTTTCTTTGTGTGTAGCATCCACATCGAATTGCCACGGCCTCCCAAGAAGAACATGGCTTGCATCCATACCAACGACATCACACAACACATTTGAGCAATCATACTTACCCAAAGAGAGTGTCAGGTTGCATTGTTTGGTGATTCTTGTATTTGCCCCTTTCTTGATCCATCCAACAGTGTAGGGATGGATGATCATGAGTCTCCAACTTTAGATGGTTCACCAAATTCTGAGAGATAAGGTTCTCGCAGCTGCAACTATCAGTCAATAATTTGCATACCTTGCCATTCACTGTGCACTTGCTCTCAAATATTTTCTTCCGCTGTGTATTATCAGTTTGTGGTGTTGAGCACAAGAGGCGTTGAATCACGCATACCACCTCTTCACCCTTTTCTTCACAAATATCTTGTCCTTCTTTATCTTCAGATTAATACTCTTTGTCATCTTCACCATCATGGATTGTTGTGTTGACAAATTTCCTCAATGGGCAGTCGTTGGATACATGTCCCTCTTCACCACATTTATAGAATTTTATCACAGGGTTGGCCTTACTCTTACCCCGATTTGCTTTGGGACAAGTTGTTTTGCCTTATGTTGAGTGGTCTCCTCTTCTACTCCTTAGGAGTAACTTCTAGATGAGTCTTCCGTATGCGGATATGGAGTCTTACCTGCTTTACCTTGTTATAGGGATGAAACAATGTGAGATGCATAAAAAAAATGAACAACATGTCCTTCAAGGTGGCGATCTGCACTGCTTTACCTTGTCTACCAGGAGCACTCCACCATTCACTTCTGATTCCACCTGGCTATGCTCGTGTCTCGGTGGATGACCTAGTGGAGGGGTATGAGGACCTAGAGATTGACATCTCTACACCTGAAGGCCATAAGAAACTGGGAGATGTCAAGCGCACATCATTCTATGGCAAAAGAAGTACATCAAGTTTCTAGGCTCGGCGCCCATGCCACCAACTCTAAGGAATCCAAGTCCACCCCCGATGATTGCGAACCTCCAAGTCCACCCCTCGACGAGAGGGGTGTCGATTGCCGAGTACATATCGATCTCCGCCTCCGCACAATACTACATCGTTGAAAAAACGGAAGGCCGCCACTCCCCCGCACCCCACTCAGAAGAAAGGTAGTATGAAGAAGATAGTCGACATCCCGCCGGCTCTTCCCAAGAGACTTATGACATGAATGATGAGGAAAATGCCGCGGAAGTGGCTGCCTGCAATAAGGTTTTTTTTGCACCAAAAAGCCTGAGCGAAAGTAGGTACTTGATGAAAAAACCAAAAAGTGGGTTAAGTCCTTTCTTGAGCAACCATCCCAAATATCGAAGAATCTGAAATCAGACTATAACCGCGAAATTATTAAGCGAGCAAGTGCCAAGTCTAAGCGGAACAAAAAAAGAAGTGCAAAAAGGGGTAAACAAATTTCCCATCTCGGACAACAGTAAAATTAATCGCCCCCCGCTCATAGTGAGTTCTGATATCGACAAGGACTTCCGAGCCGATATGGATAAGGACATGCAATTATTTGACCCCAGAGCCATAACTACTGCTAGAGAACTAGGTATCACTGTAACGCATGCCATAGAAAATGCTATCGCAACAGGTATGTCTCTTGGTCAATATTTATGCTATGAAGAAGCGATAATGGTTGAGATAGCACATAATTATGTCAAAGGGCAATCTCTAGTCAGTCATGAGGATTACACGCGTCTATCAACACATATGAAAAATCTGCACGACTGTTACATAATACAAGCATCAAAGCAGCACACGAAAGAATGGTTTTCGGTGGATGTTAGAGTGGAGCATAACTTCAAACTTTACTTGATATAGATTCAAATGAACGAATTGTTTCAGTTATACAATCAGCGCTCCCTCGACAAATCTATCCTCGATTGCTATTGTTTGTAAGTGATTTATTTTTATAATTAAGTCTCTAGTTCAGCTCATTCATTGCATGTAATATATTATCCTGACTATATATCCTTTTGTACGCTATTATACAGAATGAAGATATTTGAATGGAAAAGAGCTATAAAATATGAAGTTGGGTTTATTGACCCATATATCGTTAATGAATATACGTTACACAAATCACCCCAACGACATGGAGGATGACCTGTCCACCTTTTTAATCGAGCATAATTATTGTAAGGAAATACTATTTTCTTACAACTTCAAGTAAGTGTTTTTGTCTTGTAGATATTATTTTTTGCTTACTCGATGTTAAGTGCAATTGATGAGTTATGCATGTCTGCTTATATAACCGCCCGCAAGTTTCACTGGATTTTGTTAAACATTCAAGTTGACAAGTCTCAAGTTGAAGTCAACGACTCATTAAGTTGGGACCAAGAGCATGCATTATATCAGTCTCTTTCTTCCATTTCCTCATATAGTAATTAATAACTCTTTTGTTCATTTTCTTTGCCGAGCAAGTGTTGGACACAGTTCAAAAAGAAAATACAAGGTCCATTCGAAGATGGGCTAACTTATAAAACAGTGAAGTGTTTGCAACAGCCACCGAGGACTCATTTATGTGGATTCTACCTTTGCGAGTATATTTGCGAGTTAACCAGTGAACGGAGAGTTGATTCAACTTATATTCATCGTTTGCAGGAGAAGCTCAACCCAAAACATCACATACGAGCAATTTAAAAGGAATTGACGGGATTTCTGATGAAGGAGACAGTTGATGAAAGGGGAGAACATTATGTGGAGGAAGAGGAACCCAATATGATTTAGTGATCTCCATGTAATTAAATAATTGAATATATCAAATTATATATGTATACTCGCAAGAGATTGAATATTAATTATATATGCATCAACGTGTACTGTATATGTAACAGCGTACAATATGTGTACGAAAACATGTTTGAAATTATAATGAAACACAAATTGTGAAAGGAATAAAATGAAAAAAAAAGGAAAACACAAAATCGTGTCGCAACAGAGAAACACATGAATCTCTGCCGCGGCAGGAAAAGCTTTAGTTCCAGGTGGTGTTACGACCCGGGATTAGAGGTCCTCCGCCCCCGCCGTGTTGCCACTGCCATGTGGTGGCATCTAGTCCCGGTTCGTAGCAAACCAGAAATAGAGATAGGGAGCTATAATCCCAAATTCGCAGTTTCGGATGCAAAACCAGGGCTAGAGCCCGTTTTCCACTAGTGTGAGGTGATGCTAGGAAAGGGCGTGGGTTGTTGTTAAAGTAGTACAGTAGATGTTTGTACAAAACCATAAAAGCCCGGCATAACCGACGTGTTATTTTGAAAGAGTCTGAATTGTTTTACTTTTTGCGTTGATCTGGTACGATGTTGCAAGTAAATTGTTGGGTAAGTTGCGAGCTGTACATAGTTTCAGGGAAATTGCTGTCATTTTTTTAGCGGAATTGCTATCGTTATTTGTGATCCATCGCAGAGAGCGGGCCAGGCATGCACCCATGGCCGGATGAGACGACTTGTGCCGTGTGCGAACAGGACATGTGCACTGGGTTCATCCGAGGTTTTGCAGAAATAACTCGGAGAATGAAAAGGAGCGAGTACCTATGTTCCCTTTGCATAAAACGCTATTTTTTTTAAAATAATACATTTTTTATTCTTTTCGAAAAACAATACGCGACCCTAGAATTTTTCAGAAATAGCACATACGCAGTGTTGCCACATCTACTGGGCCAAACGGTGGCCGTTGGTGGCGGGACCAGTAGCCGACATGCCCGCAACGGTTGGCGAGTAGGCCTTTAAATAGTATCGGCCATACCGATTGGGGGTGGCTAGTCGGTGTGACCAACCCCACGTATGTGCTACTTCTGAAAATTCTTAGAATCATGTACTCCCTTCAATCTATATTACTTGTCATTGAAATGGATGCATCGAACACTAAAACATATCTAGATACATTCATTTTAGTGACAAGTATTATGGATCGGAGGGAGTATTATGCCAAGGTCACGCTGGTCGGAGGGAGTATTAGTGACAAGTATTATGGAGCGTCACGCTGGTCGGCGCAAGGCGGCGTCGGAGCGGGCTGGCCGAGACCAATCCGCCTTCGACGGCCTCTGTCGCCTCTGCCTGCCTCGACTCGTTCCTCGGCTGGAGCTTTATGCCCTCCCTACGTGTCGCGGCTCCAGCTCGGCGCGAACTCAATGCGAACGCCTGGAACACACACAGCGAGCCATAGCATGAGATAATTTTCTGCTCTGAAGACTACTGAAGAAACTGGCTAACTGACAGACTGAAACACTAACCGTCGTCAGGTTGGGCGGCGCCTCGCCGGGACCAGAGCGCCCATCGCCAGGAGAGGAAACCGCGTTGTCCCGCCGCACCTGCCCAAGGGTGGGCGCCAAGGGTGGGAGTATATCGTTTGCAATTACATCAGCGATAAAATCGGGTGGATCATCCTTCCACGGATGGGGAATACCCACCACCTCTGTAGCTAGAACATGAGCTGCTACATTGTACTCTTTATTAGGATAATGTTCAAAAATTACATCAACAATCTACGAAGACGGAGGCAGTCTTCGTAGATAGCAGCTAGCTGCAGGTCCATGTGTGCGGAATGCCTTCTTCATCACATCCACAACCTCAACGCAATCCGACTTTATAACCAGCTTCGAGCAGCCCATGGATTCAGCCATCATCAAACCATCTCTAAGCGCCGTACGTAGGCATCTTCAACAAAAGGAATGGCGCAATTTCCACCAGCAACAAAGAAGTCATGATCATCCCTGTTGCTCCCACTCGCATCAACATTAAGCTCAACATGATCCTCCTTGGGTTTTACGCAACCATGGCTAATAATTCCAGTATTTTTTTCTTCCTTGATCTAGTATAGTTTGTCACAAGAGCTGAAATGGCATGTGTTGTTCTCTCGGGTTGTCGCACTGCTTCACCATGGGCAGCTTGACATCGCTCCCACCAGACGTACCGTATTGTAGTAGTCAGTAGAGATAAGCTCAGCCATTGTAACCACCGGAAGTCGAGAAGCCGCACCATGCTGCTCCATATTGCATGTACTCCCTCCGCTCATTAATTTAGTGTAGGACCTTTTAGATATTTCAAAGTTGACTAGATACACTCTAAAATAAGTGAACCTACGCACTAAAACATGTCTACATGCATTATGTTAAATAGATCCAACTACTTGATTAAAAACAACTAAAAGTGTTTTGCAACTCAAATGATCACGCATCGATGCACCCAAATCATCCACATTGCTAATCATGTTCTTGAGCTAATTAGGATTAAGACCTAAAATACTTGAAATAAATAAAATTCAAGTTATAAACACTTTTAAAAACTTATAAACATAGGTAAACATAAATCTAAGTGATATTCAAATTTCCAAAAATGTTTGGAAATTAAATATTAAAGTTCATAATAATAGTAGTAATTTAATATTAAAAAAATAAAACAAAAGAATTCTAAATTCAATTCTTTATTACTTAAAACTTCTATAAAATAGTTAATAATAAGTAAAAAAATCACAAATTAGATTTCTAACATGTTTGACATTTGCATTTAAAAATCTTGATGTTTGGACCTTAACCAAAAGTCATAGCTAAAATGTGTGTTACTTGTATTGGTAAAGTAGTCATTCTTTTTAAATTTATCATGTAACGCATATCCTAAAAGCTAATTGTACCTCACTAGTGGAATTACCTATTAGAGAATGATGTGTTGGGTATTAGGAATGATTAGATCATTAGATGGATGAAATTTAACTTACATTAAATATAGAGGATCTATGTGAATAGACCAGGATGTTTAATAAACATTAAATGTCAAAATACTTGGAGTATTTTGAAAGAAGTTCAGAAGGGCCTAGTTGAGATTCCGAAAACAGTTCATAATGGATTCAAGTGAAGAATTGGTTCTTACTTGAGAGATTAGGAGAAGTATTGAGTAGTGACTCAGTATTCATGAATATGGTTAAAAATGAAAGGGAGATGCATCACATCACCTGTGCCTTGACCAAAGGTTTTCCAGAAAAACGCATGTCATTTATACTTGATATAATCTGACCCAAGTTCTTAAAATGTAAGAATAGGTTTCTAAGTGATTAAAGTTAATCACTGAATCAGAGTTAAGTTTAGCGCAAAGGAAGCATGGTCAGGGATCAAAGTTGCAAATATTGCAAATATTGCAATTTGATCAAAGTCTATATAGATATAAAAGTATTAGAATACTTCAGAATAAGTAGAAGTGGTTTTGGTTTTAGAAAGTTTGACTTTTGACTAAGTGTGTTTATAGATAGACATGACATCTTGAAAGTCCAATTGATTAATAGATTGTCATTGTGAACTAGAAAACAAAAGTCTCACTTTGTCACCAAAACAAAATGCTATGAATGTCAAAATAGGTGACATCAATGATTTGCAAAATAGGACCTTATGAATCTGGTAAAAAAGATTTAAGACAATAAGTCCTTCATGAGCAAGCATGATCAATAAACACATATGAGATATGGTTTATGATTAGTAGCAATGCAACTAGATTATTTGTACTCTAGTGCAAGTGGGAGTCTGAAGGAGATATGCCCTAGATAAAAATAATAAGGGAGTTTATTATCATATCTCATTAGTTCATAATAGTTTTATATCATGCTATAACTGTATCAAGCGGAAACATTGATACATGTGTGATATATAAACAAACCCAGGTCCCTAGTAGACTCTATTCAACTAGTTCATTGGGCAGCTGATGATCAAGGTTTCCTAATCATGGTGATATTAAAGTCAACTAACAATGAAGTCATATCATCTAAGATGGTGTGATGGATATTTCCCACCGATGATTATTGCAACACGATCATGTCACTTAGTTCACAGTTGCAATTGTCAGAAACAGAGTGTCATAAACCTTAGACCGCGAGATCATATTAATCACTGTTACCTAAGGATTGTTTTGACTGCATCAACCGTCATGTCCGTAAATGGGTGACCATAAAGGTGCATGTTGGGTATTCTGAAGGGGCATGTTGAGGCCTATGCATCAATATCGGGATTTGTTCTCCTGTGCGACGGGAAGATACACTAGGCCCACTCCATAAATGGGTGACCATAGAGGTGCATGTTGGTATTCTGAAGGGTCATGTTAAGGCATATGATGTGCATCAATATCAGGATTTGTTCTCCTGTGTGATGGAAAGATACACTGGACTCACTCGGTGAATTACATCTATAAGCTGCGCAGCGTATGCCTAGGTCATGGGGATGTGAATTTCACGTGAACGAGTAAAACCGGACTTGTTGGAAACGAGATTGAACAAGGTATCATGATAACGATGATCATATTTTGGACAAGTCTTGTATCATGGTAATAAAGGGAATTGGACATATCGTTTAAGGTTCGACACGAAGGGTGTTTCATGGAGTGCATAGGGTTCAATATAGGACAACAAAGAAATGGTGCAATTTCCACCAGCAATAAAGAAGTCATGATCATCCCTGTTGCTCCCGCTCCTTTATCTATATCAAAGATAGCATCAACATTAAGCTTAACATGATCCTCCTTGGGTTTTACGCAACCATGGCTAATAATTCTAGTACTTTCTTTCTTTCTTTCTTGATCTAGTATAGTTTGTCATAAGAGCTGAAATGGCATGTGTTGTTCACTCAGTTTGTCACACTACTTCACCATGGGAAGCTTGATATTGCTCCCACCAGACGTACCGTATTGCAGTAGTCAGTAGAGATAAGATCATCCACTTTAACCACCGGAAGTCGAGAAGCCGCACCATGCTGCTCCATATTGCATGTACTCCCTCCATTCACTAGTGTAAGACCTTTTAGATATTTCAAAATTGACTAGATACACTCTAAAATGAGTGAACCTACGCACTAAAACATGTCTACATGCATGTTTTTTTTAGAAAAAACACTTAAATTTCTTACATTAGTGAACGGAGGCACTAGTACAAACGCGTTACTTGGAGTCGGTAATTGCCCATAGGCCTCAGCCGGTTTATCGTTCCGGCTCAAGCACATAGCCTCTAAGAGAATACCACCTGAGCCGTTCTTTTTGCGGCTCTAATATACACGGCCTCAAGCGGTTCCGAAATGTAAACATCTCTAAGGAGTACTACATGGAGACGGCTATTAGTTTTGGCCATATGGAAGAACTCCTCACCCTCAGAAGGCTTATAGTAGGGACTGCCTCCAAGAGTAAGGGACCCAGAGTCGGATTCAAATAAATACCATCTTCAAAACAAGGACGCCTCGAAACAGTTATTCATGGCCGCCTCCAACGGTACTACTAATTCAAACTCAATCATAGCAGACATGACGCATAATCATGATTCAGCAGCTAGAAAATGGATAGAGACAAATTATTATATATAGCTCAAGTACTTAATAACAATTATCCTTAGTTAGGGGAATCGATACAAATTTAGCCATTACGTTATGGCAGTACATACAAAGTGGAGTCCATACATCAACCAGCTAGCATAATTAGTACTCTCAAACAAACCAGCATTGCATTTATAATGAACCAATTAGTGGAAGTGTTGAACCAGAATATGTACCTCTCCATTATCTTTTTCATCAAAGGAGAAAAGGACAATGCTATTGCTGACTCATGTACTAACGAGCTCATTGGGGAACCCCAAGAGGAAGGTATGATGACCACAGCAGTAAGTTTCAATCAGTTATGAAACCAAGGTTATCAATCCAGTAGGAGCAAGGAAACAACCCAAAGGTGTAGCTAGCTGAACTTTGGCAGGGCGCACTACCGGTGCCAGCAACAACATGGAGACCTGCACAACACAACCACAGAAGTCTGTCCCCAACTTGCGATGAGGTTGTCAATCTCACCGATTTTGCTGAAAACAAAGGATTAAACGTATCGAGTGGAAGAAAGTAATAGTTTACAGAAAGTAAACACAAAACAGTAAACAGTTGATTGTAGATTGATAGTAAAAGAAAGGACCAGGGTCCATAGTTCACTAGAGGTGGCTCTCCTTGAGATAGATGATATGTTGGGTGAACAAATTACATCGGGGCAATTGACAAACATCGAGAAAGCATACAAGCATATACTACTCATCTTGACTCCTTTGAGATTCGATTGGGCATTAAAACATTATACATAGACCGCCATCCAACTACATCTATGACTAATAATCCACCTTCAGGTTATCATCTGAACCCCCTCCAGTATTAAGTTGCAAGCAACGGATAATTGCATTACGAATTGCGTGTAAAGTAAACAATACGATTGTTCTATGAACAAAGGATTGTTGTTTTCTCCCTAGTAGCAACAGAACATCTAGTACCTTAGAGATTTCTGTCACTTCCCTAGATTACCAGAGGCATGAACCCACTATCGAGCATAAATATTAACTCTTGGAGTTGCTAGCATCTACTTGGACAAGATAGCTACTAACAACGGAAAGCATGCAAGATCACAAATAACAAAGACATGATAGAATCAATAATCAATCTGAAATAGCATTTCAATATCCATCAGATCCCCGCAAACACAACATGCAGAATTACAAATAGATGATCTTGATCATGAACGGAGCTCACAAGAGCTAAACATGATAGTACAAAGGAGGAGAACCAGCCATCTAGCTACTACATGGACCCGTAGTTCAGAGATGAACTACTCATGCATCACACCGGAGGCTTGCATGATGATGAAGGCCTCTAGGGTGAATTCCTCTCTCCGGTAGGGTGCCGGGAAGAGCTTCAGATCCCTCCCGATCTAGGGATGGAGATGACGGAGGCTACAGACTCTTTCATGGAATTTTGATCGGGTACTTAGGGTTTCTGTATCGGAGGAAACGTATAGGCGAAAGGAGAGGCCGAGGGGGTGCCTAGGGCAGCCAGACCACCCCCTGGCGCGGGCCAGGCCTGGCCACAGCCAGGTGGTGTGGTCGGGCCCCAGCCCCTCTCCGTCTCGTATTCTGGCTCTAGGTGTCCCTCGGTAAAAAACTGACTTTGGCTTTTGTCCCGTCCAATTCCGAGAATATTCATTTTCCGACTTTCCTGGAACCAAAAACAGCAGAAAACAGGCAGCTGGCACTATGGCTCTTGTTAATAGGTTAGTCCAAGAAATGATATGAAAAGTACTCCAGAGTGTGGACAAAACATAAGAAAGTATACAAAACCAAGCATGGAACATCAAAAATTATGGATACGTTAGCAATGTATCAACATCCCCAAGCTTAACTCCTGCTCGTCCTGGAGTAGGTAAGTGATAAAAAGAAAGAATAATTTTTGAGGTGACATGCACCATCATAAACTTGATCAATGTATTTGTAAAACATTCGAAGCTGGCATCATAGTACTTCAATCATAACATGAAAGACAAAGTTTTAGCAATAAGACAAAGAAACTATGTTGCAATGTGAAAAGACACAAACAAAAGATTCATGAATAATAATGCTTTGCAAGACGTTTGTTTGTTTCACATAAAGAAAACATAGCATAGTAGTATTCAGCTTGTCCCTCATAGAGTAGCAAACATAAATGCATAGGACACCTTCAAAGTTCATAAGAGTGACTAGATACAAATAGTTTAAAACACGCAATATCAAAGTTATGCATCAATCAACAAGTCTTGGGACAATGCACATAGAACTAAGAATGGCCACTATGCTCTCAAAGTAGGTGCATAAAGGTAGAAGGTGGAGACTCAACAAAAAAATAAAAGAAAGGCCTTCATAGAAGGAAGCGGGAATTCAAGTTTCATAAAGAGCTTCCAAAAATTATGGTACTTAATAGCTTTCAGTTCTCATTGCCCCTATCATAAGCATCTTGAAGTGATTAAGGTTAAAGTGAACAAACTATGGTGTATATGCTTGACGAAGTATAAGTTGGAAATCTCATGTCCCTTGAATATAAGGGCCGCTCCTCATGCTACTCAAGTTTAGTCACCGGTAAGTTCTTGTCATCGTAAGTACATGTGTATCATAGAGAACCGCCAACGGGGTACCCCTTGCCCGATGATACGGAAGAATCCCCATATCAAAATGACAAGGCAAGCAGACAACGAGCATCTCATCAATCTTCTTATTTACCATGGGAATATGGTGCTTTTTTCTCTTTCCTCTTTTCTCATATTTTTCTGTTTTTCTCTTTTTTCTCAATATCTGACTCTTTTTTTATAAGAAGAATGCTTCATAGACAGCTCATTATGGTTACGCTGCAGGTTTCCACCATGACAGCATGGATTAGACCAGCGGCCCAGGCGTTTCTCTAACACATATACATAACTCCATGGACTTACTAGCTCCCCTTTCATTTCACATTGACGACATCCATAGATAAAAGAGCATGATATCAACTAGGTACAAAGTACAAGTGCAATGTTGAAAGCGTTCCCCATGACAGCATGGTTCTGCTAATCCCCAACAAATAAGTGCAAGCATATACAATATAGACGACACAATGGTTCAAGTTTATTAAGGGCAAGAAAAGTAAAGTGTGCCATCAAATTCGTGAGAGCTTTAATCACTAGTTTTCTCATAACAAGTTTAATTCAGAAGGTAGATAAAAACATGAATATACTTGGAATAGCATATGCTAGTAGGTAGGTATGGTGGACTCTTTGGAATAACTTGGTTTTAGGAGTTGGATGCATGAGTGGAACTCATACTTGGTTATGGAGGCTAGCAAAAGACTGGGAGCGACAAACTAAGAGAGCAATAATGGCCATAATCATGCAGAGCGAGAAAACATCATTAATCAAAGCATAAAGTGATACTACAAGTTGAAAACTAAAGGATCATAAAGGCTATAGTGACTTGGGATAGTCATAACATGGTGTGAGCATGCGCCAAGTCAACCCAAATAAAGCATCAAAGGAGAATACCACAATACTATGCTTCAATATGCTAAAACAACGCATGATTCTTCAAAGGCGCATTAAGCAATCTCAATTGTTTATAACAAGTCATGCTACGGCAAAGAATACTAAGCATAAAGCTAAAACAATATCGAGCATGGCATGACAAAGCATAGGCCATAGTCAAAAACAAGCTCTCTTTACCACTTAAGCATGAACGTTCCTACTCTTTTACCAATCCAAACCAAACTATTTGAAAACCAATGTATGAAAGAGGGGGTCCAACCAATTTATGCAGCAAACTAAGCAAACCAAGAAAACAAAAAACCAAAATGAAAACGAAAAAGAAGACGCTCCAAGAACAACACAACTGTGCATGAAACAATAAAAATGAAGTGTTTGGAAGAAACCTGGGATTTTTATTGATGAAGAGGGGGATGTCTTGGGCATCCCCAAGCTTTGACGCTTGTACTTTTTGGATATTTCTTGGAGTGACACACGTGGCATCCCCAATCTTGAGCTTTAGTCCATTCTTCATCTCATTACTCATTCCTTCCATACACCTGCAACTTTTCCTTCATACAAAACTTCACACAATCTTTATTAGCGACATTAGTGCACTCAAGATAATAAGTCTTTAGGTTCAGTTCTAACACCAATAAAACTTCCATTAAAACAAAATCTACTATAGCACTTCCCTCAAAAAGCTCAATTCCCCAAAAGAACTCAAAAAAGGAACCAACAAGAAGCAAATGCAAATAATGGCAGAAATCTGTTAAAACAGACCAGTAGGTAAGGACAATTCTTTTTCGAAGACCTTCTGTTGCTCAAATCGAAAAGTGTTGAACTAACGAAAGTTAGATAACAACCTGGGGCAGAAGAACAAAAATTTAAGCCTCAAAAGGATGTATAGAGATTTTACACGAATTTTTACGGTGAAGCACAGAAATCTGTTTCGGGACAACTTTCTCAATCATTACTTCTCTCTCATTAGAGGTTACTCTTGGCACAAAAAGCAAATAAAAAGGATAAGGAGCGGTTATTACTAAAGTAATAACTTCCAAGACTCATCTAAAACTTTTGGGTTATCTTCCAATAAGTACTTTTCTTTAACGCATTTAAGTTAGGCATAAGAAGCAAGAAAAAGGATCAAGTGTTCTCAAATGAAGAAGCATTAAAACAAAATTTCTTGCCCTTACCTCTCTTACTTTTATTCTTAACCTTGGGGAATTTATGAATGCTTGGTGGAGAAATAAAGTGCATGGTGCCCTTTTCCACATCTATTATTGCTCCAAGGAGTTTCAGTAGGGATCTTCCAAGTGTGATTTGTCCTTTTCCTACACATTCAATAACAAGATAATCAGTAGAAACCATTTTCCCTAGGATCTTTGTAAACACTCCTTCAACTATTCCAATGGGTAATATTGTGGCATTATTAGGAAGAAAAGTTTCTTCTCCTCCTTCAGAAAGCCCCCAAAATTCAAAGAATCATAAATATCTTTGGGTCTAAGGCAAAATTCAGACATGATATCACAGCGAGCATGAAAAGTTTTATTGTTTATAGCAATCTTTACTGTGGGAAGCCATTCTGAGGGTTCATAATTTATTGGGACATAGTTATGATGCTCTCTAAGCGTATTATAGCAATCTTTCAAACTAGAAGTGCTGGTCTCAAGAGTATTCAATCTAGCAAATATGTTTATGAAAGAAGAATCAGATTTGCTAGGCAAGTTGTAACTAAAGACAAATTTATTTATGGCATTAACAGCATCATCCTCATTGCATTGGAGGAAATCTCCTCCCCCAACAGCATCTAAAGCATATCTATAGCAAAGAGCAATTCCAAGGTAAAAACTGCTAAGGAACAAGCTTTGAGTCATTTTAGGTTCAGTTTTTTCATGTAGATCAGAGATTCTAGACCAAGCTTCTTTGAAACTCTCTTCAATTCCTTGTTTAAAAGTGAAAATCATTTCCTTAGGTGACATAGTGATTGGAGCAATGCTAGACATAATGGCAACTTAAGATATGAACTTATTTTTTTGTGTTTTTAATAAACAAAGCAAACTTGTAAAACTATTTTTTGTGTGTTTTTGATAAATAAAAAAGTAAACTAAGCAAAACAAAAATAACAAAGTAAAGAGATTGGTTATGAGGGACTCCCCTTGTGAAGATGTCCTTGACTCCCCGACAACGGCGCCAGAAAAATACTTGCTGACTCGTGTACTAACGAGCTCGTTGGGGAACCCCAAGAGGAAGGTATGATAAGCACATCACTAAGTTTCCCTCAGTTATGAAACCAAGGTTATCAATCCAGTAGGAGCAAGGAAACACCCCAAAGGTGTAGCTAGCTGAACTTTGGCAGGGCGCACTACCGGTGCCAGGAGCAACATGGAGACCTGCACAACACAACCACAGAAGTCTGTCCCCAACTTGCGATGAGGTTGTCAATCTCACCGGTTTTGCTGAAAACAAAGGATTAAACGTATCGAGTGGGAGAAAGTAATAGTTTGCAGAAAGTAAACACAAAACACTAAATAGTTGATTGTAGATTGATAGTAAAAGAAAGGACCGGGGTCCATAGTTCACTAGAGGTGACTCTCCTTAACATAGATGACATGTTGGGTGAACAAATTACAGCGGGGCAATTGACAAACATCGAGAAAGCATACAAGCATATACTACTCATCTTGACTCCTTTGAGATTCGATTGGGCATTACAACATTATACATAGACCGCCATCCAACTGCATCTATGACTAATAATCCACCTTTAGGTTATCATACGACCTTCCTCCAGTATTAAGTTGCAAGCAACAGATAATTGCATTACGAATTGCGTGTAAAGTAAACAATACGATTGTTCTATGAACAAAGGATTGTTGTTTTCTCCCTAGTAGCAACAGAACATCTAGTACCTTAGAGATTTCTGTCACTTCCCCAGATTACCAGAGGCATGAACCCACTATCGAGCATAAATACTAACTCTTGGAGTTGCTAGCATCTACTTGGACAAGATAGCTACTAACAACGGAAAGCATGCAAGATCACAAATAACAAAGACATGACAGAATCAATAATCAATCTAAAATAGCATCTCAATATCCATCGGATCCCCGCAAACACAACATGTAGAATTACAAATAGATGATCTTGATCATGAACGGGGCTCACAAGATCTAAACATGATAGCACAAAGGAGGAGAACCAGCCAACTAGGTACTACATGGACCCGTAGTCCAGAGATGAACTACTCACGCATCACACCGGAGGCTTGCATGATGATGAAGAAGGCCTCCAGGGTGAATTCCCCTCTCCGGAAGGGTGCCAGGAAGAGCTTCAGATCCCTACCAATCTAGGGATGGAGATGACGGCGGCTACATACTCTTTCATGGAATTTTGATCGGGTACTTAGGATTTCTGTATCGGAGGCAACTTATAGGCGGAAGGAGAGGCCGAGGGGGTGCCTAGGCGGCCAGACCACCCCCTAGCGTGGGCCAGGCCCGGCCGCGCGGCCACGTGGTGTGGCCGGGCCCTAGCCCCTCTCCGTCTCGTATTCTGGCTCCAGGTGTCCCTCGGTGAAAAACTGACTTTGGCTTTTCTCCCATCCAATTCCGAGAATATTCATTTTCTGACTTTTCTAGAACAAAAACAGCAGAAAATAGGAAGTTGGCACTATGGCTCTTATTAATAGGTTAGTCCAAGAAATGATATGAAAAGTACTCCAAAGTGTGGATAAAACATAAGAAAGTAGATAAAACCAAGCATGGAACATCAAAAATTATGGATACGTTAGCAACGTATCAGCTATGTTTCTTCAAGTTGAAGCTTCTCACAACCTTCTCCCATCCCGTCGTCAAGATTGCATTTGACACAGGTCCTATCTTTATCCTAATCATCTTTGGCTTTTTGATGTTCATTTGCCAAACATGGACATCAATAGGTTCATCAAGGCAATTCTTTAGGTATTTTCTTGTGAACTCGGTTCCAAATTCCTGTGCAAGTATAAAGAATTGAAGAATTAGCATGCTTGTATTTACTGGAAGTAATTAAATATCTCATGCTAGCTTGTTGATCACATGTTCAAGAATATATCATCTTACTAGCTTGCACTTCTTTTTCATGACAGATGAATAGGGCAAACTGTAGACGTAGTACTTGATTTTTGGTGGAAATTCGATTCACACCAGTCTAAGAGAAAGTCTACATGAACTTCTTTCAGATACATATCGTTTCCAAAAAGGCTATGTTTATCAAAATCAGTGCCCCTTGTGTTGAGGCCCTCATGCAACGACACATAAAAATTTCAATGCGGTAGAATATTCATGTCTACCATCTAAACGCATACAAAATAGATGACTGCAATTTTGATGTTTTTTTACCTATAAACTCAATCCTATCAATGGGATCTTCATCTGATGACTGGAATAAAAAACTCGCAGCAGATCCGGTGGCCGGCCCAGGCGGACGACCTCCTACCAGCGGATCCGGCTGCCGGGCTAGGTGGATGGCCTCCTCATAGAAGATCCGGTGGCCGAGCTACGCGGATGTCCTACACGCAGCGGATCTGGCGGCCGGGCCATGCGGATGGCCTCCACACAGTGGATCCGGCGGTTGGCCTCCTCGCATTGGCTTCTACTTGGAATCTTTGGGATTAGTATTGCACACACTAGCTTTGAGATATGGGATCTGGAGTCAGTATTGAACACTGGTGGAGACTGGAGTGATGGAGATGTGATCTAGGGTTCGGAGTGGAGAGAGTGAGTGCGGCTACGTCTCGATAGAGCATAAGTATTCCCTGTATTATATAGGAAATCGCCGGGAGGGATAGGGTTTTCTTTATGGGCCCTTCAGCAAGTGAGCTAGAACTCTAGACCTTACTTGCTTTTAAGCCCACAAGTCACAGAGACCCGTACTATTCGTACATTCAGTGGGCCCAACTAGTTAGCAGTATTAGCCGATCAAGCCGTAATGTGTTGGCACGAGTCAATGGGATGTGTTTAACCATTCGCCTAGATCTAACGGCTCCTACGATGGACGACGCACCAGGATAATGCCACAATTGCCCAAGCACGGCATGTAATAGAGCCGCTATTGCATGCCACCTACCATGGCACCTAAATCCACTGGTATCGTGTGTGCCATGGTGTCTAAGTGGCCGCCGCGATAAAGTGGTGCCACAAAAGCCCATTTGCCGCGTAACCAACTTTTCTCGGTTCTTTTGGCTTATGCCGCCCCAAAAATCTGCCGTGTATGGGGGTATTTTTGTAGTGAGTATGACGCATAAGCTCTAAACACGGAGAAGCCAACGACAACCTAATATCGGTTTAGGCTTTGTCTGAAACTAGTGTGCAGAAAACTTGTAGTTCAAGGCATAGTCCATTATTCAAGTACAAGCTAGTGCATCATGAAGTTTAAAGTGGAACTTTAACTTAACAGTCTCTGGTAAACACTAATATATAAAACAATGTTCTGGAATTAAAGTGATATGATGTGCCAATGAGACTTTGTGGGAGATTGTTGGAATTTGATAAATTTGCATGTTAGGATTTTGGCCCATAGTGAATACAAATTCTTAAATTCTCTTTGGCCTATTCATGCTTAGTTGTGCAAGTGGAGCTAAAATTTAGTCCTACATTATTAGTTGAGAGCGAGTTGCACCACCTTATATAGGAGGCTGTTCTAGCACTACTAAGTGAGTGAGAAGAGAAGCAGCTCTCGCGCACTCCTCTTCTGTCGCCATGCCACGCCGCGTCTCGTCACGACGCGATGCGCTACACCGCGCCATGCCACGGGTTGCGGTAATCTTGCCGAGCCGAGCTTTATTTTGCTATTTGGAAATATTGATTATGAGTCATTAACAGATGCGTTAGTTAGCCAGATCTTTTGAATCATGGGTTGTTTTGCTACCCGACCGACACTATATAAACCGATACGCTAACACTACGCGACTACAACTCATCACACACACCCTTCTTCCACTACATTGTTTCGTTGCCTTCGTCTTTCCCATTTCGGCTTGCGGGGTGCACTGCAGATCAAGCCAGTGGGCTTTCAGAACCTCGCCTCTTGTGAACCTGTATGGGTGAGGGGCGATCAGGTTTTTGGCGAGCGCTCAAGCACGACTACTGGCATCCACGATGTCGTCCAACGACAAGTTCTTGAAAGACGACTTCTTTCTGGATATCACCGACCTCTTCGGCAACCTCAATATGTGCGACAACTCTGCAGCTACTGGTGTTGCTGTCGCCGCTGCACCGTACGTGACCCTGAACTTTCTCTTTCAGATTTTGTTAGAGTTCTTTGTTCTAGTTGGATTACATATGGTTTGTTTATCCTGTTTAGATGCAATCTTTCATCTATTCTATTATTTTACGTGATCTATTTAATTGCTATTTGTATAATCAAGTTTTATCAATTATTTATTCGGATTAAATCATATTGATTATTGCTTATATTTTTAACTGTCTTCACCTCTAATCACTCCTTCCTAATTACACATGCCTCTCTTATTTATTTCATGCAATTATATCTCGAAGAACATAAATAAAGGCGTGTGGTTGCCACTATCTTTTAAACATTCAACTGCTCTACTAAAAATTCAAATGTACTTCACAGATAAATCGTGAGGACTTTTGCAACATTGTAACCTGATGCAACTTGTTGCAAGAATCTGAGCAGTGAAGGTTTTTCAAATCGAACAGAAAGCAACATGAGTTGGAAGCTTAAATGGGTGCACATTGCACAAGACAGCTTGAGGCTAGGCAATTAACGAAACCCCCTAGACTGATTAGGGAGCAGGGATGACATCCTTATGGAAATATGGAGTTTTAGGCATCTCTAGCCGATCCCTAAAAACCTTTAGGGAGCAGCGATGACATCCTTATGAAAATTTGGAGTTTTAGGCATCTCTAGCCGATCCCCTAAAAACCTTTAGAATAGCAAACTTTTTGGTTTAGGCAGCTGGTGCACATCTAGTAGAACAACTATCAGCGTTAAAAGGGCAATTTTTTTTAGCAATTGGCCTCCTCGGTTCCTATTTTTACTCGGCTACAAAACGATGACTCCTAAAAATATCCCACCGACACACCTTCCGCTCCAGCACCGTCCAGTTTCGACCCCCTCCCTGATCCAGTACATGGGTATCACTATCACAAAGCAATGAGAGGTGTTAGAGTATTAGGTATATACGGTTGTTATGATAGTTTAGATAGAGTTAGGATCTGTTTACGTACAATCTTAACTTGACTCGTACTCCAAGATAATTCTTTGTACGCCTATATATACTCGCCCATGAGCCACAATAATATATCTATCATATTCCGCCAAACTCATACTCTTTCATGGTATCAGCTTAAATCGATCTCAAACCCTAGCTTCCGCCGCGCTGCCCCCGGGGAGATCGATCTCCATGATCTCCGCCAGGGGCTGCGCAACCCGTATGCAGGGTTCGTCCGCTGATCCGTGATCGGCTGCCCTGTAAGTCTTTTTCTCCGATTTCTTGATCGGCTTTTTTTTTTGGTTTACCGATCTTAGATCGGATTGAGTCGTCCACCGGCGTAGTCATCGCCGCGCCTCTACTCCGACCATCGGCATCGAGGATCTACACCACGCCCGTGCACCTGCCTCCTCCGCTGTTACGCCCGCCTCGGCAGGCTGTCGTGGCCTCAAGGCACATATTGAGGTTGCCGAAGAGGACGACTGCTACGCCTTCCATTGGAAGGTTGTTGCCCCCCCCCCCCGCGGATCGTCTTCGCCGTTATCGTCCGAGACTTCACCGACTACGCCGCCATCGACTACGATCTACGCGTCGTCCACACCCTAGCACATACGGCGCACCGTCGGTCTGATCAACCGATCCCGCGCCTGTCTACGCCAAGCACGTCCCCGAGCACGTGCCTACCACCGATCAAGCTACGGGCTGCCGCTGTGTCGCCCCGTCAGGCTGCAGCGCTGCCGCCTTTGGTCCACGCTACCGGCTTCCAACGTGCCTTCCTTGGCGTGTACGTCGCTGGTGGTCTCCCAACCGCTGCACCAACTTGCGCCCTGCAGCTATGTCGCCGCGTCGGGTCGTAGCGTGGCTGCACGCAGTCTAGTTCACCGTCCTCCTGCATCAACGACATGGGATTTCACCGCGCCATCTCCTACGGCACGGATTGTCACCGTATGCACATGGTCTTCATCACGTCGCCGGGTCTTCCTCGCCTACTTCGATCACCGCCGCTGCGCTTCACAGGGTAACCTGCAAGGCGCCCTCTCGTTGTCGCAGGTCCCGCCGACTACCCCATCGCCACTCTAGGCATCCAACATGACTAACCTAGGTCGCCGCTAGTTTCGCCGCCTTCTACGTCTTCGTCTACTACAACTTCGCCGCCAGCGTCATCGCCTCATCCCCGACTACACCACCTGCTACTCTACTCCGACAACCGCGGACAGCGCCGACATCTCTCCCTTCGCTGCTCCGCGTGTCGCAATCGCTCTAGAGGCTTCCTCTGCTAGTCTTTCTGACATGGCGGCAAGTTCATGATGATCCCTGCCACCGCACGCCTGGTACTAGCAACACCGGGAGTGCCTTCGTCCCCGACGCGTTCCCGAGTCTGGCAAGCTTGGATCGGCGCCTCGTCTTCATCGGCGTTGACAACGTCTTCTTCGGTATCGACCCCTCTACGACTGCCTCGACCGCGTCACCGACGAGTTCTTCTTTGCATACTCAGTTCTGGCAAAACCGGAGTGTGCGTTCGTCCCCGACGTGCGCCTAGTTCTGACAAAACTATGGCCGCACCTCGTCCTCGACGGCTCGTACTGCATCGACTTCGGTATCGACACCCTCAACGACTGCGTCGACGCGTCTCTGTCATCCTCCTCGCGCGGTATGCGCATGTGACTTCACGTGCGGCTACCTCGACACCGGTAATCCTGACCACGACATCGACCACGGCGACCCATCGCACGGCTACCTCGACCATGGCACCGCCTCACGCTCTCGGCTCCCTCGACATCGGCACAAGGGCTACCACCTTGCTTGAGCATCATCAGCTTCCTCTATAGTCCAAGCTACCGCGCTGCGACACCGTCCACGACGTTCCCGCTCGGACTGAGGGGGGATGTCAGCCTACTAGATGCTACTTCGCTTTATCTCCAGTCTGACCGTCCGTGATGTTCCAGTTGTTCACGGCGCTACCGCTACGACTGCGGGGGAGTGTTAGAGTATTAGGTATATACAACTGTTATGGTAGTTTAGATAGAGTTAGGATCTATTTACGTGCAGTCCTAACTTGACTCGTACTCCAAGATAATCATCTGTACGCTTATATATACTCGCCCATGAGGCTCAATAATATATCCATCATATTCCGCCAAACTCATACTCCTTCAAGAGGATCGGAGAAAACACCCCAACCTCTATTAGAAGCTTCAAAAACCATAAATATAAAACCTAAACAACCCAAATTTGAGCACTTGGGCCATCCATGGTGGGTGACCAGGAGGTTTAGAAGCTCCATAGATGAAGTGCCAGAGCCCATAACCAAGTGCCCCCGGCACGGTGGCAACAAGCCCCAATACAAGGATTCGTTTATCTTCCTTCACATAGACGCCGAGACATAGTTTCGTCTCGAGGTAAGAAACATTTGATCGGTGGATGTTACCGGGACGGTGCTGAGATGCGAAGCTCGATCCGACCGTAGAAAGCTCTCATTCTCCCGTTGTCGATGGTGTAATTGCCACAACCTAGGGTTCAAGAACCGGAGAGGGGATTGGGGATGTAGAGCGGAGAGACATGGGGAGGAAGCATACGAAGACAAAGAAAGCGATACTTAGTTCATCTCATCGATAAGCTTACAATGTTCGACTTGTGCATTATATCGATAGCATTTCACCGCACACCCCTTGGGTCGTAGCCTAACTCAACTGTTCATCCCACAACCCAGATAAGCGACAACAACCAAAACACTTGAACATACGACAACATGGCGACGATGAAGCAGCAGTAGCGAGTAAATGTAGAGTACCAGTTTTGTCATAGTTTGGAAAACGGGACCGGTGAGTAAACCAGAAAATGATTGGTTCAATGATTAATCGTTCACCCATCGGCTTGGCTGGTTCGAGAGCAAAAAAACCGATATATTCAACTACTATTATTTTGCTTCATTTCATAAAAATACATCTACGTATAATACTTACATCCGTATTTAGACAAAGCCGAGTCACTTTTTTGATACTACTTATGAAATTGCTGCAATCTTTGACTTGTTGATTCTATTTCATAAAGATTTACATGAATTGTGACAAATAACAGGAGCAGACATTGGCCGCTGCTGTTATTGCAAGTGCCTTGCCTGATTGTAGTACAATACTTTTTTGTGTAGTTGGCCTACTGTTGTAACCAGTTGGGACATCATACAAAATGAACCCTCTCCCTATCATGCAAACCAGATGCACAATTTTGTTGTCTTAGTGATCCTAGCTGACAATCTGGACATCCGAACCCTCAAATTCCTGTAGACCAACTACCACAGAAAGGTGAGAAGTTTCAGTTTCTAATGTTTGAGTGGCAGTACATTTTGGTTTAGAAGTCTGAATTTACTGCTGCCCTCTGGAGGAGTCACAGCGCTGCTCGATGTTGATGTTGGGTGTAGATGATGTATACTCGTGGCTTTGTGATTGACTGGGTTGTGAAAGTTTCAGTCATTTTGGTCTAAATCGGCTGAAAAAAGTCTGAATGTGTAACTGTATGTTTTGTGTCTGAAAGAAGCTGTGAAAGTTTCAGTGAAGGGTGTTTTGCTCAACCATAATGATTCAGTGAAGCTGTGAAATCGTTCGTTCGTGCTTGTTTGTTTCACCTGTTTGGCTGCGTTGCGTCCCGGTGGTTGGCTCGGAGGAAGAAGACTAAACATCGGGATCGGATTAACGGCGGTGGATGATCTGTAATGTAGGCAGAATCTGAGATTACTCTGTCCCTTCACTTGATCCTTGCTTGGGTTCAGCACCAGATGACCCGGGTCGTACGTGTCCATTGTGAGTTTTGGTCACTCAGAGTAACACTGGGAAATGATTGTCCTTGGATTTTGTTCAACTTTTTGGCAGATCGACCTAAACTCAACCCAGCAATCAACCTCTCTGATGTGGAAATCTACTGCGGCTGCGAACACACGGACAGATAAGTTCAGACCTGATCTGGAATGCCAAAGCAACTCCCAGAGCTAAGCATTTCTCTGGCTCACCATGCATACATACATGATCGTTGCTTGACTGCAAAACAATCTAACACCCCTCCCTATGCAGGCAACCTTGCCCCTGAAAACGGCTGACCACCTGCTGGTGTCCTGTCATTTCTACTTGCTGGTCTGGGTATCTGGGATAGAGAGGGTGTACAACTGGCTGGGTGCAAGATTTAGGCTGGGTATCCGGGATAGAGAGGGTGTACAACTGGCTGCGCGCAAGATTCAGGCCGCCGAAGACCGCCCAGCATTAGGTGTAGTGCCCACTGGCTGGACATGTTCGACCATCTATCTATTGGTTGAAGGTGGCAAAATATGGAAGACGGCGGCCACTCTGCTCTCCGGGATGCTGTGGAAAGAGCACGGGTTTTCTCGTCAGTAAACAGCTTGCCTCACCTCATGGAGTATTTCCAAAATCTGACTAGAGAGCCGGACTAGGGATCCATTCATCCCTGACGTTGATGTATATACTAGCGTGTCTTCTTTTTCTTGCTTCGCCTTGTACTCTGCTAGCCTTCTAACACCCTCTTTCTTACTGAATATGAAAAATAAGCTCTGCTGGCTTTTTCGATGATCAGAATGCAAATTACAACATAATATGCGTTTCTGTAGTTATAGTTCATGATCCAAATCGTGGAAATGAACTTTTTTTATCCGTCAGTGCTGTATTTTTTTTATTGCAGCTGTCAGTGGTAACCTTGTTACCATCAAATCAGCATCATCATAAAGTGAAAAACAATATTGTCACAATTAATTAGCTGCTACTCTACTGATACTAGTTACATGCAGTGAATATACGTTCTGCACCTTGCTCACCCCCTTCTCAAGTACAGATGGATGATGGCACTACAAATCCTTGCCCCTCTTTAGTGCAGGTTTGTCGACTACAGTGCAAACATAAGTGTTGAAATACAATTGCCTAGTCTATTCCATCAGATCGGTCTTTTGGTTGCATTGGCTAGAGCATGCGATTCCCCGATAAGGTCGATCTTAAAATCTTGCACACAAAAGAACATACAATCCACAAGTGCAGACCATACTGTTTCTATTGTTTTATTCTATAGTTTGTTTTGATTCTATTCTACTCCTTCTGCCTTTTCAAGTTGTTTGATTTTACACCTCTTAAGAAAGTTTCTTCATGTGACAAACATGTTTTAGATACAATGCAGCTTCCCATACATCAGATGATCCCTCTAAGTTTAAACAACAATGTGCAGATAATAAGAGCAAATAAGGAGATCATCCCAAGATCAGTTCAGCAAGAGGCCTGATACCAAACTCTTTGATCATTCTTCTCACCGACATATTTTCATCGTCGCTCCACGGACATGTTTGCTTCCCGACCATCTGCCAAGCCCAGAGTCCATTGTACTGAACATGGCCATCCTTGAGCAGAACAATGCGTTCCAACGATGTGCACACCCTGACAACATACTTCAAAAGCGATATGTGGCACTGCGTGAATCCAATCATTACCAGATCCTTAAGGTGATGGTGCCGAAGATCATTGCATGATTTTGACAAAATTACGCTTCGCCGTAGGTAAGGTGGCTCTGTTTTCGAGCGAGGCACATGGACGTGCAGGAGCTCGAGTGATGGCGCGGCCATGAGGAGGCCCTGTGGCCATAAGATGTCCCAGTTCGAAGGAAGGTCGGCGACAAGGAGCCTTTTCAGGTCTGGCAATTGCCTCTCTGCATTACTGGGTGAAATCCATCTTCTCGGCCCGGTGAATCGGATGACGAGGTTGGTCATGGTTGGGGACATGAGGAGGAAATTGTCGAACTTATCGCTTCCCCGTGGCCGTAGTGACATTAAAGCATCACTCTCTATAGAGAATGTGAGGTTTGTGTCCACGAGGCACGGAAGTGAGCCGAATACAATCCTTGCAGCGTCGGTTAGGCAACACGCCAGGCGGACAAGCATCGGGAGGTCGCGCAGCTCGATCACCATGAATGAGCACTCTTCCAGGACGAGCTCCCTGATCTGAGAATACGGCGCATCCACCACCAGGATGTCATCTGCACAGCAGCAGGACGTGAGGTGAAGCACCTGCAGCTGAGTGCAGTCTCTGAACACCTTGTCGTACGTGTCGACCGGCGTGGAATCGGGCATGTCACGCAAGACCAGCCTGGTGAGCGCGCCGTAGCTATGCAGCGGCGGCACTGTGCAGTACTGGCCCAGCGTCAGGCTGCGAAGGAGGTTGAGGCAGTCCGGCGGCAAGCTGTAGGCCGGCGTCGTCTGGTCATCACCGTACGCTAGCCTGACGACGACCTCTAGATCTTCGACTCCCCATGCGCCGACCGCGGCGGTGATCAGGCGGTCGGCACAGACGATGCCGTCGTAAGTCTGGAAAAACTCGAGACGGAGGGTCTTGACGACGCGCCGGTCATGGCCACCGTCCGCTTCCAAGAAGCTCGTGACTCCGTTGGCGAACGATCTCATTGTGTCGATCTCGCAGCCCGCCATGAGACCGTTGAGTATCTTGGCCAAAGCCGTGTCACGCGGTAGGTCCAGCTGGCGCAGGTCGACGGTCCGGTCGTACTCCGGCGGGAGGATGTCGCTCACCCTCAAGTCCAACGCCGGCAGCTCGCGTGGTATGTGCGCCCAGCGCCTGGCGAGGACAGCCGTGGAGAGCGCCGTGCGGGTGTCCAGCCTGCCTACTATGAGGAGGATCAGATCGTCAGGGAGCGCGCTGAGCCGATCCTCGCCGCCTCGACGGAACGTCGGCATCTGGTTCTCGATCGGTTCGCGATTAGGTATTCCGGGATCAGAGGAGATAGTTGGGGCCTGGCATGCAGTTCGATTCGACGGCTATATGACGGCGATCGGATCCGATCAGCAAACATACCCAATAAAGTGGGGAAACTGACACCGAAAATAGTTGGTGCAATCCGTCACGGACTTGACGAACACGGCGCTCGACTTCAGACTTCAGAGTGAGCGGGCAGTTCCTTGGAGTCGCCAGGGCGGAGGCAGTCCAGCATGTTCTGGTCTTAGCAGCCGAGGAGAGCGTGGAGCGCCAAGTGCTGCCCGATCGCCTCGGGCGGCATGTCCCCCTTGCGGCGACTTGCCGTCGTTGTGGAGCCTGCTGCGACGAATCACGAGTATTCAGCAGTTCAGTTTCCATCCATATAGCAAAGGGACGCGACGTATGAAACGTCGCGATCTTGTTTTGATACCTCGACGTGAGAAGACTATTGAATTTCAAAGTCAGATTTGAACGCATTCAAACAACTACTCGCTCCGTTCAGAAATATAAGATATTCTAGCTTTGTGAAATGAATGTATCTAGACTATTTTTAGTATATAGGTTTACTCCGAACCTCTATGAACCTATACATTAAAAGACGTTTAGATACATTCGATTCACAAAACTAAAACATCTTATATTTATGAACGGAGGGACTATGATCCATCCGATAATGGCCACGTGCAGTCAAAGAGAGAAGGATGCAGTCCCGGGAGAAAGGATGATTTTGAGATTTTTTTACAATAATATAACAAAAAAACCAATTAAAAAATTATTACTCTTCATGCTAGGGCAAAACGATTAGATCTATTCGTTGAGGCTCAAGACGATAGGAGCTAATCTAACAAACAACTTGAGGCCGACTCTGGGAGGAGCGGCAGCAGCGGTGCGCCGTTGACATGTCTGGACGATGAAGATGAAGAGCATCTCATTGATTTTGATATAATTTTCGTTTTTGTTGAGGTGTTTTGGCGCGCCGTCGACACTTCTGGAGGTTGAAGATGAAGGTCATCTTATTGATTTTGATACAATTTTCGTTTTTGTCGAGGTGTTTTATATTGTTCGCTGTTTCTTTTAATGTCAAAGTCCTATTCAAAAAAAATACAGGCCCTTAAAAAAGGATGATTTTAAGATGTTTTTATACAAATTTCACAAATAATATACCAAAAGAATCAATTTCAGAAAATATTACTCCTATTCTAGGGGAAAACGACTACATCTAATCGTGGAGGCTCAAGACTATAGGAGCTAATCCTGCATACGCGCTTTGTGCTAGAAAGATATCGTCCTGGGCCTGGATGATAAGGGCTAATCGTCTTTGTGTGACAGCATGTCGCCTAAACTCCCAGACGACTGGTCCGGTCGTCACTTCATCCAATCATTCGAGACATAGACGATATGTGCCCCCTTTTTGTTTTTTCCATAGCTGGCCTCTCCCGCTCATTTTTACCGTCAGTTCCCTTCTTTATTCGTTCCCACCCTATTTTCTGTCTATTTCTCTTTGGAAAGCGCTACGCCGTCCTCCGGGATGGAAACTTTCCATTCCGCCGGTTCATACCACTTTTGCTACAGTTAGTCCCGCTTCTGCAATAATTAGTCCTGTTTTTGCTATATGTAGAAAACGGTTTGGTCTAGAAAAATAATAGATGGATTAGATCTCGCCGGAGAGTTCGCCGGAGACCTGACTTTGTAGCAAAAAAAAAGTACTAATATAGCAAAACCGGCTTCACCGGAAAAAATCGCCGGTTGCTCAACGAAAAAACCTAGTTAGAGACCTCATAGCAAAATGTTTAAACTATTGTAGCAAAAAAATTTATGAATGTAGCAGAACCAGCATCGCACTCGCTAGTAACTCCGCCAGAATACCTCGCCGGAGACTCTGTAGCAAAATGTTTGCACTATTGTAGAAAAATCATAAAACAGTTGTAGCAAAAAAATTAACAATTGTAGCAAAAAGGCTTTGTTGACGAAAAACACGATGTCACCGGAGAAGACGCCGACGTGCCTCTGTAGCAAGGCCATTGTGCCCCTGTAGCAGGGCTTCACACTGTTAGTGGCAAAACCCGACACCCCATTTGTAGCACTGTCGCTGTCCCCTTGTAGCAAAACTCGACGCCTCTTGTAGCACCGCAGTCGACCATATGTAGCAAATCTTGACACCGTACGTAACAACATCGGTGACCTTGGGTAGCAATGCCAACAACCGCATGTAGCAAACATGTGGGAAGACGGCCGCCGTCGTCGACAGCACGTCCGATCGGAGCTCACACATGGCAGCACATCAGGGCAAAGCTTCCCAGGGAGGCGCGGCGTGATAGAGGCGGAGCAGCGGGGCTCCCTGGGGCAGCGGCCATGGCGGGTGGCTTCCATCTCCGGGGGCAGGCGGGGCCGCTGCGGGTTGGAGGCGGAGGAGCAGAACGCCCTAGGCGACGGCCATGGCGGGTGGCCGCCATCTCCCGCGAGAGAAGCACGGCGGGAGGAAGAGGAGCGCGACAATGCGGTGGTGTTTTCCTCGACGGAGCAGGTGGGGAGCATGGCGGCACGGCTTCACGGAGGTCCGGTGCGCAAGCTGCAGCGGCGGCGGGCGCGAGATGCAAGCTGGGAGGTGCCGCACAGGACGAGCTAGCAGATAAGGATAAGGACCGTCCTTATATCGATCAAAAACAAACGTGGTGTGGGTCCACCTCACGCGACCTCACGTAGTACGATCCCAAGGGACTAGTATCCTTTTCCTTTCTCTTTCCGTCCTATTTTCCCAACATTTCTCCTCATGCTCATCCTATAAAACCCGCCAAGCTCACCATTGCTCCACCCGGGCACTCCTCCACTGCTCCACAATGCCCCCCACAAGCTAGACAATCAACAGATCGAGGTTTCGACGTTCATATTTGAAAAATTGATAACGCCAAGGTAGCGACCTTCCTAAACTCCGGCGACTTGGGGGCTGGCTGCAAGGAGTTTTCCGTGTTAAAGGGGTGCGCGACTGACTCCTCGTTGGGATTTTCGCGCCCTTGTTCACCTGAGGGACATGATTGGGGTTCGGCGCCGATCGCTGCGGACCTGAAGGTAGACGAGAAGGGGGTCAGCGGGGTTGTGGAGTTTTTAGGGGTCGAGCCCGGTGAGGAATCAGAAGTCGGTGGAATCGTTCTGGAGAAAGACCCAAAGATGGAGTTTGAGACATGTGATCCACGATCTGCAGACTACGTGGTGGTTGTTCAGGGGAAGACCTCGTTGCTTTCCGTGTTGTGAGGACGGAAGCCTCGTTGCTCCAATACTTGTGACAGTGGAGAAAGCTGAAGGGGAAATCGTGATGATCAACCTAGATGAGGTGAACAAATCCCTCATACCACATTGGAGCAGTGGAGCACGATTGCCTTCTGTGGTACAGATCAATTGTTATGATTTGTTTATGACTTTGAAGCTGGCTTGGGTGGTGAGAAGCAGGGAGAAGATCTTTCAGCTTGCCGATGGATGTTTCCGTCCGCCCCTGTTTGACCCATACAAGAGCATACATTATAGCGATCAAAACCAGTTGGTTCTGTCTAACACTGATTTTCCCAAGATAAATTCAGTCTTGGATAAACGACTTGCGAGTAATGAAGAGAGGAGTCCAGGTAATGTGCAGGACCGGAGCAACGTGAAGGAACCAGCTCAGTATTCTGCGTGTGATAATTAATGGGGATGAGAACAGAGTTCCAATGGAGGGTTTGGAGGATTCGGAGGCAACCAGCCCAGGGGCCGCTGGTAAACTGACGCGAGGAGGGGGGGGGGGGCGTGTGGCACCCTGTCAGGAGTAATGGAGTGCATCGGATGGAACTGCCGTGGCGCTGGGAACGCTGCGACAGTTCGTGACGTCTGTGCCCTTCAACGGGCACACTCTCCCAAGGTGGTGTTTTTGTGTGAAACTAGGCAGAAGTGTGTTCGGTTGCGTCGTTTTCATAGTCGCCTGGGTATTCGTGGGGTCGATGGAGTTGACAGTGATGAACTGAGTGGAAGGCTAGCTCTTTTTTGGCATGAAAGTGTGCATGTTGAAGTGAAGGAACTAAATGAACGTTTCATCGATGTTCATATGCGTGTGTCCCCGGACGAGCCGTTATTCCATGCTACCTTTGTGTATGGCGAACCAAGGACAGAGCTTCGCCACCTCATGTGGAACCACCTCACAACGCTGAAGTCCTCTTGTTCATTACGGTGGGTGGTTTTTGGTGATTTTAATGAAGTGGAATGACAATATGAGCATTTCTCGACACGGCCAAGACCGGAACAGCAGATGAGAGCATTCCGAGATTGTTTGCAACTGTGTGAATTAAAGGATCTTGGCTTCACAGGTCTCCCATTTACCTACGATAACAGAAGACCAGGCTCTAGCAACGTCAAAGTTAGATTGGGCAGAGCAGTAGCCGATGACAGTTGGCGTGATATTTATACGGAAGCATCGGTGGTCCATCTGGTGTCCTCCTGCTCTGACCACTGTCTGAAATTTGCAAAGGAAGTCAGATCTGAACAACCAAGAAGGAACCTTAGGTATGAATTTTTTTGGGAAAGGGAAACATCCCTCAAAGAAGTAATAGACGTGTGTTGGAAGGACCTGGGCTCCATGTTGATTTGGGAGACATCACAAAAGGTTTGGAATCTGTCATGAAGAAATTACACTCATGGGCTCAACCTAAATTTAGGAACATTACAAGGGAGCTTAAGAAACTTAGGGAAAAGCTTAGTAGGCAGCAGACCGCGTGCCACTACGGACCTCATGAACGAAACACTTTAAAGGGAAGAGATGTTGTGGCTCCAACGTTCTCGCATAGCCTGGCTCAAGGAGGGAGACCGAAATACCAGGTCTTTTCATTCTAAAGCTGTGTGGAGAGCTAGAAAGAACAAAATTACTAAGCTCCGTGATGACAATGGTGTAGTACATGATGTTCCTTCAGAATTGCAAAGATGTCTGTATCATTCTTCAAATCCCTGTATACCCGTGATCCATCACTTGTTCATGATGACATTATTTCTATGATTCCCTCTCATGTGACTACAGCCATGAACGATGATCTGTGCAAAGATTTTACAGAAGAAGAAGTGTCTAATGCACTGTTTCAAATCGGCCCTATAAAGGCCCCCGGCCCGGATGGCTTCCCGGCGAGATTCTATCAAAGAAACTGGGATCTCATGCGTAGTGAGGTGATCAAGGCTGTACTACACTTCTTTGCGACAAGTAACATGCCAGAGGGCGTGAACGATACCTCTATTGTGCTGATTCCAAAAATAGAGAACCCGGTTGGTTTGAAAGATTATAGACCTATTGGGCTTTGCAATGTTTTGTACAAGGTGGTGTCCAAGTGCTTGGTGAATCGCCTCCGTCCTCTGATTGGGGATGTGATATCGGCAAATCAAAGTGCATTCATTCCGGGGCGCTTGATCACCGACAATGCTCTCCTTGCATTCGAATGTCTACATTATATGGAGCACGGTACATCAGCTAACTCAGATTTTTGTGCTTATAAACTGGACCTCTCTAAAGCATATGACAGGGTGGATTGGAGTTTTTTTGGAGAATACAATGTTAAAGATGGGTTTCTCTCACCGGTGGGTGCAATGGATCATGACATGTGTCACCACGGTGAAATATTCTGTTAAATTTAATGGGAGCCTATTGGAAGCATTTTCTCCAACCCGGGGTTTAAGACAGGGTGACCCTCTCTCCCCTTTCTTATTCCTTTTTGTTGTTGATGGACTCTCAGCCCTTTTGAGAAATGAGGTGGATCTTCAAACCATATCTCCTTTGAAAGTGTGCCGCCAAGCTCCTAGAATATCACATCTCCTCTTTACAGATGATACTTTGCTATTTTTCCGAGCCACATGAGAGCAAGCACATCGAGTCAAACTTGTTCTGGAGAAATATGCTGCCGGAACTGGTCAGTTGATAAACCCATCTAAGTGCTCAATTTTATTCAGTGCATCATGCCGATCTGAGCAGCAGTTAGCAGTGCGGAAGATCCTGGAGGTGCAGCAGCAAGCCTTTGAACCAAAGTATTTAGGCCTTCCCACTCCAGAGGGTCGCATGCATAGAGGTCGTTTCGTAAGCATTCTTGCTAGTCTGGGTTCTCGGCTTGTTGAGTGGGGAGATAGCTTCTTATCCCAATGTGCACGGGAAGTTCCGATTAAGGAAACTGGGCAGGCGATTCCTACTTATCTAATGGGAGTGTTCAAACTTCTGGCTTCAGTTTGTGATGATCTTAACCGTCTTCTAATGGGAGATATCACTGTTTGTGGTAATCATACTGGTTTCCATGGATATTGGCCCTTGCTGCTGAATAACACTAACTGATCCCATGATATGTCCTACCACTGAATCTGATGTCGATCCCTGTGTGGCATGTACTGAAGTAGGAATCGGTTGTGTCTGTCTAACGAGAGTGTGAAGTTTAGATATAACTTTTCCTTCATGTTGCTCCGTGATTGCAGAGGCTGCTGGTACGGTGAAGTGCCTCTGCATCATTTTTTCCAGGTCGTCCACTGATATCATTTTCTCTTTGATTTCTGCAATTCCTAGCGAAGCCTGTTTCAGTTTAGATAGCTCTTTGAGCATCTCTGTCATCTCTGCTTCAAGTCTCTCTAGTGCTGCTTGAGCATCAAATACCCCGGCTACCGCTACTTGCGCTCAAGCTAGAGCCATCACCAACAGTTTCTACCGCCGCCTCGCAATCTCTCCACCAGAGGCACACGAATCGAAGCTATCACCGGGATTTTACTCCCGGAGAGAATGATCTCTGGTAACCGTAACGAGCCCTTCGATTTGTGCCCGAATGATGCCGTCGTCGACCCGTCGAGATGGACATCGCCGCCGCCTGTGCCTCCGTCGACTAACACCCGGAGAGAATGATCTCATATATTGTGTCTCAGTTGCAGACGATAATAATGGGGAGTAAATAGTAAAACAGTAAATGTGTCCGATAGCGTAAGACTGAATCCGGGTGTATCACATCTTCAGGGGTAACCTCTTCCCCCAAGCACGTCGCCATTGATCGACCTCACGGAGGACGATGACAAGTAGGCTCCACCGGAGTCCCCGCAAGGGTAGGAAATCGCAGGGACAATGACAGGCGTGTCGAGAATATGTTGAGATATACTTCACCGTTTCAAAATATAAAATGTTTTAGCTTTATGAAGGAAATATATCTAAACTCCTTTTAATGTGTGGAACATCTTATATTTCAAAAGCAACAACAATGGACGAGACAAATCTTAGTTACAGAAATCTTAGTTATTAGACAAATATTAGGTGGACTGGGCGGCCGGCATCCCAGTGTCTTTGACCTTTGCCTCGCTGGCTGCAGAGACGCGCGACCTGTGTTGTGTGTACACTTCGGTTTTCCCCATCCCAGGTCCGTCCGATGCAGAGGAAAGCGACCAACCGACTTAATCCACTGCAGTATATAATGCCACCTGGACTGACTGCCACGAGAAAGAAAAACATTGGAAATAACACGCGGCAGCCATCCATGAATTCTGATCCTGACTCACCGCGCTCGCCCCACCCCGCCGAGGCTGCCCCTGGGCCCGACGCTGTTCCTTTCGAGGTCTTCGCTTCCGCCCTCAACCAGGTGGATCCCGCTCTAGGCCCGTATGTGCCTCTTCCCCCTTCCCCGCCTCGGTCACCGACGCCTCCCCCGCCTCCCCCGCCGCATGTCTCCGCCGCAGCGGCAGCTTCACGCGCTCCGCCTGCGGGCCCGTCCGCCGCGCCACGGCAGCGGCATGGTCCTCGTTCTCGCCACGGCACGCCGCCGCCTGGCCCGTCGACTCGCAAACCTGCTGCTCTGAAGCGGTCCAATCACCCGACGCCGACGCCGTCTTCTACCGCGGGTGGCGAGAAGGTGGAGGTGCTGACGTTCACGGAGACTGCTTCTTCGCGGACCGCCCCCCTGCGGCCAATGCCCGACGCGTCACGGAGCACACAGCCGCCGGGCTCGCCGCCGCAGCAGGGTCTCCCGCCTCAACTACCGCCGGGCTCGCCGCCGCAGCAGCAACTACCGCATCCAGCGGAGGTGCTTTTCTTTAATTTTATTGGCTGTTCTTGCATTTTTGTTCTGTTGGATTCTTCTTGGTTTCTTGCTTTTGGTGTTCGGTTGTCCCAACATCAACCCAATTTCTCTTATTTCGAGAATTAGTTCGATTTTCACTCGTTCTTGCTATCAGATACCCGCTCCTCCTCCCTTTCTTGCTTCTTGGGTTCCAGTTCTGGAGAGTGGAAATCCGGACAGACGCTCCCCTCGCGTCGCCTCCTCCAGGGCGACGGGGGGGCCCATCCCCTCGCCGTCCCCGGAGACAGCCGCCGGAAAACCGCGCGCGATGCCGGTGAAGGGGGCGGTGGGGATTCGGCGTCTCGCGGCCTGGGCATGGGGGTCTAGAGGGAGCTGCGTCCGGCGGCGAGAGGCGCGGCGGCGCGCCGCGAGGAGCGGCAGAGCAGCGGAACGCCGGGAAGGATGGAGGAGCAAGCTCGCGTGGCGGGTCCTGGGCGGTCGCGCTGTGACGGCAGGGGGTCTGGAGGCGCAGGCCGGTCTTCCCCCTCCTGAGGCGCTCGGTTCGGACGGCGGTTCCGCGCGAGGCGACGGCGAGGACGCGGCGGCGCTGAGCTGCGCGTGCGAGGAGCAGGCGTTGCTCCACCGGGCAGACAAGGGTGTTCCGGCGACGGAGACGGCGCTGGTCTGCTGGCCCAGGTCTGGGGCCTTCGCCTGAACTGGGTCGGGTGGGCTCTGGCCTGCCTGGCCTCTGCGCCTGGGTGCGGCCACCCGTCCCCTCGCTCGTCCTCCTCAGCTCCGAGCGCAGCGCTGCTGCTGCTCTGGTCGAGTTGAGTTGAGCCCTATGCCATCTTGACGTGGCGGTTCGAGACCTACCGGCAAATCCTCCCACGACGGCACATGTGCTGCTTGCGGCGCGGTGGTGCCCTGCTCGGGTGGCTTATCCCTTTGTGGGCATGGCCGCCCCTGATATGGCGCGCTAGGCATGCTGCCGGCGGAGTAGGAAGGGCCAGCGAGGGATCTCATGGAGAGGAATGTATGGTGTTCGGTTGCAGGGATGAGGTACCATGCTCCGGGCGAAAGCCTTGCCTTTCGGGGCCGGTGACGGCGACGCCCGAGGGCGCCGTTTTCACCAAGGCGTCATCGAGGAGTTTCGGCACCTCCCTTGCCTAGGGTCATGTTCCGGGTGAAAACCTCAGATTTGGCTTGCCAAATCGGGCGACGACGGCGTCTTTGACGTCGTACCCTCCATGGAGGCGTCGTCTTGAGGACTTGCTCTAGATGGGGCCGTAGTTCTTCGTCATGAATCCTGGTGTTGGTCACATAGGAGGCGTCTTGCTGTGATGGCGTGCCGGCCTCTCGAGTGGTATCGCGGTGGCTTGCGCGACGAGGATCTTCCTCGGACGGCTCGAGCAAGCCTCCGGATGAACGGTGGTGGGTTGGCCTCTATGGTTGATGGCGGGCTGGTGAAGACTGCACGCTTACGTTTGTTGAGGTTGTTGGGAGGTAGCCGTTGCGCCGATGGGTACCCCAGATTTGGGCTGAGGCCGGAGCAGCAATGCTCCCAGCTGAGCCTTTGTTGGATCGCTGGATCCAGGCGGAACGCGTCTTGGCTGCAGCTGGCAGTTTCTTGATAATATCGATAATGCATAAGCTCTGCAACTTTCATCGGCAAGGGTTATGTTTAGCGGAGGAACTCACTCTGTGGCGTCTTGGAGAAGCACTCGACGGATTTCGGTTGTAGTCATAGTCTTGTTTTGAGTGGTGGGTGTGTTGGCCTTTTCCTAGGCTTGTAAATATGGGTCTCAGCCTTTTCTTAGGCTTGTAAATCAAACTTCTTTTTCTATCAATGAATCAAAACGCAAAGCTTTTTGCGTTTTCGCGAAAATTGTCTGAACAGAAATCTTGATCTCGTTCCAATTTATTTTATTTCGAGAATTATTTCGATTCCTCACTTGTGCTTGCTATCAGATACCAGCCCCTCCTCCCTCCAGCCCGTCGGGTGGACCTCCTAAGAAGAGACGCACTATGACCTACAACTACAGGCCATGGTCGGCAGACAAAGACTTCTAGGCAGATACAGACTAGTTCCACTCTACAGAATTAGACATTTAAAATCAGATACAGATGAACTTCTCAAGTGGTGCCGGTTCAGAACTAGCAGTTCTTATCATTTTTTCTTGTGAATTACCTATATATATATTTGATTGATATTTTCATCCAAACCATTGTGACCTTCCTAAACAGACGAAGGAGTTGTCTCTTACCACTCACTAGCGGCATGGCATATGGTTTGCAAGCCAAAGCGACATGGGGTCTCGGCATTATTAATCTGGAGATACAAAATGAGGCCTTGCTACTGAAACAATTACATAAATTTTACTGTGAGGAAAATATTCCATGGGTTCGGCTGGTTTGGTCAGTTTATGGTCTAGGTGCTCCTCACGCTGAAAATGCTAGGGGGGTCGTTTTGGTGACGCGATGTTTTTAGTTTTATTGACACACATTTCAGGACATGCTTACCTTTGCTTGGGGCACTAAGTATAGACCAGCCAGGTTTTACAAATTTATTTTCCTGCCGCTTCCAAAGGATTCAGTTCTCAAATCCATTTGAAAATCCAGGGTTCTGCTGAAGTTGAAAGTTTTTGATTGGCTTCTATTCATGGACAGATTATACACCAAAGACATGATGATTAGACGTCATTGGCATGTGGAAGGGGGCTCAGCTTGTGTTTTGTGCTCTAATGCTCATCTTGAAACAAGAGATCATTTGTTTTTTGGTTGCTCCTTTGCCAAGCCCTGCTGGGATTTATTGGGTATCACTTGGGACTTAGCTTCTCCTATTTCTCGGCGTATTACTCTAGCCTCAAATGGCTTTATGGGCCCATGCTTTGTGGAGATTATATCCTGTGCTGCTTGGAATATCTAGAGGGAGATGAACAATTTTATTTTCAAGGGGGAAACCCCTTCTTTGGCTAGATGGAAAGTACGGTTCTAGGGTCACCTCTTCATTCATCAGTATAGAGTTAAACCAGCTGTTGTTCAAAACCTCGTTGACTGGCTGCCGAGTATCTTTGTTTAAGTTTCTCTCTTCCTGTTAGATAGCCTCTCATTTTCCCTCCCTAGTTAGTCTCTCTTTTTCCCTCTCTTATGTAATTATTTTGTAACCTTTGCTCTCTTCCTTTTAATATAAGAAAATCCACACCGTAGTGGTTCCCCTACTGTCATGCTCCTTTAAAAAAAATCTAGCAATTGTATAATGGTAGCCCTCTTGTTGCAACCTTCTTGAACCATCAACTACAACATGTCCAGCTAATGCAGCTCTTGGTCATTTTAACTTGCTGTTATTACCATTATCATTTGTTATTATTGAAAACTGATCATTATGGATATGGATGTCAACAATTGATACCCACTGGACATAGTCAGTTTGTCAAATAATGCAAACAACTTGTTCGTCATTATCCTTATTAATGTTGTACTATCAGGCTACCAGTGCTACAATAATAGTATCGATATTACTTTCAAAATTATGAGCTAGGGTCTGACGCATTTCATCCTTACCATCCAATTTAAGCCAGCGGCTGGTAAAGTAGTTCCAAAAATATTTTATGATAGAATCTCACTTACATAGTTACAGTTATGGCCTATGAATTAATCCTCGGTTATTCCCTGCTTCGAAAAACAACAAGGTACATCTTCACCTGTATTAACCCCTTCCTAATTACTATCTATGAGTTTTTCATGTTTTGAATTATTAAAATCAGTCTACTTCCGGTTTTGCATGGACACATTTCTCCGTGATTATGGAATTATATCTCAAAAAACATACATCGCAGGTGTGTGGATGCTTGTATCTTTTGAACATTCAGCTCCACTACTTACAGTTCAAATTTACTTCACAGATAAACCTCGAGGACTTCCGCACCATTGTAACCTGATGCAACATAGTTGGAAACTGAAATGCGAGCAGATTACACAAGGCAGCTTGAGCCTGGGCAATTAAGGAAGCCCACCCCCTGGACTAACTAGGGAGTAGGGATGAAAGCATTATTGAAATATGGAGTATTATTGTTCTGTGTCACTCTTGCCTAGTGATATGTGTGACTCGGATGCCACAGACTGGTACCTGTTGCACAAGGTACACACCTGCACTGGGAGTTCCTCAGCTTTCCTCGGTCAAGCTGAAACTGCCAGCAGTCTGGTACTGAGTAGGTTTTCCCTAGGACCATGGCGTTGTCCATTGTGGACGTTCTCTGGTTTTTTTATCAGTCATTTGAGTTGAAAAATTAAGAATTGCTCAACGAAGAATAAATAATTATTCTAACACAAACTACATATATCAGACGAGTGACATTCGGCATGGCAAAGCATGCCTAAACGCATTGTCGGTGGCTTTTATCAATCATGTTTCTTGTGAAACGAACAGTTTGCTCTATAAAGAACCAATAGTCAATCTAACATAAAACAACATGTATCTGATGACTCAGTGACATACAACGCGGCAAAGCGTGCCTAACCCTTTTAGTAAGAACCATTTAACTGTGAATTGGACAACGAACATCGGTTGAGTGAAACTGAACTGAACTGAGGACAATGAACATGTTTTCAGATACGACACACTTCCCATAGATCACAGGACCCCTCTAGCTAGGTTCCCTTTAAACAACAATGTGCCGATAATAAGAGCAAATAAAAAGATCATCCGAAGATGAGTTCAACGGGAGACCTGAACTCGAACTTTTTGATCATTCTCTCCACAGCCATTTTTTCATCGTCTCTCCATGGACATGTTCGAATCCCGACCATCTTCCATCTATAGAGAATGTGAGGTTAGTGTTCATTAGGTTCGGAACCGAGCCGAATACAATGCTTGAGGTGTCGGTTAGGCAGCACGCGAGACGGACAAGCATTGGCAAGACGTGAGGTGAAGGACCTGCAGCCCTGTGCAGTCTTTGAACACCCTCTCATACACGTCGACATGTCGCGCAGGACGAGCTTGGTGAGCGTGCCGTAGCTGTGCAGCCGCGGCAGTGTGCAGTACCTGCCCAGCGTCAGGCTGCGAAGGCCTGACCGGAGGTTGAGGCAGTCTTGGGGCAAGCTGTAGGACGGCGTATGACGATCATCAACGGACGATGGCCTCGCGACGACCTCCAGATCTTCCACTCCCCACGCGCCGACCGCGGCGGTGATCAGGCGGTCGGCGCAGATGCCGTCGTATGTCTGGAAAAACTCGAGACGGAGGGTCCTCACGCGGCGGTCATGGCCACCGTCCGCTTCCAGGAAACCCGTGACTCCTTTGGCGAACGACCTCATTGTGTCGATCTCGCAGCCCACCATGAGATCGTCCAGTGTCTTGGCCAAAGCTGGGTCTAGCGGCAAGCTGCGCTGGCAGAGGGCGACGGTCCGGTCGTACTCCGGCGGGAGTATGTCGCTCACCCTCAAGTCCAGCGCCCGCAGCTCGCGCGGGATGCGCGCCCAGCTCCTGGCGAGGGCAGCCGTCGAGAGCGCCGTGCGGGTGTCCAGCATGCCTACTATGAGGAGGATCAGATCGTCGGGGAGCGCGCTCAGGCGGTCCTCGCCGCCTGCAGCCGTGCGCGGCCGTTCTCGACGCAACGTCATCGGCATGGTTCTCGATCGGTGGTACGTTCCGCGGTTGGTTGGGTATCCGGTTAAACGGGGAGGTTTTAGGGCGACGGGAATTAAGGGAGATCGGATCCGATCTGCAGATTTACCCAGGAAAAACCAACACCGAAATAGCTCGTATACAATTTTTTATTTCCGAACTTGGACTTGACCTTTTGGTGTTTTCTTCACGTATCAACGATGGTCTCAGGATGTACACCGTGTATGTCTCTAAACAGTTAAACCTTTCTATACATACTAGCAGAGTGCCCGTGCGTTGCAACAGTCCATCATATTTTTTCTTGCTTACACGTGAAAAAGAAGTGGCCATAAAAAATAAATTAAATATACGATATTTAAATTTTAGTTAGATATACGTTTCTCTTTTGCACGTTAGAGCAGGAAATAAATTGATTTTGTCGATGTTACAAAAGAATCCAAGCATTTCAACAGAGTATATCTTAGTTAATAAGACATAGCTTAATCATTGTTTGTTGTACACATGCCACTGAACTATGCAAAGTAAAATTTTAATATCTAAAATAATATATTGCTATCTGTTTTAATATGTTTTAATATTTATGTATAATTTATATTACTCCCTCCATCCTAAAATAAGTGATGTGACTTTGTCTAGATATGCATGTATCTAGATACTAAAACACGTCTCTATACATATGGATATAGATAAAACCACATCACCTATTTTGACACGGAAAGGAGTATGACACAGAGGGAGTATGACGTATGTGACGACATAAAATAAGCCGTGGCAATTGGCCATTTGGCTTGAAGTCTTAAACATCTCGTCTGATCCAAACAAATGAAACTAACTATTACTTGAATTGTCTTTTTCTCATAATCCAACGAAAAATTTAATTTTCTTTTGGTCTACATCGCCTCGAATGTCTCATTTTTTGAGTCTAGTGAACAAAATGAACTTTTGAAATATGTGTGTTACGTGGTTCTTTGAGAAGCTATTGACATGTTTTATCTCTCTGTGCAGGTTGAACTTGACACAATTCCGAAGAACATAATAGCAATGGGATTTCAAAGTTTTGCCTTCTTATTCTTCTCATGTTCTTCACCCACAGCTCTGCCCTGTGGTTTGAATCGAGTGATATAGATGTCTACATCAGTAATGCAAATTTTACTCAGTTCAATACGAAAATAAACATATATGTTAAGAAAAAGATGCTGATTCACAATGCCCTTTTCCGGTGCATGCCTCAACAACTTAAGAGAGAATTAAAAAAAAGATGGAAACTTAAAAGGTTAAATCGACTATAGCCAAATTTACCAAACACAGGCTCGTATAGATGAGCGAATACATCCGTTTTGAAAAGTCAGAGGTTATGTCAATCAACATTGAACAGTCTGATTACAATTACAATACAGTTAACTAAAACCAACACAGAAGATAGAGTAGTCCTAACTCAGACCTCTCCTAGCATAGCAACAACACATAGGAAACTTTGCTTCCTCACGGTAGATTTTGGTTACTAATATCGTAGTTCCATTGATTATGTTATTAAGATCAAAGAGATTGTCAGAAAAAAAATCGCCTGCACAATCGGACTTTCAGATCGCCATGTGATTGGCACAATGCTCTCTGAACATACACAACCTGAGCAAGCAATGAATCCATCATTTTTTTCCAAGCTGATCAAATGACAAAGAAATCTGTTTTTTTCCTCACAACACCCATCCCAACTCTCTGTGTCATAGCATCATAACGACCTTTATCCACACATTAGTTCGTAGAATCCATCCGGCAACCTTACATTCATTATTGTGTGCTTCCAATCATGGGGGATTAGAACATTTTTACCATTGTCATATAGGTGAAGAAATAATGAACATAGTATCTCATTGATTAATCTCCTTATTTGACGTAGTACTGCAAATTGTGAAACTGCCATGAACATAACCTGAACTGTGAGAACATTTGAGGCCTCTTAACCGAATCTTTGTATAGTCTACCAAAATATCCTACATAAAACAAATATATGATTTTTCATACTGGCATTGAGAAAGATCGAATAACCAAAAAGAGATCAAGTGATGGTACAAATATATGATTTTTCATACTGGCATTGAGAAAGATCGAATAACCAAAAAGCCTGGCATCAACCTTCTCCAGTTTTGGTGATTCCACCCCCTATAAAATTGAAGACAGTGAGCATGGTTGTAGTTTTGATTATTGTTCCTTCACCGATCATTGTTAAGTGCTCTGTTCTTGTGTTTATACATCATCATCTCTATAGTTTTAGTAATTTCACCCCTATAAAATCAAAGGTAAACCTCTATACAATTTTTTCTTTGAGAATTTGTACAAATATTTTTTTGTTAAAATGTGTATGGACAATGAGAATGGTTCTAGTTTTGGTTATTGCTTCTGAAGTGAGCATTGTTTAATGCTATGTCCTTGTGTGTATACATCATCATCTCTATAGTTAAATCAATCCCACCAGGGAGGGAGGGGAAAAAGATCGCAAACATGAGTCCCCTCCCCTCTCGATCACCTCCCCGAGTGAGGTGATCGGGGGCCTCCTCCCCGCCTCCCTCCCAAGCTCTGCCCCTCCTCCCAACCTCCCCGCCATCGTCAGCGGCTGCCACCGGGCCTTGCCCGTGTGGGTCCACGGTGCTGGCGGCGGTGACCTCGTCCTTCCCCGCACGCATGGAGCCCTGACCCGGACGGGAGCGGCCGGCGGCGGTGCAGCTTGGCACACAGCGGTCTGGTGGGGGCGCGGCTGGCCACATGCTATGGTGCCTCCTCTTGGCGGCAGAGCGCATCGCTGGCATATGGGCGGCTGTTGGAGCCCGCTCGGCCTAGATCTGATCCCGCCCCATCTGGGTTGTGTTAGGCTGGCTGCTTCGCGGGGCAGCTGTGCTTCCTGGACATGGGCGATGGCAGGACATGGTTGCTGGTGGTGCTGTTGCGCGACAACTGCAGCGTGGCGGCGGGGGCTTTGCGGTCCCAATCTGGGCCCGTCCGGGCTCGCCAAGCCTGGTATGCCCCTGTTTCCGCGTCCAGTCGGTTACCGTAAAAGCGGTGGAGGTTGTTCCCTCCTGCGCGGCGGTGGTGCTGTCGCCCCCCGAGTCCTGATCCGCTACCCGTTCTCCATCTCTTATTCCTCATGCCGGTGTTCACAGTGAGATGACGATGGTGACGTCAAGACCGTGGTGACTTGAGTTGGTGGGTGGAAGCCTACGGAGCATTCAGGGTAGAGGTTCTTTGGGGGTTAGGAGAAATTCCTGTCAGTCTACTGGCACCAACGGGTGACGCCTACGGTCTCGCCTTTCTTTCTTGATGGCGTCGGGTTGACCTATTTCGCTCTCACCTCCGTGTACGGGTGAAACCCTAGGACAAATCCGAGCAGCAACATGGTCATCGTTGCATTCCTTCCTAAAAAAGTGTTGCTTCATAGAATTGAAGCACATAAAGTAGATCAAAGAGATCTAAAATGGAATTGCACACAAAATTCATGGAGATAGTCAATGGAGCATACTAAAATTCCCCATCAAAAGATCCACAAATAAATAAGTAATGGTGTTGGGCTAGCTGCCGGAGTGTAGGCATGTAGGCTGCGCGGATTCCTAAACTGGTCGGGATGTCCGTGATGGTGTTCGTTGCATATAAAACAAAAAATTCCTACTATTGCAACCACAAAGATCATATCTAGGAGATACATGTAACGGTTTCAGATGGACTCACCCTCGAAGACTGTAACGCGAAATAACGTTCCCATAAACAAACGTGGATGGTGTTGAATGTAATCGATCGTCCTCAAGGATGCGCAAACGATCAGCACCACAAGAGGCAGCGCCTCCGTAATCGGTCACACGTACGGTATGCCGACGACTCCCGATCGCTCGCTCCAGTCGGACATTGGAAGTAGCAGATCCACGGAAACTCCAACAGCGCTACGCCATGGTAGAGATGGTGGAGGGGAAGATCTCGAGCAGGGATTCTCCTAAGCACCTTTTCTTGTGGCAATGGACAAGGCTAGCAAGAGGGAGAAGATGTCAACCAAAGGGCATATGAGAGAATGGGCAAGTGAGAGTGTGTGAGAGGAGGGAGGTCTCCACCTCCTTTTATAGGGGGGGAAGCCCCTCGCATGGCCGGCGGCCAAGAGGGTGCCCTTTCCCGCCTATCATTCATGTGGGTAGACTCTCCACTCACATTATTTTAATTTCCACTTTCTCCTATTTATTCTCCACTCAAAAACCAAAAGTCTTTCTATTAAAGCACTTCAATTCTCTTATTGTAATGCAACTCAATTTAATAAACACTTTATTTAATGAGTACTTCATTTACTGAACACTTCATTTACTGAACACATTAACATTTTGATCTCTTGCTTTGTTTTGATACCGTGAAATTATTTTGGCAGATTCGACAGAATAAATTCCTGCGTTGTCCATTATCTTCTCCTGTGTTTCCTATCTGCTTAATTGCGAAGACTAACCTTAAGTGTGTCTCTCTAGGGGTTCGAGAACTATGTAGACATGATCGAGATTTTCTCCGATCAATAATCATTAGTAGGATCTAAAGATCCATAATGACTCTCACTAGTTTCACGAAAATTCAATGATCGTCTGAACATTTTTTTACTGTAATCAAATTCCTTTTGTCTCTCGATATATTACTTGTCCGAGATTCGATCAGTCGGTATCATCTATACCTTATTTAAACTCGTTCCCGACAAGTACTCTTTTTCTCGTTTCTGTGATATAACAAGTGATCACATCACTTGCTTGCAAGCTATGTCCATGTGATATCACCGAGAGGGCCCTGAGTATATCTCAACGTCATCTGGATGGATAAATCCTATTATTGATCCACGAGTATTAACTAACACTTTTAAGTACCCGATGAACCTTTATAATCACACAGTTAAGAAATAACGTTTGTTGTAATCAAAGTACCTTTTCGGTGAAAGTGATTGACGTGATTTCATGGTCTAAGGACATTGAGTTACTACGAATGTGATAACAATATAAACTTGAGAAATGATTGTATTGTTATATCTACTTCGGGTGACTGTTCATCATATCATTCTTCAATGACATGACCCAGTTATTAACATCTAATGTTCATGATCAGGAAACCTGTGATCATCAGTTAATCAACAAGTTAGTATTAAGAGAGGCTTTATTAGGAATATTTTCTGTTTATAAATCACACATTTATTAAGGTTTCCTATTAACACAATTATAGCATGAAAATTAAACATACGTTGTAAACCTGTGTATTTGAACAAGTATCTACACCGGTTGGAATTAACGCCAAAAGATGCCTCACCAATCTCAAAGCAGTCAAAGTGGCAACCGATGGCAGATTAGACGCCGGTAGAATCGCTGTGTTCGACTTGCTACCCTACTAGTATAGCAATCTAAAATGCATTGAAGTTTCGTAACACGACTATAGCTTGCCTGGCTAACTCAGCATTGTGGTCGTCAACACGCCCGTAGGTGCCATGGAGTCGCCATTTTTCTTTTGTGAATTCATGGAGTCGCCATCGACTAGGTTACCATGTAATAGTTACCACCCGTCCTCTAGCTAGCATGGCGCCAACAGGTATCCCTCAAGGCCTCAAGCCCCCATAGACCATAGTACGAGCGCATTCCAACCAAAAACAGCGAGTTATTCGTCCTTAACTGTGCCACATGGATGAGAGAGCAGTGGCCAGGGAGTTGGCAGAAATGCCGGTATGCATCCACACCACACAAGCCGCATCGACCAGCTCTCTGACTGAGATATATATATATCGTCGGTCCTGCTTCATTTATACTCAGTTTTCAGGTTCGTAGACGTAGTACCTAGTACATGTAGCTATCATTACTCATTAGCCAACAGCAAAGGAGCAGCAGGTAGGTAGAGCCGCAATCCCAGGTAGGTAGAGCCGCATATCCCACTGAGCTAAAGATGGCAAATCTCACGAATACTCGTAGCTGCGACCTCCCGGCGGCTGCTGATTCGATTGTTGATGTCGTGGCTCCGGTAGAGCAGTACTCGAAAAAAGCGGCGGCCGAGGAGTCTGAGCCTGAAATAACAGAGTGTGATACTCTCAGTCCCAGCCGTTCCATCCAGGAAGTTGTGGATTCTGCGGAAACTGCAGCTGCAGCAGCAGCAACACCTGCTCCGGTTGAGGAGTACTTGAGGAAAGCAGCTCAAGAGTTTACGGTTGATTTCCACAAAAGACAAGAGAAGATGCACAGGTTCTGTTGGAGCTAACCCTGTTGTGTTGTTTTTCATCTCATGCATGCATGTTTATTTCTGTCTGCATGAAGTTAGTGTTTAGTAGCTCACTAAGTTTTAGCTAGTTGTATGCATGTAGAGAGATAGAGAGTGTAGTGAAGCGGCCAGATTACTAGCCATTAGTTGAGTATTTGCATACACGTGTTGCTAGAATTAGTCTCGAATTAGTGAAACTGCATACACCGTATGTAGTGTGGAGTACCGGCAACCAAGTCGTGATCGAGCAGATGGATGTGTGGAGCTAGAGAAGCGGATGATATGTGTGGTGCTTCCTTGTGTTTGACATGCAGACTTGGTAGTGACTCAAACGTGTGCAAGTGTGTGTAGCTTGTGGCACGAGTAGAAATAGGATCGATAGAGATGCAAGTCTGGAGCCTGCTTTAGGGTACCCTTTATTTTAGTCTAGTACAAATAAATAAACTTGTAGTTTTCTCAAAAAGTTGAGATTTGTGAAAAGTTAGTTTTTTTTTGGGGTACTAAGTAGGGTAGAGGCTACCCTAGATCGAGGCTAGAGGTTCCCCGTTTGCATCCTTAGGCTTGACAGTGCATGCAAGATTTTACTTTAAAAGGCTGTAAGCAGTTTGTTATTTGCTAAGTGGAAATATAAGAGAGAAATTAAAGGCACAAGTATGTGCGGTGCCACAAAAATATAAGATCTCTGTCTATTATTTTTCCAGTGTATACGTGTGTTCTAATCCTTGTGCAAGACTATCAGGTTCCCGGCAAGCCTGCGCGGTCTGGGCAGCCGGTACATCGTGCCAAGGGTGGTGGCTATCGGGCCTTACCACCACGGCTCACCCCACCTCCGCGAGATGGAGAAGGTGAAGCACGTTGCTGCCTACCACTTCGTCGACAGGTCAGGCCACTCACTTGAGGAGATCTATGCGGCTGTCGTCGTCCGGGCCACCGCCACCCACGTGCCGCGCCCCCTCTACGGCTACGCTGATGATGCCGTAGCCGTCGGCCATGCTGACTTTGAGGCTATGATGTTCTATGATGCATGTTTCTTGCTGGAGTTTGTGCTTATGTCTAACAAGCAGGAGCAGCTTCCATGTCGAGAGTTGCTACCCGTCTTTCGCTCCAACAGGCAGCATATCACCAGTGATGTGTTGCTGCTTGAGAACCAGCTCCCCTGGCTGGTTGTGGAAACCCTCCTCAGCTTTAGGCACAGGGCCGTGCATCGAGCAGTGAAGAAGTCAATTTCATCCATGGGAGATAATCTCACCAACCGTCTGTATCGTACTGATCTGGGGGAAGTCCCTTCAGAATTGGATGAAGAGTACATGCCGCCTCATCTCCTTGGTCTCCTTCGATTTTATAAAATAAGCAGCAAGAAGGAGGCGACCATCAGAGACAGCAAGTCCAGGAAAAGACTCAGCTACATCTCAACAACTACAAGTGCCATCGAGCTCGCAGAAATTGGTATCAAGCTCAAGGCCATCAAGACAGGAAGTTTCACAGAAATCGGCATCAGGAAAGGACCCCTTGTGGGGAGCTTTTCCTCGCACCACTGGTGCTAAGCAGCATAAAGGCATGTTGGCTTGTAAACATGGCGGCTTTCGAGGTATGCACCACCTCAGGGGATCTACGTGATAACCAAGGCACGTCCATCTGCTCATACCTCGCCCTCCTTTCGATGCTCATGGACCGGGAGGAGGACGTGCACGAACTACGAACCAAGCATCTTGTGCAAGGAGAACTCACAAACAAAGAGATGCTTCAGTTCTTCAAGAGTCTTACCAAGTTCCTGTCCGCCAGCCCCTCCTATGTCGGCATCTTGATAGACATTAATTCACAGATACAGGGTGAACAGGTGGGCGTGGATCAAGGTGCACAAGTTCATCTACAACAACATGAAAACCATTCTCACGGTCATTACCGTGTTTGGTGCTCTAGTGGGCATCATCACGGCCTTCCGCTCTTTCGAGCACCACTAGCCAAGTTAGACCATGCTGTTTACCATATTTACATACAAACACTGTGTTTTGTGATTAATTACGTACAGCGGTGATGTTAATTACTAGTTTTCTGTTTACAGAATGATGATGCGTTGTATGTACTGCATTTGACAGACTGTTGGTATAATTTAGTGTATCTGAAATTCTGAGTTACAACTTCAGTTGAGAAATTTACTGGGATGGAGGCGCTCATCACTTCTGAAGGAGCTTGGCCGCTGCGGTGCCCCAAACGCAGACTAGGCTGCAGGAAAAAAGTTGAAGCCTTAGTGTGTTCGAAATAAATGGGCTAGGCCATGTGCATTTCCAGATTTCTCCAAATAAATCTCAAAGAATCATTTTTTTTATAAAGATGTCGAAAGACATCATAGATATCATAGCCAAGAACAAAAATAAAAAAGAGAGGAAAAGAACAAAGCCTCCGTTGTGGTGATGAACCACTTGCACTCTAACCACCGCCGTTGAACTGTATAAGTGGATTGTCTAAACGGATAACACCTGTATAAACGGATAACACCTGGCCTACAAACGTGATTCTCCAAAATCAACGACTCCAACAAGGAAACAATGCACAAAAGTTACCGTCGCTCGATAGAAGATCTTGAGTTTTCACCATAGAGAAATACCAAAATTTCGAAACAATGCCTTCAACAAGGTATTGCCTGGTACAACAAATTCAAGGTCAGACCTTACGTTTTCATCCAGAAAATCATGGAAATCTATATTATGACATTTCTCATGGCATCGACCAAGAAGGCGAAGCTTTGCATCTCGCCCAAACGAAGCCACTCTGGCTGAAGATAGCGACGCGCATGACAACACCAAAATTCCGCTCTAGAAACCTAGTAGCGCCTTGCTCCAAACTAGGAAAATCTCCGAGAGGAAGACCGGATCAAGTATTTTTGATATAGACAATCATGACTACAGTTTTGACAAAAATTGTAGTGCCCAGAAACGAATCAAATATAGATGTGTCACCAAATACAAAAATTGAAGGCCTGACCGGAGGTTGAGACAGGCTTCGGGGAAGCTGTAGGACGGCGTCTGACGATCATCACCGGACGCTGGCCTGACGACGACCTCCAGATCTTCCACTCCCCACGCGCCGACCGCGGCGGTGATCAGGCGGTCTGCGCAGACGATGCCGTCGTATGTGTGGAAAAACTCGAGACGGAGGGTCCTCACGCGGCGGTCACGGCCACCGTCCGCTTCCAGGAAACCCGTGACTCCTTTGGCGAATGACCTCATCTCGCAGCCCGCCATGAGATCGTCCAGTGTCTTGGCCAAAGCCGGGTCAAGCGGCAAGCTGCGCTGGCGGAGGGCGACGGTGCGGTCGTACTCCGGCGGGAGTATGTCGCTCACCCTCAAGTCCAGCGACGACAGCTCGCGCGGGATGCGTGCCCAGCTCCTGGCAAGGGCAGCCGTCGAGAGCGCCGTGCGGGTGTCTAGCCTGCCTACTATGAGGAGGATCAGATCGTCGGGGAGCGCGCTCAGGCGGTCCTCGTCGCCTGCAGCCGTGTGCGGCCGTGCTCGCCGCAACGTCGTCGACATGGTTCTCGATGATCGGGTATATCCGGTTAAAGAGGGAGGTTTTAGGGCTATGCTATATAAGGACGGGAATTAAGGGCGATCCGATCCTATCAGCTCACTACGGGAAAAACTTTCTTTGCCATGTGGAACCACACGACAAAGACTTTCTGGAAATGCCACACGGCAAAGGGCCGTGTGTTTTCTAAATAAGACACGGCAAAGCCTTTGCCGTGTGTCTTACGCGTAAATACGGCAAAGTAAAGTGAGATGACGGTTCTCTTGGAGATGACGGTGTCTATTCTTTGCCGTGTGTCATTCATAAATTCAACACGGCAAAGACGGCCTTTGCCGTGTGTCACCCATAAAACCTACACAGCAAAGGCTGCGTTTGTCGCCCATAAACCTACACGGCAAAGGCGCCTTTGCCGTGTGTCACGTACACGGCAAAGAGGCTGCCTTTTCAAAATAAATTGAAAAAAAAATCAAAATTCTTTTCGAACTTTTTTGAATGTTTTTTACTTGTTAATCTCATATGGGATACTTTTAATCCTAAGTTTGCTTAGTATTAGGTCAAATTGCACTCATGATCAAACTTCTCCTACGGTCACCCATCCTAATACTACTCTAGCCCTAGCACGTTTAACTTCTCCGTTCCTTCCAAATGAGCTTCCGAGAAAGAAATCATACCTTGTCGATAATACTTTCATATCAATCATATTAACTGTTGGACCATGATGTCACACATCTCAGTTTTAGATTTCAAACAATTATTTAAGTAGACAACAATGAATAAATAATAATAATCTTGAATCCAAATAAAAAATGATTTTATTTTTTACCTTTTTCTATTTAATATAGAATAATTCATATATTTAAATCCGTAAATCATAATTCGACAAATAAAATATCTAAATCGATCAGAAAAATGAGAGGAATCCAAATATAACATCCATACCATATTGTGAACCTACAAATGATTTTTGTAAAAAATCATGAGCATCATATCATGTACCTGTAGTTCATATCTGACCCACTTCCTACCGATTCGGTAGAAATTTGTCTTTTTCACCAAGGGTGGACGGAAAGGTTTTAAAATCCCCGGTTGAGACATTGTTCATGTAAGATGGTCTAGTATTTTTGAAAAGTGAGGTGGTAGCATTTTTGAATTGAACATTTGGTGTTGCTTCACAAAACGCCCCGATTTCTGCGCTCCGAAAATAGAAAATGGCTTTTCTGTGTGACAAAAAGGAAAACTTTCTCCTGCAATATTGTTCTCCATCTCATGATGCACATGCATACACAATATGGGCACATTATCACAAACTATGTCGTGATTCTGTCCATAACATTGATCATTTGGACCAAAAGCCAAGAAACCTCGAATGAGATAGGTCATTTTGTGAAGGTTTTTTTGAGACATAATCAATATACCAAGTTTGATATTTTTTCTTCCAACTATATCACAAAATATGACACCACGCGAAGGTCTCGCATTTTTTTGATTTTTTTGATTTAGTTATGGTCATTTGAAACTATCCTCAAACCCTAATCGAACAACGGGCATGACGATTCTTAGCTCGGGGCTGAGCCTCGCCAAATTTGCATGGGATCTCTGAAGAAACATCATATTATGACCTAAAAATGATTTTTGTAAGAAATCATGAGCTTCATATCATGTACCTGCAGTTCATATCTGACCCACTTCCTACCGATTCAGCAAAAAATTGTCTTTTTCACCAGGGGTGGACGGAGAGGTTTTAAAATCCCCGGTTGGGACATTGTTCATGTAAGATGGTCTAGTATTTTTCAAAACTGGGGTGGTAGCATTTTTGAATGGAACATTTGGTGTTGCTTCACAAAACGCCCCGATTTTTGCGCTCCGAAAATAGAAAATGGCTTTTCCGTGCGACAAAAAGGAAAACTTCCTCCTGCAATATTGTCCCCCATCCCATGATGCTCATGCATGCACAATATGGACACGTTATCACAAACTATGTTGTGATTCTGCTCATAACATTGATCATTTGAACCAAAAGCCAAAAAACCTCGAATGAGATAGGTCATTTTGTGAAGGTTTTTTTGAGACATAATCAATATACCAAGTTTGATATTTTTCCTTCCAACTATATCACAAAATATAACACCACGCGAAGGTCTCGCATTTTTTTGATTTTTTTAAATTTAGTTATGATCATGGCTATGATTCGCTCTTGCTTCATTCATGGATGGAGCGGAATATATGTTTCCTCGTTAAATGTCTCTATACAGGCTTGCTGTTTGTTTTCTCTCATCCAGTGATTCCGTTTGGTTGGTTGGCTGGCTGCTACTGCTATCCTAGTTGCAAGAGGGATGGCCAGATCGTACCTAGCGTTTGGTTCCAAGGATAGGATGGGCACATGCAACCATCTTTCGGGAATATTCTCTCACCACGCTCTCTCCCTGCCAGCGGCGGCGGCAGCAATTGGGTGTAGCGACGGCGAACGGGGATGGTGGTCTGCGCCTGCTGTCCTCTCTCGCTTTCTCCTGTCTTGCGGCGGGTAACGGGGCGAGCTCTCCTCCCCCCTCTCTCGTCGGGATCCCTATACTCTGATCTGACCCCTCCCTCTCTGCAGGAGCACGGAACGGTGACAGTGGATTGAGCCTACGACCAAGAAGCCCAGCATCAACCTTCTCCAGTTTCGGTGATTCCACCCCCTATAAAATCGAAGGTATTTTGGTTGCAATATGCATAGACAGTGAGCATGGTTGTAGTTTTGATTATTGTTGCTTCACCGATCATTGTTCAATGCTCTGTTCTTGTGTTTATACATCATCATCTCTATAGTTTTAGTGATTTCACCCCCTATAAAATCAAAGGTAATCCCCTATACAATTTTTTCTTTGAGAATTTGTACAAATAACTTTTGTTGAAATGTGTATGGACAGTGAGCATGGTTCAACTTTTGGTTATTGCTGCTGAAGTGACCATTGTTCAGTGCTATGTCCTTGTGTGTATACATCATCATCTCTATAGTTAAATCAATCCCACCAGGGAGGGAGGGGAAAAAGATCGCAAACATGAGTCCCCTCCCCTCGCGATCACCTCCCCGAGTGAGGTGACCGGGGGGCTCCTCCCCGCCTCCCTCCCAAGCTCCGCCCCTCCTCCCAACCTCCCTGCCGCCGTCAGCGGCCACCACCGGGCCTTGCCCATGTGGGTCCATGGTGCTGGCGGCGGCGACATCGTTCTTCCCCGCGCGCATGGAGCCCTGGCCCAGGCGGGAGCGGCCGGTGGCGGTACAGCTCGGTACACAACGGTCAGGCGGCGCGGCTTGCCCCGGGTGGCCACAGTCGATGATGCCTCCCCTTGGCGGCATAGCACAGCGACGGCGTGTTGGTGGCTGCTGGAGCCCACTCGGCCTAGATCTGGGCCCGTTTGGGCCGCATCTGGGTTGGGTTGGGTTGGCTGCTTCGCGGGGCAGCTGTGCTTCCTGGAGATGGGCGGTGGCGGGACATGGTTGGTGGCGGTGCTGCTGCATGCCTACTGCAGCGTGATGGTGGGGGATTTGCAGGCCCAATCTGGGCCCGGCCGGGCTCGCCAGGCCTGGTATGCCCCTGCTGCCGCGTCCGGTCGGTTATCGTGAAAGCGGTGGAGGCTGTTCCCTCCCGCTCGATGGCGGTGCTGTCGCCCCCGAGTCCTGATCTGCTACCCGTTCTCCGTTTCTTAGGCCTCATGCCGGTGTTCATAGTGAGACGACGATGGTGGCGTCAAGACCGTGGTGACACGAATTGGTGGGTGGAGTGGATGGGTGGAAGCCTACTGAGCGTTCGGGGTAGAGGTTTTTTGGGGGTCAGGAGAAATCCCTATCAGTATGCCGGTACCAACGGGGTGAAGCCTACGGGTGCGCCTGTTTCGAGGGAGGGAGGGGATCTTCACATTCTTCTGGGTGTGCCGGTACACACCCAACACACCATTAGACATACCCCTGCCTGGTGCTTCGCATTGGGTTTGCCTCCCTATGTATGAAACCCTAGCTTTAGTGTGTAATATCTCGGTACTTAGTCATCTTCCGCAATGAGGCTTTGCTCTTATGGCACTCCTGCATCAGAGAGTTTTTTTCATGGTGAACTTTGAAATTTGTTGTAAAAACGAAACTTTATCGTGTATCATTACCATTCGAGTGCCACATCAGGCTCTGGTGGTAGTGCTATTTCATAGTGTATTTTCTCGTCAAGTTATGTTTATGTTATCACAAGATGTTGTTACTTTGCTATGTTGAATCGATGAACGCAGACCTACTAGTTCAGTTACAATGGTGGCAAGTAGCAAAGTTTTCAACTAACAGGGTTTTATTGATATACAAAGATGGGCTTGTGGATGCTGCTGGAGGGTTTTCTGCTTCTTGCAAATTCATTGGCGATACTGAATGAAGACCGTTTTCTCGGTCCCAGGGGATAGAGCATGTCTGAAGTCTCAGGAAACGAACAAACCAAGTCCTTTAAGGGACAGATCGTGGGGCTCATCTACGCCACCCAGTTCCTGCGGATGCCCTTGATAGCACTTAATATTCTCATCATTGTTGTGAAAATGGTCTCAGGCTGAGGCTCTGCGTGGTGTCTCTGCTGCTAGGTTGAACTCGTTTCAGTTGCAGCATCATGTAAAAGCTAATCGTGCCCAAAAGTTGCTGCAAGGATGATGATGTTCACTTGACTCTGAATCTGGCATGTTGGTTCTGTTGATGTAAATTATTTCTAGACATACTTCCGTTAAAATGCAGCCTTTGGGGCCTGGGGGTATTCTTTCCTCTCGCGGTACCTCTGATTCATTGTCTGGTGATGAAACCCACATTTTCTGCAGTTCATCCTTATTTGCTTGTCGATTTGTTGATCATGTATCCTTATCCTTGCATTTAATCACTAATTTTATAATTTGAAATCTTCGTGGGCTTCTGAACTTTAGAGGACGATCAAGCGACAAGAAAAGAAGGATGATCCACTCACTCATTTTGTGTTGCAAGTTGGAGAGAGAATCATTAGGTAAGTATGGTCTGGAAGACTAGACCTGAACAACATAGACCTGCATCTATACATTTTCCTCAAGCTTAATTCACCAAACTACAATTTCCTTTCCATCACAAAGGATGGGGGCTAACACTGTCATATCCAAATCAGAATGCCCCTCTTTAGTATCTACAATCACTCTCGCGAAGGTGTGAGTCAAACTCTGGCTCCACGAAGAGTTTTAGTGTGGCGAAAGTTTCACGAAGATGATGAGAGATATCTGTATATTGAGCTCTGCTGTAGTGAATCGTGGCCAGCTCTGAGCGCCGGTGCCGAATGGCAAGCAAGAATGTACGTCTGAGAATCAGCGAGCTGGGTTGAACTCTAGCCAAAAAGCTTCAAGGTGCATTGTGGAGACAGACATCCTCCATACAAAAGCGCTTGCTGGGTACAACCCCAGGGTTTTTCTTTGATCAGCACCGTAAACTGCATTTTTGGAGGTGATCTTGGAGTCAGAAGAGTAACATAAACAAGTTCGAATTACAAAAATGGCAAGTGATGCAGAGTTGCAACTGTTGTTATTTTGTTCGTGATAATTTCTGAAACTGGGTGTATTGTAGATGGCGGACGGCCACATCGTCCGTGGATCAGGTGCAACCATGTGTGGCGAGTTGCTGGTTCAGTTCCTCAATCTTTGCTTCTTTGTCAGTTTTGGTGGGAATAAATTTGCTTAGTGCTTGGTTATTAGTACTTGCTGAACTAGCTATATGGCATTTCATGACCGAGATGTAGTGCTACTCCATCCGTTCCGAAATGTAGTAGTTTAATTTGAACTCCTAGAAAAGATTATATTTAGAAACAAAGGTACTCCAGTTTTCAACCACCGGAGCTGGGAAGAAACAAAACGGCAACAGTCTTGCTGAAAATTGACTGAATTTCAACCATTAAAATTAGGAAAGATGAAAACAAGTTGTGTTTCCTCAAGTTTTTAGTGTTTGAAACGGACTGTGTAGAATATGCATTGCATGTTTACTAAAAAGATCTATCCATAGCATATACTTATGAGATAATTAAGCATCCGATGCTCTGAGCTTGTTTCTACCTTGTTAGGTAAAACTATGCAACTCGAAAAAGAAACTTCGACATGATCACAAAAACTCCTACCCATTTGTTGTCAGATGGGGTACGATCACTGGTAACAAGTAGCCTCGATCTTATTTGTTCCTCTTTTGAAGAAAGAGTGCGACAAAACATAAATGAAACTCGAACTAGAAAACAGCATTTGCGGAGTTTAGACCCAAGCTATATTTGGACGACCTGTGCTTGATCATGCGGAGTTCCCCGCCGTCGCAGCGCTCCACCTCCACGCCAGTGAGGACAGCGAAGCCTATGTCTGGAGGGTTAGAGTCGTAGTAGCACCGCGCGCAGCTCGACGCCGATGGAGGTTTCGGCATCTCAAAGAGCTTTGCGACGCAGAACCGACCGGCGTCGCCCAGGTGTACGAGGTGCGACCTCACATTGTAGGCATAGGGCCCCGAGACCTCCCACAATCCGCTCGCCTCGATCGGCACATTGACGCCTGCGTGCAGGTTCCACGCCCCGAGAAGGCCGTTAAATTGTTCTCGGCCGTTGTCGGGTAACCCGAACCAGAGGCCATGCTCCGGGGCGTACACGGCGGTCCCACGGAAAGGCAGCGCCGAGTCGCTGACCTTGCTCCACCCACCGCTCTCTGTGCACAGGGAGTAGGTCCCGTGGCCACGCGTGGACGCCAAGATGTCCCAGCCGTTGTCCTTCCCGACCACCGCGTAGGCGGCGACCTCGTCGGAGGGGTGCTTCTGCGTCCCTTTGGCGTGAGCCGAGTAGGGAGGCGGCGGGAAGGAATACCAGTACCAGTCAGGGTATTGGTGGTAGTCCTCGAGTTCACGAATAAGCCCCCGAACGAATATCCTGTGATTCCGGGAGAAGCTGTCGTAGCCTCCACCGCATCGAAAGCCGTACGGATATCTTTTGGTGTCGCCGCGGTCCTCCTCCTCCACCCCCACGAAGTAGATGTCGTCCCCTACGGCCATCGACACGGCATCGCCCTGGGGAAATGTGAGGCCAGGAAGCGCGACGACGGAGTGCGATGCGTCGTCGTAGACGAGGGCGCGGTCCACGGAACAACCTTCTCCTCTATAAGTTAGGAACCGGCTGGCGCCGGCCACGGCGATGATCTGGTCCTTGTTGCGGCCGGTGAGCGCGAAGCGCATATACTCGTTGGGAGAGGAGAAGGTCATGGTGGGGCGAGGCAAGCGAGCCTTCTCCGCATCAACATCCGCCTCCGCAGGCTTCATCCATATCGGTTTCAATGGTTCTGCCGCCGCGGCCTCCATCGTTGTCGCCCTCGCACCAGCAGCCTCTGCCGCCGCCGCGCGCTCCGGTGAATCCTTGGGGTAGAAAAGGCTGGAGGGGTTGATGCGGTGCAGCGTGTACGTCAAGAGATTCACCGATCTGTTCGCTACCACCATGTAAAGAAACCGCCGGCTCATTGTCGCCGGCCAAGATCTCTCCGGCCGCCTCCGTAGATCAGTTCTCGTTTTTCCCAGGGGAGAATAATACGTATGAGAAGTTTTTCCCCCGACGCTTCTAGTAGTGTCACGGGACCATGGCCCATGGGCCGAACTAGAACTAGGTAGTGTTTAGCAGAATTCTACAAGGCCCACAACAGGAGAGTACATTTTTAGGGGCACTTTGCTTGAGGCACCACGGTGACGTGCCTCTAAAAATATATTATTTGGGGCACCTTGCTCTAAGTGCCTCTAAAAAAGATTGTTTAAGCTAAAAAAAGATTATTTGGGACATTTTTCTGAAGTGCCTCTAAAAATATATTTTTAGTGGCACTTTTTTTTAAAACTGCCTCAGAAAATGATCATTTTTAGGGACACTTAAGCAACATGCCTCTAAAAAAAGAATTATTTGGGGTACTTGAACTAACTGCCGCTAAAAATAATACCCCCTCCGTCCCAAAATAAGTGACATGAGTTTGTCTAGATTCGGATATATCTAGACACGTTTTAGTACATAGGTGCATACGAATCTAGACAAACTCAAGTCACTTATTTTAGGACGGAGGGAGTAATTTTTAGGGGCACTCATAACACACTGCCCCTAATAATTGCATTTTTAGAGGCAATTTAGCAAACTGCCCCTACAACAAGATATCAACAGGAACAACCTAGCAGTTCATACACCAAATACTTAGCAGGTTTATACACCACACTCAGTTTAAAGTTCATACACCAAATACTTAGCAGGTTTATACACCACACTCAGTTTAATAATCTTGATCTGTTGTTGTTTCTAGAAAGAAAAAAGAACATGTGATCGTCTGCTTGATTGTTTGCATGCAGCGGCGGAGCTTACCAAGAAAGTCTGGGCAGGCCAAGAAGCTGAAAGAAAGAAAAATGGAATGGTAATGGACTGAATTTTACGAATATATAGGCATAAATTTCCTGGGCTAGGTGGGCCATTGTATGGTTTTGCCCCAACTAAGGTTCGCCAGTGTTTGCATGTGTGCTTGATTGTTTCATACTCAATTAGCTGAGTAATGAATGACGTTAATTATTTGTGAAATAATTTATTGAACATTGCTTCCTGTTTAATTATTTGCTAGAGTCATTTTAAGAGAACCAGTGAGGTAAACATGGATAAGAGTTGGCTCGGAGCTCCTAGAACTAGGCCTGAATATGGTGAAGGTCTCATGAAATTTATTGAATTTGCTGCTGCCAAGTCTGGAAGGAATAATATTATTTTATGCCCTTGTCAAAAATGTGGAAATAGGTTTTGGTTAGTTAAGACAGTAGTTCATGATCATTTGATATGTGAAGGCTTCATGAGTGGGTACGATACATGGATATTCCATGGGAAAATCCGAGAATTGGATGAAGATACTACTGATTCAGATGAAGATCCAATGGATATTGCAGAAACAGATTCAGATTCCGACCATTATGACATTGATGAGATGTCACAAATGCTCATTGATGGTTTTGGAATGTACAACGGTGCTAGTTTAGGAGAAGATGAAGAAGTGAAGAGGAAGATGAAGAGGATGATGTTGATGCAGATAGTTATGTTCACTTACTGAATGATGGAAGTAAAAAAATGTACCAAGGTTGCCAAAATTTCTCCAAGTTGCATTTTCTTGTTAGACATCTAAACATAAAAAATGTTTGGGGAGTTACTAGATCTTGTTTTGATGACATAATATCACTATTTAGAGATGCACTTCCCAAAGGGGAAAACCTACCAATTTTTTTGTATGAAGCAAAGATGTACATCAAGAAAATTGGATTAGGTTGTGACACAATTGATGCATGCAAGAATGACTGCGTACTGTTTAGAGGAACACTTGCTAATGCTACTGAATGTCCTAAATGCAATGTAAGTAGATGGAAAAGTGTCAAAACAAGAGTAGATGGGAAGAGAGTTAACAAGGTTGCACAGAAAGTAGCTAGACATTTCAAGTTTAAGAAAAGAGTCCAAAGGTTGTTCTCATCTTCAAAGATAGCAATGCACATGAGGTGGCATCAAGAAGGTAGAACCAAAGATGGAGTGTTGAGGCATCCGCAGATTCATCGGCTTGGAAAAGTTTTGATGTTTTGCACAAAGAGTTTTCTAAAGAACCTAGGAATATTAGGTTTGGCCTAGCCACGTATGGTTTTAATCCTTTCAGTGGTATGCACCTTCTGTTGGGATCGGTGCAGAAAACAAAAAATTTCCTACGTTGAACCCCAAAAACTTGCCTAGGATCTATCTATGTAGTAATACAGTAACGACCGGAGCGTATAGAATACATACCCTTGTAGACTGTACGCGGTTAACGTTCCGCGGGGAATGTGGTTGAAGTAGTCGTACTCTTAGACGACCTCAAGGTCGCGAAGCTCCTCGCAGGTCACCCCTTGCTTCTTCTTGATCTTCATCATCTTCATCGTGCAACAGCTCTGGCTCACGACATTTAAGTGCCCCAAGTGTTGCATGTCTTCGTACACATCCGGTGCACGATGAGACCTCCGGCTCCCTGATCCCGCTGGGAGTGCGGAAGTTGATATCCGGCTAGGAATCCCTGCGCGCAACAGCATGCTGCAGGTGTGCCTTGATCGCACAGCCAGACTTGGGGCCATGGTCACAAGGTATAGAGAGAGAGAGAGAAGGAGAAAGTCAACCAAAGGACTTCTCCAATTGTGTGTTCAATCCCACCCATGGGCACCCCTTTATATAGGGGGAGGGGGTGTGCCCTCCCCTTTGGGTTTCCCATGTGGGACTATTCAAGGGAGAGAGGGGGGAGGTGCATGGGCCTTCATGGGCCGCCGGCCAGGGGTGGGGCCCACCCCGCGCACAGCCCTAGGCTGGCCGGGTGGGCCCCCTTGAGGCGCCTGGGCCTTGGCCCTTCCCTCCTTCGGTTTCCCTCATGGGCCTTTATTCACTAGGAAGTTTGGCTCATTAGTAGAATAACCCTTCAAATTAGATCTTAATATTATATTTAATATTAATTACCTTAATTAATATGTAAATACATATTACAAAATCCATCTTGACCCGAAACACCTTTCGGTTCCCTTTCGATTTCCTCCGAACGACTTCGAATCTTTCCCGGAATGATTCCGATCCTTTATTATTTCTCCGAACAACTTCGGATCTCTCCGCGGAACGATTCCGGCTTTCTCTTTCTCTACTATGAATAGAGGCTACTAGGGACTTGGTTGTTTCATACCACACCTGTACCAATGTTTCTACTTGGCACAGTTCTAGCACAATATGAAACTATTATAAACTAATTGAGGTAAAAACCTATTTATTATTTGCCTCTATGGCATATCTCCTTCAGTCTCCCACTTGCACTAGAGTACAAATAATCCAGCTTGCATTTTACTCATATAAACCATATACCATATGCGTTTACAGATCATGCATGCTCATGGAAAACGTCATGTCCATGTTCTGTTTTACCAGATCACTATGTCTTTTACAAATCGTTAATGTCTTCCTAATTTTGACATTCACTCCATTATCTTATAATGGGTCGAAGCATTTGTATGGCGACAAAGTGAGACTTTGTTTCTAGTGTTTATGATGATGGTCGTTTTCACTGTTGTCATCTAAACTTCGAAACACACTTTGTTATCATTTTTGTATATACTATAGTCATGGCAGCAGAGCGAGGCCGGATTCCAGGAGCTTACAGTGACGTTAGATCAACCTCGAGGGCTTTCTCATGGGCACTAGGCCCTAGGACACATCATTCTACGTTAAAAGTGAACTAGCCCCGCCACAACATTATATATCACATCAAATGGAGCTTTTATACTTCTATATCTATGTAGATCCTAATGCATGAAATGCAACTATGTCACTTACATTGCTTCTTGCTACTTAAGTATAAAACTTAATTCTGGTTCAGTGATCAACTCAGGAATCACTTAAAGATATGTTCTTACAGTTAAGACTTTTTTCTACCAACCAAAACCTCGGGTCACATTATGTCAAGTATACAACATGGTTATATGGAAGGACCTATGAGTGAGGCATAGGAGATGCAACGCATCTCTTTCTTTCAACCATAGTTGCAATACTAACTCAATGCTTCATATAGTAAGAACTTCTTTCTTACCTTGTTCTATTCTGAGCTACTTCAGAATCTTGTTTAGGACATTCTGAACATCTTTCAGAATCAAGTCCATGAAGCATTCGACATTTAGTGTTTATTAAACTCACCAATCTATATCGATAGACCTTATTGTTTAATAACTTCAACTTCATCCTTATTAATCTAACTTAAATATTATTAACACCAATCATTCACATAGGTCATCCACATATCACAGAATGATTTCACGCTCCCACTCAAATATGACATTCATGTTTGAGATCCAGGGATTTCACTTAGCTCCCACTCAAAATATGTTAGCTACATATTATGAATTAGCCAAGTTGATTTGCTCCCACTCAAATCTAGGTCCTCTCAATAATCTTGGACATTCCAAAATTCTTTGATCATCATCAATTTGAGAATTCCAATTGCGAGACTTCAATATCCATATATTTCTAGTGTAAATCCAAAAGACTTAAGCATCACTACTGTTGTAGTCAACTCCTTAAATTTGTCCAAACCTGTGACAAATCAAGCTTTTGTCATTCATTAAGTTTCATTTCCTTCTTATGACTTTGCAGTCAATCAGAAATATCAAGTAAACTTCTTTACTTTAATAAGATCAAGTAACATGTTACTTTGCAATCTTAAATATAACTTAATATAGGATTTTATGACTCCTTGTCATTTCTCGCACTTAGGCCCATCACGCTTCTTTGTAATTTGTAGGTATGTCTTGTTCAAAACATGACAAGTGAATCAATAATATAATTCCACAAACTTGTAGAATATATAGTTGAATCCTACTTTCTTTAGTAAAAGTATTCACTGAAACTTTATGATCATTATCATTAGTTTCTCCTCTATTTGTAGAGTTTGGTTTCACGAAATAAATTCCGCTACACCACTCAACAATCCGGAGGTAAGGTCAAATACCTTGTTTTGATATTTTACTTTCTTCCACTTGTATCTTCATCAAGACACATCAACTTAGGACAACAACAGTTTTGCCCCTCTGTTGTGGAAGATCCATTCATAGCTTCCTAAGAATGCTCTACAAAGACTTGTTTTATTCGCGACGACTTCGACTTATCGAAATCTCCAGAAACTCGAACTTGCCATAACACTTATGGTGTTGTTTCCACGAATCTTTGGATGTTCCTTTGTATTTCAAATGAGTGTTTGCTTATTTTGATCTCTAGCTCTAAACGACAACTATAACCCTGATAAGAGATAATATTATACCATATGTATCTTAATACATAATGATGTTTAGACATTTCAACATAGTTTGAATTCGTCCAATTATCATAATTTGTGAAATATCTTTCACAAGTTCCTTTTATGCTAAACTTAACTTGAATACCTTAGTCGTGTCGATCAAATCGAAGAGACTTGTTAATTCAGTTAATTCAATATCCCATTCAGTTATGAACTCATTTGAACAATTTAAATCGTTTCAAACTTCATGTTTCATTAAGTAAATACGCTTATTCACTTAAGTCCACAATTAACTAATGATTTCCACTATTTGTTGAAAATGCGATACATCACTATGTATAAGTTTCAACATTTCTTCGCATATCACCGTTTTACCAGAATGCGGAGTTTTAGTCATTCTGCCCAAGAGGCATGGTTTTGCAGAGTCTCTAGATTAAGCATCTAGGACCCCGATCTTTCATAAAGAACCTGCAATAACCAAAATGACTTAAACTATAGTGTCATATCATTATTAAACTTTGGATATCTTTTAGCATTCTAATCTTTTATAAATGTTTAAACTATTATCATTAACATAGTGATGAGAATAACTTGTTTATAATCATAATGTGACCATAATGGTATTGTTCATAAGAATAGTACAAACTTGCTTGTATCTTGTTCATATGAATAATCGTCTCGCCAAAAGCAAGACACACAAACTAGGATTACAAATTATATTCAAGTCCACTAATCCAAATGACAAACTTTGAGGAAAGAGGTGATGTCGGCCACCAACTGTTTTGCTTGCCGTCATCAAGTCACATTGCCTCAAAACCAGCAATTCTCAAGCAGATCCTCCTATTTTCACAAAACGGGACAAGTTACAAATACTTTGCAAACTGCAATGAGTTTTGCAAGAACCACATTTCTAATTTTGTATATCTAACATATACCTTTTTCATCCATGACCTCCATTTGCGATCAAGCCCTTTTAAGAGTTCCCAACTCTAATGCAAGATCACTAAGTGTTTTTTCAAATATTCTATTTTCATCCATGATGGAGGAAAACCCATCCAACGGCTCATACTCTATGTGCCTGATTTTGCAGAACACAAAATGTAGCCCAATTCTCCATCGAATGGGGAATGGCTTATTGGATGATAATGGAGAAACCACAAACATTCCGGAGTCATCGAATTATCTCCTAATGGTTATTTTTTCAAGAGGAGATGATCACCTTTTACGAGGATATCCCTCAGGCGTGGGTATTAATCTATGAAGTTGGACCCTTTTGCTAAGTTCCAAATTAAGCAATATATTCCCATGGTTGCAAAGGACCTCAATGGGATAGGCCAAGGTCTACTAAGATATTTGCAAACAGACATCTAGACTAAGTTTATAATAAGAGATCAATTTATAGTTGGTCTCCACTAAAATTGTCATCTCCTGGACGATTTTAATGATCACATGATCCCTATCCTCTACACCTCCCCCGATCATCACGGCCATCAGTGCAGTATCAAAGGTAGACATTCCCTAATGCCAATCACATCATACATGTGACTCATGCTCGATCTTTCGATCTCTTGTGTTCTGAGGCCATGTCTGTACATGCTAGGCTCACCAAATCTAACCTGTGTGTATTCGCTGTGCAACATGGCTTACACCCACTGTATGCGAACGTAGATATGTCTGACCCCCGATCATCACGTCCGGCCTCATACCGAAGAACTTTCTTGGTGGTGCACACACAAGGGGAACACGGAACATTGGAATTAAATAGGGATTATCTTATTTGCTACCGTTGAGTATCTAAATACTAGCACACAATACGATGTAAAACAGGTATCAACATCATATGTATAATGTGATATGATATGGTCTTTCTTGTCGCGCCTTGATCTCCATCGAGTGCTCCGGCATGATCTCCATCGTGCCCTTGGTTTGGCGCCAAGTCCGCGACACCGCCACCAGGTCATCGATCAGAACGATGACTGTTACTATGCTACTTAGCAACAGAAAAGTAAACTACTTTACCTTCGTAACGACCAATGCCATATCATAATCACATGCCCCCTGCAAAATAAAGTTAGACGCCTCTACTTTATCTATTGCAAGTTTTACGTGGTTGTTAGGGCTTTCGCACTAGAACCATTTCTAAACTACGAACTTTCCAACCACAACATGGATCCAAGAGTTGTCTCTACTACACCCCTTTCGGGGACCTCCGATGAGAGACAGACACCCGCTAGCCACTTATACGGTACAAGCCGTATGTTGAGCTTGGAACCAGTCTCGCGTACGAATACGCGTAAGGTCAGTCCGGGCCGCTTCATCAAACCATACCGCGATGTAAACAAGTACACGTTAGAGCGTAACAACTAAGGGATCAATGCCTGCACAAAACTTGTGTGTACTGGCCATACAGCACTCCTACGCATAGATCGGCTCTGATACCACTGTAGGGGATCGGTGTAGAAAACAAAAAATTTCCTACGTTGAACCCCAGAAACTTGCCTAGGATCTATCTATGTAGTAATGCAGTAATGGCCAGAGCGTATAGAATACATACCCTTGTAGACTGTACGCGGTTAACGTTCCGCGGGGAACGTGGTTGAAGTAGTCGTACTCGTAGCCGACCTCAAGGTCGCGAAGCTCCTCGCAGGTCACCCCTTGCTCCTTCTTGATCTTCATCATATTTATCGTACAATAGCTCCGGCTCACGACATTTAACCGCCCCAAGTGTTGCGCCTCGTGTCTTCGTACACATCCGGTGCACGATGAGACCTCTGGCTCCCCGATCTCGTCGGGAGTGCGGAAGTTGATATCCGGCTAGGAATCCCTGCAGCGCAACGACATACTGCAGGTGTGCCTTGATCGCACATCCCAGACTTGGGGCCATGGTCACAAGGTATAGAGAGGGAGGGAGAAGGAGAAAGTCAACCAAATGACTTCTCCAATTGTGTGTTCAATCCCACCCATGGGCACCCCTTTATATAGGGGGAGGGGGTGTGCCCTCCCCTTTGGGTTTCCCATGTGGGACTATTCAAGGGAGAGAGGGGAGAGGCACATGGGCCTTCATGGGCCACCGGCCAGGGGTGGGCCCCCTTGAGGCGCCTGGGCCTTGGCCCTTTGGCCCTTGGCCCTTCCCCCCTTCGGTTTTCCCTCATGGGCATTTATTCACTAGGAAGTTTGGCCCATTAGTAGAATAACCCTTCAAATTAGATTTTAATATTATATTTAATATTAATTACCTTAATTAATATGTAAATACATATTACAAAATCCATCTTGAGCCGAAACACCTTTCGGTTCCCTTTCGATTTCCTCTGAACGACTTCGGATCTTTCCTGGAATGATTCCGGTCCTTTATTCTTTCTCCGAACAACTTCGGATCTCTCTGCGGAACGATTCCGGCTTTCTCTTTCTCTACTGTGATTCCATCTTACGAATGATCGCTCTCATCATACCCTTAAGTGTATCCTCTCACGGCTCGGGAATGCTCTAGACATGATCTGTATCAATGATCAATAGAGGTACCAGGGATGTCCATGTGACCCCTATGCATTCCTGATGACAATGTCGTTTGAACCGTCTAAATGTAGCATCCTCTTCCTTTTGTTTCTCGATACAACTTGTCCGAGATCCGATCATTGGTATCCCATACCTTATTCAATCTCGTTCACAACAAGTTATGTTTTCTTGTTACCGTGATATTACATCCCCATGACCTAGTCACATGTTGCAACTTTTATAGATGTAATCTCACCAAGCCGGCCGTATGTATATTTACCCGTCATGTGGGTGAACAAATCTTGGTCTTGCAGTCACATGTCATCTACTGTTCCTTCGGAATACCCAACGTACACCTTTATGGCCACCGCATTACCAGATGACGGTTGATGTAGTCTAAGAAGCCTAGGGAAACAGTGAGTAATATGAGCTCACGGTCTAAGGAGAAGGAGTCTAGGTATAGTTTTTGCAACAATGAACTATATGACTTGATCGTGTTGCAATCCTTCGAGGAATGTCCAACCACATCATTCTCCAATGATATGATCTCGTTGTCAGTCGGCATAAATGCCCATGATCTTGAAACCCAGATCATCTTCATGACCAACGAACTAGTATGAATAGAGGCTACTAGGGACTTTGTTGTTTCATACCACACCGGTACCAATGTTTCCACTTGGCACAGTTCTAGCATAATATGAAACTATTATAAACTAATTGAGATATGACAATAAAAACCTATTTATTATTTGCCTCTAGGGCATATCTCCTTCACCTTCGCTATAGCATCTAGCCAATTCTCTTAATCTCCTTACAATGTCCCTTCCTGGATGTGCTTGCAACACTCAAACGTAATACTATCAAGCTTTAGTAGTTCTAAAGATAAATATCCAGTAGTAGGTAATGTGACTTATTATGGTAGAATTCTTGAGATTGTATAAGTGAACTACTCAAATGAAGGGTATGCAGTGTTATTTAAGTGTTACTGGGTTAAATGAACAGGACTAAGACTAGATCGGTTTGGATTGCCACAAGTGAATTTTAGACATGTGTACAATATAGAAGACATTGGGTCTGAACCATTTATTATTGCAAGACAAGCTAAACAAATCTGTCCAAGACCCTATTGAGACTGATTGGCATTTTGTGGTTACACCCTCTACAAGGGACTTCTATCATATGGAATTTCGAAATGATTAGAGTTTTGACAGAAATGTGAGTGCTTAATCCACTAGACTATGTTATGGTTGCATATTCATATTTCATTTTAAACATCTTCTTGTACTGCAACTTTTTAGGGGCTAAGCACATAGGGAGCCAAGATAGGAGAATTAATGAAATCAACAACAAACTAAAAGAACTAGATATGGAAGCAATTGAGGAAGCCAACAACATGAAGAAGTACTATGAAGATCTGAAAGTAAGTACTTCCATTGTGAATTGTGCTAACTTAGTCTAATTGATACTAACTAGCATTCCATGGATGCAGAATACAAGGACATCTGATGATGAATTGGAAGGGTACATAAATGAAGAAGAAAAAGAAGATGTAGAGGAAGAAAATGAAGAGGGATAAGCAATCTGCATCGTGAAGAACAACCTGTAACTGCATGAAGAACAACATTACCTACATCAACAACACCAATCTCAGACTCATGAAGCAAAGCAAGGTACATAGCAGAAGGATAAGCAATGCGACAACCAACAACACCAATCTCAGACTCATGAAGCAAAACAAGGTACACATCAGAAGGATAAGCAATGCAACAGCCAGAAACAACAATCTCAGACTCCAAAAGCAAAGCAAGGTACACAACATCAAGATAAGCAATTCAACAATGAGAAACAACAATCTCAGACCCTAGAAGCAAACAAAAGCACACAACATGAAGATAAGCAATGCAACACTAAGAATCAACAATCTCAGACTGTAGAAGCAAAGCAAGCTAAACATCAGAAAGATAAGCCATGCAACACCCAAAAACTACAAACTCAGTCTCTGGAAGCAAAGCTTGCAAAAGCGCTACTTGAAAAGCAACAGAATGAACCATCTGTCAGTGATCCAACTGTTCTAGAGCCTACAACAACGCTACATGAAAAGAAACATGCAAGCTATAACATCTTTGCAAATACAAGGAACCAGAGGAAAAAGGCAGAGGAGATGTCTGGTTCGCAGTTTCAAGTCTCAGAGACCGAACTAGGTATTGTGGGAAAAAATAAACAGAAAATGAAGAAGAGCAAAAGTGAGAAGACGATGACAAGTGCACAAGCCAAGAAGATAAATGCAGCAGATGTTCAATATTCGCAAGTTAAAGCACAGTCAGATGCAGAATTATTCCATAAGGTGAAGATTGAAAAGCTTCTTGAGAATAAGACATCAAGAGAAATGCCCCCCAAGGGTGAAGGAAAGAGGAATATGGCAACAAGTGATCGCATGATTAGTTTCAAGAAAGGTACGGAAGTTGGCTTAACGTCACCAAACAGTGGTCAACTTGTGGCGTATGGAACACTTCATAATATAGACAAAGAAGCAAAATGCATGGATGGTAAGCCACTTTCAGACTATGTTGAGGTGTTGGTGAACATAGTTTTGAAAGAAACTACACTCCTGCCACATGCTCATGGAAGGATTACCAGAATGGGGAATACTGCAGTACATTGCATACCTTGGCCAAAACAAAATGTAAGAAAACTAACACATTCTTATCGTGCCATCTAATACTTTCACATACACATTGATGTACATGTTATTACTGTTGTTCCTTCTTGAAATGCTGGATACTGTTGATATATTTATTTATTACATATAGTTGGAAGAATCAGAAGCAGAATCTGCACTTGTTCAGCACAAGGAAAAAAAGTTAGAGTTAATGCAACTGATGTGAAATAGTTGAAACCTACGGTAAGTTATTTATGACTTTTGCCTTGTTTCTACATCTATGATTCTGGAGCTATGTTGCTGAGTATGCTTCCTGTTGTCCAATGATTTCAAGTAGCACAGAGTGAAGAGAAGTCGCTGAATTAGCTCATCCAAGTGAATAGAAGTTGACGAATTAGCTCAAAGATCCAGTGAAGATATATTCATACCTGCTGTAGTTGCTTGATACCAGCTATATACTTCATACCTCCTGTAGTTGCTTGACACTTCATACTTGCTATACTGTGTTGTACCTGACGTTGAATATTGCTTTGTGAACTATATTGCTATACACTTAGAAACTGTGTATTGGTGTGTGAACTGTACTGTTATAAATCCTGTGATATTTATACTCAAATAGTAATGATATTAAATATATATTATGTAATCTGTGAAAGTGAGATTCAATATTGCCCCTGTATTTATTAGAGGCATTTTGCAAAAGTGCGGCTAAAAATGGATTTTTCAGAGGTACTTTGCAAAGTGCGGCTGAAAATAGATTTTCGGAGGCACTTGCAATGTGCGGCTAAAAAAGATTTTCGGAGGCACTTTGCAATCCTGCAGCTAAAAAAGGGATTTTTTTGAGGCACTTTACAAAGTGCGGCAAAATCTAGATTTTCAGAGGCACTTTGCAAAGTGCGGCTACAAATGCCCAGGGGCACTATACAAAGTGCGTCTAAAAATCGATTTTTAGAGGCACTTCATTCAAAGTGCGACCGTTATTTTTAGGGACACGATTTAGGGACAGGAGCGAGTCAGGGTCTCAGGGGATTAGTAAACGGTCAAGGTTGGTCGCGGCGTAACTTCCGCCCAGGCTGTTCTGGACGAACAGGTAAGGCAGCTGGGAGAGAAAACTGAGAGAGATTGAGGGCCTACTCGTAAAATTACAATTATCATGCATGCAAGGACTAGCTACACAACTTCTTTGATCTCTCCAGGACTTCAACACAAAACGAATTTTCCACTTTTCCTAAGGTCCGCTACTCCCCTTTCCCAAAGTCTAGGTGGTTCCATTTATTTATTAATCGGAGTTCGGGAAGCGCATTACAGTACATGTATGAATAGCGGTATCCCCCATTTTGGACACTTCTAAATGCCCCTAAAAATCTACCCTCCCGTAGTGGCCCGTATGTCTATTTGCAAAAAGAAAAAGGAAAAAAAAACTAAGTTTGTTTGTTTTTAAAAAATCTTGAACCTTGATGTCTGACCAAAGCACGAAATTATTAGCATTAAAAGCATCACGAAATTAGCGGCGCGCGCGGGGTGATTTGCTATAAAATCATGGGTGATTTGCTATAAAATGGTGCACCCAGACCCAGGCACCCACACGGACACACACGGTTCAGAGTACACCAAAATCGCAGCACGTTCCAGAATGGCCGCCAAGCACTCCTTGGCCGTGCTCTTTGTCCTCGTTCTCTCCTGGTCAACGGCGTACCATGGCGCGCAGAACATCACCGCCATCCTCGCGGCGCACCCGGACCTCGGCGACTTCAGCAGCCTGCTCACGTCCGCGGGCCTGGCGGACAACATCAGCCAGCGCAAGGACGGCGGCCCCGTCACGGTTCTCGCCGTCAACGACGCCGCCATGGCGTCTCTCAAGGACATGCCCCGCGAAGCGATCTGGGGCCACCTCTCGCTCCACGTCCTCCTCGACTGCTACTACGACGAGGCCAAGCTGCAGGGCCTCCCGCTCGGCGGCGACACGCTGGTGTCCACCCTGTTCCACGCCACCGGCGGCGGCACGCCCGGGGTGTACGGCATGGTCAAGGTCGTCAGGCTCCCCCAGGGGAGGGGCGGCGTGGGGTTCCTGCCCATGGCGCGCGACGTGGACGGCGCGGTCGGGACGGCTGCCTTCTTCGTCAAGTCCGTGTATGAAGCCGCGCCGGACGGCTTATCGGTGCTCCAGGTCTCCGGCGTAATGTCGACATAGTCCATCACGCGCACGCCGGATGCCGCGCGAGGCTTCAAGCCGCAGCGTCATCCAAAAGTTCCCACGTCCTGATCCATGGAAGTCTCTCTCGTTTGAACTGAACTGATTGCAACTGCGTAGTATATGTGTGTCGTGAATTGTTCTTTGAGTTCCTCCCTGCGTGCATCCATCTTGTTTCTGTGCCACTTTATTGGCGATATTTGCTCATTGTTGAGTCAACGTACTCCAACTTCATGGTTTTATTCCCGGCTACAACTTCGTGAGTTTTAAGAGCGTAGCCTACTCTAACCCTCACCGAACTAGTGTAGCCAGAGATGAGCCATCTTCACTCTTCCATACCGTACCCACCTTCTGGCCATCCTCACCACCTCAATCCGCCACCAATCTTCGCATCAAGCGGTGGATCGAATCCTGCATCACGACGGCGACATGGCTCCGATCCGGCGAGAGCCAGTGCCGGGAGGCCGTTGCTGCAACTGATTCAGGGCCGACACCCGAATCCCCTGGTGTTTTTCCATCATAATCTACAGCCTAAAGAGCCAGATCCCTCGGTGAGCCCTCTCTCCATATTGAATTTTTCCTAGGGTTTCACACAATTGTTGCTTCATTTGATGCTACTAGGTAGCAGAAAACATTATGTTGTAGCAAAAATTCAATAAAACACAAGCCAACTACTAGGGTATCTTAGGAGTATTGCTTCAGCGCATAATTATGTAGCAATAACAGTAGTGTACCGTAGAATTTTCATGTCTCTGTATGGTTTTTCGGCGCATAATTTTCTTAAGATCCCTCCGGGTCCGAAGCTGTCCGATCGAACCATCCGATCACCGCCTTATGCACTATCCCGCTTTTTCTACAAGGTAGTAGAAAACGTTCCGTTGTAGCAAACGTTAACAAACACAAACCAACGCGGGGAGGCTCTCGTGGCGGCCGTCGCTCATGAGGACGGCGTAGGGTGACGCGGCATCGATCTCCTCGCGATACCGGAGATGAGCCATCTTCGCTCTTTCATACTGTACCCACCTTCTGGCCATCCTCACCACCTCAATCCGCCGCCAATCATCGCATCAAGCGGTGGATCGAATCCTGCATCATGACGACGACATGGCTCTGATCCGGCAAGTGCCGGTGCCGGGAGGCCGCTGTTGCAGCCAATTCAGGGCCGGCACCTGAATCCCCCGGTGTTTTTCCATCATAATCCAAAGCCTGAAGAGCCAACTACCTCGGTGAGCCCTCTCTCCATATTGAATTTTTTCCTGCTAGGGTTTCATACAATTGTTGCTTCATTTGATGCTACTAGGTAGCAGAAAACATTACGTTGTAGCAAACAATCAATAAAACAGAAGCCAACTACTAGGGTTTTTGGGATTATTGCTTCAGCGCAAAATTATGCAACAATAACATGTAGTGTACCGTAGCATTTTCATGTCTTTGTATGGTTTTTCGGTGGGAACATCATGTAGTGTACTGTAGCATTTTCATGTTTAAAAGTTGCACAATTATGGTTTTAAGCCTCATCATATTTTTCTGGAAAAATAATAGAGAATTCGACCAGAACTTTTGCTCTTTGAATTGTAGAGATTTGTTGCTAAAGGATATGGTGCACAACAATTTGGTGTTGAAGATTATGCCTCTAAAGGATATGCTACACCACAATTTGTTTCTGAAGGATATGCTGCTGCAGGATACTCCGGTCAACAATTTGCTGCACCATAATTTGAAGAAGGCCAAAAAGTGTAGCAAGTGGAAATGCTTCTTTTGCTGCTGAAGAAGCTGGTGAAGAGATTTTCTCGTGGCCTCTTAGTCCTTATTATGTTGGTATGACATTTGATGACCTTGAAGTAGCAAAGAAAGTATATAGTGACCATGCTTTCGAGCTTGGGTTCGGCAAACGCATTGGAAACCAAGTATAGAACATCAAAAGGTGCGTCAAATGATGCAATTCTTTGCAGGATCTTTGAGAGTGTCCTTGCTGGAAAACCAGCTGATGAAGCAAAAAATGCTCCAAAGGATAATTCTGGTGTTGCTGTAATAGGAGAAAGTGTTGCAAAATTCACGTAGCATTCAAGCTAGTCTTAAGATGGATGTGAAAGACACGACACGGAAGAACATGGTGTTGCGGCATGATTACAAAGCAATAATTCTCGTCGAAAGAGGAATGGGATTTCGACTATCACGGTCTTCAACGGAGAGCACACACATGAAATGGTAAAGCAAATTGGGAGAAGATAGTACTACCCCGGTCTCACATGAAAATTTCCGAGGAGGACTTTCAGTTCATCCAAACATGGCACAACCAGAACATAACCACATCTCAGATGATGGTCTGCCTCGGAAGTGTGCACGTTGGTGACCCAAGGTGTCAGGGTTATGTGAAACGTGATGTGTCCAACATAAGAACTATATTGTAGGAGGAAGTGTCGCAGTGAGATATGATCAGGACAATTGAGTACTTTGAAAGGAGGCAAGCTGAAAGCCCGACATTCTTTTTTTGCAAAACAAGTAGATAAAGACAATGAAATGCGAGCTCTCTTTTGGGTGGATGGCAGGACAAGGGTGTTGTACCCCGTACAAGGATTCGATGTTTTTTGACACAACATTTTGCACAAAAAAATACAATATTCCCTTTGCTCCACTCGTGGGCATCAACAACCACACACACACAGAATTGAGACATTTAGCTAGTTATTCAACCAAATCAAGGTAGCAATGAATGACTTGGATCCCGACCATATCATGACAGATCAGGACCAAGCGATGGTAATGACAATTTCAAACATATTTCCTGATTCAATTCACAGGTGATGCATCTTCCATGTGTTGCGTTTAGATGTTCCTCACCTAGTAGAAGGTAGCCCTTTTGCTGCAATGTTCTACTCATGCATATATGGCACGAACGCCGTACAATAATTTGAGATCTGATGGTAGCATATGTTGGAAACTTTTGCTATGGCCGAGAACACGCATCTATAGAATATGTGGAAGACCATAAAGACATGGGCCCCTATTTACTTTAGGCAAAATTTCTCCCCCTTTACCAGCACAACGGGAAGATCTGAAGGCCTCAACTCCTACTTCAAATATTAATTCGCCCAAGCGACTCGATGTGGAACTTTGAGCATCAATATGAACTATGTCAAAACCTATTGCTAGATCGTGAAGATAATGTGGGATTCACAATGGATACGACAACAGCACCACTTTGGGGCAGGTGAGTTTTTACCTTGTAGATTGTTGCTTCAGTAGAATTTGTTTATAGTTTGTTGTAGCATTTTTGTACAACTGTTGTAGCATAATATAACAGCTGCTGTAGCACCACTTTGATAGTGCTTGCATCAATATCAAGTCTTGCAGTTACAATATTGAAAACAGGGCCTAAAGTTCTATATGTTGGGGATATATTTTTCGGATATACCCACTATGACTCGCTGACCAGGGTGACCCACTTCGGGTTTCAGCTTTGCTTCACGGGCGGCCCAGTCAGGAAGAGAAGACGGAGGTCCATCTAGCTATGGGAAGGCCCTGAAGACTTACCGAATTAGGCCTGTATAATTACTTGTAGTCCAAGATCCTCTGTACCAACAGATGCTGCAGCGCCTTCTGTGGCTGGACCTCGCACTCGTCTGCAACAAGGTATTAAACAACCTAAAATACGTATTGATGGTACATTTCGATGGTGTCTATTAATGTCTACAAGTGAACTTAAAAATTTAAATGAGGCTCTTCCCGATGCAAACTAGAAGAAAGCCATGCAGGATGAGTATGATGCTCTTATTGCAAATAACACCTCGCACCTTGTGCCTCTCAGTTCTAACAAAAATGTCATTTAACGTAAGTGGGTTTACCGCATCAAGAAAAATGATGATGGTACTATTGATAGGTACAAAGATCGACTTGTTGCAAAGGGTTTTAAACAAAGGTATGATACTGACTATGAGGATATTTGTAGTCCCGTAGTTAAGACTACAACTATTAGACTTATTTTGTCTATTTCTATTTTCAAAGGCTGGAGTTTAAGGCAGCTAGATGTAAAGAACGTGTTCTTGCATGGTGTTCTGGAAGAGGAGGTTTACATGAGACAACCACCTAGTTTTTAGTCTTCCGCTATTCCAACTTATGTTTGCAGACTTGACAAGGTTATTTATGGATTAAAACAAACACCTCGAGTATGGTACTCTTGTTTGAGTTCCAAATTACATTCCCTTGGTTTTACATCTTTCAAGGCTGACACCTCCTTGTTTCTCTTCAACAAGTCAGGCATTCAAATTATGTTGCTCATATATGTTGATGATATCATTGTTACTAGTTCCTCTAATACAGCTATTTCAGCATTGCTTTAGAATCTCTGTCATAATTTTGCTCTCAAAGATCTTGGAGATCATTATTATTTCTGGGTCTTGAAGTTCACAAGCAGCCACATGGTCTTCTTTTGAATCAAGACAAATATGTTACAGATTTGCTTACACGTGTTGGTATGGCTACTTGCACATCCTGTCCTACACCCTTGTCCAGTACTGATATACTCTCATTGACTGATGGTTCTCCACTTGGACTTGAGGATAGCACTTCATACTAGAGTATTGTTGGTGCTCTACCACTACAAGAATATGGACGATCCGTGACGTTTTTTTTATGACGCGACCTAAAAACGTCACAGATTCCTAATGTTCTAGAACATTTTGTTGTAACGAGCTCCAAGCCCCTCCAGCCTAGTTATCCATGACGTTCCTTGTTTTCGTCGTGGCAAATTCGTCGCAGATTTCGTCCCAGGCCCTGAATCCCAGTTTGTCATTTCGTCTGGTGCAAAATTCGTCGTGGATTTCGTCACGACACATATTCGACACTTTTTTCGCATCGACCGTCTCCTCCGTGCTTCAACCCCACTTGTCAACTCGGTGTCGATGTTACGTACGTAGTGTATCTCACGGTAGTGCTGGGTTCGACGCGGCTTCGCGACGTTTTCCGCTGGCCCCAGCTGTCAGTGCGTTTGATAGAAATTAAATAACAGAAAAACATTTCGTGTAGGTAGACAGAATCGAACCATCAACCAATATTTTGCATAACTAACTTGCAACCGATGCATCTGTCCATTGTTTTTGTGCTGATCTACAACTTTATTCTGTATATTACATACTAGCTCTGAATCACAGGAAATCAACAACATGAACACAATGAACCAAAATATATACATAGCATATGGAGATAATATTACTTAGCATGCAGAGCACCAGGTTGACAACAAGTTCCTTACCACTACAAGTTCACTGACAACATATTACGTTAATGGTTCATCCAACACCATAGCATAAACAAGAAGATACTTTTTGGCCTCACTATAGAACATTAACACAACCCATGAAGCCATGTAGCCCCTCATTTAAAAAGGTTAAGATGCACACATTCCCCTCCCTTATTCCAGCTAGTTCGAGAATATTAGACCAGCCTCTTGTCGTCTGGGCAGCATCATGCATGCCTTGGAAGAGGTTAGCATGCTCAAAAGTGGTCTTGTAGGAGCATGCAAGTGGTAACACCTTTGAGAGATAGCGGTTGAGGTGTGCACGGCTGTAGCTAACTGAAAAGTACTGTAGGAGAAGAATAATATTAATTATTGGCTAGAGTTCACCGTGCATAATAAAATTTAACTATTGAAATGTCAAATTTTAACCATTTTGGCCTTCCCATGGATGACATTTGACTTGTTCATATTGCACACATAGTATGGTATAGATGGCTTGTGTCATTTAACTAACACTTTGAGGGAAGCAACTTGGTCAGAAGTCAATTCCAAATTGTTTCCAAACACGCAGTGCTCATCGAATTCCTCAACCCCCATCATACTTGGACCTAGAAAGAAAATATTAGAAAGTAATAATCTGTATCTGCATATATATAAATGTAGCAAAACATGTATATAGTGCCCACCTCTAGGAATAAGGATCCTCGGTTTTTCGACTACTCTAAATCTTTTCATATAAGCTTTAGCTCTTCGCCTTGCTATCTTACCTTTCATCTTGCGAAAAACTACAACAACAGGTTTCTTCACATCATCATCAGATGAGACATCTGTGACGACATCATCCTTCGTAGCCTAAATTAGACATTGCACTAATTAGAATGTTTAGTTTTTATGCCATATACAGTAGTAGTGTCAGTAGCATCAATTTTAGAACCTGCTCATGTATCTCCCCGGCCTTCATCGTACCTACCCCAAAGAGTAAATACAAGAATTAAGTTAGAATACAATTCTAATTAGTCAATTATTACGAGAATCAAATTCAGTGAGTAAACTAAAGGGTGCTTCTAATGAACTAGATTGAGCCTTGCCGTAAGCAGCAACGTCGACGCGCGGAGCACTAGATTGTGAGTACATACGCGTTGCCATAGAATAAAGAGGCAACGCATCGAACTAGAACTAATTAAACAACAACATCGACGCGGTGTCCTAGAACAGGGAGGCAATGCGTCGAACTAGAACGAGGAGGCAACCACATCCCCGGCCGGTTAACGAAGAGTTGACATGGTGAAAGGGTGTTAGGTTGAGGAGCACTTACACGTCAGTTTGCAGCCTCCGCTGCCACCATCATCGCCGGGATTTGGTCGTCCGCAGGGAGGGGAGAGGGTTTTCCCTAGCGTGGATTTGGGGGAAGTGGTGTGGGATTTGGGAGTGGCATGGAGGGGAGAGGGTTTTTTCTACTTGCTATGATAGGTGGGTCCCATGCGTGAGAAGTTTTGGTTCACAGTGGCATCGTCTGGTAGGCTGACGAATGGGTCCCACGCGGACTGAATAACAGCACATTCTACTAGAAAAAGAGCTTTTGTTCAGACAAGTTTGACAGACAGGATAACAGCACAATGTTGTGGCTAATTTTCCAAATGAATAACTATTAATTCCATGAACTAAAGGACAATCATATTGATCAGTTCAAAGGCATGCACACAACCATTAGTTCAACACAAAACATGCAACATAGGCATGCACACAACCATTAGTTCAAGCGTGCACCACAAAGCATGCACACACGATCATCAGTTCAACACACGCATGCACACATCCATTAGTTCAAACATGCAACACAAATCATCCAACACTCCACCACCATAAGCTGGAACTACTCTTCGTCTGTATTATCTTGTACTTCATCTTCTTTGTCACTGCAGTACTCCTCAATGGTGTCGTCTACTTCAGGCTCACTATCTACTTCCTCCTTTCCAACAGCTTTCCTTTTGCCTCTGATACGATCGAACACTGAAGTAGCTATGATGCGGCCTCCGTTGATAGGAGAATATCATTTTGCGGCCCGAAAGTTGGAGTGGCCAGGCAACGCGGTACCCGAGTTCCCTGATATCATCCGCGATGACTATAGTTGGCGTGCCAAATACTCAGAGGGTCTTTTTCGGCACGAATTCAACTTTAAGTTTCAATACAAAAAATTAGGCTAACGGCCGTCAAGTTGGGTCCCCCTGTCAGCTTTCACCTTTATGTCGCTGCCGTCGTTGCTGCCATGTAGGCTTACAGCATTGGCGCATGCATCCTTTACGCGTCTGCTTCTTCCTGCGGGGCAGCAATCTGTGGTCGCGGCCATGGCGTGGATCTAGGACTTGGACAAACCTGCTCGGCCCATTCTCCTCCCCATCCCGAATCAGAGCTCGCCCTCACCATGACCGCACCATTGGCACGGCGCGGGGATGGGAATTCCTTCCCGGGTGAGATCTGTACCCATGCCGACCATGCTCGGTCCTGTTGGTCTCCTCTAGAATCCGAGCTCGCCGTCTCCATGGTCGCACACGCACCAGCCATGGCGCCTTCCTCTCCGAACCCCAAAGCCACATCCACCCAGTTCGGCACAACGCCAATAAGGTGAAAATGCATCAAGTTTTCTTCTTGTGATTGTAGAAAAACATGTATGTACCATGGCCGTAGCATACTCTAACAATGTACACATATATTGTTTACTAGATATTTCATTTGAAATTAGTAGCTCCGTGATGAAGAAACATAGAGAACCTAAATGGAATGACGATGACGACCATGTTATGTACTTTGCATTGCATCAACAAGTGCTCGCTGACGAAGCAAGTTACCAAGAGAGTGGAGTTCATTAGCCATTGCCAAAAAATATGTGAACAAATCAATGAGCGATTCAATGCAAATAAGCGCAGAAAAGCTAGATCCATGTCATCAATCATCAATAGGTGGCACATTCTAGTGATGCGTTCAAATGCGTACACGATGTATCATTTGCTTGAAGTGGTTGTTATCCTGAGCAAAAATGCGTGGTATGCACATTACATTTGTATGTTCTATGGTGCAATTCTGTTGTTATGGGCGTGGAAAGAAAAGCTGAGCTTCACTGAATATTACGCAGTTAGGCCTAACTTAGTCTTACACAAATAAGCACAGCTTAGTCTTTACACACATAAGCGTAACTAATGATAAAGATAAAGAACAATGGTTCATCGGATCTGCCAGTATGAGCACTAGGTCCTTGGAGCTGGTGGTATCGTCGGAACGAACCAGAATGCTGTGTTTGGCCGTCTTTCATTCTCCTTCAAATAGTACGACCCCACTGATGAGCCAATTGTAGGCCCCCTCCCCCCGACGTGGATTCGGCTCCAGGTCGGATCTGGAGTGTCAAGATGATAGGTGCGTGAGTGTGCAGCAAACACACAATCTGCTATCAACACTGGAAGTGCTGGCACCTCAGCAACAACACCAGCATGTTCTTCCTGGACACCGGCAGCGGCCTCAGTAGGTATTTCGTCAGCTTCACCAGCAGCAGCATTAGCAAGTATTTCGTTAGCTTCACCAACAGCAGCATCACCAAGTATTTCGTCAGCTTCACCAGGAGCAGCAGCAGCTAGTTCTTCGTCAGCTCCACCACCACCAGCAGCAGCAGCATCAGGGGCTAGGGCTGCCTGAGCAATTATAGGTTCAACAGCTCCAGGGGCTCCGACAAAGAAAGGGTAGTTTATCCCAAGAAACACAGATTGTCCCTTCAGATTGTTGACTCTGCTCCAGACTTGCTCTACTGGGTCTTCGGATGGGCATGCGGACCTCGAGAAAACGTGACACCGCAGCGATGGGTATGAAGAAAGTTGTGTCCCCATATGTTCTATTGTATCACCAACGCTGTTTAGTACTCCCCTGATATGAATCCACAAGAGTTCATCATGATGTTCCGTGTTGTCTCTAAGAGGTGCCAGGAACCAGCGCCGTGTCCCAAGTTCAGCATCTGCTACTGCATCTTCGATGACCGGAGCTGGAATTATGCGCGGGGCTGCGTGGGTACCTGCGTGTTACTAATGGTCAGTAAGCAGAATTTTTGAATGGGATTTTACATGCTATATGACACCATGACTCACCCCAAATGGACGGCTCCCAAACACGCATGTCGCCGCTAGGTTCAGTGACCGCATAAATGCATTGCGGTCTGTACGAAGAGTAGCCGTAGGTGAAGACGGCGTCGACATACTTCTCCGGCCACAGGAAGTCGTCGCACAAGACTGTGCATTCATTGTCTTCTACGCATCTAATGAATGCGATTGCCTTGTCGAACACCGCCAAGAGGGCATACTCCCAGTTCTTCCACGCCCCCTCCCGCGGTCTATGTGGGAGCTGTACCTTCACGAGCTCAAGTTCTGCCATGTTGAACCTGTAAGTGAATTCGGAAATGGACGGCGTCCACCCGCTGTTGAATGCAGTAATGCCGACACCCTTCAAAGATGGCACTGCTAGCCTCTCCGATCTGTAGCAATTTTTTAGAGTCCAAGTACTCCCATCCTGGGATAAAAGGACCAGCCACTCGCCGTTGCCACCCACCCAGTTCTGGTCATCTCTCATTTCCGTCTCTTCTTCTTCCTTGATATTCACCACTACTGATTCCGACCACTTATCCAGCAGCATCAGTTTTGCATGAATATTCTGCCGAGTTTGTTGTCAGTTGGTACAATCACCTAGCATGGATTCCATTGCAGATACAATTTGACAATTGGACCTTTATATTAAAGTACACAAAATATCGCCTAAATACGAGTGTCTCCTCAGATATCGCCTAAATTGTGCCTGTGTCACTACGAAGATACTCAATATATGGAGTAGGAGCAAAGCCCCCCAGAACAAAGTCCTGACGATGATCATAATTAAACAGCTCGGGGCATAACAACCTTAAATCGTCTAATCTGTTTGTTTTTATTTTAGGAAACAGAATATCACCTAACAGGCATTCCATTGCAAAATCAAAATTGACAACTCGTCTATCACCTAAAGTAAGACTGTGTCACTACCAAAATACCAGAATATCAGGTACGAGCAGAGCTTCCGCTATATAGAATAGTCTTAAATGGTTCGATTTGTTCAAACTGCGCGTGTACACAACACGTTCGACGAAAGGAACATAGGATTCCGATGAGAGTTCAACACATATGAATCAACGATATGACTGAACGAATAAGCTAGATACTGGAACTTACGTGGCCATCGCAGTCATCTGGCCATTTGCTGTTATCGAGGTAAAGAAGGCCTGGCGTGCTGAACGGTTGTTCGTCCATGTTCCGCATCGTCACGCGGTAGCCAGGGATGCAGCGAGCGAGGCGGTCAGATGAGATGATGTCCAACTCTGAGGCGATCCCGTGCACATTCGCGGCGCTGAGGTTCGGCCATCCCCAATCCTCGCGGTAGCGGTCGCCCTGGCCATCCGCATCATCATCGCATGCCTTTCGCTTCAGCCTGCTGCTACCCCAAGCTCTACCCATAGCGGCAAATGGAGTCTGGAATCCGGTGGATTAATGGAGGCGTGGTGATGAGGAGGCGGATGGATTCGAGAGGGGGTGGAATCAGGGATGGGGGCAGTTGTTCGAGTGGGGACCGAATCTGCAAGGAACCGCCGCTGCCGCCGGTTCTCGTCCGCGTGGAAGAAAAGAACGGGGGGGCGTAATTATTGAGGGAAGGCACCGGAACCGTCTAAGGAAGTGAAAAAATAAATCATAAAAGGGAAATGTGCGGCCCGCCTGTCAGTGAGTGAAGGTCGGCACGCGTAAACGTGCCTACGTTTGAATTGATTCCACCGCATGCAAGTGGCGCAGAACAAATTTTAGGAAGTGCTAGCGTCGACGTGTAAAACCGCCGTTTTTCACCACCTCCACCCTACTACGAACGGTCGTGCACCATTCCAGATATTGGTAAGGGCGGTTCCAATCTTTCACTTATCCGTCTCATTTCCTCCTCCACGGCCTCATCGTCTTTCTCCTCCACGGCCTCATCCATTTCCTCCACCACCGCATCACCCTCTTCCTCTATGTCCTTTCCTTCTTGCCTGTAGTCATGGACGCTCCGGACGTCCGAAACGACGGCAGGCAAGAAACTATGCACTTCGACATCGAAGTACATGGCGGGAAGAAGATCGATATCGTCTACACCACCGACCCTCGGACGGTGAGGAACACTCTGAATAATTTCACGAGTTGGGTGCAGTTCGAAGAAAACAGGTTCGTAGGTCTCGACCTCGAGTACAGCCGCGATTGCCGTAGGATCGCCGTGGTGCAACTCTCCATGAAGGGGCACGCCCTCGTATACCAGCCTTTTTTGCGAGAAGGGGGCTGACAGGATCTGGTAGACTTTGCTGTCTTTTTGTTCCTGAACCGTTTGTTTGCAGAAGTTATTGCTATATTATTTGTCTGAATTCATTTTCATGCAGGTGGGGCGAAAGCATTAGGGATCTATTTCATGACTTTCTCGTGAACCAGCACATAACATTTACCAGTGTTGACATCACGAATGACAGTAAACTGCTTGAAAGCCCGACTGTCAACATTAGAATCCCAAAGGAGTGCAGAGTGGACATCCAGGAAATTTACTGGATCCCAAGGATGAAGGGCAGCAAGACCAGGATGGCCGCTCTTGCCTCCGAACTCATAGACCCGTGGTACGCTGACATGAAGGACATATTGCCGAGATGTTTGTGGAGGCGTTTAGGGCACGATTACTGGGAGTTGGGGATTTTTGCACAGTGATGTGCTGAGGAGACAGAAGGCGATGCTTAAATTCCGTTTACCAATATTCCGGTCATACCCTTTCGGAAGCAAGTTTGACCGGGCGAGCAGCGATGGTTTCCAGTCCTAGCGATTAAATTCGGCATCCGTCCCGGTAGGCGATGGGACGGGTGTGCGACGTGGCTTTGGCGTGGCAGAGACCGGTCACGTAGACCACCGTCCCGTTGCCGATCCACAGCGGGTGCGCGGTGCTGACACGACGTAACGTGACAGAACAGAAGGAAGTGTACAGTTATTATTAATTCCTAACAAGTTTAAGAAGTGTAAGCATATACATGGACCTAGCATCCCTGCACCCCGGGGCTGCCGCCCACCCGATCAGGCCTGCCGATTGCGCAAAGCTTGTCCCGAGTTTGCCAAAATGAAAGTTGTTTGCCCATGGTTCTATAAGTTTCTCTGTAGGACACTTATGTAAGCATGAACGATCAAGCAACTTTGCAACACATGTGTCAGTGGAAAAGCATTAGGTTTGAACGCACCACATAGTTTAGGGATTTAGAATAGCTACATTGTGGATCTCTAGCCAAATTGCATGGTAAAGCCAAATTCAACTTTTGTCAGATTTAGCTATAGCAACATTGTGTCTCGTTTGTCCTCACTCTTGCCCTCCCGATATTCCGAAACCCTCACATGCGCTCGGAGGGGGGTGCCGTCTGGTCAAAGGCTTGGCCGTTACGTGCGCCATGACGCCTAAAGTGGCCTTTTTAAAGAGCGCCCTTTCCCCTCTCTCTCTAACAGTTGTGTTTTTTTGCCCAAAAAGGTAGGGAATCTTGAGAAGCTTCTCTCTTCATTCATTGTTCCTTTTGCGATCGTTTTACCCCAATCTGGTAGCAAATCTAGAGCAACAAAACAAACCAGCACCATAAATAAATTCAGTAAACAGAGCAAATATAGATAAAGCAGCTAATATAGGTTATATAGCACGGTACTTAACGAGGTTCGACAATTAGGCTGCTCAGCAGCAGCAGCGGACTGCTTCAACATAGACAAGACAAAAGAAGCTATTTTACAACAGTAGCAGCAGCAGCTGATCAGTGGCCCCTCGTGGCCTCTGCCAGGAGGGCATCCGCCTCCTCCCTCTGGCGCCTCCTCCACTTCTTGCTGCCCAGCCCCTTGACCTTGGGCACCTTGGGTCTGATCGGGGGCATGCGACCCTCCTCGATAGCCACCTTCTGGAGGTTGCGGAGGTGAAGACCGAGCGCCTGGTGCTTGGCCCTGAAGCCATGGACGTTCACGGACTCGCCGCAGGTCCTCACGTCCTCGGCATGCTTCACGAGGGAGTTGAAGTCCGTGCCGTGGAGCCTCCTGGTGGGGCAGAAGGGGCACCTGTACACGTCGCCGACGAAGAAGTTATTGTACTGACCGGACTTTAGCCTCCTTAGCACATGACGAGTCTTGGTGTCCTGCGACTCGTCGTCGCTGCGGAGGTCACTGCTATCCTCCTGTTAGAAAAAAACAGAAGAGTCAAATAAGGACATGATTGAGACACTTTGATTATCGGGATTGATTTTTTGCATAAATTAACCGAATGAGATCTCCCGATTATTCCCCAAATCTCAAACCAAATCGAATACTGATCCCAATTACGAACATGGAGATTCATCGAAAATCGAGATCTAACACAATAGGATTAGCTACTGTAAAAAATACGAACAGCCGAGCCCTAATAACATACGATCTAGCATCCAACGATGGGAACGGGGGAAGAACAAGGGAAGGGGAGAAAACCCTGGTTACCTCAGACCACGGGTCGGCGATGCTGGTGTCGAAGGGGTTCTCCGGCCTTATGTAGACAACCTGCTTGTAGGGGTCCCAGCCGAGCAGGATCTGTCCGAGACCGACGGGGGCCTCCTCGCCGGAGGCTACGTCGGATGCGGGGACAGGGACGGGGGGCTCCTCGCCGGCTGCCTTGGAGGCACCGATGGCCACCGCGCCGATCTTCTCCATCGCCGGCGTGGTTGGGGTTTTGTTGGGCGTTTGCAGAAGGTGATGGGACAGTGGAAACGGTTGAGTGAGCGAGTGCGTGATGAGTGGGAGTGGGGAGGCCTCTATTAAAGGAGAAGGGAAGCGGCGTTTCGTTGCACTACCGTGCACCGCATAGGCTAATGCACCGTGCACGGCCACACGTGTCCGCTACCGCCCCATGCACCGCACACGCGTACTGTGAGTCACGTTTTTTCCGTCGTGTCTAACCATGGCGATTCAGTTGTACTTAGTTTTGTCCACCAACCATTGATCCTCTGTGATCTAGCGGACAGGATAACCCTTATATCTGTCGAGGGCACCCCTCTATCCATGCAAAATAACGAGTATGCCACCGGAACTTTAACAACATAAACAGATGAACTTGAATATATTTTGAAGGGTACGAAAATAGAAATCCACATAGTTTAAGGGTCTAGATACGAGAAGAGAACTAAATATTATTAGTGGCCGGGCCAACACAGTGATGGGGTTGGTCGGCTAGGAGTTGCTGATTCCTAAGTAAGGGGACACTAGGCCGTTCTTGACATACTCCCTCAGGAACTTGCCATAAGCAGCGTGCTTAGCCTTGGTCGCCGACTTGTGTTTACTAGCCGAGCTTTTATTGATGCCAACCGCATGCGGGATCAAGCTAGCAATCCTCGGGTTGACTCCTTTCTTACAGAAAGGGCACCTGAGCTCCCCAAGTTGAGTGTGGAAAGGGATTATCCCGCTCTTGAGCTTCTTCATGACATGGCGGCTCTTGTTGTCCCTAGTCTCCTTGTCAGAGTCCATCTCACTTGAATACACCTGTAATGTATGGAATACAAACCGAAGTGAGCAAAATAATAAATATATATTCCTTCCAGCATTCCAAGTTACTTTCGATGCAATAACATGTCTATACAGGTTCAGCAGTTCATTACCGCCGTCTCCCCAGCTCGCTCCTAAATTAATGTGGTTTGTGTTCTTGGTAACTTATTAATAAATAAATAATGTGGATTCATTCAGAACAGACTAGATCTCTCCATGTACCAGTTCGTACGTTGCATCTAATCATTAGGACTAGATTTTTTATGACACCTGGATAGATTAAGCTCGAGCAGAAAATATGAAACATGTAGAAATAGATGTACCTCCGGGTACACGAGCGGAGCGTGTTCGTCGAACTCCACACCCTCATCGGCGCCTCTGAAGGGGTTGAACTGCACGTCCTCCTCGGCCTGTTCTGCGTGATGCTACTCCTGATCTGCCGCGTGAAGCACCACCCTGGCGGCGATGCCCGAACACTCACCCCACGCACTGTTTTTATGGAGAAGGTTCGTGCAAGTACGTTCAACATTGTGGTGTTTTGCTTGATAGGGAAGAGAGAGTAGTGGATGAGTGCGAATGGAGGACTCGATAGGCTGGGTTTTTAATGTGGGGACGTTTAGGCCTCCTCGAGGGCCCCGGTTGACAGCTCTTCCAGCTACGGCTGCCGCGTGGAAGGTTCGTGTGGTGGGGGCCTGATGGAACTGAGAGTGTAGGCACGCTGCATAGTAAAAATGGTATAGCCGGTGGTCCGTGGATGACCATTTGCCATGTAGTAGACTTGTAGCCTTTGCAGACTAGATTAAACATGACATTACCACTCGACCACTTTTTCCATGGACGGCATCGTGTTCCTTCTTGTAGAAGTCTCGTTGAGGGAGACGTCGTGCTGTCTCGCGCTGTCCTCTGAAGGGCACGACGTGTGCAACGAGCCTCGTTGGATCACACAGGATCAATGGTTGGCGCGCACGATCCACGTGACAGCTGTGACAACCAATCAGGGCGTAGTAGACAGAATGGGCACAGGTTTGGGCTTCTACGAGAGAGAGAGAGAGAGAGAGAGGATGTTTGTTCTTATACTAAAACCACAAACAAAGATGGATCAACCACTAGAGTCATTGCATGTGTGTTCTTATACTAAAACCACAAACCAGTACTAGAGTCATTGCATGTGTGTTATTTCCACAAACCACGCATGGATACCCCACTAGAGTCATTGCATATGTGTTATTTCCACAAACCACACATGGATCAACCACAAGAGTCATTGCATGTGTGTTCTTATACTAAAACCAACACTAGAGTCATTGCATGTGTGTTCTTTTCACAAACCACACATGGATCAACCACTAGAGTCATTACATGTGTGTTATTTCCACAAACAAACATGGATCAACCACTAGAGTCATTGCATGTGTGTTCTTTTCCACAAACCACACATGGATCCACCAGTGGTCATTGCATGTGTGTTCTTTCCACAAACCACACATGGATCAACCACTAGAGTCATTGCATGTGTGTTCTTTCCACAAACCACACATGGATCAACCACTAGAGTCATTGCATGTGTGTTCTTATACTAGAACCACAAACCAACACTAGAGTCATTGCATGTGTGTTCTTTTCCACAAACCACACATGGATCCACCAGTGGTCATTGCATGTGTGTTCTTTCCACAAACCACATATGGATCAACTAGAGTCATTGCATGTGTGTTCTTTCCACAAACCACACATGGATCAACCACTAGAGTCATTGCATGTTTGTTCTTATACTAAAACCACAAACCAACACTAGAGTCATTGCATGTGTGTTATTTTCCACAAATCACACATGGATCCACCACTAGACTCATTGCATGTGTGTTCTTTTCCACAAACAACTTATGGATCAACCACTAGTCATTGCATGTGTGTCCTTTCCACAAACCACACATGGATAAACCACTAGAGTCATTGCATGTTTGTTCTTTCCACAAACCACACATGGATCAACCACTAGAGTTATTGCATTTTTGTTCTCATACCAAAACCACAAACCAGCACTAGAGTCATTGCATGAGTGTTGTTTTCCACAAACCACACATGGATCCACCACTAGAGTCATTGCATGTGTGTTCTTTCCACAAACCACATATGGATCAACCAGAGTCATTGCATGTATGTTCTTTCCACAAACCACACATGTGGACCCACTATAGTCATTGCATGTGTGTTATTTCCACAAACCACACATGGATCAACCACTAGAGTCATTGCATATGTGTTATTTCCACAAACCACACATGGATCAACCACTAGAATCATTGCATGTGTGTTCTTATACTAAAACCAACACTAGAGTCATTGCATGTGTGTTCTTTTCACAAACCACACATGGATCAACCACTAGATTCATTGCATGTGTGTTATTTCCACAAACAAACATGGATCAGCCACTAGAGTCATTGCCTGTGTGTTCTTTCCAACAAACCACACATGGATCCACCAGTGGTCATTGCATGTGTGTTCTTTCCACAAACCACACATGGATCAACCACTAAAGTCATTGCATGTGTGTTATTTCCACAAACCACACATGGATCAACCACTAGAGTCATTGCATGTGTGTTCTTATACTAAAACCACAAACTAGTACTAGATTCATTGCATGTGTGTTCTTATACTAAAACCACAAACCAGTACTTGAGTCATTGCATGTGTGTTCTTTTCCAGAAACCACACATGGATCCACTAGTGGTCATTGCATGTGTGTTCTTTCCAAAACCGACATATGGATCAACCAGAGTCATTGCATGTGTGTTGTTTCCACAACCACACATGGAGCAACCACTAGAGTCATTGCATGTTTCTTCTTATACTAAAACCACAAATCAGCTCTAGAGTCATTGCATGTGTGTTCTTTTCCACAAACCACACATGGATCCACCCAGTGGTCATTGCATGTGTGTTCTTTCCACAGACCACATATGGATAAACTAGAGTCACTGCATGTGTGTTCTTTCCACAAACCACATATGGATCAACCACTAGAGTCATTGCATGTTTGTTCTTATACTAAAACCACAAACCAGCACTAGAGTCATTGGATGTGTGTTATTTTCCACAAACCACACATGGATCCACCACTAGACTCATTGCATGTGTGTTCTTTTCCACAAACAACTTATGGATCAACCAGTGGTCATTGCATGTGTGTTCTTTCCAAAAACCACATGTGGACCCATTACAGTCATTGCATGTGTGTTATTTCGACAAACCACACATGGATCAACCACTAGAGTCATTGCATATGTGTTATTTCCACAAACCACACATGGATCAACCACTAGAGTCATTGCATGTGTGTTCTTATACTAAAACCAACACTAGAGTCATTGCATGTGTGTTCCTTTCACAAACCACACATGGATCAACCACTAGATTCATTGCATGTGTGTTATTTCCACAAACAAACATGGATCAGCCACTAGAGTCATTGCCTGTGTGTTCTTTTCCAACAAACCACACATGGATCTACCAGTGGTCATTGCATGTGCGTTCTTTCCACAAACCACATATGGATCAACCAGTAGTCATTGCATGTGTGTTCTTTCCACAAACCACACATGGATCAACCACAAGAGTCATTGCATGTTTGTTCTTATACTAAAACCACAAACCAGCACTAGAGTCATTGCATGTGTGTTCTGTTCCACAAACCACACATGGATCCACTAGACTCATTGCATGTGTGTTATTTTCCACAAACAACTTATGGATCAACCAATGGTCATTGCATGGCTGTTCTTTCCATAAACAACAGATGTGGACCCATTAGAGTCATTGCGTGTGTGTTATTTCCACCAACCACACATGGATCACCCCCTAGAGTCATTGCATATGTGTTATTTCACAAACCACACATGGATCAACCACTAGAGTCATTGTATGTCTGTTCTTATACTGAAACCAACACTAGAGTCATTGCATGTGTGTTCTTTCCACAAACCACACATGGATCAACCACTAGAGTCATTGCATGTGTATTCTTTCCACAACGACAAATGGATCAAACACTAGATTCCACAAACAAACATGGATCAACCACTAGAGTCATTGCATGTGTGTTCTTTCCACAAACCACACATAGATCCAACAGTGGTCATTGCATGTGTGTTCTTTCCACAAACCACACATGGATCAACCACTAGAGTCAATGCATGTGTGTTCTTTCCACAAACCACACATGGATCAACCACTAGAGTCATTGCATGTTTGTTCTTATAGTAAAACCACAAACCAACACTAGATTCATTGCATGTGTGTTCTTTTCCACAAACCACACATGGATCCACCAGTGGTCATTGTATGTGTGTTCTGTCCACAAACCACATATGGATCAACCAGAGTCATTGCATACATGTTCTTTCCACAACCACACATGGATCAACCACTAGAGTCATTGCATGTTTGTTCTGATACTAAAACCACAAACCAACACTAGAGTCATTGTATGTGTGTTCTTTTCCACAAACCACACATGGATCCACCACTAGACTCATTGCATGTGTGTTCTTTTCCACAAACAACTTATGGATCAACCACTAGTCATTGCATGTGTGTTCTTTCCACAAACCACACGTGGATCAACCACTAGAGTCATTGCATGTTTGTTCTTATACTAAAACCACAAACCAGCACTAGAGTCATTGCATGTGTGTTCTTTTCCACAAAACCACACATGGATCCACCACTAGTGTCATTGCATGTGTGTTCTTTCCACAACCACATATCGATCAACTAGAGTCATTGCATGTATGTTCTTTCCACAACCACACATGTGGACCCACTAGAGTCATTGCATGTGTGTTATTTCCACAAACCACACATGGATCAACCACTAGAGTCATTGCATATGTGTTATTTCCACAACCCACACATGGATCAACCACTAGAGTCATTGCATGAGTGTCTTTTACTAAAACCAAAACCAGGGTCATTGCATGTGTGTTCTTTTTCACAAACCACACATGGATCAACCACTAGAGTCATTGCATGTGCGTTATTTCCACAAACAACATGGATCAACCACTAGAGTCATTGCATGTGTGTTCTTATACTAAACCAACCTAGATCCACCAGTAGTCATTGCATGTGTGTTCTTTCCACAAA